>CM066032.1:1198044427-1199294427 GCA_033557465.1 Ichthyophis bannanicus | reverse complement strand
CTGGACGGTAAACTGCTTGAAGAAGCATCTGATGAGATATAGCGAAGGCCCAGAGGCGGAGCATCTCCCTGCAAAGGAAGCGAGATCTGGTTCCCCCTTTTTGTTGATGTAATACATGGCTACCTGGTAGTCGGTCTGAATGAGTACAGATTGCCCAGTCAACTACTGATGGAACACATGAAGGGCACTGGCAATTGCCTTGAGTTCCAAGAGGTAGACATGGTAAGAGGCTTCCCTGGGAGACCAGAGGCCTTGCATAGTGAGGCCTTCAAGGTGAGCCGCCCAGCCCTGTTTGGAAGCATGTGTCGTCAGGGTACACTGTGGTGCAGACATCCGAAAAGGTAACCCAACGAGAAGATTTTGAGGGGTGCACCACTACTTGAGGGATTCCACCAGCTGAGAAGTGAGACGTGACCTGTTGACTGCTTCCTCTGAGTGGAGAGAGTCCACTGCGCTTGACGCATGTGAAGGCAAACATATGTGGAGGCCATGGGTCCCATGAGATGGAGCATGCCCCTTGCCCTGATGCAGGACTGGCTTTAGCAGTGATTTGCCAGCTTGATGAGATGGAAGAGTCATTCTCCTGGAAGAAAGGCTCTAGCTTGTGTAGTGTCCAGAAGCCTCCCAATGAATTCTAGTTTTTGAGCTGGAGTGAGATGGGACTTTGGGTAGTTGATCACAAAGCCTAGATGCTGAAGCACCGAGATGGTGCATTGGAGAGATATGGTCACTATGTGAGGGGAATCACCCTTGGATTAGCCAATCGTCTAAGTAGGGGAAAACTAATATGCCCAGTATGTGGAAGTATGCCGCTATTACTGTCAGACACTTTGTAAAAACACTTGGTGCAGATGCGAGACCAAAAGGTAGAACAAGGTACTAGTAGTGCATACTCCAGAACAAGAAGTGGAGGTACTTTCTGTGAGAGGGATGTATGAGGATATAAATGTAGGCATCCTTGAGATCTAGAGAGCAGAGCCAAGTCTTCTTCCTGAAGGTAAGGAAGTAGGGTTCCTAGTGAGACCATCTTGAACTTTTCCCACATCAGGAATTTGAGATTCCTGAGGTCCAGGATAGGCCTGAACCCCCTGTTTTTTTGGGGAGGAAATATTGGGAGAAAAAACAGAGGCCTTGTTGAGGGGGTGGAACTTCCTCCATGACTCCCTGTGCTAGCAGAGTGACTATCTCTTGCTGAAGTAGGATGAAGTGCAGAGGATCTATGGGGGACTCCCCTAGGAAGGAAATTGAGCTGCTCACAACCCTGAGAGTCCAGGGTTCTGATGTAATGAGGGGCCATCTGTAGGCAAAGTGGACTAACCTGCCTGCAATGTGGAAGGGGGGAGGATCCTGTAGGGGGGAGACTGGCTATGCCCTCGAGGAAGCAGTCCAAATCAGCTATAGACTGCACCGGCGGAGCTGGTTGAGGCTTTGGAGCTTTAGGCTTCCTGGGCTAACATGGCCTCTGCTGCTTCTGATGTGGCTGTTGAGGCTGATAAGAGGAATAAGGCGGGTAGGAAGGGTAGTACCTTTTCTTCCTGGGGTAGAAGGGCTTCTTGGAAGAAGTCTTCTTAGCTGGATCAGCCATCTTGAGACAGGTGTTTTAGGGCGCGATCACCCATCTCTATCTCACCAGTCTTTTCTCACCACCCTTTTCCAAAGAGGTTTCCTTCTATACAGGGAATATTAGCAAGTTTATTTTGAACCCATTGCTCAAGGTCAGACGCCTGCAGCCAGGCCATTCTCCAGGCTCCTATACAGAATGCTGCTGCCTTACTGGTGGACTCAAAGGCAGCCCTAGTGAGGAATCTGGAGGTATTCTGACCATGATTGACCAAGGCTTGATATGGACCCTGTTTGTCAGGTGGCAACAAGGTGGAGAACTCAGTCAGATCTTTAACTACATCCCTCAAAAACATACCCATGGCCATGTAAAGCATATAGGAGTTGATCCTGGATGCTACCATAACTGCTTGAGAGTCCTCGACTCTCTTCCCAAAAAAGAGTAAAGTAGCCCAAATGCCCTCGAGTATGGAGCAGACAGAACTTAAAGATCCCAAATTACCCATGTCTACCAATAGCCAAATTAATATGAATAAAATACAGTCTCTAAAATGCTTGTATGCAAATGCTAGAAGTCTACAAAACAAGATGGGAGAGTTAGAATATATAGCACTAAACGAGAGGTTAGATATGATTGGAATATCAGAGACATGGTGGAAGGAGGACAACCAGTGGGACACTGTGATACCTGGGTACAAACTATATCGAAATGATAGAGCTGATCAAATTGGTGGAGGGGTTGCGCTCTATGTTAGAGAGGGCATTGAGTCAGAAAGGATTAAAGTTTTGCAAGAAACAAAATTTGCTGTAGAATCTCTATGGATTGAAATTCCATGTAAAAAGGGGAAGGCGATGGCAGTGGGGGTGTACTATCGTCCGCCTGGCCAGAATGAACAAATGGATGATGAAATGCTCAAAGAAATCAAGGAAGCTAGCAAAAGTTACAGTGCAGTAATAATAATGGGTGATTTCAATTACCCCGGCATCGACTGGGTCAGTGTCACAACAGGACATTCTAGGGAGATAAAGTTCCTAGATGAAATAAATGACTGCTTCTTGGAGCAGCTGGTTCATGAACCGACCAGAGGGGAAGCAATATTAGACCTAGTCCTTAGTGGAACACCAGATGTAGTGCAAGAGATAAGGGTGTTGGGGCCACTTGGCAATAGTGATCATAGCATGATCGCCTTTGATTTAATTAGTGGAGGAGGGATAGTAAGGAAATCCACAGTACTACCCTTTAACTTTCGAAAGGGAGACTATGATAGAATGAGGAAAACAGTTAAGAAAAAACTAAAAGGAGCAGTTGCAAAGGTTAAAGACGTACATCAAGCTTGGGTGTTGTTGAAAAATACTATCTTGGAAGCCCAGACCAGCTGTATTCCACGCTTTAAGAAAAGTGGAAGGAAGTCCAAAAAATTGCCAGCATGGTTTAAAGCTGAGGTCAGAGAGGCTGTTGTTGCCAAAAAAGCATCTTTCAAGAAATGGAAAAAAGAGCCAAATGATGAAACCTGGAAACAGCACAAGCACTGGCAAGTCAAATGCAAGGCATTGATAAGGCAGGCAAAGAGAGAATTTGAGAAGAAGCTTGCTGCGGAAGCAAAAACGCGAAATAAAGACCTTTTCAAGTACATTCGTAGCAAAAAACCCGTGAGAGAGTCAGTTGGTCCATTAGATGATAAAGGAGTTAAAGGAGCACTAAGAGGCGACAAGGCGATAGCGGAGAGACTGAATGAATTCTTTGCTTCGGTCTTTACTGAGGAAGATGTAGGGATGTTACCCACGACTGAAGTGGTATTTAAAGGTGTGGAAGAATTGAAGGAAATATCGATACATCGGGAAGATGTCCTACAACTATTAGATAAACTGAAGAGTAGCAAATCACCTGGGCCGGATGGTATACATCCAAGGGTGTTGAAAGAACTGAAATTTGAGATTGCAGACCTGCTATCAGTAATCTGTGAACTATCATTAAAATCATCTCTAATGCCTGAGGATTGGAGGATCGCCAATGTAACACCAATTTTTAAAAAGGGTTCGAGGGGTGATCCGGGAAACTACAGACCGGTGAGCCTGACATCAGTACCGGGTAAAATGGTAGAAACCATCATAAAGAATAAAATTACTCAGCATATAGATAGTCATGACCTAATGGGAGACAGCCAACATGGCTTTAGACAAGGAAGATCTTGTCTTACTAATCTGTTATGTTTTTTTGAAGGAGTGAATAAACAGGTGGACAAAGGTGAGTCGGTTGATATTGTGTATCTGGACTTTCAGAAAGCCTTTGACAAGGTCCCTCATGAGAGACTTTTGGCAAAACTAAAGAGTCATGGGATAGGAGGCAGTGTACTACTGTGGATCAGGAACTGGTTAAAAGATAGAAAGCAGAGGGTAGGGCTAAATGGCCAATTTTCCCAATGGAGAAAGGTGAATAGTGGTGTACCCCAGGGATCTGTGCTGGGTCCGCTGCTTTTTGACATATTCATAAATGACCTGGAAAGTGGAATAACGAGTGAGGTTATCAAATTTGCTGATGACACAAAACTATTTAAAGTTGTTAAAACCCAGGAGGATTGTGGAAAATTGCAAGAGGATCTTGATAAATTGGAAGACTGGGCATCAAAATGGCAGATGAAATTTAATGTGGAGAAGTGCAAGGTTATGCACCTAGGGAAGAACAACCCAAACTATGGTTACACGATGCAAGGTTCCACATTAGGAACCACCACCCAAGAAAAAGATTTAGGCGTCCTTGTGGATACCATGTTAAAACCCTCGGCCCAGTGTGCAGCGGCGGCCAAGAGAGCAAATAGAATGCTAGGTATGATAAGGAAAGGAATGGAAAATAAAACAAAAGATATTATAATGCCTCTATATCGTTCCATGGTGAGACCGCACCTTGAATATTGTGTGCAATTCTGGTCGCCATATCTTAAAAAGGATATAGCAATTTTAGAAAAGGTTCAGAGAAGAGCCACCAAAATGGTAAAGGGGATGGAAGGCTACTCCTATGAAGAAAGGCTAAAAAGGTTGGGGCTCTTTAACCTGGAAAAGAGACGGCTGAGGGGAGATATGATAGAAGTCTATAAATTAATGAACGGAGTGGAACGGGTAAACGTAGATCGATTGTTTACTTTATCAGAATATAGAAAGACTAGGGGACATGCAATGAAGCTACAGGGTAAACTATTTAAGACTAATAAAAGAAAATATTTTTTCACTCAACGTGTAATCAAACTCTGGAATTTGTTACCGGAGGATGTAGTAAAGGCTGTTAGTGTAGCTGGGTTTAAAAAAGGTTTGGACAAGTTCCTGGAGGAAAGGTCCATAAACCATTATTAAGAAGGGACCCAGGATATCAATGCTTGAACCAATACAAGCATTGTGGAACCTGTGTCCCTTGGGGAAACTGCTAGGTACGTATGACCTAGATTGGCCAC
This sequence comes from Ichthyophis bannanicus, assembly GCA_033557465.1. NCBI lineage: Eukaryota > Metazoa > Chordata > Amphibia > Gymnophiona > Ichthyophiidae > Ichthyophis > Ichthyophis bannanicus. The sequence goes on along the minus strand of CM066032.1, from coordinate 1,199,289,424 downwards.
TGTTGGAAACAGAATACTGGGCTTGATGGACCTTGGTCTGACCCAGTATGGCATATCTTATGTTCTTATGTTCTTATGTGATTTTTAGAACTCTTAACTTGATGCATTGCCGATTCCACTATCATAGGCTGAGGTTTTTGAAAACCTGGGCAAGAAGGAACCCTATAGAGTTTATCCAGCTGCTTGATGACCAATGTAACCATCAAGGAAGTCTCCCACATGCAGAGCATGAGGCACTGAAAGATATGATGTACTGGCAAAGTAGCAGCCTCCTTAGGCATTGAGGGGTATTGAAGAATTTCAAGTTCTTCAGCTCTCAGTTCAGTATTTGTAGTTACCGACAAAGAGTGCTGCTGCCACGTCTCAGATGAAATCTTGAAAAGACATATCCTCAGATGGTGAACGAAGAGGCTCAATGTGGTGGAGAAGGGTCCGAAGGAATGCCTGTGAGTCCTACGGAACAGATGGACTATGTACGAATCCGAGGAGGCAGAATCAGAGCTCAGTAAGAAGTCAAAATAGCATCACTTGGTACCATGGTGTCGATGCTGTTCTGATGCAGACAATGTGTCTCAGTGCCAATGCCCCGCGATTTCAACCGAGGTGCCCTGACACAGATTCATCCATGGGCTCTAACAGGGGTATTGGCCCCGGAGCTTGAGACTGTTCCAGTTCCTTCAATGATGCTGCTAATATTGAGGTCGGGCATCAGGTCTCTGAATCCCAAGGGCCCCAGCACTACTACTGCCGCTAGTTGAGGGAGACTGGAGTTGTCAGGGTGGATTCCTGTTCAGGGCCCTGTGCCACCGTCCCAGAACATGGTACCGGGAGCTCACCAGAGGACAATGTCTCGGGAGCATCCCGGAGCCTCTCTAGTGCTTTGAAGGAAGTAGCTTCCTGCCGGGGCTGTTTTGCTGGCCGGTCCACATCCAGTTCCACTGTTAGGAAGTGTCGGTGTCATTGCCAGGAATCAGTATAAAATGCAGACGCCAAAGTCATCGATACCTTTTCTGTCTCCGTAGAGGCTTGTGTTTGCTGCTATGTTTGGGCTTCAAGGGGTATGTGAAACTATGCGAAGAGGTGGATGCCCATGATGGTGTAATCACCAAAGTGTGCGCTGAGGTGGTCGAGTCTGATGGAAACAGCTTTCCCCGTTGTTGTTCATGGTTTTTAAGTCCCCTCCTGGTCATTTGCTGACACAAGGGACAAGCCAAAGTGTCATGGTCCAGGCCCAAACACTTTAAGCACTAGTTGTCCTTATCTGTAGCCGAGATAGTGTTTCAGCACTTAGTATATATTTTTTAAACCACTATGTGGTTTCTCCATACTTAAGAAGACCACAGAGGCAAAATCGAAAGAAGCAATAGCGGCATAGGTCAGCCAAGCAAGCAGCAATGCCGCGAATTAAGTAAAAATTAAGTGAAGAATAAAATCAAAATCAAAAGTGAAAAAAAAAAAAAGAGAGACTGGGGAGTCTGATACAGCATCGCCATCAACGGGAAGGCAAAGCACGATGTACCCGAAGGAACTTAGACAAATTTTTAGCAGTAGAAAGAGGACGATGTCCTAATGGCTCCACGGAAAAAAGATGACTGAGAAGAGTTGCTGGGAAGGGATGCATGGAGGGATGTTCCTAAAAGCATTCTTACTGGATGCTGGGGAGTGTTTCCATCGGTGCAAACGTCATCCATATGTGAAGACTGCATTCCTGAAGATTTTTTTTTTCTCTCATCTGCTTTAAATATACTACTTTGTAGCTTCAAGAAGTAAATAATCAATTTGCATCTACCTGTTTCATTCTACTCAGGACTTTATAGACTCTATTGTATCTCTCCAAGCTGAAGAGCCCTAACCTCTTTAGCCTTTCCTCATAGGAGGGTCGTTCTATGCCCATTATCATTTTGGTCACCCTTCTCTGTACATTTTCTAATCTTTTTGAGATGCAGAGACCAGGATACAATACTGAAGGTATTACTGCACCATGGCGTGACAGAGGCATTATGATATGTATATATTCTATATTCTTCCTAATCATTCTTCTAATATCCCTGCTTATTTGGCTGCCACTTCACAACGAACAGAAGATTTCAATTTATATTCACATCTAGATCCTTTTACTGGATGGTGATTTCTAATCTATAGTTTAGATCAGCGGTTCTCAACCTGTGGGTCGCGACCCCCCACGGGGGTCACCACAGGATTTAGGAGGGGTCGCCTCACTCCAGTTAAAAAATAAAAAATAAAAAAAAATCGCACAAGTTGCTGCCGCTGCCGAGTCCACTTCTCGGCAGCGGCAAAATTACCGCCTCCCTTCTTCTGCAGCCGCGGCTCCCTGCCTCTTAGGGAACCGCAGCTGTGCCTGTGAAAAAGTTGCGGAGCCTTCCTGTCTCTCAACGGGCTGTGTGCAGCATTGTCCCGCCTCCAAAGGAAGTGGTAAACAGTTTCCTTTGGAGGCGGGACAATGCTGCACGCTTGGAGGCGGGACAATGCTGCACGGAGCCCGTCGAGAGACAGAAAGGCAACGGCTTCACAGGCACAGCCGCGGTTCCCTAAGAGACAGGGAACCGCAGCTGCAGAAGAAACAGGGCAGTACAGGCAGACATAGGGAGAGGGGGGGAGGGGGCAGGGAACCTGCAACGGGGCTGACATGGAGGAATGGGTGGAGGGAGGGAGGGGGCTGATAGGGGAGGGGACTGATATGGAGGGAGGGGGGCTGACATGGACAAAGGGGAGAGACAGGGGGACATACTGGACAGATGGGATAAATGCTGGATAGAGGGGAGACAGTGCGGGATAGGATTATAATGGGCTGATGGAGCGGGCTAGCACTGGTAATGAGCAGATCGGGTGGGGGCTAGGACTGGTAATGGGTTGATTAGGGAAGGCTAGGACTGGGAATGGACTGATCAATAGGGGGGGGGGTTGGGACTGGTAATGGGCTGATAGGGGGTAGGGACTGGTAATGGACTGATGGGGGGCTAGCATTGGAAATGAGCTGATCGGGGAGATTAGGACTGGAAATGGGCTGATTAGAGGAGGCTAGGACTGGTAATGGACTGATGGGGGGTAGAACTAGTAATGGACTGAATAGGGGAGCCTAGCACTGGTAATGGTGTTAAGGGGGGGGACTAGCACTGGAAGTGAGCTGATGGGGGGTGGTAGGACTGGTAATGGGCTGATTAGGGGAGCCTAGCACTGGTAATGGGGTTGAGGGGGAACTAGCACTGGAAGTGAGCTGATTGGGGGGGGTTCAACTAGAAATGGGCTGATGGTGGGGAGGGGAGGATAGAGCTGCTGGCCTTGGAAGAAAACTGGGGGCTAGGGCTACAAATGGGCTGATGCGGGGGGATGGGAGAATGGGACTGGAAGGGAGTGGATGCTGAGAGGGGCTGCCATGGTATTTGGACTAGAAGGGGGCTGGAAATAGGCTGATGGAAAGAAGTGAAGAAAACAAAAGAAGAGATAAGAAATGGCAGATGGACCATAGACCACAGAAAGAGAGCTAAGAGAAGACAGGAAAGCAGAAGCCTCAGATCAGGACCAGCATGATCAGAGAATAAATTGGTCAGACAACAAAGGTAGAAAAAATAATTTTATTTCATATTAGTGATTTGACTACAAAATCATAATAATTTTGAAATCAAATATTGTTACTTGTTATTGTGATTAATTATTGTGATTTAAATAAGTAAATTTTATAAATAAAAACATATTGCAAAGGCCTATAATATATTAATAATTCAACAAATGATTATAGCGACAATGCGTTAACGGTAAAGGAAGAGAGACGCATTTGATTTTATCACTGGGGGTCACCACAAGTTGACTAATGGTAAAAGGGAGTCACGGTACAAAAATGGTTGAGAACCACTGGTTTAGATTCTTCTTCCCTACATGCATCACCATGCATTTGTCTACATTAAATTTCATCTGACATTTTGATGCCCAGTCTCATAAGGTCGTCCTGCAGTTTCACACAATTCTCGTGTGATTTAATAAATTTGAATAATTTGGTGTTATCTGCAAATTTAATCACCTTACCTGTTGTTCCCAATGCCAGATCATTTATAAATGTGTCAAAAAGCAGTGGTCTTAATACAGATCCCTAAGGTACTCCACTATTCACCTTCATCCACTGAGAAAATTGACCATTTATCCCTACTATGTTTTCTATCTCTCAACCAGTTTCCAATCCACAATAGGACATTGCCTCCTATACCATGACTTTTTAAAATTTCCTCAGGTGTCTCTGATATAGGACTTTGTCAAATGCTTTCTGAAAGTCTAAATATACTATTATCAAATAGCTCATCTTTATTAACATGTTTATTCAAACCATCACAGAAACAGAGCAGATTGGTAAAGCAAGATTTCCCTTCGCTAAATCCATGCTGACGTTGTCCCATTAAAACAATGACTATCTATATTTTAAGTAATTTTGTTCTTTATAATGGTTTCTACCATTTTGTGTGGCACTGATGACAGGCTCACCAGTCTGTAATTTCCCAATCACCCCAGGACTCTTTTTAAAAAAAGGCATTACATTGACCACCCTTCAATCTTCTGGTACCATAGACTGTTTTAATTATAGTTTAGAATCATTAATAGTAGAAGTTCGCTCAGTACTTTTGGGTATATACCATCTGATCTAGGTGATTTACTGCTCTTTTGTTTATCAATTTGTTCTACTACATATTCCAAGTTCACTCGAGTTTTGATTCAGCTCTTCTGACTCATCACCATTAAACATCCTTTCTGGCATAAGTAGTTTCCCCACATCTTTCCTCAGTAAAGATGGAAATAAAGAATTAATTTAGATTCACAGCTATGGCCTTGTCTTCCCTGAGTGCCTCCTTTACTTCCTTGATCATCTACTAGTCCGACTCCTTCCCCAGCATCTTGCTTCAAATGTATCTGAATTTATTTTTATTGTGAGTTTTTATCTCTATGGCAAGTATAGTGTTAGGGATATGCTACCATTCACCTGGACAGGATGAAGACACAAATGATATGTGAATAGAAATTAGGAAGGTTAACACAATAATGAAAGATTTCAATGGGTACATGTCTCAATAAGGCATGCTATGGAGGTAATGTTCCTAGAGAAGCTGTAAATGACTGCTTCACTGAGCAGCCTGTCCTGAAGCCTATGAAAAAGGGAACTACTTTAGATTTAGTTCTCACAGGACCTGGTTTGAGAGGCAATAGAGGTGAGGCTGCTAGACAATAGTGATCATATTGCAATTAAATCTGTCAATCTCTGGAGAGGCAACACTAAAGAAAAATAAATAAAATAAAAATGCTACAGCAGTAGTTATTTTAAAACATTTTTAGACCGTCATATCCACAGACATGGCAGTTTACAACAATTTAAAAATACAAAGGAGTTACAAAGAAATTATCCCTCCCACCTCCAACACCCATACACATCAAAACAGTAACAAACCACTACTGAGTATACGGCTTAGGCCACCAACTGCAAAACACACTGCTGGCCACTATCAACTACTTCACTAAGGCAGGAACAAAAACTTTTTAAAGCCTTCCGAAAGGCAAGCAGGTCCGTCTCCTTCTGCAGAGCCTCCAGCAGCATGTTCCACCAAATCTGGGCTGCAACAGAGAACAAACCCACCCACCACCGCAAAAGACGTACCTGGGAAAACCCTGGCACAGTCAGCAGTTGCATCTGCAATGACAGCAGCAACCTGTTAGACTGGTACCACATCAAAGAGCCCTGCAAATTTTGAAAAAGGCAACTATGATAAAATGGGGAAATTAGTTAAAGAAACTAAACGGTGACATTTTACTTACCAGTTAAGGTCCTTTCCTTGAGTCCTCCTAGCCCAGTCCAGACAAGAGGGTTCTGTTCCCTTACCAGCAGATTGGTGGAGACAAAGAACCAATGAAAAGCCCAGGTTTCAATGACATGACTCCTATGCCTCTCTATTCGCCTCAGCCACCAGAGGTCCCTTCAGTATTCGTCCCAAACATATGGCAGAAACATGGCAAGCCTCACACAACCTCAATCGTGAGCAACAATGAATAATCAACAGAGAACTATGTACAGGAAAGCATAAGCAGAAGGCTGTCAGTAGAAGATGGACGTGCAGAGCCATCTATAAAAATCATAGCAGATCCAAGGGTACGGCAGCAGTAGAACAGAGCATATACAGTTTCTGGGGTGGGCCCTGGACTGGTCTAGGAGGACAAGGAAGAGACATTAACTGGTAAATAAAATGTCACTTTCTATATCGTCCTGCTAGACCAGTCCAGACAAATGGGATGTGCCAAAGCTACAACTTCACTGGGCAGGACGAAGACACAGCAGCTTGCAAAACCATTGTCCCAAAGGTCATGTCAGTTTGTGCATGGATATCCAAGCAGTAATGCTTTACAAAAGTGATGCCCAAGTTGTTGCCTGATAAATGCCTGCATTAGCTACTGAGTTCCGCACCGCTCACAAGGACGCTTGTGCTCTGGTAGAATGGGTGCGCAAACCTTCTGGAACCGACCAGTTCCACAAGATGCCGAGGCAATGGCCTCCTTAATCCAGCACCCCAAAGTCGACTTGGCCACTGCATCAACCTTGCACAGGCCAGCAAACAGCACAAAAAGATGGTCAGATTTACGAAAGATATTCATAACCTCCAAGCACCTTCCGGACATCCAACAATATGATTTCAGACAATGTCATGGAGTTGAATTTCTTATGACTATCTTGTTAGATAATTTAATCAAAGGCACAGATAAGCTTAAAGCTGGTTTCATACTTCAACATTCAAAAAGGCCTTAAAGACATACATATTTAAAGACTACTACTTCTTGGACAATATGCCCTGACTAATTACTAATCCAATCCAAACAAGTTTTCTCCAATTTTTTTTTTTAATAGATTATGTTATTTCCAAGTTGCTTTCCTTGCTCTATGTAATATGTTCTGTTACAATGTAAACCGTTTTGACCAGTGGATAAAAGGGTATAGAAAAATTGTTAAATAAATAAAATCCACAAGGCGAAGAGCCTTATTCTTCCCCCCAACACTGTTCATTAGAGAAAGATGACAGGCAAGCCACCTGATTCACGTGAAAGGGAAAAAGCATTTTAGGCAAAAAGGCACAGGTTGAATGGAAATGGTCTCCTTCGAAAAGGACAGAAAGATCTTGGCAAGACGGAGCCTGCAGCTCAGAGATCCGCTTTGCGGAACAAATTGTGACCAAGACGACAGTCTTGGGGGATGGCAGCATGCACTGTAACCTAGGTTTCAGCGGCTGGCTCCTGAAGTTTTAGCCTGACTTCTAGATTCCAAGAAAATTTGTCAAGGCCTGACTATCCTGTCAGAGGAATCATCTAAATAACCTTCACAAGTGCCTAGGAAGAGTGGGGGCCTCAAAGTCGATCAATGAAGGCCAGGAGGCTTATCACTGTCCACCCAAGAGGGATTCACTCCTGAGAGTGCTTATCAGGGAGGATGCACTGTGTCCCGAACAGTCTTCAGGGGTGAATGGGCTCTAAAGGATTTGACCTCTGCCAGCACTTTTCTCAAACTGCCAAGGACAGAGAAGGCCTGATCAATGGAAGGCATGAGAAATTGCTATGAACTCTAACACCACCCTCCGTCTGTCCACCAGACACAGCGAGGAGTCCATTTGAAGACCCTTCTGTATGAAGGAAGGCAGTACCACGATCCAGTCAGTATGAGAAAGGAGGGGAGACAGCCTCCTTTAAGAAAAGGACGGCAAAGGCTTCACAGTGAAAGGTGCCATCCAAAGAATCAGAAAGACATACCTGAAGCCAAGGGGAACAGTATGGACACCCTTCAATAGACACCGAAGATGCCCTGAATGTATCGTAAAGGACCAACCCACCAAAGAGGTCTTACCCATGGATCCCAAGAAGGGTCTTTACAGGTCCATCTACCATAGGAGTCTACTAAGACCCAACAGGACATTCAAGCAGGTAGAATTGCTTTACTCCTGCTGAAGGAAATCTTGCCAAGATAACCCCAAAGGAGTGCCTTGGAGGCAAATCCTGTAGTAGAACAGGGCCACCACTTGAATCCACAAGGGTCCAGGCCAAGCTGCAGTCCAGGTCAAACTACTTAAAAGGCTCTAACATTTACTAAGGGCACAGAGACTCACTATGTCCCAAGCAGCATATGCCCACCAGGAAACTGTCTTAGCAGGAACCCACACCATGCTTCCTCTGTAAGTTCGTACCCAATGAGGAAGAGAAAAATCACGTCTCTTGGCCAAAGTCTGCAGAACGTAATGTGGGAACTCATTCTGGAGCCCTTAGGAACACCAGAACCAGAGAGGCCGATAACCTGTGCAGATGGTGGCTCATCCAGGGTTAGAGACGAGGCCACACAGCATACTTCTCCCAGGTCATTTCAAAGGAAGGGCCTCCCAGTCTGCCTTCTGTGGAATCCCCCCATGCATGAAACAGCTCTGCAGCCGGCATTCGCCAGAGAAGAAAAATACATGCTTTACTAGAAAGGTATGTCTTTGCATAAAGATATCCTGTGCGACAGAGCTAAATTCTCACTTCACTCAGACTCATGGAGTTCTTTATCTTTATTTCAACATTTGATAGACCGCTTTTGTCAAAACATACAGCGGTGTACAATAAAAGGTTAGCAATGCAAAAACATGGAAAAGAACACCATAATAAAATAGGAAAGCAAAGAGTAAAATAAAGTATAAACAAGTAGATAGACACTAAAACCAAGACGTCCATGATACAATTACAAAACAAGGCGACAGATCCAAACCAAGGGGAGACAGGACAAAACATAGGAGCAAACCAAGTTCTAACACACAGCTGGACTGCATGCTAATGAAACTTGTGATATGTGCTACAGCTAGGGCAATCAGATGCTCCTCTATCCAACAGTACAACTGTATGGCCAGGAGAACCACCAAAATGGTAAAGGGGATGGAAGGATACTCCTATGAAGAAAGGCTAAAAAGGTTAGGGCTCTTTAACCTGGAAAAGAGACGGCTGAGGGGAGATATGATAGAAGTCTATAAATTAATGAACGGAGTGGAACGGGTAAACGTAGATCGATTGTTTACCTTATCAGAATATAGAAAGACTAGGGGACATGCAATGAAGCTACAGGGTAAACTATTTAAGACTAATAAAAGAAAATATTTTTTCACTCAACGTGTAATCAAACTCTGGAATTTGTTACCGGAGGATGTAGTAAAGGCTGTTAGTGTAGCTGGGTTTAAAAAAGGTTTGGACAAGTTCCTGGAGGAAAGGTCCATAAACCATTATTAAGAAGTGACCGAAGATATCAATGCTTGACCCAGTACAAGCATTGTGGAACTTGTGTCGAAACTGCTAGGTACATATGACCTAGATTGGCCACTGTTGGAAACAGAATACTGGGCTTGATGGACCCTGGTCTGACCCAGTATGGCATATCTTATGATCTTATGTTCTTAACCATTCTGGATCCACAAGCTCTGCTGCAGAAGACGACATGCATGACTATCAGGGCAATGTTCAGGAACACGCAGCCCACTACTTCCCTTAAAGAAGATACGAACTGCCCCAAGGTCAATATGACCACGCCAGCCTTCACACAGAAGATCTGCTTCCCCCAGAGCCCCATGAGGGAACAAGTCCCTGGGCCAACTGGACTGTCTCACACATTCAGTCCTTCTAGCTTGAAGCCAGCTGACAAGCCTCTTTTCAGGTGCTTCCCATAGCCTCAAAGTCAGAAAGTGGAACTGCATCCACTATTTCACCTGCTCCTTGATCTCCTGGGGAAGAGAAAGAGCCTGGTCAAATGACAAGAAACACTGGAGCACCACTATAAAAACCTCTAGAGCTTTGAGAGTTTTGTTTATGTGCTCTCTGGCCTGAGCTCTATCAGGTAACATCATCCATCTGCAAGTACTATATAGATGCTGCTGGCCTCTGGCAAAAAGTCAACACCAAGGTGGATGTTTCAAAGTATGTGTTACTTTAGGGAAGGGAAGGAAACAGAATCAGCTTTAGCACATTTGGAAAAACTGCCATCAACTTCCCCCCACCCCTCCCCAAGACCACAGCAGATGACAATATTTTTATTACCCTCTTTTGTAATAAACTGCTAACATTCTACTGCAGATGTCTTAATGCGGGACAAGACTGAACTCTGCCTAAGGAGCCACCTGAGCCCTGGTAGAATGGGCCTGTAAGCCAGTCAGCACCGCACGCCCCTTTAGCAAACAAATTCAATGGCACCTCGAATCTAGTGGGAAACAATCATCTTAGAAGTTGCCTCATCTTTCCGAGGCCCAGGAAACAGCAGGCATTCCGACCGCCAAAGGGCCTCCATTACCTTCAAGTACCACTTAAAAGCCCTACGGACATCGAGCACATGCAGATCTCCAGGCTCCGCCGAACCCACAGACCTGGCAAAGGCCGGTACGGTCACTGCCTGATTGACCAGAAACACTGAAACCACCTTTGGCGGGAAGGAAGGGGCAGGACACAAGACAACTTTCTATTTCATAATCACCAGATAGGGCTCTCTGCATATGAGAGCCTGAAAAGAGTAGTTACTCACCTGTAAAAGGTGTTCTCCAGGAGCAGCAGGAATCAGTCCTCGCATATGGGTGTCATCGGCACCGATGAAGCCCCAGCGGAGCATTTCCCCAGCTTTCTATGAAAGCCTTTGGGAATGCAGGCACGCATGCGCGGTTCCCTTCCCGCCTAAAGGTGCCATCTTACCTCAGTCAAATGACATAGCTAAGAACAGCACACAAAAAATGAAAAATAAACTATGTACAACTGCAACTCCAAGGGGAGGAGGGAGGGTTGTGAGGACTGATTCCTGCTGCTCCTGGAGAACACCTGTTACAGGTGAGTAACTACTCTTTCTCCAAGACCAAGCAGGAAGTCAGTCCTCACATATGGGTGACTCCCTAGCTCTGGGCTACCGAGGAACCCAGGCTGAACAAGAGAACTCCCTCTAGTCTCAGCAGCAAAGAAAGGCTTTTCAAGGACACAAACCTCCACCGGCAGCCCAACAGAGGGCAGGAGTTGCCTAAACCTCAAAGAGATTCTGGAGTACTGCTTGGCCAAAAGCACTGTCCCTACGGGACTCCCTCTCCAGACAGTAATGGGCCGCAAAGGTCTGGCTTGAAGACCAAGTTGCAGCCCTGCAGATGTCTACCAAGGGCACAGAGCGGAGATGAGCCACTGAGGCAGCCATTGCCCTGACACGATGGGCCGTGACCAGACCCTGCAAAGGAAGGTCAGCCGCCTTGTAAGCCCAGGTGATACAGTCAGCCACCCAGATGGACAAGGTACGCTTGGACACAGCCAACCCCAACTTATTAGGGTCAAAGGATACGAAGAGCTGAGTAGCCCTTCTATGCCCCTACGTACGGTCAAGGTAGAAGGATAAGGCCCTCCTACAGTCCAGGGTATGCAGGACTGCTTCAGCCTGGCTAGCATGGGACCTAGGGAAGAATGATGGAAGAACCACCTCCTGATTGAGATGGAAAGAGGAGACAACCTTTGGGAGGAACTTTGGATGAGTCCTGAGGACTACCCTGTTCCTATAAATCCTGGTGTAAGGCCTATCACATACCAGGGCCTGAAGCTCACTCACACGCCTAGCCGAGGTAAGGGCTATTAGGAAGAGTGTCTTCCAGGATAGGAAGCACAGTGGACAAGTAGCCATCAGCTCAAAAGGTGGGCGAGTCAATTGCTGCAAGACCACATTCAACTCCCACTCAGGGGCAGGAGGACGGATTGGAGGCTTGAGCAAAAGCAAGCCCCTGAGAAAGCGGGACATCAAGGGGTGAACCGACAGAGAATATCCTTCCACCAGTGAGTGGTGAGCTGCTAGAGCTGAGAGGTGGACCCGAACAGAATTGGACTTAAGCCCCTGATTGGACAAGTGCAGTAAGTACTGAAGCACTACAGGCACAGTACAGGAGAAAGGATCCTCTGTACGTAGCTGACACCACACAGAAAACCTTTTCCATTTGAGAGCATAGGTTTTTCTAGTGGACTGTTTCCTAGAGGCTAGGACAACCTCCTCAACTTCCTGAGGTAGGCCCCAGGGAACCAAAACTACCCTTGCAGCCTCCATGCCATCAAATTGAGAGCTTTGAGATTGGGGTGCAGCAGGGAACCCTGCTCCTGCGAGAGAAGGTCAGGTTGCAACCCCAGAGGCAGTGGGGGATCCACCGCCAGTTGAAGCAGAAGTGGAAACCAAGGCTGTCTCGGCCACCTGGGAGCCACCAGAAGGACCGAGGCCTTGTCCTGAAGAATTTTGAAGAGAGTTCGGGCCACCAAGGGCGTGGGAGGAAACGCATACAGGAGGCCCTGAGACCATGGAATCAGAAAAGCATCTGCTGCTATTCTCAGCGGATGCGGTTGTCGGGAGCAGAACTTTGGCAGTTGCTTGTTCATTGGGCTGGCAAAGAGATCTATCAAAGGGAGACCCCATTTTAGGAAGATCTTCTGAACTACTGAAGGATGCAGCTGCCACTCGTGGGGCTGTAGAATCCTGCTTAACCTGTCGGCCAGGTAGTTGTCCTGGCCTGGAAGGTACACAGCCTTGAGGAGCAAGTTTTGCTTGAGGGCAAATGAACAAAGGTCCTAGCCTCCTGACAAAGGAGTCTGGACCCAGTCCCGCCCTGTTTGTTCACATAGAACATGGCTACCTGGTTGTCTGTCTGAACCAGGACAAATTGATGAGCCAGGGTAGGAGAGAAAGCTTTGAGTGCTAATCGAATAGCTCTGAGTTCTAGGAGGTTGATCTGCTGTGCAGCCTCCCAAGGGGACCACAGGCCCTGGGTGCACTTGTTCAGAAAATGAGCTCCCCAGCCCTGCAGGGAGGCGTCTGTGGTCAGTACCACTGTGTACCCAGGAATTTGAAAAGGCACCCCTTTTAGTAGATTGGGTGGGTGCAACCACCAGCTGAGGGAGGTCAGAAATTGTCTGGACACCCTTATCCTGTCCCTGAGGCTGCCTGTGGCCTGTGACCACTGAGTCCGAAGGCACCACTGTGCAGGCCTCATATGGAGCCTGGCATTGGGAGTCACATGTACTGTCGAGGCCATGTGGCCTAGAAGCCTCAGGCAGAGTCTGGCGGAGACTAGTGATCTGTTGAGAAACTGGTTTGCCAAGGCTATCAATCTTTGTGCTCTGTCTTCTGGCAAGAAAGCCTTTCCCAGGAGAGAGTCCAGCCGTGCTCCTATGAACTCCAAGTTCTGGGAGGGGAGCAAAATGGACTTTGCGAAGTTTATTACAAACCCCAGGCTTTGAAGAAGAGCAATAGTTCTGAGGGTGGCTTGTCTGGCCTCCTGGCATGTCTGACCCCTGATGAGCCAGTCGTCCAGATAGGGGAAGACAAAGACTTCCTGATTTCTCAGGTAGGCCGCCACCACTGCCAGGCATTTGGTAAAGACCCTGGGAGCGGAGGTGAGGCCAAAAGGCAGAACTCTGTATTGATAATGGTTTCCTCCCACAAGGAACCTGAGGTATTTTCTGTGGTCTGGATGAATGAGGATGTGAGTGTACGCATCCTTTAGATCTAAGGAGCATAGCTAATCTCCCTGCTGGAGGTAGGGCAGAAGTGTTCCAAGAGTAAGCATCTTGAACTTTTCTTTTTCTAGGAACTTGTTGAGGTTCCTGAGGTCCAGAATGGGTCGAAGGCCACCGGTTCTTTTGGGCACCAGGAAATACCTTGAGTAGAATCCGTGACCTTGCAAGTGGGGAGGCACAGGCTCCACCGCCCTGTCCACCAACAGACCTTGAAGTTCCTGAAGGAGAAGGTCTGTGTGCAGGGAAGGCCTTGGAGGATCCCCTGGAAAGTATGGTGGAGGCAGTTGGTGAAAATGTAGTGCATAGCCCCTGTGGACTATGTCCAACACCCAACTGTCCCCGGTGATGAGGGGCCACTGGTGGGCAAAGAGGGCGAGGCTACCTCCTGTGCAGGGCTGGGAGACCAGGGATGGAGAGGCTACACTCAAGGAGTCAAAAAACCCCACCCTGCTGAGTGGGAGCAGGGGCCGGAGGCTTGGGGGTCCTCTGCCTACGGTGCCCATTACCCTGCCCCTTGGCTTGCTGACCCTGGGGTGCAGCTTGGGAAGCCTGATATTGAGGGTACTGTTTGTAGGCAGTGCCCTTCCTCGGGTAAAAGGGCTTTTTACCCGAGCCCTTCTTTTTATGAGAAGGAGCAGAGGTCTTCTTAGATAGCTTTGTCCGTGTAAGGTGCTCTGTTTCGAGCTGGGTGGCCTTCTCGGTCATGGGCTTGCCAAAAAGGTTTTCACCTCAGCAAGGGACATCGACCAACTTGTCCTGAATCCATGGCTCGAGGTCCCATGACTGCAGCCATGCCTGGCATCGAGCCGCGATGCCGGCTGCCGCAACTCGGGCCGAAGCCTCGAAGCCATCGTAGGCGGCGCGGGACATGAACTTCCAGCAGTCCTAAATCCCCGAGGACAAGGACTTGAATCTCTGCAAGGGTTCCCCGGAGAGTCCAGCAGAGAACCCGGCCAACTCCTTGGCCAGGTCCCGCAAGTACATGCCCATGTACAGCTGGTAAGACTGGACACGGCAAGCAAGCATCGAGCCCTGGAAGCACTTTCTACTGACGCCATCGAGGTTCCGGGCCTCCCTGCCGGGGGGCACTGCAGAGTGCATCTTCTGGCTCTTCAGACGATGCATGGCCAATTCCACAACCATGGAATGGTGTAGTAGCTCTGCTTTCTGAAAGCCAGGGCTCTTCCTGAGTCGATAGATCGAGTCGACTCGCTTGCTTAAAAGCGGCGCCGAGACCGGTGCCTCCCACATCCGGAAGAGGAGCCGTTCCAGCATCGGAGGAACCGGGACAGTAAAGGCCTCCTTCAGAGGAGAGTCATACTGTAGGGCCTCAAGCTCTTCAGCTCGAGGCTCTTCCTCGGGGTCTGCTGGAATAGCCAAGGCAGTGGCCATATCCCGGACGAACTCCGAGAACCAAGTATCCTCCGGAGGGGATCTACTCCGGGGTTCAGACTGCGGTGAGTCCGACGGGACGCACCGAGTCTTGAACGTATCGGGAGACTCCTCATCCTCTGTCTCCCAGGCGGACTCGTCCGACGAGGAGTCAGGGTCCGACCCCGCGGGGCCCTGGAGCACCCGCCCCGATGCCGGAGGCAGCGGCGTCGACGCCCTCGGTCCTGAGTGGGAGGTCGAGGGAGACCGCGACCGAGGTCGACTTCGAGCCATGATGGACTCGAGTATCGTCTCGGTCTCCGGGGTCGACTTTGAAGTCGATGTCCCGGTGGTCGGGGCAGATGCGCCAGACAGGCTGGCCATCAGTGTCCGCTGCTGCTCCATGAAGGCAGACAATCTGCTCTCCAAGGCTGTCATCCTGAGACTCAGCTCGGTAGACGCAGCAGCCACCGACTCGGGCCCCGGCGGCGGCGCCGGGCCCGACGTCGGCTCCCTGGGAGGAGAGTCCTCGAGGATTACAGGGCTTACGTGTCCAGCAGACTCCGGCTCCACGCAAGGAACTTTGGCAGGCTTCTCTTGGTCCACGGGCCCGGGGCGACGGTCGGGGGTCTTAGACCTGGCCCTCGAGGAGCCAGGGACCTCCTCCGACGACGCCCTCGCGAGCCGCTTCTTCCTCTTGCGTTCCCGGTCGGGGGACCCCCCTGTCCGAGGAGCTTCGACAGCGTTCGGAATCCGAATCCCGAGATGTCGAGGCCTCAGACGAGGTCCGGGCCCGTCCGGAGGCTGAGTCTGAGAAAAGCCTTTCTTTCTGCTGCTGGCGACTTCGGAGTGCCTTGGAAAACATCTTCCCACATGGCCCACACGACTCAGGGTCGTGATCAGGACCGAGGCACCGGAGGCAGCAGTCGTGTGTGTCGTGAGAGACATTAATTTCTTACACCGATCACACTTCTTGAAACCGCTGGAAGCCATCGGGGAAAAAAGTGTCCCCGTGAGGTCAAAGGACCGGCCTTCCAGGGAAAAAGCAAAAAAGGGCGCGAATGCCAGCCACGAAGGGCAAAAACCGAAAAAGAATCGGGCTCGATACTGGTGTACCGAACCCGGCGGGAGGGGAAACCAGTGTCGAACCGGGAGAAAAAACAGCGAGTATCGCCGAAAAAAAATCAACTTTTATCCGGGATGACAGGACACACGTCTTCTCGGAAAAAAAGAGACTGAGGTAAGATGGCACTTTTAGGCGGGAAGGGAACCGTGCATGCGTGCCTGCATTCCCAAAGGCTTTCATAGAAAGCTGAGGAAATGCTCCGCTGGGGCTTCATCGGCGCCGATGACACCCATATGTGAGGACTGACTTCCTGCTTGGTCCTGGAGAACTCCGAGATGTGGCAAGCCGAGCAAATTGCCATTAGGAACACCACCTTCAGAGTTACATCTTTCAAAGAAGTCCCCAAGAGACGCTTGAACGGAGACTTTGAGAGTGCAGAGAACCAAATTAAGGTCACCGAACAGAACAAGAGGATGGCAAGGTGGTCTCAGATGCTCCACTTCCCAAAGAAACTGGACCATGCCGCATTCAAAGGCAAGGGACTCACCTTTACCCGACTCCAGAAACAAGCTAGGGCCACAACCTGAACCTTCAGAGAATTAAAGGCCAGACCCTTGTCAAGACCATTCTGTAAGAAGATGAAAATCACTGGGAGGGAGATTCTCAGAGGCTGCACATCCTTCTCTCCACACAGACATCAAAAATGCACCAAATTCACAGATAGGCCAAGGACATAGAGCACTGCCGAGCCTATAGGCTAACCCACCTGATCCTTCAAAAGTAATAAGATGTAGATAGACCCTGCTTGAAAAAGGTAATAGTGTAAATACAATGTAGATAGTTTCCCCAGTTGTTTCCATGTTGATTTCCCTGTTTATTGTAAAGTTTACAACTCAGAATGCCTGTGTTGTATAGTTGACGTTGAATGTAAACCGCACTGATCTGAAAAGCGCGGTATAGAAGAACTGTTAAATAAATAAATAAATAAAATATAGCAAAGTACTGATCACCGGAGAGAAGTACCTCTTGTGCTTCAAATGCATCCTCTCGAGCCAAGCCATAAGATCTCCACATCCAACATTTGGACTTGACCCTGCGAAAAGAGATCTGTCTCCTGAGGAAGACAGAGAGGCTCTGCCACTGCAAACACAGCAGATCCGCATATCTCTTCATTCTCTGTAATTCTCTTAGGGTCAGTGATGCTTTAGTGTTTACAGAGTTTCCCGTTTAGGAGGCATGTGTCAATTTTCCTCTTTCTTCTGGTTTTTGAAAGGTGTTGAAAGAACTAAAATATGAGACTGCAGACCTACTATTATTAATCTGTGAATCATCATTAAAATCATCTGTAGTACCTGAAGATTGACGAATGTCCAGTGTAACTCCAATTTTTAAAAAGGGTTCCAGGGGTGATCTGGGAAACTACAGGCCTGACATCAGTACCGGGCAAAATGGTAGAAACCATTATAAAGAACAAAATTACTGAACATGTAAAAGGTGAATAGTGGAGTACCCCAGGGATCTGGGTTGAGCCTGCTTCTTTTTAACATATTTGTAAATGACCTGGAAATGGGAATAATGAGTGAGGTAGTCAAATTTGAAGATGACACAAAATTATTCAAAGTTGTTAAAACCCAAGAGGATTGTGAAAAATTGCAAGAGGACCTTGATAAACTGGAAGACTGGATGTTCAAATGGCAGTTGAAATTTAATGTGGACAAGTGCAAAGTAGGAAAGAACAACCCAAACTATAGAATATAGAAGGACTAGGGGGCATGTAATGAAGCTACAGGGTAAACTATTTAAGACAAATAGGAGAAAATATTTCTTCTCTCAACGTGTAATCAAACTCTGGAATCTGTTACCGGAGGATGTAGTAATGGCTGTTAGTATAGCTGGGTTTAAAAAAGGTTTGGACAAGTTCCTGGAGGAAAGGTCCATAAACCACTATTAAAAAGGGACCCAGGATATCAATGCTTGGCCTAGTACAAGCACTGCAGAACCTGTGTCTTTTGGGGAAACTGCTAGGTACGTATGACCTAGATTGGCCACTGTTGGAAACAGGATACTGGGCTTGATGGACCTCGGTCTGACCCAGTATGGCATTTCTTATGTTCTTATGTTCTTAACTATGGTTACACAATGCAAGGTTCCACATTAGGAACCACCACCCAGGAAAAAGATTTAGGCATTATCGTGGATAACATATTGAAACCCTCCGCCCAGTGTGCAGTGGCGGCAAAGGCGGCAAATTAAATACTAGGAATCATAAACCGTAGTTACTCACCTGTAACAAGTGAGTAACTACGCTATCTCCAGGAAGAAGCAGGAATGTAGTCTTCACATATAGGGACTCCCCTAGCTGAAGATGCCGGGAAGATAGCCCCAGGAAGCTGCCACCTATAGTAAGGTGGGTCATGCTTCCTCCCATGGATCTCTAGCATCCCACCAGGGTTGGTAGGTAGGAGTTGAATTAAGTCTGAAAGAGATTCTGAAGAACAGCCTGGCCAAAGAAGGCATCACGACGGGAGGCTTATCTAGGCAGTAGTGGGCTTTAAAGGTGGGTACTGAAGCCCAGGTGGCTGCTCGACAGATGTCATCGATAGACACAGAGTGAAGGTTAGCCATAGAGGCTGCCATGGCTCTCACATTATGAGCTGTGACATGGCCTTGAAGAGGAAGATTCTTACTCTCATAAGCAAAGGATATGCATTGTGCAATCCATTTGGATAGAGTTCTCTTGGAGACTGGAAGTCTCAAATGACTAGAATCAAAAGCAATAAAAAGTTGAGAAGACTTTCTATGTTGCTGTGTTCTTTGTAGGTAAAAAGCCAAGGCTCTTTTACAGTCCAAAGTATGAAGGTTCCTTTCTGCATTAGAGGCATGAGACCTCAGAAAGAATACAGGAAGATAAATCGATTGATTTAAATGAAAGGGCGAAACCACCTTTAGCATAAAGTGTGGATGAGTTCTGAGAACAACCTGAGTGGAGTAGTGGCCTAGTGGTTGGGGCAAGGTACTTCAGGCCGGAAGGTCGGGGGTTCAAATCCCACTAGAGGACAGCAACCTTGGGCCGGAAGGACTGGGGTTTCTAGTCCCACAGGTGCTCCTTGTGGTCTTGGGCAAGCCACTTAACCCTCCATAGCCCATGTTCCCTGTAAAATAGTTATCTCCAAGTTATAATGCCCTGTTCAATGTAATTTCAGTTTGTTCAATGTAAACCGCACTGATGCAGAATAGCGCGGTATATAAGAGAATATAATAAATAAATAAATAAATAAAACCTTATCATGGTGAAACCTAGTATAAGGAGGATCAGCCACTAAAGCTTGCAATTCACTAATGTGACGTGCAGAGGTGATTGCAATTAGGAAGATGACCTTCCAGGACAAAAGCTTTAGGATTGTAGTGGCTAAAGGTTCAAAGGACGGTTTCATGAGTGGCCCAAGAACTAGATTTAAGTCCCATGCTACCGGTGGTGGCCTGATGGGAGGCTTTGTTAATAGAAGACCTCTCATAAATCTGGATATGAGTGGATGAGAGGAAATTGGTTGTCCATTTAGAGGCTTATAGGAAACTGCAATTGCACTAAGATGGACTCTTACTGAATTGGTCTTTAGAACAGAATTTGATAAATGGAGTAGATACACTAGTATCGATTCCAAAGGTATCACAAGGGGGTTTAACCCCTTTTGCGAACACCAGATAGTACAACGTTCCCACTTGAAGGCATAAGATTGTCTTGTGGAAGGTTTTCTAGAAGCCTGAAAGATATCCTTTACCTGTTGGTAAAGGTTGAGATCCTGAAGGTCTAAGCTTTCAGCAACCAGGCCCTGAGATGCAGGGACTGGGGATTTGGGTGCCATAGCATCCCGTTCTCTTGGGAGAGAAGATCTGGAGCACACCCTAACTCCAGAGGTGCAGCTTGAGAGAGATGTAGAAGCAGATGATACCATGTTTGGCATGGCCACCGTGGCGCTATGAGGATCATATCACCTCTGTCTCTCTGAAGCTTGAAGAGTGTTTTGGGGATGAGGGGAATAGGTGGGAAGGCATAGAGGAAGTCCTGATCCCAGTGAAGGAGGAAGGCGTCCCTTGCTTGGCAATTGTGAGCCGGAATCCTGGAACAGAACCGGGGAAGTTTGGCATTCAGTGGACTTCCAAAGAGATCTATGTCAGGGGTCCCCCAGATGTGAAATATCTTTGTCACCTGGTCTAGGTGGAGAGACCATTTGTGAGGCAGCAGTACTCGACTGAGTTTGTCTGCCCAAAGGTTTTCAATACCTGGAAGATATACCACGAGAAGGTGAATTTGATGATCTCTGGCAAGGGCCCATAGTCGTAAAGCTTCGTTGCATAACGAGAGAGCCTGTTCCGCCCTGCTTGTTCACATAGAACATGGCTACTTGATTGTCCATTTGGACTAGGACTTTCTTGTAGTTGAGCTGGGCATGAAATACTCAAAGAGCTAGATAGATTGCTCTTAATTCTAGGAGGTTTATGTGAAGACAAGCCTCCTGTGGAGTCCAGGTACCCTGGGTAGAGAGATGATGCAGGTGTGCTCCCCAACCCACCTGTGATGCATCTGTTGTTAGGGTGGCCTGGAATAAGGGTTGTTGGAAAGGAGACCCCACTAAAAGATTTTCCAGGGATTGCAACCATTGTAGGGACAGATCAGTCGTTGAGAGTTTGATATCTTGTCTGACAGACATCCTGTGGCCTGTGTCCACTGTGTGGATAGGGTTCACTGGGCTGCTCGCATGTGGAGGCGAGCATAGGGAACTATATGAACTGTGGATGCCATATGTCCCAGTAATTGTAGCAATTCTCGAGCAGTTAGGGAGGATTTTCCCGCCGCTTGAGAAGCCAGTTGCACTATGCGAAGACATCGGGCCTGTGGGAGGAAAGCCCTTGACTGTCTCATATATAAACAGGCTCCTATGAACTCCAGGGACTGAGAAGGAACAAGTTGGGATTTTGGGACGTTTATTACCAATCCCAAGTATTGGAGGATTCGCATTGTGCGAGATAGTGCAGAGCTGGCATCTGCAACCGTGGGGTCTCGAATGAGCCAGTCGTCCAAGTAAGGGAAGACGAATATCCCCAGGGTTCGGAGGAATGCAGCTACTACTGCCATGCATTTTGTGAATACTCTTGGTGCCGAAGCCAGACCAAAGGGAAGAACCCTGTATTGGAAGTGTTTTCCCTTGAAAAGGAATCGTAAAAATTTTCTGTAATCTGAATGGATCAGAATGTGAGTATATGCATCCTTTAGAGCAAAGCCAATCCTGACTTTGAAGGTATGGCAGACGAGTTTCCAGAGAAATCATTTTGAACTTTTCTTGGAACAGATATTTGTTCAATTCTCTGAGGTCTAGAATTGGTCTGTGTCCCCGTTTACTTTGGAATAAGAAAATAAGGGGAGTAGAACCCTGTACCCTGATGGAGAATGGGTACTTCCTCTATTGCTTCTTGGGCAAGAAGTGTTGAGACCTCTTGATCCAGTAGATTGTCTGCAGAGGTTTGGGAATTGAACTGTCTTACGACTGTAGAAGGGGGCATGCTGTGAAAATGAAGCTTGTACCCCTCTCCTACAATGGACAGAGTCCAATTTTCTGCTGTTATTTGGTGCCATCTGTTGGCAAAATGACAACCTGCTGGAGTGGCTGTAGATTTTGACAATCTATCTAACGTGATATTGTCAGCATCTATCTCATTAACCTTTTCCTGCCAATTCTTGCCAAAGAGGTTTCTCCTGTGCAAGGGATGTTCCCTAATTTATCCTGTAACCAAATCTCCAAGTCTGATGCCTGAAGCCAGGCAATCCGATGTGCACCAATGCCAATAGCAGAGGTTCTGCTGATGCATTCAAAACAGTCAAAGGCTGTACAATTTACAAACTTGGAGACATCTTGGGCATGCTTGACAAGAGTAAGGAAGTCTTGTCGTTTGTCATCTGGGAGAAGGGGGCTGAAAAGCTCCAAATCTCCTGTGACCTCTTAGAGGAACATTCCCATATATAAAATATATGAGCTGATCCTAGCTGAAAGCATGGAAGCCTGAAATGTCCGACGCCCAAAAGCGTCAAGAGTCCTGCATTCACGACCTGGAGGATTGGATGCATGTCTCTTTGCACTTTTCATCCTACGCATGGCTGATTCCACTACCATTGAATGGTGTGGCAGCTGAGTCTTTTGAAAACCAGGACATGTTGGAACTCAATACATGGTATAGAGTCTCCTAGAATGAGGAGATTTGGTCAAAGGTGTAGAAAGCGTAGTTACTCACCTGTAACAGGTGTTCTCCAGGAGCAGCAGGAATCAGTCCTCACATATGGGTGACGTCGGCGCCGACGGAGCCCTCGCAGAGCAATTTCCCCAGCTTTCAAAGAAAGTCTTTGGGAATTGCAGCGCGCATGCGCGGTCCCCTTCCCGCCCAAGGGTGCCATCTTGCTCAGTCTGATGACATAGCAAAAAGACAGCAAAAAATTAGGAAAAACGAAAGCATAGAACTGCAACTCCAAGGGGAGGAGGGAGGGTTGTGAGGACTGATTCCTGCTGCTCCTGGAGAACACCTGTTACAGGTGAGTAACTACGCTTTCTCCAGGAGCAAGCAGGAAGTCAGTCTTCACATATGGGACTCCCAAGCTTAAGGCTACCGGAGACCCTAAGCACAAAAATGAGCTCCCTCGAGGTCAGTAGCACAGAAGGAAGGAATCTTCTCTGAATATGTCTCCAACCGGTAGCCCAACAACCGGGACGGAGGGTAGGAGTTGCCTATACCTCGAAGAGGTTACGGAGGACTGCCTGTCCGAAAGCACTGTCCCTGCGGGACTCCCTCTCCAGGCAGTAATGGGCTGCAAAAGTCTGGCTTGAAGACCAAGTAGCGGCCCGGCAGATGTCTGCCAATGGAACAGAGCGGAGGTAAGTTACTGACGTAGCCTTCGCCCGAACACGATGAGCTGTGACTCTACCTTCCAGCACGAGGCCCGCAGCCTCGTAAGCCCAAGCGATGCAGTCTGCAATCCAGATGGACAGAGTACGCTTGGAGACAGGGAGCCCCAACTTGTTGGGGTCATAAGACACGAAGAGCTGAACAGCCTTTCGGTGCCCCCGCGTACGGTCAAGGTAGAAGGTCAACGCCCTTCTACAGTCCAGGATATGCAGGACCATTTCAGCTTGGCTGGAATGTGGCCTGGGAAAGTAGGTCGGAAGTACCACCTCCTGGTTGATGTGAAAAGGAGAAACCACTTTGGGAAGAAACTTAGGGTGAGTCCGTAGGACTACCCGGTTCTTGTAGAACCTAGTGTAAGGAGGATCAGATACTAGGGCCTGCAGCTCACTAACGCGTCTAGCAGAAGTGAGGGCCACCAAGAACAAGGTTTTCCAGGAAAGAAAACGAAGAGGACAGGTAGCCATAGGCTCAAAAGGCGGACAGGTAATCAGCTGTAAAACCACATTGAGATCCCAGTTCGGGGCTGGCGGGCGCAAAGGTGGTTTAAGGAGAAGGAGGCCTCTGAGAAAACGAGCCACCAGAGGGTGGCTGGAAAGAGGTCTACCATCCACCGGCATGTGATGCGCAGAAAGAGCACTGAGGTGGACCTTGACCGAGTTGGACTTAAGTCCAAGATTGGAAAGAGAAAGCAAGTACTGCAAGACCACTGATGCTGAACAGGAGAAGGGGTCTTGAGACTGCTGAGTACACCAGACGGAGAACCGACGCCACTTAAGAGCATAGGACTTCCGGGTGGAAGGCCTCCTGGAGGCCAAGACGACCTCTTCCACATCTGGAGGTAGCTGGAGAGGAGCAAGGACTACCCTTTCAGCAGCCAGGCCATCAGATGAAGGGACCGGAGGTTGGGGTGCAGGAGCGTCCCCTGATCCTGCGAGAGGAGGTCGGGCTGAAACCCCAGAGGAAGAGGGGTGTCCACCGCCAGCTGCATCAGAAGCGGGAACCAAGGTTGTCTCGGCCACCGGGGAGCCACTAGGATCATCGATGCCTTGTCTCTGAGAACTTTGAAGAGCGTCCGAGACACCAGAGGCATGGGTGGAAAGGCATACAAGAGGCCTGTGGACCATGGAATCAGAAAAGCATCCGCCGCTACCCGGAGAGGATGCGGCTGTCGAGAGCAGAATCTGGGAAGCTGCCGGTTCAGAGGACTGGCGAACAGATCCATGGTGGGGAGGCCCCACCAGAGAAAGATCCGCTGAACCACAAGCGGATCCAATCTCCACTCGTGCGGTTGGAGGATCCTGCTCAGTTTGTCTGCCAGGTAGTTTTCTTGATCTGGGAGATAGACAGCTTTGAGGACGATGTTGCGATGGACGGCCCAAGAGCAGAGCTTCTGTGCTTCCTGACAGAGAAGGAAGGAGCCGGTTCCGCCTTGTTTGTTCACGTAGAACATGGCAACCTGATTGTCTGTCTGGACAAGTACTGACTGGTGAGAAATCAGGTGAGAGAAGGCTTTGAGCGCTTGGCGGATGGCTCTGAGCTCCAGGAAGTTGATCTGCTGAGCGGACTCCCAAGGAGTCCAGAGACCCTGAGTACAAGTCCCTTGGCAATGTGCTCCCCAACCCTGGAGAGAAGCATCGGTCGTCAGGACCTGAGAATGTGTAGGGGGCTGAAAAGTCACCCCTAGCACTAGGTTTGGCAGATGAAGCCACCATCGCAGAGATGAGACCAGCTGGTCGGAGATCTGTACGGAGTCCGCTAGGCTCCCCGTGGCCTGATGCCATTGAGTGCGAAGGCACCACTGAGCAGGACGCATGTTCAGGCGGGCATTGGGGGTTACATGGACCGTGGAAGCCATATGGCCGAGCAGTCTCAGAAAGTGCCTGGCGGAGACCAGGGAATTGCTGTGAAAGCGTCTGGCGAGATCCATGAGCCGTTTGGCCCTGTCCAGAGGGAGGAAGGCCCGCGCCTGAAGCGTGTCCAATCTGGCCCCTATGAACTCGAGATCTTGAGAGGGGAGCAAAGTGGACTTTGCGAAGTTTATGACAAAACCCAAGTGCTGGCGCAGAGTCACAGTGCGATGAGTAGCCTGAGTGGCTTCTTGGGCAGACTGGGCCCTGATGAGCCAGTCGTCCAGGTATGGGAACACAAAGAGACCTTGAAGTCTCAGATAGGCCGCCACCACTGCTAGGCATTTGGTGAACACCCTGGGGGCGGAGGATAGGCCAAAGGGCAGTACTCTGTACTGGTAATGGTTTCCTCCCACAACAAACCTGAGATATTGTCTGTGGTCTGGATGAATAAGGATATGAGTATACGCATCCTTTAGATCTAAGGAGCATAGCCAGTCTCCCTGCTGGAGGTAGGGCAGCAGGATTCCAAGGGTAAGCATTTTGAACTTTTCCTTTGCAAGGAACTTGTTGAGGTTTCGCAAGTCTAGGATGGGTCTGAGGCCTCCTGTTCTTTTTGGAATCAGGAAGTACCTGGAATAAAACCCTTGACCCTTCAGGTGGTGGGGCACCGGTTCCACGGCTTGTTCCTGAACGAGACTTGCTAACTTCTGAAGGAGTAAGTCCCTGTGCAGAGGGAGTCTGGAAGGCTCCCCTGGAAAGTAGGAGGGAGGTACCTGGTGAAAATGAAGAAGATAGACCTTTTGAACTATGTGAAGCACCCAGGTATCCGTGGTGATGTTGCACCACCTGTGGGCAAAGTGGACCAGCCGGCCTCCTGTGCTGAGAGAAACCAGCTGAGGGGGAGAGGCTATGCTGAGTAAGTCAAAAACCCCCACCCTGCTGAGCAGGGGCTGGTGGTGCAGGCTTGGGGGCTTGCTGCCTACGGGACCCATTACCCCGTCCCTTGGCCTGCTTTCCCTGTGGGGGAGCTGCTGAGGCCTGATAGTGAGGGTAGTATTTATAGGCAGCACCTTTCCTCGGGTAAAAGGGCTTTTTCCCCGAGGCCTTCTTCTTTTGAGAAGGGGCAGAGGTCTTCCTCGAGAGACGAGTCCTGGTGAGAGTCTCCGTCTCGATTTGTGCAGCCTTCTCATCCATGGGCTTGCCAAAGAGGTTATCACCTCGGCAGGGGACATCGACCAACTTGTCCTGTACCCAAGGCTCGAGGTCGGACGTCTGAAGCCAAGCCTGGCGGCGTCCACCGATGCCAGCCGCAGCTACTCGAGCCGACGCCTCAAAACCATCGTAGGCTGCTCGAGAAATGAACTTGGAGCACTCTCGAATACCAGTAGACAAGGACTGGAACCTCTGCAAAGGTTCGTCGGAGAGACCAGCAGAGAACCCGGCTATTTCCTTAGCCAGGTCTTGGAGATACATGCCCATGTAGAGCTGGTATGTCTGGACTCGACAAGCAAGCATAGAGCCCTGGAAGCACTTCCTACCGAGGGCATCCAGGCTCCGGGCTTCCCTACCAGGGGGCACCGAGGAGTGCATTTTTTGACTCTTTAGTCTATGCATGGCCGATTCCACCACCATGGAATGGTGCGGTAGTTGTGCCTTTTGGAAGCCAGGGCTCTTGCGGACTCGATAAATGGAATCGACCCGCTTGCTTAACACCGGCAACGACGACGGGCTCTCCCACATGCGGAAGAGAAGTCGTTCCAGCATGGGAGGAACCGGTACAATAAAGGCCTCCTTCGGGGGAGAGTCATATTGGAAGGCATAGAGTTCTTCGACTCGAGGCTCCTCCTCGGGATCCACAGGGAAGGCCAAGGCCTTGGCCATATCCCTCACGAAGTCCGAGAACTGGGTATCCTCCGGGGGGGACCGTCTCCGAGGTTCGGACTCGGGGGAGTCCGAAGGGACACACCGAGTCCGAAAGGAACCAGGTGACTCTTCGTCCTCCGATTCCCAGGCCGACTCCTCGGAGGAGGAGTCGATCGGCTCCGGTCGGGCGGGCAGTGATGCCATCCGCCCCGACGCCGAGAGAGTCGGCGTCGACGACCTCGGTCCCGAACGGGAGGCCGAAGGAGACCTCGACCGAGGATCGACTCGAGCCCTCATGGACTCGAGGATCGGCTCGGTCTCCGGGGTCGATTTGGAGGTCGACGTCCCGGCGGTCAGGGCAGAAGCACCGGCGAGGCTAGCGATCAATGCCCGCTGCTGGTCCAAGAAGGCAGACAGACTGCACTCCAAGGCCGTCAACCTGAGTCCGAGCTCAGGAGACCCAGCAGCCCCCGACTCGGGCCCCGACGGCGTCGGGCCCGACGTCGGGTCCTTCGGAGGCGAGTCCACGAGGACAACAGTACTTACGTGAGCGGGCAAGTCCACCTCGAGTCGAGGATGTTTTGACGGCCTCTCCGTCTCTGAGGACCCGGGACGGGAATCGGGGCTATGCGACCTGGCCCTCGAGGAACCCGGAGCGTCCACCGATCCCGCCCTCGCGGGTTTCTTCTTCCGATGATGTTCCCGGGTAGGAGACCCCCTTTCAGAGGAACTCCGACGATGCTCAGGACCAGAGTCCCGAGACATCGAAGCCTCTGACGAGGTCCGAGCCCGGCCGGAGTCAGAGAAGATACGCTCCCGCTGGTGCTGCCGACTCCTCAACGCTTTTGAGGACATTTTGCCGCATGGCCCACAGATCATGGGGTCATGATCTGGGCCGAGGCAGCGGAGGCAGAAGTCATGAGTGTCTGTAAGAGACATAAGTTTCTTACAGAGGTCACACTTTTTAAAGCCACTGGCAGCCATCGGGGGAAAAAGGGCCCCTGCGAGGTTGAATGACCGGGCTGCCAGGGAAAAAGGAAAAAAGCGCAAAATCTGTCACGAAGGACAAAAAACCGAAAAATAAAGGACAGACTCGCAACCGGTGTCGCGAGTCCGGGCGGGAAAAGAACCGGCGTCGAACCGAAGAAAAAATAGAGAAAAATCAACTTTTCTGCGGGGATTCACAGGCAACGTCTGTAGGGCTCCGCGGAAAAAAGAAGACTGAGCAAGATGGCACCCTTGGGCGAGAAGGGGACCGCGCATGCGCGCTGCAATTCCCAAAGGCTTTCTTTGAAAGCTGGGGAAATTGATCCGCGAGGGCTCCGTCGGCGCCGACGTCACCCATATGTGAGGACTGACTTCCTGCTTGGTCCTGGAGAAATGGACAGATAAAGGGATACCAGAATCCCCAATATGTAATTGAAGATGGATGAATTTCTTGATATAGAATGTGTTTAGAAGTTTGGCTTTTCACCTACTTCCTCTTAAATAGAATAGGATGTCATGATCATGAGTTCTGTGTAACCGTCTTTAAAATAGTCTGGAACATTGTTAACGCAAGCATAAAGGGTAAACATAGGCTATGAACTGTGCAACCATAGTTCATTGTACAGTCAACTATAGGTCCCTGCTGACACAACATAATTTTTGCAACTTTTGCAATTATAAGTAATTTTGTCATAATCAAGTAAATTTCATCTAATACACTGTAATCAGATCTTACTCTGTAAAAAGAACTTTGGCGACACCTTGTGTTATTTCACGGTTATAATAAATGACTGTTACTTCCCCTTTTTCTTTAATAAAAGGAGCTTTTCAGGAGGAAGAATTTGAATTCAATAGGCGTGGAACTATGCATGTCCATAGACCGTCTATTGTCTTCCCTCTGAGCTCAAAGAAAGTAGCACTTGTGTTGTGATTGTGTTCTGTATTACTCTCTGCCTGTTTCTCAGTGCTTGAGGACCAGAGACCGACAGAGCCGTGGTATTGTGGCCAGATCACGGGGTTTTCTTCAAAAGGTGTCTCCCACATTCTGAGCATCAAATCATGAAGAATTCCATCAATGGGCAGATTGGCTGCCTCCTTGGGAGCCTTAGGATATTGGAGTATTTCAAATTCCTTTGCTCTAGGCTCTTTTTCAGGAACTACAGTGATTGAAAGGCCTCGGGCCACATCACAAATAAAATCCTGAAAGGACATGTCTTCCGGAGGAGACATTCTGCGTTGGAGAGAAGAGGAGTCTTCCGGGAGAAACACACTGGTACCGGCAGAATTATCAGAGTCATCGGAATCTGAGGATTCGAAGTATCTCTGATCCCGATGTTCATGCAAAGCACGGTCTCGGTATCGATCGAAGTCGGTATCGAGTTGGTCCGGTACCGATCTGCCGATGCCAGCAAAAGTCGGCATGGGAGAAATTCCCATCGGGGCTGGTACCATCGGTGCTGGTACCAGTATCTGTACCGGTGCTGGTACCGGCATCGGTATCGGTGCCCGTTGAACTGTCAGTGTCAACGGTACCACAGCTGTAAGGAGAGCTGCAATACTGCATTCGATAGCAAGGAATCTCTGGTCTATCGACGCTGCCGATGCCTTGTTATTGGTACCGGTGAAAACGGCCAGAACCCCTGAGCATTGCACCAGTAGTTCCGTTGAGGTCAAGGCCTCGAGAACATCCTAGAACCACGTTGATGCTTTGGAGGCCAAAGCCTCCCGCCAGGGCTGTTTTGCCGGTGTAGTTCCCTCAAGGGTAATGCCAATGGCCTCTCAATGCTTTGAAGGAGATCTACCCTTTGAGGACCGGCTCTTATGTTTAGTTACCTGAGATCCATGGGAGGAAGACGAGGCTCTTGAAGACATTGATGCAATGGACCTGGCATCCGAAGAAAGCATAGTTACTCACCTGTAACAGGTGATCTCCGGGAACAGCAGGAATTTAGTCATCACATATGGGTATTGTCGGCACCGACGGAGCCCGTGCGGGAACGCTCCCCAGCGTCCAATCAGAAAGCTTTTGGGAGCATCCCACAGCACCTGCGTGCTGCCTTCCCGCCTTTCCCAACTTCCTCTCTCCAGTTGAGTTTTAAAGCTTGCAATTCACTAATGCGACGTGCAGAGGTGATTGCAATTAGGAAGATGACCTTCCAGGTCAAAAACTTAAGGGCTGTAGTGGCTAAAGGCGGCTTCATAAGCTGCCCAAGAACTAGATTTAGATCCCATGCCACTGGTGGTGGCTTGATGGGAGGTTTGGTTAATAGAAGGCCTCTCATAAATCTTGATATGAGTGGATGAGAGGAAATTGGTTGTCCATTCAGAGGCTTATAAGAAGCTGCAATTGCACTAAGATGAACTCTTACTGAATTGGTCTTTAGACCAGAATTTGATAAGTGAAGGAGATACTCTAGTATCAATTCTAAGGGTATGACAAGGGGGTTTAATCCCTTATTGGAGCACCATATAGTAAAATGTTTCCACTTGAAGGCATAAGATGGTCTTGTGGAAAGTTTCCTAGAAGCCTGAAGGATATCCTTTACCTGTTGGGACAGGTTGAGATCCTGGAGGTCTAAGCTTTCAGCAACCAGGCCGTGAGGTGCAGGGACTGGTGATTCGGGTGCATAGCATTTCGTTCTCTTGAGAAAGGAGATCTGGAGCATGCCCTAACTCCACAGGTGCTGCTTGAGAGAGATGTAGAAGCAGGGGAATACCACGTTTCGCTTGGCCACTGTGGCGCTATGAAGATCATACGACCTCTGTCTCTCTGAAGCTTGAAGAGTGTTTTGGGGATGAGGGGAATGGGTGGGAAGGCATAAAGGAAGTCCTGACCCCAGTGAAGGAGGAAGGCATCCCTTGCCTGACAATTGTGAGCCGGAATCCTGGAACAGAACCGGGGAAGATTGGCATTCAGTGGACTTGCAAAGAGGTCTATGTCTGGAGTGCCCCAGAGATGAAATATCTTTGTCATTTCGTCTAGGTGGAGGGACCACTCGTTAGGCAGCAGTACTCGACTGAGTCTGTCTGCCCAAAGGTTTTGAATGCCTGGAAGATATAATACTAGAAGGTGAATTTGATGCTCTCCGGCGAGGGCCCACAGTCATAAAGCTTCGTTGCATAACGAGAGAGACTGTTCCGCCCTGCTTGTTCACATAGAACATGGCTACTTGATTGTCTGTCTGGACTAGGACTGTCTTGTAGCCAAGCTGGGCGTGGAATACTCGAAAAGCTAAATAGATTGCTCTTAATTCCAGGAGGTTTATGTGTAAACCAGCCTCCTGTGGAGTCAAGGTTCCCTGGGTAGAGAGATGATTCAGGTGTGCTCCCCAACCCACCTGCGATGCATCTGTTGGGGTGGCCTGAAAAAGGGGTTGATGAAAGGGAGACCCCACTGTCAATTTTTCTAGTGATTGCCACCATTGGAGGGACAAAATTAGTGGTTGAGAGTTTATTATTTTGTCCGACAAATGACCTGTGGCCTGTGTCCACTGTGTGGAAAGAGTCCACTGTGTGGAAAGAGTCCACTGAACTGCTCGCATGTGGAGGCGAGCATATGAGACTTGTGATAAGGAAGCTTATCATAGCTCAGGTAGGAGCTATAGAAAAGATGATGTGACTCTGAACAAGCAACCTGTCAGTTCTGGTAGAAGTGAGAAAACAGAGTTTTCACATAAAAGACTACCAGTCCCAGAATGCACCAGGTTTCCAGCAGCCATGAGAGGGGCTGAAGTGAGAAAATGTGTGTGCAATCAAGAGAGCTATGAGGTAATCCCTAAGCACTCATCTCAAAGGGCAGGGCCTGATTCAACACAGCTGCGCTGTGTTAGGGAGCAGCACACATTAGGAAAGAATAAGAATAGAGCTTATTCTTCAGATAACAGCTTCAGAAACAGCTACAGAAAGAGCTTCAGACACAGAGACAGCAACGGCTACAAGCTCAAGCACCAGTATCACCTGGAGAAACAGAAGCCAAGCCAAGCGGATAGAGAGAGAAGGAAACTCTCTGGAAGGAAGAGAAGAAAGCCCATTGGATGGTCTGGGAGAGTCCAAGGCAGTACCCATACTGGGAGGTATTCCAAGTGCCAGCAGAGTCCATTGGACTGGATTCAGCCAGAGGAATGGAGTGGCAGAGATAGGAATCACCAGTGGCTACCTGGAAGAGAGAAGACTGCACGTGGAAGGGACTTTCAGACCAAGGCCAGAAGGTATGTGAGAGGAGATCCAGTGTCCAGGGATCAAGATTGGAAGGCTGGACATCAGAATTGGATTACATACTGGCCAGGCTTTACAAAGAGGAATTATGATGGCAGGAGAGGCTCAGGTATGAACACTGATCCAGACCCTATCTATAATAGAGAATGGCAGCAAGGGAATAAGCATTCTCATGATAGTGCCTTAATGAAAGACTCGTCTATGCCAATGTATGATAGTGACCCTATGCTGATTGATGAAGGGGGAGATACAGCAGATGAAAATATTACTTACATGGACTGTTCTCTATCTAATTGCTATTGCTAGCTTTCTGTGAGCAAACACCTCAGCCATCACAAAGAAACCTAACTTTGTTCTTTATTTCCACTGCAAACAGCTCTTAAAGCAGGATTTGGGTTCACACAGTAGCAGCCAGCCAGCTAAAGGCTTACAGCTGGTCAATTGATAGTAATTAAAGCTGCACCTGATTGTGTGTGTGAGCAAGGGAGAATCACTGCTGAGATCTGCGTGGAAAATAAGCAGAAGTTAACCTAACCAGCAAAGTTTATTCTTTTCTTTGTGCCTTTGTATTTGGTAATTATTTGCTAAGAAAACATTAGCTAATTGCCTGACAAGCTGAAGGTTGTTTTCTGATTTGCTTTATGACTTTTTGTTATCCATTTAAACACTGCAAGCAAGTAACCTCATTTATATGGCTATCAAGCATACATGTGCTGGGTGAATTAAACTCCATCAATAAAAAAAGTATTTTATTGACCTTACCACTTGGTTTCACAACTCAAATTATTGTCATCAGCTGTGTTTGGGAGTGAATGAACTACAATACCCACAATACCTTGCAAGAATCATATGAATATATGCATCGTCAAGATTGTGTAAGTTCTCACCCTAGGCAGCCGTCTGACAGACTACATGAACTGTGTATGCCATATGTCCCAGTAACTGTAGTAGCTCTCGAGCAATGAGGGAGGATTTGCCTGCTGCTTGAGAAGCTAGTTCTATTATCTGAAGACACTGGGCCTGTGGAAGGAAAGCCCTTGCCTGTCTGGTATCTAGACAGGCTCCTATGAATTCCAGGCACTGGGAAGGAACAAGTTGGGATTTTGGGAAGTTTATTACCAATCCCAAGTATTGGAGGATTTGCATTGTACGGGACAGTGCAGTGCTGGCCTCTGCAACTGTAGGGGCTTGAATGAGCCAGTCGTCTAAGTAAGGGAAGACAAATATCCCCAGTGTTCGTAGAAATGCAGCTAATACTGCCATGCATTTCGTGAAGCCAGACCAAAGGGAAGAACCCTGTACTGGAAATGTTTTACCCTGAAAAGGAAACTTCAGAATTTCCTGTGATCTGGATGGATGAGAATGTGAGTGTATGCATCCTTAAGAACATAAGAACATAAGATATGCTATACAGGGTCAGAATAAGGTCCATCAAGCCCAGTATCCTGTTTTCAACAGTGGCCAATCTAGGTCATATGTACCTAGCAGTATCCCAAAGAGACACAGGTTCCATAATGCTTGTACTGGATCAAGCATTGATATCCTGGGTCCCTTTTTAATAATGATTTATGGACCTTTCCTCCAAGGAACTTGTCCAAACCTTTTTTAAGCCCAGCTACACTAACAGCTCTTACTACATCCTCCGGTAACAAATTCCAGAGTTTGATTACACGTTGAGTGAAAAAATATTTTCTCTTATTTGTCTTAAATAGTTTACCCTGTACATGTCCCCTAGTCTTTCTATATTCTGATAGCGTAAACAATTGATCTACGTTTACCCGTTCCACTCCATTCATTAATTTATAGACCTCTATCATATCTCCCCTCAGCCGTCTCTTTTCCAGGTTGAAGAGCCCTAACCTTTGTAGCCTCTCTTCATAGGAATAGCCTTCCATCCCCTTTACCATTTTGGCGGCTCTTATCTGTACCTTGTCTAATAACGCTATATCCTTTTTAAGATACAGCGACCAGAACTGCACACAATATTCAAGGTGCGGTCGTACCATGGAACGATACAGAGGCATTATAATAAACTTTGTTTTATTTTCCATTCCTTTCCTTATGATACCTAGCATTCTATTTGCTTTCTTGGCCGCCGCTGCACACTGGGCAGAGGGTTTTAACATGTTATCCACGATGACTCCTAAATGTTTTTCCTGGGTGGTAGTTCCCAATGTGGAACCTTGCATCGTGTAACCATAGTGTGGGTTGTTCTTTCCTAGGTGCATAACTTTGCTCTTGTCCACATTAAATTTCATCTGCCATTTGGATGCCTAGTCTTCCAATTTATCCAGACCCTCCTGCAGTTTTCCACAGTCCTCTTGGGTTTTAACAACTTTAAACAGTTTTGTGTCGTCTGCAAATTTGATAACCTCACTAGTTATTCCCTTTTCCAGGTCATTTATGAATATGTCAAAAAGAAGCGGACCCAGTACAGATCCCTGGGGTACTCCACTATTCACCTTTTTCCATTGGGAAAATTGGCCATTTAGCCCTACCCTCTGCTTTCTATCTTTTAGCCAGTTCCCGATCCACAATAGTACACTGCCTCCTATCCCATGACTTTTTAGTTTTGCCAAAAGTCTCTGATGAGGGACCTTGTCAAAGGCTTTCTGAAAGTCCAGATACACTATATCAACCGACTCACCTTTGTCTACCTGTTTATTCACACCTTCAAAAATACATATCAGATTAGTAAGACAAGATCTTCCTTGTCTAAAGCCATGTTGGCTGTCTCCCATTAGATCTTGTCTATCTACATGCTGTGTAATTTTGTTCTTTATGATGGTTTCTACCATTTTCCACGGTACTGATGTCAGGCTCACCAGTCTGTAATTTCCCGGATCACCCCTGGAACCCTTTTTAAAAATTGGCGTTACATTGGCAATCCTCCAATCTTCAGGTATTACAGATGATTGTAATGAAAGTTCACAGATTTCTAGTAGCAGCTCTGCAATCTCATATTTCAGTTCTTTCAACACTCTTGGATGTATACCATCTGGTCCAGGTGATTTGCTACTATTCAGTTTATCAAATAGTTGTAATACATCTTCCCGGTGTAGCGATATTTCTCTCAATTCCTCTGCAGTATCACCTTTAAATACCACTTCAGTCTTGGGTAACATCCCTACATCTTCCTCAGTAAAGACTGAAGCCAAGAATTCACTCAGTGTCTCCGCTATAGCCTTGTCTCCTTTTACTGCCCCTTTTACCCCTCTATCATCTAATGGTCCAATAGACTCTCTCACAGGCCTTTTGCTACGAATGCACTTGAAAAAGTCTTTATTTTGTGTTTTTGCTTCCGTAGCAAGTTCCTTCTCAAATTCTCGCTTTGCCTGCCTTATCAATGCTTTGCATTTAACTTGCCAGTGCTTGTGCTGTTTCCAGTTTTCGTCGTTTGGCTCTTTTTTCCATTTCCTGAAAGATGCTTTTTTGGCAGCAACTGCCTCTCTGACCTTTAAACCATGCTGGCAGTTTTTTGGACTTCCTTCCACTTTTCTTAAAGTGTGGAATACAGCTGCTCTGGGCTATCAAGATAGTATTTTTCAACAACACCCAAGCTTGATGTAAGTCTTTAACCTTTGCAACCGCTCCTTTTAGTTTTTTCTTAACTATATTCCTCATTTTATCATAGTCTCCCTTTCGAAAGTTAAAAGCCAACATCAGCCAACAGCCTACACACCCTCATTCAACCAGACACCAGCACTCGTCCTAGAAGAAAACAAACACACAACCGAGTCAGCACCCCAAGTGAATTCAAACACACACGCAAGGACACAACAGACAGAGCACTCTCCATGGCTGCTCCAACAATATGGAACAAACTACCGGACGACTTGAGGGCATCTACAGACCTCAAAGACTTTAGAAAACAGCTAAAAACCAATCTGTTCATAGAACACTATGGACACATCACATAACCTAAGAGAATGTATAACAGCCCATGATACCGCCTGTATAGAAAATGTCTTGTAGCACCACTGTATATAGCCCACACTGTACATAGCTCAAACCATTCTAGCACACAATACAACACACCTTGTACATAGCTCAACCCAATCTAGCACACAATACAACACACACTCAACTAAATTTCTCCCTCACTGCATGTTTAACACACTCACTTTACCCGATTGTTTGCTGTGATACCATCTTGATTAATAAGATAAGGCGGTTTAGAAATACTGTTAAATAAATAAATAAATAAAAAGGTAGTACTGTGGATTTCTTTACTATCCCTCCTCCACTATTTATTTATTTACATTCTCTTATATACCGCGCTATTCTGCATCAGTGCGGTTTACATTGAACAAACTGAAATTACATTGAACAGGGCATTATAACTTGAAGATAACCCTCCATAGCCCATCTTCCCTGTAAAATAGTTAAGTGGCTTGCCCAAGACCACAAGGAGCACCTGTGGGACTAGAAACCCCAGTCCTTCCGGCCCAAGGTTGCTAATTAACGATCATGCTATGATCACTATTGCCAAGTGGTCCCAACACCCTTATTTCTTGCACCAGATCTGGTGTTCCACTAAGGACTAGGTCCAGTATGGCTTCCCCTCTGGTCAGTTCATGAACCAGCTGCTCCAAGAAGCAGTCATTTATTTAATCTAGAAACTTTATCTCCCTAGCATGTCCTGCCGTGACACTGACCCAGTCGATACCGGGATAATTTAAATCACCCATTATTACTACTCTGCTGTAAGTTTTGTTAGCTTCCTTGCTGTAGAATCTCTATGGATTGAAATTCCATGTATGAAGGGGAAGGTGATGGCAGTGGGGGTGTACTATCGACCGCCTGGCCAGAATGAACAAATGGATGATGAAATGCTTAAAAAAAAGAGATCCTTTAAGTCTAGAGAGCAAAGCCAATCCTGGCTTTGAAGGTATGGCAGAAGAGTTCCTAGAGAAATCATTTTGAACTTCTCTCGACACAGATATTTGTTCAATTCTCCGAGGTCCAGAATGGGTCTGTGTCCTCCTGTTTTCTTTGGAATACGAAAATAGGGGGGAGTAGAACCCTGCACCCCATTGAAGAATGGGGTACTTCCTCTATTGCCCCTTGGGCAAGAAGTGTCGAGACCTCGTGATCTAGCAGATTGTCTGCGGAGGTTTGAGAATTGAATTGCTTTAGAATTGTAGGAGGGGGCATGTTGTGAAAATGAAGCTTGTACCCTTCTCCTACAATGGAGAAAGTCCAATCTTCTGCTGTTATCTGATGCCATCTGTTGGCAAAGTGGCATAATCTGCCCGGGATATTGGGGGTTGGGGACCCCTGAGAGGCAGGAAGGCAAAGCTCTCTAGGAAGGAGTCAAAGCCCTTGAGGGGGCTGAACCTGGAGAGCTGGTTGGGCTCTCGGGCCTTTTGGCTTCTTTTGCTGTCTAGTTTGTCCCTTTTGGGCAACCTGACCTTGAGTTTGACTCTGCTGGGTATAGGAAGGATAAAACTTCCTATTTTTGCTGAAAGAGGGTTTATTATAAGGCTTCTTTTTTGCTGGAGTGGCTGTAGATTTTGACAATCTATCTAGAGTAGTATTGTCAGCATCTAACTCGTTAGCCTTTTCCTGCCAGTTCTTGCCAAAGAGATTCTCCCACGTGCAAGTAATGTTGCCTAACTTGTCCTGTACCCAGGTCTCCAAGTCTGATGCCTGTAGCCAGGCAATCTGTCGTGCGTCAATGGCAATAGCAGAGGTTCTGCTGATGCATTCGAAGCCGTCAAAGGCTGCACGATTAACAAACTTGGAGACATCTTGAGCATGCTTAATTAGAGCAAGAAAATCTTGTCTCTTGTCATCTGGGAGAAATGGGCTCATAAGTTCCAAGTCTCCTATGACTTCCTTGAGGAACATTCCCATATATAGAATATATGAACTGATCCTAGCTGAAAGCATGGAAGCTTGAAAAGTTTGGCGCCCAAAAGCATCCAGAGTCCTGTATTCACGACCTGGAGGATTGGATGCATGCCTCTTTGCACTTTTCATCCTACGCATGGCTGATTCCACTACCATTGAATGGTGTGGCAGCTGAGTTTTTTGAAATCCAGGACATGGGGTTACTCGATAGATAGCATCAAGTCTCCTAGAGTGAGGAGAAGTAGTCAGAGGTGTCTCCCACATTCTAAGCATCAAGTTATGCAAAATTTCATGGATAGGCAGAGTGGCTGCCTCCTTAGGAGTTTTAGGATATTGGAGAATTTCCAATTCCTTTGCTCTGGGTTCCTCTTCAGGAGCTACTGTGATTGAAAGACCTTTGGCCATATCATAGATAAAATCCTGAAAAGACATGTCCTCTGGAGGTGAGACACTGCGTTGGGGAGAAGAGGGCTCCTTCTGGGAGAAACCCTCTAGTACCAGCAGAATTGTCAGAGTCTTCGGAATCGGAGTATTCATGACCCCGATGCTCCTGCAAAGCACGGTCCCGGTATCGATCGAAGTCGGTACCGAGTTGACCCAATACCGATCTGTCAATTCCAGCTAGAGATGGCATGGGAAGAGTTCCCACCGGGGCCAGTATCGTCGGTACCGGTGTCTGTACCGGTGCCCGTTGGACCAACGGTACCGCAGCTGAAAGAAGAGCTGTGATGCTGCGTTCGATAGCGAGGAACCTCTGGTCTATCGACGCTGCTGATGCCTGGGTGTCGGTACCGGTAAAAACGGCCAGAACCCCTGAACATGGCACAGGTAGTTCTTGTGAGGTTGGGGCCTCGAGAACATCCTGAAGCCCATCGATGCTTTGGAAGCCGAAGCCTCCCGCCGGGGCTGTTTTGCCGGTTTGGCTCCCTCAAGGGCAATGCCAATGGCCTCTCGATGCTTAGCAGGAGAGCTACCCTTTGAGGACCGGCTTTTATGTTTAGTTACCTGAGATCCATGGAAGGAAGAAGAGGCCCTTGACGATGTCGATGCAATGGATCTGGCATCCAAAGAAAAGAGGGTACCGAGCTTTGCAGCCCGGTTCTGTCTTCCTCTTTTAGTCATCCCCATATAGGAGGGACATTCAGTTGGAGAATGTTCAGGCCCTAAACATTTAAGACACCAATCATAGGTGTCAGTGACGGAAATGGTACCGCCACACTTAGTACATTTTTTAAAACCACTAGTTGGTTTTTCCATGTTTTAGGAATATGGGGCCTAGTGCCCAAAATGGCGCCTAGCACTAAAAGAGGAAAGTTTCTGAAGAGAAACAGTTTAAAGCATAAGGGTTTGTTTGTTTTTTTGAAAAGAAAAGAACCGGCGGTACCGGTAAGCGTTGTGCGGAAGGCAAATGCGACCGCAAGAAAACAAATTTAAAGACGGAATTTTTTGTGGTGACAGGGAATAGATCCCCGGCTCCCCGGAAAACAAAGAACTGAAGAGGGACAGTTGGAAAGGCGAGAAGGCAGCGCGCACATGTGCTGAGGGATGCTCCCAAAAGCGTTCCTATTGGACGCTGGGGAGCGTTCCCGCGCAGGCTCCGTCGGTACCGACGATACCCATATGTGAAGACTACATTCCTGCTTGTTCCTGGAGATACTGATATATCTTTATTTGTGGTCTCATCTTGTCAGAGTTGGGCAAGTAACAGTGTTTCATTCTATTTGACTCAATGCTCTAACATATAGCACCACCCCTCCACCAGTTTTATCTACCCTATCGTTGTGATAATTTGTTCTCCGATATCACAGTGTCCCATTGGTTATTCTCCTTCCACCAGGTCTCCAAGATGCTTATTATATCTCTCTTCATTTACTGCAATACATTTTTAACTCTCCCATCTTATTTTTAAGGTTTCTGCCATTTGTATAGAGACATATCAAGATATATTTGTTTAAATGTATAACCTTCTTAGCAGTTGGCAGGGATAATTTTCTATCTTTCAACTCTTTCTACTCTTTATTTAGAGAAACCTTGGCTACTTTAGATTTTATTGCAACTTCTCTATCACGCTGCCTTAACCTCCTTGTTTTGATGGTATTTTTCAAGGATACCAGGTAAAAAGGGGACTGTTGTAGTTGTTGATATGGAAGGACAGACTAGATAGGCTATGTGGTCTTTTTCTGTCGTCATGTTTCTATGTTTCAAAGATACCTTACTCCGAACCATGTGCTCAAGAGCAACTATCAGCTTTCCCCCCAGGTTCTTTTTTTATTATTTTATATTTATAAATTTTTAACATTAAATCAAGCAAAAGCTTGTATAGAAAGCACAGTTACTTACCTGTAACAGGTAGTCTCTGGGAACAGCAGGAATAAGTCTTCACATATGGGTACGTCGGTACCGACGGAGCCTGCACGGGAATGCTCCCCAGCATCCAATCAGAAAGCTTTTGGGAGCATCCCTCGCGCCTGCGCACTGACTTCCCGCCCTTTCCACTGTCTCTCCTCAGTTGAGTTTCCTAGCTGAGACAAAGGGAGAGAACGAGGAAAGGAGATAGATAGATAGATACAACTCCTAGGGGAGGTGGGTGGGTTGTGAAGACTTATTCCTGCTGTTCCCAGAGATCACCTGTTACAGGTAAGTAACTGTGCTATCTCCAGGAACAAGCAGGAATGAGTCTTCACCAGGGCCGGATTTACCTATACGCCAACTACGCCATGGCGTAGGGCCCACAGCTGACAAGGGCCCACAAAACTGAAAAAATTGTTAGCGTTCTTAAAATTAAATTAAAAAAAAAAAAAACGCTGGCTGCTGCTGCGGCAGCATGGACTGTCCCGCGGGGCCCCCTCTACTGCCGCGGCAGCATGGACTGTCCCGCGGGGCCCCCTCTGCCCGGCCTAATCCGTCCCTCCCTCTGTCCGTGCCAGCTTTGAGAGGCAAGCGGCGACGTCACGGCGATCAGCGAATCAGCTTCTCGCAACCCGCCGGTGACGTCTCAGCGCTCCGCCAATCAGCTTCCCGCGTCCCTCTCTGCTTTTCCGGTTCAACCGTTGCTAGGCAACCACTTCCCACGCCGCTGCCTAGTCGCCCTGGAGACGGAGCGGCCGCAGCCCGAGCATGGAGGAGAAGGTGGTGGCCGGGGTCAAGGTTTTCCCCCGTTCTTGTACTTCACCGACATGGTGGTCGGGGCCGTGTACCGCCAGACCGTTACCGTGAGGAACATCAGCAGCTCCGGCAAGAAAGTTGCTTTCTACGGCCCCCAAAGCCAGGAGGTGAGAGACGCGATAGCGGGGGGTGGGGCCGAGGCCTCCCCATGGCAACAAGGCACTGCGCGCCCCCAGCCTCCCTCTCTGAAGAGCGGCTGGAAACGTCCACGACTGTCAAGTGACGGGCGGGCACGTGTGGCATTGAGAGGCGCGAAGGGAGAGTGTGTCTCCCTCGCGTCTCTGTTAAGCCGACACAGAGGGAGGGAGGGAGGAAAGGAAGGACGGATTCAGCCGGACAGAGGGGGCCCCGCGGGACAGTCCATGCTGCCGCGGCAGCAGAGAGGGCCCCGCGGGACAGTCCATGCTGCCGCGGCAGCAGCCAGCGTTTTTTTATTTTTATTTAATTTTACTTGAGCCGTTGGGGGGGCTGGGACTGGAAATGGGCTGGGGGGGTTAAGACTGGAGGTGGACTGACACGAAGAAACCAGAAGAAAGTGGCTGGAGCAATTGCAGCTGAAAAAAAATGCACAAAAGGTAGAAAAATCTCTCTTTATTTTGAATTTATTAATTGAAATATGTCAGCTCTGGTAAATGTGTATCATTAACGTCTGCGCTTTGTTTAGTACAAGAGCAAATTATTGTATAGTTTTATTTCTACAGTGTTGTACATTCCAAGTTTGGCTTTTGGGATTCCCAGTTTAATTATGACATCAGGGCCAATAGCACGCAGCTGATCCGGCATGCTCGTTTTTATCTTTTCTGGGGGCCCACAATTTTTGTTGGCATAGGGCCTCACTCAAGGTAAATCCGGCCCTGGTCTTCACATATGGGGACTCCTTAGCTAGAGATGCCAGGGGGAGATCCCATAAAATGCATGTTCCTGGAACAGGAGTGCATTTCCCACACAGGAATCCCCGGCATCCCATGAGGGAATGGAGGGTAGGAGTTGAGAATAGAAGAGCTGTAAGGAAAACAGCAAACCCAAGGACTACAGGAGAGGAGTCCATGGCATGTATGATAAAGTACCATTAAAATTATTTAATGAACAGTTATAATATGGAGCTTACCTACTGGATTGTAGGAAGTAGAAAGCGTGATGGAGTCTACTGGATATGCAGTAGCGGAATCCTCAAGGTGACCTCACAGCAGTGAGGGTGAAGGTCCAGACCTGGAAATGCAGGTGATCCAGGTGTCAACTGGGGTAGGATTAGAACGGCAGGTCTTCAATGGAAAGCTTTATGAGAAAAAGCTGAAAACTCTTTTAGGTACAGAGTCAAAACATTGAGGACTAAAAAAAGAAGACTGACCGATTTGGACAACTAGCCCAGTCTTGGAGGGAAGAAGGGGTATAGAAAAGCGCCCAAATTCCCAAGGAGAACAATGTGTACTCAAAACAATGAAGATGTACACTATCTTTCCTAGCTGTTGAGAGATAGGAAAGATATTGAAGTTTGAATCTTCAAGGATAGGGAGACCTAGAGTAAAATGGAAGCTGTTATCACCACAGTAGTGGTTGTGAACATAACAGTCCCTTCATACTAAGGAACAGTATGAAAAAGGGAGCTCACTGACTGTAACCTCTAAGACAGGTACAAATTGCTATAGCATAGACAGTGAGGAGATAGTATGTAATACATATCGATTTATAAAAAATCTCCCAACAGATACATACATATATATATATACATACATATATATATATATATACCTGTATATATAGGGAGAGAGATATACCTATATAGATATATGCATATCTAGATATATATATATATGTTGATACATATTTCTGCATAAGTGTATATATATATCTATATATATATATGGGCATAAATTATGCACACACAGCTTACAGACATATGTATGTAGACAATAAGTCTGAAGATACACTAAGCCCCCTAAGAACATTCACATGGGGAATGTGAAGGGGAAAGATTCATCCAATAACAAGAGGGTGAAACCCACTTGACAGATATATAGAGAATCTATTTCCGTGGGCTAAGAGGATGCAGGAATGCAATCCAGTAAAATAACCACCAGGATGGTTGCGTGAAAAACAGAGGATAATATCAGTCTGTAAAGAGCAAGTCGGGAGTCCTTTAGAACTCTGACATGATAGATGGGTAGAAACGCATAGAGAAGATACCAGGAGGACCCACTGGAGGGACATAGGGGTATCATGCGTTACTAATAGCCTTGGATATTCACGCAGAAAAAGCTTATAACAGGAGACAAGAGGGTGTGGAGAACCCTCACAGTCATGAAAATGATTTATAAGCTTTTTCCTACTATATAGAATAGCCCTCAGAGACAAAGATCAATGCTCTGTAGCAAGGGCCCATAGTAGAAAGCTTCTCTGAAGATTGCAGAGAGCATTGTGCAGGAGAATTATGAGATAAAACTGACTGAAGTCAGGTGTCTTGCCACATCCTAGGAAAGGAGATGGCTAGAAAGAAGATAATGTGAGAAGCCTAAAGTGAGTAGGATTATCCAAGATAGATGAGGACTAGCTTGGAATCACTACTGAGGCTAGAGAAAAATTTTTGGAAGATAGACTGGAACTTGAGGAAAAGTACCAGTAGTTCAATCACTGGAACTCCTGCATGCACAGCAGCTGAAAGAACAGCAGAGAGAATCTTACTGTGCAAAACAAAGAGAAACAGACAAAGGGAGAGGAGATATTCCTGTCCCTGTCTGATGAGTTATCTTGAGAATGTATTCAAGGAAACAAAAAGTCTACACTGGCATGAAAGCTAGAGAAGCTTTTCAGTATGGTACCACTCAGTCAGGGGAAACCCTGGATGAGAGGGGGAGGGTGACTTACCCATATGGCGAGTCAGCTGAAGGAAAAAATGTTCATGTTGGGACAGAAACTATCATGAGATAGTGGTAACCTCCCTTCTTGGTAGTAAGAAGAGGAGAATTCTGTAACCCATGGACAAGAATATCCTGACAGCTTAGCATACTGAAAAAGGAACACCCCAGTGTAGAGCTTTAAGAAAAAACAGTAAACAAACTTCTGTTAAGAAGAGGTTAACTGTAAATTGTAACCCTCAGAACCTATGGTTGCTGGGTATGTTGAGACTGGCTAGAATTTGGAAACTTCAGACTAGGACGAGGTGTCCCTTGTTTGGGCACCTCTGGATGATGGGCAAGAGAAGAGTGAAACCTTCTTTTCTTAGGGAAAGAAGGCTTGGTAGGACATTTCCTACCTCCTGGGGAAGAAGGCGGCTTAGAATGGTCTCCAGAACCAGGGAAGTCAGTAGAGCAATGAGCAACCCGACGTAAAGCCTCCTTATTGAAGAGATTTTCTCCAGTACAAGGAGAATTACCCAGTGTATGTTGTGCCCATCTGCTCAAGTCAGAAGCTTGGAGCCAGGCTCTACGACGTGCTTCAATGGCAATAGCAGAGGATCTGCTAACAGACTCAAAAGAGTCTAGAGAAGCATGAGAAAGAAACCGAGAGATATTCCAGCTATGATTAAGAAGCAAGGAATAGTCAGCAGCCTTAGGCTCTGACAAAAAAGGAGTCAAAAGAGATAATTTCTTTATGACCTCCTGGAGTGTTAGACTCATATAAAATATATAAGAAATAATTCTTGATGCCAGCATAGATGTTTGGAAGGTTTGACGTCCAAAGGCATCAAGTGCTCTAGAAGCACGACCTGGCGGATAAGAAGAATGCTTCTTCTTGCTTTTTAACCTTCCTCATTGCTGA
This sequence comes from Ichthyophis bannanicus, assembly GCA_033557465.1. NCBI lineage: Eukaryota > Metazoa > Chordata > Amphibia > Gymnophiona > Ichthyophiidae > Ichthyophis > Ichthyophis bannanicus. The sequence goes on along the minus strand of CM066032.1, from coordinate 1,199,244,787 downwards.
TTCCACTACAATGGAATGATGGGGAAGTTGATTCTTTTGAAACCCTGGAGAGGGGGGCACCTGATACAGAACATTAGTTGCTGTAGAAGGTGAGGGAACCCTTAAAGGAGATTCCCATATTCTCAGAAGAAGATCCTGCAAAGAATTATGTAAAGGAAGCATTATATTTCCCTTTTCTGCAGGAGAGCCATGGTTAAGATTACAACCAGGGATAGGAATAGCAAGAAAGGTTGCCATGTCAAGGAGAAACTTCTGAAAAGAAGGATCTCCAATGGGAACCATCCCTGGGAAGGCTAAGGTTGAAGATGCAGCCTGAGCACCAGAGTGCAGAAAAAGAACCTTACTAGATGGATAATGATACTGGCAGTCACGATTTGAGGCAGTGAGTACTGCATCGTCTATGCCAGGTATCGATTCCAAACTAGGCATAGAAAGGATCGATGGCACCGATGTTACTGCAGGAATCGACATCGATACCGGTAATGGCATTGAGACCGTCATCAGAGGCTGCTCAAGCGGTACCGAGGTAACCAGAGTGTCTTGGTGAGTATCCTCGATACTGCGTATCCGGAACCGAAAAGGGTCGGTTCCAAGGCGCGTCGGTACCCAGTCCTCTAGACTAGATATCGATTCCAGACTCGGCATCGAAGGGAGCGAGTCTATCGATGCATGTCTAGAGTGCACCGGCGTCGGTGGTGGTACCGGCGATGCTGATACAGGGAAGTCACTCTGGGTCGTATCGATCGGTCCCGAAGGTACTGAGGATGCCAGATGACGATCCCTGGTGAAGAGTGAAACACTCGACACCGGTGCCGATGCCGATGCCGGGGTATTGGTACCGCTCGAAGCGGATACCACCACCGAGCATGGCTTAGAAACAGGAAAGTCAATCTGGAACATATTGATCGGTCCCGAAGGTACCGAGGACGCCAGATGACGATCCCTGGTGAAGAGTTGAACACTCGACACCGGTGCCGGTGCCGGGTTATCGGTACCGCTCGAAGCGGATACCACCCCCGAGCACGGCTCAGGTATGTTCTGTGAGGGGTGAGCCCCAGGAACAACCTGAAACCCCTGAAATGCTTTGGAGCCCAAAGACTCCCGCCGGGGTTTTAATGCCAATGGGGTCTTGAGGGCAAGGCCGGAGCCGTCATCATGCGTGGCATGAGACCTACCACTCAAGGATTGGCAAGTCTTAACAGACTGTTTGTGGGTTACCTGATCCTGTAGAGAAGAAAAACCCGGTGCCTCACTGCAGGAGGGAAAACGGTATCGAGAGAAACTCGAAAGAGGGAAGGTCTTCTCTCAGTATTGCAGCCTGATAGTTCAGGGGAAAAAGGGTCAGGACCCAAACAGGTTAGACACCAGAGATTGGAGTCTAAAAAGAAAACTGTGTTGCCACAGTGAAGGCACTTCTTAGGACAAGAAGGCTCCATGAAGGAGAGGCCTTGTAGGCCCAAAAAAGTTAAGACAGAAACAGAGGGAAAAATCTCTCTGAGTTTAAGAAAAAAGAAAAGAAAAAAAACCACCGGCGGTACCGGTGTCGGCGGGAAAAACAGCCGCGACCACAAGAAAACAAGAAAAGAAGTATTTAAAGAAAAAAGTTTCTGCGGTGACAGGAGGACGTCCTGCCGGCTCCGCGAAAAAACGAAAACTGAGGAGAGACAGTGGAAAGGGCGGGAAGTCAGTGTGCAGGCGCGAGGGATGCTCCCAAAAGCTTTCTGATTGGATGCTGGGGAGCATTCCCGTGCAGGCTCCGTCGGTACCGACGTACCCATATGTGAAGACTCATTCCTGCTTGTTCCTGGAGATAGATACATTTTGCAGCAATATACAAAAGGAAATACAATCAAGACAATTCTAGCAAGAGATATCATTAGTCCACCCAATGGGGGAGGCGACACACAAAAACAAAGGGGACAGGATCTCCCCCTTTGAATTAATCTAAGGAAACATCTTTACCAAAAAAAAGCAGGTGAAAGCGTTGTTCCAAGAACCAATGTACACATGAATGGGTGAAAAACAACCTCCTCAAGGAGAAGATATAGACATATGAGTGCTGATAAAGGAAGAAAGGTCTGCAGGTTGAAAAAAGGACATATTTCTGTGATTTATACATTACTATGCATTTACAAGGAAACCGTAACAAATGAAGCTCCCAGTAGAACCACACCAGGTCTGAGTAATAAAAATGATTTCCGCCGCGTCTGCGTTTCCCTGGCTACATCCGGGAAACGTAAACCTTTCGTCCCATGAAACAAATTAGCTCTCTTTTTATAATATAACTTGAAGCCATTCTCTATCAGACGTCAGAGCCAATGTATCAAGCAACGTGGAAACGGACAGTTCCCCATCCTTGGGTGTTTGACGTAAATCAGAGACATTGAGTAACTCCATTTCCAAGGTTTCCATAGGTATTTGCCCCGTAGCTAGATTACCTACCTACCTACCTACCCGGTGGCATCAGAGCAGAGGGTACCGATAAAACCTCCTGGAGATATGTCTTAAAAAGATCCAGAGGAGTGACCCCAGCAATCAGCAGGAAGTTCAATAACCGTATATTAGAAGAACGGGCTGCATTCTCCAATGACTCTATCTTTGCCCTTAGGACAGTATTATCCTTGACCAAGGAATACGTTAAGTCAGAAACCTGATTAAGCTTCTGATCCAAAGCATTTAACTTCGCAGTAGTTTCCAAAACATCATTATTAAGCGAATGCAGTCTCCTCAAGAGAAGAAAGTTTCGTAAAAGAGAGGGCCAATTGCTGACCAACTACCTTAGATAATTGAGAAATCGCATCCCAAATGCTGTCCAAGGTCACAGAAGCAGGACGAACAATTCCCAAGGAAAATGTAGATAAAGCAGACATGGAAGTCCCCGATGCGCCTTTGCGAGTAGTAATCCCGCTCGATGGAAACTGTACCTCCCTGGGCATAGCAGCCTGGTGATCACCTGGCTGGCCTCCGGCAAACTCCTCCGACAAGTCCTGCTCCAACGCCGCAGAAACACACACTTCTGGTGAAACCACAGCCCCACTCGACAGAGGGCACGCCACGGAGCCTGGGAGGGTGGGAGGAACACGTCCATTTGGGGAGAGAGAGACATCCAGGGCAGAGAGCACCGAGAACTCCTCCACCGGCACCTCCAAGCCCTCTCGAATCCCCGGAATCTGATCCTCAGATAGTCAAACAAAACGGTCCATAGGCCCAACACCAGTAGGCATGGGCTCCGCAGGGAAAGCCCTGGGTTTGCCTTTTCATTTAGGCATCTCCGGCTTACATCCTCACCGCCGCCATCTTGCAGCAAGCCACCTTCCCCCCAGGTTCTAATTTAAAAGCTGTTCACTCACTCACTCTCCTTTTTAAAGGAGAGCAATCCGATACCAGCAGCTTGATACCATCCTGATTAAGATGAAGCTTATCTTTGCAGAATAGTCTCTTCCTTCCCCAGAACATAGCCCAGTTTCTAATTAATCTTAATCCTTCCTCCCTGTAACATTTTCTTATCCATACACTGAGACAATGGTACAGAGTCCTGCACATGGAACAGGAGGCATTTCTGAGAATGCTACTCTGGAGAGTCCTAGGATTTCAACTTTCAGGTAGAAAGCCTAAATTTGGCTTCCAGAACCTATGCGTGAAGTCTGCCATGACTGCACCAAGCAGGCAAGTGACCCAGCAAGCCTCACACCCACCAATCACCTACATGCCTAATGATCAAATTGCCAACTACAATGGCTGTTCTAACCTTTCCTTCCTAAGCAGAAGCTCTTGAGAGGCATTCCCAGCAACTTTTCAAAGCTTTTGGAATGGCTGCACTGTGCCTACACCTCGCTTGCCGCATGAGATCTCCTCAACACTTTGTACTAGCTGATGTAGAATTCAAGGGGAAGTGGGAAAGTTGCAAGGACTTATCCTGCTGTCCTTGAAGAACATCTGCTACAGATTAGCAACTTTATTTTGTTTACGCATGCTTACTTGCTGTACTTTACTAACACTATACTAATGTCATGGCAGTTTGCAGGGGTGGGGGTTCCATGGAATAGCAGGATAATATTCTCACATATGGGAATCCCTAGCTATAGGCTGTCCAAAAGAAAAAAAAAACATGGTCATAAATAACATACCTAAACATTGTCTTTGGTGACAACAGGCCTTTTAGTTTTTTGTTTTTTTATTTACATTTTTATTTATTTATTTTTTTCAACGGGGTCACCTGCACAGAAAGGGATCAGGCCTAGGGGGTGGAAATGGAATCTCTTCTCTGAACAGATTGACCGAATCTACTGTCACAATGGAGTCACTGTCCAAGAGGTAGTGAGATATGGACTTCTGTCTACACATTTACATCGTTGCTTCTACATAGAGATAAAGTGCAAGAGGTTGCTACACCCATTAAGTGGCACAGTGACACATTTAAGACCCTCTTCAGGCCCACTTTTGATCTGGTCTCCTCGTCTTCACAGAAGTTACACAGAGGATCTATTACTCTCATAGATGTAGGCATCCTCCAGCCTCCCCACTCAACTCAATGCAAAAAAGGTTCTCACTCTTGATCTCATCAACAGAGTATTACTACTACTATAATCATTCATTTATTTTTATTTATTTATTTAGACAGTTTTTGTATACCGCCTTATCCTTCAATCAAAGCGGTCACAACACAATTGGGGGATGCATTTAACACACGGGGATATGAGACACATACACTAATACTTACAGGGAACATGGGCAATGGAGGGTTAAGTGGCTTGCCCAAGACCACAAGGAGCATCTGTGGGACTAGAAACCCCAGTCCTTCAGGCCCAAGGTTGCTGTCCTCTAGTGGGATTTGAACCCCCGACCTTCCGGCCTGAAGTACCTTGCCCCAACCACTAGGCTACTCCTCCCTCATATAATTCATATAATGCTACTAGGCATACTCAATGCTGTACACATACACATAAAAAACTGTAAGCTCTCCAGAACAGGAGAGACAAACAGAACAGGGGACTAGGAAATTCTTTAGGGAAAGGATTAATACACACATGGGTATAGACAGGAGATTAAAGGGATGAAAATCCAAAAGCAGCCTCAAAGAGATGAGTTTTTAGCCTGGAATTGAATAGGACCACAGATGGAAACTAATGTACCAACTCAGGACGTCTATTTCCAGGCATACGGTGCAACAAAGTGAAAAGAACAGTCTGGAGTTGACAGAAGAAGAGACTGGATAATGTCCTTTCCTCGAGTCCTGCTAGGCTAGTCCATACAGGTGGGTTGTGCCCCCCTACCAGCAGGGGTGGAGGCAGAGAAAAATCCAGAAATTTCTGATGACCTCATCCTGCATTATGAACTGGGGCAGCTAGGGGCATACAACCCCAGTATTTGTACCCAAACCATGGAAAAGAACCCCTGACTGCACAAGCCTCAGTGAGGGCAACAAGGACTAACAGTCCCAGGAACATAACTACCGTGTTTCCCCGAAAATAAGACCGAGTCTTATATTTATTTTTGCTCCAAAAGATGCACTAGGGCTTATTTTCGGGGTAGGGCTTAATTTATGGGAATCTCAGAAAAACGTGCTAGGTCTTATTTTCGAGTAAACACGGTATACACGAAACACCCTTCGGAGAGAAGGTGTGCCAAGAGGAATGTAGCACACAGGGCCAAACCGCTGAAAATAGCACAGCAGATCATAGTAGATCATTATGGATTATAGCAAATGCCAGGGGATGGGTCTTGCACTGGCTTAGCGGGACTCAAGCAAAGGACACAATCTAGTAAGTTAAAGGTCACCTTCCATATCAACCTGCTAGACCAGTCTAGACAAGTGGGACATACCAAAGCTATGCCTCCACTGGGCAGGAAGACATGGCAGCCTTCAAAACCTCTGCACCAAAAGGCATGTCTGCCTGAGCGTGGACATCCAAGCCATAATGCTCAACAAAGGTGTAAAGCGATGACCATGCTGTTGCCTGACAGTTGTCTATGGGAGCGATCGAACTGTGCTCCGCCCAGGAGGACATCTGAGTTCAAGTGGAATGCTACTACTACTATTGAACATTTGTATAGTGCTACAAGACGTATGCAGTACTGCATAGACACATGTAAGAGATAGTCCCTGCTCATCAGGGGTTACAATCTAGTCAAGCAAACCCTATGGGATAGGTTGATTTCACAACAGATAGACTGAGGCTATCGTCTCCTTTATCCAGTGGTCCACAGTAGACTCTGTGGCTCCTTCACCCTTCCATGGACCTGCAAAAAGGACAAAAAGTCTGTCTGACTTACAGAAGGAGTTAGTGACCTTTAAGTACTGAAGAAGCATCCTCCTAACGTCCACCAGGTGAAGATCCTTATCCATTCCCCTGACATTGTTCCTTAGGGAATGAAGACAAAAACAGACCACCTGGTTGATGTGGAAAGCAGATACCACTTTAGGCAAGAAAGAAGGAACAGGTCCATAAAAAACATGGCCTCCTCCAAAAAGAACAGATAGGGATTTTGGCATGCCTCTATATCATTCCATGGTGAGACCGCACCTTGAATATTGTGTGCAATTCTGGTCGCCATATCTTAAAAAGGATATAGCGTTATTAGAGAAGGTTCAGAGAAGAACCACCAAAATGGTAAAGGGGATGGAAAGATACTCCTATGAAGAAAGGCTAAAAAGATTAGGGCTCTTTAACCTGGAAAAGAGATGGCCGAGGGGAGATATGATAGAGGTCTATAAATTAATGAACGGAGTGGAACGGGTAAATGTAGATCGATTGTTTATGTTATCAGAATATAGAAAGACTAGGGGACATGCAATGAAGCTACAGGGTAAACTATTTAAGACAAATAAGAAGGGGTTCTCCCTTCTTTCCGCACACCAGGTAGAGAACCTTCTCCACTTAAAGACATAAACCCGTCTAGTGGAGGGTTTTCGGGAGGCCAGTAGGATCTCCTTAACTTCTCTTGGAAGACTGAAAGGGGCTAGTGCTACCCTTTCAGCAGCCACACTGTTAGTGTTAGGGACTCCAGGTTGGGGTGCAGGAGTGAGTGCCCCCTCCTGAAACAGGAGGTCTGGGTCTCGGCCAGCGGGACTGGGGGTGCCATAGACAGGGAGAGCAACAGTGGAAACCTGCCTCAGTCACCTGGGGGCAATTAGTATGACTGAAGCCCTCTTGTTCTGGACCTTGAAGAGGGTCCTGGCGACCGGGGGAGGGGGGCAGTAGGAACGCATAGAGTAGGCCCTTGGACCACGAGATGAGGAAGGCATCTGCCGCCACGCTCTCTGGGTGTAGCTGATATGAGCAGAAGCAAGGCAGCTGTGTGTTGTCCAGAGAGGCAAACAGATCCATCATGGACCTGCCCCAGAGGTCGAAGAGCCTCCTGATCACCCTGGGGTTCAGGAGCCACTCGTGCGGCTGAAGGACTCTGCTCAGCCTGTCGCTAGGCAGTTGTCCTAACCAGGGAGGCAAACTGCTTGCAAGAGCATGTTGTTTTGAACTGCAAAAGAAAGGAGGGCAACTGTCCTGGCAGAGGAAGTACGAGCCCGTGCCCCTCTGCTTATTGATACAGAACATGGCGACTTGATTGTCTGTCTGTATCAGTACGGACCGGTGTCATAGGCAGTGGCAGAACACTCGTAGGGCTAGGAAGAGCACCCTGAGCTCCAGGAGATTGATCTGTAGGAGCGACTTCTCCTGGGACCAGCTGCTCTGTGTGTGGCGGTCTCCACAATGCACCCCCAATCTAGGAGGGAGGCATCCGTGGTCAGGGATCTCTGAAATGCCGGTGCTTGGAATGGCATTCCCACCTGGAGGTGGTGGACGTTTTGCCACCAGTTGAGAGATTCCCGTCAGTTGACAGGTAACCCTGACCCTGTCCTGTAGCCTGCCCATGGCTTGGGTCCACTGTGAGCAGAAGCACCGCTGAGCTGTCCGCATGTGCAAGTGGGCTGAGGGCGCTGCGTGGAATGTAGAAGCCATATGGCCCAGTAGGCGGAGGAGGAGATGAGCTGGCAGTGACTGGTGACACTGAACCTCTCCTGCCAGTTGTCTAAGGCATTCCCTGTCTCTGGGGAGGACCGCCTTGACTTGCAGTGTGTCGAGCTGAACACCTATGAACTCCAGATTTTGGGTTGGAGAGAGGTGGGATTTGGGGTAGCTGATGAACCCCAGGTGCTGCAGAACGAGGGACGCACATTCTGGCGCCTGACTGGCCTCTGAGGCTGTGCTGCCCCTGATTAGCCAGTCATCTAGGTAGGGGAAGATGAAGGCCCCTTGCAGACGCAGGTGGTCAACCACCACATCCAGGCATTTGGTAAAGACTCTTGGCGAGGAGGCCAGGCCAAAGGGTAGGACTCTGTACTGGTAGTGCCCTCCTCCTACCATGAACCTTAGGTACTGTCTGTGGGAGGGGTGGATTAGGATGTGTGTTCACACATCCTTTAGATCCAAGGAGCACAACCAGTCTCCCTGGTGGAGGTAAGGCAGCAGTGTTCCAAGGGAGAACACCTTGAACTTCTCCCTCAATAGAAACTTGTTTAAGTTTTGCAGGTCTAGTATGGGCCCAAGGCTCCCAGTTCTCTTTGGGACCAGAAGTACCTGGAGTAGAAGCCCTTTCCCCACGGGTGTTTGGGTACAGGCTCTAATGCATTGTTCCTGATCAGGCCTGTGAGTTCTGCGAACAGAAGAGTCTGCGAAGGGGTGGTACCACCTCTCCTGGGAAGAGCCTGGGTGTATCTGATGTAAGTGGAAGAGGTATCCTTCCCACTTGCAGTACCCAATGGTCCGAGGTGATGTTGGCCCATCTGTGGGCAAAGAGCGCTAGGCACCCCCCTGTGGGCTGGTGAAGGTCTCTTGGGGGAGGGGAGGCCCTGCCCTGGGAGTAAAAAGCTCCCCCCCCCCGGGTTGGGTTGGAGCTGGGGCCTGAGGCTTTGGTGTTTTCACCTTCGGAGCCCCGTGGCCTTGCCTCTTAGGGCGAGAACCTTGTTACTGTCCCAAAAAGGGCTGGTAGTGTTGACTCTGTGGAAAAGGTCCGTTTTCCTTGGGAAAAGGGGTCTTTTCCCTACTGGTTTCCTGCAGGGAAGGGATGAAATCTTTTTCGAGAGCCTCTGGCGTGTCACCACGTTGGCCTCAATCTCGGCCACCTTGTCAGCTGTGGGTTTGCCGAATAGGTTCTCCCGGTGCAAGGGACATTGAACAGCTTATCTTGAACCCATTGCTCGAGGTCGAAAGACTGTAGCCAGGCCTTGCATTGGGCACCGATGCCAGCTGCTGTGACCCGAGCCGCTGACTCGAAGCCATCGCAGGCTACTCAAGAGAGGAACTTGGAGCAATCCTTGATCCCAGAGGTCAGGGATTGGAACCTTTGGAGGGGTTCCCTGACAAGGCCAGCCAAAAACCCTGATAGCTCCTGGGTTAGAGCCTTTAAGTACATACCTATGTATAATTCATACGCTTAGATCCGGCACCCCAGCATCGAGCCCTGATAACACTTGCGCCCAAGGGCATCGAGGGCTCTGGCATCCCTTCCGGGGAGGGGGGGGGGACAAAGAAGTGGGTCTTTTGGCTCTTAAGTCATGGAAGGCTACATCCTTCAGAGGGGAGTGGCACCAGGAGAGACAGATCAGAGGAGATGTCTCGGTGCTCTTTAGTCTCCGGGGATGCTTTGTTGTCAGTCTCTCATTCTGAGTTGAGTGGTGGCTACGAATCCGAGGACCTGCGACTCATTGCCTTGAGGTCGGAGCCGAGGAGTTGGTGGTCTCCGGAGGACCTGGGGTCTGAGTTGCAAAAACTAGCTGAGGATGACCGGATGCCCGAGGATCGGGACTGGGACATCGACCGGCACTGAAGGCTTACCCAAGGCCGGTGGCAGTCGGAGCTCAGCTCGACTGGGGACTCCCCCGCAGTAAGGGGCCCGGTCGTTGGGGCAGATGCAGATGAACCAACCATCATTGCCTGCTGCAGGGCCCAGATAGCAGTGATATTCTGTTCCAGGGCTGCCATTCTGGTTTCCAAGCCAGAAGGCTCCGCAGCTTTTGTCGCAGGCACAGAGGATCTTAGGCCCAGCACCAGCACTCTGGTGAGTGCATCCTCAATGAGGACTACAGCTTCGAGGAACCTTGCATGGTTTCCGCCGGCTGAGGAATCCTTTTTGAGGACCTTGGTAGGGCGCTTCTCAGAGCCGCCCGAGTCCCTCCTGGTGGTTTTACCAGGTTTCTCCAGTGCAACCTCGGTGGACTTAGACTTTCTTCTTCTTCTTGGGGTCAGAGGACATCTTGGAGGAGCCACCGCTACGGACTCCAAAGATGCTTGAGCCTCACAGAAAGTGCTGGGCTTGGAGCTCGGTGGCGGGGAGGCTGGGGCCGAGTCAGACATGGGAAACAATTTTTCCTGCAACTCGTATCTCTTTTTATTGGTCTTAGGCATCATGATCTGGCACAGGCTGCAGGTGGTGCTGTCATGGTCTGGTCCCAGGCAGTGTAGGCAGCAGTCATGGATGTCGGTCACTGACATAGTTTGACTGCAGCAGTCACATTTTTTGAACCCAGCGAGGGACATGATGGTAAGCACCCAGCCAGGGTCAACGACCCCCAGGTGAAAAACGGCACAAATGCTGGTCGAGGCAAGCCTCAATCAAAAAAGGGGAAGGAGCAGAGAACAGCGCCAGTTTCTATGCTGGCTCGAAGTGGGAAGAGGAACCGCTATGCAAACCAGGAACAGCTAACTTTAAGCATATTTAGCAAGGATTTTTTCTGGGGAAAAAGGACTAACGTCGGTTGGGCTCTGTAGAAAAAAAAAGGAGACAGTGCAAGATGGTACCTTTGGGCGGGAAGGGGACCATGCATGCGTGACAGCATTTCCCAAAGGCTTTCTTTGAAAGCTAGTGAAATGCTCCGCGAAGGCTTTGTCGGTGCTGACATCACTCATATGTGAGGACCGACTTCCTGCTTGTTCCTGGAGAATGCAATCTTCCCAGGCTCTGGCCCCGACACAATCACTCTTCTTGTGCCGCTGGGTCTGAGCTCCCAATGCACAAATTGCACTGGTCTACAAACAGCCACCACTTCTAAGATGAAATTAGACTTACCTGCTAATTGTTGTTCCTTTACGATCTCCAGGCTAGTCCTGAAACATTGGGGTCTTGCTCCTCCTCCAGCAGCCTTGGAGACTGAGAAAACGTCACTTCTCTTGATGTCACCAGTATAAGTACCTTGGATCCGCCTCCAGAGATCAGTAACCTAGTGACAAAGCAACTCACCAGAGCAACAATTAAGTAGACATGATATAAACAAACTAATTACAATCTATGAAAAACTGATTCGGTGCGAAACAGTTCCGCAAGTGCTGAGATCCCCATCGTCTAATAGAAAGAAAAGAACAGAGTATCAGGATGCAGAGATATCCCACAGAACCACCCCCTTATGGACTCCTCTCGGGTAAATGGCCCTCGAGCTGCTTACCTGTCATACCAGTACTGCTTCAGGCGCAAATCAACGAAAAGGTCCGGGAGGGATACAGGACTAGCCTGGAGATCCTAAAGGAACAACAATTAGCAGGTAAGTCTAATTTCATCTTCCTTAGCGTCTCTCCAGGCTAGTCCTGAAACATTGGGGATGTAACAGAGCAGTGCCAAGAATTAACGGGAGGGACCAACCAATCCCGCCTGAAGCACTGACGCCCCAAAACAGGCATCCCCCTGCGCTTGCAAATCCAGCCGATAATGCCTTATAAAAGAATGCAAAGAAGACCAAGTAGCCGCCCGACAAATGTCTACCGCCGGAACCAAACTACGCTCCGCCCAAGAGGCAGCCTGCGCCCTAGTGGAATGTGCTCGCAAACCCATCAGCACGGGCCGCTTTCTCAAAAGATAAGCGGACGCAATCGCCTCTTTCAACCACCAAGCAATAGAGGCCTTCGACGCTGCTTGTCCCTTGTTAGGACCCCCAAACAGCACAAACAACCTATCCGAACGACGGAACGAGGCCGTAACCTTCAAATACATCTTCAACGCTCTTTTTATATCCAACCTATGCAATCGCGGAATAGCGGAGTCCGTCCTGCCTTCTGCAAACACGGGCAGAGAGACCACCTGATTCACATGAAACGGCGACACCACCTTAGGCAGAAAAGACGGCACGGTCCGTAACACTACCTTGGACTCACCAAAAACCAAAAAAGGTTCCTTGCAGGATAAAGCCTGTAACTCTGAAATACGCCGAGCAGAGGCAATCGCCACCAGAAAAAACACCTTCAAGGTCAAATCCTTCAAAGACGCTCTCGACAAAGGCTCAAACGGCGCTCGCACCAAAACGTCCAAAACCAAATGGAGGTCCCACTGCGGGACTACCTGCCGACGGGGCGGTCGCAAAAGCACCACCGCTCTCAAAAAACGTCTAACATCCGGGTGCGCGCTAAGCGCCTGGCCACCAACCTTCCCCCGGTAACAAGCCAAAGCTGCCAACTGCACCTTCAGAGACGCCGCCGCTAAGCCTTTGTCATAACCATCCTGCAAAAACGCCAGAATCTGAGGAATGGAAGCCCGCAAAGGTAAAACCGCGCGGACTTCACACCACGCCTCGAAAACTCGCCACACACGCACATACGCCAGAGACATAGACCTCCTGCGAGCTTTCAGCAAAGTCGAAACTACCTCTGACGAATACCCTCTCGCTAACAATCGCGCCCTTTCAATAGCCAAGCCGTAAGCGAGAACCGATCCACCTGAGGCATACACAGAGGATCCTGCTGCAGCAGGTCCCTTCGGGCCGGGAGCCGCCAAGGTTCGTCCGCCAGAAGCCGAATCATATCTGCATACCACGGCCTCAGCGGCCAATCCGGTGCGATCAAAATCACTGGCCCCCTGTGGAGCTCGATGCGCTGTAGGACCCGGCTTATTAAGACCCACGGCGGGAACACGTAGAGCAGACGACCCTCTGGCCAAGGCTGAATCAAGGCATCCAGGCCCTCTGACATCCTCTCTCACCTTCTGCTGAAGAACCGACTGGCTCTTGCGGTTTGAAAGGTCGCCATGAGATCCATGACGGGAACGCCCCACCGCCGAACCAACATCTCGAACACCTGCGGATGAAGGGCCCATTCCCCCAGATCCACTCGCACCCGACTGAGGAAATCGGCCTCCACATTCTCCACTCCTGTGACATGCGCCGCTGACAATGCCAATAGATACCTCTCAGCCCACACGAACAACTGGTCTGCCTTGCCTTCCAGCGCCGAACTGCCGGTCCCCCCTTGGCGATTGATATAGGCCACGGCCGTCGCATTGTCGGAGAATACCCTCACGGCCTTCCCGCGCAGGCACCCCCGGAACGTCCGCAGCGCCAGCACTACCGCTCGCAACTCCAACCGGTTGATGGACCACGCTTTTTCCTGCACGGACCATTCCCCTTGAGCGAACGCGCCCTGGACATGCGCTCCCCAACCGGACAAGCTGGCATCCGTCGTCAGGGGGACCCACTCCGGCACCTCCAACGGCATCCCGTTCTCCGACGACTCTGCGCTTAACCACCATCTCAGCGAGAGGCGTGTCTCCGGCTGACAGAGCAAACGCCGGTCTAGACTGTCGTTCTGATGGGACCAACGCCGAAGCAACGCTCTCTGTAGCGGCCTCATGTGCGCCCTCGCCCAGGGCACCACCTCTATCGCTGCCGCCATGGTGCCCAACACTTGCAGGTATTGCCAGGCCGACGGGCACGGACTGCGGAGAAACTTGCGCAGCAGCCGCCGGAGACCTTGCACTCGGCTTTGCGGAAGAAACACTTGCCCCGCCGCCGTGTCGAACCGCGCCCCGAGATACTCTAGGGACTGAGAAGGCGTCAACCTGCTCTTGGTCCGATTTACCACCCAACCGAGACTTTCCAGGAACGCCACCACTTTGCCCGTGGCTGATTCGCTCTCCTCCCTGGACTTTGCCCGAATCAGCCAATCGTCCAGATAAGGATGTACCAGAATACCTTGCTTCCTCAACGTCGCGGCCACCACCACCATCACCTTGGTGAACACCCATGGCGCCGTCGCCAAGCCAAAAGGCAATGCCTGGAACTGGAAGTGCCCCATTGGGAGCGCAAACCGCAAGAACATTTGATGGTCCTGACGAATGGGAATGTGCAAATACGCTTCCGACAAATCGAGCGACGTCAGAAACTTGCCCCTGCGCACTGCGACTATGACCGACCTCAAGGTCTCCATCCGAAAATGAGACACGCGGAGACAGCGATTCACGCATTTGAGATCCAAAATTGGCCGAAAGTTCCCTTCCTTTTTCGGCACCACAAAATAGATAGAGTAACGACCGGAGCAGCATTGGTCTGCAGGTACTGGAACCACCGCTTCGAGAGACAGGAGGCGGTGCAGCGTCTCCCGCACCGCCGCGTACTTGGATGGCGCCTTGCACGGGGACATCACAAAAGAATCCGCCACGGACCGCTGCAGTTCCAAAGCATAGCCCTCGCGGATGACCTCCAGCACCCACTGATCGGACGTGATTCGGGCCCAGGCAGGGTAAAAGCGCCGCAGACGACCTCCGATCTGCTCCTGCCCCGCCTGGACCCCCCTGGCATCATTGCGACTTTCGGGAGTTGGAGGCAGAGGAGGACGCAAAGCCTCTGCTGGCCCCTCGAAAACACCGAAATCCTTGGCCCTGAAAAGGAAACCGACCCCTATGCGTCTGACCAAACCTCGGGGAACGAAAACGGCGAAACTCCCGTTGCTGCCCTTTGGCCTGCGGACCCGCTTGACCTTGCCGCGGCTTATCTTCTGGGAGCCGACCCCCCTTCGACTCCCCCAAATCCTTCACCAGCTTCTCCAAGTCAGTGGAGGAGTAGCCTAGTGGTTGGGGCAAGGTACTTCAGACCGGAAGGTCGGGGGTTCAAATCCCACTAGAGGACAGCAACCTTGGGCCGGAAGGACTGGGGTTTCTAGTCCCACAGGTGCTCCTTGTGGTCTTGGGCAAGCCACTTAACCCTCCATAGCCCATGTTCCCTGTAAAATAGTTATCTCCAAGTTATAATGCCCTGTTCAATGTAATTTCAGTTTGTTCAATGTAAACCACACTGATGCAGAATAGCGCGGTATATAAGAGAATGTAAATAAATAAAATAAATAAATAATCCCCAAACAGAAGCTTCCCCCGAAACGGCAGCTTACTAAGCCTGGACTTCGAAGAGGAATCCGCCGACCAATTTCGCAACCACAAAGATCGTCTGGCCGCCACAGCGGACGCCATGCTATTGGACAAACCTCTAACTAGATCATAATGGATATCCGCCAGATAAGCGGCCCCCGTCTCCAACCTGGCAGCCTCCATCGCCACGTCCACCGCCTGCCCCTCTCGCAGCCCCTGGGCCCACCGTAAACACGCCCTGGCTACCCAAGCGCCACAAATGGACGCCTGGAGGGACAGTGCATTAACATCAAAAACCTGCTTCAATAAGGTGTCCAATTTCCGGTCCTGCGCATCTTTCAACTTTGCACTGCCTTCAACCGGAATAGTAGTCTTCTTCGTCACCGCAGACACTGCAGCATCCACCTTAGGAGACTTTAACAACTCCCGATCCTGCTCAGCCAAAGGATAAAGGCGGGATATCACCCGGGAGCCCCTCAGGCCAGACTCCGGCATATCCCACTCACCTTGGATCATCTCCTTAAACACTCTGTGCATAGGAAAAACCGTCTGCGGCTTCCCAAAGGCTAGTAACAAGGGATCCTCCAATTCCGATTCCTCCGGCTGCCCCACAGTGGGCATATTAAGCGCCTTAAGCGTTTCAGAAATGAGCGCCGGCAACTCTTCCCTTCGAAAAAGCCGAACAACCCGGGCTTGGTCCTCCTGCTTGGGAAGCTCCCCCTCTTCCAAGTCCTCATCCATCTCCAAATCCTGCCCTAGGTCTCCCAAATCCATGGACTCGGACGACACAGACCAACCAGATGGATCCCTACCAAGCCGCAGCCTCTTCGCCAGACTGCCGGCACCACCGAGGCTCAGCGAAGAACCCGGGCGCTTCTCCCCTAAACCCTTCTCTTCCGAACCAGGGGAGGGAGAACCCTGCGCCCCAGCAAACACCTGTTGAAGGAGGGACACAAAATGAGAGGAAAAGATGGCCTTCAACCCCCCTGGGACCGGCCCCTGCGAGACCTGTTTCCCCGGGACGTGGGAGGGCCCGGCCACCGGCTCCTGGGAAGCTTCCTCCAGGCCCTTTTGCTCCGCAAGGCCCGAGGGCCCCTCCATGGGGTCGCCGGCACTGTCTGTCAGGCCGTGCTCCATGGAGACCGCTTCCCTGCAACAACTGCGGCAGACACCTGTCTCAGAAACAGCCCCTCTCTTAGAACCACAAATGAGACAGAGAGATTTTGAGGGCATGCCGCCAGAAGCAGGGGAAAGGCACACTGCCTTCTACAGCTCTCCAGGTCTAACTGCCAAACACTCAAACCCCCGCAAGGACAACTGAGGCTTTGGGTTAGAGTGCTGGGTCCTCGGGTCTTTAATTAGCCTTTTTTTTTTTTTTTTAAACTCGGAACGGGACCCCCAAACTGCCCCGACCTAAAATCTAACAAGCCCCCAGCGAAACGAGGCTCTCCCGCCGAAATACCGCCGAAAATAAAAAATTGCCGCTGCAGCTAAAAGCTTTCCCGCGCGCGTGCGATTTCTGCAGCGCGCGGCCTACCGCCGGTACCGCTGGAAATCGACACCCCCGGCCCCTTACCTCAAGACAGCATCCGTGAATGCGGGGCAACCAGAACCCAGCGCTCAGCCGTTAATGCGGCTTCGGCGCCCGGGCTCCGCTCCAACTCCTGCCTCCCGCAATGCCTTTGCAGCTTCGCCGGCAGGAACCTCGGCAGACTGACAGGCACGGGAACCGCTGTCCAGCTCCTCGCCCACTCCGGTTCCTCACCCAAAAAAGCGGGTTCAGGAACCAAAGCACAACAGCCTCTCCGTCCTTCGGGCTGTTCCAAAACAATGCAGGCAGAGCTCCCAACGCAACTGGGGGGGGGGGGGGGGAGAAAGGCAGAAACACAGGAAAGAAGAGCGGAAAGCTAGCAACAAGCAACTCAGCACAGCTACAGCCCAAAAATTAAACAACACCAAAGCAGGGTACCTAAATTTGGAAAAATAAATAAAAACGTCTAGCACTTAATTGCTCCTCAAAGTGAGCCCAACCTGGGGCTCACCAGACCTCCAAGCTGCTTGGAGACTGAGAAATACTGATCTCTGGAGGCGGATCCAAGGTACTTATACTGGTGACATCAAGAGAAGTGACGTTTTCTCAGTCTCCAAGGCTGCTGGAGGAGGAGGAGCAAGACCCCAATGTTTCAGGACTAGCCTGGAGAGACGCTAAGGAAGCTTCAGTTTCTTCCTAGTGGCAGAATCTAATCTCTCTGAAACTGCAGCTGCTTGTGGCTGGCTCCTGCTCTCTACAAGGCATAAGTTTGTTTGTGTATAAGCAAACAAACCTAGGCATATGAATGGATAGATTGACCAACCTTTCCCAATAGGTATTACTGCTCGGCAAAATGCACCTAAAAAATAATAAGGCAGGCCAAGAAAGAATTTTAACCAAACTTGCTATGGAGGCAAAATATAAAAATCAAGATCAGAAGCAGTAAGCCTGTAAGATAAAACAATAAGGATATGCATGCTGTACTTCATTCCCCTGAGGGGATTTGATTAATTCTGCACACAGCATTTTACCTGGAACTGGGACGCCAACGTTGTCATTAAGCAGATTCCCAGAGGGGCTTTAGTTACTGGTGGTGCTTGTAGCTGCATTTGTTGCTAATTAAGGCACAGTGCCAGAAATAAGGAAAGACACAGCACCCAAGAAGGCATAAGATTTCAGAAAGGAAGAGCAATAACTAGGCTTGCATGACTCTGGCTCCTTTTGGTGACCAACACTGTCATTTGACCCCATCCACGTGCCATACATCACCGGAAGGTGAAATCTGATTCTGGACCTTTAAATTCAAGTCCAGTCCAGCATTTCATGCCATGGCAGCACATGCTCAAAGGAGCAGAACACACTCCTTGGGACGATTCCTGGAACAATTTCCCCATGCTCACTATGATGTCTCTGTCTGCAATAGCTAACTATTCACAGGCTATTTTTAGTTGTTTGCTTGATATCTCTGTTTACCCCCTCCAGCTCTTCAACACAAAAGCAGAAATAAAGATGAGGTTCAGGCCAGTTTATGGTAAATTAATGAAAATCCTGCTAAACCAAAGGATAATGAGGTTTCTGGGATCCACTGGATTGCAGGATCCAAGGCAGCATTGTTTTCACTAGAGGCAGGAATTGTCATACAAATGTGATTAATTTCTTTGCATGACCAGAGTGTTGGACCAAAGGAGAGAGCTAGATATAGTATACTTAGATTTCAGTAAAACCTTTGACACTGTTCTGCACAGGCAACTTATAAATAACCAAAGCACCCTAGAGATGGATCCTAAAGTGACTGTATGGATTAGAAACTGGTTGAGTGGGAGGTGACAAAGTGTACATGTAAATGGAGTTCACTCTGAGGACAATGTTACTAGTGATGTGCTACAGGGATTGGTCCTTGGTCCAATTCTTTTTAAGAGTCTTGTAAGTGATATTGCAGAAGGGCTGTCTGGTAAGTTGTGCTTCTTTGTGGACGATAGCAAAATCTGCAATAGAGTAGACATCCAGGAAGGTGTAGATAACATGAGTTGATCTAGCGAAGCTTGAAGAATGAATGAGAAGATGGTGGCTGAGATTTAATGTAAACAAATGTAGGATCATGCATGTAGGGCTGCAAAAATCCAAAGGAGTGATTCAGTATAGGGGGTGAAATACTTCTGTCCATGAAAGAAGATTGGGATGTGGGGGCGATTGTTTCCGATTATCTTAAGGTAATTAAACAGGTAGAAAAGGTGATGGCAAAAGCCAGAAAGAAGCTTGGGTACATAGGGAGAGGAATGGCCAGCAGGAAGGAGAAAGTAATTGTCTCTGTAGAAGTCTCTGGTCAGACCTCATCTGGAGTATTATGTGCAATTCTGGAGACATCATCTTTGAAAGGATATAAGCAAGATGAAATTGGTGCAGAGTGTGACTGCTAATGATGAGCAGGAGCAGTCTTTTACCCGTCTTTGTACAGAGCTGCGTACACCTTGTAGCACTATACACATGATCAGTAGTAGTAGCAGCAGCAGTAAAACGGTCAGTGGTCTTCATCATAAGGCGATAGATAAACATCTCAATATACATACTATGATATAAACATTTAAATATCCCTGTGGCATAAATACACAGGAGGAGAGCGTCTTTAAATTGAAAGAAACTCTGCAACAAAGGGGCAAAGGATGAAGATGAGAGGGGACAGACCCAGGAGCAATTTGAGAAAATATTTCTTTATGGATAGAGTGGTCGATGCATGGAAAAGCCTCCCAGTGGAGGTAGTAGTGATAAATACTGTATCTGAATTTAAAAAAGAATGGGACAGGAAGAGGAAGCAGCGGAACTACTCACTGATATCCCATTGATATCTAGGGGTAGAGGAGCCTTGCCATCAGGTGCCACAATCCCCAGATGTCATCAGCTAATGCCGGGAGCATTTAAAATCAGCTTGAGAGCTGCGGTTGCATGCCTGAAGGGGTTTGACCAAAGGGGAATGCCTCTTCAGAGCCAACTGATCTGCACAGACCTTGAAATGAGGTACTGCAACAGCTTGCAGGTTTTATTTGCATTCTTGTTAACCTGTGTCTCAGTACTGGTTTGGTGCTGTGCATTATGACAGAGGAAAGGAAAGGCCAAGAATGTGAAAGTGACCAATGCAGTGGTAACAACTGGACCCATGGACTCCTTTGTGGTTTTGTTTAAAAATCAAGACTGCTCATTTTCCTTGGTTAAAAGTAGTCCTAAGGGGAGCAGTTTGGCTGCTCCCTCTCTGAGCCCCGATCCTCGCGATCTGCTTAAGCCGCCAGCCACAAGCTTAGATGCTCCCCCAATCTGGGGTTGGACAAAGTGGAATTGTGCGTACTCCAGCTCCATTTGTTATCAGGGACTCAGAGGATGCTAACCCCTGGCTTTGGACTCCACACAGATTAAGGACTTTCCAAAAGGGCCATCCCTTCTAATGAAGAATGGGCAGCACCTGTCATTATTTTTGTTTATGTTTCTTTTTCAGGTTTATTGGGGGATGAGGGACAGCTGCCTTTGATGCCATCTAAGGATGTGACTAACCTGGCGATGGTTAAAATAAAAGGACTGCTTACTAACTGTCTGACCCAGTAATGTACATTCTCTGGGAAGACAGTTACAATGATATCTGGATTGAAACAAGATTTGAAGATCTGTAACAATGTGCTGGAGGAACAGGCCAAGAAGACTAATGCTCTTGAGTCTGTGAATGATGTTTTGGTAAAAGGGAATTTGGCTATGAAACGTAAGTCGAAAAGAGTTGAAAACTCGCTTGTAATCTCCGTTTCTTAAAAACTTTCCTTATTGTTCTATGATTTCTGCTAACGAGATGTTGAAACAGTATTGTGTGCAAGAATCTTTCAGGGAATGCAGGTTCTTCTAACGAATTATGCCTTACAGCTATTCTTGAGACTTCAGTGGAGAAGACAACGCACAGAGGGACAGTAGTGATCACATTTCAGAGAGTCTCTGACAAGGATTTGATTTTGTCTTTATTTTTTAAGGAGAGAACTACTCCCTTCCACGATCATCTTATAAATGCATTCCCAGATGTTTCTCCTAGAAAGTGTAGTTACTCACCTGTAACAGATGTTCTCCGGGGACAGCAGGAATCAGTCCTCACATATGGGTGCAGACAGAGCCCTCGCGGAAGCATCCCCCCAGCTTTCAAAGAAAGCCTTTGGGAGATGACACCATGCATTCGTGTTCCCCTTCCCACCCAAGAGTGCCATCTTGCTCAGTCAGATAACATAGCTAAAAGATGGCAAAAATAAAATAAAAGATGGTAAAGGAGCAACTCCAAGAGGAGGAGGAAGGGTTGTGAGGAGTGATTCCTGCTGTCCCCTGAGAACACCTGTTACAGGTGAGTAACTATGCTTTCTCCAGAACAAGCAGGAAGTCAGTTCTCACATATGGGACTCCCCAGATACAGGCTACCGAAAGCCCATAGCGAAAAAACACGGTCGTCTTCAAGGAGAGCCATGAACAGCAGCAATTGAGTCCATAGCTACCAACTACAGTAGGGCCCCTGTGTCCAATTGGAAACAATACTCCAGTAGCCTGAACACAGAAGGGTCGGAGAGTTGCATAGACTCCGAAAAGATTACAGAGCACAGCCTGGCCGTAGGTACTGTCCCATCGGGACTATCTTTCCAGGCAGTAATAGGCTGCGAAGGTACGGACTGAAGACCAGGTGGCGGCCCGGCAAATGTCCACCATCAGGACGAAGCACAGGTTTGCCACTGAGGCTGCCATAGCCCCGACATGGTGTGCAGTGACTCGACCTTCCAGTGGAAGCCCCGCCTGCTCATAGGCAAGTGCGATACAGACCACCACCCAGGTAGACAGTGTACGTTTGGTCACCGCCTCCCCCAGTCTACTGGGGTCATATGAGCAGCTTTGCGGTGGCCCTGAGTACTGTGATAAGGAAGCTTATCATAGTTCAGGAAGAAATAATACAAGAGGTGAATTGGCTCTGAATAAGCAACCTGTGCTGGCTGGTAAAGTACTAAAACAGAGTGTTTACCTAAAAGACTACCAGACCCAGAATGCACTGGTTTACAGAAAGCCTCTAGGAGAGCTGAAGTAGGGAAACGTGTGCCTAATCAGAGAAGCAATGATGTAATCTCTAATCACACATCTCCTAGGGCAGGGCTTAATTCAGAACACCTGGAGTGTGCTAGGGTGGAGCGGCCATCTAGGCACTTTAAAGCTAGAAGAAATTCATCATACAGACAACAATGGGAGAAAGAGGAACAGAGACAGCAAGAGCTGGAGAAGGAGAGACTGATCGTGAACAGAAGGAAGAACAGCAAGACGTCCAGAAGGTCTAAGAAAGGAGCCCAAAGCAGTACGTATGCTGGGAGAGATTCTTGGGGCAAGCATTCTTCATTGGACTGGAAGAAGCCAGAGGCTTGGAGATATACAGCCAGGAACCCCCAGACAGCACCTGTAAAGGAGACGGCTGCATCTACAGAAAGAAGGAGCTCTAATACCTAAAGAGGTATGGGAAAAGAGACCTGAAGTCCAGAGATTCTGACTGGAGAGCTGGGCACAGAAGCTTGGCTACCTACTGGCCAAAATACCCAGAGAGGAAACCTAATGACAACATGATCTCAGGTATGAACTCTGATCTGTTCCCTAGCTTTGCACAAGGAAGACAGCAGGGAAACAGTTTCTATCCTGGTAGAGATCAGTTAGAGAAATCCTCTGAGCCAGTGTATGAAAGTGATCCTATGATATTTCAAGAGCAAGGGGAAATATCAAATGAGGAAGTTGAATGTATGTATTGTTCTCTTTCTAAGCTGCTGTTCTAAAGTAATCCTCAGTTAAGGATCAAACACCAAAAGGAACTGTACTGATTTTTAGCTTCCCAGAAATGTTTCTTTGAGAGAAAGCTTTGGGGAAAGTTGGAGCCACGTGGAGAGTGGACCAGCAATGGTTTGCAGCTGGTTAAGCACCTGTGATTAGAGCAAGGCACAAGTGCACATGGGACTTTGGAAAAAGCTTCTTCTCTGTGTGAAAGGAAGAAAGCTGTTTTTTTTGATAAAGAGAATTTTCCTTTTGGGTTTATTTTTCATTCCAGCACTGCTAAGAAAGTTTATTAGCAGGGGCTAGAAGAAAGACCTTTTCTGTTCCATCAAGTTCTTTACTAAGTTATTGCATAAGTAATTCAGTTGCCTTATTTGTTTTGTTTCCTGAATAAAACTCCTGGAGAAAATTATCCTGTTGATGTTACCAAGCATATCTGTGCGAGGGAATAACACCCCATAAATAAAATCTGTTTTCTGCTTTACACTCGAGCAACTACAATTCTTTATTCTTGTTAAACGGCTAGATTTGTGTGATTGAACTAGAAGACCCACAATCCTTTGCAAGTCAAGTAAATTCATGTCCTTGCCAAGATTGTGGAACTTTCACAACAAGCACCCCCGTTTACAGTACGTTGGATGTAGAAAAACAAGGCCCTCTTACAGTCCAGGGTATGAAGGACTGTTTCAGCCCTACTGGTGTGAGGTCTTGGGAAGAAGGTGGGGAGCACCACCTCCTGGTTGAGGTGGAAGGACGATACCACCTTTGGAAGGAATTTAGGGTGTGTGCAGAGCACTGCCCTGTTCTTGTTGAACTTAATATACGCGCGTCCGCCACTAAGGCCTGAAGCTCGCTAACCCTGCGAGTATAGGTGAGTGCAACCAGGAATGCCACCATCCATGAGAAGGTATCACAGGTGGCAAGTAGCCAGAGGCTCAAAAGGCAGGCAAGTGAGCTGCCCCAATACCATGTTGAGGTCCCACTCAGTCACCGGAGGGCGAACCAGGGGTTTCGATAAGAGTAGACCCCTTAGGAAGCGGGTCACCAGCAGCAGGACCAAGAGGGGTTTGCCATCCACCGGGTGGTGGTGCGCCACCAGGGCACTGAGATGCACCTGGACGGAGTTTGATTTAAGCCTGGATTGTGAGAGGTGGAAAAGATATTGTAGCATCAGTCCCATGGGTCGGTCCCATGCTCTGTACACAAGTTGAAAACGTGCGCTATTTGAGGGAGTATGCTTTCCTAGTGGAAGCCTTTTGAAAAGCCAGCAGGATCTCCTCTACCTCACCCGAGAGGTTGAAAGGGGCTAGGGTCACTTTCAGCAGCTACGATGTCAGCGACAGGGACCCCAAGTTGGGGGTGCAGAAGAGAGCCCCCCTCCTGGGACAGGAACCCTGGTGAGTTCCCCAATGGGATGGGGGTCTCCACAGATAGCCAGTGGAGTAGTGGGAACCATGGCTGCCTGGGCTATCAGGATGAGCGAGGCTTTGTCGCAGAGGTTCTTGAACAATGTCTTGGCAATTAGTGGTGTGGGCGGGAAGACGTACATGAGGAATGCATCCGCCGCCACCCTGGAGGGGTGGGCCTGCCGGGAGCAGAAGCAGGGCATGTGTTAGTTGTCATGGCTAGCAAACAAGTCTTATCTTGGGTTCCCCCCAGAGCTGAAAGAGCCGGTCGCCCACACTGGAATCCACTTGCCACTCAAGTCGGCTGGAGGACCCTGCTCAATCTGTCGGCCATTGAGTTGTTCTGGCCTGGCAGGTATACTGCCTGCAGGAGTATACCCTGCCAGACTATGTAGAAGCAGAGGACCACTGCCTCTCTGCAGAAGGCACGAAACACCATGCCCCCCTGTTTGTTCACATAGAACACTGCCACCGGGTTGACTGTTTGGACCAACACCGGCTGGTGACGTAGGCAGTGACAAAAGGCTC
This sequence comes from Ichthyophis bannanicus, assembly GCA_033557465.1. Lineage (NCBI taxonomy): Eukaryota > Metazoa > Chordata > Amphibia > Gymnophiona > Ichthyophiidae > Ichthyophis > Ichthyophis bannanicus. The sequence goes on along the minus strand of CM066032.1, from coordinate 1,199,220,397 downwards.
GGAGAGCTAAGTACATCGCCTGTAGCTCGAGGAGGTTGATCTGCTGGTTGCTCTCATTCTGCAACCAGCTGCCCTGGGTGCGGAGATCCTCGCAATGGGCTAGGGGCTTGAAAGGGAATCCCTGCCTCAAGGTATTGGAGGAGTCTGCCAACTGGCGGGTCACCGAGACTTTGTCCCAGAGGCGATCCATGGTCTGTGTCTACTGGTCCTGAAGGCACCACTGCACGGCCCTCATGTGGAGGCAGGCATCTGAGGTGACGTGGACCATAGAGGCCAGTGCCTGAGTGGTGTAAAGGCACCACATGAGCCTCTCTCTAGTCCTTTGGCACCACTCCCGACTCTAACGAGGCACTGAAAAGGTCAGTCAGTGGAACTGCTAGAACGTCCCCAAGTTCCCTCAGTATTCTAGGGTGCATCCCATCCAGTCCCATCGCTTTGTCTACTTTAAGTTGAGCTAGTTTCTCACGAACACAGTCTTCTGAAAATTGTTCAAGATGTCCCTCGTTTCTGTTCCTGTTTGTGGGTGTTTTCTGAGGTCCTGCTCCTGGTTCTTCATCTGTGAACACAGAACAGAAATATTTGTTAAGCAATTCCGCTTTATCCTCATCAGCTTCTACATATTCCTCCCCTTCAACCTTGGTCTGACAATACCACTTTCGACTTTCCTCTTCTCACTAACATATTTGAAAAATGTCTTATCCCCCCATGTTATTGCATTGGCTATTCCCTCCTCTTTTTGAATCTTTGCTTTCCTGACTACTTTGCTAGCTTCTCTAAGTTTTTCCAAATATAGATGCCTGTCTTCCTCTCTCTGTGATCTCTTGTATTTCATGAAGGCCTCCCTCTGTTTCTTCACCTTTTCAGCTACTTCTTTCGAAAGCCATAGTGGTCTCCTTTTCCTTTTACCTTATTTACCATTTTAACAAAAAGGTTGGTTGCCCTTAAAATATCCCCTTTCCATTTTGCCCATTGTTTTTCTACATCCCCCAGCTGTTCCCATCCCGCTAATGACTCTCTGAAGTATTGGCCCATCTTGGCAAAGTTAGTATTCCTAAAGTCTAAGACCCTCACCTTTGAATGGATTCTAACAGCCCTAGTCCTAATAGTGAACCACACCATCTGGTGATCACTGGATGCAAAATGATCTCCCACTATAATATCAGAAACACTTTCACCATTGGTAAGCACCAAGTCCAGTATGGCCCCTTCACGTGTGGGATCTGTTACTAATTGCCTGAATAGTTCTCCCAGTAGAGAATCCAGGATCTCTTTACTTCTAGAGATGATTCTGCAGCAGGAATGTGCCAATCAACATCTGGCATATTAAAATCCCCTATCAGTAGCACTTCCCCTTTCCTAGCAATGCTGCGTATTGTCTTCAATTAACTCTGTCCACCTCTTCCTCTTGTGTAGAAGGTCTGTATATCACGCCAATGCAAATAGATTTCTCTTTTCCTCTTTCTAGTTTAACCCACAATGCCTCCGCTCCCCCTTTTAAGCTCTGTAATTCCAAAGCTTTAATAGTATTTTTTTACATATAGTGCCACTCCTCCTCCCCTTCTTCCTACCCTGTCCTTTCTGAATAAAGTATAGCCAGGTATAGTTACATCCCAGTCATGGTTTTCTGTGAACCATGTTTCTGTAACTGCCACTAAATCCAAGTCGGCCACTCCCAGCAAAGCTTCAACATCAGGGATTTTATTTCCCATGCTATGGGCATTTATAAACACTGCTTTCCATATGTTACCCATTTCCATAAAGGTATTTAATGTATCACTTACCTGGGGGCTTTCTTCACCCATCCCCAATGAATCTAGTTTAAAGTCCTCTTCAGTAAATTAGCCAGTCTACTACTGAAGACGCGTCAACCTTTCTTGGACAGATGGGTGCCATCTCTGCTCTGCAACCCTTGGAACAGCATCCCATGGTCTAGGAAACCAAAATGCTCTTGATGACACCATCCACGCAGCCATGCATTCATCTCCAGGATGCGAGCGTCTCTGCCTTGGCCTTTACCCTAAACAGGGAGGATTGAAGAGAACACCACCTGTGCACCTAACTTCTTTACCCTCGGTCCCAGAGCCATGAAGTCACTTTTGATACGCTCAGAGGGATACCTGGTAGTATCATTTGTTCCGACATGGATTAGCAACATTGGGTAATAGTCAGTGGGCTTGATGAGTCTTTGCAAACTCTCCATAACATCTTGGATTTTGGCACCAGGCAGACAGCATACCTCTCTGGACATCAAGTTTGGTTGGCAGATGGACGCCTCAGTACCCCTCAGAAGAGAGTCACCAACCACCACTACCCTTCGCTTCCTTGTGGTCACTGATTCTGCAACTTTGGGGTACTTGAGCTCTGGTTCTTCCCTTTCCAGGGATGCTTTCACCTCCTCCACTTCCAGGGCTGCATAATGGTTCTCCAATTCAAGGGCTGGAGAAGTTGGATTGGTGATTCTGCAGGCCCTGGTGACTTGTGCCCAACCTTCGTCATTCTGTTGGCACCCATCTCCTCTGCTGGAGAGCTTGGTTGCTGCAAGAAGCATCTCATCAATGTACTTCTCACTGTCTTGAATGCTCCTCAGCCTCGCCACCTCCTCTCTTAGTTCCTCCACTTGTTTCCTCAGAGTTTCAGCATGCAGGCACCCTGCACATGGAACCGGTCCTTCAACTGGCATTGGGACCGACCTCTGTCTGGACAGAGGCAGAAGCTGTAACGGGGGCAACAGCTTTAGCGATATGATTTTTCCCAGCCATTGTTCTGTTCGTGGAGCTTAGGTATCTGTTAAAGCAAAAGAGAGAGATCTACCAAAGTACCATCTGATTTCCCAGCTGTCCTTTCAGAGAAAAAGCAGTTAAATCTCTTTAATTATATTCAAAATGTGCTGTTCCAAGTCCCTGTGTTTTGTTAAATGGGGAGGTGCCCTATAAAGCAAGACTGCTCACTAGGGGTGGGTGGGGATTTCATCAAAAATATTATTACTGATGATGAATCATGGATTTATGGTTTTGACCCGGAATCTAAGATTCAATCCTCACAATGGAAGACTCCAAATTCTCCCAGACCCAAGAATACCCGTCATGTGAGGAGCAATGTCAAGGTCATGCTCACATTTTTTTTTTGATTACCAAGGTATTGTTCATGATGAGTATGCTCTAAAAGGCCAAACCATCAATAAGGAGTACTCCGTCCAAGATCTGACTCGTTTGAGAGATGCAGTTCATTGTAAGGAGACCAAAAGTTGCACAGGAATGATGAATGGTTGCTTCACCATGATAACGTACCAGCCCACGCATCACATCTTGTCCAGTAGTTCTTGGCTAAACACCAAATTAGCAAGTCTGTCAGCCTCCGTACTCACCTGACCTTGCACCCTGTGACTTTTTCTTGTTTCCAAAACTGAAATTACCACTGAAAGGAAGGAGATTCGACAACCTGGAGACCATTAAGCAAACCTTTACACAACAGCTTCACAGCATAACGAAAGAGGCATTTCAAAATTGTTTCCAACAGTGGCAGGAATGCCAGAGAAAGTGTGTTTTATCAGAAGGGGATACCTTTGAAGGAGACTGAGTGTAATAACTATCAGTGTTATACTTCTTGTGTTATTGTACAACTCTCGATACTTTTTGATTGCACCTCGTATCTCTCAATAGCTGCTAACCCAGCTTCAGCTAGTTCCACCTCAGTCCATTTTTCTATAAATGAAGTGCTCATATTGCTAAAATTACACTAGTATTCATTTTCCCATCAATTCTTTAAACAAAATTCTAATCGTATTGCTGCCAAATCGCCACTGTTCCAAATCTCATGCGCCATACTTTTCTACTGCAGGACTATCTCAGACATGACGTCGTGTTTCAAAATGGCATATAATTTTCACATTTCAGGATAAAGCACACTGCTTCAAAACATTTCACTTATCTTATACAATATTCATACATCGTGGTCAACTGCAGCAATTCAAACAAAATGTATTATACCATTTTTCCACTTCTGGACTTCAGCAGGCTTGAGATGTAAGTTCCACCAAAAAACATTTTTTCTTTAGGCTAAAACTTCTGAAAACTTGAGTGTGCACTACTAATGACTGTTTATTCCTGTTGAATGATCCTGAAATAGTGCAACAAAAGGAGTGTAGCAACAAACCATTTTGCTATTCTTCAAATATCCTCTGACAAAATCGCTCTGGGCAGAATCTAGAGTGTCACCTGCACCTTGTCAAATGTTCCAAAGATCCAACAGATCCTCTCTCCAATTCAAGAGATATGCACTACTAATATTCTCTTTAATCCATCAAGGTAACAAGGACTCAAAGATCACCTCTTCTTTTCATAGTCTGCTGTGTAGGACAAAAAGGTAATTCAACTGATGAAAAGAATTCAAAACTTTCAAATACCAGATTTCGATCCTGTGAAACCCAAGGCACGCTCCTTATGGCCGCTCTTCTTTAGATGGAATGGTGACACAACCTTGGGCAAAAAGGACAGAATGCATGCAAGGACACCAAATTCAGAGAGGAGGAGGAAAGGTGGGGATTTGTAAGTGAAAGTTCCTGTGACTTCAAAATGTGTCTGGCTGGGGAGAAAGCTACTAAGAGTATTGCCTTCAAAGACAAATATTTCACGGTGGCCAGTTGTAGAGGTTTGAACGGTGATTTCATCAATATATTCAGAACCAAACTGAGGATTCAGAACCAAACTGGAGGACCCACTGTGGACTACCACACAGAGGATGAAGAGTCTGCTTCACACACACAAACCCCTGACAAAAAAAAGTATCAATATCCATATGTGCTGCCAATCAGGCTTGCACATGGCCCCAGTAACAGCCAGAGTGGCAACCTGCACTTTGAGAAAATTGAGGGTCAAACCAAACTTGAATCCTTCTTGCAGGAAGGCCAAAATGGAAGGACTATCTGCCCGCCACTCAAACAGGCCCTAGTCTTTACACTAGACCTTGAAGACATGCCAGACTCGCATACAGGCTAGGGAAGTGGAGACCCTGAGCGCCCCTCACGACCATGGCCATTACAACCCAAACAGTAACCGAACCCTTGCACGTCAATCTACAACTTTCAAAGGCCAGGCCATAAGATAAAAGGGATCCAGATTCTCCATTAGGAGAGGACACTGCCAAAGGAGCCCTGAACCCCAAAGCAATCATGGCTAATCTCCTACCAGTTACTTGACCAGATTGGCATGCCATGGCTGGTGAGGCCAGTCTGGAGCCACCAGAATCACCAAAAAGGGGTGTCATGCAACATTTGGCTGACAAGAGGGCATGGGGGAAACACATACAACTGACTCTCTCAAAGCCAAGGCTGATCAGAGCAACCATGCCTTGGGCATTGGAGTCCTTTCTTTAAAGAATCACACTGCACCAATAAGTCAAAGACTGGCAGACATCAATGATCCACCGCCATCCTGAACACACTGGGGCCCAGCTCCCATCTGCCCAGATCCAGAACATTCTGAGAAAGTCCACTTGCACTTTTTCTGTGCCAATAATGTGAGCTACCAACATGGCTATCAGATGCTTCCCTGCCCATTGGCGATCTTTGTCACCATTGCTGCTTTCTTGATGCTGATATAAGTCACTGTTGTTGCACTGTTTGACAGGTCTCGAATCACTGTTCCCACTACTAGGGTGTAAAACCTCTTCAATCCTAGCCCAACTTTCAGTCTGTTGATGAACTAGAATGCCTCCTGATGCAACCAAAGTCCCTCTGCCAATTGAATGGGATAGTGAGCCCCCAGCCTGATAAGCTAGCATCTGTCATGACTACCAACTGAGGAGGGGTTCTCCAGATCCATGCCCTTGAGCAGATGAGGGGATCTCCACCAAGAGGGTGCCCCCTGATACCTGAATGGTCAGACAAGTGTTATACTTTTGCAACTGTGGGGACCACCTGGACAGAAAGGCCTGCTGGAGAAGCTTCATGTGGTCTCTAACCCAAAGAACCAGTTCCAGGGTTGCTGTCATGGACCCTAAGAGATGCAAGTAATCTTAGGCCCTCTGAGGATGCAAAAGGCCTGGAGCTGCAAGTGCAGTTTGTCCATCCTGTCTTAGGTCAACAAGACCTTGCTGACCCCAGTATTGAAGAAAGCCTCCAGATACTCTAGGGACCAGGAAGGGATCAGACTGCTCCTACCTGATAAAGATTCTCTAAGACCTGAATCACTCTGCGAGTGGTCACCCTGGCATCTTTCTCTGAATCTGCTCAGATTAGCCAGCTGTCCAAGTAGAGATGCACCCTGATCCTTCCCTATGTAGGTATGCTGCTACCACCACCACCATGACTTTGGAGGGCTCTGAACTGATAGTGCTGGCCAAAGACAGAGAAATCTAATGATGCTCCTAAATTGGTATATAAATAGGTTTTTGACAGATCAAAGGAGGTGAGAAAATTTGCTCTTCCTGACAATAATCATCATGGACTGTGTCTCCAAGCAGAATGGGGCACATGCAAATCAGCATTGATCCCCTTGAGGTCCAAGATAGGCTGGAACCAACCTCCCTTTTTTGGGGGATCACAGAAGAGTAGCAACCCTGCCTGGTGCTTCTCCAAGGGAATAGAGTTCAGCTCTGGCAATAGTATACTAACAAGTTCCAGGGCTGTACCAATCCATATAGTGATGTCACTGGAAATCAATGTTCTCTACTTCTATCTTCTGGATGGGTGGCACAACCTACTTGTCTGGACTTTCTAACAGGATAAGGAAACTAAGTTTAAAAAATGGTCTAAACAATCTTCTAGAGTAGTAGTTCACAAACCTCTCCTGGGGGACAGTTGGATTTTCAGGATATTTACAAGAAATATTTTTGAGATAAGTCTGCATATAAGAGGCTGTACTTACAAATTTCTCATGTGCATACAGTATTCACTGTAGATATCTTGAAAACCTGACTGGATGGGGATCCTCCAAGGAAAAAATTAGGAACCACTCTTTTAGAGCAGTGTATCTCAAATCTAAATCCAAGGCAAACCTACATTTTCAAAAATCTGTGGCACACAAGCCTCCATGAAACAGGTAGTATGAATATGGAGGACTTGTATGGTCAAAATCACTAAAAGAAAACCTAGGGAAAGCATAGTTACTCACCTGTAACAGGTGATCTCCGGGAACAGCAGGAATTTAGTCCTCACATATGGGTATCGTCGGTACCGACGAAGCCTGCGCAGGAACGCTCCCCAGCGTCCAATTAGAAAGCTTTTGGGAGCATCCCACAGCGCCTGCGTGCTGCCTTCCTGCCTTTCCCAACTGCCTCTCTCCAGTTGAGTTTTAAAGCTGAGACAAAGAGAGAGAGAGGGAAAGGAAAGAGAAAGATAGAGAGATACAACTCCTAGGGGAGGTGGGTGGGTTGTGAGGACTAAATTCCTGCTGTTCCCGGAGATCACCTGTTACAGGTGAGTAACTATGCTATTTCCAGGAACAAGCAGGAATGTAGCCACATATGGGGACTCCCTAGCTTTAGGTGCCAGGGAGAGACCCCAGAAGTTGTGTGTCCCTGAACAAGGCTCCACTTCCCCCCATGGATCTCTGGCATCCTACCAGGGATGGCGGGTAGGAGTTGATTAGGTATGGAACAGGTGTTGGAGAACAGCCTGACCAAACAAGGCATCCCGACGGGAGTCCTTGTCCAAGCAGTAATGGGCTGTAAAGGTATGAACCGAGGCCCAAGTGGCTGCTCGACAGATGTCGTCGATAGACACAGAGTGCAGATGAGCCATTGAGGCTGCCATGGCTCTCACATTGTGAGCTGTGACATGGCCCTCCAGAGAAAGGTTCTTACTCTGATAGGCGAAGGAAATACACTGAGCAATCCAGTTAGACAGTGTTCTCTTGGAGACCGGAAGTCCCAAATGAGAAGGATCAAAAGCAACAAAGAGCTGAGAGGACTTTCTATGTTGCTATGTTCTTTGTAAGTAAAAGGCTAAAGCTCTTTTACAGTCCAAGGTATGAAGATTCCTCTCTGCATTTGATGCATGAGGCCTTGGAAAAAACACAGGTAGGTAGACCGCTTGGTTTAGATGAAAAGGCGAGACCACCTTTGGCATTAAGTGTGGATGAGTCTTAAGGACTACCTTGTCATGATGGAACCTTGTATAAGGTGGATCAGCTACTAGCACTTGCAACTCACTAATGCGGCGTGCTAATGTGATTGCAATGAGAAAGATAACCTTCCAAGAAAGGAATTTCAATGAGGTAAGTAGCTAAAGGTTCAAAGGGTGGCTTCATGAGTTGCCCAAGAACCAGGTTTAAGTCCCATGCCACTGGTGGTGGCCTAATGGGAGGCTTAGAAGAAGGCCTCTCATAAATCTTGCTATAAGAGGATGAGGGGAAATAGGTTGTCCATTTATAGGCTTAAAGGAAGCTGCAATAGCACTCAAATGGACTCTTACTGAGTTAGTCTTAAGTCCTGCATTGGATAAATGAAGGAGATACCTCTGGAATCATTGCTGGAGTATCGCAAGGGGGTTTAAGATCCTTCTGCGAACACCATATGGTAAACCTTTTCCACTTAAAAGCATAAGAGCGTCTTGTGGAAGGTTTCCTGGAAGCAAAAAGAATATCTTTTACTTGCTGAGAAAGATTAAGATCCTGGAGATCTAGGCCTTCAGCAACCAAGCCCTGAGATGCAGAGACTGGGGATTGGGATGCCATAACATTCCGTCCTCCTGAGATAGGGTCTGCTCCAGATCTCCTAACTCCAGGGAGGGAGCTTGAGAGAGATGTAGAAGCAGAGGATACCACACTTGCCGTGGCCAATGTGGAGCTATGAGAATCATATGGCCTCTGTCTCTCTGAAGCTTGAACAGGGTTTTGGGAATTAGGGGAATGGGTGGAAAGGCATACAGGAAGTCTTGACCCCAATGAAGGAGGAAAGCATCCCTGGCCTGAGCCTTCGGAGCCGGAATTCTGGAACAGAACCGGGGAAGTTTGGCATTCCACGGACTTGCAAAGAGGTCTATGTCCGGGGTTCCCCAAATTTGAAAAATCTTGGTTACCTGGTCTGCATGCAGAGACCATTCGTGTGGAAGCAGAACTCGACTGAGTCTGTCTGCCCAAGAGTTCTGTATGCCTGGAAGATACACTGCCAGGAGATGAATCTGATGCTCTCTGGCGAGGGCCCATAGTCGCAAAGCTTCGTTGCAAAGCGACAGAGAGCCTGTTCCCCCCTGCTTGTTCACATAGAACATGGCTACTTGATTGTCTCTATGAATGAGGACTGTCTTGCAGCTGAGCAGGGTGTGGAACACTCGAAGAGCAAGGAAGATTGCTCTGAGCTCCAAGAGATTGATACGTAGATGACTCTCCTGTGGAGACCAGGTGCCTTGGGTGGAGTGGTCTTGCAAATGAGCTCCTCAACCCATTGGAGAAGCATCTGTTGTGAGAGTTGCTTGGGGTAGAGGTTGTTGAAAAGGGGACCCCAGCAACAGGTTTTGAGTGGACTTCCACCACTGGAGGGACAAAATAAGGCGAATTGTGTTTGCTATTTTGTCTGACAGGCATCCTGATGCCTGGGTCCATTGGGTGGATAAAGTCCACTGAGCTGCCCTTATATGGAGGCGAGCATAGGGAACCACATGCACCGTAGATGCCATGTGGCCTAGTAGTTGTAACATTTCTCGAGCAGTTAGATGAGGCTTTAGCACTGCTTGAGAAGCTAACTGTACCATGCGAAGGCAACAGGCCTGGGGGAGATAGGCCCTTGCCTTTCTGGTATCCAGCACAGCTCCTATGAACTCTAAAGACTGAGTGGGAGTCAGACTGGATTTTGGGATGTTTATTACCAGCCTTAAATACTGAAGGATACGCATTGTGCAGGATAGAGAAGTCCTGGCCTCTGACTCTGTTGAGGCTCAAATGAGCCAGTCGTCTAAATAGGGGAAGACGAATATCCCTAGAGTGCGGAGAAATGCCGCTACTACAGCCATGCATTTCGTGAACACCCTTGGTGCTGAGGCCAGGCCAAAAGGAAGCACCCTGTATTGGTAGTGCTTTCCTTGAAAAGGAACCGAAGGAACCTTCTGTGGGTTGGATGGATGAGGACATGGGTGTACGCATCCTTGAGATCTAGAGAACAAAGCCAAACCCGAAGGTACGGCAGCAGAGATCCGAGAGAAATCATCTTGAATTTCTCCTTGACAAGGAATTTGTTCAATTCTCTGAGGTTTAAGATAGGTCTGTAACCCCCTGCTTTCTTTGGGATAAGGAAATAAGGGGAATAGAACCCTGTACCCTGCTGATGAATGGGTACTTCTTCTATTGCCCCTTGGGCAAGAAGGAAAGCAACCTCCTGACCTAAAAGGTTGATGAGAGAGGTCAGAGAATTGAACTGCTTTACTATTGTGTGAGGGGGCATGCTTGAAAAATGAAGCTTCTACCCCTCCTCTATGATGGAGAGTGTCCAATGCTCTGCTGTTATCTGCCCCCATCTGGGTTCCTGGAATGGTGGAAGGCTCTGGCCCCCGAGAGCCAGGAAGGCTAAGTTCTCTAGTTGAGAGTCAAAGGCCCTGTGAAGGCTGAGCCTGTTGGGCCGGCTGAGGCCTAGCAGTCTTTGTTTTCTTCTGTTTGGGTGGTTGCTGACCTTTCCTGGCAAGCTGACCTGCAGAACGTCCCTGCTGAACATAAGCAGGATAATATCTTTTCTTCTTAGAAAAGAATGGTTTCTTGAACAATTTCTTTCTAGCAGGATCAGCAGTGGACTTGGATAATCTATCCAAGGTGGAATTTTCAGCATCCATCTCATTGGCTTTTTCCTGCCAATCTCTACCAAACAGGTACTCACCAGTACAAGGGATGTTTCCCAATTTGTCTTGTACCCAGAGCTCCAGATCAGATGCCTGGAGCCAAGCAATTCTACGTGCACCTATGGCAATAGCAGAGGTCCTGCTTATGCACTCAAAACAGTCAAAGGCTGCACGGTTGGCAAATTTAGAAACATCTTGGCCATGTTTGACCAAATTGAGAAAATCCTGTCTTCTATCCTCAGGAAGAATAGGACTTAAAGCCTCTAAATCATCTGTGACCTCCTTCAGGAACATTCCCATGTAGAGACTATAGGAAGTGATCCTGGCAGAAAGCATGGAAGCTTGGAAGACCCGACGTCCAAAAGCATCCAGGGTTCTGCACTCACGTCCTGGAGGATTAGAGGCATGCCTCTTTGAACTCTTGATCCTTCTCATAGCTGATTCCACTACAATAGAGTGGTGAGGAAGCTGAGTCTTTTGGAAACCAGGACAAGGAGGGACTCGATACATAGTATCTAGTCTGCGAGAATGAGGAGATGTGGTAAGAGGTGTCTCCCACATCCTTAACATGAAATCATATAAAATCTCATGAATGGGCAAGGTAGCTGCCTCCTTAGGGGTTTTGGGATATTGTAGAATTTCCAACTCCTTGGCCCTTGGCTCTGTTTCAGGGGCCACAGTAATGGATAGACCCCAAGCCACCTCCCTGATAAAATCTTGGAAGGAAATATCCTCTGGAGGAGACATCCTGCACTTGGGGAAGGAGGGCTCCTCTGGGAGAAGCATTCCTGCATCGACAGAACTGTCAGAATCCTCAGATTCCTCTGAGGACTCGAAGTACCATTTGTCCAGATGCTCTTGAAGAGCCCAATACCCGTACCGACCGAAGTCGGTACCGGGAGTAACCGGTACCGGGGTATCAGTACCGGAGGGCATTGGATGACTGGGTACCGGCAAAGCAGACACTGATGCTGATGCTATCGGTACCGGTATTGATACCGATATCGATGCCAGTGCCGGTACCGGCTGAATTGTCTGTCGCGGTTCCGAGGACATCGATGCCGCAAGGAGAGCCGCCAGACTGCGCTCAATAGCCAGGACTCTCTGGTCTATAGACACTGCCAATGCCTGGATGTCGGTACCGGAGGAGACCGCCGGTACCCCAGAGCATGGCACCAGTAGTTCTGCAGAAGTTGAGGCCTCGAGAACATCCTGGAGCCCCGATAATGCTCTGGAAGCCGAAGCCTCCTGCCGGGGCAATTTTGCCGGTGCAGAATCCTCAAGGGCAACGCCAGAGGCATCTCGATGCTTAGAAGGAGATCTACCCTTTGAGGACCGGCTGGACTTATGTTTAGTTACCTGAGATCCACGGGAGGAAGAAGCAGCCCTGGAAGACGTCGATGCCACCGAAGCTGCATCAGAGGGAAACATGGTACTGAGCTTAGCAGCTCGGTTCTGCCGACCTCTTTTAGACATCATGGTGCAGGACATACAATCCATGATGGAGCGGTCAGGAGCTAAACATTTTAGACACCATTCATGGGTGTCGGTGACAGAAATGGTACCGCCACACTTGGTGCACTTTTTGAAACCTGAGGCAGGTTTCTCCATTGTAAGGAAAGTTTTTTGGGCCTAAGGCCCAAAAAGGCGCGTGCACCTGAAAAAAAGAAAAGTAGAATATATATATATTTTTTTTTTTTAAAGACAGAAATAAGAAGAAAAAAAACGGCGGTACCGGTAAAGCGTCGAGGAAGGCAGACGCGACCACAAAAAAGAAAGAAAGAAAAAAAAGAATTCTTCTGCGGTGACAGGAACACGACCTGCTGGCTCCGCGGAAAAAGAAGAACTGGAGAGAGGCAGTTGGGAAAGGCGGGAAGGCAGCACGCAGGCGCTGTGGGATGCTCCCAAAAGCTTTCTAATTGGACGCTGGGGAGTGTTCCCGCGCAGGCTCCGTCGGTACCGACGATACCCATATGTGATGACTACATTCCTGCTTGTTCCTGGAGATATATTGAAAGCCCCACAAGAGGCTGGAGGGATGCAAAGGAGACAGCTTTGGTAAAGGCATGTATGACATACAGGGCCTAACTAGCCTATTAATTCCCATATTTTGGGGCTCATCCTGTAAAGAGGAAGGACCTCCTGCTAGCATCTGTTGTGAACTGCTGAGAGCAGAGCTTATTCGCTGATCTATCCGAGCAATGGGCAATGACTTTATTCTAGGGCACAGGTCCACAAATAATAATAGCCAGACAGATTTCTGCACCTCATACTTCTAGGAATGGATTTCCTAGTTAAGATATCCCTCAGCATGGTATATCTTGCTGAGCACATTTCAATGAAGCACATGAATAGTAAGAATTTATGATGCTGCAGAAGAAAAGGAACTATTGACAACTGTAAACAGAAGTTCATGTAGCCCAAACACAGCCATTTTAAAAATTCCAGATTTCAAATATTAAATTTGAGAACCATTTGCCAGTGCTCATGAAGCATGTGGGCAACTGGTGTGAATTCATAGAAAATTATTAACATGGAAGAAAACATTTAATGCAACTGTATCCATGACTACATTAACAGATAAAATGCATGGTCTTTGATATATAACTGTTACTTAGAAACAGGTGCATTCTTTTTCGTTGATTAATTTTATGTATCTTAGTCTCCTTATCTGTTTATATCTGAACTTGTTCCTAATGGTTAAGCAGGCAATGCATCATGGCTTCAGAGCAGTAATATTGTTTTTCATATTATTGTTTCTAATTAAAGACATTTTAAAAAATTGACACAATGGAATTATATTATAATTTAATTCTTAAGTTGGTGTGTTTAAAGGCTTTAAAACCTTTCCTTAATCATTCTCAATAGTGTGAATTTAAAGTAAAGTCAAATGTTTATTTCATTTGTGTATTGCTTTTCAGCTAAAATGCTAGTTATCTTATAAAGGGACAAATATAAAGGACTGATACAGCTACTGCCTGTCTACAGGAGGAAATATGGAAAACTAGACTACAATCTTTACTGGAATTTAGCTAATATCTATTCTTCCAAAACGTGCTGTGCAATCTAATACAGTGCTTCCCAAACTTATCCTATATAACGCCATTTTTAGGCACGTTTCGCTTAAGCCAACTGTGGTACCTCCATCTGTGCTTGTCTATCTGTTTGTGAATGCACAAACAGATGCATAAGCTTAGGCAGAGCAGGTGCACATCCCCAGATCCAGCCAGCAAGGAGGAAGAGAAGTGAAAGATGACGGGAGTCCCCAGGTTGTGCCGGCATAATCAGAGGTGCAGTACGAGAAAGGGAGGGAGGGATGAGGCAACGGGGCAGTTTAGGTGGAAACAAAGGGCAAGAGCAGAGCATAAGGGAGGGCTGAGTTTAGAGAAGGAAAGAAGATGAGGAGTAGGGCTAGAGGAGCAATGGAGAAGAGATACTGAGTGCATTAAATGAGAAGGGAACAGAGTGAGAAAGTATAAGACCACTAGCAAGAACGCAGAGGGAGTACAAAAGTTGAGTAGCAGGAGAAGGAGGGGAGGGAAAGTGCATGGGTAGGTAGGTGGAAGGGAAAAGAAGTGGGTGCAGAAGGACAGGGGGAAATGCATACAGATGGAACTCCCCTCCTCTAACATGCACACAGTGTCATTCCCCAACATACAAATGCATAAGGTTCATTACTGTCATGGTATCTGCAAAACTAAATAATCACCACTACAAAGGCTGTACTAGATGGCAATTCAACCATGCAACCAAACAAACCACCCAGATTTTTTTTTCTTTTTTAAAGAAGGGGACAAGACTTCAGTGTAGTCTCATCATTGTAGCTTACTTAGACCATTTATTTAGGCCTTGGGCACTTATCCTCATTGGTCATAAAAACCCTTTTGAATTTCCTAGTTTTATTAATACGTCCTCTTAACAGAATTAAGCAGTTCCAACTTATCTGAGCATATCTTCCAGACAGTGTAGTTACACTCAAGTGTTACAAATGGCGTGGCTGCGTTTCTCAAGTAAGCAGCTTCAGAAGTCTATCCAACAAGTTCCACTGCATGCACTTCTCTTCCCACAGCCAAACACGCTGAGCTGAATCTGCAAATGTTTGATTCACAATGGATTTAGCAGAGCATGTTTGGCTGTGGGAAGAGAAGTGCATGCAAAGGAGCTTGTTGGATACACTCCTGAAGCAGCTTAACTTATGAACATGACCACGTCAAGTATAACAACAATGGCTGGAAGATACACTCAGGTAAGGTGGAATGGCTTAATTCTGTTAAGAGGAATTGTTAAATATTACAAAGAACTTTACAGAATAAAACTAGGAAATTCAAATGGATTTTTATAACAATGAAGATGAGTGCCAAAGGCCTAAATAAATGGTCTAAGCTACAAATGACAGGACTGCACTGAGGTTTTTCCCTTAAAAAAATACACCACATATATACCATTGTAATTACACAGGTACACTAAAAAAAAATTTTTTTTTAAACTGCCTCTAATGTTTCGATTGATTTTTACGTTTTTTGGTGCGCTGAATCCAAATCTGGTAACCAATTTGCTCCATCACGTACAGATTTTTTGCTACATTGGGTTAGCAGTTTGAGGTGAACGTTTCAGATTGAGTGTGATCGAGATAAAAGTTTCTTGGATGAATTCTTTATACTAACTGTTTAGTAGTTATTCAAATAAGAATAAAGAAAATTGTAACAAGGCAGCACATAAGAATAGAGTAATGTCAACAAAACACACTGTGATGGTAGCAAAATTGTCTGCACTTAAAACAGCCACATACATGTGCACAAACATTGAGCATATAAGAGGTTAGACACAAAGCAAAGCAAAGAAATGTGCAAAAAATGTTGTACAGGTATGTATGTAAGAACAGAAAACGCAAACCGCACCATTGCAATACATGAAGACAAACACCCGATGGTGTGAAAATAAAATTCTAATAAATGAGATCCGATACTGTGGTAATAACTAGCAAATTTTTATTTCAAAGTTTAGTAAAAACACGATATTTGTCAACACAGTTTAGATTTTAAAGTCATTCTTGGGTCAATCAATCTCCTGGTGGGCCCGTTTCTTCTTCCCCCGAATGCTTCTCTTGGTGCGCTGCTTGGCGTATTTTTCATCTGGGGTTTCCCGCAGCAGCAACCAGCAGAAATCAGCCATCATAGTGGTGTTCCATCTTCCTTGGTACCTTCTCTCTGCGTCCTTGATGTCCTGGTGAAACCTTTCACCTTGTTCTTCACTGTACGCCCCCAGGTTTTCGGGAAAGTAGTTCACATGGGAGTGCAAGAAATGGACTTTCAGGCTCATGTTACAGCCTTGTTCTTTGAAGGCATTGAGCATCCTGGCAACAATATCCTTATAGTTCTCATCCCGCCTGTTCCCCAAGAATTTGAGAACAACATCCTTGAAGGAATCCCAGGCTTCTTTTTCCTTCTCAGACATCGTTTCAGCGAATGCTCCATCTGAAATGAGTTTCCTTATATCAGGGCCAACAAACACTCCTTCCTTTAGCTTTGCTTCAGAAAGTCGGGGGAACTTTGAGCAAAGGTACCGAAAGCACTCACCATCTTTTGGAAGGGACTTGATGAATTGCTTAATGAGACCCAACTTAATGTGGAGAGGTCGTAATTGAATTTTATCACGAGGTACCAAGCTCTCATGAAGAACATTTTTCTCACCGGGTCTCAAATACTCCCGAATTGGCCAGTCTTTTTTCCCCCAGTGTAGGTCGCGGGCCCGGCTATCCCACAAGCAAAGGAAGCAGGGATATTTGGTGAAACCGGATTGCTGCCCTAATAGCATGGATAGAATTTTAAAGTCTCCACAAATCATCCACTTATGCTCATCATAACGAATCTTCTGAAGAATCAGGGCCAAATTCTCGTATTTTTCTTGGAGAACAACAGAGTGAGCAATAGGAACTGAAGCGAATGTGTTGCCATTATGAAGAACACCTTTTATGCTGTCTTTTGACGAATCAATGAACAGCCGCCATTCAGCAGGATCATACTTGAGTTTAAACTTTTCCATCACTCCGTATATATCGTTGCAAAATACCAAATCTTCCTCTTTGCTGAAATACTTCAAAAATTGTGTCTCGCGGTTGCGGTACCAATAAAAAGTTGTTCCTGGTGACAATAGATTTTTCTGTTTAAGCCGAGAACCTAGCAGTTGGGCAGCATCTTTTGGGAGTCCTAAATCCCGGACTAAATCATTCAATTCAGCTTGAGAGAAAAGTTCAGGTTTCGGATCTGGTTCAGTTTCAAACTCGGAAGTACTGGACTCATCGGGAAAAGCCATCTGATGAGTCTCATCATGATCAGAACCGTCCACACAAATATGATCCAAAGATTTTGGTGGTTCAGGCACAGGTACTTCATTGCTATGAGGCATAGGCCTAATTGCTGAGGGAAGGTTGGGGTAACTTATTACGTTCTTATTTTTTAAGTTGTATCCCTTCACAATGCAAGAGCAAAAATAGCATCATAGGTATTCCGAAACGAAATGCTTGTTTTTTACCTTTCATCCATAAGCGTAGATCTTCCTCACGTCTTGCACACTTTGTGAGGAGCCCACGGTTTGTCTTGATCGCCTAACTTCAAACCGAAATAGGCGAAATATACTTTTTTAATAAATGCAGAAATGTTCCTCTGCTGCTTTTTCACGGTATATTCCCCACAAATAAAACAAAAACTGTCCGGAGAGTTGACGCAACCTCTGGCTCTGTGAGCCATCACAAATACACAGCACTGCAAACTACAACTGTAGTGAACCACTTCGGAATAAAGCTGGATTACGACTGAGCAAACAAAAGGTAATAATGAACTTGCAAGAAACTGAAATTTGACAGGAACGTTCATGTCGCAACCACCGTGTTTGAGCGAGCGAACAAGGCGAGGCGAACAGGAAAGAACATGCGCCAGCGCGAGTACTGGATTTAGCCCCCCGCCTCCCAATTGTCCTGTTAATGTATAAAATGAATACAAAACACTCTAAAATAGCATGAGGGAGTGTTTCTAGTTAGTTAACCATTACAACCTCTATTTTGGGCCAAGAAAATAAACTGCAGTCGGCTAAAAAGAAATTATGTGAACATTCCTTATATGGGTAAGAAATCTAATTTTGCAAGAAAACGTGACGTGATGGAACATTTTGGCTATTTTTCCTGGATTCAGCACCCCAAAATCTATAGGAATCAGTTGCAAAACTGGAGGCAGTTTTTTGGTAGTGTACCTGTGTTATCATTGTTCCAAATATAAAAACGAAAAAAGGGAAAACAAGGAATCAAATATAAAGGTGAAAACATTAAAATATTTGGGTGGGTGGTTTGGTTGCACATGCAAAACTAACCCATTTGGAGAACCCCCCCCCCCCAATACATACTGCCAACACTCATACTCCCCCCCTCCCGATACCCACACACTCATATACACACAGCCCCCGACACAAGGGCTCAACATTCATGACATATACACATATTCACACATGCACACTATGTCCACCCACCCAGACATACACTCACATCTCCAGCTACTCTACTGAGATACAAGTTACCACGGCTGTTTCAGCTGAACTCCCCACAAAGACATGCCAGAGTCTGTGAATGGAAGAAAAGAGAAAGCACAGTTACTTACCTGTAACAAGTGATCTCTGGGAACAGCAGGAATAAGTCTTCACATATGGGTACGTCGGTACCGACGGAACCTGCACGGGAACGCTCCCCAGCGTCCAATCAGAAAGCTTTTGGGAGCATCCCTCAGCGCCTGCGTGCTGCCTTCCCGCCTTTCCAACTGTCTCTCTTCAGTTGAGTTTTATAGCTGAGACAAAGAGAGAGAGAAAGAGGAAAGGAAGATAGACAAAAGGATACAACTCCTAGGAGAGGTGGGTGGGTTGTGAAGACTTATTCCTGCTGTTACCAGAGATCACCATCACCTGTTACAGGTAAGTAACTGTGCTATCTCCAGGAACAAGCAGGAATGAGTCTTCACATATGGGGACTCCCAAGCTAAGATGCCTGGAGTCCTAGCATGGTGGGGTTTGGAACATGCTACACCTCATATGGCCAGGCATCCTGAGGATGGAGGGTAGGAGTTGAAAGAGGAGCTGTAGAAAAACAGCTAACCTAAAATAGGACTACAGGTAAGGAGTCCTTGTATGCATAATAATTATCATGAAAATATTGAAATGAAGAATCACAATATGTACCTCACCTACTGGATTGCAGGAAGTAGAGAGGCTGATGGAGTCTACTGGGGATCCAGTAGAGGAATCTTCAAGGTGACCTCACTGAAGTGAAGGTGAAGGTCCAAATCTGGAAGTGACAGGTGACCCAGGTGTCAACTGGGGTAGTACAAAAACAGTAGGTCTTTAGTGGAAAGCTTTATGGAAAAAGCTAGGAACTCTTTTGGCTACAGAGTTACTCACAGTTAGGAGCAAAAGAGGAAGACTGACCGATTTGGACAAACTAGCCCAGTCCTGGAGGGAAGAAGGGGTATGGGAAAAAAGCCCGTATTCCCAAGAAGGACAGATGTCTGAAGGGTTGAAACCCCAGATCTACTGAAGATCCACCCTGTCTTTCCTAACTGGTGAGAGATAGGAAAGATATTGGAGTATGGAGCTTCAGGGATACCTAAAACTAGGGTTAAGGTAAGAGCTGGCAGTACCACAGTAGTGGTTGTGTGCATAATACCCCAGGCATACTGTGGAACAGTATGAACATATGCAAGCCCACTGTCTGGAACCTATAGAAAGGTAAAACCTTTATAAGCATAGACAGAGAGATAAGTATGTAAATACATATCTCCCTATAAGGAAGCCTTTCGACAGATGACATATATATATATATATATATATATATGAATATATGTCTATAGAAAGATCTGGAGGGCATAACATATGCACACGCAGCTTACAGACATATGTATCTATAGAGAAGTATATAGGGATATATACATACATGAATATATATGTCTAAGGAGAAATGTCTGCAATTAAGCAGATAGAGATATGTCCATAAGCACATTCTCATGGGAGATGTGAAGAGGAAAGATTCATCTAATAACAAGAAGGTGGAACCTACTTGAGAAGATATAGCGTAGTTACTCACCTGTAACAGGTGTTCTCCAGGAGCAGCAGGAATCAGTCCTCACATATGGGTGACGTCGGCGCCGACGGAGCCCTCGCGGAGCAATTTTCCCCAGCTTTCAAAGAAAGCCTTTGGGAATTGCAGCGCGCATGCGCGGCCCCCTTCCCGCCCAAGGGTGCCATCTTAGCCAGTCAGATGACATAGCTAAAAGACAGCATAAAATTTGCAAAAAAAAACTAAAGCAGATGATTACAACTCCAAGGGGAGGAGGGAGGGTTGTGAGGACTGATTCCTGCTGCTCCTGGAGAACACCTGTTACAGGTGAGTAACTACGCTTTCTCCAGGACCAAGCAGGAAGTCAGTCCTCACATATGGGACTCCCAAGCTTAAGGCTACCGGAGACCCTAAGCACAAAAATGAGCTCCCTCTAGCTCAGCAGCAGAGAAGGAAGGAATCTTCACTGAATTATTACCCACCGGTAGCCCCCATCCGGGATGGAGGGTAGGAGTTGCTCAAACCTCGAAGAGATTTCGGAGGACTGCCTGTCCGAAAGCACTGTCCCTGCGGGACTCCCTCTCGAGGCAGTAATGGACCGCAAAAGTCTGGCTCGAAGACCAAGTAGCGGCCCGGCAGATGTCTGCCAATGGAACAGAGCGGAGGTAAGCCACTGACGTAGCCTTCGCCCGAACACAATGAGCCGTGACCCGACTTTCTAACGAGAGTCCGGCTGCCCCATAAGCCCAAGCGATACAGTCAGCAACCCAGATGGACAGAGTACGCTTGGAGACAGGGAGCCCCAATTTATTGGGGTCAAAAGACACGAAAAGCTGAGCAGCTTTACGGTGCTCCCGCGTACGGTCAAGGTAGAAGTTCAACGCCCTTCTACAGTCCAGGGTATGCAGGACCATTTCAGCTCGGCTGGAGTGTGGCCTGGGAAAGAAGGTCGGAAGTACCACCTCCTGATTGATGTGAAAAGGGGAGACCACTTTTGGGAGTAATTTAGGGTGAGTCCGTAGGACTACCCTATTTTTGTAGAACCGAGTGTAAGGGGGATCAGATACGAGGGCCTGCAATTCACTTACGCGTCTAGCGGAAGTGAGGGCTATCAAGAATAAGGTTTTCCAAGAAAAAAAACGTAGAGAACAGGTAGCCATAGGTTCAAAAGGCGGACAGGTGATCCGCTGTAAAACCACATTCAGATCCCAGTCAGGTGCTGGCGGGCGCAGAGGTGGTTTAAGTAGAAGGAGACCTCGGAGAAACCTTGCCACGAGAGGGTCGTTGGAAAGAGGTCTGCCGTCCACCGGCACATGATGTGCTGAAAGAGCACTGAGGTGAACTTTGACGGAGTTGGACTTAAGTCCCAGATTAGAGAGGTAGAGCAAGTACTGCAAGATCACCGACACCGAGCAGGAGAAGGGATCCTGAGACTGCTGGGTACACCAAACGGAAAAACGACGCCATTTAAGGGCGTAGCATTTGCGGGTAGAAGTTCGCCGGGAAGCTAGGACGACCTCTTCCACTTCTGCCGGCAGCAGAAGGGGAGCCAGGACTACCCTTTCAGCAGCCAGGCCATCAGATGTAAAGATCTGAGGTTGGGGTGTAGCAGGGACCCCTGATCCTGTGTTAGGAGGTCTGGTTGAAACCCCAGAGGGAACGGAGCCTCCACCGCCAGTTGCAGCAGGAGTGGAAACCACGGCTGTCTGGGCCACCGAGGAGCTATCAGGATGATGGAAGCTTTGTCTCGGAGAGCCTTGAAAAGAGTACGAGAGATTAGCGGTATGGGAGGAAAGGCATACAGAAGGCTTTTCGACCATGAGAGCAGAAAAGCATCCGCCGCTACTCGAAGGGGATGTGGCTGCCGAGAGCAGAAGCGAGGAAGTTGCCGGTTGAAAGGACTGGCAAAGAGATCCATCGTGGGGAGGCCCCACTTCAGAAAAAGTTTCTGAACTACCAAGGGATCCAGTCGCCACTCATGCGGCTGGAGGATTCTGCTGAGTTTGTCTGCCAGGCAATTTTCTTGGCCTGGGAGATAAACTGCCCTGAGAAGAATGCCGTGACTGACGGCCCAAGAGCAGAGCCTCTGTGCTTCTCGACAGAGAAGGAAGGAGCCCGTGCCCCCCTGTTTGCTCACGTAGAACATGGCAACTTGATTGTCCGTCTGGACAAGGACGGACCGGTGAGAAGTCAGGTGGGAGAAAGCCTTGAGAGCCAGACGGATCGCTCTGAGCTCTAGGAAGTTGATCTGCTGCGCAGACTCCCACGTGGTCCAGAGACCTTGAGTACATGCCCCTTGGCAATGCGCTCCCCATCCCAGGAGAGAAGCATCGGTCGTCAGTACTTGAGCAGGCGGAGGAGATTGAAAAGGCATTCCGAGCACCAGGTTCGGCTGATGAAGCCACCACTGTAGAGAAGAGGCCAGCGGGTCGGAGATCTGCACTAAGTCGGCTAGGCCGCCCGTGGCCTGTTGCCACTGCTTGCGAAGGCACCACTGAGCAGGCCGCATATTCAGGCGGGCATTGGGGGTCACGTGGACGGTGGAAGCCATATGGCCGAGTGGTCTCAGGAAGCGCCTGGCCGAGACCAGGGACTGGCTGCAAAAACGGCCGGCTACGTCCATGAGCCGTTGAGCCCTGTCGAGAGGCAGGAAAGCTCGTGCCTGAAGAGTGTGCAATCTTGCGCCGATGAACTCGAGATCTTGCGAGGGGAGCAAAGTGGACTTTGCGAAGTTTATGACAAAGCCCAAGTACTGGAGAAGAGTCACAGTGCGGTGTGTGGCTTTTGTGACTTCTGGAGAGGACGATGCTCTGATGAGCCAGTCGTCTAGGTAAGGAAAGACATAGAGGCCCTGAAGCCGGAGATAAGCCGCCACCACCGCGAGACATTTTGTGAAGACTCGTGGTGCGGAGGATAGGCCAAAGGGCAGTACTCTGTACTGGTAATGATTTCCTGCCACCACAAACCTTAGGTATTGGCGGTGGCTTGGGTGGATGAGGATGTGCGTGTAGGCATCCTTTAGATCCAAGGAGCATAGCCAATCTCCCTGCTGGAGGTAGGGCAGAAGGATTCCAAGGGTAAGCATTTTGAACTTCTCCCGCACGAGGAACTTGTTGAGGTTGCGCAAGTCCAGGATGGGTCTGAGGCCTCCCGTTCTTTTTGGTATTAGGAAATACCTGGAATAGAAGCCTTGACCTCTCAGGTGGTGGGGCACCGGTTCCACAGCCTGTTCCTGAAGAAGACTTGCTAACTCCTGAAGGAGTAAGTCCCTGTGCAGAGGGAGTCGTGGAGGCTCTCCCGGGAAATAGGAGGGAGGGACCTGGTGGAAGTGGAGAAGATAGCCTTCTCTCACAACATGAAGCACCCAGGCATCGGATGTGATGTTGGACCACCTGTGGGCAAAGTGGACCAGCCGGCCTCCTGTGCTGGGAGAAACCAGCTGAGGGGGAGAGGCTATGCCGATGAAGTCAAAAACCCCCACCCTGCTGAGCAGGGGCCGGTGGTGCAGGCTTGGGGGCTTGCTGCCTACGGGACCCGTTACCCCGTCCCTTGGCCTGCTGACCCTGTTGGGGAGCTGCGGGGGCCTGATATTGAGGGTAGTGTTTATAGGCAGCCGCCTTTCTCGAGTAAAAGGACTTATTTCCCGAGCCCTTCTTCTTCTGGGAAGGGGCAGAGGTCTTCCTAGAGAGCCTAGTTCTGGTGAGAGTCTCCGTCTCGATTTGCGCAGCCTTCTCAGCCATGGGCTCGCCAAAGAGGTTCTCACCTCGGCAGGGGACATCGACCAACTTGTCCTGCACCCAGGGTTCAAGGTCAGACGACTGAAGCCAAGCCTGTCGGCGGGCACCGATGCCAGCTGCGGCCACTCAAGCCGATGCTTCAAAGCCATCATAGGCTGCTCGAGAAATGAATTTGGAGCATTCTCGAATACCAGTGGACAAGGCTAGGAACCTCCGCAAAGGTTCCTCGGACAACCCAGCAGAGAATCCGGCTATCTCTTTAGCCAGGTCTCTAAGGTACATGCCCATGTAGAGCTGGTAGGTCTGGACCCGACAAGCAAGCATAGAGCCTTGGAAACACTTCTTACCGAGGCCATCCAGGTTGTGGGCCTCCCTGCCGGGAGGCACCGAGGAGTGTATCTTCTGGCTCTTGAGCCTATGCATGGCCGATTCCACCACCATGGAATGGTGCGGTAGCTGTGCTTTCTGGAAGCCAGGGCTCTTGCGGACTCGATAGATGGAATCGACCCGCTTGCTTAATACCGGCGACGATGCCGGACTCTCCCACATGCGGAAGAGTAGTCGTTCCAGCATGGGAGGAACCGGTACAGTAAAGTGCTCCTTTGCTGGAGAGTCGTACTGAAGGGCGTCGAGCTCTTCGGCTCGAGGCTCCTCCTCGGGATCCGCAGGGAAGGCCAAAGCCTTGGCCATATCCCTGACGAAGTCCGAGAACCGGGCATCCTCCGGGGGGGACTGTTTCCGAGGTTCGGACTCAGGGGAGTCCGAGGGGACACACCGAGTCCGAAAAGAATCAGGTGACTCTTCCACTTCAGATTCCCAGGCCGACTCCGAGGAGGAATCGGTGGGGTCGGTTCGGGCGGGCGGAGGCGTCGGCCGCCCCGACGCCGAGGGAGTCGGCGTCGACGACCTCGGTCCCGAAAGGGAGGCCGAGGGAGACCTCGACCGAGGATCGACTCGAGCCCGCATGGACTCGAGGATCGGCTCGGTCTCCGGGGTCGACTTAGACGTCGACGTCCCGGCGGCCAGGGCAGAGGCGCCAGCGAGGCTAGCGATCAGTGCCCACTGCTGGTCCATGAAGGCAGCCAGGCTGCTCTCCAAGGCCGTCAACCTGAGTCCGACCTCAGGTGACCCAGCAGTCCCCGACTCGGGCCCCGACGGCGTCGGGCCCGACGTCGGACCCCTCGGAGGCGAGTCCAGGAGGACTACAGGACTTACCCGAGCAGGCAATTCCGATTCCAAACGAGGTCGCTTCGTGAGACGTTCCTGCTCCAAAGACCCGGGACGGCTATCGGGGCTATGCGACCTGGCCCTCGCGGAACCAGGAGCGTCCACCGACGACGCCCTCGCGGGTTTCGCCTTCCGATGATGATCCCCGGAGGGAGAACCTCTGTCGGAGGAACTCCGGCGATGCTCAGAGCTGGAGCCTCTGGACGCCGAGGCCTCCGACGAGGTCCGGGTACTGGTGGGATCTGCGAAGAATCTTTCCCGCTGATGCCGCCGACTCCGTAAAGCTTTGGAGGACATTTTGCTGCAGGCCCCACAGATCAGTTCCTCGTGATCTGGGCCGAGGCAGCGGAGGCAATGATCGTGTGTGTCAGTGAGTGACATATTTCTGTCACACTGAACACACCTTTTGAAGCCACTGGCAGCGATCGGGGGAAAAAGGGCCCCAGCAAGGTCAAAGGACCGGGCTGCCAGCGAAAAACCGAAAAACGAAACTGACAAGAAAAATCAGAAAAACCGAAAAATAAGAGAAGGACTCGCAACGGTGTCGCGAGTCCGGGCAGGAAAGAGACCGGCGTCGAACCGAAGAAAAAAGAGAAAATAAACGACGAAAATCAACTTTTTCTGCGGGGACAAGAAGACCACGTCTGTAGGGCTCCGCGGAAAAAAGAAGACTGGCTAAGATGGCACCCTTGGGCGGGAAGGGGACCGCACATGCGCGCTGCAATTCCCAAAGGCTTTCTTTGAAAGCTGGGGAAAATTGCTCCGCGAGGGCTCCGTCGGTGCCGACGTCACCCATATGTGAGGACTGACTTCCTGCTTGGTCCTGGAGAAATAGAGAATCTATTCCCCCTGGCTAAGATGGTGCAGGAATGCTATCCAGTGAAATAACCAGGAAGGTTGCGTGAAAAAAACAGAGGATAATATCAGTCTGCAAACAGCAAGTCTTGAGTCATGTAGAACTCTCGCATGGTAAATAGACAGCAAACGCATAGGATGAGATATCAGGTTGACCACTGGAGGGATACAAAGTGGTATTATGCGTTATGTGTACTGTCCATGAAGGAGTAGGGTACCATGAGGACAGGCTGCAAGGAAAAAAGAGCATATTCCTTGTAGGAATTGGAGAACTCTTTAGACGTTCACGCAGAAAAGGCTTATGTCCTGTATTATAAAAGGAGATAGTAGGGTGTGGAGAACCCTCACAGTCATGGAAATGACTGAGGAAGCCTTTTCCAACCATATAGGATAGTCATTAGAGACAAAATCCCATGCTCTCTAGCAAGGGCCCATAGTGGAAAGCTTCTCTAAGATTGCAGAGAGCATTATGCAGGAGAATTGGGAAATAAAAGTGGCTGTTGGAAGAAAACCAGCTGCCACGTTAACTATGCTGCCAAATCCAAAGGAATTGGGGATGGCAAGAAAAGAAGATAGTGTGATAAGCCTGAAGTGATAAGGATTATCCAAGACAGATGAAGCACTATCTTGGAATCACTACTAAGGCCAGACTGGAGTAGTGGAAGACAAGACTGGAAACTTGTGGAAAAGTACCAGTAGTTCAATCACTGGAACTCCTGCATGGGCAGCTGCTGAATAAGACATCAGAGAGAATCTTTCTGTGTACAACAGAGAGAACAGACAGAATAAGAGGAGAAATTCCTGTCCCTGTCTGATGAGCTGCCCAGACAAAAGAAGGGAGTTTATTCAAGAGAAAAAACTCCACACTGGAATGAAAGAAATGACTAGAAAGGCTAAAGAAGCCCTGCAGTGGTATGCTACCACCCTTTCAGGGGAAACCCTGGATAAAAGGGTAGAGACAGGAGCTGAAGGGTGACTTACCATATGGTAAGTCTGTGGAAGAAAGATATTCATGTTGGAACAGAAACTATCATGGGATAGTTGTTAAACCTCTCTTCTTGGTAAGAAGAGGAGAAACTGTGACCCATAGACATGAATATCCTGACAGCTCAGCATACCTAGGAGCAACTGGATGTCCTGAGAATAGGAATTCCTATGTAGAGTTTTGAATGAAAAACAGTGAAAAACTTCTGTTGAAAAGAAGTTAACTGTAGGTTATAAAGAGATTAATCAGAACCCCATGGTTGCTGTGTTTATTCAGCCTGGCTAGAGTTTGGATTCTTTAGACCAGGACAAGGCTTCCCCTGCTTGGGAACATCTGAATGATGGGCAGGAGAAGAGTAAAACCTCTTTCTCCTAGGGAAAGAAGGTTTGGTAGGGCATTTCCTACCTACTGGGAAAGGAGAAGGCTTAGGATCACCTTCAGAAACAGGGAAGTCAGTGGAGCACTGAGCAACCTGATGTAAAGACTCCTTATTGAAGAGATTTTCTCCAGTGCAAGGAGTATTACCCAGTCTTTGTTGCGCCC
Organism: Ichthyophis bannanicus; assembly: GCA_033557465.1. Classification (NCBI taxonomy): domain Eukaryota; kingdom Metazoa; phylum Chordata; class Amphibia; order Gymnophiona; family Ichthyophiidae; genus Ichthyophis; species Ichthyophis bannanicus. The sequence goes on along the minus strand of CM066032.1, from coordinate 1,199,193,197 downwards.
ATTTGTTCAAGTCTGAAGCTTGGAGCCAGGCTCTACGTCGTGCCCCTATGGCTATAGCAGAGGTTCTGCTAACAGACTCAAAAGAGTCTAGGGAAGCACGGGAAAGAAACCAAGAAATATTTTGGCTATGACTAAGAAGTAAGGAATAGTCTGCAGCCTTGGGCTCTGATAGAAAAGGAGTCAAAAGAGATAATTTCTTTGTGACCTCCTGAAGGGATAGACTCATATAAAAAATATATGAGAGAATCCTTGTCGCCAGCATAGATGTTTGGAAGGTTTGACATCCAAAGGCATCCAGTGTTCTAGATTCACGACCTGGCGGGTAAGAAGAATGCTTCTTCTTGCTTTTTACCTTCCTCATTGCTGATTCCACTACAATGGAATGATGGGGAAGTTGAGTCTTTTGAAACCCTGGAGAGGGGGGCACCTGATATAGAAGATCAGTTGCTCTAGAAGGTGAGGAAACATTTAAAGGTGCTTCCCACATTCTTAAAAGAAGATCCTGCAAGGAATGATGTAAGGGAAGCATTATATTTTCCTTTTCTCCCGAACAAAGAGAGCCTTGAGCAGGATCATAGCCAGGGGTAGGAATAGCAAGGGATGTTGCTATGTCCAGGAGAAAATTCTGAAAAGAAGGATCTCCAACAGAAATCATCCCTGGACAGGCTAGATCTGAAGAACTAGCCTGGGCACCGGAATAGGCAGTTGCCCGGTGCAGAAAAGGATCCCTAAGGGATGGATGCTGGTACTGGAGGTCATGACGTGAGACAGTCAGTACTGCATCGTCCATGCCAGGTATCGACTCCAAACTAGGTATAGAAAGGAGCGACTCTGGTGAAAGAAGCATGGTGGGAGCTGACCCAGATGCTACTGCAGGTATCGGTACCGATACCGGTAGCTGTGCCAGAATCGAAGACGATACCGACATCAAAGCAGTCATCGGAGGCTGCTCAAGTGGTACCGAGGAAACCGAAGGCCTTTGGTAATTACTCTCGGTACCGAGCATCCGGAACCGGTAAGCGTCGGTACCGAGACGTGTCGGTACCCAGTCTTCTAGACTAGAGATCGATTCTAGACTCGGCATCGAAGGAAGCGAGTCTATCGATGCATGTCTAGAGGGTACCAACGTCGGTGGTAGTATCGACATAGATGCCGATACTGGAAAGTCAATCTGGGGCGTATCAAACGGTCCCGAAGGTACCGAGAAAGCCAGATGACGATCCCTGGTGAGGAGTGGATCGCTCAACACCAGTGCCGATGCCGGGGTATCGGTACCGCTCAAAGCGGATGCCACCACCGAGCATGGCTCAGGTATGTTCTGTGAGGGGTGAGCCCCAGGAACAACCTGAAACCCCTGATAGGCTTTGGAGGCCGAAGACTCCCGCTGGGGTTTTGAAGCCAATGGACCCTTGAGGGCAAGGCCGGAGCAGTCGTCATGCTGTGCATGAGACTTACCACTCAAGGGTTGGCTAGTCTTAACAGACTGTTTGTGGGTTACCTGATCCTGTGGAGAAGAAGAAATGGTCGGTGCCCTGACACTGGAAGGCAACGCGGTATCGAGGGAAACTCGAAATGGAAAATCTCTTCTCACAATTTTGTAGCCTAATGGCTTCGAAGGAAAATGATCAGGACCCAAACAGGTTAGACACCAGTTTTTGGAGTCTAAAAACAGAACTGTACCGCCACAGCTTAGGCACTTCTTAGAAAAAAGAAGGTGGCGGCTCCATGATGGAGAGGCCTAGAAGGCCCAAAAGTTTAAGACAGAAACTGAAGGAAAAAATTTCCCGAATTTAAGAAAAAGAAAAAACACCAGCGGTACCGGTGGAGTCGGGGAGACAGCCGCGACCACAAGAAAACAATTAAAGAAAAGATTTTCTGCGGTGACAGGACGACGTCCTGCCGGCTCTGCGGAAAAACGAAAACTGAAGAGAGACAGTTGGAAAGGCAGCACGCAGGCGCTGAGGGATGCTCCCAAAAGCTTTCTGATTGGACGCTGGGGAGCGTTCCCGCGCAGGCTCCGTCGGTACCGACGTACCCATATGTGAAGACTCATTCCTGCTTGTTCCTGGAGATATGCACCATCATGTCATGCTCTTAAGTGAGCACTATCCAACTTGTAAGACTTAATGTGTGATCTCAGATGATGAGAACAGAATAGCAAAACTTCTATTTCCCTCCCCTCCCTTCCACCACCCCCTTCTCCTCATTTTATTCAAAGCATGAAGGCAGTTGGAGTAGCCAATTAAAGGCCCCGTGTTTCAGTGTGTACTTGCATACCCTAATATTCTGCCAGGGTTTCCAGTCTATCAGGAAACCCACACCGGAAGAGGGGATAGGGACTGTTGGTATGGGCCACAATGGAGGTTTGGAGGGAGCAAAAGCAGCCCTGTTTCTGAAACCCCATGCAAATCATAAGAACATAAGATATACCATGCTGGATCAGTCCAAGAGTCCATCAAGCCCAGTATGCTGTTCCCAACAGTGGTCAATCTAGGTCACAAGTAGCAGTTTCCCCAAAGGACACAGGTTCCACAGTGCTTGTATTGGGGCAAGCAGTGGATTTCCAGGGTTCCCTTTAATAACGGTTTATGGACCTTTCCTCTAGGAACTCATCCAAACCTATTTTGAACCCAGTTACACTAACAGCTTTTACTACATCCTCCAGTAATGAATTCGAGTTTGATTAAGCGCTGAGAGAAAAAATATTTTCTCCAATTAGTCTTAAATGAGCAACATTGTAGCTTCATTGTGTGCCCCCTAGTCTTTCTACTATGGAAGGAGTAAACCACCAAGCTATATTTACCCATTCCACTCCATTCATTGTTTTATAGACCGCTATCATATCTCCCCTCAGCAGTCTTTTTTCCAAGTTGAAGAACCCTAACTTTTTAAACCTTTCCTCATAGGGATATCCTTCCATTCCCTTTACCATTTTGGTCGCTCTTCTCTGTACCTTTTCTAATTCTGCTGTATCTTTAAGATATGACCAGAATTGCACGCAGTATTCAAGGTGCAGTTGCACCATGGAGCGATATAGAGGCATTATAATATCCTTGGTTTTATTTTCTATTCCTTTCCTTAAAATTCCTAGCATTCTATTTTATTACTTGGCCGTGACTTCACAGTGGGCAGAGAATTTCAACTTACTATCCATGATGATGCCCAGATCCTTTTCCCGAGTGGTGATTCCTAATGTGGAGCCTTACATTGTGTAACTAGAGTTTGGGTTGTTCTTCCTTAAGGAGTAACTTTGCACTTGTCCATATTAAAACTTAAGACACACCTCTTTCAGACCCACTACAACCTAACCTAATCAGAGTGTCATATACTACTAGAGCAACATGCCCACTTAAACTAATCATACCAGCAAGAAATGTGTTCTGTAATTACGTAAAGTATGTATATATGTAAAGCCGCTTCTTATGCAATCAAATGTATATATGTAAGATTCCTCTCAAACAAATCAAATGTAAACTTGTAACCGTTTGCTATGCTTATTACCCATCCCTGCAATCATACTGTATGTTCTAATTCTGGCCTGTACAGCCTCTCCCTTATGTATAGAAAACCGCTGCTGATCGCTGGAAGTAGCGGGATACAAGTGTACGCTAAATAAAAATAAATCTGCCATTTGGACACCTAGTCTCCCAATGTTTCAAGGAACTCTTACAATCTGTCACAATCCTCTTGTGTTTTAACAACTGTGAATAATTTTGTGTCATCTGCAAATTTGATCACCTCACTCGTTATTCCCATTTCCAGGTAATTTATAAATATGTTAAAAAATAGCGGGCCCAGCACAGATCCCTGGGGTACTCCACTATTCACCCTTCTCCATTGAGAAAACTGTCCATTTAGCCCTATTCTGTTTTCTTTTAACCAGTTCCTAATCTACAATAGTACACTGTCTCCTATCCTATGAGTTTTTAATTTCCGCAAGAGTTTCTCACGGGGGACTTTGTCAAAGGCTTTCTGAAAATCCAGATACACTATTATCAACTGGCTCACCATTATCTTACCTGTTTATTCACACCTTCGAAGAAATGTAACAGATTAGTGAGACAAGACTTTCCATGTCGGCTTCCTGCCATTAAGCCATTACTATTCACGTGTTCAGTAATTTTCTTCTTTATAATGGTTTATATTCTTTTGCCTGGTAGAGACGTCAAGCTCACCGGTTTGTAGTTTCCTGGATCACCCCTGGATTCCTTTTTAAAAACCGATGCTCTACTGGCCACTCTCCAATCCTCAGGTACTACAGATGCTTTTAAGGATAGTTCACAGATTACTAAAAGTAGTCTGAAATCTCATATTCTGTTCTTTCAACACCCAGGGATGTATGTCATCTGGTTCAAGTGATTCTCTGCTTTTTTTTAAATCAAATAGTTGTAATACATCTTCCCTATTTATTGAGATTTGTTTCAGTTCCTCTGATACATCACCTTTAAATATCATTTCTGGCATGGGTAAGTTTCCTACATCTTCTTCAGTAAAGACACAAAAATTTCATTCAGTCTCTTCACTAAGGCCCTATCCTCTATTAGTGCCCCTTTTACCCCTCTATCATCTGATGATCCAACTGGCTCTCACTGATTTTTTGCTACGAATGTACTTGAAAAAGTTTTTAATTATATGCTTTTGCTTCCACAGCAAACTTCTTTTCAAATTCTCTCTTTGCCTGCCTTATCAATGCCTTGCATTTAACTTTCCAGAACTTATGTTTCCTGTTTTCATCATTTGACTCAGTTTCCATTTTCTGAAGGATTTTCACTTAGCTATAACAGTCTCTTTGACCTCACCTTTGTGCCAGTTGGGGTCCTAGCCCACAGTTTGGGAACCACTGCTCCAATATATCCAGAGTGAACAGGATCTGTTATTAGCATCCCATCTAAAGGATAGTACTTACTGCATTCATCAGTAATTCAAGTCTAGCCCAGACTCATCCCAAACCAATCTTCTTTTAAGAAATCAGTCATGGTGTCTACACCCACTCCAACAGATGCAGCCAAAGTTTAGATCATATCATAGATCCATCACTAATGATGTTGAGAAAAAAAGACTTAGGGCCTCTGATGAGTTAAAAGTAGATGTGAGGAGCCTTAGACACACATTTACCTTAAGTCAGGAGAGAGTAGTCAGGCATTAATATAGCAATCTCAAAAACACAGTCAGGTTTTATGGTTGTATCTTCACAGCTCCAGATACAAGGAAGCAGAGAAGATACTCACTTGGATGACCACGCAGCAGCAAAAAATCCAACATTTGTACTACTCAGCACATGAGAGCAACAGGCCAAGGTGCAACAATAGTTAGAGATAGAACATTAAGTAACAATGTGTTATCAGAAATTGTTGCTTCAGCAACTCTTGATCAGAGTTTGGGCATTCACAGGGCCTTGGCTTGGGGAGACAGTCCACTGAAGGACAGGCATCCTGTTAATGAAATTGAGACTTAAGGATGATGAAGATTTTTTTTAAGAACTCCTGAAAAAATGAGCTGAAGCAGGTAGTCTGCTTGACACACTGCTTGACAGATAAGAATTAAGCCATTTAACAGGTCTTAGCTATGAAGAAGCCACAAAAGACTATGAGGATATAAAAGAGGTGATTCCTGTCACCTTAGAATTAACTTAGAGATATACCAAATGTCAATTTCAGGCATGAAGTTCAGTAAAAATGTCAGACCATGGGCTATGGGGTCCAGAAATTAAGAATTTCTGCTGGCAGTACCTTGAAATGGAAGTGCAAACAGGACTAAGAATGGGTCCTCCAGTGGAAGCAACACCAGCTAGTGGCAGTTCTTCAGCTAACTGAACAATTATTGGATGCAGAAAGAGCATCCTACTCACATGAGAAATTAGAGGAGGGACTAGCCTGCCTTAGGGTCCCCTGTTATTCCATTTGCCTTTCTTAGAAGATTGTTAGCTCTGTGGAGAATTGACTATCCTTTATGTATATCTGTATAGGACTGTGTCTGCCTAATATAGTGCTATATAACATGATTAATAATAGTAGTAGTAGTAGTAGTAGTAGTAGTAGTGCTGTAGGCAGAGAATTCTATTATGTTCCAGGACTCCACCAACCCTTATCCAGATGACGACATCACTGAAAGTCTGTGTTCTCTACCTCCATGTGCTGATAAGTGACCATGATCTAACTTATTTGGACTGGTTTAGCAGGACAAAAAGGAAACTAAGTTACTTACCTATAGCAGGAGTTCTCCTTGGACAACAGGATAGGAGTTTTCATATATGGGTGACATCACCAACAGAGCCCGGCACAGGCGCAGCTGCCCAGCTCTATTTTACTTCAAGCTTTTGAAAGTGCTCTAATGCATTTACATGCCTGCTCCCACCTGCCACTGTCACATCATGGGATCATCTCTGTCTACTAGTACAGCTGAACATAGACTACAACTCCTTGGGGAGGTAGATGGCTTTGTCAGGGCTTATCCTGCTGCCCACAGACAACTACTGCTAGATGGTAAGTAAGTTTTCTCCATGGATAAGCAGAATAGTAAGCCCTCACATGTTTGAGAATCCTTAGCTACAGGCTACCTTTAACAGAAAAAAGAGAGGGGGAGAGGAGAACAATGAACAAGAATAGAGTTGTAATAAGCAGACACCCACAATTTTGTTTGGCGATAACCAGCCTATTTTGTTTTTGGAAAGGCTGTCTGGAATAAAAATAAATGGACCTAAGGGGAACAGAGTTGGATTCTATTCCCCAAAAAGATTCTAGGAAAACAGACTGGTCATACCTGCTGTCATGTTGGGAGTCTTTCCAGATAATAATGGGATGCAAGTGTATGGATAGATGTTCATGTCAAAGCCTTGCAACCTCCTCCCATGGCTCTGGAATTATAGAAACAGAAACATGATGGCAGAAAAAGACCACATAGCCTATCAAGTCTGCCCTTCCATATCAACCACTACAACAGTCCCCTTTTTTCCTTTAGAGATCATGTGTTTGTCCCATGCTTTTGAATTCAGATACTGTCCTCATCTCTATCACTTCCTCTGGGAAATTATTCCATGCATCTAAACACTCTTCCTGTAAAGAAATATTTCCGCATATTACTCCTGAGTCTATCCCCTTACACCCCCATCCTATGTCCCATCATAGCAGAGCTTGCATTCAATCGAAAGAGGCTCTCCTCCAGTGCATTTATGCTACGGAGATATTTAAACATCTCAAACCTATCACTTCTATCCTGTCTTTCCTCTATAGTATACATATTAAGATCCTTAAGTCTGTCCTCATATGCTTTATAACGAAGACCACTATAATTTTAGTAGCCACCCTTCTGATCGACTCCAACCTGTTTATATCCTTTTGAAGGTGCGGTCTCCAGAATTGCACACAATACTCCAAATGAGGTTGCACCAAAGATTTATATAGAGGCCCTATCATCTCCTTTCTTCTGCTGGCTATTCCTCTCTATGCACCCAAGCATACTTCCAGCTTTCGCCGTCGCCTTTTCTACCTGTTTAGCTACTTGAAGATCAGACACAATCACGCCTAGGTCTCACTCTACTTTTGTGGACAGAAGTACTTCACCCTCTATACTATATCACTCCTTTGGACTGCTGCAGCCCAAATGCATGATCTTGCATTTTTTAACATTAAATCTCAGCTGCCAAATTCCAGATCATTCTTCAAGCTTAGCTAAATCCCTCCAAATCCCTCCTTCCTGGGTGTCTGTTCTATTGCAGATTTTGGTATCATCCGCAAAGAGGCAAACCTTACCCGACAGCCCTAAAGCAATATCACTAACAAAGATGTTAAAAAGAATCGGACCAAGGTCAGAACCCTGGGGCACACCACTGGTAACCTCCTTCTCCTCAAAGAGAGCTCCATTTACCTGGTGATTCCCTGCTACCTCGGATCTGGTAATCTGTAGGACTTAGAAACCTCACTATTTTCTTTTTCAGCAGCATTTCCAATAATTTACTCATCACCAAGGTTAAACTAACCAGCCTGTAGTTTTCAACCACATCCTTACTTCTGCTTTTGTGTAAAGGGACCACATGTGCCTCTCTCCAGCCCTCTGGCACCACTCCCAACTCCAAAGAGGCAATGAAAAGAATAGTCATTGGAGCTGCTAGAACATCCCCAAGTTCCCTCAGTATTCTCGGGTGTATCCCCTCTGGCCTATCGCTTTGTCTACTTTAAGTTTAGCTAGTTCCTCATGAACACAGTCTTCTGAAAATCGTTCAAGATGCCCCTTGCTTCTGTTCCTGTTAGTGGGTGTTTTCTGAGATCCTGCTCCTGGTTCTTCATCTGTGAACACAGAACAGAAATATTTGTTAAGCAATTCCGCTTTATCCTCATCATATTCCTCTCCTTCACTCTTGAGTCTGACAATACCACTTTTGCCCTTCTTCTAACATACATATCTGAAAAATGTCTTATCCCTCCATTTTATTGCACTGGCTATTTCCTCCTCTTTTTGAATCTTTGCTTTCCTGACTACTTTGCTAGCTTCTCTAAATTTTTCCAAATACAGATGCCTGTCTTCCTCTCTGTGATCTCTTGTATTTCATGAAGGCCTCCCTCTTTTTCTTCACCTTTTCAGCTACTTCTTTCAAAAACCATAGCGATCTGTTTTTCCTTTTACCATTTTAACAAAATGGTTGGTTGCCCTTAAAATATCTCCTTTCAGTTTAGCACACAGTTTTTCTACATCTCCCAGCTGTGCCCATCTCGCAAACAACTCCTTGTGGTATTGGCCCATATTGGCAAAGTTAGTTTTCCTAAAGCCTAAGACCCTCGCTTTTGAATGGATTTTATCAGCCCTAGTTCTAATACTGAACCACACCATTTGGTGATCACTGGATGTGAAATTATCTCCCACTATAACATCAGAAACACTCTCACCATTGCTAAGCACCAAGTCCAGTATGGCCTCTTCACGTGTGGGTTCTGTTACCAGTTGCCTGAATAGTTCTCCCTATAGAGAATCCAGGATCTCCTTACTTCTAGATGATACTAAGGCAGGGATTTTATTTATTTATTTATTTATTTACATTCTCTTATAAACCACGCTATTCTGCATCAGTGCGGTTTACATTGAACAAACTGAAATTACATTGAACAGGGCATTATAACTTGGAGATAACTATCTTACAGGGAACATGGGCTATGGAAGGTTAAGTGGCTTGCCCAAGACCACAAGGAGCACCTGTGGGACTAGAAACCCCAGTCCTTCTGGCCCAAGGTTGCTGTCCTCTAGTGGGATTTGAACTCCTGACCTTCCGGCCTGAGGTACCTTGCCCCAACCACTAGGCCACTCCTCCACTCCAGCATACCTCTATGGACATAAACCATTTTGCTAGCAAGCTTAAACCCGATATTCGTCCAGGTTCTACCATGATACCTACCACAGCAAATGTCACAGTTTTTCTATAATCAGTTTTTATAATCAGTTTTTTCTATAATCACATTTCCTTGTGTTTGAAGAGTTATACTTAGTCTTTCCTAGAGGTTTATACTTTATGGTTACATTTGTGACTTTTAGAATGAATGTACATTTCTAGGGTGTTGAATTCGGTATATTAAGTATACACGTCACTACCACGATCCCATAAACACACCCCCAAGTTGAATGCGCATGTGCTGGCGTTTTTTGTAGTTTCGATTTCGTGGCAGCCGTATTGTGTAGATGGTGGATAAGCAGTAAGTGTTCTCTTCACTTTATATAGCCAGAATTGCTATGCAACATGTTTGATTGGCTTTGAAGTATTCGTATCGGGTAATCAATCAAGGTTTTAAGTTTTAAATATGATATACATAGAGCCAGTGGCCCGACGATGTCTTATGGGGTTATAAAAACATCTCGGAGTGAAAGCGGGTTCGTCGACGTTCTTTTAATGCTTGATTTGGTAGTAGAAAAAAAACCCTCTGCTTGTGGATGGTATGAAATATATAAATGGTTATCTTGGCCTCTATATTGGATGAATAATTTGTTTTGAGTTTACAGTATTACCCCCCTCCTTTGAAAGTTCTAATTGAGCTTGGACTGATGGAAGCAACTCTTTAAACGTCAGTGCCATATTTAGAATATATGCGTCGATGTCGGCGTTCTTTTCAGAGCTTAATTTTAAGTTAAATATATTGTTTTAATGGTTTTTAAGCTGCAAGTTATCTTCCAAAAAGTTTTCTTTTGGTGATTTGCAGCATGGATTGTGGTGCGGTTTCATTTGATTTTGAAGTTTAATTGAGATATATAAAAAGAAGCCTGCTGCCAATACTTTTTACTTTCTTTTAAATGTATATTTAGATTGAATCATTTTTAAGTATTTATTGTTATATTCTATTATTATATTTATTGAGGGTAATTATTGGAAGATTGAATGTGATAAGGTAGTAGGTTATGGAAAGTGTGGTGCCCTGTCGTTTGGTTTTTGTGCAGTTCGGCAAGTTTATACTTTAGTAATTGTGTTTATGGTCTTTCTAGTGCAAACGCTGGTTTTTCAATGAATTTCCAATCTGCTGTATAGTGTATAGAATTTGGTTCCTATTTCACGCGTTGGAATACAATAAATCAAAGGTAATAGATTGATATTTTTCCCCTTTTTTTGCACCTGGGAACACATAAGATAATGGTCTTTGGTGTGTACCCCACTGATACACTTCTGTTCTCTTTCCCCTTCTTTATGTGCGTTTTTTCTCTGTTATATTTCAATGGATATTCATTTAAACGCTCTTGATCCATACATGTTCTCTTCCTCTCCCTATAAGGTGTAGCATTAGACATATTTTCAAGGAATAAAGCAGGTATGTGTCACTTAACTTCAATAGTTTTAGTTCTCCTTTTTTAGTTTCTCTTTTAATTATAGTACTTTTAATTATTTATAGTACTTTTATATATTATATATAATGGTTTTATGGTTTTATATAATTTTCTGCAGATACAACTCATTTTTAAGCTTATATGTTGATTTTTTTATATGTTAATTCTTAATGTGTGTTATTTATTTATATAATTAACATCATTCTAAGGCTAACGTAATTTATTATTGTTTTAATTTGTTTAACTAATATGTATATTTATGTATTTTTAGCTTTTAAGTCCACTCTAAGCCCCTGAGGAAGGCAGCGAAACACGGCCTGTGTCGGGCCAGTGGCATATGGTTTTCTTTAATGAATTTGGTTCACCTTCTGAGTAATCCACGTCTTTGTACTGGTTCTCTTGGGATATGAAAATATACCTCAGCCAGATCCAGAGAAGCCAAGAATTCCCCTTGGCACATTGCTTGAATCACGGAATGCAAGATTTTCCATCCAGAAGCACAGGACACACAAGTGCTCATCGATCCCCTTGAGGTCCAGAATGGACCAGAAGGAACAGTCCCTTTTTGAACAGCACAAAATAAATGGAGTATCTGCCCTAGTCCCACTCGTCTGGCGGAAAGGGCATCACCAATTTTAGGTGCAGCAACTTGTCCAAGGTGATTTGCACAGTGGCACTTTTGAGTGCATACCCACAAAGGGAGATGATGAAGGCATCCAGAATCAGCTCTACGCATTCCAGGACTTAAGCCGAACTGAATGGTGTCTAGTAACCCAGGATCCTTGGTAACCTGGCTCATTTCTGAAAGAAAAGGCAAAGCCTGCCTCCAACTGAAGGAACTAGGGAATGGGCCCCCAAACCTTCATTACACAGCCCAGGATGATCCTCCTCTGGGGATAACCAAGTCACTGGGCCCATGTGCTCCATGAAGGACTAAGAATGAGCCCAAAGCCTAGAAGCAGAGAGGAAGAAAGGTTTACCAGGTTGGTAACAAGGAGAGTCCCAGGAATCCGGCCATCACACCCTAAGTGGACGGGTGGAAAGGGGCACCAGCCAGCTTCATAGGCCTTTTGGACCTGTCTTCTAGAAGGCCGTAGATTTTGCCTCACCCAGGTCCTTCACCAACTTCTCCAAATCGGCTCCAAACAGAAGCTTCCCCTTAAAAACCAGTTGGGCCAACTGGGCTTTGTAAGATGTTTCTGCTGCCCAGTGCAGGAGCCAAATCCAGTGTCATAACAGTCATCAGGGCTCAATCCACGGCTGCCAAATGTACAAGGTCATACATGGCATCAGAAAGGAAGGCCGTAGCTAACTTCAAAAGAGGGACAGTATCTTCTGGCAGAAAAGACTGAATCCACTGGAGCAGGGCTTGGAGACGTCAGGCTGGTACATACTGCCAGCTGCAGAATTGCCGCAGCCATTGTGGAACTGGCTCCTCAACCACAAATCCATCTTACAATCCAGAAAAAAATCCTTTAAGGCTAATCTGCCTTCCTCAGGAACGGTGGTTCGTCTGGTAACAGCTGCGACCTGCGCATCCACCTTGGGAATGCCAAACCACTCATGCACTCCTCCTCTGGGAGAGCGGAGATCCTCTTATACACCCTTAACCCTTTAGGCAGGGGTTCGGGAGAGCCTCAACCCAACCGGATCACATCTTTGATCACATCCAGAAATGGGAAGATAGAAGTGGATTTTCATATTCTTTGAAGGCACGGGTATACCTTCAGTTCCTGCTCTGTGCTGGAGGTTTAAGGTGGATGAGACCCTGGCAATCAGTGCTACCACCTCCTCCTTCTGGAAGCAAATCATTCTGGCCTTCTCACAATCTTCTGAAGGCAAGAGTACTTCAACATCCATGTCAGAGCCCAGTACCAAGCCACCTGAATCCAAGTCGTAAGTCAAAATCTCGGACAGTTCCCAGCTATTCTCCAGCTTCAGGGGGCACCCCACGCCAGGGATGCTTATCAAAGGCAATTGAATAGGGCTTCCGCTCTCTGCCTGCCCCACATGAGACTGTGCTAGGGGGTACCCAGAGTCCACAGAGTCTGAATTTCCACGCCAGAAAGACCAGGCCTGCTACAAAATAGAAAGACTTTCAGGGAGGACAATCCGAAGTCTGGAAGCTCTCCTCTCAGAAAGGATCCCCCCCCCCCCAACACCAGGCGACACAGCCACCACAAACCCTCCAGAGGACGATGAGCGGCTTACAGCATGGTCGCCGGATTCTCCAGGCAGCTAAATATTCTTACCAATAGCATCATCCATCACCTCCTGTCCTGAGGCAGGCAAGGCTGGACTAATCATATCCTCTAGCTGAAAGAGGGGGAGCAGGTCCTCCAGGGACGACACAGAAGTCCAGAATCTGAAGATGAGGCACCTTGCTTGCCACAGGTCAAACAATGTTTCCTGGGAGAAGACAGAGTTAAAACAAGTATCACAACAGCATGTGCTAAGGCCATGGTGACCCAAAGGTGCATGGTAAGTGTGCTCTTTGGTGCAAAATGCATTTCAGCCACTTGGAAGGAACATGTATTGCAGCTACTTGGGTGGAATGTGTGTTAGGACCGTACAACCGCCAGGCGCACATTAGGTTCGGTAAAGATACTAATGCATGCAGAACATGGCAGGAACCCCCCACACCATGTCAACGATCACCAGCGTTCCACCCAGAAATGTATCCCAGACAAACGGAATCAGGAGCCCCCAACAAGGACAGTGACGAGGTCAAGTCTTGGTACTCATCCCCAGAGCCCCAGGCTGAAAATCCATGATGGGCTCATCTCTACTCCCCAGGAACTGTTTCTCTGGCTTACAGCACTGCATTTAAGGTGGCTAGCAGGCAGATCCCTCTGAGAGCCTCCTGCAATCTTTAGGAGAGCGTGGGGGGCGAGCAGAGAGGGAGAGGGCATTGACGTTGTGTGAGGCAGTAGCACTCTTCCAGATCCTTCCAATTTCTGGCTGCTCAACAGGCTCTTATCCAGGGTAAGAGTGCAGAGCTGGACCAGTTTTTCCTCCTCCTATGGCTACCAACAAGACTGCAGTCTAATGAAGCCTCCCACATTACACTCAAGTGAGAGATCAACCCGCAGACTGTCGTTGACTAGTGTTTCAAATTAATCTCTCTCAAATCTTCAGAATTTTCCTCAGAGAGGAGAAAATCCATCCACCATCTGCTGGAGACAAAGAAATAGTGAAGATATCTTTGGTGGCTGAGGCAAATAGAGACATGGGGTGATGTCATTGAAACCTGGGCTTTTCATTGGTTCTTTGTCTCCACCAATCTGCTGGTAAGGGAACACAAACCTCTTGCCTGGACTGGTCTAGCAGGATGATATAGAAATAGATTTTACCATGTGACTACTCAGACAACACCCCAAATGCAATAATGAAGTAGTAAGTTTTCAAGTTCTTCTTTTATCATAGGATGCTTCGTTATGCACAGAGAGTATTCCAAGGGGAAAGGGTAACAAAGAAAAAATGTTAAACGGCATGTTTCTAAACAGGCATGTAGGGGGCTGCTGGGTCAATCCTGACAACCCAGCAGTTGCTGGTTTTCTTGGCAAGGGTGGTTAAGGTGATTTGCCCAAGGCCATAAAAAGAGTTCCAAGGGAATAAAATCTTGTCAAATAGGGTGGAATTCCTCTAAAGAAAGCTTTATAGGACAGAGGCAGCATTTTTAAGTGTATTTGGTAAACAGGAGGCCAATGCTGCGAAGCAGAGGGATAAAATGATAATATGACTCTGCCACAGAGTAATCTCCCACATTTTGTAATATTAAGCGCACTTAAGGTTGACTCCTGTTACCTCAGAGTAAAGAACAGATTTTTTCCCATAGACAGCAGGATTGATAAGCCACACAAGTAGGCAATGTCATCTGCTTTCTCACAGCTCAGAACTTAGTTTAAGTTCTGAGCATGAGCCCTTCCCACATACAGCAGTCTCCTCAACTCCTCAGTTTAAAAACTCAAAAAAGTAGGCAGCTCTTGAGGAGGTGGGTGGGATTTTGTGCCTTATCAATCTGCTGTCTATGGAAAATACCTGTCACAGTTGAGCAAAATTACCTTTTATGTTAACAAGCAAGATTGAGCCAGACACACAAATGGGTGACTCCCAAGCTTAGGGCTGCTTACTACTTTCATACTGTCGCGGACTTAACAGCAGCCTGCATTAAGTGGAAGAGTTGCTGGTTCAGATGAACAGACTGGCCAGTAATAGCTTGACTAAAGGCACTGCACTTTGCTTAAGCTTGGTACAAACAATAATGCATACTGTAAATATGGAGGGAGGACCATGGAGCTGCTTTGCAGATCATATACTTTATTTTATTTGATATACCACCTATTACTAGACATACAGGATGGTTTACAAAATTCTAAAAACAATCCAATAGAAATTGGAAACAAACTTTAGTAAATACTGGAAAGAACATCTGAGCTGACTTGATACCATAACAAATATTACAATGATATATACACACACACACACACACACACACATGGTGGGCCAAAAAAAGTGAGAATTTCTCGTAAATTAAAAGCTTAGCTTACTTATTTATTTACCTTTTTTAGCTATATAGCATCGTTATTTCATCAATTTCCGGTCGCCATCTTTGGTTTTTTTTAAATTTGTCAATTGTTTACATCTGTCTTTTTGAATTTTTAAATAACTTATATGGTATGAGATGTTATCACTTTTTTTGGACCACCGTGTGTCTATGATTATAGATAGATAGATATTAGTCTTAATTAATTTTCAGACTGTATCGCTGATTGACACCCCCCCCCCCCCCAGACTCCCTTAATCTTTCCCAAACTCAATTCCAAATGCCTGCTCAAATAAGTATGTTTTTAGAAGAGTTTCAATTTTTTTTAAATGAATGGTCAATGAGAGACTATTCCACAAAGATGGTGCAGTAAAGTAAAATGCTCGACACAAGTCGCATTTTAGAAGGCAATGGGTCTGTTTCTGTGGACTGATCAGTGACAGGATGTCGACTTCTAGTGACAGGATGTGAATGGGGTTGTAAGAGCTGAGACACAGTTCTAGTGAGGCATACTTTAGAAGCACCACTGTTTGCTGCAATCTGATAAGCCTTTACTTCAGAGCTAAGAGGAGTACCCGCTTGTTCATAACAAAATTGGATATAGGATGCAAGCCAATTCGCTAAAGTTCTTTTTGTGACTGGTATGCAGGTTTATTGGAATCAAAAGGAGATGAAAAGTTTCATGGACTTCCTAAATGATTCAGTTCTTTTAAGGTAATAGGTGAGAGCTTCTTTGCAGGACTCTCTCGCATGGATTTCAATGCATTTTAGGTAAAATGTAGGGGACATAGTGGGGATGCATTCTGAGAACCCACCTTGTGATGATGAAATTGAGTGGATAGTTCATAGGTTGCCAGTGCCTGAAGTCTGCTGATTCTTCTAGTTGAGGTAAACTAGGAAGAGTACTTTCCATGTGAGGAAACTAAGAGCATCGAGTCCAATGGTTCAAAGGGTGGTTTGGGCGGTCTGCCCGCCAAAACCAAGCTAGCACCAACAACACTGCCACCGGCTCCAAAAGGAAGTGAGGAACACAGAATAAAGGAACTTCCAAAACAAAGAAATACACAAACAGGCCGGAGATCCTGCTAAATAAAAACACAGCAAAACAGCCCGCGGCAAAGCAGATTAAAAAGAGCCCTTCTTCATGGCGGCAGAGTACACTGCAAAAAACCCCAATTGGGAGAGAAAAAGAATAATGCATGTATAAGGGCTTCCTTCCCACTAATGGAAAGCTCAGCTATAAGGTAGCGTATGCATTAGAGCCTTCTCCTCAATGAAGGGAACGTTGGCTATAAAGCTGCATATGCATTAGAGCCTTCTCCTCACTGAAGGAAATGTTGACTATAAATACCCCTCCTGCATTATTTACTTATTTAGCTTTTTTTTTTTCCTTTCCTGTTAACTTATGCCTGCCAGCCACCACTCCCGAGAAGGAGAAGAGAAACAAAAAAGACAAAATATGTACACCCCAGAGGGCTTACTGTCAGTGATTCTCAGATGGATAAGAAGAGGGAAGCCAGCGTGTCTGGGCTGCTCTCCCTGGATAGATAAATAGTTAAAGAGCAAGGGGGGAGGGACCTGGCACTACCAGATTTGCACCCCAGGAAAAATTGCCAGCCACCAGCCAACAAAAGCCCCATTATCTATCTTTTCAATACGCTTTCTGTGCGGTCTTGAACTGTAGTTACTCATCTTTAACAGGGCAGCAGTAATCAGTCCTCATATATGGATAACGTCGACGCCGATGGAGCGCTCGCTGAAGCATCTCCCCAGCTTTCAAAGAAAGCCTTTAGGAGGTGCCACCATGCATGTGTGGTCCCCTTCCTGCCCAAGGGTGCCTTCTTGCTCAGTCAAATGACATAGCTAGAGCAGACAAAAGAAGATAGCCAAAAATGAACAGCAACTCCAAGGGGAGGAGGAGGGTGAGAGGACTGATTCCTACTGTCCCTGGAGAACAACTGTTACATATGAGTAACTACGCTTTCTCCAGGAAGAAGCAGGACGTCAGTCCTCACATATAGGACTCCCTAGTTACAGGCTACCAAAAACCTGTAGAAAAAGCATGGCCCAGCCATGAGCAGCCTCAAGCGAATTTAAGAAAAGGCTCCGAGGACCCCAGTGTCCAGGGAGAATCATGGCTCTGGTAGCCCGAACGAGAAGGGTCAGAAGATGCCTAAACCCAGAACAGATTATAGAGTATGGCCTGACTGAAGGCACTGTCCCATTTGGACTCCCTCTCCAGCCAGTAGTGGGCTGCAAAAGTGTGGACTGAAGACCAAGTGGCGGCCTGGCAGATGTCTGCCATAAGCACAGAGCACAGACTCCCAAATGAAGTTGCCATCACCCTGACATTGTGCGCCGTGACTTGGCACTCCAACGGTAGCTCAGCCCTGCTGTGGGCGAAGGCAATACAGTCTGCCACCCAAATGGATAGGGTCCACTTGATGACAGCCTCCCCCCAGACAACTGGAGTTGTACAAAACAGAATTATGGAGGCTTTGCGGTTGCCCTAAGTCCGCTGCAGGTAGAACAGCAGGGCCTTTTTGCAGTCCAGCGTGTGGAGAACAGCCGATGCCTTGTCGGCGTGTGGCCATGGAAAGAAAGTAGAATTACCACCTCCTGGGTGAGGTGGAAATCAGAGACCACCTTCGGAAGGAATTTCGGGTGAGTGCAGAGCACGACCCCGTTCTTGTAGAAACTGGTGTAGGGTGGCTTGGCCACCAGTCTGACGCTCACAGACTCTGAGAGCAGAGGTGAATGCCACCAGGAAGGAGATCTTCCAGGTCAGGTAATGCAAAGGACAGGTAGCCAAGGGTTCGAAAGGCAGCTTGATGAGCTGCGCCAGGACCAAACTGAGATCCCATTCCGTGGGGGCGGTCAAATGGGAGGCTTGGAGCGAAGCAAGCCCCACATGAACCAGTTAATGAAGGGCTGCATGCACAGAGGCTTGCCCTCTACAGAATGATGGTTCATGGAGACTGCACTCAGGTGTATCCTGACGGAGTTGGACAAGCCCAGACTGCAAGAAGTGGAGCAAGTATTGCAATACCAAGTGCAATGGGCAGGAGAATGTTTCCACCTATTGCTCCGTGCACCATATTGAGAATCAGCGCCACTTGAAGGTGTAGGACCGCCTCGTGGAGTTTTTACTAGAGGCCAGGAGAATTTCTTCCACCTCTCTGGGGAGGTTAAGGGGTGCTAGAGTGAACTGTTCAGCCGCCAAGCTGTGAGAGACAGAACCCCGGTTGGGGCAGAGGATTGAGCCCTCCTCCTAGATCAAGAGTCCCAGGGAGCTCCCGAGAGGGACTGGGGACTCCAAGAGACAAAGCAGCAGAGGAAACCAAGGCTGCCTGGGCCACCAGGATCACCGATGTCCTACTGGACCTTGAAGAGGGTCCATGCTATCAGTGGCATGGGAGGAAAGGCATACAACAGACCCACTGACCATGAGATGAGGAAGGCATCTGCTGTTACCCGGGCCGGGTACGGTCGGGGACCACAGAAACAGGGTAATTGAGCGTTGGTCTAACTGGTAAAGCGGTTCAAGCTTGGGGTTCCCGATCGCCAGAACAGCCTGTGTGCCACCCTGGGGTCCAGGCACCAATCGTGGAGCTGGAGGACCCTGCTCAGCCTGTCTGCTAAAGGCATTATCCTGGCCTGGTAGGTAGACCGCCCTAAGAAGCATCCCCTAACTGATCGCATATGAAAAGAGGGTTATGGCCTCCTGGCAGAGGCGGTAGGAGCCTGTGCCACCCTGCTTGTTCAGATAGAACATCATGACCTGATTGTCCGTCTGGACGAGCACCGATTGATGCTGCAGACGGTGCCTGAAAACATTCAGCACGAAGGCGGCAGTCCTAAGTTACAGAAGACTGATCTGCTGCTGCCTCTCCGAAGGACTAGGTCCCTTGGGCGCGCAGTTCCTCACAATGGGCACCCCAGCCCAATAGGGAGGCATCTGTTGTGAGAACCCTCTGTGGGTTCAGGATTTGGAAGGGCATGCCCATTTTCAGGTGCTGTGTATCCTGCCACCAAGTGAGGGATGCCGCCAGTTGGTGGGACACCGAGACTCTGTCCCAGAGCTGGCCCATGGCCTGGACCCACTGGGAGCGGAGGCACCACTGAGCCGCCCGCATATGGAGGCAGGCGTTGGGGACCACATGGACTGTGGAAGCCATGTGGCCGAGCAGGCAGAGCATGGACTGGGCTGGCATGGTGTAGCAGCATTCCACCTCGGTTGCTAGGGCTGTGAGGTTGTCCGCCCTGTCCAGAGGGAGAAAAGCCTGGACTTGGAGGGTATCCAAGCGAGCCCCCATGAACTCCAAGACTTGTGTTGGAGTAAGGTGGGATTTTGGGCGCTTGATCACGAATCCCAGATGTTGCAGGACCTGGATGGTGTGGCCTGTTGCCTGCAGGGTCTCTGGGGCAGCATCCCCTTTCAACAGCCAGTCATCGAAGTTAGGGAAGATGAAGGTTTCCTTGAGGTGGAGGTAGGCAGCCACCACTGCTAGGCATTTGGTGAAGACCCTTGGTAAGGAGGCTAAGCTGAAGAGAAGTACCCTGTACTGATAATGGTCGCCCCCAACCATGAATCGTAATTACCACCTGTGACTAGGAGAGATAAGGATGTGTGTGTAAGCATCCTTGAGGTCCAAGGAGCATAGTCAATATGCCTGCTGGAGGTAGGGCAGCAACGTTCCAAAGGAGAGCATCTTGAATTTCTCCCGCACCAGGAATTTGTTCAGGTTTCTCAGTTCCAGGATGGGCCTTAGTCGCCCTGTTCTTTTCGGAACCAGAAAGTATCTGGAGTAAAACTCCTTTCCTTTCAAGTGGTGTGGTACAGGCTCCACAGCTCTGTCCCTGAGAAGGCCTGCAAGTTCTTGTAATAGCAGGGCCTGGTGCAGGGGAGACTGAGAGGGCTCCCCTGGAAAGAAGGGTAGAGACAGATGGCCCAGGTAGAGGAGATAACCCTCCCTGAACACCTGGAGTGCTCATGAGTTGGTGGTGATGGAAGTCCACCCGTGGGCAAAATTAACCATGTGCCTTTCGGTTGGGAGCTGACCCTCCAGTGGAAGAGAGGCTATGTTGGGGGCGTCAAAACTCCGACCCAGGTTGGGCTGGGGCTTTTGGCTGGGGTTTGGCCCTTGGGTTTGCACGGGCCCTGGCCCGTCCCCTTGCCCTGGTAACCCTGCTGAGAGGTCTGGGTGGCCTGGTATAGAGGGTAGCCTCAATAGGGCTGTCCCTTCCGGAGGAAAGGAGGCTTCTTTCCCTGTTGCTTCTTCCTCGGGAGAGTGGAGGTCTTCCTTGAGAGTCAAGTACGGGTAATGTACTCTGTCTCTATTTCGGCCGCCTTGTCCTCCATCGGCTTGCCGAAGAGTTGCTCTCTGAGGCAAGGGACATCGAGGAGTTTCCTTTGTACCTATTGCTCGAGGTCCAGTGATTGGAGCCAGGTCTGGTATCAAGCACCGATGCCGGCAGCAGCAACCCTGGCGCTGGATTCGAAGCAGTCATAAGAGGCTCGGGACAAATATGAAGTCTGTCAGAGTGTGTTCCAAGTAAGAGTCTAAAAGCGCCGGAGGTGGTCTCCATCGAGGCCTGCTGCAAATCCTCAGAGTTCCTTGGCTAGATCACTGAGGAACATGCCGATGTAAAGTATGGGGTAGTTGATCCTTTCGGAAGCCGAGGCCTCGCTGGACATGGTATATCGAATCCAGGAGCCGGATGACAATTGGCACCAATGTCGGGGCTTCCCACATCCCGAGAAGGAGCCGGGGACCATCAGGGTCTCCTTTGGTGGTGCCTAATACTGGAGTATGTCAAGCTCCTGCGTACGGGGGTCTTCCTTTGACTAAGTAGTGGGGGAGAGCACTCGAGTCATGTCCCCGACGAACTCAAGGAACAAAGTGTCCTCGGGCGGGGATTGGTGCCTCGCGGCTGGTGGAGACTGGTCTAAGGGGAGGTCTCGGTAGGCCCGAGTCTCTGGAGATCTCGACATCAGACTCCTAGTCAGAGTAGTCCAAGGGAGACTCGAGACCCGATGGCTCCAAGGGTATTGCCTGTGCTGATCTTCGGTGTCTCGAGGCCGGAGCATGGCCGGAGCCAGAGGCACATGCCCGCGAAGACCTCATCCCAGAGGATGGAGAGCAAGAACGAGAGCCTCGCCGGATCCGCCCAAAGCATCTGGCTCTCAGGGATTGCTTCGGCGGCCAGGGAAGTCCTTGGCATCGAGGTCCCTGCGGTCTCAGCGCCCCCAGGAGGTAATGAACGCAGAAATGCTGTGCTCCAGACCCAGCATTCGAGCTTCCCACTCGGGGGTAGTAGACGCTGGGGTGACCAGGTCAGGTGTCAAGGAAGAGAGGGGGTCCTCGATGGGATGGCTCTCGGGAGACCAAGATCCGTCACCGGAGTCCTGGACGTCTGTCCTGGGAACCTTTCGGGGACGCTCCTGCTCCAATTCCTTGCATGCCTGTCAGGGGCTGAGGGACCATGCATGGGACTTTCTGTGTTTGTCTGCCTCCCTGGATGAGGCCCTCAAGGTCTTCTTTTTCTTCTTACTTTCACACTCTGGGGACACTTGCTTGGAATGTCTGCGAGCCTGCTCAGGAACTGCAGGGGCCTTACGTGACTCTGAAGATCCATGCAGGGTCTTCGAGCGCAAGACTACTGGGGATACCGGGGTAGAGTCTGTCTTGTGGAAGATGTCATCCTGCTTAAGTTGGCAGTTCTGGATGGCCTTTGTAGATATTTTCTTACACAAGGAGCATCTCTCTGGGCCATGGTTGGTACCCAGACACCGGAGACAACAGTCGTGAGTGTCGGTGAGGGACATGTTCTTAGAACACTGATCACATTTTTTAAAACTGGTGGCCATTGGGGCAAAAAGGACCCCAAGCAAGGTCAAAGATCCTTGACACAGCCAGCGGTTGAAAAAGGCATGAAAGCGCTTGAATGGAAAGAACCTAAGAAAAAGGATTTCAAGACCCAATGCCAGGAAAGGTACAAAAATATACGAGAAAAATCAACTTTTTTCTAGGGGGACAAGACGAACGTCTGTAGGGCTCCACAGAAAAAGGAGACTGAGCAAGATGACACCCTTGGGCGGGAAGGGAACCATGCATGTGTGATGGCACCTCCCAAAGGCTTTCTTTGAATGCTGGGGAGATGCTTCCGCAAGGGCTCCGTCGGTGTTGACATCACCCATATTCGAGGACCGACTTCCTGCTTATTCCTGGAGAATGAAACAACCTCCATCTGCTGGAGATTAAGAAATACTGGCGAGATTAAGACTGCACAGACCCCTTTGCATCATGACATCAAAAAGATCACACCAATGATTTTTAGTATCCATCTGCTGGTAGGCGTGCACAACAGTCGCATCTGGACTGGACTGGAGGAACGATAAGGAAGGAGAAATTAGACCTTACCTGCTAATTGTCTTTCCTTGAGTTCTCTCCAGGCCAGTCCAGGTACAGTTGGGTAGTCAACCTCCTCCAGCAGTTGAGGACTGAAAACAAACTTCTGCCGACAGCCTATCCGGCTCCCCCTTGTGACAGAAGCCAGTCTCCTATTGTCAAAGCAGCTGATCCAAACATCCACATATGAATGTCAAACAAAAACCAGAACAACTATCTAAGGAGTCTAAGAACTGTTCCCTTAGTCTTTTGGGGTTTTTTCTTTCAATCTCGAAATGTGAGAAACCCTCTTAACCCCCGAGGGATCTCCCAAAATCCTCTTCACCAAGCCCATTACTCCTCCAGAGACTCCGCTACCAGGTCTGAAACAGACCCACGCTGTATACTAATCACGGAGCCCTTAACCTAGTGGTTGCTCGCAGAAAAACAGGGGAGGGACCTGGACTGGCCCGGAGAGAACTCAAGGAAAGACAATTAGCAGGTAAGGTCTAATTTCTCCTTCCTATTCGTCTCTCCGGGCCAGTCCAGGTACAGTTGGGCAGTACCAAAGCAGTACCTAAACTGGGGAGGTTCCTGCGAGCCCCGCCACAATAGCCGAGGCCCCAACCCTAGCGTCCCCTCTCGCTTGCACATCTAACCGATAATGCTTTGTGAAGGTATGCAGAGACGACCAAGACGCCGCCCGACAGATATCTACTGGCGGAACCAGGGCAAACTCAGCCCAAGAGGCCGCTTGAGCCCTGGTAGAATGTGCTCTGAGTCCAATAGGCGGCACCTTGCCACTTGCTTCATAAGCCAGCCCTATCGCTTGCTTCACCCAGTGAGCGATAGAAGCCTTGGTCGCCGCCTGACCTTTCCGAGGCCCGCCAAACAACACGAACAACCGATCGGACTTCCGAAACGGCTTCATCTTTCTCAAATATTTCCACAAGACACGTCCTAAATCCAACTTCCTAAGAGAATCACCCTGCCGGCGTGAGAAGAAATTCTATGATTGACCCGCCCCAGCAGGGGCCACGGAGGGAACACGTAAAGCAACCCTTCCGCCGGCCAGGGCTGCATCAGACCGTCGAGGCCCTCTGACATATGCTCCCTGCGCCTGCTGAAGAACCTGGAAGCTTTGGCATTGTCTAGGGTAGCCATGAGATCCATGACCGGCTGGCCCCACTGCAACGTAATATCGTGAAACACCGCCCAGTTGAGTCGCTGAGAGCGCAACTAGATGTAACTCCACCCACTGCAACAAGACCTGACTCTCTTCTAGTAAAAGGGCACTGCCCGTGCCGCCCTGCTTGTTGATGTAGGCAACGGTCAACAGATTGTCGGAAAACACCCGCACCGCTCGATGCGCGATCAGACTTCGAAAGGCCAGAAGCGCGAAGCGCACCGCCCTCAGCTCTAAGCGATTGATAGACCAACTGCTCTCCTCGGAAGACCAGGTCCCCTGCGCCACCTAAGACAGACAATGAGCCCCCCAACCGGATAGACTGGCATCCATTGTGACCAAGACCCAATCCGGATGAACCAGAGGAACTCCCGCCTGCAGATGAGCGTGGACCAGCCACCACTGCAGAGTGCTGCGGATGTCCTCCGGACACCGCAGCCTCTGAGATAGCGGATGATCCTGTGGAGACCATCTCGAAAGCAAGGCATGCTGAAGCGGGCGCATGTGAGCTCTGGCCCAAGGCACCAGGTCCAACGCAGCAGCCATCGAACCCAACACCTGTAAATACCTCCAAGCTGTCGGAGCTGCGAGGCGTACGAAGGCCGCCACCTGATCTTGCAGCTTTTTCACCCTGTCCGGAGGCAGGAACACTGCCCCCTCCTTCGTATCGAACAAGGCCCCGAGATAAGTCAACCGCTGCACCGGCTGCAAGTAACTCTTTGCCCGATTGATGACCCAACCTAGCTGCTCTAGGAATTGTACCACCCGAGCAGTAGCCTCCCCGGACTCCACCTGAGATCCTGCTCAAATCAACCAGTCGTCCAGGTAGGGATGCCCCTGAATCCCTTCCTTCCGGAGAGCCGCCGCCACCATCACCATAACCTTGGTGAACGTCCATGGCACCGTAGCTAGTCCGAACGGCAACGCTCGAAACTGAAAATGCCCCATGGGAACTGCAAAACGCAGAAATTTCTGATGTTCCAGCCGGATCGGAATGTGCAGATAAGCCTGTTAAATCTATGGAGGAAAGCCATTCTCCTGGCTTCACCGCCCGGATAACTGATCTCAGGGTTTCCATCCGAAAGTGTGGAACCCTCAAGCAGCGGTTTACATGTTTGAGATCTAGAATAGGCCAAAACGAACCTTCCTTTTTGGGAACCACAAAATAAATCGACTATCGACCTAAGCCGCACTGGTCTAGTGGCACTGGGACCACCGCTTGCAAGCTTAACAAGCGCTTCAGCGTGTCCGACAGCCGCCCTCTTTGATTGAGGCCCGCACGGGGACATGTATATATTTATCATGTTTTTCCCTGTTAAAATTGTTTTAATGTATACCCAAGTTATGATACCTGTTTTTTGTAAACACAAATCAGCAATCTGAGATGTGTAGTTTAATGTTCACTGTAAACCGCGCTGATGTCAATAGCGCGGTATAAAAGAGACTTTAAATAAATAAATAAATAACAAAAGCTTCCGCCAGCGGAGACGCAAACTCCAGTGAGTAGCCCTCACGGATGATCTCCAGCACCCAGAGATCTGTAGTTATGGCGGCCCAGGCGGAGAGAAACTCCTGCAAACGCCCTCCTACGGGAACCTCCGCCTGGACCAGCCTTCCTTCATTGTGGCTTTTTAGCAGAGGTCTGCTGGGCGTTAAAAAACCCTCTGCCGAAGCTTCTGGCTCCACGAAAGGACTGGCCCCTGGCTACAAAGTGATCCCTTTGATAAGGCGCAAACCGAGATCCCCTGAACTTGCGGATCTCTCTACCATGACCTCTGAGCATCGTCCCAGTCTTTGCAGCTCTGGGCCTATCCTCCGGAAGATGACCCCCTTTGGAATCGCCTAAATCCTTCACAATTTTTTCCAGTGCTTCCCCAAAAAGCAGCTTGCCCTTGTATGGAAGCTTACTGAGTCGAGACTTTGAAGACACGTCTGCTGCCCAATTTCTTAGCCAAAGAAAACGCCTGGCAGCAATAAGTGAGGCCATGGATTTTGCCGCCGACTCTAGCTTAGCCCCCTCCGAGGAAGAATCCTCCTGCTTCTCCGAGCTCGGCTCTCCCTGTAGCCAACGGATAGAGGCCCGGGACACATACGCCCCACATACCGAAGCCTGCAATGCTAAAGCCTGCTTTAGAAGCGCCTCTAACCTACGATCCTGAAGATCTTTAAGGGCAGCAGCCCCTTCCACCGGAATTGTGGTCTTCTTAGTGACTGCCGAAACAAGCGCATCTACTTTGGGCATCCGCAATAAGTCCTTCTCTTCCTGAGGAACAGGGTAAAGGCGCGCTATGGTGCGGCCGCCCCTTAGGCTAGCCTCAGGACACTCCCACTCTAGACTCTATCATCTGCTTAATGACTCTGTGGATTGGGAAACACCGCTGTTCTGGCTTAAACCCCTTTAACAAGGGATCCTCTCTAGGGGCTCCTGTTGAACCGCCGGAAGCACAATATTTAACGCAGCGAGAGACTGGACAATCAGAGCCCCCAGCTCTTCTTTACGAAATACCCGGAAAACATTTGGATCATCCCCAGGCCCAATCTCACCTTCCTTCAGCTCCATAGGCCATGAATCCAGTCTGGACTCAGAAAGAATCTCTCCTTCCTCAGGCAACAGAGGACTGGCAATCTGTAGCCCCAACGGTTCTGAGGCTGTCTCTAAAATTGCCCCCTTAGCCGAAGACCCCTCTCCAGGATCAGACAGCTTGGGTTCTTCCAATTTTAAATCCAACTGGCTAGTAGCAGAGTGGCTGACCACAGGCTGAGCCATTTTTAACATATAGGCTTTATGCAACGCCAAAATAAACTCTGGAGAAAACAGAGAACCCAAAGCTCCCTGCGATCCAGAGGGTGTCTTATGGCCTGGCTTCTCCACTGCAGGCTTTTTCTGAGACTTAGATTTTCTATTTGCTGAAGACTGCAAAAGTGCGGGAGAAACAGCCGAGTCCACAACCGAAATGGCCGCCGTTCCTGCTTTAAGCGAAGGCCCCTGAAGCGCCTGAGACCGTTCTCCCGCTAGCTCTGAGGCAGATAGTGAGCGCTCTGCACCACCATAAAGAAATGAAATCTGACCGAAACGAAGAAGACACCCCGAGCAAACGAGACCGGCCGATTAGACATGCGCGGCAATGACCGACTGGCGAACACGCAGCTCCCGCCAGTCTAAAAAGCACCCACACTACTAGAAAACAAAGCCGGAAGGCTCCACACATCAAAAACTCAAGACGCTGTAACTGTCCACTAACACTGTGAAGCCGTCCCATTTCCTACCTTCAGCCTCAATGACGGCGCACTGTTCTCCAGGCTCCCGCTGCTAGTGGGTCACTGAGAATACAGGGCACAGAGGTGTAAAGAGAATTCTGGGGCTCCCAGCTCCTTTCTACACCTCCTCTCAGGCAACGGATCCTCCGGCGAGGCAGGCTCTGCCCCTAAAACCGTTTAGGCTTTGGCTAGCAGTTGAGGACCGTGAAGTACTTTCTCAAAAAAAAAAAAAAAAGAGAAATCCTTTACCACATAAGGGAGCACTTCTCAACTGGACTGCCCCGCCAGGGCAAGAGAGTAAGGCTTTCCCCTTTCTTACTTTCTTCCACTGGACTGTCTTAAGTTGTTCGTTTTTTGGGGTTTTTTTTAATCTAATCTATAGCCTAATTCCAATCGTCTCTCCTGGGAGCCTGTCAGCAACACGTCCTTCTCAGCTGCTGAGGACTGAAAGACTGGCTTCTGTCACAAGAGGGAGCCGGATAGGCTGTCAGCAGAAGTTTTAGTTTTCAGTCCTCAGCTGCTGGAGGAGGTTGACTACCCAACTGTACCTGGACTGGCCCGGAGAGACGAATAGGAAGCAGGGGTTTTCAATCCAGTCTTCAGAACACACCTAGCCAGTCAAGTTTTCAGGATACCCACAATGAATATGTATGAGAGAGATTTGCATGCACTGACTCCAGTGTATGTAAATCTCTCTCATGCATATTCATTGTGGATATCCTGAAAACTTGATTGGCTTGGTGTGTCCCAAGGACTGGGCTGAGAATCCCTGCACTAAAGGATAGTGCAGCTCATTATACGAGTTCCACAACATGATAAATGAAAGCAGATAAATACCAACCAGCACATCCAGTCCCCTTATTGCTGAAATTTCTCTTGCTTTCCACCACTCTGTGTAGATGAGTATACAGATTACCATGTGCAAACCAACACTAGTTGCACCCTCCCCCGTTAAGACGGAATACCTATACACAGAACATTCAGCAAATCATAAGCCCTCTGCTGACCACCGTTTCCCTAATTTAGGCACATTGTGGGAAATGAATGAACCAAAGGAGGAGAAATGGAGGTCCATTTTGTTTTAGTTGTCATCTGGGGGTCATGTGAATTTAAGTGTGAAAATGTATGGCTGGCCCAACCATCATGCAAACTAGGTGACTGCCTAGGGAGACAGCTTCTGGGATGGAGGGCCAGCAAAGAGCAAGGTGATCAAATTTGCAGATGACACAAAATTATTCAAAATTGTTAAAACCCAAGAGGATTGTGAAAAATTGCAAGATGACCTTGAAAAATTGGAAGACTGGGCATCCAAATGGCAGATGAAATTTAATGTGGACAAGTGCAAAGTTATGCACCTAGGAAAGAACCACCCAAACTTTGGTTACATGATGCAAGGTATCACCTTATAAAACACTACCCAGGAAAAAACATTTAGGCATCATTGTGGATAATATATTGAAACCCTCCGCCTAGTTTGTAGCGACGGCCAAGAAAGCTAATAGAATGCTAGGAATCATAAGGAAAGAAATGGAGAATAAAACCAAGGCTATTATAATGTCTCTATAGTTCCATGGCTCGACCGCACCTTGAATATTGTGTGCAATTCTGGTCGCCATATCTTAAAAAGGATATAGCGGAATTAGAAAAAGGTACAAAGAACAGCCACCAAAATGGTAAAGGGGTTGGAAGGATAACCAAATGAGGAAAGGCTTAAAAGGTTAGGGCTCTTCAATTTGGAAAAGCAGATTGGTTGTTTACGCCATCAAAAAAATAGAAAGACTACAGAACACGCAATTAAGCTACAATGTAACCCATTTAAGACTTATAAGAGAAAATATTTTTTCACTCATCTCATAATCAAACTCTGGAATTCGTTACCAGAGGATGTAGTAAAAGCTGTTAGTGTTGCTGGATTTAAAAAAAAAGTTTGGACAAGTTTCTGGAGGAAAGGTCCACAAACCATTATTAAAGAGGACCCGGGAAATCCACTGCTTACCCAAGGACAAGCATTATGGAAGCTGTGGACTTTGGGTACCTGCCAGATACTTGTGACCTGGATTGGCCACTGTTGGAAACTGGATACTGGGCTTGATGGACCTTGGTCTGACCCAGTATGGCATTTCTTATGTTCTTATTCAAAGTTATAAAATAGGTTCTTACAGCCAGAAGGGGCATAAGGCTTAAGATTTGCCTAGGGTGCCAACACCTTGAACAAACTCTGGGCCTGGGTCTGGCCCTGGCCCTGTGAAAATGTAATTATGTTGAATCAAATTTGGGAAGCACTGCCCTAGACCAGAGAAAGAGAATATACAAAAAAACCCTTCAAATATATCAAAAGGTATTGTAGGAGGGGTATGGTAGGTGGGTTAAGATTGAAGATTGTTGGGAGCGTGTGAGGAGAGGAGGCTGTTGCTCACCATTGTGCCCCGCTTGTGTTATTCTTCTCAGCGTTGGAGTGCACGATCCACCTTGGCGGCGCCTACCCCTGACATCATCAACGGGGGTTTAAAGTTTGATCGCTAAGCGGTACGCGGAAGCGGTCGCGTTCTAAAGGGGCGTGTTATTAAGGGGCTTGCTCCTTATGCGCTCGAGGAGCTCGGGAGCTGGCTTGTGGCTGTGCAGCATGGGTAGACGGAGAAAACAACCTCTAAATGTGAGTACTGAGAATCCCACTAAGGCTGTTAAAATCTCTGGCCCCATGGATCGTCATCTTGTGGCTCTGAGTGGTAAGGAGGGAGAGGCTGTTGCTGCAATCCCGACTCAGCTCCCTAGTTTTGACTCCTCATCATTTTTGGGGGTTAGTACCTCTTCCCCCTCTGCTGCTGTTTTAAGTGCTGTTCCCATTACTTCCTCTCCAGTGAGGAGGGTTGCGCCTTTGCAATCGGACTTAGCATCGGCTTTATCTGCCTCCGGATCTGTTTTGGCTACCGGGAGAGTTCCTTTACCCCGGATCCTATCAGTTCCTGAGAGTCCTGCATTGACGCAACGGGACGGTGTTTTTTCGTCTGCGGACTCAAAGGATGTTTCCCTTTTGGATGTGTGGTCTATTCTTACTAGGATAGAGTCTTCGTTGAGTTCCGTCGTTGTACAAATGTCAGACTTTACTAAAGACTCTGTAGCTAAATTTACTCAACATGATTCTCAGATTGATGTGCTGGGGGAAAGATGTCAGAAGTTGGAAGCTCAATGTATTGCATTACAAAATTCTTCATTGTCTTTTATGAAAGATAGTCTTATTCTCCATACTCAGCATGAGTTGTTGGAGAATAGTTTGCGTGCTTTGAATTTGTGTTGTATAAATTTTCCTTGTACACGGTTCTCATCTCCTCAGATATTATTAGATAAGTATTTGATAGATATTTTGGGATATCGAGAAGATAATAAACCGTCTGTGACTAAAGTGTTCTATATTCCTGCTAAAGGGGCTTCCGAGGCAGGGGGCTCTGCTGAGTCTGGTCCGCCTCGGTTGCAGGAGTCCCTTAATATTTCAGAGTTTATTGAGTCTTCTCAAGATAAAATTTCCACTCAGGCTACCCTCCTGGTGTCTTTTGCCTCAGAAGTTGATAAAAATGCTTGATGCATTTATATTTTTTGAATAAGACATCGTTTTTTTGTGGGGGGAGGGTTAGTATCTTTCCCGATGTCTCTAGGAAAACTTAGCTACGACGCAGGGCTTTTTTGTTGTTGAAGCCACACGTTTTAGCCCTTGGGGCTACTTTTTTCCTTAAATTCCCTTGTAAGTGTTTAGTTACCTTTCATAGCACCAAGTATGTTTTTCTGGAGACATCGGCATTAGAGTCCTTCCTCCGATCTAAGGATCCGCCAATTTCTTAAAACTTTAAAACTTTAGAGTGTATCAGTAGTGGATAGGTATAAAAAGAGTTTATATTTTTGAGTTAGCGTCCTCTGTCTACTTGCATGCTCCTCTTGACGTGGACTTTATTACGGATATCCTGTTTTGTTTTTCCTTTGTATTTTATATGATGATATTGGTGGAATATCTGTATTTTCTTTGAAGTTTCTCAATAAATGGAATTTAAACTTTAAAAAAAAGGCTTGAAGATTGTTATGGGTTATATTTTTCATATATTTAAACTTGTATGTGTATGTGTATTGATTGTAACCTGTCCTAGGACTCATTTTAGGGTGAGCTAAATAATCATACACCATCAACAAGCAGATTTCCATGGAAAGCAAAGGATGACAGATTGATAGTTGTAGCCCAGGACAGCAGCTTAAGGACAAGATGATCTACAGCGAACATTGAAAAAGCTGGCAAAAAAACTGACATGTGTCGCTTTTGTGGGAAACAGCTGGAAACAGTAACTTACCTCATAAATGGCTGTGACGTTCTAATGGCAGAAAATGTCTATACAGAAAGGTACTGTAGTAGCGAAGTGCATGCAACGAATACACCAGGAGTCTATTTACTAGAATTCAAACCAGTTTATTTGTGCACAGTCTCAGACGCTTGACAATTGTCACTTTCAAAATGGTCTGAGCATGGCGTTCAATAAAACAACAGCATTTATAGCTTTCTTCATCAGTTCTATACAGACAAACACCTTATTGGTCCCGGTGGCCCCCTCACCCCCCATCCAATGGAGGCCCACACCGCTCTCCCCCTGCTCTCAGGCCTTCCTAGCCATGGCTCAGTATCTAGACATAACATATTCTGCCTTGCTTTTCGCTTACATGGTCACTCTGCAGTACAGAAGCTGTGTGAAAACCAGGATTCTGAAATACATCTGTGAATAACATAACAAACGCAATGGAAAAGTTTTATATTCTTATCAGAGCAGCTTGAAGCAGATTTCTATTTTCTCTGGCTTTCAGCTCTGTTCAGCTATAACATTCTGTGCTCAGCTATAATATTCTGAAGTGGGGGTTGGGGACTCAGGCCTAACCTACAGGCTTCTGCTACATAACATACATTTACAGGCTATTCTAGGCCATAGCCTATCACATTCCCCCCCTTTGATTATTCTCATCCGCAAGTGAGAAAGGGTGAGAATTAAATCACATATGGCACTCTACACTAGGGTGGAGGGATCACTTTGTGGTATAGGGTTAGGGTAGTAATGCCACATGGCTAGTATCTGCGAATCGGCCTTGCGTTCAACAATTCTATCAATGGTTGAGTTCAGCATACGCAAGCATAAGGGAAGGAAACATGGGACACATAAGCACACAGCCACAATTAAGAATACTATCAATACAAGTGTCTTCAGGTCGCCCATACTTGAAAACCACGAACCAAACCAGCCATCAAGTTGCAAGCCATGCCAGGTTTGGACTGGGACATAAGTTTGTTTTCTCATGTGATTGGCTATGTCTTCTACAACTTGCCCTTCATTATCAATTTGCAAACAACAGTTACGCCTCCTTCAGCTGCAAGCAGATAATCTAATGCTAAGCAGTTCTGGTAAATGGCTGTACGCATCTGTGTGGCTTGTTTGGCTAACAAGGTTAGTGCTCTACTAGTTTCATTGGTTATAATCTCAACAACAGCTTGCAAACGTATAATATGGTCCAACATATACACAGGAGTGCGGTAGCCCCAAGAACCATCTTGTGCCCAGGTAGCAGGTCCATAGTAAGAAACAATTCTCTCTGGCGGCCATTCTTCAGAGGTTGCATCCCATTTGTCCCACTGGCCGATTTTGAGAGCCTCTCGCTTCTGTCGGCTTTTGTATACAGGGAATCCCAATTGTTCTCCATGGGAAAGGGGCAAAAGGAAGAAAGATGGTCGTATAGTTCCTAGAACACACGCCCCTCCCCAATTGGCAGGGAGTTTAGCATATGCTCGAGTGCCACAAATCCAATAAAGTCCAGGTGTAGCTTGCCAGGTGCTATGCGTAGCCAGATCTGTCCATATCCTGGCCAAGTGAGGAAAGACGATCAAAGGATTAGAAGGTTCCGGAGTATTGGCACCTGACCACCAAGATGTCTTCTCAGTAGTAGCATTGTAATATTTCTGGTTCAAACAGACCAACTGTCCTACTAATGCAGTCAATTGTGGTCCTGCTCGTACAAAACAGTTTACCCACTATGGAGTGGGCGAGGACCCATTCATTGGTAGTGTTATGAACATCAGTCTGGTTATATGGTACGGAATAGTTCAGTTCTTGTGCTTCCCAAGGCCATTGATCTCCCATCCGAGTTCCTCCACAAAAGAGACAGTCTGAAACATGGAGGCTGGAGGCCACAGCTCCTGCTAGTTCGATGAACAAATTCTGCGAAGCGTGGGGAACTACAAATTCTGCCTTCATGGCCTCGTGGAAGGTATGATGTATGCGATAAGGTGAAGAAACATGAGTCTTTACATTCAGTTGGATGAATACGATGGTTCCAGGATCAGTTCCACCTCCTGCTATGCGCAGGCCAAATCGAAATCCTTGCTTCCATTGACTGGGGTCAAAGATCTGGAGTCGTAGGGGATTGCATGTACTCTTCTTGCACTTGTTGGGTTCTAGTAGGGGTAATCTTTCCAATATAGCTTTACGATTATCTCCAGTTTGTCCTGTAGGGCCACCAGACCAGGTGACATAGTACACAGAGTCCCACTTCGGACAGTAGTAGTCTGCTTCTGATGATTCGCTATACGTTGTTGGTGAGTGTGTTCCAGTGCACATTCCCCATCTGTATGCACCTTCAGGACACATATATTTCTCATCATAATAGTAAGCTTGTTCCCATGATCCACACCTGTAGTAATTATTTCTGTTAATTAAGTCACAAGCATCAAAATACAGGTACGCAGGTTGGGTGGGATCAGAGAGTTGACTTGTAGCGTTGACGAGGGCTCCATCTTCATCATTCCATCTCAGTTCCAGGACATAGTAAGCTGGATTCTGTCGAGGTCTGAAGCAAGTATGAGTCTTTCCCTTTGTACAGACGTTCAGTTCCGTACCATTATAGATACACTGGCTGACTATGCCAGTACAAGTATAGTAAGAGTGATAAAGTAGAGTCTGAGTGACCTGCATTCCAGTTCGGGTGGTGGTTATACAGGCTGCACAAGGAGGCAAGGCAAGAAAGGTTCTCAAGTGTCCCAGGGCTACCGCAAGAATAAAACAGTAATTAGTAAGCATCATGATCATAGTCTCTAATAATTGATGAGGTAGGTAATGGTTGAATGAGGTAGATAGATAATGGTTGATTGGTTGATAGAGTCTGCAATGTGGATACTGCAAAACTGAAGGACGGCTCTTTCGTTGATGTCCAGGAGTAGGTTGGCAAAGTCTTTACGATGATGGATCTTGTCTTCGCAGTGTGAGTCGCAATGGTGATGCAGGATTAGCAATCAAGGTCCAGGGGTGACTCTCAGGAATTGCTGCTTGCTTTACTCGACTGTGGTGAATCCAGGAGTCGATTTCTGCCACTTTGACTGCTGCTGGGGTTGACAACAAGACGATGTATGGCCCTTTCCAATGAGGCGCCAACGGTGTCTTCTTCCACTCTTTTACCCACACCGAGGCTCCAGGCTTGAAAGGATGCAAGGGCTCTGTTAGATTGATAGGCAACCGGTCTTGCACCCAGGCATGAAGGCCCTGTAAAACAGAACTTAGAGCCAACAATTCTTGCCTAGTGATTACTGATCCAATTTGATTCATATCCCCCCTTATCCCCTGAATTATGGGCGGGGGCCTCCCATACAAAATCTCAAACGGGGATACTCCTAATGGCGTGGTGGGGGCTGAACGTATCCGGAGAAGGGCTATGGGGAGAGCTTGGGGCCATTTCAGGCGGGCTTCTTGACAGAGCTTAGATAACTGAGACTTCAGGGTTCGATTCATTCTCTCTACTTTCCCTGAACTCTGGGGTCTATAAGCTGTGTGTAACTTCCATTGTATTTGCAGGGCATGGGCTAGCTGCTGGGTTACTTGTGATACAAAAGAGGGCCCATTGTCAGACCCCATGGTCAAAGGTATTCCGAATCGGGGGATGATCTCATGGAGCAAGGCTTTAGTGACTTCCCTGGCCTTCTCAGTTCTAGTGGGAAAAGCTTCCACCCATCCAGAAAAGGTACAGACTAGGACTAACAAGTAGCGATATCCATTCGCTCCTGGCATTTCTGCAAAGTCTATCTGAATATTCCCCATAGGGGTAACTCCTACTGACTGAGCTCTTGGGGGTGGGACAGGACCATGTCGGGCATTGTTCTTGGCACAAGTCACACATCTTCGGGCTACTGAGGTGGTCAGAGGTCCCAGCAACGAGATATAAAAGTATGGTTTTAGAGCGTCTGCCATTTTGGTTTTTCCATAGTGTGTGGCTTGATGAAAGGCTTGGACAAAGGCAGGGCCTAGGGCTTCAGGAATCACGGTCATACCAGGGGGTGAGCTCCCTTCAGGCGGTGGCAACACTATCCATCCAGTTTCTGATAGTTGCCCCCCCTCTTGTCGACAGTAATGGTCCATCTCTGTCTGGGTATATCTGGGTGTCCATGCACTAAGAAGTACTGGAAATATGGCTGCTTGAATTGTTACACTAGGGGTAGTGATTTGTCCAGCAATAGCTGCTTCTTGGGCTGTGGCATCGGCAAATCTATTTCCTCGGGACACTTCTCCATCTCCAGTTTGATGGCCTCGACAATGCATTACAGCAACGCGTTTGGGGGCCCATACTGCTTCCAATAAAGTCAATATTTCTGGGCCATACTTGACAGACTTGCCTCCTGAGGTGATTAATCCACGCTCCTTGTACAGGGCTCCATGGGCATGTAATGTTGTAAAAGCATATTTGGAGTCTGTGTAGATGTTCAGGCTGATTCCTGTTCCACGTTTGAGTGCGCGTGTGAGGGCTATCAATTCAGCCTTCTGCGTCGAGGTTCCTGGGGCCAGGGCTGACGATTCTACTACCATGTCCAGGGTCACCACTGCATATCCAGCACATCGCTGTCCTTCGACTATGAGGCTACTTCCATCCACGAAGAAAGTTCTGTCTGGGTGGTCCAAAGGGATATCAGTTAAGTCTGGGCGACTTGAATATACAGTGTCCATTACTTCCAAGCAATCATGGTCAGGAGGGCCTGGACCGGTTGGCAATAGGGTAGCTGGGTTCAGAGTTTGGCTGACACTCAATTTCAATCGAGGATTCTCACATAGCATGCTTTGATATTTCAACATTCGAGCGTTAGTGAGCCAATGGTTTCCTTTGTGTTCCATCAGGGTTAAGACAGCATGTGGTACGGTGACTTGAAGCTCTTGTCCTAGGGTGAGCTTGTCCGCTTCGCTCACCAAGAGGGCTGTGGCTGCTACAGCTCTCAGGCAAGGTGGCCATCCTTTGGCAACAGGATCCAATTGTTTTGACAGGTAGGCTACAGGTCGCTGCCAAGACCCAAGAGGCTGAGTCAAGACTCCCAATGCGTTTCCACTTGACTCATGGACATATAGGCGAAAGGGTTTCTGCACATCTGGTAGTCCCAAAGCCGGGGAGGACATCAACGCTGTTTTTAGGGATTTGAATGCTTTATCTTGTTCTGGGCCCCATTCCAAGGGGGATCGTTCTGCTCCCTTTGTGGCTTGGTACAAGGGTTTTGCCATGAGCGCAAAATTTGGTATCCATATGCGGCAATAGCCTGCAGCTCCCAGGAAAGCCCGCACCTGCTTTCTGGTGGTGGTGGTGGGGGTTGGGATGCGGCATACTGCTTCCTTTTGTTAAAGTCCTAATTTCCGGGTTCCTTTGGACAGATGGAACCCTAAGTATTTAACTTCTGTCTGACACAGTTGCGCCTTGGCTCTCGAGACCTTGTAGCCAGCTTCATTCAAGAGGTGCAAGAGATCGCTGGTAGCTTGCACACAATCAGTTTCGTTGTTGGTGGCTATAAGCAAGTCATCTACATATTGGAGTAAGATTAGTTTTCCCGGAGTTACAGGGTAACTTGACAGATCTTGACTGAGGGCTGCACTGAAGATAGTGGGTGAATTCTTGAATCCTTGTGGTAATCGAGTCCAAGTGAGTTGTCCTCGTCGTCCTGTGGTAGGGTTTTCCCATTCAAATGCAAACAAAAGCTGACTGGCAGATGCCAGGCGTATACAGAAAAAGGCATCCTTTAAGTCCAGAACAGTGAAATATGTGGCTTCTGCTGGAATCAGTCCCAGGAGGGTGTAAGGATTTGGTACTACTGGATGTATGGTTTCAACTGCACTGTTCACTCGACGTAGATCCTGCACTGGGCGGTAAAAACCCATCCCAGGCTTCTTGATTGGGAGAAGGGAGGTGTTCCAGGGTGATTGGCATTCTCTAAGGAGTCCATACTGCAGTAGTTTCTTCAGGTGGTGATGGATACCTTCAATTGCTGGTCGTGGGAGGGGATACCGACGCACATGCACTGGTTCTGCTCCTGGCTTAAGGGTGACAAGCACAGGAGCTATAGTCTTTGCTAGGCCAGGTGGATTATTCTCTGCCCATACTCCAGACGGGGCTGCAATGCTGGTAGGTATACAGGAGCTTGCTGCTTTGGATGTAGGTAAATAGAATCACCATTCTTCTTTTTGGGGGACAGCTAACACCATAAGGCTAGCAGGTATTGATTTTATAGTCATTTCCATTTTTCCCCCTTCAACGAAGGATATCTGTGTTTGAAGCTTTGCAAGCATGTCTCGGCCCAAAAGGAGAACTGGGCATTCAGGCATATACAGGAACTGGTGTGTTATCGTCTGTCCCCCTAGTTCACAGGCGCGGTTCTGCAGAAAAGGTCTTGTGGTTCTCGTTCCAGTAGCTCCCACAATTGTGACAGATTGAGAGGACACAGGAGCCACAGGTTTGGCTACTACTGAATGCTCGGCCCCTGTGTCTACCATAAAGTCCATATGCTGGTCTCCAATCTTTAATTTGACCATAGGCTCCTGGAGACCTAGAACGAACTTGGAGCCCGGTCTGGCCTAGTCCTCATCATCCATAGAATTGTTCTCGGCGGTTGCCACTCCCGCTATGGCAGTCTCTTCTCGCTGTTGAAACTGCGCGCGCTGCATCCCCCCTCGCTGCTGGAATCACCCCCCCCCCCCCCGCTCTCCTAGCGCTCCCGCCTCCCCTCCAGGGGGTGGAGCTAATGTTCGGGCACTCATTTTTCCAATGTCCTTCTTCCTTACAATAGGCGCACTGGTTCGCACCTAAGGGGGGCCGAGCACTCCCCCGGCCCCTTCCCCATCCTCTGGCTCTTCTATTAGGATATCCTCCTCCGCGTCCTTCCACTAATGCTGCAGCGAGCAGATCCGCTTTCTTCTTCATCTTTCTTTCACTTTCCCGTTGGCATTCTTGATCACGATTCACAAATACCTTTTGTGCAACTTCCATTAACTGTGTTGAGTTCATGCCCGCAAATCCCTCTAATTTCTGCAGTTTTCGTTTTATGTCTCCCTGGGACTGACTCACAAAAGCGGCGTTCACCATACGTAAATTCTCCTGGGCTGCTGGATCATATGGGGTGTAAAGTCTATAGGCTTCAGTCAATCGTTCATAGAAAGCAGCTGGACTTTCATCTGGGCGTTGAAGAACGTCCGCTACTTTCCCAACGTTCATAGCTCTCTGCCCTCCCTTCTTTAGGCCCTGCAGTAAGGCATAGCGGAACCGGGTGAGAGCCTTCTCTCCGTCATCACTATTTGGGTCCCATCCGGGATCTTCATTTGGGAAATCTGCGGCTGCTGCCCATCGGGGATCTAGGTTTCTCCCATCTTCAGGGTTCTCTTCCAACCATCTAGTGGTTGCTCGCACTATCCGTGCCCGCTCTTCAGTAGTAAAGAGGGTAGCCAAGAGCTGGCGACAGTCAGACCAGGTGGGTTGGTGGGTTTGTATAATACTGGACATTAACTCTGTCAAATCTTGGGGCTTTTCAGTATAGGAGGCATAATGCGTTTTCCAGTTCAATAAATCTGTTGTGGTGAAAGGCACATAAACTAGACTGGTCGGTCCGACCACAACCTGACCCTCTGTATTTACAATAGGTAATCCTGGGACCTGCCGCAGTGGCATTTGGCGAACTTCTCTCTGGCCCGCTGTCCTGCTTCTGAAGGCGTAACGCAGAGTAGCGGGGGTAGTGCTGTTGCTGGTGCTTGGACTAGTGGGAGGCCCTGGACTGGCATCTGATCCTCTGCTATCAGATCCTTCAGGGGATGATGGTTCTGTTGCAGAGCTCTGCCCAGGGCTTGCAGCGCTCTGCTCAGGACTAGGGCTCCGACTCTGGGGAAGGGGGTGGTCCTCGGGTGGTGGAGGTGGTGGGTGATCGGGTAGAGGTACCTCAGCTGGGGGTTGTCTTTCCACTTCTGGCTCTACTCGGGGTACTCGTGGAGCCGACGAGACTGGAGTATACAGAAAAGTGGGTGGATAACTCGGGACCTCTGGAGGCTCTGGGGCTGCAAAAATAGGGGGCTTTTCCTTCTTAGCAGGGACTCTCGTTGCAGTTGCTAACATAATTCAACTCTGCCCCTCACGGCAACGCTTTATCCAAGGGGGTTGCTTCTCACAGATAGCTAACCAGGAATCTATATAGGAAAACTGCTCGGAACTATATCTGCGCACCAACTGGTGCACTCGGGACACAATTTGAATATCAAAAGTACCTTCTGGTGGCCACACGGTGTCCAGCGCCGGCCACACCCTACTACACAATATTTCTAAGCGGGTCGGTGACATTTTTACCCCATAATCACCACTAAACCCCTTCTTAAAATTGGTGATCATATAGTTCAATGGAGTTTGTACGGACTCCGCCCCTACCATTATGGCATATGACGGACAAGACAGCAAACAGAAAGGATGGGTAAGATGGCTGCGGGTAAGGGGTCCGCACAGCCCATGGAACAAGGAGGGGGACAAACACCAGACGCTTCCTCCTTTTCGCGACCTGGGCGCAGGCGCCTGGCCAGGAACTGCGCTACTTAGGAGTCCGCTCTCGCTCGGCCTGTATTGCAAGACCTCTCAAGCACACTTCACACAACCAAACATGCTAGCATTTCCCAAATTCCAAATTCCTGGGCTAACTGACTAAACCAAAATTACCAAACCAAAAGGGTCAGTGGCTTCGCCCCGCGCATACTCATGCAGGGTTACTAGGACTGCCCTGGAAGTTGATCAGACTCCCTTTACCTGTTACCATACCATATTAGTCTCGAGACTTTCCCAGAGCTAACTGACTAAGAACCAGAAAAATCAATACTCACCGGATCCGGTAGCTAATGCGCTACGCAACCAGTTCCACCTTGGGTTGAATCCTGGACTCCCCTCCCGGGTTCGAGGTGTTGGCAGGCTGGCCAGACCCAACAAGCCGCCGAGGCAGGGCGGAACCCTCCGATGCAAGGGGACCAGCGGCGCCTGGGCTCCTCTCCGTTGTCGGCCGGCTGTGGTCCCAGCCGGACCAAACCTGGAGGCGGTAATATGTGGTAGTATTCACTTGCGCACCATTCACGTACCCCACCCTTCCCGGTAAGGGAACCAATGTAGTAGCGAAGTGCATGCAACGAATACACCAGGAGTCTATTTACTAGAATTCAAACCAGTTTATTTGTGCACAGTCTCAGACGCTTGTCAATTGTCACTTTCAAAATGGTCTGAGCATGGCGTTCAATAAAACAGCATTTATAGCTTTCTTCATCAGTTCTATACAGACAAACTCCTCATTGGTCCCGGTGGCCCCCTCACCCCCCCATCCAATGGAGGCCCACACCGCTCTCCCCCTGCTCTCAGGCCTTCCTAGCCATGGCTCAGTATCTAGACATAACATATTCTGCCTTGCTTTTCGCTTACAAGGTCACTCTGCAGTACAGAAGCTGTGTGAAAGCCAGGATTCTGAAATACATCTGTGAATAACAAACTCAATGGAAAAGTTTTATATTCTTATCAGAGCAGCTTGAAGCAGATTTCTATTTTCTCTGGCTTTCAGCTCTGTTCAGCTATAACATTCTGTGCTCAGCTATAATATTCTGAAGTGGGGGTTGGGGACTCAGGCCTAACCTACAGGCTTCTGCTACATAACATACATTTACAGGCTATTCTAGGCCATAGCCTATCACAGTGCCATAAAGTAGCACGTCTCATCCATTGGAAACTCTGTAAACACTACAACATCACTGTGCCTGAAAAAGCACTGGGATCATGACCCTAAAAGGATTACAGAGAATGAAGAGGTTATGATCACCTGGGATAAAAAGCTGAACGTGAGGAAGCTGGATATAGTGGTAAAGAAGGAAAAACACCCAAACTGCACTGATTAAAGAGGTGTCAGTTCCAAGCGACTACTCTGAATCACGTCGAGAGGGAGAAGATCTTCAGATATCAGGGAATGCAGTCAAAGGCCAAGAAAATGTGGCAGAAAGATACCGAATTATTTCCCATCATGTTGGGCGTCACAGGCCTAAAATAAAGAGAACTTTCCAGCACACCTTGATAAAAAGCGTAGTTACTCACCTGTAACAGGTATTCTCCAGGGACAGCAGGAATCAGTCCTCACATATGGGCGACATCGACGGAGCCCCCATGCGGAACAAATCTCAATCTTTCGAAGAAAGCCTTTGGGACTGCATCATGCATGCGCGGTCCCCTTCCCGCCCAAGGGTGCCATCTTGCTCAGTTAAATGACATAGCTAAAAAGACGGTAAAAAGATAAAATTAATCAAGGATTGCAACTCCAGGGGAGGAGGGAGGGTTGTGAGGACTGATTCCTGCTGTCCCTGGAGAACACCCGTTACAGGTGAGTAACTATGCTTTCTCCAGGAACAAGCAGGAAGTCAGTCCTCACATATGGGACTCCCTAGCTATAGGCTACCAAGAACCCATAACTGAAAGATAGGCTCCCTCTAGAAGAGCCGCAGCAGCCATGATAGGAGCTCACCCGAGAACGTAACACTCCGGTAGCCTGACACCAAAGTGTCGGAGGGTAGGAGTTGCCTAAACTTCGAACAGATTACGGAGTACAGCCTGGCCGAAAGCACTGTGCTGTTGGGACTCCCTATCCAGGCAGTAATGGCTGCAAAAGTCTGGCTTGAAGACCAGGTTGCGGCCCGGCAGATGTCTGCCAGCGGAACAGAGCGAAAGTGAGCCACTGATGCGGCCTTAGCCCTGACCCGGTGGGCCGTGACTCGACCCTGCAACGGGAGATTAGCCACCCTGTATGCTCAGGCGATGCAATCCATCACCCAGGTGGATAAAGTACGCTTGGAGACAGGCATCCCCAGCTTACAGGGGTCATAAGAGACGAAGAGCTGAGGAGTTCTTCGATGTCCCCGCGTACGCTCCAGATAGAAGGCCAATGCCCTCTTACAGTCCAGGGTATGCAGAACTGCTTCTGCCCGGCTGACATGGGGCCTGGGAAAGTAGGTCAGAAGCACCACCTCCTGGTTGAGGTGGAATGAGACCACTTTTGGCAGGAACTTGGTGCGTGCAAAGCACCACCCTGTTCCTATAGAACCGTGTGAACGGTCTATCGGACACCAGAGCTTGCAGCTCATTCACTCATCTAGCCAATGTGAGTGCCACCAAGAAAAGCGTCTTCCAAGTAAGGAAGCGCAGATGGCAAGTAGCCATCGACTCAAAAGGTGGGCGAGTAAGCTGCTGCAAGACCACATTTAGATCCCATTCGGTTGCCAGGGGGCGAATCAGGTGTTTCAGCAGAAGTAGACCTCTCAGGAACCTGGACACCAAAGGGTGTACAGATATAGGTTGCCCTTCCATCGGAGAGTGGTGTGCTGATAAAGCACTAAGGTGAACGCGGACCGAGTTTGACTTGAGGCCTAAATCGGAAAGGTGAAGCAGGTACTGCAGCACCACAGCCACCTGGCAGGAGAATGGGTTCTCACTCTGCTGAGTACACCATAC
This sequence comes from Ichthyophis bannanicus, assembly GCA_033557465.1. NCBI lineage: Eukaryota > Metazoa > Chordata > Amphibia > Gymnophiona > Ichthyophiidae > Ichthyophis > Ichthyophis bannanicus. The sequence continues at coordinate 1,199,150,209 of CM066032.1, read as the reverse complement.
CTCAAACCTACGCCACTTAAATGCACAGGTCTTCCTAGTCGATTGCCTTCTAGAGGCTATCAGCACATCCTATATCTTTTTTGGGAGGAGAAGTGGTGCAAGGACTACCCTTTCAGCAGCCATGCCATCAGGTTGAGGGACCTGAGGTTGGGATGCAGAAGTGAGCCCCCGTCCTTTGACAGGAGATTGGGTGAAAATCCCAGAGAAAGTGGAGTCTCCTCCACCAGCTGCAGGAAGATGGAAACCAAGGCTGTCTTGGCCACCTGGGGGCTACCAGGATGACCGAGGCCTTGTCCTGAAGGATCTTGAATAAGGTCCGAGCTACCAGTGGCGTGGGAGGAAACGCATATAGAAGGCCCACAGACCACGATATTAGGAAAGCATTTGCAGCTACCCTGTGTGGGTGCGGCTGCCTGGAACAGAAGCGGGGCAACTGTTGATTTTGAGGGCCCGCAAACAAATCTATGGATAGTCACCCCCAACACTGGAAGAGTTGTTGGGCTACGCTGTGATCCAGTTGCCACTTGTGCAGCTGGAGAATTCTGCTTAGCTTGTCTGCTAGGTTGTTCTCCCGACTTGGTAAGTAAACCGCCTTGAGGAACATACCCTGACTGACTGCGAAGGAGCATAGGTCCAGGGTTTCCTGACACAGGATGTGAGAGCCTGTGCCCCCCTGTTTATTCACAAAGAACATCGCTACTTGGTTGTCTGTCTGAATCAAGACATATTGATGAGCCAGGGTTTGGCAGAAGGTCCGAAGACCTAGGCGGATCGCTCGAAGCTCTAGGAGATTACATAACAAATCACTCTCCCATGGAGACCACACACCTTGAGTGCAGACCTGCTGGCAATGAGCACCCCATCCCAGCAGGGATGCATCCATAGTCAGCACCCCTGAATGCGTGGGAGGCTGAAAAGGCACTCCCTCCAGAAGGTTGTGAGGCTGAAGCCACCATTTCAAAGACTGTATTAGGCGATGGGACACCTTGATGTTGTCTCCGAGTCTGTCTGTGGCTTGTGTCCACTGGTCCCTGAGGGACCACTGAGCTGTTCACATGTGGAGTCGAGCATTGGGTGTCACATGCACTGTGGAGGCCATGTGACCAAGAAAGCACAGAAAGTGTTTTGTTGTGATGCGGGATCTGGGACTCACTTGTTGCACTAAGGCTACCAGTCTTTGAGCCCTTTCCTCTGATAGATAAGCCCTTGCCTGAAGGGTGTCTAACCTTGCCCCTATGAACTCCAGTCCCTGAGAAGGGACCAGAGTGGACTTTGTGTAGTTGATCACAAGGCCCAGGTGCTGAAGCAACTGGTTAGTGCGGAAAGTGGCCTGTTGGGCTTCTAGAGCGGACTGGCCTCTGATGAGCCAGTCGTCCAAGTAGGGGAATACGAAGACCCCTTGAGTCCTTAGAAAGGCTGCCACCGCTAGGCATTCTGCGAATACCCTGGGTGCAGAGGCTAGGCCAAAGGGCAGCACTTTGTACTGAAAATGGCTTCCTCCCACTACAAATCTTAGATATTGTCTGTGGTCTGGATGAATTAAGATGTGTGTATACGCATCTTTGAGGTCTAAGGAGCATAGCCAGTCTCCCTGTTGGAGGTAAGGCAGCAATATTCCACAGGAAAGCATCTTGAACATTTCCCTCACCAGGAACTTGTTCAGGTTTCGCAGGTCGAGGATAGGCCTCCAGTTCTCTTTGGTATCAAAAAGTACCTGGAGTAGAAGCCTGTGCCCTGCAGGTGGTGAGGCACTGGTTCTACCGCCTGATCCTCGAGAAGACCTGTTAACTCCTGCAAGAGGAGGTCCCTGTGAAGAGGGAGTCTGAGAGGCTCCCCTGGAAAGTAAGAGGGAGGCACCTGGGTAAGATGTAACCGATAGCCCACTTGGACTATCTGGAGAACCCAGGTGTCTATAGTAAAGGCTAGCCACCTGTGGGCATACATGGTCAGCCTTCCTCCTGTGCAGGGCCTTGCGTCCTTCAGGAGAGAGACTATGCACTGGGAGTCAAAAGCCCCCTCCAGGCTGGGCCGGAGACGGGCTTGGGGGCCTTTTGCTTACGCGGGCCCTGCCCCCGTCCCTTGGCCTGCTGCCCCTGCTGGGGAGGCCTGATACTTGGGATAATTTCGGTAAGCTGATCCTTTTCTCGGGAAAAAGGGCTTCTTACCCGAGCCCTTCTTTTTAGAAGGGGCAGAAGTCTTCTTCTCGAGTCTTGTCCGGGTCAGGTACTCTGACTCGATCTCGGCAGCCTTCTTAGTCATGGGCTTGCCAAAAAGGATTTCATCTCGGCAAGGGACATTGACCAACTTGTCCTGCACCCATGGCTCCAGGTCCAATGACTGTAGCCACGCCTGGCATCATGCACCGATGACGGCTCCCGCTACTCAGGCTGAAGCCTCGAAGTCGTCATAGGCTACCCGAGTCAAACTTCAAGCACTCTTGGATCCCCATGGGCAAAACCTGGAAGCGCTGCAAAAGGTCCCTCGGAGAGCCCAGCAGAGGACCCGGCAATCTCCTTTGCCAGGTCTCGAAGGTACATGCCCATGTACACCTGGTACTTCTGGATTCGGCATGCCAGCATTGACCCCTGGTAGCACTTTCTGACGAGAGCATCCAAGTTGCGGGCCTCCTGGCCAGGAGGCACCAAGGAATGCGTCTTCTGGCTCTTGAGCCGGCGCATGGCCGATTCCACAACCATAGAGCTGTGTGGCAGCTGTGCCTTTTGGAACCCAGGGCTCTTGCGAACTCAACAGATGGAATTGATTTGCCTGCTGAGCAGAGGCATCGAGACCGGTGTCTCCCACATGTGGAGCATCAGCCGTTCCAGAATGGGGGGCACCGGTACAGTAAGGGCTTCCTTTGGAGGAAAGTCATACTGGAAGACCTCAAGCTCAGCTCGAGGCTCCTCCTCGGGATCCGCCGGGAATGACAAAGCCTTTACCATGTCCTGGATGAAGTCCAAATAATCAGGTGTCCTCAGGGGGTGACCGTCTCTGAGGTTCAGATCCCGGGGAGTCTGAGGGGATGTACTTAGTACGGTGGATGCCCGGGGACTCCTCATCCTCCGTCTCCCAACCAGACTCCGAGGAGGAGTCGATCAGCTCTGGCCTCGAGGGCTTTGGTCTCGACTGCCCCGACACCGAGGGAATCAGCGTCGATGACCTCAGTCCCGAATGGGAGGTCGAGGGGGACCTCAGCTGAGGATCGACTCGAGACCTTATCGACTCGAGGATCGGCTCGGCCTCCGAGGTCAACTTGGATATCAAAGTCCCAGTGGTCAGGGCGGACGGACATGTGAGACTGGTCATCAGCGCCCGCTGGCTGGTCCATGAAGGCAGACACGCTGCGCTCCAAGGCCGCCAACCTGAGACCTAGCTCAGCAGGCTCAGCAGCCCCCTGCTCGAATCCCGACGCCAGCTCTCCCAGGGGAGAGTCCACGATGAGGACTGTGCTTACCTTCCTCAGTGTCTCTGGGTCCTTTTCGAGGGAGTTTGGCAGGCCTCTCCGACTCCGAGGATTCAGGGCGGTGAGCCGGGCTCCGCGACCGAGCCCGCAAGGGACCAGGCCATTCAGAGTTCTCAGACGACACCGCCCTCACGGATTTCTTCTTCCTCCGATGTTCCCGTGAGGGAGACCCCCTTTCAGAGGACCCCCGATGCTGCTCGGGATCAGACAGCTCCCGAGAGGTCGAGGCCTCTGACAAGGTCCGGGCCCGGGCAGTCGCGGACTCGGGGAAAATCCTGTCAAGTTGCTGCTGCCTGCTCCTCAAGGACTTAGAAGATATCCTTTTGCATGGGCCACAGACCACGGGGTCATGGTCGGGCCCGATGCAATTGAGGCAGCAGTCGTGTGCGTCGGTGAGAGACATTAGCTTTGTGCACCGATCACTCTTCTTAAACCTGCTGGCAGCCATTGGGGGAAAAAGGGCCCCTGCAAGGTCAAAGGACCGGGCTGCCAGCTAAAAAGAAAAAAAGCGCGCGAACGCAAGTCACTAAGGACAAAAACGAAAAATAGTCCGGACTCGATACCGGTGTACCGAGCCGAAGGCGGGAAGGGGAACCGGCATCGAACCGGCTAGCAGAAAAAAAGAATTTTCTAACTTTTATCAACTTTTCCGGGGAAAAACTAGGACGACATCCGTTGGGCTCCACGGAAAAAAGGAGACTGAGCAAGATGGCACCCTTGGGCTGGAAGGGGACCACGCATGCGTGATGCAGTCCCAAAGGCTTTCTTCGAAAGCTGGGGATTTGCTCCGCATGGGGGCTCCGTTGACGTCACCCATATGTGAGGACTGACTTCCTGCTTGTTCCTGGAGAATTGCCCATACACGTAACATCTTACGAACTACAGGAAGGAGGCTCTCTTTGGCACGATGCAAGTACTACATCGAGTATTAGCAGTAACTTTGAGAAACTGAGATCATACTCCACATTCTCTGGCTTAGAAGTAAGGCTCATGACTGTCATGGTATGCATAAAACTCACCCATTTGGAGAAATTGCTCTCAAAAGATATTTCCAAAACAAGGTATCATAACATGTAGCTCAATAAGGGTAGGTTCAGGAGTAATATAGGAAATATTTGTTCATAGAAAGGATAGTGGTGTATGAAAGACTCCAGTGAAACAGGAAGAAATTAAATAGAAGAAATTCAAACTAAGCACAGGATACTTTATATATAATGATAGCCTAAGATCGAGTTAGTGCCTTAATATTGCATAAAAGAATGAACAAATTAGATGGACCTTGGGATCCCTTTTCTATGTTTCTATGAATGGAACAGCACTGGCAGGAGCTCCTTGATAAGAAATTGCTAACACATCAATATCAGAAACTTGAAACATGGTGTCCTATTGAGAAAGGATAAGGGAAACAGTTTGACAAGACTCCTGTTTTGCTGGTACTAACATCTGTTGGAATTGCGGTATGAGACAACACAGTAGAAAGGTTATTGTTGCACACAAAACATATTTAGAGATTTGTACCTCCCCTCGGACTATAGAGAGAGGAGGTGAGTAATAACAGACATATACATTTCTATTTCACACTTATACCCTAGGATACAAAATTATTCTGTCCTTGACAGCAGGCAAACAAAATGTTCCAAGACTTTGTTTTCCTTATAAAATGCATAAAACGTTTCTGACACAGTAGTTCCTCATTTCTCTTCCAGCTCATTTAGAACCACTGCTGGGATCATGGACTCCATGAGGCAGACAACTATTTGCAACTATTTCCATTATAAAATTATCCCTACTTTCTGCGAGTGGCGAAATAGCCTGCATCAACTTATGATTATGGAGCGGAGGATGGCGTTAAGGCATCCCCGGGCCTGGGCCACTTTTTTGTTGATTTGGATGCCCTACATTCAGCGCTTAGGCCCTAAGGCCCGGAGCGAAGTCCTTAAATTAGGTTGACGGGGGCTAGGGAATTGGGCGCCTCCCGAAGGGGTGCTTGTCCCTGTGGTGTTGGTGCTGCTGTGCTCCCGGCGGGGGGGGAGGGGGGGGGAGGGGGTTTTTTCCGAAATAACAGGTCTTGGATATGTGTTTTATTTGTTTTGCTGGGTTCCCAGGGTGGTGGATAAGACACAACCCCACCCGGGACCGCTGTTGGACTTGCTGCAGTGAAAATTGTTCTGTTGGCTTGTCGTTTGTTGTTTGTATCCTGCAATATTCAATAAAAAGAGTTTTGAAAAAAAAAGAAAAAAAATTATCCCACTCTCCTACTGCACTCAGTCTGATCATTGTAGTAGCAGTCATGAACCTGGGAGCCATGCACCAGGGTGCCTTTTAGAAACCACTATCATGTACTCTAAGTCCAGCCGCCACATGTCACCCTTAACATTGACAATGATTCCACCACCCCCGGAGCAATGAACATTGACTCTCTTGTTTCATAGATATGCTAGTGTTTGGGAATGCTGTGGCGGCAATCTGCAATGAGCGGACATCTATAACTCCCTACCACATGGATAAAAGTCATTTCACAAGAAATCACACCAATCCTATGCAAAATAGTAAACCTCTCTCTCGCACAAGGAAATATTCCACCACAACTCAAAACCTCTTCAATAAGACCACTCATAAAAAGCACAGCCTCCAATCCAAACTCACCATCCTCATACTGCCCAATATCAAGCATACCACTCCTCTCCAAGATAAATTGATAAAGCCGTACAGCGCCAGCTCTAGGACCATGTTGACTCAAACTTTCCCCTTGACCCACAATAACACGATTTCGGAGAAGCGCACAGAGTAGAAACCCTATTCACATCACTGATGAACACTATCCTTAAGGAGATTGAAAATACCAAAACGTGATTTCTTACTTATTTTCATTGACATTTCCGCCGCATTTGACTCAATAACACACTCCTTCACTACTAGACAGACTGGCAGAGATAGGAATAAGTGACACCACAATGAATTGATTTCGTTCCTACTTGACCGAAAGAACAGCACATATGAAGATAATGAACAACAAATCAAAACCATTCAATCTTCATCAGGGCCTACTACTACTACTGAGCATTTGTTGAGCGCTACCAGTCGTACACAGCACTGCACAGACATGTAAGAGGCAGTCCCTGCCCAACAGAGCTTACAATCTAATCAAGACAAAAACACAAGACAAAAAACAAAGAGGTGCCTACCCCAAGGCTCGGCCTTATCTGCTCTACTCTTCAATATATACAGGGTGGCCCAAAAAAAGTGAGAACATCTCGTAGCATATAAATTATTTAAAAATTCAAAGACAGATGTAAACGACTGACGAATTTAAAAAATGGCGATCGGAAATTGTCAAAATAAAGACGTTATATAGCTAAAAAAGGTAAATAAGTAAACTATTTAAGCTTTTAATTTACGAGATGTTCTCACTTTTTTTGGGCCACCCTGTATATTCAACCAGTCTGTAACATCATACAAAAACACAAAATGCACTACCATCTATACACAGATGATGTGGTGTCAATTGGGGAGTATATCATGATAAATCTAGACTTCTCATCCATCTCCATATGCATGATAGAAGCAACTGAATGGCTATCACAGTGAAATCTAACAATCAACTTCAAGAAATCTAAAGCCCTTGTGATCACAAGAGACACATCATTCAAACCCCCAAATAATATACTAATTGGAAGCTGTCTAATCCCAATTAAGAATGAGATAAAACATCTGGGAATACACCTGAACCACAGGCTCAACTTCCAAACTCATATTAACAAAACATCATCCAAGTTCTACTACAAAATTAAGGTCATACAGAACCTACAATCCATACTGGAATAGAAGCACTTCAGAACTGTCTGCCAAGCAATCATCACTCCACAATTAGACTACAGCAACATTATACTCCACGGCCTACCCAAGAGCACAACTCACACTCTGCAACTGGCACAAAATACAGCCTCCAGACTGATTACAGGATCAAATAAGCACGAGCACATTACCCCCGCTTTAAAGGACCTCCACTGGCTACCCATCAGATCCAGAATTGAATACAAAGCCATAATGACATATAAGATATTAAATAACCAGTCCGCTGAATGTTAAAATGAGTTGATCAGAAAAGTGCCAAACACACGCTCAAGGAGGAAGTTGCACTAAAACACTCTATCCACAGGCTCCACACCACCTAACTCCTCACAAAGAGTTCTTCACAGAACATTTGAATTCTATGCACCATCACTATGGAACTCACTTCCACACAACCTAAGAGATACTACAGACATCGCTGACTTCCGGAAGTACCTAAAAACATACCTCTTCAACAAACACTGCAACTGCATACGAGATACATAACACTACAGCAACATATGAGACCCACAACCACAGATTCGAATCTCCTACACAGTAGTCCCTCCCCAAACAAAACGACTCCCAAGCCAGTACTTATACACTGTACATAGTTCAGAGTTGCAAGCAGTTAAATGTTAATTGTAAATAGTTAATTTAATGTTCCTTGTAAGAACGTTCTGTTTTCTATAAACTACATTGATAGAATGAAAAGAAGTAAATAAAAAATGTTAAATAAATAAATAAAATAAATAAGAAGGGATGCATCAAACAGACCATAGGAAAATTTCAAAAACAAACAATTAAATTCATGACACACAGTAAATGAAGTAATTAGAGATTTTGGGGTATTTCAGAAAGCAAAGTAATTATTTAAATTCTCTAAAGCTTTTTTTTTATTATTTAAAGGCATTCCAAGCGGTTCATGATTTTAAATATGAGTTTTCAGTTCTTCCCCTAAACCATTTCTTAAGTGCAGTATGTTTCAGTGGGGAATTACACTGTTAGCAAACTGGCCAAGAGAAAGAGTGTTATGAAGTAGTTTGGGCCTTATTTTTTAAAAAAAAGATTTAACTAACTAGTTTCTTGGAGTTAACATTTTTAAAAGCAATTGTTTAACTGGCTATCCTCTGACCATGAAATTTAACCCAGTTTCCCAAACCTGTCTGGCAACACCATAGCCAGTCAGCTTTTCAGAATATCCATAATGAATATGGATTAGATCAATTTGCATACATTGAAAATTCAGCATATGTAAGTGGTCTCAAGCATTATCACTGAGGATATTCTGAAAAACCTGATTGGCTGCAAAGTCCTCAGCACAGCATTAAAAAGCCTAAATCTAACCCACAAAAATTCACAAAATTTAACCAGTCAAAAGAATAGGTGGGCTTATGACAGTCTACTAACATATTTTCAGTGGCAACCATTAAAGTTTCACCAATCATACAAACAGCCATCTAGAACTACTAGCCAGTCAAATACAGTTTTGGTTAACATCATAGGCACCCTTGCACTTTGGATATGTTGTGTAAAATATCTTGAGAAATAACTGGAAATATTTCAATAGTATGTTCAAAGGTATACAACAGAGTCTATGCAACTTAGACGTAATCATTTCTGAGAAAAAAAAAATATGACATGGACAGGATTAATGCCACCCTTCACTAATATTTGGCTGCACAACCCTTGAAGTGATGATAGCCTCCAAAAGTTTCTTGTAGCCATCTATACGTTTCATACATCTGTCTACTGGTAGTTTCTCCTACTCTAACTGCGATTTGTTTCAGCTCATGAATGTTTCCAGGATTCCTTTTACCAATGGTAGATTTCAGCTCCTTCCAAAGATTCTCGATTGGACCGAGATCAGGATTCACTGCTGGCCAGTTTAAAACAGTCCACTGTTGGCTTCCGGTGACGTCGGCGGATGGAATGGCAGCACGCTGAAAGAGCTCTGCCATTAACCCCACCAAACGAGCAGAAAACCCCCCCATAAAATGCTGAACTGAAGAGTCAAAATAAGAGCAAAGTGTGCCAGAGACCCCCCATCGCCAACAGAAGGGAAAGCAGTTTGGCGACTCCACACAGAGCAGCGACTGTAAAAGAGCGCCGGGGCGGTGCAGGCTCCGAGAGACACTATGTGGCGCAGGGAACACGGCGGAGTAAGTGTGTGTCATCAACAGCCAGCAGAGCTGGTGCGGAAAGACAAAGGCAGCGTACCATGCAGGGAAGGTCCGCGGCCGAAGTAAGGAGATCCGGAAGAGGCCGCAACGGAGCTACGGGTGAAGAACCTGACAGTCGGGGAAAGCATGTGGCCAAGCAGAGCAGAGGCCAGGGTGTCCCAGTGAGAACACAAAGCAACGTACGGAGGCCAGAAGCCTGGCGTTTACAGAGTGAACAGTGGGGCATTATAAAAGCAGATACCAGATCCCACCCTCCCCAGGCTGCTGACGTTGGCTGGCTGAGTGGGACTAAAGATCCGGAGACAGATCATTCGAGCCTCTCTAGGAAGGAAGAGCAGTGAGGAAAGTTCCCCCTTTCAGTTTCCGTGAGGACTAAAGTGTGTTTGCAGAAAGCCGCAGACGGCAGCATGAAAAACCGCTGTGGACCTGAAAGCCTTTTCATTCAAGAGCCCGGCGGGGGCCAAGAGCCATGTGGCAAAGATAGCGGCGGCCAGTGAGAAACAGCAAATCACCGCTGAGGCTGGAGCCATGGAGGGCATGTCAAATGATATTCAAGCTCTAAGAGAAGATCTAAAGGAATGGTTTGAGTCTACGAAACAGGAGCTGGGGGCGCTGAAGAAAGAGGTCCATGGCTGGCTTCAGGAGATTAAGATGGATATGACATCTATGGGGACTTGAGTGGATGAGGTGGAAAATAGAATTGAGGAGCAAGAGAGCAGGTGGGCCCCTTTTGAGACATGAGTGGACTCTGAACGAGGCACAGGAGGAGTTATGGCAAAAACTTGAGGACCTTGAAAACAGGTCCTGGAGATCGAATATCCGGATCAGGGGTCTGCCTGAAAGTGAGGGAGCGCTGAATTGTGTGTTGTCAGACAGCTGCCTGGGTGAGAATCTTCACAGTCTTGGCAAGTGCATATATCTATATGATTTGCAAGGTATTGTGGGCAATGTAGTTCATTCACACCAGACACAGCTGCTGACAATAATTTAGTTGTGCTCTTGGGTAAAGCCAATAAGATATTTATTTATGGGGTTATTTCTCCCAACACAGATATGCTTGGTAGCACATAAATCAGGTAACTTGCTTTCAGTATTAACTTGGAAAAACAAAGTCAAAATCAGGAAAACAACAAATGAAAAGCCACAAAGCAAGAAACAAACTGTTCTTTTCAGGTTAACTTCTGATTACTTCCCACATAGATTCAGAAGTGATTCTCTCCTAGCTCACAAGCAATTAGGTAAGGCTTAATTGCTAGCAGTTATCCAGCTGAAACCCCTTAGCTGGCTTGCTTTCTACTGTGTGGGTCAAATCCTGCTTCAGGAGCTTTTCTGAGTAGATTAAAGAACAAGTTTATAATTCTTTGTGATGGTTGCTGTACTTTGTAACAGAAAGTTACCAACGGAGTTTAGATAGAGAGCAGTCCATATAAACACATTCTTTATCTGCTATTATTCCCCCTTGTTCAACAAGCATAGGTTCAATATCATGGATTGGCACAGATGAATCTCTCAATGGAGCACTTTCAGGAGAATACTTGTTTCCCTGCTGTCTTTCAAGGTTATAGCTAGGGCATAGATCAGTGTTCATACCTGAACTTCCATTGCTGCTAGAGTTCCTCTCTATATAGCCTGGCCAGTATGTAGTCCAGTTCTTATGTCCAGCCTTCCAATCCAGATCCCTGGACACTGGATCTCTCTTCACATACCTTCTGGCATAGGTCTTAGGGTCCCTTCCACATGCAGCCGTCTCCCTCACAGGTAGCGTCTGGTGATTCCTAGCTCTGCAGCACCAACCTCTGGCTTTCCCCAGTCCAATGGTGTATGCTGGCCCTTGGAATACCTCCCAGTATACGTACTGCTTTGGACTCTTCTAGACCTCTCAAAGGCTTTTCTCCTCTTTCTTCCAGAGGGTTTCCTTGCCTCTGTCTGTCCGGTTTGGCTTCTGCTTCTGATGATCCTTCAGATGAAACTGATGATCATTCTCTGGATATCCAAGGTGATCATGAAGATGGTCATCTGTAGAATAAACTCTACTTTTATTCTGCTTGGATGAGTGCTCCTCCCTAACACAGCGCAGCTGTGCTGAATCAGGCCCTGCCCTTTGAGATGAGTGCTTAGGGATTACCTCATAGCCCTCCTGATTGAACACACATTTCCCCACTTCAGCTCCTCTAATGGCTGTTGGAAACCTGGTGCATTCTGGGACTGGTAGTCTTTTATGGGAAAATTCTGTTTTCTTATTTCTACCAGAACTGACAGGTTGCTTGTTCAGAGTCACTTCACCTTTTCTATAGCTCCTTCCTGAGCTATGATAAGCTTCCTTATCACAGTGTCCATGGCAAAGGAATTCTGTGGGGCTGCTCTTAAGGCCACAGATGTGGAGGTGGAGGGAATTTGCTTTAGGGTGGATAGTAGGGTGGTCCATAAAAATGAATTCCTGAATTCCTTTGCTCCCTGGCCTGATTCTGGTTCCATTTAGGTAGAAAACACTGTATACAAAGTTTGAAGCCAATCAAATAATATTTAGGGGTGGCTCAACAAGTCTTGAGATTTCCCCCTGGGAGCAGATGATGAAATGTTGCATCATCTTGTATCATCCACTCAGTTCCACGCTGATTACATTTGATTGTGTCATATTTGAACTAATCTCGTCTCTGAGAGGTGGCAAAGACATTGTACTATTATTCTTTTCAGATGGCGAAAAAACATGGTTTTTATCTCATTGAAGAAATGTCCACCACAATTCTGGGGGCCAAGCTCCCCAGCAAGGAGTAAGTGTTAAGTATATTTTTACATCACCATATGACATTAAACATAGGCGTTAGTGAAAGTGCATCTATTGTAACAAGTGAAGTAGAAGCTTACTAGGAAAAGGCCAGGCTTCCTGTTCAAAGAAATGACAAAATTCAAGTAAAGAAATTGTTCAATCAGTGGAAACCTTTGAAGAAAAACAAAGGGAGAGGAGGGAAACAAGAGGCAAATGAAAAAGAATTCCAGGTTGCAATGAAAAACCTATTTGATGTGGCGCATGCCAATGCAATGTCTTTAATTCATATTCAAGAAGACAAAGAATTCTTAATAGCGCAACGAGAACCAGGGCGCCGCGGCTCAATGTGCGTGATGGACAAGAAACTGGCCAACACGGAAGCAAGATCGCAACAGCGAGAAGAAGAACTGAAAAGGCGCAGACAAAAACATGTTGCCGAAGCCAAGGCAACTACAAGCCAAGTTCAGCTGGAAGGATCTTCTTCCTCAGCACAGTCAGGTGAAGACTCGTCGACATCTGCGGATTCAGATAACGGACAGAAGAAAGCAACTCCACAAACGAAGCAGTTTCGACCTAACAATGTCTGGACCCCAGAGCTTACAGCAGCCCTGGATCGGACAGGGACAACGGATCGCAATGCTCTGTTTGTGGTAGCTGAAACCGCCAGAAGTCTGGGACATTATCCTGGGGAGCTCAATATCAGCCGCTCCAGCGTCAAGCGCCATAGAGAAAAGCACTGTCAGCAACAACGGACGGACCTGCACAACGCATTCAAAGCCGAAGGCAAAACATGCATTGTGCATTGGGATAGCAAGTTATTGCCATCTCTCCTCTGTTCAACCACATCCGTTGACCGCCTTCCAGTTTTGATAACGGCTGTCTCCACTGGAGAAACACAACTTCTTGGTGTACCAAAACTGACATCAGGAACGGGCGAGAATCAAGCTGCAGCAGTTTATGAACTGTTACAGGAATGGTGTTTGGATGAAAAGGTTGCAGGCTTCTGCTTTGATACAACTGCATCGAACACGGGACGTCGATCAGGAGCGTGCATTCTTCTAGAACAGAGACTCCGTCGCACAGTCCTTCATTTGGCATGCCGCCATCACATTTACGAAATAATTCTTGGTGCAGTATTCTCTACATGCTCTGGAGCTTCATCGGGTCCCGATGTCCAACTCTTTTGCCGGTTCCAAAAGAATTGGGGCTCCCTTGACAAGTCCAACTATTAAACTGGAAAAGACTTGGAGGTGCTGCAACCTGACAGGGATCGCATCATGAAGTTTGCGGAATCCAAGTTGGCACAGGGCAATCACCGAGATGATTACCTGGAATTCTTGGAGTTAACGATTGTCTGCCTTGGAGAGAATCTTCCTAGTTTCAATTTCAAGAAACCCGGAGCTTTCCATCATGCCAGATGGATGGCAAAAGTCTTATACTGTCTCAAGATTTGGATGTTCCGAGGACAACTCAAAGATCTTACCCAACGGGAGGAGTCCTGTGTTCGTGATGTGAGCATTTTCTCCATCCTGATTCATATGGAAGCCTGGTTTTCTGCCCCTGATGCCGCAGTTGCTCCTCGAACAGATTTGGAGATGCTGAAGAAACTACACTCTTACCACAATGACCGTGTTGGAAGAGCGGCCAGAGACAAACTGCAACAGCATCTGTGTGGTATGTGTCAGAGGAGCTTGTGGCACTGTCACTGTTCGATGAAGCTGTTTCAGCACCGACAAAGCGGGCCATAGTGTCGGCCATGATCCCGGCAGAATCAGATGAAAGCGATGAGGATGATGACGAAGACGAAGATCCCCCAAAGTGGGTCGATTTGAAAAGTTCCATGATTCCACCACTTGAATCTTTTGCAACTCGCAAGTCAATCCGTTTCCTGAAACACCTCGACATCAAGAGTGATTTTCTTAATGCAGACCCAGAAGACTGGGAAGAGAATGCATCATTCAAAGACGGTCTGAAGAAAGTAAAAAAAAATCTTCCAGTGATCAACGATGTGGCTGAGCGAGGGGTCAAACTCATTGAGGAGTTCAACAGCCGACACACCACAAAAGAAGAGCAACTCCAGTTCCTTCTGGGTGTTGTCTCGCAACACCGTAAGATGTTCCCCACATCGTCAAAGTCCTTACTAGCATCTGGACCACATTGAGTGGTCTATGAGCGGATAATACCCAGTGATCTGACGAACCCTGGGGGTGATCCAGGGGCCTGATAGATAGGGACCTTGAGCCACCCCTAAATATTATTTGATTGGCTTCAAACTTTGCACACATTGTTTTCTACATAAATGGAACCAGAATCAGGCCAGGAAGCAAAGAAATTCCTACTTTTATTTTTTCCCCTATGGCAGTGGACCACCCTAGTGGACAGGGCACATAGAGCACTGGGGCCGAGGTGAGAGAACAAGGTGCGAGATGTGGTAGTCTGCCTGCATGAATACAGATCCAAGGAGCTGGTGATGAGGGCTTCCAGAACATTGGGCAAGATCAAATGGCAAGGCTCGGAGGTGGAAGTTTTTGCTGATATATCTAGCCTTACTATTAAAAAATGCAGAGCCTATCAAGCAGTGACCAGGATACTGCGAGAGGAGAACATGCAGTATAGATGGCTGTTTCCAGTAGGCCTGCAATTCACTATCAATGCGAAAATGACTACGGCTCATTCGGTGGATGCAGCGATACAAGGCATGAAACAAGCAGGCTGGACTGAGATTCCTACGATGGAGGGGAGTAATCTGGATCAGCGGGAGAAGGGCGGCCGAGAGAGAGCACCACAGCACCAGTGGAGCAGAGTGCCTGGAGGGGAAAAAAAAATTTGAGACGCCAGAGAGTGTTGAAATGAACATTTGATGTGGTTTTGATGTATATTGTGACATTACTGCTCTGGGGGGAACTGGATAATTGGGGGGGGGGGGGGTGTCTGGTGGGCATGAAAAATTTGTTAGCTTATGGAGAGTTTGATAGTGTGTAATGGGAAGTAGGGGTGGAGGCTCAGTAGCCAGTTGGTGGGGGCTTCCGAGAGGAACAGGTGGGGGGGGTAGTCTGAAGTCACCCAAAAGGGTCCAAACTTGGACCGGTGGAGGCAAAGGGAGGGGTATCAAAGGGCTAGGGGTGTGCGAAGTATGGGGGGGGAGGTATAAAGATACAATGCCGGAGATAAATATAATGACTATGAATGTTAGAGACCTTAATTCCTTTGCAAGGAGACAGTTTCTTATGAAAGAATGTATACGATTACAAGGGGACATTGTTTTTCTACAGGAGACACACCTCGTGACTAAAGATGAGCACCGAGTGAACCATCCCCAATACCCCCAGAAATTCTTTGCGTCAAATAAGATAGAGAAAAAGAAAGGTAGGGTGGGCATATTATTTTCAGCACAGGTTACGGGGCAAGTGGGGGAAGTAATTCGGGATAGACTGGGGAGGTTTGTGATTGTGAAATTAAAATGGGACCAGAAGATGTATACTCTGGTTTGTGTCTATGCCCCGAATGCTAAACAGGCTCAGTTTTTTTAGAGAACTCCAAAGTAAGTTAACTGGGATGGTAGAGGGATGTGTAATTATGGGAGGAGACTTCAACGTGCCACTTGATCCTCGAATGGACACCTCTAAAGGGGAATCGTCTACATCAAAGCAAAATAGGAGATGTTTGAAGAGCCTGGTCATGGGATTAGGTCTGGTGGACTTATGGAGGGAAACAGAGGGCAAAGGGATTACTCCTCCTTTTCTGCGGTGCATGAGGTGTACTCTCGTATTGATATGTTATTTGTTGATCTGACCCTGGTATCTGTGGTAAAGAAATGTGAAAATCAGAGAGCGCACATGGTCAGACCATGCCCCTGTGATATGTGATATCCAACTCGGGGGATTCGGAACCAATAGAGGGTGGTGGAAATTAAACAAAACCCTTCTGGAAGGAGGTGGTGCAACAGATAACAGGAGACATAAAGGAATACATAATGTTAAATGATATGGGGGAATGTTCCCCGGGAATGGCTTAGGACTGTTTAAAGGCAGTAGTAAGGGGTAAGCTCATTGCAGTGGGAGTGCACTGGAAACAAATGAAGTTGCGGCAGCAAGAATTCCTACTAAAAAGGATTGGGGAGGTGGAGGCTCAATTAAAAAAAAAAAAAAACCACGAGATGCTAAGCTATAAAACGGGAACTAGGGAGATTCAGGGGGGGACCTAAGTGAACTGCACCTACAAGATATGTGGTGTAAACTTAATATGTTGAAACAGAGGAATTTTGAATTCAGTAATAAGGCCAGGAGGATGCTAGCACGGAAGGTCCATAAATTGAGGTCTAGGAACATAATAGTTCGCATTAGAGATGAAAAGGGGGAGGATTTGTGGGAAGGGAACGATATTGAGGAAAGATTTATCCAATTCTATCAACAACTATATATCCCGTAGCAGCAGGTAGAGGAGAGTAAAATACAGGCATACCTGGGGAAGGCCAGGCTCCCTAAACTTACAGAGGATGAGGTAGAGGAGTTGTCAGAGCCAATTAGAGAGCAGGAGATTCTGGCAATGATTAAAGGGTTGCAGAAGCATAAAGCCCCGGGTTTAGATGGATTTACGAACCAATTTTATAAGGTTTTTCTTGGAGTTTTAGTGGGGTCGCTGGCGCGATTATATAACTTTTAGCAGTGTGGGAGAGATGCCACCATCAATGCATATGGCGGGTATTAGTATACTGCATAAAGAGGGGAAAGACCCCGCAGAGTGTGGTTCTTATAGGCCTCTCTCACTGCTAAGGGGGGGGGGTGGATTTCAAAATTTTCACTAGAATTATGGCAAATTGGTTGGGACAGCACCTGGGGAAATTAGTTCACCCTAATCAGTCGGGGTTTGTTCAGGGCCAATATACGTCGGATAACATACGGAGGGCCTTAAATGTAATCTGGGGTGGGGAAGAGAGGGGGGAGGAGATAGCACTATTGGCTGTAGACGCGGTGAATTGACAGGGTGAATTGGGTTTTTCTTTTAGAGTGCTGGAAAAAATTGGAATAAAGGGACATTTCTTGAATTGGGTCCAGAGTATATATATCAAAGGCCAATGGCTTGTTTATTTATTTATTTATTTACATTCTCTTATATACCGCGCTATTCTGCATCAGTGCGGTTTACATTGAACAAACTGAAATTACATTGAACAGGGCATTATAACTTGGAGATAACTATTTTACAGGGAACATAGGCTATGGAGGGTTAAGTGGCTTGCCCAAGACCACAAGGAGCACCTG
Source organism: Ichthyophis bannanicus (assembly GCA_033557465.1). Classification (NCBI taxonomy): domain Eukaryota; kingdom Metazoa; phylum Chordata; class Amphibia; order Gymnophiona; family Ichthyophiidae; genus Ichthyophis; species Ichthyophis bannanicus. Next base: position 1,199,132,704 of record CM066032.1, on the reverse strand, counting down.
TGGGACTAAAAACCCCAGTCCTTCCGGCCCAAGGTTGCTGTCCTCTAGTGAGATTTGAACCCCCGACCTTCTGGCCTGAAGTACCTTGCCCCAACCACTAGGCCACTCCTACACTCCGTTTAAAAATAAATGGTTCTATATCACGGGGGTTTGAATTGTTTAGGGGCACGCGACAGGGGTGCCCACTGTCACCCCTGTTTATTTTGTCATTGGAACCCATGGCGCAAAGGATTTGGGACCGGGGGGATGTAGCGGGGGTGTTGGGGAGGTCAGATTCCACATAAGATCTCGCTATTCGCGGATGATGTGTTATTTTTCCTCTCGGATTTGAAGCAGTCTCTGGGGGCCATTCAAGAGGAACTTAATGAGTATGGTGAAGTGTCGGGCTTCCGTTTGAATGCCACTAAGTCGGAAATATTAAACTTGACCATAAATAAAAAAAAATTAAGAGGACGAGATCCAGTTGCGGCAGAGGTTTCCCTTCAGATGGGCAGATAAGGGTATTCGATACCTGGGAGTACAGATTACAGCTAAGAGGGACAGGCTGTTCCAGGCAAATTATATCGCCGCCAGGAATAAAATGTTTACGGAATTGGAAGACGGGGGCAGATATAAAGTGTCCTGGCTGGATAGACGAGACTTGGTCAAGATGATATTGCTCCCTAGGTTATTATATTTGTTTATGAACTTACCGGTGGAAGTGCCAGGGGCATTCTTGAAGAAGTTGCAAGATAGAGTGATGAAATATATCTGGAAGGGTCGAAGGCCACGAGTAGGGAAGAAAATCCTGTGTGCAAGTAAGTACATTGGGGGCATGGGAGTTCCTATGCTGTTTAGGTATTATGAGGCTGCGAGCGGTGTTTGAATGGGATGTGAGGGGCTCAACCGAATGGGTGCAAACAGAAAGAGCGGGGAGGAAGGGTGAGAGGGATTTGAAAGGACGGACCTGGATCCGAGGGGGGGGGGGGGAGGGGCCCTTAGAGGTCGGCAGGGGAACCCCTATGTAATGCTAACACTGCGGGTTTGGCGGAAATGGCAAGGGGAATGGTATGGTGCATCTGGGGGATCTAAATTTATACCGTTGGTGGGGAACCCAGAGTTCCAGCCTGGTCTGACGGATCCAGGTTTCAGGAGGTGGGTGGAGTTGGGGTTGTGGGAAGTGGGGCAATTTAAAGTGAGTGGCGAGTGGGTGCAATTTGCGGAGCTACAAGAGGAGTATCAGCTACCGGATACTGATCGATTTTGCTAGACTCAGGCCCTGCATTATGGACCCCATGCAGCAGAGATAGATGGGCTTTTTGAAAGGAGAGAGGTCAAAGGTCTCATTTCCCAATTATATAGAGCAATGGAGTTGGACAGGGGTGATGGGTGGGCACATCGTAAGGCGTGGGAGGCAGACTTCCATAAAAATTTGGATGGAGCCCACTGGGAACGTGTTTGTAAAGGGCTGTTTAAAGGGGTGATATCTAGCAATATTTTGGAACATAAACTATAAAATGCTGTACCGGTGGTACCTGACGCCACAGAGATTGCAGAAATGGCAGGAAGGGACGGCAGAGTGTTGGAGGGGCTGTGGGGCGGTGGGATCCTTCCTACACATCTGGTGGGAGTGCCCCTTATTAGGAACCCTATGGCAAGGAGTAAGGAAATGGTTAAAAATGGTCTGTGGGGAAGAGGTCCAGTTGGGGCCCTGCTTTAGCATTGCTCAACGTAGCAGATATGGGGATGAAAAAAAGGAGGAAAGGGCTGGTGTGGGGTAGTATGTACTACAACTAGGCAATTGACAGTGTGTAGGTGGCGATCCCCATGTATACCCACATTGGAGGAGGTTCAGGGGAGAGTTGAGCATCTTTGTTCAATGTATCGTCTCACAGCTTTACATCAAAAAAGAGTTTGCTGAGTTTTCAGAGCACCTGGGGCCCATACCTTACGTGGAAGGCTCCAGTGGAGGGGGGGAGAACTGGATCCCCGAGGGATAATGGAGAGGGGTGAGTTGGTGCACCCATTATGAGTGATACACTGATCACAGTTTATCTGGTGTGGGGAACAGGACGGAGTGCAAAGGAGGGAGTGTCTGTAAGTTTGCTGTTTACCTTCTGTAATTGGTTTGTTTTACTTATGTAACTGTTTGGGCAATTGTGAAATTGGGCCGGGTAGAGGGGGACTTAGTGCACCAGGATGGAGGAACATAATGGTGGCATGACCGAGGACAGAAAAAGGAAGAAGTCACACCCTTTGAGATTGTGTATATATGTGGGGGGGGGGGGGAACCCCTGAGGAAAACAAGGATTGTGGATGTATTTGCTTGCTGTATATAGTTGTGCTGGATTCCTTCATAAAAAATAAAATGAAAAAAAAAAAACCCAGTCCATTGTTTCCTTTTTAACCAATCTACAGCAACCGCACAGCCTCTTCAGCCCTGCTCCTGCACCTGATCGGCAGCATCGAGGGAGAGCAGGAAGGTAAGCTCCTCCCCGCTCCCCTCCAACAAAGCCAATCAGGCCCAAAGAACAAAGACTCAACCAGACATTTTAAAAGCAGCTCTACAGCAACCGCACAGCCTCTTCAGCTCTGCTCCTGCACCCGATCGGCAGCATCGAGGGAGAGCAGGAAGGTAAGCTCCTCCCCACTCCCCTCCAACAAGGCCAATCAGACCCTCCTCAAGGCCATATTTTTTCAGAGTCCCAGGAGTGCCTGCACCTAGCGTGTCCACGCCCGAGGGCCTCGCCAGAGGACCCTTTGGCGTGGCCCTACAGACCCAGTAACCTAACCATATCTCCAACAAAGGTACGTTATTCTAATCTGTAATAATCCATTTTCTAAATCCAGTCAATATTGTAAGTAGGCTAGACATGAAAGTGTACTCATAATAGCATCATTGATATATGCTCCTCTATACCTCACTTAGCTAGAATCAAAGGAAAAATATCAATTGTATCTAATACTGGAACCATTACAATACCTACCAAGCTACTATTAATGTATATAGAACTACAACAACACTGCTACTATACTGTTACAAGAAAGTGAAACTGCTAAATTTAAAAATTGTACATTGCAACCAAACTGTATTTATCTTCTCACAGTATTAGACACCTGCACAACCACACTAAACCCCACATTGATAAGCCATTCCCCTCATCTCCTACTCCTGTCTCCCATGCAACTCTCCCAGTATGGAGATCCACATCACAAAATACTCAGCCCTATGGACGCACATCCTAACCCTCTACATAGCCTCAGCCCTCCTACTGAAACAGAACAAAGCAAATCACATACCAATAATCTACTCACGCAGAACACCTCTCAACTCCAACCCCTTGCTCTACACCCAGCCTCATCAAGTTCACCAGAAATGTAGACTTACATATAATCAGCCCAGGAACCGCCACCCTCATACAACACACAGATCCGATCCTCCCTCCACTAATGTACACCCTGATCAATGCTTGCTCAGCCAGGAATAAAATCCTGCTAATTACAGACCTCGTAACTGATCACAACCTTGACATACTATGTATCACAGAGACCTGGTTTCATGAAACAGACTCCGTCCTTATAAACCAGCTCTGTCCCTCCACTCACTCAATCTAATAGCATAAGAACCACCAGCAGAGGTGGCGGAGTCTCAATACTAGCAAAGAAAGAACTAAAAACTTCTCCACTATTGAATCCACCTGAACTCAAGGCATAGATCTGCTCAAACTAACTCCTTACTCACCATATGCCTAATTTATAGAGCACATCAGACAGCCTAGACCTTTCCTCAATATTCGAATCAGCTTGCACCCCACAAACCACTACACACCCCCATTATCATTCTAGGCAACTTCAACCTCTCATCAACATCACAAAAACATGCTGCTTTCTTCTTGGAAGCCATGGAAACCTTACACTTTACCCAGATCCTCAATTCACCTACTCACAATAAGAGTAACACCTTAGACCTGATATTCGTTCCACACAACATGACAACCAACTCTCACATGCCACATACCATCCTCCCTGTTCCATGGTCAGACCACTCCTTAATACTATTCTCTCTTCCACATAATCACAAGAAAAATACTATTCCTCCCCCATCCTCACAGACCAGTAAATTCAGACCATTTGATGTCAACCTAATTCTAGAACAAGTAATACCCCAACTAGAATTGACCCTTGATGACAAGGTCAACCTAGATGACCAAATCAACAGATGGAACACCATCCTGACTACAGTGTCACAAGTAACCCCCAAAACACATACTCAAATACTATAAAAGAGCACCATGGTACTCTACATCCCTACATAATACATAATCTAAAAACAGAACGCCACTGGCGTCACCAATGCAACCCATTCAATCTCACCTCCTACTCCGAAAAGCTCCGCACCTACTGCAACAAAACTCTAACAGAAAGGAGAATATAACGAGAACATAATCCTACGATCCATAAATAAACCTAGGGAACTATTCTCCATTGCCAAAGCTCTCCTAAAGGATACACCAAACCAAGAATTGGGAGATAAAATCTCCCCCCAAACCATAGCAGACCATCTCTGCTCTAAATACACCTCCAAGTTAATCACCACAACAACATGGAACCAGTTTGACCCTCCATCCCTTAAAAATATAATAGATATCATTAAAAACCATACTACCACTACCTCTGCTCTAGATCCATGCCGTGTCACATGGATTAAAAATACAAAAGAAACACTAAGCCCCTTCATTCAGTCCATGGTCACAACCTCCCTTAAAACAGGTATCATGCCTGCCCTGCTGAAAATCAGCTCCATCCATCCCGAAAGGAAACAAACTAGACCCCACATCACCAGCATCCCACAGGCCGACCTCAAGTATCCCCCTATTAGCAAAAATAACCAAAAAATCAGTACAAAATCAGTTTCAAAACTATATTGATGATCACTCCCCCCTTGATCCCTTCCAACATGGTTTCAAAAAGAATCATGGTGTGGAAACCCTGATCACTTCCCTACTCGATTCAATAACAACATACACCCAATCCCCCGACCAAGGATGTACACTAATCTTCCTCAACATACCCTCGGCCTTTGGTTCACTTCCCCACAGACAGCTCCTTGGCAGACTCTATGACATAGGCCTTAGAGATAAACATAAACCAGTGTAGTGTTGTATGTTTATTTCACTTCATATCTTAAAAAAAGAACATAAATACGAATTGGCAAAAAACCCTCCCAACCATTCACCCTTCCTCAAGGAGTCACGGAAGGCTCCAGCCTCTCAGCACTCCTCTAACATCCTTCTCCAACCTATATGCAAAATATTTCAAGAATACCACATACAGTATCAACTATATGCCAACGATATAATGTTCTTTGCCCCATTCAACATATCTAAGCCAAACCTCACCCACATCAGCAATTGCTTCTCCACAATAAGACAGTGGCTCCACCACCACAATCTTATAATTAATCGATCCAAAACAGAAGCCATCCAAATCGTCTCCAACCCATCCTTTGTTCCCCCCGCCCTCCATTCTCCTTGGGGACCTCACAATCACAGTAAAGGCACAAGTTAAATACTTAGGCTTAATAATTGACCAAAACCTTACCTTTCAGGAACAGATAAAAACAACTACCAATTCTTCAAGATACAAACACTAAGGAACCTCCGCCCATTACTAAACCCAGACTCCTTTTGAACTGTCTGCAAGCCCCTTACAACCTCGACCCTTGACTACTGTAACCTTATATACCATGGTCTCCCAAAACACCCCCTCCAGATGGCGCGAAATACTCTGGCGCATCTAATAACGCGCTCACCACAACAAGCACACATCACCCCCATCCTAAAGGACCTTCACTGGCTCCCCATACAAGTTAGGATAAAATTCAAAATCATCACCTTAATTCAGAATTCTAAACAATGAAACTGCTTCATGCTTACTCCTGCTCCTTTCAAAACTAAACTCTTCCAGACCACATAGAACCAACACAGTAAACAGTGTGATTACAGCTGTTTTACATGGAACATAAACAATTTTAAACAATGGTTGAACATTTAAACAGAATTATTTACATTAATTAGGGGGCTAGAAAAGGGATATGTAGGAGGGGGATGGAGGGGGGACTTGCTAGTTTAATGAGAGTTAATTAGGGTAGGAGGGGGTTCTGTAGTTTAAAGGGGCAGTGGGTAGTATTCAGAAAAGAGAAAGGCTTTTAGCATTTTACGTAATTCTGGATGGTCATTATAGCTTCTTAGGCCAGGGGGGAGGGCGTTCCATATAGAGGGGACATAGAGGGAGAAGGTACGATTGCATGTGGATTGGGTGCATTTTTTTTTCTTTTGTGGTGGTATGCTTAGAATTTTACTTTTGTTAATTGTAAACCATTTTGAATTGAAGAAAACGGTATATTAAAAAAAAACCGTTAATTAAATAAATAAATACTTTTGGATGTATTTGTTGGGTCAATGACCTGCTGGAGGATCCATAATCTTTGACCCAGAACTAGCTTTCTGACACTAGGTAGCACATTTCACTCCAAAATACCTTGGAAGTCCTCAGACTTCATGATTCCTTTAATATATTCCAGGCCTTCAGTTCCTGAGGCAGAAACACTGTCCCACAACACTATAGAACCTCCACCATATTTACCTGTAGAAGTTTAAATTAGACTTACCTGCTAATTGTAGTTCCTGAAGGAACTCCAGTCTAGTCCCGGAAACTCTAGGGTTGTCATCTTCTTCCAGCAGCTTGGAGACTGATAGGTGTCATTCTTTGATGACACTGGTATAAGGACACAGGCACCGGCTCCTCCCACTCCAGTAACCTATTGACAAAGTAGACTCACCAGAGCAACAATTAAGGTAGAACAGACACATAAACCTAGTGCCTACTAACTGTATAAATACCAAACCATAACATAACACAGTAATATACCGTTACCGCCAATGATATCTAGCTTGACTTAAGGGTCTCGCTTCCCTTCCAGGAATAGAAAAAATTGTCTGGAGCCTATCAAACTTTGTAAGACTCCAAACCCACCCCCTGAACCAAAAGCTCCACAGTTCTCCATGTGCTCTTACCTGTGAAATCTGCGCTTCAGGATCAAACCATCTGAAAGAATCGGGACGAGATCCGGGACTAGACTGGAGTTCCTTCAGGAACTACAATTAGCAGGTAAGTCTAATTTAAACTTCCTTATCATCCCTCCAGTCTAGTCCCAGAAACTCTAGGGATGTAACAGAGCAGTAAAAGAACTCAAACGGGCGGGACCAGCCTGAAGCACCGCTGTACCAAAACAGGTATCCCTACTTGCCTGAATATCCAGACGATAATGCTTAACAAAGGAATTTGACGACGACCACGTCACCGCCTTACAAATTTCGGCCGCCGGCACAAAATGGTACTCCGCCCAGGAAGCCGCTTGTGCTCTTAAGCCTTCCAGCACCAACCTTCCTCTCAGGATGTATGCTGACGATATTGCCTCTTTTATCCAGCGAGCAATCGACGCTTTGGACGCAGCTTCCCCTCTGCGAGGACCGCCGAACAACACAATCTGTCAGACCCTCTGAACTTCGCTGTCCGCCTGAGATATCCTTTCAATGCCCTTCGCACATCCAAAGAACCTTCTGATGCTTTACCAAACACCGGCAATGATACAACCTGATTCACATGAAAGAGAAACAGGACTTTCGGCAAAAAGGATGGTACCGGCCTTAAGACCACCTTAGACTCATGAAAAGCCAAGAACAGCTCCCTACAAGATAACGCCTGTAACTCTGAAATCCGCCTTGCCGACGCAATGGCCACTAAGAACACCAACTTCAGAGTAAGATCCTTCAAAGTTGCTTTTGCCAAAGGCTCAAATGGTTGTGAACCTAATGCTGTCAAAACCAACTGCAGATCCCACGTCGGAACTACTTGTCTGCACAGTGGTCTCAAAACACCCACCGCTTTCAGAAATCTTTTAACATCTGGATGGGTGCCTAGCGCTTGCCCCTTGATTTTTCCCCTATAACAGGAAAGCGCTGCCAACTGCACTTTCAAGGATGCCGCCGCTAGTCCTTTTTGGAATCCATCCTGCAAAAACACCAATACCTGCGGTATAGTAGCTTGTAAGGCCTCACAATTCCTATCCATACACCAAGCTTCAAAAACGCACCACATGCGAACATACGCCAAAGAAGTAGACCTTCTGCACGCCCTTAACGTCCCAATCACGTCCGCCGAATAGCCCTTAGCTCTCAACCTCGCCCTTTCAAGAGCCAAGCCGTAAGCGAGAACCGAGCTACCTGTGGCATACACAACGGACCTTGTCTCAAAAGATCCTGCCTGGCCGGTAGCCGCCACGGCTTCCCCACTACCAGCCTCCTGAGATCCACATACCAAGACCTTCTCAGCCAACCCGGCGCTATCAGAATTACACATCCTCTGTGGCGTTCGATTCGCCGCACTACCCGGCCTATTAACACCCATGGCGGGAAGACATAAAGCAGCTGATCTGTTGGCCAGTCCTGGACGAGAGCATCCAGGCCTTCTGACATCCTCTCTCTGCGCCTACTGAAAAAACGTTCCACTTTCGCTGAATTGAACGTCGCCATGAGATCCATAACGGGCGTTCCCCAACGCCACACTACCGCATCGAAAACCTCCGGATGAAACAATGCTCTCTGTAACGGCCTCATATGCGCTCTCGCCCTGGGCACCAAGTCGATCGCTGCCACCATCGTCCCTAGAACTTGCAAGTAATGCCACGCTGTCGGGCGCGGCCGGTCGAGAAACCGTCGAATCAATCTTCGTAAGGCTAGCACTCGATGCGGAGGTAGAAAAACCTTGCCTGCCCCGGTATGGAAACGTGCCCCTAGATACTCGAGATCCTGAGAAGGAGCCAGACTGCTCTTGGCCACATTGACTACCCAACCTAGCTGCTGCAGACAGTTGACCACCTTGGCAGTAGCCTCCTCGCTTTCCCTCCTAGACTTTGCTTGAATCAACCAGTCGTCCAGATACGGATGTACCAGAACACCATTCTTTCTCAGCTCCGCTGCCACAACTACCATGACCTTGGTAAAGGTTCTTGGTGCCATTGCTAGTCCAAAGGGTAGCGCTCGAAACTGAAAATGTCCCATTGGCACCGCAAACCTGAGGAACCTCTGATGCTCACGCCGAATCGGAATGTGCAGATATGCCTCAGACAAATCCAGGGAAGTCAGATACTCCCCTTTCCTGACTGCCATAATGACCGATCTCAGCATTTCCATATGAAAGTGAGAAACCCTGAGACGCTTGTTTACCTTCTTTAGGTCCAAAATTGGCCGATAAGTTCCCTCTTTTTTTGGAACCACAAAATAAATGGAGTATCGACTTAACCCGCATTGATCCTGAGGCACCGGCACTACCGCCTGGAGATCCAGCCACCTTTGCAGGGTCTGTTTGACTGCCACGCGCTTGTACCGCGCCTTGCAAGGGGACTGAACGAAAGCATCGGTCACTGGTCTCTGAAATTCTAAAGCATAGCCTTCTCGAATCACCTCCAGCACCCACTGATCTGACGTAATCCTGACCCAGGCAGCGTAAAACTCACGTAGACGCCCTCCTACTGCTACGTCCACCTGGGCCTCCCTGACTTCATTGTGGCTTTTTGGCACCCGAAGTGGCGGCAGCAAAACCTCTGCTGGCACCTCGAAACCCCCGAAAGCTTTGGCTTCTAAAGGGAAAACGACCTCTCTGGCTCTGTGGGAACCTGGGGGAGTAAAAACGCCGAAAATCTCTCTGAGGAAATCTAGCCATCGGTGGAAATCTTTAACTATCTTTTCCAAATCCTGTCCAAATAACAGTCGTCCCTTAAAGGGAAGCTTACTTAACCTGGCCTTGGAAGAAGCATCCGCTGCCCAATTTCGCAGCCAGAGATACCTCCTTGCGGCCACTGCCGAAGCCATACTGTTCAATAGCCCCCTTATGAGATCATAAGAATATCCGACAGATACGCAGTTCCTGATTCCAAACGAGACGCCTCACTAACTGAGTCCTCAGTGTGCTCTCCCTGGACTCTCTGAGCCCAACGGAGACAGGCTCTAGCCACCCAAGCTCCACAAGCCGCATCCACTTTCGGCGATTTAAAGAGCTCCTTATCTTGCTCCACTAGCGGATAAAGGCGGGACATCACCCGAGAGCCTCTGAGTGTGGACTCAGGCATATCCCACTCACCCTGTATCATCTCTTTAATAACTCTATGCATGGGAAACGCTTTCTGCGTCTTACGAAAGGCCTGCAATAGAGGATCTTCTAAGGTAGCCTCCTCCACCGGCTCAGACACCGGCACATTTAACGCCTTCAGTGTCTCCGAAATCAGTGAGGGTAACTCTTCCCATCGAAAAATACGCACTACTCTAGCCTGATCCTACTGTTCTGGAATCTCTCCTTCTTCCAGCTCCTCTTCCATTTCCGGATCATGCTCCTCACCTTCCGTGAGCATATCCTCCGAAAACTCAGACTGACACCGCTTCTCCGGCTCGACTCGGGCCCTCTTTGGCCCTAAAGTCGCCAGTGTCCCTGATAGCGGAGTGTCTGGCCTTTTCTGCCCCAAATCCGCCGCCATGGGTGCAACGGCCGAGGAAGAAGAATCTCTAGGAGCACTGGCAAATGCCCTTTGAATAGGAGCTACAAAGTCTGGAGAAAAAAATTGATGTCAAATCACTAGCCAAGGGCGCCCGAGTCCGCGGGACATCCGGAGCCAAGGAGGGACCTGGTACAGGTTCTACGGGGTCTACCAGCGGAGAAATCGGCCCCTGCGCCACTACCTCCCGGTCCTCCGTCGAATCCAATCGCTGGTGCTCCACTGCTGAAGCCTGGCTACAGTTCTTACAGATGCCTGCCTCTGACACCATAGACCTCTTTACTCCACAGAGCAAGCATAAGGTCTTTGCAGGCATCCCTCCTATGTGCCTTACGCAACGTTTCAAAAAACTTTGAAAAGCCTCCAAAAGCTTTCCCCCTTAATCACATAGAGCTACCAGAAAAGTTCAGCTGAGACCTGCCCTAACGTCTCAGAACCGCTCCTTTTTTTTAAAAATCTTTTAAGCGTAAACGAAAGCAGGAAGGCCACCGACCTGAAATGTACCAGAACTACTTGAAAACGAAACTTCCTCAACTCAAAAGTACCAATTGTTTCCCCGACGCCGCTACCGGCCTTTTCCCGCCCAAAACGGGACGCGGCGGGAAACTGCTGCCTACTCGGGCCTGGTTCCAAGAATACCCTCCCCCCCCCCGAGTTTAATCGCAAAGGCAAATCAGAAATCGCATCTTACCTTACCGATAAGAGTCGGTGAAACAGCCTGGGCTGCTCCAACACAACATGCCCAGTTTCAGCAGTCAAAAGTGCTGCGATCAAGAGCTACGCAGAGACCTGTGCGTTAGCTTTTTCTGGCTGCCGAACTCAACCAAGCGCCTGCAGGCACAACCTGCGTTGCACTGGAGAAGGCAGAAAAATGAATTTGCCCCCCTCCCCCCGGGTCTATCCTGGTCCTTAAATCTTTCTGCCCTCTGTCTCTCTGGTAAGAGGGAGGAAGAATGAAAGTGAGGCCCTGCAGCAGTCAAAAATTAAAGTGGTACACCCCAAAAGGAACTAAAAGAAAATAAGAAAGTAATAAGAAAATTCCAAGGAACACAAAATATGCCCAATTTGATTCAAATCAACTAAAATAACTAACACTAAGCCCTTAATTGTTTCTCTTGAGAGCCAGAAGCTCTGGCTCACATCCTCCAGCTGCTTGGAGACTGATATAACTGGAGTGGGAAGAGCCGGTACCTGTGTCCTTATACCAGTGTCATCAAAGAATGACATCTATCAGTCTCCAAGCTGCTGAAAGAGGATGACAACCCTAGAGTTTCCGGGACTAGACTGGAGGGATGATAAGGAAAGGGTGTTTTTTCCCTTATAAGCTTCATTTTTTTGCCTTTAAATGTATCACTGGTCTGCTCTGTCAAAGAGCTTGTTTGGTTTCATCTGTCCATAGAACATTTTCCCAGAAGGATTGTGGTTTCTCAAAGTGGGTGTGAGCAAAGATCAGGCATGCCTTTTTATGTCTGTCTTTGAGGAGTGGGGTCCTCCTTGGCCTTTGCCAATGAAGTCCTTCTTTGTTTAGTACACGGCATATGATGTGGGTTGAAACCACCACTCTAGATTTCTCCAGGTCAGTGTTAAGCTCTTTGGATGTTAAACGTGTTTGGCCAACAGCTTGCATAACCTTTGAAGACTTCTTGAATTAATTTCCCTCTTCCCACCACACCCTGTGAGATTCTTGACAGTTTCATGAGCAGAAAACTCCTTAACATTGCGAACTGTAGACACAGGAATTCCAAGGTCTTTAGAGATGGCCTTGTACTCCTTTGAAGTTTGGTGAAAATGGCTTTTATGACGGTCTCATGCAGCTCTCTTGACCACAACTGTATTTCCAGACATAATTTCTGAAATAGTTTCAGCTGAAAACTAGTTGTTATCTGCTCATGCCTTGTGGTCAATATTATGGGCACCCTTGCAGTTCAACTTCTTAATGTCCAATATCTCCTAAAAAAGTGGGGCCAATGAAATTGTTTGGACTATATATGCACACATTTGACACATAAAAGAATCAAATGAAACAAGACCAATTAAAAAAGAAAATAGTATAAAGTCTGGGACATTGCCAGGTCAAAATTATTTTGTCACAAAATTTTTGTCTGAGTTTGTGCCATGAAAGAATTGTCTCTCTCGAAGCACAGCACTCCTTTTTATTATTTTTAAGAGAAGGGAATTAACCCTCACCACAAACCAAGGGAAAATGGAAAATCTCCGAGGAAAATGAAGGTATATATACTAGTGGGTGGAAGAAACACCAGTACTTAGCTTTCAAGTGAAAAACACTTGTAGCTCTATATTCAAATGTCCGTCTATGGCACTACTCATGCCAACGAAAAAATACCAAAATCTAAGGGACAGCCACTACAGATGTTTGTTCCTCTCAATAAGCACCTGGCCTGTACTCTCCGGATCCGCCGTTCACTCCAAACCAAGTCATCCTTACAGCAGCCGCACCTGGTAGGTCACTCCATTCCTCCTTCAATCCCAGCAATACACTGTAGCGTTGTGTCACTTCACGTATTGCTGGGATTGAAGGAGGAATGGATTAACCTACCAGGTGCGGCTGCTGTAAGGATGACTTGGTTTGGAGTGAACGGCGGATCCGGAGAGTACAGGCCAGGTGCTCATTGAGGGGAACAAACTTCTGTAATGGCTCTCTTGGATTTCTTTTGCAGCTCTTTTTTCGTCAACATGAGCAGTGCCATAGACAGACATTTGATTATAGCAGCTACAAGTGTTTTTCACCTGAAAGCTAAGTACTGGTGTTTCCTCCACCCACCTTCATTTTCCTCAGGGAGATTTTCCATTTTCCCTTGGTTTGTGGTGAGGGTTAATTCCCTTCTTTTAAAAATAATAAAAAGGAGTGCTGTGCTTCGAGAAAGACAATTCTTTCATGGCACAAACTCAGACAAAAATTTTGTGGTAAATTAGTTAGTATAATATTTTAGGGCTTTATCCTTTTGGTAATAAGAAATTGTGGATAAGCATTTAGGTTTTTGGGGGGGCTTTAATAGGTCATAATTATTGGCACCCTTATAAACAATTCAAATCAATTTGAACAAAACAACCACACTCCCCCTGCAGTAAAATTAGATGCACTTGTGATTGGTTCAAGTCATGTGAGTACTGACAAATAATGAATAATGGCTCTAATGTTTAAAATGGCTATGTTATGCCTTGTTCCATTTTCACAATGGTGAAGACAAGAGAGCTGCCTGAGACCGTCAGAAAAGTCATTATCACCAAACATCAAAATTCAAAGGGGTAGAAGGCCATCTCCAAAGACCTTGGGGGATTCCTGTGTCTACAGTTCACAATGTTATTAAGAAGTTTTCTGCTCATGAAACTGTCAAGAACCTCCCAGGATGTGGTGGGAAGAGGAACATTAATCCAAGAGGTCTTTGAAGGTTAGTGTGAACTGTTGGAAAAACACCACATACAACATCTAAAGATCTTAAGGCTGATCTGGTGCAATAGAGAGTGGTGCTTTCAACCCACATCATATGCTGCACGCTAAACAAAGAAGGACTTCATGGGTGAAGGCCAAGGAGGACCCCACTACTCACAGACATAAAAAGGCACTCCTGGATCATTGCACAAACCCACCTTGAGAAACCACAATCCTTCTGGGAAAATGTTCTGTGGACAGATGAAAGCAAACTTGAGCTCTTTGACAATGCAGATCAACATTTATTTACAGACTAAGAAATGAACCTTATAAGGGAAAAAAACCACACCCTTCCTACAATTAAATATGGTGAAGGTTCCATAATGTTGTGCAATTGTTTTTCTGCCTCAGGAACTGGAGGCCTGAAATGTATTAAAGGGATCAGAAAGTCAGAGGACTACCAAGGTATTTTGGAGCGAAATGTGCTACCTAGTGTCAAAAAGCTAAGTCTGTGTCGAAGGAGGATGACACAAAACATACATCCAAAAGAATAGTTAAAAACTAAAAAATGGGACTATTTTAAACTGGCCAGCAAGGAGTCCTGATCTCAATCCAATTGAGAACGTTTGTTTGGAAAGAGCTGAAATCTGCCATTGGTAAAGGGAATCCTGGAAACATTCATGATTTGTAAGAAATCACAGTTGAGGAATGGGAGAAACTACCAGCAAACAGATGTACAAAACTTATAGAAGACTACAAGAAACGTTTGAAGGCCATCATCACTGCCAAGAGCTGTGCAACCAAATATTAGTGAAGGGTGCCATTAATTCTGTCCATGCCATATTTTGGGGGGGTTTTCTCAGAAATTACTACATGTAAGTTGCACAGACACTTTGGCTTTCCTTATAACATACTTTGAACCTACTATTAAAATATTCTGAGAAATAATTGGAAATATTCCAACTGTATGTTAAGGTATTGTACATAACATACCTAAAATTCAAGGGTATTAATAATGTTGACCACAACTTTACAAAGTGTTCTTCAGTAGGAGAAGTTTTGCCGAGGATCTGCATGAAGTCCTAGGCAGAGCAACATGTGGTTTATTGGATATAGTGCCTTTATTAAGTACTCTCGTGAGATAAAGGTAGGTGCTGACAGTTGCCTTGAGTCAAAGGGAAAGGACATGCAATATTATAGCACAGAAAATTATCTGATAATATTTGCAAATCGGGGTGTCCTTACCGTTAGAAGATAGTTATTTCAATAAACCATATTGAATTCTGTAAGCTCCTACATCAAAGGCAAGCTTCAATTAATGCTCTGGTCAGTAAATAGCCTTCATAGTTGAAGCACAACCTTCATATGTCTATTTCTGCTCCACTAAGAAATCAGACACAGTCATCAAAACTGTAACCGATGAAGCTAACGCGGGACAACAACGCTAGAACAATAAAGTGTATGAACCTCCTCCCCCCTTGTGTATCTATCTGGGAGCCTGTGCATTTCTGAAACCAAAGTGTGTGTGCATAACAATCTGAGTAATTATTTCAGGATGTTTGTGTGTGCGACTAAAAAGTCCTGGGAGTGTGAGTATACTATGTGGACCAATCTCTCTTCCTGCTGCGACAGGTCCGATAAACCAAAGCAGACGCGAGTTCCTCACTGACCTGCTGCCTCTCCGGGGCTCTCCCGCAGCTGCCACCGGGCTCAAATCGCCGCAGTCGCCCCTGCTCCTCCTCGTCCTCCTCTTCCCCCCCACCGCGCTCCCATGCTCTCCGGTATCTCAGCAGCTCTTCCGTGGAGGAACACATCGCGGGGCTCTTCGGCACCGCTAGACTCGTCCGTCGACACCGGAGGACTAACTAGCAACTGCCGCCCCACCGTGCCTCGCGCTCCTCCCTCCTCTTCCTTCCCACTTGCGTTACCTAGTTGCTGCCGCTGGAAGTGGTAATAAGCCTAAGCACGCGCTGCTTTGCTCGCCTCACCCTGCTGTGGTTGCTAGGTCTCGGCCAACTCGCGCTAGCCTCCCCCTGCCGCCGCACAGAGAGGGAGGGGTGCTGTGACATCACGTGCGTTTCGTTGGAGGGTAGCCGCCTGTGCTCTTGGTGTCGCGACGGTTGGCAGAAAGAAACCGAAAGCGCTGTCCTGTGGGCAGACAGCCTCGATTCTTTCGAAAAGACGATTGAGACTTTGCAGGCTCCATTGGTATAGAAGCAGTGAAATCTTTTTTTAAGGGCGTTAAGCGTTTTATAACCCTCAAGTAGGGGCTGCTAAGTAGACGGGGGCAGCTCAAGGCAATCGGTTGCCCGAGGCGAGAGATGAGATGCCCTCCCCCAAGGCAACAAAAGAGAAGTGGAACATCTTTACATTGGTGTGTTTGTCACCCTATAGCTTCAGCCTCATCCTCAAGCTTTCTACTGAGTGATACTGTATTGGGCAAAACGTTGGTGGGGCCTTGGCGGTCCACTCTATTCCGCTATTACAAAAACACATTCTGAAACTACTGGTTATACTCAGCAAAAAGAATAGTAAATTTAATTATGTAGTCTGAGACTTAATACTACTACTGTGTATTCACCATTGTCAGAGCCTCCAGACACACCCACATCACTCCCATATTGAAATCCCTCCATTCCTGATCGTGTAACCGTCTAGTCCCGGACCTCTGGGTTCCCTATCTCATCCAGCAGCTTTGGAGACTGAGAAACTCCTCCTTTTTATGATGTCACAGGTATATCTTCCGGGTATCCATCTCCTGTCATCAGTTACCTCAGTCTCCAAGCAGCTGGATAGATAGGAGCCCGCACTGTCGGGCTCACTAGAGAAACTGTTTTATCCTCTTTACCTTGATTTTATTTCCTTATTTTTACCTTTTCCTTTCTTGGGGGTTTCTTTCTTAAGGAGAGCTTCTGTCTTACTGAACTGTGCCCTCTACTTGGTCTGCAGGCTGCTCTCTTCCTCTGTCTCCCTTTTCCCTCTTCCCCCCCCCCCCTCCCCTTCGTTTTTTTCTTACTTTGCTCAGTAGACTCAGCCGCTGTTCACTCCCTGGGATCCCCCCGGCCCGGTCAGCTGCCTTTTGGGGGTGAGATCCGGAGGTCTGCCTAGCCAGCGCCACACAGAAGTTTGCCTGTTAGTGCGCTGGCAGGCCCTCCCGTTAGCGGACCAGCTCCGAAGTATGTGTGCAGCCTCCGGCGTGTTTGCCCGCGCGCGGTAAACGACGCGGTCACAGCCTGGTGTGTGTGCTGCAGGCGCCTTCCCCTCAGCGGCCCGGAGGTAAGCGGCACGTCTTTTTTCTGGGCGCGGGGGTGGTGATTGGTTTTTGGCGCCAAAGGAGTGAACTGCAGGCCAGACCGCGTGGCGGTTCAGCATTAGCGTGACGCTGCTGCGTCTGGCGGTTTTTCTTCGGGCCCGGCTCTCCGTGCCGGTTCGGGGTATCTTGCAGCTCGTGCAAGTTACTTTTATTTTTTAAATAGCTGGGAGCTTGTTCTGCGCTGTTCGTAAAAAAAAAAAAAAAGAGCGAGGACATTCCGGGCCCTTTTCCTGCCTCTCTCCTGCAGTGTGGGTAGGTCTTAGGTGGGAAGGGTTTTTTTCCTGATCAGTTATTTTTCTGGTTCTTTTACAATGCCTTCTAAGCCGCTCTGCTTAGTCTGTGGCATGAAGAAGGGGTCTCCTTCCGGGGTGTGTAAGGCCTGCGCACGGGACCCCGATGTCCTGGACCCTCCCGGTGTTGCCTCGGCGGTCGGCCCAGGTGCTCCGTCTGAGGGCTCTAGCGCGCCTCTTCCTGAGTTGTCCCTGGGGGATCCTGTGGCTGGTCCCTCCTCCGCCCCGGTCCCGTCTCCTCCTCCTCCTGCTTTTCCCACGGATTTGTCGGCTATTTTCTCCAAGACCTTTGTAGCACTCCTTCAGCGGTCTTTCTTGGCATCCGCTCAGCAGGGCAAGGGCCCGGAGGTCTCAGCTGGGGTTAAGAGGGCCGCGTCCCCTGCTCTGGCTGGGGGCCCTTCCACTAGCTCCAAAAAGCCGCGCCTGGAGAGTCCACTTGCGGACTGTTCGGTGACCTCGGAGGGGCCCCTCTCTGATGGTGAGGTCCCTGATTTTGAAGCAGAGGAGGAGCTGGAGGAGGGCGAGCTGGCTGAGCGGGAAGACCAAGCGCGGGTCGTGCGCGTCTTCCGCAGGGAGGAGCTTCCTGCTTTGATACTAGAGGCCCTCAAGATTTTAAATATGCCGGTCCCAGGGACGGCGGAAGATGACACCCTAGAGGATCCGTTGCTTCAGGTTTTTAGGAAGACTCAGAAGGTGTTCCCGGTTCATCGGGTGTTCAGGGAGATGATTCAGGAGGAGTGGAACCTGCCTGAAGCTCCTTTGAAAGGTGCCAGGATCATGAGCCGCCTGTATCCATTGTCGGACCAGGATAGGGAGGTGTTTAAGCCGCCCAAGGTGGATGCCGCTGTCTCGGCAGTCACCAGGAAGACTACTATCCCGGTAGAGGGCAGTACGGCTCTCAAGGATGCTCAGGATAGGAAGTTGGATGTGCTGCTGCGGCAGGTCTTTAACGTGAATGCGCTGTCCCTGCATGCGGCTATCTGCGGTGCCTGGGTCGCTAGGGCCTGTCTCCGCTGGTCCCAGCGGCTTCAAGAGAGCTCGGACGCTGCCGAGTCCGGCGAGGCGGCTAAGATGGAGTCTGGTGCTGCCTACTTAGCCGACGTTCAGTATGATCTCATGCGGGGTTTAGCCAAGAGCATGGCGTCCGCTGTTGCGGCTCGTCGGTACCTGTGGCTTCGCAACTGGGTGGCAGATAGTGCCTCCAAGGCTAGATTGAGCAAGCTTCCCTTTAAGGGTCGCCTATTGTTTGAGGAAGACTTGGAGAAGCTGGTTAAAGACTTGGGTGAGTCTAAAGGGGGCAAGCTGCCAGAGGACAAGCCTAGGCCTAGCAGGCAGTTTTCGACTGGTAGGGGGCAGCAGCGCGATTTTCGCCGTTTTAGATCCCTCAGATTCGGTTCTGCCCAGAGAAGCCGTTTCTCCAACAGAGGTCAGCCCTTTCGGGGGTTTCGGGGCGCGGGGAGAGGCTTTGGATCGGCCTCTTCCTCCTCCTTCGCTGCCAAGAAACCACAATGAGATAAGGGGGGCCCAGGCACCCATACTCCCTGTAGGGGGGCGGTTGCAGGAGTTTTACGCTGCCTGGGCCCGGGTCACTTCCGATCAGTGGGTGTTGAAAGTCGTGCGAGAGGGGTACGCCTTGGAATTCCTGCGGCCGGTGCGGGAGTCCTTCGTGCTCTCTCCCGGAAAGTCGGCCTCCAAGCGCGCTGCGAGCGACGGTCCGGAGGCTTCTAGAGCTCCGGGCGATTGTGCCCGTGCCGCCCGACCAATGCGGCGCCGGTCGCTACTCGATTTACTTCGTCGTCCCCAAAAAGGACGGGGGCGTCCGCTCGATCTTGGATCTCAAGGGCGTGAAACGCTGTCTCCGCGTTTCCCATTTCCATATGGAGACCTTGCGGTCGGTCATCGTAGCGGTGCAGAGCGGGGAGTTTCTCACCTCGCTGGACTTATCAGAGGCGTATTTGCACATTCCCATCCGCGAGGAGCATCACAAATTTCTCCGGTTCGCAGTACCCTTCGGTCATTTTCAGTTCCGAGCGTTGCCCTTCGGCTTGGCGACGGCGCCGCGGACCTTCACCAAAGTTATGGTCGTGGTGGCGGCGGCCCTCAGAAAGGAGGGGATCTTGGTGCATCCGTACTTGGACGACTGGCTGATTCGGACGAAGTCCCAGTCGGAGAGTGTCTCAGCGACGGCTCGCGTAGTAGCCTTTCTGGAGGAGCTCGGTTGGGTTGTCAATCGGTCGAAGAGTCACTTAGTTCCCTCTCAGGTTTTGGAGTATCTCGGAGCTCGCTTCGATACCAAGGTCGGAAAGGTCTTTCTGACGGCGGAAAGGGCGGTGGCCCTTCGGAAATTAGTGACCCGGTTCCTTCAGTACAAGGCGCCTTCGGCGTGGCATTACCTTCAGTTGCTGGGCACTATGGCGGCGACCATCGGGACGGTCCCCTGGGCGAGGGCCCACATGC
Organism: Ichthyophis bannanicus; assembly: GCA_033557465.1. Lineage (NCBI taxonomy): Eukaryota > Metazoa > Chordata > Amphibia > Gymnophiona > Ichthyophiidae > Ichthyophis > Ichthyophis bannanicus. The sequence continues at coordinate 1,199,112,665 of CM066032.1, read as the reverse complement.
GGCCTCTGCAGAGAGCGTTGCTTCACCACTGGTCGCATCAACAGGACTCCCTATCCAAGAAGTTGCCCTGTCCGCTGGATGCTCAGCGGTCCCTGCAATGGTGGTTGCTTCCCGAGTCCCTGGCGGCAGGAAGAGAGCTGACTACCCCGGCCTGGGTGCCCGTAATGACGGACGCCAGCCTCCTGGGCTGGGGCGCTCATTGCTCCAGAGCGTTTGCACAGGGACAATGGACGAGTCAGGAAGCAGCGTGGTCCATCAATAGGCTGGAGTTGACGCTGACGCTGGCGTTCCAGGCGTTCCATCCGCTGGTTCGAGGCCAGGCGGTCCGCGTGTTTTCCGACAATGCCGCAGCAGTGTCTTATGTCAACAGATAGGGCGGTACCGGCAGTACGAGACTGGAACTCGAGGCCGCAGTCCTGTGCGAATGGGCCGAGGTACACCTTCTAGACCTATCGGCCGCACATGTCGCCGGGGTGGAGAACGTGCAGGTGGACTTCCTCAGTCGGGTTCGGGTGGATCCGGGGGAGTGGGTCCTCCATCCCGCAGTCTTCGAGATGATAGTGCGCCGTTGGGGTGCGCCGGTCATGGATCTCATGGCGACCTTTGCCTCGGCGAAGGCCAGCCGCTTTTACAGCAGGCGACGGGAAAGGATGTCAGAGGGCTTGGACGCGCTCGTGCAGCCTTGGCCCAGGGAACAGTTGCTGTATGTGTTTCCCCCGTGGGTTCTCGTAGGCAGAGTTCTGCAGCGGATCGAACAGCACCGGGGTCAGGTCGTCCTGATCGCTCCGGATTGGCCTCGGCGGCCGTGGTACAGGGACCTGATGCGGTTGGTAGTAGCGAAGCCTTGGCGGCTTTCGGCTCGTCCGGACCTTCTCGCGCAGGGTCCTCTCTTCATACCTCACGTGAGTCGGTTCTCGCTTACGGCTTGGCTCTTGAAAGGGCGCGGCTGAGGGCCAGAGGTTACTCCTCGGCGGTTGTTTCTACACTGTTGCAGGCCTGGAAACGTTCTACCTCGCTTGCGTATGTCCGTGTCGGGCGGGTTTTCGAGGCTTGGTGTCTGGACAGGAAGCTCGAGGCCTTGCGGGCTTCCATTCCGCAGATCCTGGATTTTCTGCAGGATGGATTGGCTAAGGGCTTGGCGGTGTCGTCGTTGCGTGTGCAGGTGGCTGCCTTGTCCTGTTACCGTGGTAAAGTAGGAGGCCAGCCGCTCGGTTGCCATGCTGATGTCAAGCTTTTTTTGCGGGCGGGTTCCTTACTTCGCCCGCCGACACGGCCGTTTGTCCCGAAGTGGCATCTCCCCTCCGTGTTATCCGCGCTGGAGCGCGAGCCTTTTGAGCCTCTATCGAGGGCGTCTCTCAAGGACCTTACTTTGAAGGTGGTGTTTCTGGTAGCCATCTGCTCGGCTCGTCGGGTTTCCGAACTGCAGGCGCTTTCTTGCCGGGAGCCTTATCTCCTCTTTTTCCCGTCGAAGGTGGTTTTGCGTACGGTGCCGGCCTTCCTTCCTAAGGTGGTCTCGCCTTTTCATGTGAAGCAGGAAATTTCCCTGCCGGTGTTTTCTCACTCTGCAGGTTCTTCGGGTTTGCGAGGGTTGCGCTTGCTGGATGCTCGGAGGGCGCTTAAGAAGTATCTTCAGCGTACGGACAGTTTTCGCAAATCCGACCGGCTTTTTGTCCTTTTTGCGGGTCCCCGGAAAGGGGAAGCGGCGTCAAAAGGGTCCATCGCGAGGTGGATCAAGCAGGCTATTGCCTCGGTCTATATCTCGTGCGGTCGGCCGGTCCCAGTTGGCCTGCGGGCTCATTCCACTAGGGCACAGGCCTCGTCCTGGGCTGAAGTGCATCAGGTGTCTCCGGTGGAGATTTGTAAAGCAGCGACATGCTCGTCCCTAAACTCTTTTGCGAAGCACTACCGTCTGGATGTGCAGAGGGCAGAGGAGACCGCTTTTGGTTCGGCTGTTCTTCAGGCTGGTCTCCTGGGGCCCTCCCAGATTTGAATCTCTCACTGCTCTGGTACTTACCCAGAGGTCCGGGACTAGACCGGTTACACGATCAGGAAGGTGAAATTAGACTTACCTGCTAATTGTTGTTCCTGGAGTGTAGCCGGTCTAGTCCCGTATCCCTCCCTAGGGTTGCACTTCTTCCGGCGCCTGAAGTACGGTAGGCATTACAGGTAAGCACGGTTCTTTACCGTTTTCTCTAGCGGGTTGTTCTCTCTTTGGAGTAGGGAGAAGCCTGCGTCAGTTTAAGTCACGGTTTATGTCTTACGTTTTGGGGGGTGGTGCGGGGATGGTCTGTTACTTTCTTTTTGTTTCTCTCTCCGGTGAGTCTGCTTTGTCAATAGGTTACTGATGACAGGAGATGGATCCCGGGAAGATATACCTGTGACATCATAAAAAGGAGGAGTTTCTCAGTCTCCAAAGCTGCTGGATGAGATAGGGAACCCAGAGGTCCGGGACTAGACCGGCTACACTCCAGAAACAACAATTAGCAGGTAAGTCTAATTTCACCTTGGCTTCCCATAGCACCAAGAATCAAACACAAAGCTCTTGCTTTTATCCACAAGGTACCCCACAACACCACATCCAAACACTTTCAGATGCTCATCAGGTGCCCTAACAGACCAGGCAGACTGTAGCAGCTCATAAACATGCAATAAATAATACCAGGAGTCAGTTCAAAGATCCAAGCCAGTTTATTGTGCACAAGGCTCAGACAGGAAAGCATCCAAAAAGGACTGAGCAATGAAGAACAGAAACATATTCCTTATATACAATTTTCGCAGTTTGATACAGGCAAACTTTCTATTGGTCCCAATGCCCCCTGCACCTGTCCAATCAGGGACCCTCTCTGGGCCTAGCACCCTGTTCCCCCTTCTTAGGCTATTCTAACAAAGGCTCAGTTTCTAGACATAGATACATTTCTACTGCAAGGTCATTTCTAGCCTAGAGAATGTGAGAATGCAGAACACTGGAACATAGCTATCATCAGCATAAAAGAATTTAATAAAGAATTCATACAAACTTATCAGAAAGCAGTTTGAAGCAGTTTCCCAGACTTTCACTGACTTTGGTCTTTCTCAACACTATTAATCTCTGGTGGGGGCAGGGCCGGCCCGTCCATTGAGCGAGAATGTTTTTTGCACAGGGCCCCGTGTTTCAGGGGGCCCCGCGCAAAAAACATTCTGATCTAAAAGTAAAATTTAAAAAAAAAAAAAAAAAGCTGCCGCTGCCGGGGCCGCCACGGCAGAATTGAGTGTGCCGCGGGGCCCCCCCTGCCCAGCAGAGCCTGCCCTCCCCTGTATCACCTCTCTCTTTGCAGCTGCAGTCACACGCGCCGGCTTTCAGAGCACGAGGGGAGAGTTTCTCCCTCGCTGCTCTGTTAAGCCCGCGGGGGCTGATGGGAAGTTCCCATCAGCCCCCGCGGGCTTAACAGAACCGCGAAAGGGAAACTAGTTCCTTTGCGCTCTGAAAGCCGGCGTGCGTGACTGCAGCAGCAAAGAGAGAGGTGATACAGGGGAGGGCAGGCTCTACTGGGCAGGGGGGCCCCACGGCACACTCGATTCTGCCGCAGCGGCCCCGGCAGCGGCAGCAGACCTCTTTTTTTTTTTTTAAATTTTCCCTAGGCTGGGCTGGGCTGGGGGGGGGGGTTAGGAGTGGTGATGGGCTATGGGGGAGCTAAGTCTGTATATGGGCTGATGGGATTAGGACTGGAAGTGGGTTGATGGGGGGTTAGGACTGGTAATGGGCTATGGGGGGGGCTTAAACTAAAAATTAGGTGATGGATTAGGACTGGAAATGGGCTGGTGGGATTAGGACTGGGAGTGGGCTATGGGGGGCTAGGACTGGAAATGGGCTGATGGGGTAAAGACTGGAGGTGGGCTGATGGGGTTAGGACTGGTAATGGGCTGTGGGCTGTTGGGGGGGTTAGGACTGGTAATGGGCTATGGGGGGGCTAGGACTGGAAATGGGCTGATGGGGGGGTTAACACTGGAGGTGGGCTGATGGGGTTAGGACTGGTAATGGGCTGTGGGCTGATGGGGGGTTAGGACTGGTAATGGGCTATGGGAGGTGGTTAGGACTGATAATGGGCTATGGGGGGGGGCTAGGACAGGAAATGGGCTAATGGGGAGGGGTTAGGACTTGAGGTGGGCTGATGGGGTTAGGACTGGTAATGGGCTGTGGGCTGTTGGGGGGGTTAGAACTGGTAATGGGCTATGGGGGGGTTAAGACTGGTAATGGGCTGTTGGCTGATGGGGGCTGTCTGGTAATGGGCTATGGGGGGGTTAGGACTGATAATGGGCTATGGGGGGGCTAGGACAGGAAATGGGCTGATGGGGAGGGGTTAGGACTTGAGGTGGGCTGATGGGGTTAGGACTGGTAATGGGCTATGGGGGGCTGACTGGAAATGGGTTGATGGGGATTAGGACTGGAAGTGGGCTGATGGGGGGTTAGGACTGGTAATGGGTTATAGGGGGGGCTTAAACTGAAAATGAGGTGATGGGGGGTTAGGACTGGAAGTGGGTTGATGGGGGGGGCTAGGACTGGTATTGGGTTGGGGGTGGCTAGGACTGGTATTGGGTTGGGGGGTTGCTAGGACTGGAAATGGGCTGATGGGGGGCTAGGACTGGAAATGGGCTGATGCAGGGACTAGAAGGGATTGGATGCTGGGTGAGGCTGGAACTAGAAGGGAGCTGATGTTGGGGGAGGATTAGAATGGGATGGGGCTGGGAGAGTAAAATGGAGAGGGGAAAAATATTTTGTGTGGGAGGGATAAAAAATCTACAATTGGCCAGGTATTGGGAGAGTAAGTGGGGATTGAGGATGGAGGGGTAAAATTTGAGTGGATGAAATAGGAATGAGGAAAGAGCAAAAGGAGAAAGATTAGTATGTTAAAGCAGATGTAGAGAGAGAATGGAAAAAAAACTAGAAGAGAGAAGAAAGGACAAATGGACAGCAGACGATGGAGAGTTAGCAGAAGACACGAAGAAACCAGAAGAAAGTGGCTGGAGCAATTGCAACTGAAAAAAAATGTGCATCATTACGTCTGCGCTTTGTTTAGTACAAGAGCAAATTAATGTATAGTTTTATTTCTACAGTGTTGTACATTCCAAGTTTGGCTTTTGGGATTCCCAGTTTAATTATTGTCTTCCTGTTTCTAAATTGTGATTCCTTGTTTGGTGATGGTCTATGTTCTGCATGTGTAACTGAGCTGAGGTATTCTGTTTATGTAATTCCTATTTGACATTGCCACTTGTTCTCTTTCCCCAGTAGGTCATGTATTGTTGTTCTCTGAAATGTATTGGTTTAATATTTGCATGTTTCCTTTTGATAGGTAGGGTATGGTGCTTTGTGAGTCCTGGTAGTGCTGTTAGGATACGGCGGGTTTGCTATGGGTTCTAAATGGGCAGTGTTTGTAGTAGTTCCTAATGTGTCTGGTGGTTGGCGCTGGATTATAGTAATGTAAAAATCTTTTAGTCTTTCTTTATCCATACACTCATTAAGAGGCATGTTTACTAAAAGTTAGTATATGGTAACATTATGCAAATATTTATGCAAATGAGGCCCCGCACCGAGTCTCCGCACATGGCCCCGCACCCCCCTTGGGCCGCCCCTGGGTGGGGGTAGGGACTCAGGCCTAGCTTACAGGCCTCTCATACGTTTATAGGCTATTGTAGGCCCTAGCCTGCCACATTCCCCCCTCTGATTATTCTCACCCGCAAATAAGAAAGGGTGAGAATTAAATCACATATTATACTGGTGTAAAAGCATTATTTTGGGGTATAGGATGATATTGCCACATAGCTAATACTTTTGTAGCTGTCTTCCGTTCTACAGTGCCATCAACGGCTGCTGGCTTTACTTGACTGTGATGAATCCAGGGTTCGAGTTCTGCAATTTTTTTTTTTTTTAGAGTTCTGCAACTTTAACTGCAGTTGGGGTTGATAAGATGACAACGTAAGGTCCTTTCCAATGCGGTGCCAATGGTGTCTTTCTCCACTCTTTGATCCACACCGAGACTCCAGGCTTGAAAGGATGCAGAGGTTCTGTTAGATTGATGGGCAGCTGATCTTGTACCCACGTATGAAGACTGCAAAACAGAACTTAAAGCCAATGGTTCTTGTCTAGTAATTTCAGATCCAATCTGTTTCATATCTCCTTTTTTCCCTTGTACAATAGGCGGGGGTCGCCCATACAGAATCTCAAAAGGGGAAACTCCTAAAGACTTAGTAGGGGCTAAGCATATCCTAAGAAGGACTATAGGAAGAACTTGGGGCCACTTCAGGTGAGCTTCTTGACAAATAACTGAGACTTTTCCTGAACTCTGGGGTCTGTAGGCAGTATGCATCTGATAATGTCAATATCTCGGGGCCATACTTAATGGACTTGCCTCCTGAGGTTATCAACCCCCATTCTTTGTACAGGGCCCCATGTGCATGCAAGGTTGTAAGGGCATACTTGGAATCTGCGTACACATTTAGACGGAGCCCTTTTCCTATTTTCAGTGCTCTAGTGAGAGCTATCAGTTCAGCTTTCTGTGCTGAAGTCCCTGGGGGCAAAGCTGAGGACTCAACTACCAGATCAAGGGTCACCACTGCATACCCTGCACAACGATGTCCATTGATGATGGGACTACTTCCATCCACAAAGAAAGTCCGTTCTGGGTTTTCCAAAGGAACATCAGTCAAATCCAGGTGACTTGAGAATACAGTGTCCATAATTTCCAGACAGTCATCATCAGGGGGCCAGGACCAATTGGTAACAACTTAGCAGAATTCAAAGCTTGACTGACCATCAATTGCAATCGTGGATTCTCACACAGCTTACTTTGATACTTCAACATTCGCAAATTTGTGAGCCAGAAGTTCCCTTTGTGCTCCATAAGGGTCAAGACAGAGTGTGGTACGATGACTTGAAGATTCTGTCCCAAAGTGAGCTTGTCAGCTTCGCTCACTAAGAGGGCTGTGGCTGCAACGGCTCTTAAACAAGGGGGCCAGCCTTTTGCAACTGTATCCAACTGTTTTGATAAATAGGCCACTGGCCGTTGCCAAGATCCGAGAGATTGAGTCAACACTCCCAAAGCATTTCCTTGTGACTCATGAGCCTAGAGGCGAAAAGGTTTCTGGACATCTGGTAGGCCCAGGGCTGGTGATGACATCAAGGCAGTCTTTAAAGATCAAAATGCTGCATCCTGTTCAGGTCCCCATTCCAACGGAGACCTCTCCATTCCTTTAGTGGCTTGATACAATGGCTTTGCCAACAGCGCAAAGTTGGGTATCCATATTTGACAATAACCTGCAGCCCCCAGAAAAGCTCTCACTTGCCTCCTGGTGGTTGGAGTAGGAATACTACATACAGCTTCTTTGCGTTCTGGTATCAGGCGTCGGACTCCGCTGGAAAATTGGAATCCTAGATATTTAACTTCAGTCTGGCATAACTGTGCCTTGGCCCTGGAGACCTTGTATCCGGCTCCATTCAGAAGATGTAAGAGATCACTGGTGGCTTGTAAACATTCACTTTCCGAGTTGGTGGCTATTAGCAGGTCATCCACATACTGGAGAAGAACCCTTTTCCCTGGGTTCACAGGGTAGCTTGAGAGATCTTGATTTAGAGCAGCACTGAAGAGGGTAGGTGAATTTTTGAATCCTTGGGGTAATCGAGTCCAAGTGAGTTGGCCCTGCCTTCCTGTTGTAGGATCTTGCCATTCGAAAGCAAACAAGAGCTGACTGGTGGGGGCTAGGCGTATGCAAAAGAAAGCATGTTTTAAATCCAAAATGGTGAAGTAAGCAGCCTCAGCAGTAATCAGTCCCAAGAGAGTATAAGGATTTGATACCACTGGATGTATAGTTACAACTGCATCATTCACTCGCCTCAGATCCTGTACTGGGCGATAATCTCCCGTCCCTGGTTTCTTGACTGGGAAAAGGGGGGTATTCCAAGGTGACCGGCATGCTTTAAGAAGTCCATACTTCAGCAGTTTCATCAGATGGCAGTGGATACCTTCAATAGCTGGTCGAGGAAGGGGATACTGTTTCACATGCACTGGTTCCGCTCCTGGCTTGAGGGTGACAATGATGGGGGCTATGTTCTTCACTAGGCCAGGTGGATTATCCTCCGCCCATACTCCGTGCGGAGCTGAAAGGTTGGTGGGTATACAGGAGCTAGCTGTCTTGGTTGGAGATACACTATAGAACCGCCACTCTTCTTCTCGGGGGACAGTCAGCACCATCAATCCAGCAGGCTTCGAGTTCACAGTCATTTGCATTTCTCCCCCTTCAGCAAAGGATATCTGCGCCTGGAGCTTTGCAAGCATATCTCGGCCCAAAAGTGGAATAGGGCATTCAGGCATATACAGGAACTGGTGCGTTATTTTCTGCCCCCCTAGTTCACACATGCGGTTCTGCAGAAAAGGCTTAGTGGCCCTAACTCCAGTGGCCCCAACAATGGTGATGAATCGAGAGGACAAAGGAGCCACTGGCTTTGTCACCACTGAATGTTCTGCTCCTGTATCCACCATAAAGTCCATATATTGGTCCCCTATTTTCAAACTGACCATAGGCTCCTGGGGACCCAGGGTGAGCTTGGAGCCCGGTCTGGCCTAGTCTTCGTCCATATCATAGCCTTCGGCAACTGCCAGTCCCTTAATAGCTTCTTCCCTCTCATGTTGGAACTGTGCTCGGTTTATCCCTCCACGACTCTGGAATCGACCTCCTGTTCTCCTAGTACTCCCTCCTCCCCTCCGGGGGGGTGGAGTCAAGATGCGGGCATTCATTTTTCCAATGTCCTTCTTCTCTGCAATGGGCGCATTGATTCGCACCCAGTGGGGGCCCACTATTTCCACAGCCCCTTCCACATCCTCTGCTCCTTCGGTTAGGAAAACCTCCTCCACGTCGTTCAACTAAAGCAGCAGCAAGAAAATCTGCTTTCTTCTTCATTTTCCGTTCACTTTCTCTGCTACGCTCATGTTCACGATTCACAAACACCTTCTGAGCAACTTCCATTAACTGTGCTATATTCATGCCCGCAAATCCATCCATTTTCTGTAATTTTCGTTTTATATCTCTCTGGGACTGACTGACAAAAGCTGCGTTTACCATACGCAAATTATCCTGGGCTGCTGGATCGTATGGGGTATATAGCCTGTAGACTTCAGATAATCATTCATAGAAGGCTGCTGGGCTCTCATCTAGTCGTTGGAGAACTTCAGATATTTTTCCAATATTCATGGCTTTCTGGCCTCCCTTCTTTAGGCTTTGCATGAGGGCTTGGCGGAACCGATTGAGGGCTGTCTGCACTATTTGGATCCCACTTGGGGCCATCAAGGCTGATGGGTCTGCATAATACTGTTCATTAGTTCAATCAAATCCTAAGGTTTCTTGGTGTAGGAGGCATAATGCGTCTTTCAGTTCAGTAAATCAGTGGTGGAAAAAGGCACATAAACAAGACTGGTTGGCCCTACCACGACCTGGCCTTCGGTATTAAGGGTGGGTAGGCCCTGGACCTGGCACAATGGTATAACGTAACCATCCCTTTTACTGGTAGTTGTACTTCTGAAGGCATACGGCAATTGGGACTGTCGGGGTTCCACTTCATGTTCTTGGGCGCTGGCTGTGAGTGACCCTGAACTGGCGAATGAATCCCTGCTTGTAGTGTCATCGGTGGACTATGGCCCACTCGGAGTACTTTGAACTGAGCCGGGGCTTCCGGCCGGGGAGGGGAACGCCTTCTCCAGCCGCGGGAGCTGTTGGGAGGACACCCAGGGTAAAACTGCAGGAATGGGTTCCTCCTGGACAGGCTCTGCCTGGGATAGTGGCGGAGCCAAGGGGACTGGCCTATAGAGGAACTGGGGCGGAAGGGACGGGGGACTCTGGGGCTGAATAGACAGGCAGTTTCTTTTCCCCAGGCTTCTAGGCCCCTTGGGTAGTTGCTATAAATATCCTACACTGTTCCTCATAACAACACTTTAACCAGGAGGGCTTTTTTTTTTTTTTCCTTTTCTTTTTCTTTTTCACAAACATTTAACCAGAAGTCCATATAAGGGAACTGGTCAGGATGTTCTTTTCATGCAATCTGGTGAACTAAGGATATGATACTAACATCAAAGGTACCACCAGGGGGCCATGATGAGACCAGTACTGGCCACTCCCTATCACAAAGCATCTCTAATCGGGATGGAGACATTTCTATTCCATAGTCTCCAGCAAATCCCTTGCTAAAATTCCTAGTCATACATTGCAACGGAATTTGCGTGGACTCCAACCCCCCCCCCCCCCATGATGACGTACTTGACAACAGACAGAGGGGGCGGGCAGTCAGGCTGCATTTTCCTGTGGATTATGAGTCAGAACTATGCAACAATGTTCCTCTGGGTGCACTTATTAAAAAACTTATTATTAAAAACCAATTATTGCTGTAAACAAAGGGTAGGCAGAAAACATAAGCTTAGATTGGTTGCAATAAGCCTAATGGATGTGTTTGCTCATTCTAAATGGGAACAATTTAGATAAAGCCCTTAAAATATAAAACTATTATTTTGCAACATGTTATAACATCAATCCCAATAGAAAGAAATATGGCTCCTAACATGACGGCCACATATCTGTTACGTATGACTAGAATAAAAATACTTGGCATGAAACTAACTACCAGCAGTCATCAGCACTGAGCTGAACAATGTCTCTGCAAAGAAATTACTTTAAATCTTACAGTTCAGAAAGCAGATAGTCAAAGGACATGAAACGGATACTTTTTCATAAAGTTGGTGGATATCTGGAATGCATATACTCCCCTTTTCTTTTCTTTTAAACAATAAGTATGTCCTCTATGAGGTTCTTGCCACAGTATATAAAATCTTGTTTTACTTTTAATTTTGCTCAATAGCATACGCAGTCAAAACCAAATATATATATCAAAAATAAAATTCAAGCGCGATTAACTCCTCATTCACTCAGGATTTAAATCATTTTCAAGTCACGATCTGGTAACTACTGGCTCGGGATGCTTCATAGTCCTGTCAGGGCTCTTAACCTCTACTTGAAGGTCAAAGGAAAAACACAAGCAGTTTCCTTAATTTCTCTATCATTTCTGTTTGGACCATAAAAGACAAGTAGGGCTGAGATATAACAAGAACAATTGAGCCCAAAACTGTCGTGATCCAAAATTCTGACTAAATATTCCTATCAAATGATATATAATACATGACCATAGCAGAAGGAACATCACTGTTAGAACATATTGAATAAGACAGGTACAATTTTCCTGAAATATGCACAAATTAACCCAGCTGCAGAAGGTGGATTAAAAATTGAAAATAAGCCTTCAAAGGGTTAAAGGATACTAAACATTCCTTTCTGCAGACACACCCCTTCTCTCTCTGCTTGCTAGAGACTCACGCTGTGCTGAAAAAAACTGAAACAGCTTAAAAGCTGCGCTTAGAAGAGACTCCTGAGTGGTTGGGGTTTTTTTTTTCCCCCCTCCTTTCTCAGTACTATTCCTTAATCGGTAAACTGTTTCATGAATTACCCAACAGAATAATCTTACATTATACCAGAAGGGAAACCAGCGGTTTCAACAGATAACAAAACCAAATACAAACAACAGACAATAAGGGCGGGTAGTATGGCTGCAGGTAAGGGGTCCGTGCAGCCCAAAGAACAATAAGGGAGACAAACACCAAACACTTCCTCCTTTTCGCGACCTGGGCGCGGTCGCCCGGCCAGGAACTACGCTACTCAGGAGTCCGCTCTCGCTTGGTCTGCTATTCCAGACCTCTCAATCACACACACACAAGCATGCTAGCAACGTTTTCCCAGATTCCCAAGGCCTTACTGACTAACCATACCAAAGGATCGGTGGCTTCTATTCCGCTAACCCTTATGCGGAGCGTACTAGGACCGCCCTTGAGAGGTGATCAAGCTCTTTTTTTTTTTTACCATACCATATTCCCAAAACTGACTATCTGAGTAGTAAAGAAAACTTCTACTCACCGGATCTGGTTCCCGATACCAAACCAGTACGTGGGTTGGATCCTGGACTCCCCTCGGGTTCGGAGGTGTTGGCCAGCCAGAACCAGCAACCTGCGGAGGCAAGGAGGAATTCTCTCCGATACAAGAGGACCGGTGGCGCCAGAGGCTCTCCTGCGATCAGTCAGGTGCGGCTCCAGCCAGACCAAACCTTTTGAGGCGAGAGGTTGTGGTATATTCACTTGAATACCATCACACTACTCACACATTCCCGGCCCAATGCAATGCAATATAAGCATGCAATAAATAATAAGCATGCAATAAATAATACCAGGAGTCAGTTCAAAGATCCAAGCCAGTTTATTGTGCACAAGGCTCAGAGAGGAAAGCATCCAAAAAGGACTGAGCAATGAAGAACAGAAACATATTCCTTATATACAATTTTCACAGTTTGATACAGGCAAACTTTCTATTGGTCCCAACGCCCCCTGCACCTGTCCAATCAGGGACCCTCTCTGGGCCTTTCACCCTGTTCCCCCTTCTCAGGCTATTCTAACAAAGGCTCAGTTTCTAGACATAGATACGTTTCTACTGCAAGGTCATTTCTAGCCTAGAGAATGTGAGAATGCAGAACACTGGAACATATCTATCATCAGCATAAAAGAATTTAATAAAGAATTCATACAAACCTATCAGAAAGCAGTTTGAAGCAGTTTCCCAGACTTTCACTGACTTTGGTCTTTCTCAACACTATTAATCTCTGGTGGGGGTAGAGACTCAGGCCTAGCTTACAGGCCTCTCATACGTTTATAGGCTATTGTAGGCCCTAGCCTGCCATTGCTTCCCATAGCATCAAGAATCAAACACAAAGCTCTCGCTATTATCCACAAGGCACCCGACAACACCACATCCAAACACTTTCAGATGCTCATCAGGTGCCCTAACTCCAACAGACCACGCAGACAAGGCACACTTAACCTTCTTCATCTGCTACCTCAAGTACTTAAGAGCACACAACATGCCTGCATGAGAGCCTTTGAACTCTATGTTCCCACCCTCTGGAACACTCTATCTCCTACACTATGGAGCATCCAGTTGCTGCGGCGAAAGAGTCAGGAAAGGACACCCGGAGTCTCAAGGGAATACAAACCAAAGTTTATTGTGCTAGCACAGACCCAGAGGAATCATTTCCAAAACCTCTGAGCCCCGAGTCAGGGGCTGTACAATCTTTATATACTCAGTGCATACCATCAGTTCATACCTACATTCAGGTTTCTGACTGGTGCTCCCTTGGGTGCCTGCCCAATCATATTCCCTTAGATAAGGGGCTGTCCCTTCACCCTACAGCACCAGAATCGAAACCAGAAACTTAACAAAGAGAACAAAGAAGGGAAAGGGGCAGCCCCTCCTGTGGGCTACAGATGGCACAAATGGCCTTGGATTACAGCACAGCCCTTCTCTGGCCGTTTGTCCATGCAATTTGTTGCATGGGCATATTTACTAGCCAGGGGCTGAATTCCTTTCATCCTGAGGTGTCTGCCACATTCCCCTCCTTTGATTCTTCCACCTGTGGAAGCGGGTGGAATCAAATCATCTTAGATAGGACAAGCCCCCCCCCCTCCTGTGGAAGGGCATGATAATTCCACATGGCCATGACATGGGCAGCCGTCTTCCATTGTACTGCCGCGTCCACGACTGAGTGGAAAGCACGGATGCAAATTGGTAGGAGGCAGGGTAAAAGCATACAACCTACAAAAAACAAAAGTACCAGAAATACAAGTGTTTTCAGACCCCCCATTCCAGAGAATACAGACCCAAACCATCCATCCAGGCTAATCTCATTCCAAGTCTGGACAGGTACATGCGCTATCTTCCTCATCCAGTCAGCGATCTTCTCAATTATCTTGCCATGATCATCAATCTGTGGACAGCAATTTGTCAAATTAAATTTTCTACATACTCCTCCTTCCGTGGCCAACAGATAATCCAAGGCCAGGCGATTCTGGTAGACCGCTGCCCGCATTTGGGTGTTCTGTTTCGCTAAAAGAGTTAGTGCTTTGCTGGTTTCGTTAGTAATAATCTCTACAACAGCTTGCAAACGGATAATACGATTCAGCATATAAATGGGAGTGCGGTAGCCATAGGTTCCATCCTCGGCCTATGTGGCAGGGCCGTAATACTGTATGATACATTCAGGTGGCCATTCATTCTCCTTCCAGTTACCTATGCGTAGGAGGTCGGTGCTCCTGGGAGAGCGCCTATTGCGGGCCTCGTAAACAGGGATACCCAATGTTTCTCCCTGAGAGATAGGAATGAGAAAGAAGGAGGGTTAGATCGTGCCGAGTACACATGCCCCAGCCCAGATTCTGGGCGGCTGGGCATATGCCCGGGGCCCGCAAATCTAGTAGAGGCCCGGAGGGGCCTCCCATGTGCTGGTAGCTTCCAGGTTGGCCTAGACACCAGCCAGGTGAGAAAAATTTGCAAATGGATTCTGTGGTGCGGATAAGTTAGTACCCGACCACCAGGTAGTTCGTTTTGTGGTGGCGTTATAGGACTGCTGCCCCAGGCAGGCCAGCTCTCCCACCTGGGTGGTAAACTGAGGTCCTGCTTGGGCAATACAGGTATGGCCTACAATAGAGGTCTTCAATACCCACTCACTAGTTGTACGGTTTAGTGTTGACTGATTGTAGGGGGTTGAGTAGTTCAACTCCTGGGCTTCCCATGGCCACTGGTCACCCATGTTTGTCCCGCCACAGAAGAAACAATTGGATACATTAAGACTTGTGGCCACTGTCTCGGCCAATTCGATGAAAAGGTTCCACGTGGCGGTGGGCATCTCTATTTGGGTCCTTAGTTCCTCATAGAAGGAGTGGAAGACCAAGGCGGCCTGGGAGGTGTGGGACTTTGTGACTAGACGGATATGTTTAAGGGTGCCAGGGTCGGTACCCTGACCCTCTATCTGGAGGCCAAAGGTGGATCCGGTGGCCCAGACACTGGGGTTCATAAGGGTCAGATTGAGGGGGTTACAGGTACCTGTCTGACAGTCGGACATGGCAGGTAACCTGATCAGAACTGCCTTACGGGAATCCCGGGTGTGCCCTGTCGGTGCTTTGGGCCAGGATGCATAATATACACAACTCCAGGTGGGACAAAAATTATGATCACGGGCTCCCGGTCCGTACAAGACGGGGCCCTCTGTGCTATGGCTGGACACATATATTTGTCATTTAATTTAATTTAATTTTTAATTTAATTAGCAGGTTTTTATATACCGCCACTTCCATGGATCAGTTGCGGTTTACAATGAACAACAATTAACAAGCAAGGCTGTTTTACAAGGAACGGTAATAAGCATCATTCTGTTTTTACATATAACGGTGTTAACAATAAAATCAATTTCTATAATAACAATAATGGGTTCAAACTATCAGAAACAGGTTGATAGTTGAGAACTATATACATTGAACATGTTTAGAACTAAAATACAGTTTTACATAGAATCTCTGGATATCTTACAATGTATTAGTACTTGTTCCAGGTCGAGGGTTGATTATCATTGTTGGTGCAGCTATCCCTTTTCATGTTGTGTTGGTGAGTTTGATACAGAAGCATAGTGTGTTGAGAATAGGTATGTTTTGAGTTTTTTCCTAAACTCCATGATTTGGGGTAATGATCGTAGTTCAGCTGGGATATTGTTCCACAGAATGGGGGCGGCATGGGAGAAGGCTTTCTTGTTCGTTGATTTTTTGGCTTTTATAAATTCCTTTGGTGTTATTAACTTATTTAATTGGTCTCTTCTTTGAAGGTTGTGACCGTGTTCCTTGGTGATTAGGTTATTTACAGTATAGGGTGCCGTGTTATTTAGGGCCTTGTATGTGGTTAACAGGGTTTTGTATTGTATGCGGCATTGGATTGGGAGCCAGTGCAGGGATTCTAAGATAGGCGTTATATGTTGGAAGGGAACTGTTTTTATGATGGTTTTGGCTGCTGCATTTTGTGCTAGTTGTAGTTTTTTTAAGTTTTGATTTGTTACACCTAGTAAGGTTAGGTTTGCAAAGTCAAAGTGGGGGGTTATGATCGCTTGTATTATGCGTTGAAAGTCAAGTAGGTGCAATAGGGGGCGGAGTTGCTTTAATATTTTAAGTTTGAAATAGACTTTCTTTGTTATATTTCTTATCTGTGAGTCCATACTAAGGTGTTTGTCTAGTATAACTCCCAGGTACCGTATTTCAGTTTTTAGTTTGATATCATTGTTTTGCAGTGAGATGTGTGGTGGAGGGGTGAATGATGTGTTTTTGGTCACTATTAGGGCTTCCGTTTTTGCGTGGTTAATATAAGTTATTTTCGTTTAGCCAATTGTTTATTTCGCTGAGGCAAGTATTGATAAGTAATGTAGGGATGTTTGGTATAGTGAAGGGTACATACAACATTATATCGTCTGCGTAGATGTGATATAATACATTGTGCTTTTTGAATATTTGGCAAATGTGTTTTATGTATATATTAAATAGGAGCGCTGACAGGGCAGAGCCTTGGGGGAGTCCTAGTTCCTGATTGTAAGTTTTTGATGTACGGTCACCGATGCGGACCGTTTGGGTTCTGTTGCTTAAGTATGAGGAAAACCATTTTAGGACCATGGATTTTATTCCTATTTGTCGCAATTTACTTATCATCGTTGTATGGTGAACACTGTCAAAAGCTGCAGATATGTCAATGAAAATGAGCAGGAATGCCTGTTTTGTACTATCAATGCCTCTTACGAGTGTATCAATTAGGACTGTTAGCAGTGTTTCCACCCCATGTCGAGGGCGGAACCCATACTGCTGATTGTCAAGGGGTGCTGAGCTGTCAATGTATTCCTGTGTCTGGATTTGAACTGCTTTTTCGATCAGTTTAGCCAGAAATGGAATACTTGATATGGGTCTGTAGGACTTAGGTGATGATTTATCAAGAGTGGAGTTTTTTAAGATAGGGCGGATTTGAGCATGCTTTAGTGATGAGGGTAAGTATCCATTTTTTAGTGAGAGATTTATTATGGGGAGTATGAATTGGGAAAGTATAGATATTGAGTTTTTTAGCCAATTTACTGGGCATGGGTCCAGGAGTGAGGTTGTTGTATTAATATTTGTTATAATGTTCTTGAGTGAGACAGTAGTTAGGGGTTGGAAGTCCGTCCATTCATCAGTAAGTTGGATTTGAGATGGTTGGTTAGGACTTGGTAACTGGGGGTTGGATGTGATTTTATTCATGTAATAGTTTGCCATTTCCTGTGGTGAGATTTCTACAGTATCGTTGCTGGAATTGTGGTTGTTGTTTGTTAATTTTTGGGCTATTGAGAATAGTTCTCTAGGCTTGTTTATTGAATTGTTTATTATAGAGGTATGATAGTTTTTCTTGGCATTGTTAGTTGCGTGTTTGTATGAAATAAGGAGAGTGATGTATGAGTCCTTATTAATGGTGTCTTTATTTTTCCTCCATTTGCATTCAGCTTTCCTTAGATTTCTTTTTAGTAGGTGTAATGTGTTATTATACCAGGGAGCTTGGGCAGCTTTAGTGCGGGTATTTTTTTTGGTCACCTGTTTATTAGCAGCTGCATTGTGAATGATTTCATGCCAGTTTGATACTGCTGTGTCGAGGTCCTGCGGAGTGTTAGATAGTTTGGGGATTATTAGGTCTAGAAATTCTTCTTCATTATATTTTTAAATCTGTGGGGTAGAGTGGATGTTTGTGTTCGTTTTACTGTCGTGTTGTTTATTGTGATATTGAAGTTAATGAGGTGATGGTCTGACCAAGGGGTTGGGGTGCATTTGAGGGAGTTGGGGTTATAGAATTTGTAGAGGACATCTGGCAGCAATACCAGGTCAAGTATATTACCTTTGCTGTGTGTGCTGTTGGTTATTATTTGGTGAAAATCCATGTCTGTAGTTGTATCGAGAAAGAGAGAGGCATTCGATGCTGCTAAGGAGGGGAGGTTAAAATCACCGAGCATTAGTATTGGATTTTGGTGAGTGGATGAGCTTAGGTAATCGATTAGAGGGTCAAGGCCTTCTGCTGATTGGTCTGGGGGTCTATAGATCAGACAGATTGTTATTGTGCCAATTTTCATAATGAGTGTATCAATGTTAGTGGGTAGTTTGGATTGTAATTTTTTGGCTTTGAGTTCTTTTTTTGACATTATCAGCACTCCACCACCTTTTTTGTGGGTTCTATGCGTGTAAAAGGTGTCATAGTTATTATTGCTTAGTTGGTTTATGTAGACGTTATCAGATTCAGTTAACCATGTCTCAGTTATACACAAAATGTCTGGGGTATTGTTTTCTAGTATGTCTGTGAAAATAGGTAACTTATTTTTCATTGATCTGGCGTTAATTAGGGTTATAGATAGGTAGTCATTACTTATACATGGGTTCAGGTTTTTAGTCTGAGTGTGTGCTGTGTATTTTATATGGATTAGCCTACTGTGGTTCACCTTGGGATGGTGTTCTTGGTAAGGTTTCCATTCTGAGGGGCTGATTCTTATTGGTCTGTGTATGATTGGTATGTTTTTAAAGTTATTGTTATTTAGGCTGTTGGCAATGATAGTTAGTATAGAGATAATGAGGCAAATTATTGCTAATCTATTTTTGGAGAGGCTAATTAACGGCATTTTGGCTTGAGTGGTGAGGGGTATTGTGTTGTTAATTGTGGGTATAGGGTAGGGTAGTGTATTAGGAGGTATTGATAGTAGTGAAGAGGGTTTTACTGAAAACAGTAGCCCAGTTGGGATGGACTGGCAGTAGTAATAGAATGTGAGAATGATACTGATCATAGAGGCTAATTGAGAAGCTGATGAGGTAATATAACAATAATGTAGCAGTATGGTTGTATTCAACAATATTAGGTATATTGTATCTGATATTGGCTACTGACAACAGTAATTGAGTACTGTTTATTTATTAATAGGCTACTGACAACAGTAGTTAAATGTAGGTTATCAATTGCTAGCTACTGACAATTGCTAGCTACTGACAACAGTATTTATATGTGGGACCACTGATAACATTAAGTAAAGATTGGTACCATCTACATTCGTCATTGTGTGTGTATGTGCGCTCCCAACTAATAGAGCCGCACCCTGCCCTGGGCCTCTTGTTGGCATTTATGGCAGCGCAGGCATGAAAGAAAAGGGAGGTCTGGATAGTAGGGGAGGATATCTTAGTGGAGTTCAGAAGACGGACATCAGCTGAGAGAGAACGAACCTCGATAACCTGATAGGTGGGGCTAGACCGGGGGTCATAACATGTTGCAAATGGTTCGTTGCAAATGGTACGTTGCAAATGGTTAAGTCTGTGCCATTGTGATGGCACCAGGTAGTATTTCGGGAGTTACAGGCGTAATGGGAATGATACACAAGGGTCTGGGTGACTTTCTGGCCAATTTTAGTTACCTTTAAACAAGGGGCGCAGGAAGGCAGGACTGCAATGGAAGAACCCAGGGCTACTGCAAGGACAATAAACACACATATGTTAAACATTTTCAGCTACAGTGATCTGAACTGCCGTTAAAGTTTAAAACAAGTAAGTCCTTCTCCTTCTTTCGTACGTAGCTTCTGCCGTACGTAGACCTGTCAGCTTCCGGTAGTGACAGGAGTAGGGCTGGAGGTCCCAACGGGGTTGATCCGATGCCGGCGCAAGGTGAGACATAAAGGAAACCCAGGATGTTCTTCAGAGATCCAAGGGTCGACTTCCTCGTCTGCTGCTGGTTTCAGTCTACTGTGATGTATCCATGGAGCTAATTCTGTCACCTTTACTGCAGTGGGTGTTGAGAATAGGACAATGTAGGGCCCCCTCCACTGGGGGGCAAGAGGGTCCTTTTTCCACTCCTTAACCCACACCCGGGTACCAGGCAGGAATGGGTGCAGGGGTTCGGTTAGCGAGACAGGCAAGCGGTCCTGAACCCAAGTGTGGAGACTCTGCAAAACAGAACTTAAAGCTAACAGTTCCTGCCTAGTAATTTCTGACCCAATCTGGCCCATGTCCCCCTTTATCCCCTGGACAATGGGGGGGGGGTGGCTTCCCATACAAGATTTCAAATGGGGATACCCCTAGTGCTTTGGTTGGGGAGGAGTGTATTCTGAGGAGTGCCATGGGTAGAACTTGGGACCACTTCGGACGAGATTCCTGGCAGAGCTTTGAGAGCTGGGCTTTCAATGTACGGTTCATGTGCTCCACCTTTCCTGAACTTTGGGGGCGGTAGGCTGCATGCAACTTCCAGTTAATCTGTAGGGCATGGGCCAGATGCTGGGTAACCTGAGACACAAAAGATGGGCCATTGTCTGAGCCCATGACAAGTGGCATACCAAACCGGGGAATAATTTCATGAAGGAGGGCCTTGGTGACTTCCCTTGCTTTTTCAGTTCCAGTGGGAAATGCCTCCACCCACCCTGAAAAGGTACAGACCAGAACTAACAAATAGCGGTAGCCGTTTGACCGAGGCATCTCAGTGAAGTCTACTTGAATATTTTCCATTGGAGCTGTACCTACAGACTGAATTCCTGGAGGGGGCAAGGGACCCTGTCACGGATTGTTCTTTGCACAGGTCAGCCACCGCTGGGTTACTGAAGTGGCCAAGGGCCCAAGCATGGAGATGTAAAAATGGGGTCTCAAAGCCTTTTCCATGGCAGCTTTTCCAAAATTAGTAGCCTGATGGAAGGCTTTAACAAAAGCGGGGCCCAGTGATTTGGGGATAACAGTGGGGCCAGGCGGAGGGTCCCTCCCGTACGGGGGTAGGATTATCCAGCCTTGGTCATTCAAAACTCCCCCTTCCTTACAGCAAAAGTAATCCAGTTCAGCCGGGGCGTAGCGGGGCACCCAGTGGCTAAGAGGCACTGGAAACAAAGGGGCCTGAACAGGGCAATGATCCCTCAGTGAAACTTCAGAGAGGGCAGATCTCCAGGCAGTGGCGTCAGCCATCCGGTTTCCCTTAGCAACCTCCCCTCCCCTTCTTTGGTGGCCCCGACAGTGCATTACAGCAACTTGCTTCGGGGCCCAAACAGCATCTAACAGGGTCAGGATCTCACGACCATACTTTATGGGCTTCCCTATCGATGTTATTAACCCTCGCTCTTTGTAAAGGGCCCCATGGGCATGCAAGGTAGTGAAGGCATATTTGGAATCAGTGTACACATTTATCCTCAGACCCTCCCCTAATAGTAAGGCTCTAGTAAGAGACACCAATTCAGCCTTCTGGGCCGAAGTTCCCGGGGCAAGGGCCGAGGACTCTATTACCGCACATAGGGTCACCACCGCATACCCTGCACGCCATTGACCATTGGCTATAAAGCTGCTCCCATCCACAAAATAGGTTACATCTGGGTTTTGAGAGGGAGATCCGTCAAGTCCGGGCGGCTGGAGAACACAGTATCTATAACTTCCAGGCAGTCGTGGTCAGGGGGCTCAGGACCAGCAGGTAGGAGCGTGGCCGGATTCAGGGTCTGGCTGGAGAGTAGCTCAAGTCGTGGACTTTCACACAACATACTCTGGTACTTGAGCATCCAAGAGTTAGTGAACCAATAGTTTCCCTTGTGTTCCATGAGGGTCAGGACGGAGTGTGGAACTGTGACCTGTAGGTTATGGCCCAGAGTTAATTTGTCTGCCTCCTCCACCAGGAGTGCCGTGGCTGCAATGGCCCGCAAACACGGGGGCCATCCTTTGGCAACTGTGTCCAGTTGTGTAGACAAATAGGCGACAGGGCGCTGCCAGGAGCCAAGGGCCTGAGTTAGGACTCCCAGGGCGGTGCCTCCGACCTCATGGACATAGAGGCGGAATGGTTTCTGTATGTTTGGGAGTCCTAAGGCTGGTGGTGACATCAGAGCCCTCTTCAGGGTCTTGAAGGCCGTATCTTGTTCAGCCCCCCACTCCATGGGGACCATTTCTGCTCCTTTTGTGGCCTCGTAGAGGGGTTTCGCCATTAGTGCAAAGTTTGGGATCCAGATGCGACAATAACCTGTGGCCCCTAGAAAGGCCATCAACTCCTTCCTGGTCTGGGGGATGGGTATACGACACACTGCCTCCTTTCTTTTGGGACCTAATCAGTGGATCCCAGTGGACAGGTGGAATCCCAAGCACTTGACCTTCGTTTGGCACAACTGCACCTTGCTTCTGGAGACCCTGTATCCTGCCTCCCACAGGTGGTAAAGCAGATCGTTGGTGGCCCGCACACACTCTTCCCGGGAGTCTGCAGCAACTAGGAGGTCATCAATGTACTGCAGTAGGTAGGATCCTTCTGCCAGGAGTGAGAGGGTAATTTGCTAGGTCTTGACTGAGAGCTGCACTGAAGAGCATGGGCGAGTTCTTGAAACCCTGAGGTAATTGGGTCCAGGTAAGTTGGCCCCGTGTTCCGGTGACGGGGTCCTCCCATTCAAAGGCAAATAGAGGTTGGCTGGCTGCCGCGAGGCGCACGCAGAAGAAGGCATCTTTTAAGTCCAATACTGTAAAGTGGGTAGCCTCGGCAGGGATCAGTCTCAGGAGAGTGTAGGGGTTTGGGACTACAGGGTGTATAGCAACGACTGCATCATTTACCCTTCTCAGTTCTTGGACCGGGCGATAAATCCCCTGTTCCGGGCTTCTTGACAGGGAGGAGGGTTGTATTCCATGGTGATTGACATTTTCGCAGTAGTCCATTCTTAAGTAGTTTTCTCAGATGCTGGTGGATCCCCTCTACCGCAGGTCGCGGGAGAGGGTATTATTTCACATGTACTGGTACCGCCCCTGGCTTGAGGGTGACAATAACTGGGGGGGGGGGGGGGGGCATTATTCGCCAGACCGGGTGGATTTCCTTTCGCCCATACTTCGGGTGGGGCTTGGATACCGGGTGGGACACTGGGGTCCGGGGGCCTAGATGGGGAGGTACTGTAGAGTCGCTACTCCTCTTCTTGGGGGACGGACAGAACCAGTATGCCGGCGTGCTTCCCTTTCATTGTCATTTCCATGTGTCCCCCTTCAGTAAAGGATATCTGTGCTTGAAGTTTGGTAAGCAGGTCCCGGCCCAGGAGGGAGATAGGACATTCCGGCCTATACAGAAATTGGTGAGATATCCTCTGTCCTCCTAGTTCACAGGTACGGGTTTGCAGGAAGGATCTGGTGGTCCGAGCACCGGTGGCCTCCACAATAGTGACTGCACGGGAAGACGGGGGGGGCCTAGGACCTTGCCACCACAGAATGTTCGGCCCCCATGTCCACCATAAAGTCCATAGGTTGGTCCCCAATTTTCAAACTGACCATAGGCTCCTGGGGACCTAGCAGAAACTTGGAGCCCAGTCTGGCCTAGTAGTCATCTGTGTAGTATTCTTCTACCTCGGCCAGGCCCTCAAATGCCATATCTTCCCTCCACTGGTGTTGATGCTGAGATTCAGCGCCGTTTTGTGCCCCTCTTCTCCCTGATGCAAGAGCTCCTCGCCCTCCATTCCATGGGGCCCCGCGGTTCGGGCATTCATTCTTCCAATGTCCTCCTTCCTTGCAATAGGCGCACTGATTTGCACCTAAGGGGGGTCGTGTAGCAGGAAAATGAGGAAGATGACCCTACCTCTTCCCTTCATCCTTCCAGCAGGTGGCCCTCCCCGGCGATGCTCAACGAGAGTGGCAGCGAGGAAATCGGCCTTTTTCTTCATCTTCCGATCACTCTCCCTTCTCTGTTCCTGGTCACGATTCACAAATACCTTCTGCGCAACTTCCATTAACTGAGTAGCGTTCATGCCCGCGAATCCTTCCAGCTTCTGTAGCTTCCGCCTGATATCCCCCTGGGACTGTCACACGAAAGCGGCATTTACCATTCATTGGTTCTCAGGGGCCACTGGATCGTATGGAGTATAGAGACGATATGCTTCTGACAGGCGCTCATAGAAAGCGGCGGGGCTCTCATCGGGTCGCTGCAGAACCTCAGAAACCTTTCCGATGTTCATAGCTTTCTGGCTGCCTTTCTTCAGGCCCTCCATTAGGGCCTGGCGAAAACGGGCTAGTGAGGCTGCGCCAATTGCATCGTTTGGGTCCCAGTGAGGGTCTTCACCAGGGAAATCCTGGGCTGTGGCCTGTTGCGCATTAAGAGCCCCAGCAGGAGGATTTTCTTCCAACCATTTAATGGAAGCCGCTAATATTCGGGACCGCTCTTCAGTGTTAAAAAGGGTAGACAAGAGTTGTCAGCAGTCCGACCACGTTGGCTAGTGAGTCTGCATAATAGTGGCCATAAGGTCAGTGAGGTCCTGAGGCTTCTCTGTATAGGAGGCATAGTGGGTCTTCCAGTTAAGCAAGTCGGTGGTGAAAAGGGTACATAGACTAGGCTCGGAGGGCCCAAGATGACTTGCTGTCGCTCGTTCAGCGTGGGGAGTCCCTGGTCCTCACGCAAGGGCATAGCCTTAGCATCTCGACCGGGTAGATTCCTTAAGCCGTATGCTGGACTAGACTTCTCTGATTGTTTTGACCGAGTTCTGGAGGTATCGGAGGATGACCCCATGCTGACAAACGAGTCTCGGGTGTCCCCATCATCCACATATGTGGAGTCCGACGAGTCGGGGCTGGTGGGGGGGTCCATGTCCTCAGGAGAGGACTGAAGAGCAGGGTACATAGGGTGGCTGGTGGAGGAGGCACCTATGCCTGGCGGGGTAGCGGGAGAATCACCCACAGCCTGTTCCACAGGCTCCCTATATGGTGGTGGGACAGGGGCACTGTTCCGATACAGAAAACCTTGAGGGAGGGGCTGGGGCTCCGGTTGTTCAGGGAACTGATAAACTGGAGGGCAGAGTATCCGGTTAGGGTATACTCCCTATCGATTTTGAAATTAGAATCCTACAATGTTCTTCATAACACTTAGTTATCCAAGGGGGTCGTTTCTGGCAGACCTCTAACCAGTAATCTATATATTGGAATTGATCTGGGTGCTCTTGGCGTACAATTTGATGGACTAATGACACAATACTTACATCCAGAGTCCCTGAGGTGGGCCATGAGGTAGACAGAATTGGCCACTCCCTCTCACATAACACTTGCAATCTAGGGACACACATTTTTACACCATAATCCCCAGAGAAACCCTTTTTAAAGTTTTTGATCATACATTTCAGAGGTGTCAAAGAGGACTCAGACCCACCCATAATGACCCACAGACTGCAAACAAAAGGAGCGGGTAGGCGGACTGGAGGTAAGGGGAGAAGGAGAGACAAACACCACACGCTTCCTCCTTTTTGCGACCTGGGCGCGGTCGCCCGGCCAGGAAATGCGCTACTCAGAAGTCCACAATCACTAGGTATTTATTCTCAATACCTCTCATACATACACAAGCAATCATACAGACACTTCCCATCAATCCCAGTAAAGGTCAGTGGTTTCAGCCACAAAAGCAGCTTACTCGGACCGACCAGAGAGCTGATCAGGCGCTCATAAATGGCCCAACCTTACAGTCTAACTATATCCCCTTAGTACTCACAGTATTATTCCCCTATCCCCTCCTTCCTAATCAACCATCTAACATATTGCTCTGCCTTATACTAAGTATTTTTTAACGCCTTGTGTATTGTATAAGTTCTTTAGTTCATTGAATAATAAGTTCTAATGTTATAATGAATCTGCATGCTCCCTCGATCAAGAAGTTCATTGAGTATTTCATCAGTACATTGGTCTGGCCTTTTATCCATAGACTCTGGAGAGAGGCTTCAAGGATTTCCTGTTGGTATGGGGTGCCAAGTTGAAGCTAGGTTAGGGATCTTAGGCCTTTTCTCTAGAAAGGTGGCTTTGGTGGCCATATTTAAGGGCTGGCATTGGAGTGGATCAGGATTATTGACTATCTGGATTGATCTGTCTATGCCTTTGGTTGTCTTTGCCTTTTCTGAGGAGCTGAATCTTTTGGGGCTTTGATACTTCCATCTGTGGTTGGAAATTTCTACTGATTGCTATGGTGGCATGGCTCTTCCTGGGCTAGGAGAATTGGTGCTGGAGGAAGGTGCTTTGGCTCTGTTTTGGCAAAACAGTCAGTGCCTCACAAGGCTCCAGGTCCTGCCACGACAGATGAGAAACCCCGTTCAGGGAGTGAAAGATTGTTGCTCCTCTTGCTTCTGGGCGAAAATGAACTGATTGCAGCTGGTGACGTTCTCGCTTGTACTTAAAAAAAAATGGAGAATAAGTTAGCCTCATTCACTGAGGTACAAGCACATTGGTTGCATTGGTGTATGGTTTCAATGGACATCTCTGCTCTGTACACCAGTGTCCCCAAGGTGACAGCTATTACCACCATGCTTGAGAGGTACAGATCTACCCAGTTATGACTGGCTTTTGTTTTGGACCAGTTATTGTCTTTGGTATTGAGAAGAAATTGTTTTGAATTTCAGGATAATTGTTATTACCAAACACATGGGGTTGCTATGGGGGGCCGCAATTGCCCTCTCTATTGCCTATTTTTATATTTGAGCAATTGAGGAACATTTCTTATATACCTCCTCTTTTTGGACATCAGTAGTTCTCTGGACTCGTTATATGGATGATGTTTTTATGGTATGGAAAGAATCTGGGGACCAGCTTGAGAAATGTTTACAATGGATAAAGATATGGGATAAGAATCTTCAGTTTGTTCTGCAAATTGCAACAGATACAATTAATGTCCTGGATATTTGAATATCCAAGGTGGAACAGATGTTTGTTACATCAATTTTTTGGAAGGAGACTGATCAGAACAGTCTTGAATTTCAGGAGTTTTTATCCCTGTCGTTTAAAGGAAAACATTCCCACAGGTTAATTCTTAAGGTTACATCGTCTTTGTTCTACCAAGGAAGAATATCAGATTCAGTCAGAAGGCATGAAGGAATGTTTTTGACATAAAGAGTACTCGGAACAAGTTATCAGTTGTGCTTTTAAGAGAGGTAGCAATTTAACCGGAACCTATTGTTACAACCTAGAAAGATGGAACGAGTTTGTGTATTGCCCTATTCTGCACAAGTTTTTCATGTCAAACAACTGACTTTAAAGTATTGGCAGGTTTTGAAAGTCCACCCTGTGTTTGATGATCCTCCATGTTTTGCTTTTCAGTGTGGTATGAATTTGAGAAATGTTATGGTCCATACAAGAATGAGCACAAGCGGAGGGGAGTTCTGGCCATTCCATATGTGGATGGTGTGTTATATGTGCCCATATATTGGAAATCCAACAGTTTCCATATCGTCCTGCTAGACCAGTCCAGACAAGTGGGTTATGTACCCCTACCAGCAGATTGGTAGAGACAAAGAACCAATGAAAAGCCCAGGTTTCAATGACATCATTCCTATGCCTCTGTTCGCCTCAGTAGATAGATGGTGGATGGATTTTATCCTCTCTGAAGAAAATCTGAAGATTGAGAAGAAAAGATTGATTAAACGGTTGTGAATGACCACCTTAAGAGTGACTCACTTGAGCAGTATGTGGGAAGCTCCTCTAGACTGCAGTCTTTTCAGTAGCCAGAGGAGGAGGAAAAATTGGTTCAACTTCACATACTTATCATGATAAGAGTCTGTTGAGTAGCCAGAAATTGGAAGGATCTGGAAGAGTGTAGCCTAACATAACCTCAACGCCCTCTCCCTCCTTCTCTGTCCCCCCTTCTTTATCCCTAAGATTGCAGAAGGCTCTCAGAGGAATCTGCCTGCCAGCCACCTTAAACACAGTGCTGCAAAGCCAGTTAAATAGTTTCAGGGAGTAGAGCAGAGCCTGGCATGGATTCTCTGCCTGGGATTCTCAGGGGGTGAGTACCAAGGCTTGAACTTGCCATTATCCTTGTTGGGGGCTCCTTATGCTGTCTTCCTGGGATGCAATTCAGAGTGGACTGGTGTTGACCGTTGATGCAGTGTGGGGGTTTCCCACTATTTTCTGCATGTATTAGTAGTGTTTTCACCTACTGTGCACCTGGCAGTCGCACGGTTCTAGCACGTGTTTCTTCCCTACCACCAGTAACATGTGTTGCAATAAAAGCGCAGTTAATGCTTACCCTTTGGGTTGCCACAGCCTTAGCATGTGCTGTTGTTACACTTGTCTTAATTCTCTTTGTCTTCTTCCAGGAAACATTTGACCTGTGGCAAGTGAGGTGCCTCCTCTCCAGATTCTGGACTCTGCTCTTCTTGCATGGCAACTTCTGAGTTGTCTCTGGAGAGCCTGCTCCCCCTCTCTCAGCCGGGGGATACAGTTAGTCCGGCCTTGCCTTCCTCAGGGCGGGAGGTGATGGATGGCACTATAGTTAAGGATATCTAGCCAGCTAGAGGATCCGGTGATAGTGCTGTGAACCGCTCCTCATCCTCCGGGGGTCTGTGGCGGTTGTACCTCCTTGTGTTGAGGGTTAATTTCTGAGAGGAAAGCTTCCGGAATCTGGATTGTCCTTCCTAGAATTCTTTTCTTTTTTTCAGCAGGCATGGTCCTGGCATGGAAATTCGGATCATGTGGTCTCTGGGTGCCCCCAGGAGTAGTCTCATGCGGAGCAGACTTGAGAGTAGAAGCCTTGTTTGATTGCCTTTGGCTAAGCATCCCCTGTGAGGGGTGCCCCCTGGAGATGGGGAACAGCTGGAAGCTGTCCAAGATTTTGATTATGACTTGGATTTAGATGGCTCGGTACAGGGCTCTGACGTGGATGAAGTAGTACTCTCGCCTTCAGAAGATTGTGAAGAGGCCAGAGTGATCTGCCTATTCTAGAAGAAGGAGCTGGTGGCATTGATTGCCAGGGTCTCATACGCCTTGAACTTGACAGATGCTTGCAGTATGGCGCAGGAGCCAAAGATGCATCCGCTCCTTCAAGGGATGCAGAAATTCACTACTATCTTCCTGTTCCCAGATGTGATCAAGGATATTATCTGGTCAGAGTAGGACTCTGCCAACTCTTCACCTAAGGGATTAAGGGTGTGTAAACAGATCTACACTTTCCTGGAGAAGAAATGCATTGAGTGATTTGGTGTTCTCAAGGTGGATGCGCAGGTCATGGCTGTCACCAGATGGACCACCATTCCTGGGGAAAGTGGATTGGCCTTAAAGGATTTTCTGAATGGTAAGGTAGATTTGTTGTTGAAGAGCTCATTCACCATGGCGGCTGCTATTCTGCAGCTGGCAGTATGTGCTAGCATGACGTCTCAAGCCTTGCTCCAGTGGATTCACTCTCTTCCGCTGGATGATACTACCCCTCTTTTGGAGTCGGCTACGACCTTCCTTTCTGATGCCATGTATGACCTCATATGTTTGGCTAGCAGGGATGGTGCCCTGACAATGGTGTCACGGTGTTGGATTTGGCTTTGGCATTGGGCAGCGAACTCATCTTCCAAGGCCCGGCTGGCCCAAGTGACTTTTAATGGGAAGTTTCTTTTTGGAGCCGATTTAGAGAAACTGGTGAACGACCTGGGTGAGATGAAATCTTACCTCCTTCAAGACACGTCTGGGGGGGCCTGTGAAGCAGGCTAGTGCCCCTTGTGATGTAGCAGACTCTTATGAAGCAATGGAAACTGATAGTGATCCGGTGGAGAGAACCGGTACTGCAGGGGAATGCAGGATTTTCTCTTCTGAGATAAAGAAACACAGAGCTAATCAGGAACCACACCTCACCTCAAGGCAGGTGAGGAGCCAAGTCTCTGATTGGGCACACCCAAGCAGGAGGCGGGCAGTGCAGTACTCAAGCAGCTTGTTAAGAACCCAGAAACAGAAACAGTTAGAAGAACGTCAACAAGAAGGGCAAAGAGTACTACGGCAAGGAGTGGAGCAAGGAGATGAGGAGTCAGGACACAAGCACCTGGATGAGGACAGGTCAGAGGAACAGGAACCGTGGGAGAGAGAACCACTAAGCAGCTGTGATCCACGAAGGAGCAGACAGGACCTGGGAGACTCAGGGGCAAAGAAAGACTTCTGTAAGCAGAAGAATTCAAAGGCACTGAGAGACCCAAGACTGCAGCTCAGGAGTTTAAAGGACCAAGCAGAACCTTGGAACAGGAGGCAGAGGGAGAAAGAAATACCCTGGAAGAAGCCCCAGCACAAGGTATCTGGTGGGTTTAGAACGGCTAGCAAGCTTAACAGTGGGAAGCCAGAAAGAGTGAACTTTAATTGTGAAAGACAGGACAAAGGCAGAAAGTTTGATAGTAATTGGTTAAGCCAAGAGAAGCCTAACTGTTTTCCTTTTAAAACTCTGAGAGACTCTTCAAGCACAGCTGAAGCGTTTTACCCTGCACTTTCATTTGGAGATAGGTGGGGGAAGGGAAATGCTTACACGCTGAACTCTTGTCCATATAGAAGCACTGATAATTGCCAAGAGATAAGAACTGTAAACAAGCATTTAACTGAAGGAGGATATTCTCAGTCTAGTTCAGAAAATACACAGGCTGATTACTTCTCACTGAATTCAGGGAGTTCCTTAAGAGCAGAGCAGTTTCTCCCAATAACGTAGCAAAGCCTATGAGCAGCTGTGAGGAAGAAATGCCTTTAATTTCTCTGCCGTCTACAGAGCAGGAAGTCCCGATGGACTGCTCTACTTGTGTGATTCAAAAGGACATTTAAATGATATGCTTGCCAATGTTTTATGAAGGAATATAAGAAACTTACCTCACTGATTGCTATGCTAAAGAAGCTTATGTGAAGAGAATAAGTGAAAGCATACTGTGTGCAATTCAGGAGCATTGCTGTTACCAGTTTTCTGTTACGTTACTGAAAGGAGGTCACATGACAATTGAATGTGATCCAGAATGGACATTTAGCCAAGCAGTAAAAAGCCTTGTTTAGTTAAGTTTCTCAGCCTTGTTTTATGCTACATTATTTCCTTTACGTCTGCTGCATTTGAACTGCGAAAGCGGGAAATAAACCTCACAAAATAAATTTTCTTTGCCTTGCCTTACTACTTGAGCTCCAACACAACTACAACCTTACCCTCAAGGGCAACCAAGGCCAGCCCCTCCCTTAACCCTCAAGGTCCAGGGAGTGGGTGGGTGGCACCCTTTATCATCTGCCTCCGCCTATCCACCGAGGATGCACTGACCAGATCCCCGGGGGTCTTGGGACTGTCGTCATTACCGATCTGGAACAACTTTCTTCTCATCTGCTTCTAGGCTTCAGGCTTGTTTTCAGTCCTTTCATGCAGTGTGTGGACCCAGGGACTCGGTCCCCTCCAGAGAAGAACCCTCCTGGGCTGCACAGTGAAGGTTTGGGGGCCCATTCCCTGGTTCCTCTGGTTGAAAGCAGGCTTTGTCTT
Source organism: Ichthyophis bannanicus (assembly GCA_033557465.1). NCBI lineage: Eukaryota > Metazoa > Chordata > Amphibia > Gymnophiona > Ichthyophiidae > Ichthyophis > Ichthyophis bannanicus. The sequence goes on along the minus strand of CM066032.1, from coordinate 1,199,081,513 downwards.
TTCTTTCAGGAATAGGCCTGGGTACCAAGGATCGCGGGGTGCTAGACACTTCAGTTTAGCTATGTCCTGAAATGCGAAGAGCTCATTTTAAATGCCTTCGTCCTCTCCCCTTGTGGGTCTGTGATCAAAAGTGCTGCTGTGCAGAACACCTTGGACAAGTTGCTGCGCCTAAAGGCAGTGGTGCCAATTCCCCTGGATAAACAGGGCAAGGGCAGATACTCCCATCTATTTTGTGGTGCCCAAAAAGGACAGTTCCTTCTGGCAATTCTAGACCTTAAAGGGGTCAACGGACACTTTTGCGTCCTGCGCTTATGGATGGAAACCTTGTGCTCCGTGATTCAAGCAGTGCACCGAGGGGAGTTCTTGGCTTCTCTGGATCTGACCGAGGTGTATTTTCATATCCCGATCTGGGTGGATCGGCAAAAGTAACAACGTTTTGCCCTGCTTGGCTCTCACTATCAGTTTGCCATCCTCCCTTTCAAGTATCCACCGCCCCAAGGATGTTTTCCAAGGTCATTTGGAGTATTGTGTGCAATTCTGGAGACCACACCTTCAAAAGGATATAAACACGATGGAGTCGGTGTAGAGGGTGGCTACTAAAATGGTTAGTGATCTTCTTTATAAAGCATATGAGGACAGACAGACTTAAAGATCTTAATATGTATGCGTTAGAGGAAAGGCGGGATAGAGGAGATAGAGACATTTAAATACCTCCAAGGCATAAATGACAAGAGGAGATCCTCTTTCAATTGAAAGCAAGTTCTGCTATGAGGGGATATAGGATGAAGATGAAAGGGAATAGACTCAGGAGTAATATGCAGAAATATTTCTTTATGAAAGGAGTGGTAGATGCGTGGAATAATTTCCCCGTGGAGGTAGTAGAGACAAGGACAGTATTTGAATTAAAGAAAGCATAGGAAAGACACAGAAGATCTCTACCAAGAAAAAAGGGGACTATTGTAGTTGATATTGAAGGGCAGATTAGATAGGCCATGTGGTCTTTTTCTGCCATGTTTCTATGGTAGTAGCGGCTGTAGCACTGCGACGCCAAAGGATCTGTATCCATCCATATCTGGAAGACTGGCTCAACTGGGCCCATTCTATTTCAGAAGCATCTCAGGTGGTGTCTCCTGAGTGGTATCCTTTTTAGAAAGCATCGGCTGGGTGATCAGTCGGAGAAGAGCCAGCTGTTGCCTTCCCAGTCCCTGGAGTTTCTGGGAGCATATTTCAACCCTCGAGTGAGCAAAGTTTTTCTGCTAGAGGAGAATGTCAAAAGACTGTTGGATTGCTTGGTGCTGTTCTGTGTGCAGCAGGCTCCCAGAGTCTGAAATTATCTTCAGCTCCTTGGATTGATAGCGTCGACCATAGAGATGGTGCCATGGGCGCGTTCCCACATGCGACTGCTCCAGTGGTCCTTACTGACTTGGTGGTCCCTGAACTCTCAGGAGTTTGAGCTCAGGCTCCCACTCCTGTTGATGGTGAAGTCCAGCCTGTGGTGGTGGTAGCAGCCCTGATGTCTGAAGAAGGACGTGCCACTGGATGATGTCTCCTGGATCCTCCTGATGACTGACACCAGTCTCTTGGGCTGGGGAGCCCATTGCCAGGACCATTGGAACCATAAGGAAGTGGTGTGGTCCATCAACCACCTCAAAGTGAGGACCATCAGGTTGGCTCTTCTGCATTTTTGGCTCCTGGTCGAGGGCCAGGCAGTTTCAGACAACGCCATGGCGGTGGTTTATGTCAGTTGGTAAGGTGGCACAAAGAGTACTGGGGTAGCTCTGGAGATAGATCTCTTGTTTGCTTGGGCAGAGTTAAGAACCTACTAGCCTTGTCAGCTCAAAACATTGACAGGGTGGACAATGTGGAAACGGACTTCCTCAGCTGGCACTTTGGATCTTGGGGAGTGGGAGTTGAGTCAGGAGGTGTTTCAGTTGATTCTGTGCACTGGGGTTACCTTGAAATGGATCTGATGGTGACCCGCTCCATTGCCAAAATTTGCTGCTTCTTTAGTCACCGCATGGAGACAGGATCCGAGGGCATCAACACCCTAGCCCAGCTTTGTCCAAGTCAGTACCTGCTGTACATGTTTCCACCATGGCCCCTGGTAGGACATGTGATTCGGTGTATAGAATGCCACTTGGGCAGGATTGACCAAGGAGTGCATGGTTTGGAGACCTGATGTGGTTTCTGCAGGTGCCTCCTCTTCAGCTGCCTCCATCTCGGGGCCTATTGCGGCAGGGACCAATCATCCTGGATGACCTATTCCCTTTCTTGAAAGGAGACAGCTATCGCATAAGGGCTATTCTATGGAGAAGGTCTCCACTCTGCTCAGAGCCCAGAGGAGGTCTAGGGAGCTAGCATATGTGCGGGTCTCGTGCCTCTTTGAATGATGGCACGGCGCTTGCCAATTGGTTCCTGAGGTGGCCAAGGTGCCATTTTCGTTGGCTTTTAATTAGAATGATCTGGATAAGGGTCTTTCCCTTAGCTCTCTGAAAGTTTAGGTGGCAGCTTTGGCTTGTTTCCGAGGTCCAGTGGCTGCTACGTCTCTAGCATTTTACCCAGATGTTTCGTCTGTTCTCCAGTGGGTTCAGCATCTGCATCTTCTCTGCTGGTCTGTGGTCTCTTCCTCAGATATATGTATGGTGCTCAGGGCCCTGATATCAGTGCCCTTTGAGCTATTGAAGTGTGCTGTTTTGAAGGATTTGATGCTCAAGACAGTATTCTTGCTAGCAATTTATTCTGCAAGGCAGATTTCCAAACTGCAGGCTTTGTCTTGCCAAGATTCCTATCTGTCTTTTTCAAAGGAGTCCATTTCCATTCGATCTGTGCCTTCCTTCTTGCCTAAGGTGTTCCTTCCCTTTCATGTGAACCAGGTGGTCTGGCTGCCCTCCTTCTCTAGGGAACAGTGTCGGGGGAAGGATAAGGATCTTCACCTTATGGATGTTCAGAAGGTGCTTCTCCAGTACTTAATCGAACTTACGAAAAGATTTCATAACCTCCAACTTTTTCTGCTGTTTGCTAACCCGAACAAGGGTGATGCGGTAACCAAGTCAACTTTGGGGTTCTGGATTAAGGAGGCTGTTGCCTCTGCCCATCCGTTACAGAACCGGTTGGTTCCGGAGTGTTTGCGTGCCAATTCTACCCGAGCACAAGCGTCCTCATTGATGGAGTGGAGCTTGGTAGCCCTTGTCAGTCGGCAACGTGGGCATCACTTTCCACTTTTGTCAAGCATTACCACTTGGATTTCTATGCATGGGCAGACACGGTCTTTGGCTGAAGGGTTTTGCAAGCTGCTGTGTCTTCTTCCCACCCAGTGGAATCAGAGCTTTGGTATGTCCCACTTGTCTGGACTGGTCTGGCAGGATGATATGGAAGGTGACATTTTACTGCTAGACCAGTACAGGGCCCGCCTCTGAAACTATATTTTCTCTTTTGTTCTGCTGTGGTACCCTTGGGTCCGCCATGAGTTTTATTCTTTCCACTGTAGGTTCATCTTCTACTGACAGCCTTCTGTTTATGCTTTCCTGTACATTGTTCTCTACTATTGATTACTCACTGTTGCCCATGATTGAGTTGTTTGAGGTTTGCCATATTTCTCCATATGCTTTGGGACGAATACTGAGTGAACCTCTGGTGGCTGAGGTGGATAGAGGCATAGGAGTGATGTAATTGAAACCTGGACTTTTCATTGTTTCTTTGTCTTCACCAGTCTGCTGGAAGGAGAACATAACCCACTTGTCTGGACTGGTCTAGCAGGACTCAAGGAAATGACATTAACTAGTAAGTAAAATGTCACCTTATTCATCCTACATTGGGCTTTACATTCAGGATGAAGATTTCCAGCAATTGTTTGAGTGTGGGAGTGATGTATAAGGTAATGTGCCCATGCAAATTGTTATACATTGGGCACACCACTCGGGCTTTCAACTCTGTCTTTTATACGTAGGAGAAAAGAGTCAGCCCCACTTGTAGAACAATGGTTAGTACAATGCATTCGTTAGAGGATTTGCAGTATTTTGTAATAATAAAAGTGGAGGGGGTTAGAAGAGGGGATTTATCTCAGTGATTAGCCTGATGTGAGCAATAATTTATTTTTAAATGCCGAACCTTTATCCCTAGTGGTTTAAACAATGAAGTTGGGTGGCACTGTTTTTTTGATTAGCCACTCTTCTTTTTTCGAGATATAAACATGCACATGTGTAGCATTTTTGTGTTGAAATCTGCCATGTTTTTGGCTTAAGGGTATGAAGCAAGTGGGGTGACATCTCGGGTTTGAAGAATAACAACTTTTTTTGACTGTTTCACATCAATCCTTTTTGCGTTTATAGGAATCCTTGAAGAAACCTTGACTGAAACTTTCGCCAAGGTCGGGATGTTGGAGAGGTTGTTCCTTATCGTCCCTCCAGTCCAGTCCCGCACCTCTGGGTAGTGTACCTCTTCCAGCAGCTTGGAGGCTGAGCCTGTCATCTTTTTTATGACACTAGTGTACATATGCAGCTGGCTCTGCCCACCAGCCCCAGTATGCTCAGCCTCCAAGCAGCTGGAGGAGGTTGTGATCCAGGGTGCTGGACTCACAGAAAGGACAACTAAGGAGATAGGTTTAGTTAGAGTTTGCTTTTATTTCCCCTGTTAAGGTGCAGGTTTCTTTGTTTTTAAAGGCAGAAGTAAAAAAAAAAAAAGAACCAGAAGGAACAGAAAGACAACAGGGCTGAGGGGAGAATATTCCTTCTTCCCCCTCCTCCTCCCCCCCCCCCCCAGGATTTCAGGGGGAGGGTTCTGTGGGGATCTTCCTCAGTCCGAGACTTCTGGCTGCTCCCGAACCCGTTATCGGGTGAGGAGCTGCTGCAGGGGCTGCAGTTGCTTGACAGGAGTGAAAGCTGGCAGCCCCGAGTAACCCCCCACCTTCAGCGCCAAAGCCAGGAAAGAAGGCTGAGCGCGAGGGGTAGAAAAGCCATGCAGCAAAGAGGCTCCAAGGTAAGAGTGGCGGGGGGGGGGGGGGGGAGACAGCAGAAACATCTAGCAACCGCCAGAACATGAGACAGAGAGCGGCCTGAAGCTGCATGTTTGGGAGCCTGCAGCAGTGTGGGAAACTTCCCCTGCTGCATTTAGGTGTGATTTCTTATTCAGGCCCGCATGTGTCTAACCCCCTGCTGTGTTTTGGGTGCCTGGGAGTGTGGTAGGCGAAAGCCTATGATCCATGCTATTTGAATTAAACAGACAGGCCTAAGCAGCTTGACCTGTAAATGAAGCCTGTAGTTAGGCCCAGAGGAATGAAAACCCCCCTGAATGATGACACCGTAGAATTGAAACTTAACTGAACACAATTTAGTATAGCTAAGCAGAATCGAAACTTAGAAAATATAGAAAAACAAGTCTAATTGGTACTGATAAGAGAGCACAGCTTCTATGGAATTAATTAACTCTGCAGAAAGCAAGGTTATAGTGCCCCGCTCTCACTCATATTCTAGCAAGCCAGTGACCTTGGAGGAGAGAAGTATCAAAAGTCTAAGAACTGTCCATTGTAATGAGGACTGAAAGGGGGGCAACCAGGTGCTGAGCCCAGATCAAGGTCCTCATTGGATAGCTACGAAGTGGTACCGGGACCAATAGATGGGTGAGAGGGGTTACTGGGACCAATGAAAAGTTTGCCTATGTCTAGAATGGAGAAGAACGGTATAAAAGTTGTTGTTTTGCTAGAAACCATTGCTCAGCCATTTTGAATTTGATTCTGCTTGAGTCTTGTGCACAAATAAATGATTTGGACCTTCTGAACTGACTCCTGGTATCATTGGTTTGTCTGCGCTCTGCTGCTACATATTCTTGGTGCGTTGGCCGGGAAGGTGTGGTAGTAGAGGGTATACAGGGCAATATACCACGACTTTCCGCCTCAACAGGTTTGGTCCTATCGGGATCGTGCCCTCCCGACGTGGGCTCGGCTCCCAGGCGCCACCGGTCCAGTTGCATCGGAGGGAGCTGGCCAGGCCTCAGGGGGTGCCGGACCCGGTTGGAACCAACACCTCGAACCCGAGTGAGGGGAGTCCGAGGTCCAACTCATGCGCTTGCTTGGGAACTTTGAGGACCGGATCCGGTGAGTAGAGTTTTGATTTCGTATGTCTAGACAGATGAGTCAGAGCAGTACTGCCATTTGAATCTTGAATTTTGGAACTTGGAACTTGGTAAGAGAGCTTGATCACCTCTCAAGACGGACCGACTACCCCTGCATGAGTATTCGCGGGGCGAAACTCCCGTCTTCTTGTATTTTGGAACTTGAACAAGACTAGTCAGAATAGACAGGATTGGATTGCATTCTTGGGATACGTTGCTAGCATGTGTGTCGTTTGTCTATGTGTCTTTGTTTAATGTAAGATTATATTCTGTTGGGTAATGTATGATAATTTACCGCTTGACTCACTGAAAAATCAAGAACATGTCTCACTCAGTCAGAGCTTTTCCTACAGTACAGTGTGAGGCTGACAAGGGGCGTGTCTGTGCAGAGGTGCCTTTTAACCCTATGAAGGCATGTTTTCAGCGTTCTGCTGCTGGGCTAATTCGAGCTTATTTTAGGGCAATTATTCACTGTGTTTTAATGGTGATGTTCCTTCTACTATGGTCAGGTATTATATACCATTCGATAGGAATATTTAGTCAGAATTTTAGCTTTAAAGGTCGAATTAACCTCATCGGAGCTCCGTAAACTGCTTTTAGTTATATTCTCTGCTCTGTCTGTATTTTTTTACGTCAACTGCTCCTGTTATATTATTGTTACCTTTCAGAAATGATAGAGAAACTAAGCAAACTGTTTTTGGGTTTTTTTCCCTTTGATTTATAAACCTATAAAGTAATTATTAGATCACGACTTGACACTGATTTAAATGATTCTTGCTAGCATGTCTCTGTGTGTCTGTGAAACTAAGTGTGATCATTTCGTTTCCAGTGAGCGAAGGAGTGTGGCTCACACAGCTTGCTAGAAGGGAAAAAAAAAAATGACTCCCGATTGAAAAGTCTCTTGCTTGTTCAAAATAAAGGATTCTTTCAATCAAAGTGTGATAGGAGATGAATTTATAATTAGTTTTCTAGTTATTACTTTGCAGCTGTGATAACTACAGTGACTCAGGAGTTCTTTTGTTTTTTGAAGTTTATCTGTCGTTCCAAAAAAACTAACTGACACGGACAAGAGAGAGCAAATAAAGTGTTTTTCCTTTGACCCTCAAAAATAGAGGTTAAGAACCTTGGGAGACGGTGCGGCATTCTGGGTTGGAAGTGTACCAGATTGCAACCTGAGAATGAATGGTTTAAATTCTGAGTGAATAAGAAATTATGTTAGGATACAAATATAAGTCGTTTGAATGCATGCTTCCCCATACTGTAAGATTTAAGGTAATTACTTTGAATAGTTAAACTCTGTACTAGTGACTAATGACGACCTTTACAATTCAGGATAAATTCATCTGCTTTTCTGTATTTGAACTTTGTGTGTCTGTGTCCAGAGGAAAAGGGGGTACTTTGTTTTTTTTAGAGTCTTTTAAAAATTCCAAGACGTTATTTCCTGATTTACTGTGGCAAGCACCTGATAGAAGACATATTTATTGTTAAAAAACAAACAAAAAGAGGGTGTATATGCATTCTAGATATCCACCACAACTATGGAAAAGTATCTGTTTCATGTCTCTTGAATATCTGCTTTCTGAACTGTAAGATTTAATAAAAATAAAATAATATTTCCTTTTGCAGAGACATGCAGACTACGGCTGGCAGTTAGTTTCTATGCTAAGTAATTTCATTCCAGTCATACGTAACAGATAGCTATAGTTCTCTCTATAAGATATTTTAAGAACTGTATCTAAATTGTATGTCTGTGCTTAATCTAAGCTTATGTTTTCTGCCTGCCCTATGCGTTCAGAGTGCTTAAGGGGGGGATGGGGCCCAGTCCACCGATGATGTCACCCCCCGGTAGGCGTGAACTAATGTGCCCACAGCAGAGAAGTAGAACATTAAAAAAAAAAAACCAAACCCTCCCGGATAGAGCGTTGCTAGGAGAAACAGTGTGGGCCTAGGGAAGGGGGGGGGGGGGACACCACCCTGTAGATTCCCAAGTAGTTTGCCAGCCAGTCAGCTGACCAGACTTGTTTAGGTGCCTTTCCCTCTGCCACTGATTTATTGAACTGAAAGCTTTAGGATTTAATTGAACAAATGAACAGTGTTATTCAGACAGTATTATTCAGCCTCACTATATACCCCATGCAATCCAGCAGCCCAGGAGAATTTGCATTTTTGTCAGTCAGTCCCAGAGAGATATAAAACAGAAATTACAGAAACTGGATGGATTTGCAGGCATGATAGTTACTGGAAGTTGAACAGAAAGTATGTGAATTGTTGAATGTGATAGAGAAAGTAAATGTAAAGATGGAGAAGAGAACAGATCTTCTTGCTGATGCTTTAGTTGAATGATGTGGAGGAGGTTATCCTGATCGAAGGAGCAGAGGAAGTAAAAACTGGGTGCGAGTCAGTGCGCCCATTGCAGAAAAGAAGGACATTAGAGAAGTGAATGCCCGCATCTTATCTCCACCCCAGGGGGGAGGAGGGAGTACTTGATTTAAAAAAAAAAAAAAAGCCAGCCGGAGTAGGCTACAGCATGAATGAAGACTAGGCCAGACCGGACTCCAAGTTTCCCTGGGTCCCCAGGAGTCAGTCTGAAAATAGGGGACCAATATATGGACTTTATGGGGGGTGCAGGAGCAGAATACTAAAGCCAGTAGCCCCTGTGTTTTTCTCGATGCATCACCATTATCAGAGCTACTGGGGCTAAGGCCACAAAGCCTTTTCTGCAGAACTGCATGTGTGAACAAGGGGGACAGAAAATAATGCACCAGTTCCTGTATATGCCTGAGTGCCCTATTCCACTTTTTGGAGCTGAGATCTGCTTGCAAAGCTTCAGGCACAGATATCCTTTGCTGGAGAGAGAGAAATGCAAATGACTGTGAACCCAGAGCCTGCTGGATTGATGGTGCTGACTGTTCCCCGAGAAGAGAAGTGGCGGTTCTATAACACACCTCCAGTCAAGTCAACAAGTTCCTGTATACCCGCCAACCTTATAGCCCCACCTGAAGTATGGGCAGAAGATAATGCATCTGGCCTAGCGAAGAACATAGCCCCTGTCATCGTCATCCTCAAGTCAGAAGCGGAACCAGTGCATGTGAAGCAGTATCCTCTTCCCTGACCAGCCATTGCAGGAATCCACTGCCATTTAATGAAACTGCTGAAGTATGGACTTTTCAAAGGAATGTCAGTCACCTTGGAACACTCCCCTTCTTCCTGTTAAGAAGCCTGGGACAGGTGATTACCACCCAGTGCAGGATCTAAGAAATAATGCATGATGCAGCTGGAACTATACATCCAGTTGTGCCAAATCCTTACACACTCTTAGGACTGATCTCTGCTGAAGCTACACACATTTCACCATTCTGGATTTAAAAGATGTTTTTCTGCATACGCTTAGCCCATGACCCCACTACAGGAAGGCGGGGCCAACGCACCTGGACAAGATTACCTCAAGGATTCAAGAACTCGCCTCACTCAGCAAAAGATTTGACAAGTTATCCAGTAATTACAGGAGAAAGAATTCTACTTCAATATGTGGACAACTTGCTTATAACCACCAACTCAGAAAGTGAATGTCTACAAGCCACCATTGAACTCTTGCACCTTTTTAATGAGGCTGGATACAAAGTCTCAAGAGCTAAGGTGCAATTATGCCAAACAAGTTAAATACCTAGGATTCCAGTAGTCCAGCGGAATTCGACGCCTGGGACCCTTACCAGAACGCAAAGCAGCTGTATGCAGTATTCCTACTCCAACCACCAGGAGGCAAGTGAGAGCCTTCTTGGGTGCCACAAAGTATGTTGTATATGGATCCCCAATTTTGCGCTGCTAGCAAAACCGTTGTATCAAGCTATCAAAGGAATGGAAAAGTCTCCATTGGAATGGGGACTTGAACAGGATGCAGCCTTTTGATCTTTGAAAAAACACTCTGATGTTGTCACCAATTCTGGGTCTACCAGATGTCCAGAAAACCTTTCAGTCTCTATGTTCATGAGTCACAAGGAAATGTTCTAGGAGTGTTGACTCAATCTCTTGGACCTTATTTGAGAAGCTGTTACAGCTACAGCCTTCCTAGTGAGCAAAAACTAACAAAAAAATCCCTTTGAGACAGAATCTTCAAGTTACTGTACCACACTATGTTCTAACCAATATGAAATACAAAGGAAACTACTAGCTAACAACTCTATGAATGTTGAAGTATTAGAGTATGTTGCGTGAAAACCCTCAGATACAACTGAAGGTCAGTCAAGCTTTCAATCCTGCTATGTTGTTATCAGTTGGTCTTGATCCCCTGATCATGACTGTTTAGAAATTATGGACACTGTATTCTCAAGCCGCCTGGATTTGACTGATGTTCCTCTGGAGAACCCTGAACAGACTTTCTTTGTGGCTGAAGGCAGTTTCATCATCAATAGACATTGTTGTGCTGCTGACCCCTGATTTGGTAGTTGAGTCCTCAGCCCTGGCCCCAGAAACTTGACCACAAAAAGCTGAACTGATAGAGCCCTCACTAGAGCACTAACAATAGGAAAAGGGCTTTGTCTAAATGTGTACCCAGATTTCAAGAACGCCCTTACAACCTTGCATGCACATGAGACCCTGTACAAATAATGAGGGTGGATAACCTTAGGAAGCAAGTCCATCAAGTATGGCCCCAAGATATTGACATTATCAGGTGCATACTACCTACAGCTTTCAAAACTTTAGGAAAAGTAGAATGTATGAATAGAACCTTGAAATCTCAGTTGTCCAAACTTTGCCAAAAGGTTTACCTGAAGTGGCCCCAGGTTCTTCCTATAGCCCTTCTTAGGATATACTTAGCCCCTGCTAAGTCTTTAGGAGTTCCCCTTTTTGAGATTCTGAGAATCTGTAGCCTATTTATAGGGAATAAAAGGAGATGTGAGACAGATAGGATCTGAAATTATTAGGCAAGAACTATTGGTTTTAAGTTCTGTTTTGCAGAGTCTTCATACCTGGGTACAAAAATCGATCACCCATCAATTTGCCTGAACCCCTGCATCCTTTCAAGCCTGGAGTCTCGGTGTGGATCAAAGAGTGGAGAAGGATACCGTTAGCCCTGCATTGGAAGGGACCCTATGTTGTCATCCTGTCAACTCCAACTGCAGTAAAAGTCGCAGAATTCGAACCTTGGATCCATTATAGTCGAGTAAAGCCAGCAACTGCTTTTGAACCTGATCACTGGACTACTGTACAGCATCCTGAGACTCCATTGTGCCTCACCCTACGACAACAACCACGGACCTAAGACTTATTGGTCCCTCAGAAACTGCACTATTTCAAGACTATCTGTTTATCTGAAGATAAGCCTCGCATCTGGAGAAAGCTGCAATCATCAGAAATAGACTGTGTTGTGTTAAGAAATTGAGTCTTCTAAGAAACTGTGTTCAAATACTCTGATCTCCTCAAGGCAATAATAGCCTGAGAGACTGTACTATGATATTTTAAGAACCTGAGACATCCCAGAGGACAGTGATACTTTGGGATCTACAGCCCTACTCCTGCCACAAAGCTGGTAGGTCTACGTACGGCAGAAGCTTGAGGATCTACAATCAACTCTACATTTGTTATCTATTGTGGATGCCAACAGTTCCACCAATTCTCCAGAGACTATGCCCATTATGAATTCTTATTATTGCTTTATTTTGGCAGCAGCCTTGGAGTGCTTTGAAATGACTTTTGCTTTACCTCCCTGTGCAGCCTGTATAAGTAACACACGAACTGGGCTAAAGGTTCTTCATGCCTCCCAGAACTTGTTTCTTGAACTTGCCGAAGCAGTAGCATCTAGTCTCCACATTTATGACTGTTTGTTCTCAAGAACTGAATTATTCCATCCCCTATGATCAGACTGATTTACATAATACTACTAGTGAGTGGGTATTGGCCCACCCCATTGTTGACAGTTTGTGTTTTGTTCGCACCGGCCCACAATTTGCTATGAAGATCGGACAGCTGGACTGTCTAAATCAGAAGTTTTACAACAGCACAACAAAGAAGACATCTTGGTGGTCCGGCATAAATGCTCCTGAACCTTCTAATCCTTTAGTTCTTTTTCCCACTCTTGCCAAACTATGGACTTTGACTATCTGCTTGTTGCTCCCTTGTTTCTTGTCCTTTTGCTTGCGGATGCTAACTTCAGTTATTAATAACCCTGTAGAGCGTAAGGCAGCTACAAAGCTACCAGATATGTGAAACTACTACCCTATACCACAGAGTGATATCTTTACCTAGTATTGTGGTAGGCGAAGGCCTGTGATCCATGGTGTCTGAAGTGAGCAGACAGGCCTGAGCAGCTTGACCTGTAACTGAAGCCTGTAGTTAGGCCCAGAGGAATGAAAACCCCCCTGAATGTTGACACCATAGAATTGAAACTTAACTCAGTTTAACTGAACATAGCTAAGCAGAAACGAAACTTAGAAAATATAGAAAAACAAGTTTAATTGGTACTGATAAGGTGTGCTATGCTTCTATGGAATTAATTAACTCTGCAAAAAGCAAGGTTACAGTGCCCTGCTTCCCATATGTTTTAACAAGCTAAGCGACCTTGGAGGAGAGATGTAACAAGTTAGAGACACTGACCATTGTAATTGGGACTAGAAGGGGGGCAACCAGGTGCTGAGCCCAGACCAGAGTCCCGATTGGGTAGCCATATCAGTACCGGGACCAATAGATGGGTGAGAGGGGTACTGGGACCAATGAAAAGTTTGCCTATGCTTAGAATGGACAAGAAAGCTATAAAAGTTGTTGTTTTGCTAGAAACCATTGCTCAGCCATTTTGAAATTGCTTATTGCTTGAGCCATGTGCACATTAAACTGGCTTGGATCCTTGAAACGACTCCTGGTTTTATTTATTGCATGCTTATCTGCTGCTACATTCTTGGTGCATTGGCCGGGAAGTGCGAGTGGTGGATAGTGTTCAAGTGAATAAATCCACGTAATTCGCCTTGAGGTTTGGACCGGTTGGAACCATGCCAATCCGACGCAGAGGAATTCCCTGGGCCCACTGATCCTCTTGTATCAGAGGGAGTTCTGCCTGGCCTCGGCAGGCACTGGTTCCGGCTGGAACAACACCTCCGACCCGGGGGAGTCCAGGATCCAACTCAGAAGCTGGTGAGGTATCGGGGACCGGATCCGTAAGTATAGTTTTGAAAACCTGTCTAGACAGATGAGTTAGAACTGCAGTGTTTGGTAAGACTTAAGTCTTTGTTTGAAAATCCTTGGATGAGTATTCGCGAGGTACAGCTGTTATAGAGAATCATGATTCAGCCTGGTCAGAGCAGACAGGACTGGGTTTTTGGTATGTCTAGACAGAAATAGAAAGAGCAGTACTGCCATTGGAACTTGGAATTTGTAATCTCGAGATATTGGGAATTGGTAAGAGAGCATGATCACCTCTCAAGGAAGGGCCGAGTAACCCCGCATGGGAATTCGCCGGGTGAAACCCTCATCCTTTTTGTAATTGGGAAAAAGACTAGTCAGAATAGATAGAAAGGAATGCATTCTGAGATACGTTGCTAGCATGATTGTGTGAATGAAGTGTGAATGAGAGGTCTGGCAGCATGGACCAAGCGAGAGTGGACTCTGGACTAGCGCAGTTCCTAGTCGGGTGACTGCGTCTAGGTCGCGAAACGGATGAAGCGTTTGGTGTATTGTCCGTCCTGTGTATTTGATTTTTGTTATCTGTTGAAACCACGAGTTTCCCTTCTGTTATAAATGTGAGATTATTCTGTTGAGTAATTTGTGACAGTTTACCGATTAAGAAATAGTATTAAGAAAAGGAAACAGACGCAAACATTTGGGCTAGTCATTGTAAAATCAAGAAGCTGGTCTCACCCAGTTCGTTTATCCTACTGCACAGTGAAAAAGCTGATAAGGGGCGTGTCTGTGCAGGAGAATGTTTGGTGCTATTTAACCCTATGCAGGCATGTTTTTCAACGATCTGCTGCTGGACTAATCAGGACAATTATACCTGTTTCTACCTGTTTTTATTCACTTTGTTCTGATAGTAATGTTCCTCCTGCTGTGGTCATGTATTGTGTACCATTCAATAAGAATATTTAGTCGGAATTTTAGTTTTGAAGGTTGTATTAATCATCAGAGCTCCGCAAACAGTTTTTAGTTATATTCTCTGCTCTGTCTGCATTTCTAAGTCAATTGAGCCTGTTATATTGCTGTTACTTTGCAGAACTATCCAGGAGGTGACGGGTTTAGTTCAGTTATAGTGTGTAGGGTAAGATTAGTTATTCCGGTCAGATAGGTATAATATATTTGTGGGCTTAGCTTTGCCCTGTGTTTTATGATTCAAATAGGAAATGATATTTTCCTCTGACCTACAAAGTAATTATTAGATCACGACTTGACACTGATTTAAATTGTTTTTTCTGGCATCTCTCTGTGTGTGGGAATGAGAAATCCTTTTTTTTTCCTGAGCACAGTTAAGCCCCAGCGAGTCGAGGGGTGTGGCTTCCACATAGCCTGCAGAGAAAAAAAAAAAAAAAGGTTCTGGAGAGACAGCTGGAGACTGCAGGAGATTTCTCCTAGGAATGAAAAGGGACTCCCGATTTGAAAAGTCTCTTCATTTAATCGAAGCGTGATGAATTTATAATTAGTTTTTTCTCTGGTTTCACTAGCTCTGTTTAACCAAAAGTTTTAAAAACAAAGTTTATCTTTTTATGAATGAGTATAAGTCATTTGAATGCATGCTTCCCCTCTGTGCTGGTTACTAATGAACAAATCAGTTAGCTACACTGACCTTTACAATATTGGCTTTTGAGATAAATTCATCTGTTTTCCTGTATTTAAGTACCTGATATACTGTGGCAAGCACCTCATAGAAGACATATTTATTGTTAAAAAAGGGGGAAAGGTGTACTGTACTTTATGAAAAATATCCGGAATGTCCTTTGAATATTTGCTTTCTGAACTAAAAAAAAAAAGTAATAATTTCTTTTGCAGAGACATGCTGATTACGGCTGGCAGATAGTTATTTTTATTCTAACTGTATCTAAATTGTTCCTGTTTGGAATAAGTTGCAATAAGCATAATGGATGTATGTGCTCAATCTAAGTGTTTCCTGCCTGCCCTATGTTTACAGAAATAATAAGTGTCTTTTCAAGTATGATCAAGAATTTCAGTAAGGGATTTACTGAAGACTATGAAATGTCTCTGTCCCAATCAGGAATGCTATGTGAAAGGGAGTGACTTCTGCTAGTTATATTTCCTTAGTTCACTATATTTTGCCCCAGAATCTCTAGATATCCTGTCTCTCTCTCTCTCTCTCTCTGTAAGTAGCTCCGTTTAGAGTGCTTAAGGGGGGATGGAGCCCATTCCACCGATGATGTCACCCCCCGGTAGGCGTGAACTAATGTGCCCACAGCAGAGAAGTAGATCATTTAAAAAAAAACAAAAAACAACAACCTCCTGGATAGAGCGTTGCTAGGAGAAACCCAGGAGAGAAGGGGGGGGGGGGGAAATCCACCCTGTAGATTCCCTAGTTTGCCAGCCACCTCCGCAGGAGGGGGATGTGCACCCCCTCTGAACCAGAAGTGAAAGTCAGCTGACCAGACTTGTTTAGAACTGAAAAAAAAAAACTGCATTATACACTGAGAAAGCCTTAGGATTTGATTGAACTAATGAACAGTATAATGCAGACCAGTAGCCCAGGAGAAGTTGTGTTTTTGTCAGTCAGTCCCAGAGAGATACAAAACAGAAATGAAACTGGATGGATTTGCGGGCATGATAGTTACTGGAAGAGTTGATTTGAAAGTGTGTGGATGTTGAAGAAGGACAGAGAATGTAAAAATTGTAAGATGGAAAAAGAGAACAGATATTTTAGTTGGATGATGTGGAGGTTTTCCTAATCGAAGGAGCAGCGGATGTGAAAATTGGGTGTGAGTGCGCCCATTATAGAAAAAGAAGGACATTAGAGAAGTGAATGCCCATATCTTGACTCCTCCCCAGGAGGGGAGTACTTGATTGCAAAGTCATAAAACAATAAACCAAGCACAGTGTTTCAGCACGAGAGTGAAGCAGCTATAGCGTGAGTGGCAGCCGAAGAGGGCTACAGCATGGATGAAGACTAGGCCAGACCGGACTCTCCAGTTTCCCTGGGTCCCCAGGAGTCAGTCTGAAAAATAGGGGACCAATATATGGACTTTTATGGGGGATACAGGAGCAGAATACTAAAGCCAGTAGCCCCTGTGTTTTTCTAGATGCACCACCATTATCAGAGCTACTGGGACTAAGGCCACAAAGCCTTTTCTGCAGAACCGCATGTGTGAACTAGAAAAAAAAAAATATATAATAATAATAATGTACCAGTTCCTGTATATGCCTGAATGCCCTATTCCATTTTTGGAGCTGAGACCTGCTTGCAAAGCTTCAAGCACAGATATCCTTTGTTGAAGGGGAAAAAAATGAAACTCAAAATCTGCTGGCCTGATGGTGTTAACTGTCCCCCAAGAAGAAGAATGGCGGTTCTATTCACCTGCATCCAAAGCAACAAGCTGTACACTTACCAACCTCATAGCCCCACCTGGAGGATGGGCAGAAGATAATCCACCTGGCCTAGCGAAGAACATAGCCCCTGTCATTGTCACCCTCAAGCCAGTCAAGAAGCCTGGGACAGGTGATTACCGCCCAGTGCAGGATCTAAGAAGAATGAATGATGCAGCTGAAACTATACAACCAGTGGTACCAAAATCCTTATATTCTCTTGGAACTGATCTCTGCTGAAGCTATACATGTCATCATTCTGGACTTAAAAAGATGCCTTTTTCTGTATACGCTTAGCCCAAGACCCCACTACAAGGAGGTAGGGCCAACTCACCTAGACAAGATTACCTCAAGAATTCAAGAACTCGCCTTACTCAGCAAAAAGATTTGACAAGTTATCCAGTAATTCCAGGAGAAAGAATTCTACTGCAATATGTGGACAACTTGCTTATAGCCACCAGCTCAGAAAGTGAATGTCCACAAGCCACCAGTGAACTCTTGCACCTTTTTAATGAGGCTGGATACAAAGTCTCAAGAGCCAAAGCATAATTATGTCAAACAAGTTAAATACCTAGGATTCCAGTTGTCCAGCGGAATTCGACGCCTGGAACCCTTACCAGAACGCAAAGTAGCTGTATGCAGTATTCCTACTCCAACCACCAGGAGGCAAGTGAGAGCCTTCTTGGGTGCCACAGGGTACTGTTGTATATGGATCCCCAATTTTGCGTTGCTAGCAAAACCATTGTATCACATTGTATCAAGCTACCAAAGGAATGAAAAAGTCTCCATTGGAATGGGGACTTGAATAGGAATGCAGTCTTTTGATCTTTGAAAACCGCTCTGATGTTATCACCAGCTCTGGGTCTACCAGATGTCCAGAAAACCTTACAGTCTCTATGTTCATGAGTCGCAAGGAAATGTTCTAGGAGTGTTGACTCAATCTCTTGGACCTTATTTGAGAAGCTGTTACAGCTACAGCCTTCCTAGTAAGCAAAAAACTAAAAGAAAAATCCCTTTGAGACAGAATCTTCAAGTTACAGTACCACACTCTGTTCTAACCAATATGAAATACAAAGGAAATTACTAGCTAACAAATCTATGAATGTTGAAGTATTAGAGTATGTTGTGTGAAAACCCCAGATACAACTGAAGGGTCAGTCAAGCTTTCAATCCTGCTATGTTGTTATCAGTTGGTCTTGATCCCCTGATCATGACTGTTTAGAAATTATGGACACTGTATTCTCAAGCCACCTGGATTTGATTGATGTCCCTCTGGAGAACCCTGAACAGACTTTCTTTGTGGCTGAAGGCAGTTTCATCATCAATGGACATTGTTGTGCTAGATATGCAGTGGTGACCCCTGATTTGGTAGTTGAGTCCTCAGCCCTGGCCCCAGAAACTTCACCACAGAAAGCTGAACTGATAGTCCTCACTAGAGCACTAACAATAGGAAAAGAGCCCTGTCTAAATGTGTACCCAGATTTCAAGTATACCCTTACAACCTTGCATGCATATGGGGCCCTGTACAAAGAATGAGGGTGGATAACCTTAGGAAGCAAGTCCATTAAGTATAGCCCCAAGATATTGATATTAATAGATACATACTGCCTATAGATCTCAGAATTTAGGAAAAGTAGAATGTAGGAATAGAACCCTGAAATCTCAGTTGTCTAAACTTTGCCAAGAGGTTTACCTGAAGTGGCCCCAGGTTCTTCCCATAGCCCTTCTTAGGATATACTTAGCCCCTGCTAAGTCTTTAGGAGTTTCCCTTTTTGAGATTCTGTATGGACAACCCCTGCCTATTGTATAGGAAATAAAAGGAGATATGAGACAGATAGGATCTGAAATTATTAGACATGAACTATTGGTTTTAAGTTCTGTTTTGCAGGAGTCTTCATACCTGAGTACAAAATCGATTACTCATCAATTTGCCTGCACCCCTGCATCCTTTCAAGCCTGGAGTCTCGGTGTGGATCAAAGAGTGGAGAAAGATACTGTTAGCCCTGCATTGGAGAGGACCCTATGTCGTCATCCTGTCAACTCCAACTGCAGTAAAAGTCGCAGAATTTGAACCTTGGATCCATCATAATCAAGTGAAGCCAGCAGCTGCTCTTGAACCTGATCACTGAACTACTGTACAGCATCCTGAGACTCCATTGCACCTCACCCTACGACAACAACCACGGACCTAAGACTTATTGGTCCCTCAGAAACTGCACTATTTCAAGACTGTTTGTTTATCTGAAGGTAAGCCTCGCATCTGGAAAAAACTGCAATCATCAGAAAGAGACTGTGTTGTGTTAAGAAATTGAATCTTCTAAGAGACTGTGTTTAAATACTCTGAAAGACTGTTTTGATCTTCTAAAGAGTGAACTGCTCTAAAGAAGCCATAATAGCCTAAGAGACTATGCTATGATATTTTAAGAAATTGAGACATCCCAGAAGACAGTGATACTTTGGAATCTACAGCCCTACTCCTGCCAAAAAGCTGGTAGGTCTACGTACGGCAGAAGCTTGAGGATCTACAATCAACCCTACATCTGTTATCTGTTGTGGAAGTCGACAGTTCCACCAATTTTCCAGAGACTATGCCCATTATGAATTATTATTATTGCTTTATTCTGGCAACAGTTTTGGAGTGCTTTGAAATGACTTTTGCCTTATCTCCCTGGGCAGCCTGTATAAGTATAACATGAACTGGACCGAAGGTCACTCAGACCTTGATTTATCATTCTCCCTATTCTTGCATTGGTATACTCTCCAATCCAAAAGTTGTTCTAGATCTTGACTTTCTACAAGGCTATGCAAGCCACCGTTGCAATTCCTCATACCACCACCAGAACTTGTTTCTTGAACTTGCTGGAGCAATAGCATCTAGTCTCCACACTTCTGACTGTTTCTTTTGTGGAGGAACTAAGATGGGAGATCAGTGGCCCTGGGAGACGCAAGAACTGAACTATTCTATCTTATACAATCAGACTGATTTACATAATACTACTAGTGAGTGGGTATTGGCCCACCCCATTGTTGACAGTTTGTGTTTTGTTTGGACTGGACCACACTCTACTACGAAGGATAGACAGCTGGTCTGTCTAAATCAGAAGCTTTACGACAGCACAACAAAGATGCAACCGAACCTTCTAATCCTTTAGTTCTTTTTCCCACTCTTGCCAAACTATGGACTTTGACTATCTGCTTGTTGCTCCCTTGTTTCTTGCCACTTTGCTTGCGAATGATAACTTCAGTTATTAATAACACTGTAGAGCGTAAGACAGCTACAAAGATACTAGCTATGTGAACTTACTACCCTATACCACAGAGTGATACCTTTACCTAGTATTATGTGATTTGATTCTCACACCTTATTAACATGCGGGTGAGAATAATCAAAGGGGGGAATGTGGTAGGCGAAGGCCTGTGATCCATGGTGTCTGAAGTGAGCAGACAGGCCTGAGCAGCTTGACCTGTAACTGAAGCCTGTAGTTAGGCCCAGAGGAATGAAACCCCCCCTGAATGTTGACACCATAGAATTGAAACTTAACTCAGTTTAACTGAACATAGCTAAGCAGAAACGAAACTTAGAAAATATAGAAAAACAAGTTTAATTGGTACTGATAAGGTGTGCTATGCTTCTATGGAATTAATTAACTCTGCAAAAAGCAAGGTTACAGTGCCCTGCTTCCCATATGTTTTAACAAGCTAAGCGACCTTGGAGGAGAGATGTAACAAGTTAGAGACACTGACCATTGTAATTGGGACTAGAAGGGGGGCAACCAGGTGCTGAGCCCAGACCAGAGTCCCGATTGGGTAGCCATATCAGTACCGGGACCAATAGATGGGTGAGAGGGGTACTGGGACCAATGAAAAGTTTGCCTATGCTTAGAATGGACAAGAAAGCTATAAAAGTTGTTGTTTTGCTAGAAACCATTGCTCAGCCATTTTGAAATTGTTTATTGCTTGAGCCATGTGCACATTAAACTGGCTTGGATCCTTGAAACGACTCCTGGTTTTATTTATTGCATGCTTATCTGCTGCTACAGTATTATGTGATTTGATTCTCACCCTTTCTCACTTGCGGGTGAGAATAATCAAAGGGGGGAATGTGGTAGGCGAAGGCCTATGATCCATGCTAATTGAACTAAACAGACAGGCCTAAGCAGCTTGACCTGTAAATGAAGCCTGTAGTTAGGCCCAGAGGAATGAAAACCCCCCTGAATGATGACACTGTAGAATTGAAACTTAACACAATTTAGTATAGCTAAGCAGAATCGAAACTTAGAAAATATAGAAAAACAAGTCTAATTGGTACTGATAAGAGAGCACAGCTTCTATGGAATTAATTAACTCTGCAGAAAGCAAGGTTACAGTGCCCCGCTCTCACTCATATTCTAGCAAGCCAGTGACCTTGGAGGAGAGAAGTATCAAAAGTCTAAGAACTGTCCATTGTAATGAGGACTGAAAGGGGGGCAACCAGGTGCTGAGCCCAGATCAAGGTCCTCATTGGATAGCTACGAAGTGGTACCGGGACCAATAGATGGGTGAGAGGGGTTACTGGGACCAATGAAAAGTTTGCCTATGTCTAGAATGGAGAAGAACGGTATAAAAGTTGTTGTTTTGCTAGAAACCATTGCTCAGCCATTTTGAATTTGATTCTGCTTGAGTCTTGTGCACAAATAAATGATTTGGACCTTCTGAACTGACTCCTGGTATCATTGGTTTGTCTGCGCTCTGCTGCTACAGGAGAGGCAGCCACCGGAGAATAAAGCAGGACAGAGCAGCCTCTTCCTAGGGGCCATTTGCAGTTTCTTTTTCGTTTCAGTTAATTAGATTTTATTTTATTTTGGTTCAAGTACTCTGGTGCACTGTGCTGGGGATCCTGTTACATACCCAGGTACAGATTGAGAGTGTTCCTGAGGGGTGCCCCCAGCCCTTCCCACCATGCTGGCCAGACTGCAGTGCCTGGTATAGGATGGTATCAAGGGGTGTGAACTCCACTTAATCCTTAAGCATTCCTTGTGTTATACAGCTCAAAACCTATTCAGTACACAATGACCTGATGCAGACATGTGAGAAAGGCCTAATCAGATAGGTCATTGTTTGTTGCTGGGCGAATTTCAGAGTGCTGTGTCCTGTGTGCCTGGTCAGGTGATCTAAAAGAAACAATGTATCAAGCAACTGCCTTTCTCCTGAGAAGGGTCTGATAGAAAGTCAGGGACAGGAATAAAGATGTGTTTAAAAAAGAGACTGCATATAGGTTTGTAGCAGCTACAGCTCTGTGGAAAACAGGAAGTACCTGCATACAAGAAATGTATGTAATTTGAAAGTGGATAGGAAGCAAATGAAATCCTTCCATCTGTCTATGGTCAGTGAGTAACCTGACATGATCATTTCTTGTCTCTTATCCCAGATTATGTACCTATTAAATCTGTAGTATTGCTTGTAAGGGAAGCTGTACTCCCTTATAGCCATTAGTAGTATTAGAATAAAAACGTAAACTTTACTCAGAGAATGTGTCAGTTTTATTGGATATAAGGACCATTTCATATCTTTAAGATACAACATTGCAGTGCAATCTAAAAATCTTCAAGGTGTGCAGTCCCCGATGTGGTGTGATCTCGGAGGCAGGTGTCTTCCTAAACTGCATGCAAGAGGAGGTCATGGGAGCAGGACCTGCAGGATGAGATGAGGCAGGAGAGTCACTCCAAGTTGCAAGAGACTCTGGGGGCGGGGGGGGGGGGGGTGCCATGTTACCTTCAACGGATCCGGCCCCCGGTCCCTGCACAATGCCCGGACCATCCAGCCCTCAAGCCCAGGGAGCGATAGGGTTCCTGGGGGAGTTCTCACCGGAGTTTGTCTTACTTTTGCATAAGGCGTTTTGCCTACCAAGTGACTCCTCGGCCCCGGAACACAGGGCTAAGAGGATGTCAGACGCAAAAGAGCACGAGTCAGGAGCAGTGGCGTCTAAGCGGGCTAGAGGCTTAGAGGAGTGGCAGCAATCACCGCTGTCAGGGGGGGGGGGCTGGATAGAGAAGACCTTGACACAGAGTTAGATCTGCAGGAGGAGTTGGAAGAAGAAGAGAGCCCAGAACAGGAGGATCAGGGCCGAATTGTTCAGGTTTTCCACCGGGAGGATCTACCAGCGCTCATCTTTATGCTTATGTTTATGCAATTTCTCGATATACTGCCCAGGCCGAAGGCCATCAGGGTGGTTTACAATCACTACAAGCAGGTACTGATACAATTCCTCATTCCCAAAGGGCTCACATTCTGTGTGTACTTTGGTGACCCTTAAGGCCCTGAATATGCCTGCTATCCTCCCGGCAGAGGAAGAGGCTCTGTAGGATCCTCTGTTCCAGACAGTACGTAAATCACAGAAATTCTTACCAGTACATGGAATAGTAGGACAGATGATCCAGGATGTGTGGGATCTGCCAGAGGTTGGCCCTAAAGGGGTGCAATCCATAATGCCCCTATACCCACTGCCGGAGCAAGAATGAGCTCCTTTGATTGCCCAAACTGGGCGCAGTGATGTTGGCAGCAGTAGAAGAAGCCTTGACTTGTCTCCTGCAGCAGAGAGCTGTGGAACTGGTTCCGTGAGACCAGTACGTCTGCGGTCGATGCTTCATGTATTTCGTTTTGTCCAAAAGGAAGTTTCCTTTCGCCCAATTCTCAACTTTGAGGGCATGAACTACGGTCTCCAGATACCGCATTTTCACAGTAGTAATGGCGGTAGGAAACAGATTTTTGGTGACTGTCGCTCTCACAGAGGCGTATCTGCATGTTTCCTTCCATCCAGAACATGAGCAGTTTCTCCGCTTTGCGGTGCCAAGGGGCCATTTCCAGTTTCGAGCGTTGCCCTTCGGTCTGGCGACCACCCCCATACCTTCACCAAGGTCTTGGTGGTGATGGCGGCTGCCCTCCACAAGGAAGGGGTTCTCGTCCACCCGTACCTAGACGATTGGCTAATCCAGGCGAAGTCCAGGGACGATAGCGAAAAGAGCAACAGGCGGGTGGTAGAGTTCCTTTAAAGTCTCAGTTGAGGTCAACCTGGCCAAGAGCCAGTTACAGCCGGCCCAGGAGCTAGAGTATTTGAAAGCATTGACAGTTGATACAGCAGGTCCTGAAGAGAGCAAGAGCATCAGTGTGGCATTATCTGCAGGTTCTGGGGACCATGGCGACACTCTGGAGCTAGTCCCATGGGCAAGGGCGCATATGCAATTGCTGTAGAGGGCTCTGCTCCATCGATGGTCCCATCAGAGTCAACCCCTGTCCCAAGTACTCTCCTGCCCACGGAGCGCCAGGAGAGCCCTCAGTTGGTGGCTGCATGTGGAAGGAGTCCCTGGTGTGGGTTCCTCAGATGACCAGCCTGTCAGGTTGGAAAGCCCATTGTGAAGGATGCTTTGTTCAGGGACGAGAGTCTGCAGGAGGCTTTGTGGTCGATCAACAGTCTCGAGATGCGAGCGGTGACCTTGGTGCTAGAAAGTTTTGAGCCATGGTTGCAGGGGAAGGTGGTCCAAGTCCTCTCAGACAATGTGACCACGATGGTTTATATCAACCAGCAAGGAGGCATGGGCAGTGCAGCCCTGGAGGAGGAGGTCGAAGGCCTGTTCGGATGGGCAGCGATTCGTCTCCAGGCATTATCAGCAGCGCACGTAGCAGGAGTTGACAGCGTGATGGCAGACTACCTCAGCCGAGTGTGCATGGACCACGGAGAGTGGCAGCTCAATCAGGAGGTGTTCGAGCAGGTGGTCCACCAATGGGGCACACTGGTCATGGACCTAATGGCAATGTTCGAGTCGGCCATGGCCTGCCGGTTTTTCAGTAGAAGAAGAGAAGAAGTCCAAGGGCCTGGATGCTCTAATTCAGCAGTAGCTCGAAGAGGGTCTTCTCTGTTTTTCCCTGTGGACGCTCATAGTGCAATAGCTAGAGGCGCACTGGGGATTTGTGATTCTGGTGGTCCCAGACTGGCCGAGGTGCCCGTGGTATGCTGACCTGATTCGGATACTGGCGGATTTAATGTAGTGGCTTCCAGTTCAGAAGGACCTCTTGATGCAGGAGCCGCTTCGCATGCTCCAGGTGGATCAGTTCTCGCTTACAGCATGGCTCGTGAAAGGGCGAGGTTGAAGAAGCGAGGATAATCAGGCTCAGGGATAGTGACCTTGCTACAGGCCCAGAGGTGTGGTCTACAAATCTGTCGTGCATCTGCGTAGGACGCATCTTTGAATCATGGTGCAGAGAGAGGCAGCCACGCCATTCCACTGCCTCTGTCCCGGACATCTTGACGTTCTTGCAATCCGGTTTTGATAAGGGTCTAGCTGCCAGTTCCTTGAGGATGCAACTGGCGGCGATTTTCCGGTTATCGCAGGAAAGTCCACGGCGTACCATTGGGTACACACCCAGACGTTCTGAGCTTTCTAGGGGTGGTGACCCACCTCCGTCTGCCAAAGAGGGCAGTGGTACCGCCTTGGAATCTCAATCTGGTGCTGTCTGGGGAACTCGTTGAGCCATTGAGTCGAGCTTTCCTGCAGGATTTGGCTCTGAAAATGTCATTCCTGGTGGCGAGTTGCTCGGCACGCAGGATTTTGGAGCTTTGGACCCTGTCATGCCAGGAGCCATTCCTTTCCTTCTTCAAGGAGAAAGTAGTCCGGCGCCCAGTACCTTCATTTTTGCCAAGGTGGTGTCAACATTTCATGTAGATCAGGCTGTTTCCTTACCAGCTCTGGCGAGTGCGGATGTGGGCGAGAGCGGGTATGGGCCGTGCCACTCCACAGCTGTGCCACCTGGATGGTGAGAGTGTCCTGCGAAGATATGTGAAAAGGGCATTGTCCTTTCGGAGATCAGACCGTCTGTTGGTTCTGTTTGGCAGGTCTCGCAAAAGTGAGGCGGCAGCTAAGCCTCCATTTCCAGATGGATCAGTGAGGCAATCACATCGGCATACATCTTGAAGGGTAGAACAGTGCTGGCGGGGTTGCAGACGCATTCCATGAGGGCTCAGGCAGCCTCATGGGCAGAGTATACTTTAGTTCCGCCGGTGGAGATCTGTAGGGTGGCATACTTCTCTGAACATTTTCACCTGGATGTCCAGGCGGCGGGGGATGCTCGTTTTGGATCGGCAGTGCTTCAGGCCGGTTGTGCGGATCCCTCCTGTTAGTTTAACTGCTTTGATACATCCCAGAGGTGCGGGACTGGACTGGAGGGATGATAAGGAAAAAGAAATTAGACTTACCTACTAATTGTTGTTCCTTGAGGAACTCCAGTCCAGTCCCGGAACCCTCCCTGAGTGCTTCTTGTGATGATCTGTGCACATCCCGGTCCTGAAGCTGGTTCCCTTGGTGGAGGAAGTGGCCAGGAGGAGCCGGGGATGGGTGTGTAATCAGTGTTTGGGGGAGGGGCGGACCAGAAGAGCTGTCGGTTGCTCGCATCCGGCTGGTTGGAGTGGCTCAGGTTCTCAACAGGTAGGCCTCTTCATCCTGGAGTGGGGGGCGGGGTATCCTTCCCAGGGAATGGAGGGGGTACTAGTTTATTTAGACATAGAAGTGTTTGTTGCATGTTTAACACTAGAAGCTCCAAAAGGAATTTTACCTAGAAACCCCAAAGTGCGTCAATTGACGCATTATCACGACGACCGCGTTTAGCATGAAATGCAGATGTGAATTAATATGAAGTTACTTATTTGTTAAATAAGTGCAGTATGTGACGTCATTACATGACATCATTGTGTGTTTATTGTTTGTAATGTCGGAGTAAAACTGTAAACAGTGATTGAGATGTGCCACCTAGTGGTAACATGAATTTATACCTAGAAGCCTCAAAGTACATCAATTGACGCATCCAAGACAATTGAGTGCGTCAATTGATGTACTTTGGGGCTTCTAGGTATAAATTCATTTTCCTGCTAGGTGGTGCATCTGTCATTAATTTTCGATGCACACATGTGGCCCTTAGGCGTAGGACCGTGCGGGGCCGTTTAAAATGCTGCTACATTGGTTCTGCTTGCTGTGGAGATTAGAGCGGTGGAGGGGTGATGTCGACAGCGGAGGTTGTGAGTGGGAGTTTAAACACCTGGTGGTATGATAGCTACCTCTTCAGATGCTATGTGGAGCATTTCTTCTCTATTCCTTTAACTATCACTGTATCTCTTATTCTGTCCTATCTAATTAATGGCGTTCTTTTCATATTTTCTGTAACTTTTCTGTAATATTGTAAACCGCTCTGATGCTTTGGCTTGAGTGGTATATCAAATGTAATAAACGTAAACATAAACATCTTGACCTTGCTAACAAAGTCATGGAACATGACTGACATGGTTCTAGCAGTGGCGCTGGTATACAACTTCGAAGATGCATTTGCGTCAATTGATGCACTTTGGAGCTTCTAGTGTTAACTACTTATTTGTTGCTCCTCTGAGTCTGCTTTGTCAATAGGTACTGGGGCTGGTGGGTGGTGCCAGCTGCATATGTATACTGGTGTCATCAAAAAGATGACAGGCTCAGCCTCCAAGCTGCTGGAAGAGGTACACTACCCAGAGGTGCGGGACTGGACTGGAGTTCCTCAAGGAACAACAATTATCAGGTAAGTCTAATTTCTCTTTTTTTTTTTACTTTGCTGTGAGAATGGATGAAATTGCTAGTAACTACTGACTACTTTCACAGATACATTTTTCGTGACCTTTGGGAATACAATTTGTGTGATATAAAGATGGTCTGATTAAAGACCATTTTTGTGGCATATTAAGAAGAAAAGACAAGAATAAGTTATTAGTAACATAGTAACATAGTAAATGATGGCAGATAAAGACCTGTATGGTCCATCTAGTCTGCCCAGCAAGATGGCCAGAGTAAGATGGCAGGAGTAGGTACCACTCTGTGCAGGCCAGCCCTCCCCATGTCTTTGTTTAGGGGTGAACCCACCGCTCCATGCAGGACACCCTTATTTGTTGGGAAGTTAGATGGTTCAATTTATTTTGATTTTATTCTGTTGCTATAAATGGATCCATTGTGTCTGTCCCATGCCATTTTGAATTCTGTCACTGTATTTGCCCCCACCACCTCCATCGGGAGGGCATTCCAAGCATCCATCACTCTCTCAGTGAAAAAATATTTCCTGATATTGCCTTTCAATTTTCCACCTTGCAGCTTCATGTTATGCCCTCTCGTTTTACAGCTTCCCCGTCTTTGGAAGAGGTTTGTTTGTTCATTATTTCTCCTTAAGTATTTAAAGGTCTGAATCATATCTCCCTTATCCCTCCTCTCCTCCAAAGTGTACTGTCACGCCCTCACCACTCGCCTCCAGCTTAGAGGGGCGTGATTGTATAAGGAACTTTCCTCTTTCAGCCTTAACTGACTAGTTCCCCGCAATGCTTTCTGGGAAATGTAGTTTAATTGCGATATATATGGGCTTCAGGTAGAAAGCTGTAGTCGGGCTCCTTGGGTAAGGCAATGACAGAAATTTATTGAGCACAAAAAAAGGTTCATAACCACATTCAGGCATACTTCTCCAGGCTTCTTCAAAGTACAACAGCTTATAAGCAAAACAAAACCCAAAACCAAAGTGACAGCTTAAAGTATTCTTCAGCTCAGAAAAACATAGCCTTTTAACAGCAAGGCTACCAGCTTCCCTTAGCCTTGCTGGTTAAAGCATAAACACCAAAACAGCTTTCTTCTGTGGCAGTTTGCCTTCTTTTCCAGTCTCAAACCTTTCCATGCTGTTTTCCAATTTACAAGCAAAAACAAAAACTCCAAACAGGAACAAACTTTCAACATGCAAGCAAAGTTCTATTCAGGTTTTTTCAGGAAAATTCAAGAGTAAAAAGAAAGCTTTTTCCTCACAGTTAATTTGGCTTCTTGCTGTCTCACTTCACAGGTAGCAGATGGTTAACAAGCACAATTTACAACTCCAGCTTGTTCTTACGTCTTAGTAAAACTTCCCCTCTTTACCATGTGGGAATTTACAATCCATCTAACCTGCTTCTTATGGTTACCTTTCTCTGGAGGGCTTTTTCTCAGGGCTGGCTTTCCTTCAACCCTTCTGTGGCTAAGGCTTGGCACAAAGAGCAATCCATGAGGGTGTCTTCCTCATTCAGCTCAGCATCAGGCTCTCCTAGCTGCATAGACTCTGACTCTCCTTCTGGCTCACTGGGCTCAGCTGACAGCCTCTCATTAGAGCTGAGAGTGTCTCCTGCACCTCTGCACTGCCCAGCATAAATCAGGCTTCTCCTGCTCTGCTCAGCATTACTCAGGCTTCTTAAGCTCGTACCTGTGCCTCGGCTTGTATCAGCTTCTCTCTCTCTTTCTCCTCTTCTTGCCTTTGCCTCTGCCCTTGCTTCTGGCGTTCCTTCCACCCTCTCTCCTTCTCCTCTTTCTCCTTCTCTTCTACTATAATCTAGCATAGGCTTATATCTCCAGGGTTCTAGCCCCACCTCCTCTCTTCCCAGGTGACGGAGATCACTCTGCTTTCTGGCACCTGAGTAATCAGGGAGTTTACTGACGTAAGGGTCTTGGACCTTAGGTCTGTATTCACTCTCCCTTATTTCACTAGGGGAAACATGAAACCTGTTCCAGCTGGGGGTTTTCTGGTTCCTAGGTGAGGTTGTGGTTTTGTTACCCTGACCTAGTAAAAGGGGCCCTTTTACTAGGGTGAACTCTTTGCCTTTTTCCCTTTCCCCTAACTCAGGATAGGCTTCCTTACCACAGTACATATTTAGGTCTTCAAGTCTCTTCTCATAAGGCTTCTGACACAGGCTCCAAATCATTTTGGTCGCCTTCCTCTGAACAGTTTCCATTCTTTTTACATCCTTTGCAAGATACGGTCTCCAAAACTGAACACAGTATTCCAAGTGAGGCCTCACCAGTGACTTATACAGTGGTATTAGAACCTCTTTCTTTCTGCTGATAATTCCTCTTCATATGCATCCCAACACCCTCCTGCCTTTTGCCACTGCCTTGTTGCACTGCTTTGCCACCTTGCGATCTACAGAAATAATCACACCAAGGTCTTTCTCCTGATCCGTGCACACCAACCTCTCGCCCCCTATCGTGTACATTTCTCTTGTGTTTCTGCTACCCAAGTGCATGACTCTGCACTTCTTTGCATTAAATCTTAATTGCCAAGCATTAGACCATTCTTCCAGCTTTTGTAGATCTTTTCTCATGTTAAGGCCTAACTTAGTAAATAAGTGAACTACGTACAAAGACAAGTTAAGCAAGTGGGAGCAATGATGACAGTATGAGAGCACATAAAAGGACAATTTTGTGCTACCTTTTGAGGTCCTTGTAAAGGCCTTTCTGGCAGGGGTCCTCTTTGTTGATCAAGATGGTGCCGGTGTTTCTCCAGATGCAATCAGGGCCTCTACTGCTGTTCTCGGATTCAGTTGCAGATCCAGGTTTTTATAATTTTCACAAGCTGGATGTCTGTCGGTTCTTTCTGTGTCATTTGGAGGGCTGCAGAAGGTAGAAGAGGCTTCCAAGATGTTGGTTGGCAGGGGGCTGATGGAGGCATTGGCATCTGCCTGTCAGTTTAAGAGACGGATGATTTCATCAGGACGGAAGGGTGGTGAGGCAGTGCAGGGTATTATTTTTTGGATTGGGGACAGTTTGGGGTGTGATACAGCAGTTGTGGGGGTGTTGTGTCTTGGGGTAAGGTTGTTTGCATGTAGTGAGGCAATTGTTTAGGGTTATATTATTTGTGGTGGGGACATTTGGCGGGTTGGTAGGACAGTTATGAGGGAGTATTTTTGGTGTTTGGGGCATTGTGTGGGGTGGTGGGGCAACTGTGGGGATCAGCTTCTGGGGGCAGGAGCAGTTTGGGAGAGCAGAGAACAGGAAGAGGAAGTTTGAAAGGAGCAATTCCTTAACTGTTACGTTTCACTGTATATAAGTTGCTATGCTACAAAAGCGGGAACTCTTTCCGTAGAAATGCTTTGGGCTATTTTTATTTGGGGGGGGGGGGAACTTATATCTCTAGAACTCGCAATCCATTTGGGCCCATTTTTGAACTTGTTTCTTTTTGCCAGTTTTTCTCACATGCCAAGCTTCATCCCATTCCATCAATTTTTTGAAGAGGCAGATAGACAGACATTCTCTACCCCCTTTATATAATTAATTCCAACTTCTGTTGGGTTGGAAAGAATAAAAAGGGTCCCTGGGGTGATCCAGGAAACCACAGAGTAGTGAACTTGATATCAGTGCTGGACAAAATAGTAGAAATCATTATAAATAACAAAATTACTGAACATGTTGAATAGTCATGGTTTAATGGGACAAAACCAACATGGATTTAGCCAAGAGAAATCTTGCCTTACCAATCTACTACCAATCTAGGACTAGAAAGGGGGGACTGTTACTTCTGGAGAGAAATCTGCAACTGTGAGTATATACTTCTGGTAATTTTCTAAAAAGAATTCTTTGTATTAAAGCTACTTAATCTGTGAACCCACTGTTTTTTGTTGGATCAGTTAGGGCCTAGTAGCAGCAATTAAAGTTTGAATTTAAAACACAGAGGAGAGCTTTCTGGTTACATTTCATACCCAGCAGAGAGCTTGTAGTTTAAATTTAATAGTCACTCAGGGCCAAGTAACAGCAAAGTACTTTTAGTTTAAATTTAACACACAGAAGAGAGCTTTCTGGTTAAATTTAGTACCCAGCAGAGAGCTTGTAGTTTAAATTTCATAAGAAGTTAGAGCCTAGCAGCAGCTAAGAGCTATAATTTAAATCAAATCAGAATTTAGCTTACCTCAGCAGCACAAGACAGGGTACTGTGTAGCAGCCCTCTTTTAATAAGTGTTATTTCCCTCCCTCCCCTGGGATAATCATAGCTTTATAGGTACTTACACATCTTAAAAGACAGGAGGTGCTTTCAGGTGAAGATCATTACCCAAATCAGTCATACACTAAGGACCTGAGATTAATTAAGCTTCTGGTGAACAAGGTATATTAAACGTATTAGGTACAGTTTTATTGGTATAAATACCCATAGCAACCCCTAGTAAGTAAGAACTTAAAGATCTAGACACAAACTTAAAACTAAGATGCAGACAGCAGTCCAGCAGTGGGATGGGGGCTTTCCAGTCTTTTGCATTGAGTGTCACATGTATGATTTTCTCCCAGTTGGTGAGAGGTCTTACGTGTGCACTAGGTGCAAGGAGCTCTTTTCTCTCAGGGAACAAGTCTGTTCTCTAGAGGCTAAAGTAGCAGACTTGGAAAACATAACACAGACAGAGAGGTACATAGACGAGACCTACAGGGATATAGTCCTGAAGTCCCACCTCCAGTCTGGCAGCACCCCTGTTGCCATGGAGGAGAGAGGTCACGTGACAGGAGAGCATCACCCTGGTGTGGCAGGAAGTGATCCTGTAACTAGGACCTGTCCTCCAGGTGATGTAAAACCCTCTCGCACCGAGGAAGTTTCTCCAGGGCCATGTGCCCATGAGGGAAGGGTTAGGACAGCTGTTATAGTTGGTGATTCGATCATTAGGCATGTAGATAGCTGGGTGGCTGGTGGACATGAGGATCGCCTGGTAACATGCCTGCCTGGTGCGAAGGTAGCGGACCTCACGCGCCACCTAGATAAGGTCTTAGATAGTGCTGGGGAGGAGTCTGCTGTCTTGGTACATGTCGGTACCAATGACATAGGAAAATGTGGTAGGGAGGTTCTGGAGGCAAAATTTAGGCTTTTAGGTAGGAAGTTGAAATCCAGAACTTCCAGGGTAGCATCCTCCGAAATGCTTCCTGTTCCACGCGCAGGACACAAAAGGCAGGCAGAGCTCCGGAGTCTCAATGCATGGATGAGACAATGGTGCAGAGATGAGGATTTTGGATTTGTTAGGAACTGGGGAACATTCTGGGGAAAGGAGGGGCTCTTCCGAAGGGATGGGCTTCAGCTTAACTGGGATGGAACCAGGCTGCTGGCATTAACCTTTAAAAAGGAGATAGAGCAGCTTTTAAACTAGATATTAGGGGAAAGCCAACAGTCGCCCAAGAGCGGATGGTTCGGAAGAATGTATCCTTGAAGGATACTACCAAAAGCAGAGAGGTTCCACAAAAGAGTAAAGTAGCCCAAATGCCCTCAAATATGGAGCAGACAGAGCTTAAAGATCCCAATTTACCCATGTCTAACAATAGCCAAATTAACATGAATAAAATACATTCTCTAAAATGCTTGTATGCAAATGCTAGAAGTCTAAAGAATAAGATGGGAGAGTTAGAATATATAGCACTAAATGAAAGGTTAGATATGATTGGAATATCAGAGACATGGTGGAAGGAGGACAACCAGTGGGACACTGTGATACCTGGGTACAAACTATATCGTAATGATAGAGCTGATCAAATTGGTGGAGGGGTTGCGCTCTATGTTAGAGAGGGCATTGACTCAGAAAGGATTAAAGTTTTGCAGGAATCAAAATCTGCTGTAGAATCTATATGGAGGAGTAGCCTAGTGGTTGGGGCAAGGTACTTCAGGCCGGAAGGTCGGGGGTTCAAATCCCACTAGAGGACAGCAACCTTGGGCTGGAAGGACTGGGGTTTCTAGTCCCACAGATGCTCCTTGTGGTCTTGGGCAAGCCACTTAACCCTCCATTGCCCATGTTCCCTGTAAGTATTAGTGTATGTGTCTCATATCCCTGCATGTTAAATGTATCCCCCAATTGTGTTGTGACCGCTTTGATTGAAGGATAAGGCGGTATACAAAACTGTCTAAATAAATAAATAAATAAATAAAATATGGATTGAAATTCCATATAAAAGGGGGAAGGCAATGGCAGTGGGGGTGTACTATCGAGCACCTGGCCAGAATGACCAAATGGATGATGAAATGCTCAAAGAAATCAAGGAAGCTAACAAAAGTTACAGCGCAGTAATAATAATGGGTGATTTCAATTACCCCGGTATCGACTGGGTCAGTGTCACGTCAGGACATGCTAGGGAGATAAAGTTCCTAGATGAAATAAATGACTGCTTCTTGGAGCAGCTGGTTCTTGAACCAACCAGAGGGGAAGCCATATTAGACCTAGTCCTTAGTGGAACACCAGATCTAGTGCAAGAGATAAGGGTGTTGGGGCCACTTGGCAATAGTGATCATAGCATGATCGCCTTTGATTTAATTAGTGGAGGAGGGATAGTAAGGAAATCCACAGTACTACCTTTTAACTTTCGAAAGGGAGACTATGATAAAATGAGGAAAACAGTTAAGAAAAAACTAAAAGGAGCAGTTGCGAAGGTTAAAGACGTACATCAAGCTTGGGTGTTGTTGAAAAATACTATCTTGGAAGCCCAGACCAGCTGTATTCCATGCTTTAAGAAAAGTGGAAGGAAGTCCAAAAAACTGCCAGCATGGTTTAAAGGTGAGGTCAGAGAGGCTGTTGTTGCCAAAAAAGCATCTTTCAGGAAATGGAAAAAAGAGCCAAACGACGAAATCTGGAAACAGCACAAGCACTGGCAAGTCAAATGCAAGGCATTGATAAGGCAGGCAAAGAGAGAATTTGAGAAGAAGCTTGCTGCGGAAGCAAAAACGCGAAATAAAGACCTTTTCAAGTACATTCGTAGCAAAAAACCTGTGAGAGAGTCAGTTGGTCCATTAGATGATAAAGGGGTTAAAGGAGCACTAAGAGGCGACAAGGCGATAGCGGAGAGACTGAATGAATTCTTTGCTTCGGTCTTTACTGAGGAAGATGTAGGGATGTTACCAATGACTGAAGTGGTATTTAAAGGTGCGGAAGAATTGAAGGAAATATCGATACATCGGGAAGATGTCTTACAACTATTAGATAAACTGAAGAGTAGCAAATCACCTGGGCCGGATGGTATACATCCAAGGATGTTGAAAGAACTGAAATATGAGATTGCAGACCTGCTATCAGTAATCTGTGAACTATCATTAAAATCATCTGTAATACCTGAAGATTGGAGGATCGCCAATGTAACACCAATTTTTAAAAAGGGTTCCAGGGGTGATACGGGAAACTACAGACCAGTGAGCCTGATGTCAGTACCGGGAAAAATGGTAGAAACCATCATAAAGAATAAAATTACTCAGCATGTAGATAGTCACAACCTAATGGGAGACAGCCAACATGGCTTTAGACAAGGAAGATCTTGTCTTACTAATCTGTTATGTTTTTTTGAAGGAGTGAATAAACAGGTGGACAAAGGTGAGTCGGTTGATATTGTGTATCTGGACTTTCAGAAAGCCTTTGACAAGGTCCCTCATCAGAGACTTTTGGCAAAGCTAAAGAGTCATGGGATAGGAGGCAGTGTACTATTGTGGATCAGGAACTGGTTAAAAGATAGAAAGCAAAGGGTAGGGCTAAATGGCCAATTTTCCCAATGGAGAAAGGTGAATAGTGGTGTACCCCAGGGATCTGTGCTGGGTCCGCTGCTTTTTGACATATTCATAAATGACCTGGAAAGTGGAATAACGAGTGAGGTTATCAAATTTGCAGATGACACAAAACTATTTAAAGTTGTTAAAACCCAAGAGGATTGTGAAAAATTGCAAGAGGATCTTGATAAATTGGAAGACTGGGCATCAAAATGGCAGATGAAATTTAATGTGGACAAGTGCAAGGTTATGCACCTAGGGAAGAACAACCCAAACTATGGTTACACGATGCAAGGTTCCACATTAGGTACCACCACCCAGGAAAAAGATTTAGGCGTCATTGTGGATACCATGTTAAAACCCTCGGCCCAGTGTGCAGCGGCGGCCAAGAGAGCAAATAGAATGCTAGGTATGATAAGGAAAGGAATGGAAAATAAAACAAAAGATATTATAATGCCTCTATATCGTTCCATGGTGAGACCGCACCTTGAATATTGTGTGCAATTCTGGTCGCCGTATCTTAAAAAGGATATAGCAATTTTAGAAAAGGTACAGAGAAGAGCCACCAAAATGGTAAAGGGGATGGAAGGATACTCCTATGAAGAAAGGCTAAAAAGGTTAGGGCTCTTTAACCTGGAAAAGAGAAGGCTGAGGGGAGATATGATAGAAGTCTATAAATTAATGAACGGAGTGGAATGGGTAAACGTAGATCGATTGTTTACCTTATCAGAATATAGAAAGACTAGGGGACATGCAATGAAGCTACAGGGTAAACTATTTAAGACTAATAAAAGAAAATATTTTTTCACTCAACGTGTAATCAAACTCTGGAATTTGTTACCGGAGGATGTAGTAAAGGCTGTTAGTGTAGCTGGGTTTAAAAAAGGTTTGGACAAGTTCCTGGAGGAAAGGTCCATAAACCATTATTAAGAAGTGACCGAAGATATCAATGCTTGACCCAGTACAAGCATTGTGGAACTTGTGTCTTTTGGTGAAACTGCTAGGTACATATGACCTAAATTGGCCACTGTTGGAAACAGAATACTGGGCTTGATGGACCTTGGTCTGACCCAGTATGGCATATCTTATGTTCTTACGTTTTTTTGAAGGTGTGAATGCACATATATATAAAGGTGAGCTGGTGAATATAGTATATCTGGATTTTCAGAAAGCCTTTGAGGAAGTTAAAAAGTCATGGGATAGGAGGCAGTGTACTGCTGTGGATTAGAAATGTAAGGGGCCTACTGGGCCTCAAGGACCACTATCTCAACTTACATGGAGGAAGTACACAGAAACCGATTTCTCAGCAATACTCAGGAAATCTTTATTCCTTATCGTCCCTCCGGTGCAATCCCGACTTCTGGGTAGTGTGCCTCTTCCAGCAGCTTGGAGACTGAGCATGTCATCTTTTGATGACACCAGGGTACTTATACGGCTGGCAACACCTACCAGGCCCTATAATCTAAGTCTCCAAACAGCTGGAGAGACCTGATCCCAGAAGCTGGGCTCACTGAAGGAACAACTAAGTGAAATTTTCTTATTTTAAAGAAGCTATTATAGCAGCATTAGAGATTGGTTAAGGTCTCCAGTAACAAAAGGCCTGAGTAAAAGCTGTTTGGAAAAAAAAAGCAGGAAGAGAAGGCAGCTTGCAGCACAGATATCCTTAAGAATGGGAGGGGATGTGTGCTGCACAGTACCGGCAGACGGAGCGGCTCCCGAACCCCTCGGGCGGGTGAGGAGCTGCTGTGTGAAGCATGTCTCTGCTTGTTGTCAGTGCTGACAGTTCTTGGTGTTGGGTGACAGGAGCTGTGCACGGGAGCATGGGGGACTTCAATTAGAACCCAGTCAGAGGCCAAAATTCTGGGCCAGAAAAGATAACATGTTTTCTTTATTAAATGGGCATTTCTCTGGGGGTCGGCAGTGCCTTGGGGTCAGCCGGCTCATAGCGGCAAACTTGCTGGGGTCATTTTAGTAGCGTGGGAAGCTGCACCATTTACAGTCGGTCTCCTTTTTGGGCCTTGCTAGCTGAAGGGAGGCAGGAGCAGATGCTGGGGCACAATTCCAATGCTTTTTATTGTTTTCTGGGACCTGGACAGCAATTCTGCTTAAAAAGGAGAAAAAAAAAGAACCAAAACAAATCAAAGTTTTTTAATTACAGGCTGTCTTTATCTATCAGCAGAGGAACAGGGGCACATTCTAGGGAGTGCATGTTCCTCTGAGCTGGTCATGCCCACCAAAGCTATGGCCCCCCTCCCCCTCCCACCTCTCCCTGCTGGGTGCCTGTGGAAGAGGGCCATTTCCGGTGGGTCCTGTTTGAGGCCAAGCTGATTGATCAAGCAAAGAGGAGAAAGACTAGAGTGCTGCTAGGGGGGTTTTCTATTTGGTGTGCAGTCGTTGCCGCTCCCGAACCCGTCTCAGCGGGTGAGGAGCTGCTAAGGAGGAGAAGACAGGCAAGAGGGAGCCTCTTAGGAACAAGCAGCTCCCTTCAATCTCCCACCTCGGTGCTGTGCACCGGAAGCCTGCTGATTCAGCAGCGCTTGAGCATTCGCTATGGGGAAGAGCAGCCCAAGTGGGTCTGCTGTGGGGGGGCCTTGCTTCGGCAGGTATTTCTGTGTTTTTCGATGTGGGGCAGTGCGCGGCCTGCAAACCACGTGATAGAAACTCTGGATGCAGTGTGGCAGGCAGCCATGCCATTCCAGCTCAGGTGGGAAACCTGCAGCGTTTGGTGTTTATCTTGCACTTTGGTGTTTTGTGCTGGTTTTCAAGCTCCTTTTAGTTTCCCTTAGTTTCTTTTAGTTTCAATTTGATTGATTACTCACTTGCACAGTCTGCACCATTACTCTTAGTCAGGCGATTAGGCGGGGGGGGGGGGGGGGGTGCCTGTGGACGCTGGGCTTGCTCCTCCGCGTTTTGTTGTTTTTCAGTTAGTATTTTTAATTTAGCCGGGCGGAGTTGCTGGCACTCTTTTCTCAGGCGTTGTAGGCACTGAATATGTGGACAGAAGAAGGTCTTTGGAAGACCTGCTCTTCCAGGCAGTGCGCAAGACACAGGTAGTGTTCCCAATGCAGAGTGGTCAAGTAGATGATACAGATGAGTGGCCGAGGTTTTGCTAAAGGGTGCGAAGTCCCGAAACCGTCTCTTTCTTTTGTCAGAGCAGGAAAGGGAGATCCTGCTCTCCCCGAAAGTGGACTTGGTGGTGTCAGTGGTCACCAAGAAGACTGCTATAGTGGTAGAAGGTAACACCATGCTCAAGGATATGTAGGATAAAAGATTGGAGCAAGATTTTGACATTAATGCCCTGTCCTTGCAGATGTCTATCAACATAGCTTTGTGGACATAGCTTCTTTGCGCTGGGTACAGAGTGCATTGGAATAGGCAGGACAAGGGCAGTCTCCACCTCCAGTGGCGGCTAAGTATGAGTCCAGAGCAGCATATTTGTCAGAGGCCTTTTATGACCGATTAGAGGTCTAGCAAAAGGTATGGCTTCAGTGGTGGCTTGAGGAATGGGTCGGCGGATGTTTCCTCAGAGTCATGTTGGAGTATGCCCCCCCTTTAGAGGTAAGCTGCTATTTGATGGGGTCATGGATGATTTGGTGAAGGTTTTGGGGGAGGCCATCTCCCAGATGATGAACAGAAGCCGAGACTTTAAGAGGCCAGTCACAGATTTTCTGCTGCTGCCAGACAGGGCAGTTTGCGCCCCATCGCAGGGTGCGCTACCAGGCCAGGGTGCGGCACTTTTGAAGTTTTCATGGAACAGCTGGAAGGTTTTTCTCTTCTGCCTCCTTGGCTCCCAAGAAGACACAATGAGTGAGAGAGGCCTAGCCAGAGGTCCTTCCCAGGGGAGGTCAGTGGCAGGAGTTCTATCCAGTTTGTATCCGCATTACTTCCGACCAGTGGTTCTTCAAGGTCGTTAGAGAGGGCTACACACTGGGGTTTTGCTCATCCCCTCTTGGATGCCTTCATCAGATCCCCTTGCAAGGCCAAGAGAAAAGTGGCTGTAGTCGGCTCCAGCAATTACAAGCTGAGGAGAGGGTAGCCAGCGGCCAGGGTGCCTCTGGTTGATGCTCCATTTATTTCATGGTCCTCCAAGAGAAAGGAGCATACCGTTCAATCTTAGACCGCAAACGGTAGATCGGTGCCTCCACGTCCTCCGCTTCCGCATGGAGACCCTTAGGTCAGTCATCAGGACAGTAAGAGGAGGTGAGTTTCTGATGTCTCTGGATCTCATGGAGGTTTATTTCCACATTCCAGTTCACCCCAAGCACCAGCAATAGCTCCGCTTCGCAGTGCTGATGGGACACTCAATTCAGGGCATGGCCGTTCGATCCGCGACCGCACCATGGAGGTTTACCAAGATAATAGTGGTGGTAGTGGTGGCACTCCACCAGGGGAGCTTACTATTGCTCTCTTACTCAGACAATTGTCTCATTATAGCAAAATCCACAGAAGAGGGCGAGTGGGCCACAGTATGGATCATCAAGTTGCTACAGGACCTCGAATGGGTGGTCAATTTTGTGAAGAGCTGGTTGTCACCCTCTCCGGATCTCATATATTGGGGAGCTCATTTCCAGACCGGTGAGGGCAAGGTGTCTCTGCCCCTGGAAAGAGGGCGGACGCTACAGAGACAGGCCTGACATTTCTTTCGGATGAAAGCTTCTGTGGCGGGGCATTATTGGCAACTCCTATGTCCAGGGAGGTGGCCATCGAGTGGGTGCCATAGGCACAAATGTACATGCAACCGCTGCAAAGAGCGGTGTGGCGCAGATGGTTGCTGTAGTGTCAGTTGCTAACACATCCATGGATTTGCCCAAGGGAAGTGCGGCTAGTGCTCCGCTTATGGTTAAGGCCAGAGAAGTTGTTAGTTGGTATGTCTGGAGTCCTCGCTTGGATATAATTGACAACAGATACCAGCCTTAGGGGCTGGGGAGGGCCCATTCTCGAGGGCGAGTAGCACAGGAAGTTTGGACCATGGCACAGAATGTGTGGCCCTTCAATTGGCTAAAGATGAGAGAGGTCTTCCTGGCGCTGCAGGAGTTTTCGCACAGGTGTATAGGGGAAAAGCTATGTGGGTGTTCTTGGACAAGACCACCGTGGTGGCTTATATGCATCATCAAGGAGGCATTTGGAGGAGGCAGCTAGAGCCCATGATCGGCCCATTTATTCTGATGGGCGGAGAAACACCTGCAGGCATTCTCGGCAGTGTATGTGGCCAGAACTGAGAACGTCACAGCCAGTTATCTTAGTCGAGTTCACCTAGATCCCAGAGAGGTCGCTAAGTGGTGCTGTCTTCACACGAATAATGGACAGGTGGAGACCACCAGTCATGGATCTGATAGTGACCTTTGCCTCGGCCAAAGCATCCTGCTTCTTCAGCCGAAGGAAGGTAAGGGTGTCAGAAGGGCTGGAGGCCCTGGTGCAGCGCTGGCCCACAGGAGGACTGCTGTATATGTTTCCTCTATGGGGATTAATAGGCTGAGTAATTCAAAGGATAGTTAGCAGGGCCTAGGGATTTTATTTGTGCCCGACTGACCCCAAAGGCTGTGGTACGCGGATCTCCTCAGGATAATGGTGGATCAACCGTAGCACCTACTGGCATGGCCCGACCATCTTTCACAGGGGCCGATGCTGATACCACAAGTGGATCAGTGCTTGTATATAGCATGGCTCTTGAGCAGGCACAGTTGGGCAGGAGAGGCTATTCAATGCTGGTGATTCCCACATAGTTAGTAGCCTGAAAGGGCTCCACCTTGCTCTCCTTGGGTGCCCATCTGGATGTAGTCAGTTACCTT
The DNA here is from genome assembly GCA_033557465.1 of Ichthyophis bannanicus. Lineage (NCBI taxonomy): Eukaryota > Metazoa > Chordata > Amphibia > Gymnophiona > Ichthyophiidae > Ichthyophis > Ichthyophis bannanicus. The sequence goes on along the minus strand of CM066032.1, from coordinate 1,199,040,798 downwards.
CAGGTAGTTAAACAGGTGCGCCCTCCGGTATGCATGATGGTTCGTCAGGGGAACATTAACTTTTTATGAACGGCTCTGATAGAATCATCTTCTGAGCCAATGGGGTATGTACACTGAAGGAGTTGATTTTGAAGACAGTGTTTCTGGTGGCTATTTATTTGGCAAACCGGATTTCAGAATTGCAGGCTCTCTCACGTCGAACCTTTCCTCTCCATCTCACAGGAGAAACTGGAGTGAGCAGCCAGCTCCATCTTTTCTGCCCCAAGGTACTCTCCTCATTCCATCTGAATCAGCCAGTTACTTGGCTGGGGTTCGTGGGAACAGAGGAAACTCAGCAAGAGCCATTGTTTGACCTTCTAGAGCAGGCATGTCCAACTTCGAACAGGTCGTGATCTACTTGGTGATCTACCACCATGAAAATTAAGTTTCAGATCTGTTTCAAATTAAATTTTAACCCAATAAAGTTGGAGGATTTCCCCCCCCCCCCATTTTTAATGAACCTTCTGTCATTTACTTGGATGTGATCAGCTGTTAAGCAAATTAAGCAAAAACAAAACAGAGAGACAAAGATCCAGTTAGAACTGTGAGGGGAAATGGAAAGTACATTTTTTCTTAAAGTTTTATTGAGTAATAACTTTCTTTAACTGTCTTAATAACTTTCTTTAACTTTTATTGAGTAATTTGTGTTAAATTTAGGTCAAGTATTGATCCAGGCTGATCTTGCTCATTAGTAAAACTTCTGAGCCTGCATTTCATCCACCAGCTTTTTGAAGTTGGGTGAATATTGCGTGAGGGCCAGTCTCAGGAAATCCTGGAGATGTTCATCTGTCATGTTGAAACGTTGTGTACTCTTTGTCATTTTCAGATGGGAAAAAGCAGATTCACACAAGTTGAACCGAAACAAGAGTGTACAGTTTCACTGCATCTTCTCAAGTTGGGAAATTTATCTCTAGGCACTAACTTCCAAAACGATTCTTGCTCATCACAGGTCTTGAGAAAAATGTCATTTTTAAGGGTTGATATTTCATTTTCAAGAGATGGCTTGTTCAATGAGTAATTTTTACTGATAGCAGCTGCAGTTTCTTTAATGTCCACATCTACTTTGAATGGGTATGACAAGTACTCCACAACTGTTCCAATTTTTTGGAAGTCACAGAATATATTTTCGAATTCCTGGATAACAAAACAGATTTCTGTCACATACTTCTCGTTCTGAAAAACAGAATTTGGATATTGTCCCAGATGGTCCTTCATATTTAGGAAAATAATCAAAAGTGTTTTTTGCAAGGTCAGTCACCATTAGCTCAAATTTGCTCTTGTAGGATGAAACTGTACTCATCATCTTGCCAATGCATTTGTTTTTACCTTGTAGTTCAAGGTTCATATCACTTAGTTTGCCTGTAAAGTCAGCGAGAAATGCCAGATCACATAACCACTCCTCGTCTTCCATCTCTGCTTGGTCATCATCCCTCTCCTTCAAAAACTTCTTATTTCATTCAGCAAATCACAAAATGTTTGCAGAAATTTGTGCCTACTTAGCCACCTTACATCTGTGTGCAAAATGATTTCCGCTGCCCCTTCATCAAGAGTAAGATTGAAAAGCCATCTTTGAAGTGATCTTCCATGAACTGAATTTACAATTTTGAAAGTGATGTCCATGACAGTCTTTGTACTGAGTCTCTTGCTTGCCAAAACCTGCTGGTGAATGATGCAGTGGTAAGAAAGTAAATCTGGGAAGTTGTCATGCTGTCTACAGAGGGCTATGAAACCGTTAACCTCACCTGTCATTGCTCTTGCTCCATCAGTAGTGATGGAAACAAGTCTATGCAGTGGAAGATTACACTTTGTCACAAAAGAATGGAAAGAACTGAATATTTCCTGACTGGTAGTTCTCCCTTTTAAAGAAATAATTCCGAGTAGTTCTTCTTTAACACTGAAGTCTTCAAAAACCATCGGGATAAAGACTAGTAACTGGGCTATGTCTCATATGCCTGTAGATTCATCCAGTTGGAGTGAGAAAGCAACACAATTTGAAACATCCTCCAACAATTGTTCAGTTGTGTCTCCACACATCTTTTCTATTCGCTGCACGACGGTGTTTCTTGACAGTTGTACATCTTGAATAGCAGCTATGATCTCTTTCTTATTTTTAAATCCTTTAAAAAGATTGTCTGCTGCTTCAAGAAAACAATCTTTTACAAATTCCCCTTCAGTGAAAGGTTTGCATTTCTTTGCGATCAGGTTGCTGACCTTGAACGATGCTGTGGTTGCATTGACTGAATGTGACCTTGGTTTCGCCATCGACTGTTGCTGAGTAGCCAATTTCGATTTAAGTTCTTTGAGCTTCAGTTTACGAATTTCATTTTTGGGTGGAAAATCAGCATCAAACTTATTGCTATGCAGAGCCTTATAATGACGTTCCAGATTACCCTTTTTGGGCAAGGATACTGGGCGTTACAAATTAGACAACAACACATGTCTTTCACCATGATGAAGAAGTAGTCCATTTCCCATTCATCATGAAAGTGGTAGGTTTTGCTCTTCTTTGGAACACTCATCTTCGTTATACTGGGGTGGCTGGATGTAAGAAGGCCAAATCTGCTAAGTTAGTATAAACACTAGCTGAATCTGGTCCAAAACTGTCACTGTTCCAAAGTATTAAAGATCAACAGGAACTGAAGACCTCTGGATGATGTGCAGTACAAGGGCTGGAGATACCAAAACCACACATGCAGTTCTAAAAGTAAAAATAAGAATTCATCATACTGGCACCAATAATCAAATACCACCAATCATCAAAAAAACTCAAACACCTGTCCAGCAAACCAGATAAAATCAAATACCACCAAACAAGTTCAAATACCACCACACGCGATTTAATAAATTCTGCACACAGTGTAAAATCAACGCAAAGGCAAGGCGAAATAAAATTGCAGTGTAGAATCAATTCAAAGGCTAGGCAAAATAAAATAGCAGAGGCAAGCAAAAGTCAGTGGTTTGAACCAATTCAAAGGCAAGGCATAGGCAAGTTAGAACAAAATTGGAAAAGCCCGCCAAAATCACCAAATTTTTGACACTTTGTTGTGTCTGCCCGAAAACGTTTAATGAATGCGAACTACAAAGCGACCAACGACCAGCACACAACACAACTAATACGGTAAGTGTATTCAGGTAAAGCCCAGGAGAATGGATATCGCCCAGTATATAACACACTTCTAAGGGGTGTTGGGGCGGGGGCAGAAATGGGTAATTCTGAGGGGCAGGAGACCAGGTATGACGCCGGGCTTGTGGCAACTCGTCATGGGGCGCGGGCGGCTGCCCCCTGGGGTACCCACAAACTATTGGCACGAAAACAACAAGCGCCCCCAATACACCCACAGGCAAGATTCCCGCAAGCAGGGAAAAAAGACAGGCAAAGGATCAGCAGTGGCGGCAAGCCCTCGGCAGACGACCTGCCGGCACAATCTCTCTCCTAGTGACGGGGCGTGCTGCTGGAGAGATGGAGCCAAGTGGGGCTGGCAATCTACCTCTGACCGCTCCTCAATCTACAGTTAGATCACGATCTACCTGTTGGACATGCCTGTTCTAGAGGTTCAGCAGGTATTACAGCACTATCTAGAGAGGACTGAAACGTTCCGCAGGTCTGTTCGGTGGTTCGTGTTGTTTGGCGCCTACGCAAGGAGGAGGCGGCTTCAAGGCCTTCATTTTGCGATGGATTCGGGATTCCATTGCTTCAGCTTTTCTCTTGAGGTGTCGGCAATTGTTTAGCGGCCTGGGGGTGCATACGATCAGGCGCAGACAGCATCGTGAGCTGATTTTAGCATGGATCCCCATTATATATTTGCAGAGCAACCACCTGGGTGTCTCTGCATACTTTCTTGAAGCATTCTCATCTCAAGGTGCAAGTGATGGCAGCTGCAAGCTTCAGTGTGGCAGTCATTCAGGCCGGGCTCGCAGGTCCCTCCCGTAGGTAGTACTGTTATGGTACATCCCAGAAGTTGGGATTGCACTGGAGGGACAATAAGGAAGGTGAAATTAGACCTTACCTACTAATTGGCTTTCCTTGAGGACCTCCAGTGCAGTCATAGACCTGCCCGTGTTATGGTAGTAGCAGTCCCGGACCAGGAGAAGGTCTTCTTTATTTGTCTGGTTCTTGGTTGGTGTTATTCAAAGACATCTTAGGAGCGCAGGTCAAAGATAAACAGGGACGGCCAGAGCATGGAGTGGTAGCCATAAGGTATTAGTTTTGGGGGCCAGAGGGCCTTGTAGGCATTTATCGGTCCACCCCAGATAGCAAGGAACAAGCTTCCTCTCTGTTGCGGGGAGGTGGATTTACCTTGGGATCGGGGTATTTAATTTATAAAAAAATTGTTTATGTTATGTTTATGTTTATTTCATTTGCTTAACCGCTCTTCAGTGAAAGTCAGAGCGGTGTACAATACATAAAATAACAGAGTAGGGCACTAGGCCAGAAGTATTGAAAGGAAGTTACAATTCTTAAATAGGAAAGAGAGAAGGCTAGTAAAGAGCAGTGGAATATAGGAGAGGAGGTTAGGGTCAGGGGGTGGGGAGGTTGAAGGCCAGGGAGAAGAGAAAGGTCTTTAGGTCATGTCTAAAGGTGCAGTGATGGGGTTCGAGACGGAGAGAGGTGGGAAGAGAGTTCCAAAGGGCAGGGCCTGTATAGAAGAATGCGGAGGAACGGGTGGATTGGAGGTGGGCAAGGGAGGGAGGGGGAAGGGTAAGACGGTTGAGGTGAAAGGACCGAGGAGTGTGTTGAGGGGTATGGAAGTGGATGAGGTCTGCCAAATATTGTGGAGTGGAGGTGTGGAGTGCTTTGTGGACGAGAGTAAGTAGTTTAAACTGGATATGATGAGAGATGGGAAGCCAATGAAGCTGAAGGAGAAGGGGGGTGAGGAGTGAGTGATAAGCCGGGCGGCAGTGTTTTGAATTCTCTGAAGCCGGGTTAATTGAGACATGGGTAGACCAGTGAAAACAGAGTTAGAAAAGTCGACGCGGGACATGACAAGTGATAGGAGTAAGGTTGTGAGAGCGGAAGGAGAAAGGAAAGGGCGGATTGCACGAATTTGATGAAGATAAAAGAAGGAGGTCTTGGTGATGTGAGACACATAAGCATGGAAGGAAAGGTCAGAGTCAAAGAGAACACCGAGGTAGCGGAAAGTGGAGACCAGAGATATGGGGGTGCCAGAGAAAGAGGGGGCTAATGAGGGGGATGGGCGACCATGCAGAAACCAAATTGCAGTGGTTTTTGTGAGGTTGAGGTGAAGACAGTTCAAGGTCAACCAGTCAGTGACGGCGGTGAGACAGGAGTTAAGTGGAGTGAGATCAGGGCATGAAGGGGAGGTATGATGGAGAAGAACAATATCGTCTGCTTAATAGAAAGCCGATATCCCAAATTGTTGTATCACCAGGGTGAGGGGAGCTAAGAAGAGATTGAAGAGGAGAGGGGCCAGGACAGAACCTTGGGGAACTCCACAGGAGATGGGAAAAGGGTCTGTGGGAGAAATGGAGGGAGAGGAGGAGAGGACTGCACCGGACCGGGAAGAGAGAAAAGAGTGGAACCATCGATAAACTGTGCTACAAAGGCCGGCTTCGCGTAGGCGAAGCAGAAGGAGAGAGTGGTCCACCAAGTTGAAGGCGGCGGAAAGATCAAGAGCTACCGCCACCGAGATATCACCACGGTCGTGTGCTACACGCAGGGAATTAGTGAAGGCTAGGAGGACAGTTTCAACACTGTGACCATGATGGAAACCTGACTGATGGGGGTGAAGGAAGTTGATAGAGTCAAGATGGTGGGAGAGCTGTGCGAAGACAACCTTTTCAAGGAGTTTGGAGAGAAAAGGGAGGTTAGAGACTGGACGGTAGTTGGCAGGATCCAGAGGGTCATGTGAGGGCTTTTTAAGGATTGGGCGGATGAGTGCATGTTTCCAGGAGTGAGGGAACGTTCCTGTGGAAAGACTGGAATTTAGCATAGAAAGGAGATAGAGGAGGAGTGAAAGGGAGGGAGTGAGTAGCCAAGAGGAGGGGATGGGGTCAAGAGGACAGAATGTTTTGTTGGAGGAAGAGATAAGATGATGGAGCTCACTCGTGGTGGTTGGGGTAAAAGAAGACCATGTGTGCGAGAGTTGGGACACAGGAGGGGGAGAGGCAATTGGGGGGGGGAGAGGGAATAGGAGGGGGACAAGCAGGCAGGGATGCCCTCAGGGCGGAAATTTTGGAGCTGAAGGATGAGGCTAGAAGTGAGGGAGCAGGGCTGGGATGGGCAGGCATGGTGGAAGTGGAGGGCCGAAGAGCAGTGAGAGACTTGAGAGTGGAGTAGAGGTGACGAGTTTGGTTAGGAGCGTTAGAGATGGTGTCAGAGAAGTAAGTGCGTTTAGCGAGATGAACTTGGGAGCGGTAGTAAGAGTGGTGGGCTTTGAAAGAAGATAAGGTAACTGGTGAGGGGGTCTTACGCCAGGTCCTCTCAGCTCTACGAAGCTGTGAGCGAAGAAGATGAAGACCGGCATGGAACCAGGGCTGGGTGAAACGGCGAATCGCTGGGCGAGGGCGACGGGGGGCAACGCGATCAAGTGCAGCAGAAAGAGTAGAGGACCAAGTGGAAGCCTGGGAGTCAGGGGATAGGGAGGAGAAGTCAGTGGGCAAAAGTTCGGTTGCTGAGGGAAATTGTTGGACGGTGAGTGGAGTGATAGCACGCGATAAGCGTGTAGGTGAGTGGAGTGATAGCACGCGATAAGCGTGTTGTTCTTGTACCTTATTTGTTGCTACTATGAGTCTGCTTTGTCAATAGATTACTGGGCCTGGTGGGCGGTGCCAACCATATAAGTACCCTGGTGTCATCAAAAGATGACATGCACTCAGTCTCCAAGCTGCTGGAAGAGCTGCACTGGAGGTCATCAAGGAAAGCCAATTAGCAGGTAAGGTCAAATTTCACCTTACAAGGTATCCTTTTCTCAGCATAAATTCTTCACACACAAATTCTCTAACACGGTTACTTACAGGTACAAGGTAGCTACTGTATAGGGATAGACAGAAGAGAAAGGTTAATGGGATAATTCAGCACTCTGTCACCTCCATGGCAGGGCTGAATAAACTCTCCACTTTATCCTGGTCTGTTTTTTATGCAGTTTTTCTGAAAGGCTGGCATAGTAACAAAGGTTATTTCTTTTCCTGCAGCTGGTTTTTAGTGATACTTCTTTCCTATACAATATTGGCACATTTTTACATTTTCCAAGGTTCAAGTTATAACGGAAACATCATCTCACCTTCTCAAGACCATTGCCTAATTAAATCTTACTCCCTGGTTCCCCCTCATGTCTCCTTTTTGTTTAATTTTGTCTTATCTGGTTTTCTTAGCAAAGCACAATAAATCAATAACATTTCATATCACTCTCAGAAATTTCTCATGTTAAGTCAGCAGTTCATTCTTCTTTCCCCTGATTCTTCTTTTGGCCTAATAGTGGTCAAGGGTTACAAGCAGGCCCGTGGCCTGTATCCAGGCCTGCTTCACAGGCCTAGCTATAGGGGCACTGTCCCGGCTTGGGTCTGACTCCTTACAGGAGATAGGTAAATATGGTAGTGGAGTACATCATGTATCTGCTGAGCCCAGATGACCTGGAAATGGGAATAACAAGGTGATCATATTTGTAGATGACAAAATTATTCAAAGTTGTTATATCACAAGAGAATTGTATAAAATTGCAAGGGGACTTTGACAAATGGGAAAACCGGGCATCTAAATGGCAGATAAAATTTAATATAGACAAGTGCAGAGTTACGTACTTAGGAAAGAAGAATCCAAACTATAGCATTTAACCAACCCCTCTCTCTCTAAGGCAACCCCACCCTCGCTTCCGCCGTACCGTCTCCGCTTTACCATGCTCTCTACTACTCCTTCTCTCATCAGGTAATATCAACCCCAACCCTGGCCCCCCTCAATTTCTTTCTCACACTAAAAAGAGTTCCTCATGTATCTTATCTAACCTCATCCACATCCCGCTCCTCCCCCCTTCCACCCTCCCTCACTCATCCCCCAATCACTCATACAGAGATATCAACCCCAACCTTATCTCCAAAAAAGGAATCCTCTTATAACCTATCTGATACCATCAATATCACCCCTCAGTCACCTCCCTTCTTTCAAATCCCTCTTGGAGGGCACACACACCCAGACATATCCACCAGCACCCTGCTCCCTCTAAATCTCTGCATTTCTCTAGAAATAAAGCCTCACGTTACTCTGATAAGAAATCCTCACGTAACTTATCTAACCTTATCCATATCCCTCTGCTTCCCCCTCCGCTCTCCCGTTTTCATGTGCCCTATGGATCGCATGCTCAGTCACTAACAAACTTCCTTTTACTCACGATCTCTTTATCTCTAATGCCCTACTTCTTGCCCTGACTGAGATCTGGCTCCCCCCAGATGACACCGTTTCCATTGCCTCTCTCTGCTATTGGGGTTACCAGTTCTCCCATACACCTCAATCTACTGTTCGCGGTGGTGGTGTTGGTCTCCTACTTTCTCCTTCCTGCCAATTCCAACCTCTCCTGCTACCTTAGTCACCCTCCTTTGAAGTCCACTCCATTCGCCTCTTCATACCACTTCCCCTCTGTGTTGCTGTTATTTATCGCCCACTCGACAAATCCCAATCGACCTTCCTCACTGACTTCGACTCCTGGCTCTCTGCCTTTCTGTATCCCTCCTCTCCCACTCTTATTTTTGGCGATTTTAACATTCATGTCGACAACCCCTCTGACCCCCATGCCTCAAAGTTACTCACCCTCATCTCCTTGTACGACCTCCAACTTTGTTCCACTGCCCCCACCCACCTACACGGCCACTGCCTTGACCTAATACTCTTCTCTAATTCCTCTCCCTCGAACTTCCGCAACTCAATCCTTCCCTCATCTGACCATCACCTTTTAACCTTTACTCTTCAGCTTCCGCCATCTCAACCTCGTCCTGTCTTCTCCGACCTATTTAGAAACCTCCATAATATTGATCCCCTGACTCTCTCCTCCACCATTTCTCCATCTCTCTCCTCCATTGTATCCTCCAAGTCCGTCGACGAGATACTATCCTCCTACAATGCTATACTATCCTCAGCTCTTGACACTCTTGCCCCACCCACCCCACGTTGCTGCCTGGATGTCTCATCGCCGATTGAAAGACTGAACTCCTTATCTTTCCCCCTAACTCCTCCCCTCCTCTTCCCCCTTTCTCAGTCTATGTGGACGGAGCTACTATCCTTCCTGTTCCCTCGGCCTGCAACCTAGGAGTTATCTTTGACACCTCTCTCTCCTCCGCACATATCCAGCTTGTAGCCAAGACCTGCCGCTTCTTTCTCTTCAACATTGGCAAAATCCGCACCTTCCTGTCTGAACACACCACCAAAATGCTTATCCACTCCTTGATCTCCTCTTGCCTCGATTATTGCAACCTACTCCTTGCTGGTCTCCCCGTCAGTAACCTCCTTCCCCTTCAATCTATACAAAATCATGCTGCTTGACTAATCTTCCACCAGTCTCGCCATGCTCACATTACTCCTCTTCTCAAGTCGCTTCACTGGCTCCCTGTCCAATTCCGCATCCAATTCAAACTTCTACTGACCTATAAATGCATTCACTCTACGGCCCCTCAATACCTTTCATCTCTTATCTCTCCCTACATCCGCTCTCGGAACCTGTGCTCCACTAGCAAATTACTTTTATCTATGCCTTTCACCCGCACCGCTAACTCCCGACTTCGTTCCTTTCACCTTGCTGCACCTCACGCCTGGAACAGCCTATCTGTGTCTATACGTCAGGCACCCTCCCTGGCCCTCTTCAAATCCAGGTTGAAGACCCACCTCTTCACCGTCGCTTCTATCCTTATTCTATCTTAACCCCCACCACCTCTCATGACCAAATTGTATAGACCATACTGTGCCTTGCACTAAACCGACCAATGCCCTGTAATCTTCTGACTAGATTGTAAGTTCAGATGAGCATGACTCTAATGGGCAGGGACTGTCTCTTGTATACTGGCTGCCTCTTGTAGGTTAACTGTACAGCGCTGCGTGCATGGTGCTCTATAAGTGGTAAATAGTAGTAGTAGTAGTAGTAGCAAGGTTTGACATTAGGAGTCACCACCCAGGAAAAGCATCCAGCTGTCTATATTGAAATCCTTTGCTCAGAGTGCAGTGGCAGCCAAGAGTGCTAATAGAATGCTAGGAATTATAAGGAAAAGTGAGTGGCTTACTTTTTTTTTAGCTTTAGCTTGAGTTTGAATGCTACTAGCTGGTGATCTGTACTACAGTTTGCTCAGGTTTTGTCTTTGTTAATATTATTGAGCTGTTCCATCATTGACTTCCTCAGATGTAGTCAGTCTAATTTTTGTGCAATCCATTGGGCAAAGTCCATGTGTACAGTAACTGCTTTTGTTGCTGGAAGAAGATGTTTGAGATGAATAGATTGTTGGTCATGTAGAATTATATCAGTCTTTCTCTAGCTTGTTTCTGTTGCCAAGCCCACATTTTACAACCTCTTTGCCTTTTTCTTTGTTCCCAACTTTTGTGTTCCAGTAGCTTCAGACTATCAGTTTATCTTGTTTGTATGCTCTGTCATTTTCAGTTTGTACTTGTTCATAGAAAGATCTTCTCTTCTGCATCTTTTCTGCACATATCTGAATAAGTTGTGTTGATGGACATTCCTCGTAGATGAATAGAAATTAAGTGTTCACTGACTGCATTGTATTTCACTACAGTTTTTGCAAGTTTTTTCTTAATTATAAATACCATACCTTTTCTTCTTTGTCTTACAATTCTAGCATAGTATACCATATGATTGTCAGATTCAAAGTACTCAGTGCCAGTCTATTTTAGTTTGCTGACACCCAACAGATCGAGTTGTGCATGTTCCATTTCGTTTTTGATCATCTCAGGCTTCTCTTGGTTCATGCTTTGTACGTTCCATGTCCCAATATGTAAGATGTCTTGCGGCTCTGACTCTCATTTCATGTGCAGCTATATCAGCAGTCAGATGTCCCAAGAGCTTTGTTCCAACCACATCATAAATGCTGGCTTTACTCTTTTCCAGTAGCTCATTGAGTGCATTTTGACCTGAGAGGGCTCATCTTCCTGCACTGTATTGCAATTTGTTTTGTTGCGACTAACCTTACATGCTATGATGCAATTTGACGGTTGCATGTGGAACTGCATGTAAATGTCCAGAAATGGGTGGAAGCTTTAGGATGCTAAGAAGTAGGGGTGTTGAAGTATAAGATGTGTATTGGAAATATGGAACTATCATGATGTATACATTTGTTTTATAGGGAATTATTGAAGATAAGGAAGGATGAATCCTCCATCATTGCAGACTGTCAAAACATGTGGAACTCATTCTCCAAGATTTAGGAGCTTTAATCATCACTCGGAACCAAAGCTTCATACACCCACCAAATATAATGATACAAAGCACTACCATACCAATAAGATCAGAAGTGAGATACCTCGGAGTTACTCTGGACAACAAACTCAATCTCAAGCCTCACATAAACAAAACAATCCAAAAAGCCTACTACAAGATGCGAATCATCAGGAGACTAAAACCGCTCCTCGCCCCAGAACACTTCCGTACCGTCTGTCAAGCACTGATAACCCCACTACTGGACTTCTGCAATCCGATATACCTTGGACTACCGAAACAAACCCTCAAACCACTCCAACTGGCACAAAACACAGCAGCACGAATCATATCAGGAACCGCACGACAGGAGCACATCACACCCACCTTAAAGGACTTACACTGGCTTCCAATCCATGCACGAATCAGATACAAAACAATCATAAACCTATTTAAGATAAAACAGCACACATCAGCAAACAGCCTGCACACCCTCATACAACCAGACACCAGTTCACGTCCCAGAAGAAAACATACACACAACCGAATCAGCACCCCAAGTGAATACAAACACACACGCAAGGACACAACAGACAGAGCACTCTCCATGGCCGCTCCAACAATATGGAACAATCTACCGGACGATCTAAGAGCCTCTACAGACCTCAAGGACTTTAGAAAACAACTGAAAACCATGCTGTTCATAGAACACTATGGACACATCACATAACCTCAGAAAATGTATAACAGCACATGATACTGCCTAAATAATGAATGTATATGTTTTTTGCGCCACTGTATATAGCCCACTCTGTACATAGCTCATACCAATCCAGCACACAATACAACACACACTCAACTTCACCCTCACTGCATGTATAACACACTCACTTTACTTGATTGTTTGCTGTGATACCACCTTGATTATTAAGATAAGGCGGTTTAGAAATACTGTTAATTAAATTAATTAAATTAAATTAAATTAGGAGAATTTGCTAAGATATTCTAACATTTTACTTTGTGTCTGTTTTTTGATATAGACTTTCTGTTGGCTACCTCTTATAATACTTTTTAGCCACTGTGTTGTATTAAAGTAGCTGCACACAAAAGAAGAAAAAATACTTTTCCTTGTTATTCTTTCTGCAAAGGAGAAGGTTTTTCTTGCAAATTTCTACCTGTCTACAGCTCCCTATAACTACAGTCTAGCAGCAAGCAATCTAAAGTTTGGTCTGGGTGACCAGAGAACTAAATCAAGGGCATATGATGGATGTGATATACCTAGATTTCAGCAAAGTCTTTGATACTATTCTTCATAGGAGGCTTATCAATAAACTGAGCAGCCTGGGGATAGGTCCCAAAATGGTGAACTGGATTAGAAATTGGTTGACTGACAAATGACAGAGGGGGTGGTAAATGGAACTCACTCAGAAGAAAGGAAAGTGTGCAGTGGCGTGCCTCAGGGATCGTCCTAGGACCAATACTGTTCAATGTATTTGTGAGTGATTTTGCGGAAGGACTGAATGGAAAAGTCTGCCTTTTTGCAGATGACACAAACATTTGCAAGAGTGGACACATCTGAGGGAGTGGACAACATGAGAAACGATCTAAAAACACTGGAAGAATGGTCTAATGCTTGGCAATTATGATTTTATGCAAGGAAATGCAGAGTCATGCACTTGGGATGCAGAAATTCAAAGGAATTGTATACAATAGGGCGAGAGAGGTTGGTGTGGACGGACCAGGAGAGGGACAGAGTGCTAGTGTTTGAGGATCTCAAGGTGACAGTACAGTGTGACAAGACGGCAGCCAAAGCCAGAAGGATGCTGGGCTGCATACAGAGGAATAATTAGCAGAAAGGAGGAGGTTTTAATGCCCTTGTACAAGTCATTGGTGAGGCCTCACTTGGAGTATTGTGTTCAGTTTTGGAGACCATATTTCACAAAGGACATAAAAAGACTTGAAACGGTTCAGAGGAAAGCAACCAAAATGATTCAGGGTCTGTGCCAGAAGACGTATGAGAAGAGACTTGAAGACCTAAATACAGTATGTATACTCTAGAGGAGAGGAGGGACAGAGGAGAGATGATACAGACTTTTAAATAATTAAAGGGTATCGGTGAACAAACAAACCTTTTTCAAAGAAGGGGAAGCTGTAAAACTAGAGGGCATAAAATAAGATTGCAAGGTGGTAAACTTAAAAGCATCTTCAGGAAATACTTTTTCATTGAAAGAGTGTTACATGCATGGAATGCCCTCCCAATGGGTGGGGGCAAATACAGTGACGGAATTCAAAATGGCATGAGACAGACATAGTGGATCCTTTTATAACAAGAGGATGAAATCAAAGCAAACTTAGATATCTTTTAATGGGGGAGGGGGGGGACTGCATGGAGCTACGCTTTAGCCACCTTACTGGGCAGACTAGATGGACTATTGATCTTTATCTGCCATCATATACTATGTTACTATATTATGTTACATGAATTCATGTTAGAAAAGGGCATTTGATTTCAAGAGTTTATGATAACATTGTGCATAAGATAGGTAGCAATTAATTATAAGCTATCTGGATTGTGGACATAATAAATTGATGAGAGCATGATTTTTTTTTTTTTGTAATTGCAACTTTTATTAAACTTTTACATCCATAGCAAAAACAATGCAATGCAAATTCTCTAGGTTACAGTCAACAAATACAGATACAACGTGGAGTGAACGGTTGGATAACTACTGTGTACCGAAAAGAAACAGATCGGAATGCTCTGTTACATTTTGATAGTAAACATCCACGACAGCAGAAAGAAGGGCTTCCTTTCTCCCAATTCCTACGGTTTCGTAGGAATTGCTCAGATACAATGGACTTTAAATTCCAAGCGAAATATTTAACTAGGAATTTTCTTAACAGAGGATATCCTCCTAAGGTTGTGTCCCGTGCCTATAAAAGAGCATTATATAATCATCGATCTCTGCTATTGAGAGATACCTCTGCTGATCAACAAGTATCTTTAGATCAAACTCATGTAAATTTAATAACAGGGTACTCTCCACTCAGTAACCCGATACAGAAAATAATAAGGAAGTATGAAAATATTCTCTGTGTGGTCCCTGGCCTCCAGAATAAGCGCATTAGATGCGTTTGGAGAAGAGGGCGGACGCTGAGAGATAAATTGAGTCCAGCGATTTTACTCCGTGAGAATTCAGTGGTAGCCAATGGAGGGCATAAATCCTGTGGTCACTGCGAGATGTGTCCGCTGATGTTGGAATCTGTCTGTGGTATATGGAATACGATGCCCCTGTGATTTGTGGTACATAGGGAAAACACTACGCCCTCTTAAGGTCCGATTAAGAGATCATAAAAGTCGTTTGAAATGTGAAAAATTAGATGCACCATTGGTTCCACACTGTTTAGAGCACGGACATACTTTCTTGCAGTTACGATGCATAGTGCTCGAGCATGTATATAGAGGTATGGGTGGTAGAACTGTGGAAGAAACCTTATTAAGGAATGAGCAGCGATGGATTTTTCAATTAAATACTGTGTCCCCTTCAGGTTTGAATCAGGAGATAGAAGGGGGAGCCTGTATCTAAGAACTGTGGAAGAAACTATATTAAGGAACGACCAGCGATGGATCTTTCAATTGAATATTGTGTCCCCTTCAGGTTTGAATCAGGAGATAGAATGGGGAGCTTGTATCTAAGAAGTTCCAGAAGACTATAAATATTGGGAGCTGCATGAATAATCATTGTTTATCTTGATGTAAATGAAGTGGGGGTTAAAATTTTTTTTTTTCATTCCAGCTTGGGTGATTTGAAACACGTGAGATAGTAAGCTATATAAGTTCATTTCTGAGAGGTAGTCCGCATGCGCGGCGTTATTTGGAAAAGCCGGTGGCTGAAACGACAATACCTCCTGTTTATATGTAATAACGCGGGCAGCATCAAGATTTAGTAAGTAGGTCCGGGGGTTTTTAACTATTTTATGTATGGTATGGAGAGAGGAGGAGGTTTGTCACATTTTTATTATATATATTTATTACAGAACACTCGTTTTCAGTATGATCCCCTGAGGAAACCGAGGACGGTGAAACGCCTCAAGCGGTGCCCTGTAAGAGCGTTGGGATCAGGGTTGGAATGCTCTGAAGATATGGCGTCTGATTTTTGAAGCTAAGTGCTTGAAAAAGTTTTTTACCTTAGCGCTGGATTCATGAGACATTCCTTGTTCTGTTTTGCACATTATTTGTGGTAAAAAACTGCACTACTGATTTCCTATATGAAGGTCGTTGATGCGATAAGAGCAATTTCTAGTCAGGCTTGCCTGCTAGTCTGCGATTGATGAGTCTGAGACCTCGGAAATCAGCTGTTGTGGTTTATCTCAAATGTGAAGTCTAGAGCTGATATAATAAGAAACCATCAGTTTTACTGTTGAGATTGAACGCATCCTTTTAATATTTTGATACAGTCAACAAATGACATTGAACTCCTCAATGCTGAATTATATCCCCACCAAGTAAATTCCGCAATCACTGGTTGCCGATAACATAATCCATAACAGAAAAGACACCATAATACTTAACATTAGAATACGAGAAATCCCCACCTTTACCATCCATTGCCTGCCCAGTTCTATGACCAAGCCGAGGTAGCAACCTCAATTTTCCATTTTCTGTTCCAATACCCTCCCCCCCTTCTGCCATTAGCTTCATGAACCTCCTCCTTTCCATATTTAGTTCAAACTTATATTCATAACCTCAGCAACCCCACCAGATAGACTGTTTTAATACTCCACCTATACAGCCATCTCAGAACTTGTGACTGTTCCCCTCTTTGTTAACCCTACTCCCCCCTTGATGCTAAACCATTTATCTTACCCCACCCCCTCCCTCCTGTCCCCTCCTGCCCCCTCCCCACCCCTCCCTCCATTCCTCATACCTCCTCCACACTTCCCGAAAGGCTTTTATTTTGTGATGATGGTGCGCTGCTATCACACTCATAGTCCAAAGATGTTCCAATCTCAGCATAATCATTTGAACCCTAGGCACATCAACACACTTCCACTTCGCCATAATCTCGCCCCTTGCCGCTCCAATGCAATATCCCACCATCATTGAAATACTCCGCTCCTCCCCCTCCGACATCTCATTTAATAGGACCATCGACGCTGTCAGAACAATCTCTTCCTTCACTATTTCGCGTATTCTACCCTCCCATGCTTTCCACATCTTCTGCATTTCTGGACATTCCCAAACAATATGTTTATGTTTATTTTAAATTTGATATACCGCTCAGGCCGAAGCATTAGAGCGGTTTACAATAATATATATGTTCCAGATCCCCCCTATTCCCACACCCCCCTCCAACATTCCCCCTTCTCCTGAGGTTAAAAGTCCTGATCTTCCATGGTGTCCAATACATTTGATATCGCACCTTTAAACTATTTTCTAAATACTTCGTTCCCGGAGCCAACCTCTTTGTCCATCTATAAATTTATTTATTTTCTCTTATATACCGCGCTATTCTGCATCAGTGCGGTTTACATTGAACAAACTGAAATTACATTGAACAGGGCATTATAACTTGGAGAAAACTATTTTACAGGGAACATAGGCTATGGAGGGTTAAGTGGCTTGCCCAAGACCACAAGGAGCACCTGTGGGACTAGAAACCCCAGTCCTTCCGGCCCAAGGTTGCTGTCCTCTAGTGGGATTTGAACCTCCGACCTTCCGGCCTGAAGTACCTTGCCCCAACCACTAGGCCACTCCTCCACTCCGTAAATGTTATGCCACTGCTCTTCCCCCCACACCCCTCCAAGCTGTAACTCCCACGCCTTTTCCCCTTTACTCCGCCCCTGACGCCATTCTATTACTTGCGCTCGCAGCTCCCCATATAGGTTAGCGTTCATCCCTTTCCGGGAACCCCCCTGCCGCATCATCCACTCAAACTGAGTATCCATTTTCCGTAAATCCTCCCTTGCCTTCATCCTCCTCAGATAGGACACCAACTGCACATACGCATAATAGTCTCTCCCCGCCACCCCATACACCTCCTGCAACTCCTCAAATGTGTACAATTCCCCACCTCCCTTAATTAATTGCCCCAAGGTCCGCACTCCTTTGTCCCACCATCCCCGATATCTACCACCCTCCTTTCCCGGTCCAAACCCACTCATACCCACTATGAAAGTTTCCTTCGTATACCGTTTGTCGTTCAACATTTGCCGCTTTACCCCTAACCACATCCCCTGGGTAAAGTCCCTGAAAGGATTCCCATCTTTCCCCCCTCCCATTTCCGCCCCCGGATCCCAAATCCAAGCTCTCAAATCCTCCCCCCACGAGCCCTCCTGTTCTAATGCCACCCAAAAGGGTACCCCTGCCAGCTAGCCAATGCTCTCAACTGCGCTGCCATGAAATACTTTTCCATCCATGGAACCCCCATTCCCCCTTCACTTTGGTGTCTATAGAGAGTATATTGCGACACCCTTGGCTTCCTTCCCGCCCATATAAAATCTAAGATCAATGTCTGGATCTGCTTCAGATACGCTCTGGGGATCTTACAAGGAATTGAACTAAATAAGAATAGAAATCTCGGCAGCACATTCATCTTAATGACTGCTATTCTCCCTACCCACGTTAGAAATAAATTCTTCCATTTATGCATTTCCTTCTTTACTTCTTGTAGTAATGGAACAAAATTCCACTTCCATAATTGTTGCCAATCCTTCCCCATATGAATCCCCAAATATCTATACGTTCCCTTCACCCATTTAAACGGGAACCCACTTCTTAGACTCATTTCCAACCGCTCCCCCAGATTAAACCCCAGTAACTCCGTTTTACTCCCATTAATTTTATACCCCGCTACCCCGCTATAGTTCTCTATTTCCCTCATCAACACGCGCAGTGACAGCAATGGCTCCCTAATAGTGAAAATAACATCATCAGCAAACAGAGCAATTTTAGATTCACAATGATTCATGAGCACCCCCTTAACATTCCCCATCCTTCGCACCCTTTCAGCCAAAGGCTCTATAACCAACGCAAATAACAGTGGTGAGAGTGGACACCCCTGCCTAGTCCCCCTTTCAAGCTGTATTACCTCAGAATAACTCCCATTTACCCTAACTCTGGCCTTGGGCTGCCTGTAGAAAGTCTGGATCCAATTCACAAAATTCTCCCATAGCCCCATCTTCTCTAGCACCTGTATCATGAAGGGCCACTCCACCCTATCAAAAGCTTTCTCGGCGTCTACTGAGATAAACATTGCCTTCTGCCCCGTGCGCAGCACTTCCCAGGTTAAGTTACATAATCGCCTTATATTGTCCCCTCTCTGCCTCCCTGCCACAAACCCTGTCTGATCCGCATTCACCAGTGTGGGCATTACTCGTTGTAATCTAGTGGCCAGTACTTTAGCTAAAAGTTTAGCATCCACGTTCAACAGGGAAATCGGCCGATACGACCCACACACCATGGGGTCTTTCCCCGGCTTGAGTAATAATGTGATCCCCGCTTCCATCATAGTCCCTGGCACTGCCCCATCCCTGAGCACCCCATTAAACACTTCTACCATTAAAGGCCTGAGACCCGACTGAAAAACCTTGTAAAACTTCCCCATTAGCCCATCTAGCCCGGGGGCCTTTCCTAGCTTCAAAGTGCTGATGGCCTCTTCCACCTCCCGCTCCTCAATGGGCCTATCTAACCACCCCGCCTCCTCCGATGTTAATTTAGCTAGATCACACCCCGCCAGGTATTCCTTGCTTTTTACCAGGCCCTCCTGCACCTCACTACTATAGAGCGCTTTATAATACTCCTTAAACGTCTGTCGTATCTCATTATTTCCAGTGACTAACTGCCCCACCCCATTCCTAATACTACTAATAGTATTTTGTGCCACTCTTGCTCGAAGTCTATGTGCTAGAATGCGGCTCGCCTTATTCCCTCCCTCAAACATAGCCTGCCTTAAAACATTCAACTCATACGCCAGTTTACTTGCTCTAAGTTGCCCCAGTTTCCCCTGCAAACTCTGCAGGTCCCTTAGAACTCCCTCATTCCTATCACACTGATGGCTTTCCTCCAATTTCTTAATTTCCCCCAGAAGTCTACCCTCCGTCTTTCCCTGCATTCTACACCTGCGGGACGCTTCCCCTATCAAGTGCCCCCTCACCACCACCTTCAGGCCATTCCACATCATTCCTAGTCCTACCTCCCCATTCAAATTATGATCCTTAGAGTGGAGGAGTAGCCTAGTGGTTAGAACACTGGCTTGGTAACCAAGCAACCAGGGTTCAAATCCTACTAGCACTCCTTGTGGCCTTGGGCAAGTCACTTAACCCTCCATTGCCTCGGAAGAAAGGCCTGGCAATCTACTTCCGGTGACACTGCCAAGAAAACCCAGGAGCTTCTGGGTCACCAGGAGTCAGGACTGACTCAAAGGCACACATTGCATTGCATAATCTTTGATTACCCCCGCCGTTCTCCCTACTATTTCCGGCTCTTCCAGCAGTGAGTCATTCAATCTCCAGAACTTCAGTCCTTTATCCTTGTACCCCAGACTGAACTCCACACTCACGGGGGCATGAACTGTCCACGTAATGGACCCCTGCTCCACCTTACTCATCCATCTCCCTCCCACCCAAATCATATCTATTCGACTATAGGACCCATGTGGCGCTGAATAATACGTATATTGTTTCCTCCCCGGTTTCTTACACCTCCATACATCCACCAGACCCAAACCCTCCTTCATTTTCAACAATTTGACTCTATCACCTCTCTTTCTGACCCCCCCTCCCCCACCATTATCCAACCTTGGGTTCACTGTTAAGTTAAAATCCCCGCCAATAATGATTGGGTCTGCACCCAGATCCTCCAGGTCCTTGCGCAGCCGATCATAGAATTCCCCTTGATGCTCATTTGGTCCATACAGACTCATAATCCACACTTGCTCTGTACCCAGCCTTATCTTAACCCCCACACATCTCCCCTTTTTATCCCTATACTCCCCCACCACTTTCTCCGCCATCCCCACCCCCACCATTATACCCCCCCCCCCTGAGATTCCGCTCTTTGCCCTGCCAAGATGACCTTCGGATATTTCCTGGATTCCAGCAATTTCTCCTGCCCCACCTTCAAATGCGTTTCCTGGATACAAATGAAATCAGCCTGAGTTCTACAACCTTCCTTTTCCACCAAACTCCTCTTCCGCCAAGTTCTTAACCCCTTAGCATTTATAGTAACCACCTTCATTTTTTGTTCCCCAACCACCCCTATCCCCTTTCCCCCTGTCCCCCCTCCCCCTCCCTCCCTCTCTCTCCCTCCCCTCCCGCTCCCCCCTCCCTAACCCTACCCCCTGCCCTCCCCTCAGCCCTCCTGAGGTCTCCTGTAGAGTAGTGCCCATCGGTTTGGAGCAACCCTGCCCTCTCTGACCACCCCTCCTTCCCACATCACTTTTTCCTCATCCATTGCAACCCAATCCCCTTTACCCTCACATGCCCCCTCTCCTTCCCCCCCCCTCCACTTTGAACCCCTTAACGTCCCTGCTGTCCTCTTACATCCCTTTGTACCCATTGCCCCTCACATCAACCTCCTCCCTCCCCTCCTTCCCATGACCACCTCAGCTCCCCTTCCCCCATCCCCTTCCCATAACTATACTACCTTAATTATGAATATGTCACTATAAACATCTATCATTTCAACACTTTAAACAATATATGCAATCCCATCCAACCTTCCCTCTCCTCATCCCCCTATCCCGTCCTCCCATCACCCTCCTCCCCCCTCCTTCCGCCCCCCAGACCCACTCACAAGCATACTAATAGTCTGCATCGTATTCTCTGTCCCCCACAATCACATTACACAGTGTTATATTCCAGTCCTCAATTATCCTGGCGATATGCCGGTCCATCTTCACATCCCTCGCTCTTCTTCAGGATGGCGCCCTCTGAGACCCTCGTGCATTCTTCTGTCTCATACCGCTCCGTCCCCTCTCACCAACAGTCTCTGAGATCACCTGTTGTCCCTCCTGATCCTCCGCCTTCTGTACTAGTTGCCTGTGGGTGTTGCTCAGACCGGCCTCCACCAAGGCCTTCTCTGCCTCCTGGCAATTCTTCACCTTCCAACTGCGTGTCCCCACCGTAAAACACAGTCCAAATGGATATAGCCAGCGATATCGCACATTTTCCTTTCTCAGCAAGCTGGTGATCGGTTGCATCTCCCTCCGCCTTTGGAGTGTCCCAGCTGCTAGATCTGCAAAGATCTCCAATTTGTAGCCCTGCCACACAAACTCTCGGGCCTTCCTCATTTTTGCTACTATTTTCTCTTTAGTGATGTAATCATGCACACAGATCACTATATCGCGTGGTCTATTCGGTCTATTCGGTCTACTGGGTCCCAGCGCCCTATGCGCTCTGTCCAAGACCATCATACTGGGCCCCTCTTCCTCCTCACCTTCCAGCAGAATCTCCTTGCAAACTGCTTCCGCCACCCTCCTGCTATCATTAAACTCCGGTTGTTCAGGGACCCCCTGATTCTTAAATTATTTCTTCGGGTGCGATTCTCCAAGTCCTCCAACTTGTATAGGACCTGGTCTTTCCACTGCTCCCACTCTTTTACAGAGCTGTCCATCTCTGCCTGCTGGCTTTGCACCCTCTCCATGTGCTGCTCCTGCTCCTCCATTCTCCGGCTCAGCTTGCTCACCTCCTCTCTCAGCTCACCACACACTTCCTCCACCTCCGATTTCACTGAGCCAGCTCCGTCTTGATTTCTTCAAACCATGCTTTCAACTCTTCCTGGGACACATTTTTGACCACTGTTTCTCCCAATTCCAGCTCCGCATGCTTCAGCATCTGCCGCTCTGCAGGTTCCCTGCACAGCGTGCTTCCCGCCGCCATCTTTGTCTCTCCTCCGCCAGCCGGTCCTCCGCTGTAAGCAAACTCTTTTAAATCTGCTGCTTTTTTCCGGGTCGTCATAGCTCTCCGCTGGCTTCCTACCCGCTCCACCACTCCTCTCCTCGATATTAGTGGCGTCTACTGGGGGGGGGGGGGGGGGGGGTGGTGTATCAATCTGCACCTCTTTTCTGGGTTAAGCTCCGGAGCTCAATCCTTAAGCTGCCATCCCTACTGATGATGTCACTTCCTCCGAGAGAGTATGAATTTTAAAGAAACATTTTTGAAGAAGTTATCGTGGATTTTGAATCTGAACTGATTTTTTTAATTGCAAAGGCAAAAATTGATTTGATGGACCTATAATTTAGAAATATTATGTAGCGAGATTGGAGTAGTATCCCCTCCATAAATCTCCTATGAAGTATGATGGTCCTATAAGAAAAGATGATTGGATAATGTTGAATTGAACTGGATGGTTAATTTGTTTATACTTTGTACATATAAATGAGTCTTTGGGTTTCCTTTATGACATGCTGCTAAAAGTTTGCATGTTAAGTGCAAAACCTTGGTGTTAGCTGTCGGGGTCATGACTGGTAAGTTCCTAACAGCTAACACACATTGGGGTACTCTGACAAGCAGCATGGTAATGTGGGGCACCTAATGTCACCTATAGAGATGCTGTTAGGTGAACCCACACTACATGCCACAGTAAACACACTCACTTGCTACTGTGTTGACCACACCTACACCGTGTAGTGTGCAAGTACCAGTTAACGTGCATTTCAGCAATTGGTAGCTGGCCTGCTGATGCTTTAGGGCAGGCCTTGACAATTCTTTTTTGGAATTTAGGGGCCAGCTTAATATTTTAGGAGCCAGCCATTGAGACCTTGATCATAGTGCTCCCCCCCCCCAAAAAGGTGTATCGCAGCTCCTTTTTTAACAGCCTGATTTACTGTTGTCCCATTTTCTGTTGAAAAAGAAAGCTTAATAAATTAGGCCCTTAATGTGCCAACAGAAGGCAGTGATCTTTTTCCTCCTTCCCTTCCCACCACACCCAAATGAGCATGTTGTCAGTATCATATTGGTGGCCTTTTACAGCTGCATCTGAAGCATCTTTTTTTGTTTCACATATCGCCGTAGAATGGCAATACGTGAAGCAAAAAATAATCTCTCATAGCCCCTGCACCCTGCCTTCACCAGGTCTCTCTCTCTCTCATAGTGCCTTCCCCCCTTCCCCCCTCCCCCCAGCCATCACCCAGTCTCCCTCTTTCTATTCAGTATTTCTTTGTCTCCAGCAGATGATGGATGGATTTTCTACACTGAAGATAATCTGAATAATTGAGAGGAAAAGATTGATTTAAACACATGTGAACGAACACCTTGAGGGTAAACTTTTCACTTGAGTGTGAAACGGGAGGCTCCACTAGATTGTGGTCTTTTTGGTAGCCATAGGAGGAAGGAAAAATTGTTTCAGAGCCACACTCCTATCCTGCTAAGGGCTTGTTGAGTAGCCAGAAAATTGGAATGATTTGGAATAGTTCAGTAGCCTCACACAACCTCAACACCCCTTCCCTCCTCTTCTATCCCTCCTCCTCTCTCCCGAAGATTGCAGAAGGCTCTCAGAGGAATCTGCCTGCCAGCCACCTTAAATGCAGTGCCTACAAAGCAGAGAAATAATTTCAGGGGAGTAGAGCTAAGCCCAGTGCGGATATCTGCCTGCGGCTCTCATGGGGTGAGTACTGAGGCTTCACATTATTGTCCTTGTTGGGGGTTCCCAATTCTGTCCATCTGGGGTGCAATTCGGGGTGGATTGCTGGTAACTGTTGGCACAGCGTGGGGGTTTCCCACCATTTTCTGCATGTGTTAGTAGTGTCCTTTACTACTGTGCGCCCGGTGCGAGTGTTCCACCTGAGCGGCTCCAATGCATATTTCTACCCAAGCACCTGTAACGGACATTGCTATGTATGCGCCATTAACACGTGCCTTTCAGACCTCTGTAGTGATACTTGCCTTAACTCTTTATGTCTTCTTCCAGGAAACATTGTTTGGCCTGTGGCAAGCGAGGTGCTTCATCTCCAGCTTCTGGACCTCTGCTCTTCCTGCATGGCAGCTTCTGAGTCATCCCTGAAGGGCTTGCTCCCCTTCTACCAGCTGGGGGATGCAGTTAGTCTGGCTTTGCCTGCATTAGAGCAGGAGGTGGTGGATGGCACCGTGGGTAAGGATGTCCATCCAGCCAGCCAGGGATCCCAGCAACTTTGCTGTAGGCCACCCTCTATCCTCTATGGGCTCAGTGCTGGCAATGTCGCCTGGTGTTTAGAGGGGGGGGGGGGGGTCATTTCCACAAGAAGAGCCTCCAGAATTCGAATGGTCGTCCCTGGAATTCATTTCCTTTTTGCAATAGACCTGGTCTTTCTGGTGTGGAAATTCAGACCCTGTGGCCTCTGGGTTCCTCTGAGCACAGTCTCATGAGGGGCAGGCTGAGAGTAGAATCCCTATTTGATTGCCTTTGGCTAAGCATTCCCGGGGATGGGCATCCCCTGGAGATGGGGATCACCTGAAATCTGTATAAGATTTAGACTATGACTTGGATTCAGATGGCTTGGTATGTTCAATGTAAAGCTGTTTGAGTTGTTTGTTTTGAAGTTTCATGCCTGTTTATGCCTGTTCTATGTAATGTTGCTTGACTGTTCATGTTTCCTGTAAACCGCTTTGATACTACATAGTCCGGTATATAAAAGCTAATCAATAAATAAATAATACTCTTGCTTTTGGAGGATTGTGAAGAGGCCGATGTTATCTGCCTGTTATGGAAAGAGGAATTGAAAGTTTTGATTGCCCAGGTCTCATCCACCTTGAGTTTTGGCAGATGCTCCAGACACAGAGCAGGAGCTGAAGGTACATCCGCTCTTGCAAGGGGTGTGGAAATCCACTACTGTCTTTCCGTTCCCAGAAGCATTGAAGGGCATGCTGTAGTCGGAGTGAGACTCCCCTGACTCCGCGCCTAAGTGGTTAAAGCTGTATAAAATGATGTACGCTCTCCCGGAGAAGGAGTGCGTTATGTGGTTTGATATTCCTAAGATGGATGTGCAGGTCATGGCAGTTACCAGATAGACTATCATTCCTGTGGAAGGTGGATCAGCCGTAAAGGATGCCCTGGACTGCAAGGTGGATTCCTTGTTGAAGAACCAGTTCACCATCAATAGCTGCTATTCTTCAGTTGGCGCTATGTGCAGGCCTGACATCTGAAACCATACTCCAGTGGATTTAGTCTCTTCTGCCAGATGATACTACCCTTCTTTTGGAGTCAGCTATGGCCTTCCTTTCTGATGCCATATATGGCCTCGTCTGCCTAGATTCCAGGAACAGTGTCCTATGAACATTGACATGGCATTGGATTTGGTTCTGAGATTGGGCAGAGGACACCTCTTCCACAGCCCAGTTGTCCTGACTGGCTTTTAAAGGGAAGCTTCTGTTTGGGGCTGATTTAGAGCAGTTGGTGAATGAATGGGTGAGGCAACATCTTACCGCCTCCCAGAGAACTGGTCTCAGGGGGCCTGTGAAGCAGACAGGAGCCCCCTTCCATCAGCCTCCACTCATACCATGGGGATGCACAGGTCAGATCTCTGGGGGTCTCAGGACTCCTGTCACTACTGGCTTGGAAAGTCTTTCTTCTCCTTTGCTTCTGGATTTCGGAGTCACTGTCCTTTCGAGGAACTTGTGGACCCAAGGATTGAGCCCCCTCCAGAGGGGGTTCCTCTTGGACTGTGCAAGAAGGTTTGCGAGCCCATTCTATGGAACTCCGGTTTGAGACAGGCTTCACCTTTTCTTTCTGGAATGGGCCCAGGTCACCAAGGATCACTGGGTGCTAGACACCATTCAATACGGCTATGTCCTTGGAATGCAAAGAGCTGATCCCAGACGCTTTCATCATCTCCCCATGTGGGTCTGCAAACAAAAGGGCCTCTGTGGGATCACATTGGACAAGTTGATACTCTTGCAGGGCGTGGTACCTGTTCCTATGGACGATCGGGGCAAGAGCAGGTATTCCATATATTTTGCAGTGTCGAAAAAAGACAGATTACGCTAGCCCATTCTAGACCACAAGGGTGTTGATGAACACTTGCGTGTCCTGCACTTTCATATGAAAAGTTTGCGATCCATGATTCAAGTGGTGTGCCGAGGGGAGTTCCTGGCATCTCTAGATTTGGCTGAGATATATTTTCATATCCCGATCTGAGAGGATCAGCAAAGATATCTGCGTTTTGCCATGCTTGTCTCTCACTTTCAATTTGCTACTTTCCTCTTGGCCTCTCCACTGCCCCCCAGGATGTTCTCCAAGGTCATGGTGGTAGTGGCTATGGCGCTATGGCACCAAGAGATTTGTGTCCATCCAAATTTTGGACAACTGGCTCGTCCAAGCCTGTTCTCTTTCAGAGGCATCTTGGGTAGCGTCCAGAGTAGTGTCCTTTTTGAAAGGCCTTGGCTGGGTGATCAATTGGGAAAGAGCAAGTTGTTGCCTTCCCAGTCCCTGGAGTTCCTGGGATTACATTTCGATATTTGAGTGGGCAAAGTCTTCCTGCCAGAGGAAAATGTCACAAAGGTGTTGGATTGCCTGGCACTGTTCATTTCACAGCAGGGTCCCAGAATTCGAGATCATCTTCAGCTCCTTGCATTGATGGCAGTGACAAATGAGATGGTGCTGTGGGTGCATACTCATATGCGGCTATTCTAATGATCCTTGCTGACTCGGTGGTTCCCGAGTTCTCAGGAGTTGGTGCTCACACTCTCGCTCCCAAAGGTGATGAAGGCCAGTCAGTGGTGGTGGCAGCAACCCTGTCATTTCAGAAAGGGCATGCCGCTGGATAATTACTCATGGATTCTTCTAACGATGAATGCCAGTCTCTTGGGCTTGAGAGCCCATTGCCAAGACCGAACAGCCCAGGGCCCTTGGAACCACAGGGAGACAGTATGGTCCATCAGCAGCTTAGAGGCGAGGGCCAGCAGGTTGTCTTTTCTCTGTATCCGGTCCTTGATTAAAGGCCCGACGGTTTGAGTGTTGACTGATAATACCACAGTGGTTGCTTATGTCATTCGACAGGGTGGCCCTGGAGATGGCTCTCCTGTTTGCCTGGGGGGAGAAAAATCTCCTAGCTTTGTCGGCTTAGCATATTGCAAGGGTGGACAATGTGGAAGCGGACTTTCTCAGCCAGCACTCTGAATGCAGAAGATGGGAGTTAAATCTGGAGGTGTTCTAGTCAATTCTGCACTGATGGGATCACCCTCAGATGGATCTGATGGCGACCCATTCCAATGTCAAAGTGGGCTGCTTCTTCAGTCGCCTGCTCTATGTGTTTCCTCCATGTCCTCTGGTGGAGCATGTGATTCGGCATATAGAGCACCACCTGGGAAGGATTGTTCTGGTGGTGCTGGATTGACTGAGGAGAGCATGATTCAGAGATCTTATGTGGCTCCTGAAAAGTGCCACCTCTTCATTTGCCTTCATCTCAGGGTCTATTGCATCAGGGACCGATTGTCCTGGAAGACCCGGCTTCCTTCTCGCTTATGGCTTGGCTCTTGAAAGGAGACGGCTAGCATGTAAGGGCTACTCTCTGGCGGTGGCTTACACTCTGCTCGGAGCCCAGAGGAGGTCGACTAACCTGGCATATATGTGGGTTTGGTGCCTTTTCAAGCGATGGTGCGATGCACGGCAGTTGGTCCCTGAGGCGGCCAAGGTGCTGTCCTTGCTGGCCTTTCAGCAGGAAGGTCTGGAAAAGGGTCTCTCTCTTAGCTTCCTGAAGGTTCAGGTGGCAGCTTTGACCTGTTTCAGAGGTTCAGTCACTGGTAAGTTGCTAGCCTTACACCCGGATGTTTCGCGCTTTCTTCAAGGAGTTCAGGGTCTGCGTTCTCCCCTCTGGTCTGTGGTCCCTTCCTGGGATCTGGGTCTTGTGCTCAGGGATCTGATGTCAGAACACTTGGAGCTGTTGAAATATGCTACTTTGAAGGATTTGACAGTGAAGACTATTTTCTTAGTCATGATTTGTTCACTAGGCAGATTTCCGAGCTGCAGGCTTTGTCTTGCCAAGATCCTTATCTGCCTTTTTCAAAGGAGTCCGTTTCCATTCGGCCTGTGCCTTCCTTCTTGCCTAAGGTTATTTCTCCCCTTTCATATGAACCAGGTGGTCTGCCTGTCTTCCTTCTCTAAGGAGCAGTGTCAGAGGAAGAATAAGGATCTTTGCCTTGTGGATGTCGAGAGGGTGCTTATCTGGTACTTGTAGGTTACAAATTCTTTTCATAAGTCAGACCATCTCTTTGTGTGCTGTTTGCTGGTCTTCGCAAGGGTGATGTGGTGGCTAAATCTACTTTGGGGCACTGGATTAAGGAGGCCATTGCCTTGGTGTATCGTTTGGGGAACTAGTGGGCTCTGGAAGGTTTGCATGCCCATTCTACCCAAGTGCAAGCATTCTCATGGACAGGGCGGAGCTCGGTAGCACCTGCAGATATTTGTTGGGCGGCAACATGGACATCACTTTCCATTTTTGTCAATCATTACTGCTTGGATGTTCATGACACGACCTTTGGCTCTAAGCTTCTGCGAGCTGCTGTGTCTTCTTCCCGCCCAGTGGAGGTGCAGCTTTGGTATCTCAGAGAAGATATGTCTGAGGGGAAATATGATAAAGGTCTATAAATTAATGAGCAGAGTAGAGAGAGTAAACATGAATCGGTTGTTTCCTCCTGCTGCACGTGTCTTTATACATTTTGAAGGAGTAGTCAGTTTACAATTTTACATGTTGGAAAAATCAGTGGAGGAAACCTGGCAACTGCCGGCATGTCACAACTTGCATGTCATCTATTTTGCAAACTTAGATGTGTAGCTACTGCTGATTTACTACAAAGGATGCTATCTCAAGCTCACTTCAATTTGAAGGGAGAAATAAACTAGGGATTAAGGAAGCTAACATCCTTAATCCTTCCTCTAAATAGCTGGCTAAAAAGGAACACTTTTTAAATACGGGGGCAGGTGTGTAATCTGGATGTGGACAATTTTGTGCTTACACTTGTTTTCCCTATATGAAATGGAGAATACATATGTAGATTTTGTCTGGCCCAGACCATGCCTTGACATACACCCTTGCAATTTCAACATGGTATGGACAGCCACATGTAAAATGTGCCTTTTCTAAAATGGCCATTCCAAATACATCCTGCTAGACCAGTCTAGACTAGTGGGTTGTGTCCTCCTGCCAGCAGATGGTGAAACAGAAAGATTCCCGAAGCTTTGTGACATCACTCTTAGTATAAAAACCCATCCCCCAAGGGGAGCTTCAGTATTTTCTCTGTCTCAGCAGATGGTGGACTTCTCCTAGGTCCTGGCGTTCTCTGAGAAGAGATTTGGTGTCAGTGTAGATATCTTTGGCAGTTGTGCACTTTGTGATGCCCATTTTTTGCCGACAGTTTTCCTTTCTTCATTTTCCAGAGCTGCCCCTGGTCAAGAGAACCAGTAGAGCACCTCTGAAGGGACATGCTCCTGCTCATAAGGAGCAGTTTCAGCCTTCCGTTCTGACTGTTTTGCAAGCAAGACTTCTATCAGCTAAGTTGGCAGTCACCTTTTATTATTTTTCTAACTCCTTAAAGTTTGTTTAAAACCCCCCCACCTTATTCAAGGATCTGTTTGCTGAGTAAGTTGTTGGGCAGTTTTTTCTTCTCCAGACCCTTCCTCCTTCATCTGTTTTTAACTCCTTCGTGAGCAGTGAGTGTGTTATTTCTTTTGCAGTTCTCTTTTAAAGCAGCATACTGATCTATTTTTCGGCAATATCTTGTTCTTCTGAATTTGTGCGTATCCCTTCTTTCTTGGGTGTGCTCAGTTTTCTGCATTTGCCTTTTTCCTGCTTCTCTTCACACGGTCAGTCGGTGGCTGCTTCCCGACATTTGCTGTTTCCCGCCATAAGTTTTGTGCCGCGGCTGCCATTCTTTCTTCAGAGTCTGTTGATTTTTGGCTTCCCGGCTCTTCCTGTGACTTTTTCTTTTATCCTATTGTGAAAATGTCTTCTTCCCTACAGCGCTGCTTGGGCTGTGGGAAGAAATGTAAGACTTTGACAGGTAGTTTGTGTTCCTCTTGTGGTTCTGATCAAGGGGGTCCTTCTGTGTCTGCAGGTGCAGGTTACGGTAGCCCTTCCAGGTCTCTTGCTTTAGCTCCCTCTGGTTTACCTCAGAGTGATGCTAGATCTCAAGATGCTCTTCCTCCAGTTTTGTTGCCTGAGCTGCCTGCTCACCCTCTCTATTCAGCCTATGCAGACTTCAGCTGACAGCTCTGATCTCCAATTTATTCAACTATTCCATCAGGCCTGGGATCTGTGGCACTTGGGGACTTTGGCTACTCTGACCGCTGCTGATCCACCGTCTAGAAAACGTGCCTGCCAAAGTTTGGCTGGAACTTCTTTAGATCTGGCCAAGGATACCTCCTCTCCTCCAGGGGCTGTCACCCTGCAGGGGAAGACAGTGACGGTCCTTCAGATGAACATTCTATCACTTCTGAGTCCAACCGGGAAGAAGGAGAGCTCTCGCCTTTGGAAGATGACCAGGAACCTCAAGAAGATGTCGGTATATCTGGTTATTCCGTAAGGAAGAGCTTTCTGCTCTCATTGCTCAGTTTACGGAAGCTCTGCATCTCTCAGACTCTCAAATGCAACAGCCTTCGGATTCCTCTAAACTTTAGGCAGACCCCTTCATTATGGGCATCAGGAAATCTAAGGTTTTCCCTTTCCCCTGGAACTACAACAGATGGTCTCCTTAGAGTGGGATTCTCCTGATGTGTCTCTATGCTCTGCTTGTCACTTGGGGCGTGTTTATGTTTGGTCTTTGGATGATCTTGACAAGTGGTTGTGTTTCCCTAAAGTAGACATCCTGGTCACTGCAGTCACTAAACACACAACCATTCCTGTAGAGGGTGGCACCGCCCTCCGTGATCAGATGGATTGCAAGGTGGAGGGCCTCTTAAAAACCACTTTCTTGTCATTGACCTTGGCTTTGCAGGCCTCTGTTTGCAGAGGTCTCGCTGCATGTGCTCTGCTCCGATGACTTCAGTCACTTCTGGATGATCTGGATTTGCCTCGTTTAGAGTCGGTCACTGCCTTTCTTGCAGATGTCTTTTATGATCTGCTGTGCTTATCTCTTGGTCTGTGGCTGCTTCTTCAGTGACTTGGCATTGGCTGTGGCTCCATTATTGGAATGTGAATGCTGCTTCCAAGTCCCGTCTCGCCAAGGTTCCTTTCAAGAGCTGCTTTCTTTTTGGTGAGGATTTGGAAAAACTTATGAGGGATTTGGAGGAAGTCAAGACTTGGCATTTGCTAGAGGATAAGCCCAAAACTAATTTTCGTCATCCTCCCTTGTCGTCCGCATCATCATCTTATAGAGTCCACTTAAGAGACATTTGTTGCTACCGGCCTGGCAAATCCGATCTTTGAATAGGGATGGTTCTAAGCCTCATCCTTTCGGGGTATTCATCGCAACCGAGACAATTTCTCCTCGTCCAACAAGTTTTCTGTTCCAAATCTTCCTGGATCTATTCCGGAGTATCTCCTGTGAGTAGACGCTTACGGGATTTTTCCCACGAATGGACTCTTGATAACATTAGGCCAGTGTGTACTTGAGGTTGTAACACAAGGTTATGCTCTCAGCTTTAGTGAGCCCATGCCAAATGTCTTCCTCATCTCTCCATGAAGTTCCGCGGCCAAGGCAGCGGCTGTATGCTTGAGTCTTCACTGCCTTCTTCAGCTCTTTGGCTGAGTGATCAATTATGTCAAAAGCAATCTGTGCCCAGTTCAGTCTCTGGAATTCCTTGGCACCCGTTTCAACATGAGTGGGTCATGTCTTCCTCTCTTACGTCAGATAAGAAGCTCTGCGTTCAGATCCATGCCTTCCAGCGCCTGGCAGCTCCCACTGCCTGGGATTACATACTACTCCTTAGCACCATGGCTTCTGCTCTTGACATAGTTCCCTGAGCCCATGCTGACATGTGTCTGCTTCAGTGCTCTCTCCTGTCATGCTGGTTCCCATGCACCCAGGACTATCATATTTATGCGCCCCTTTCTTCAGTGGTTCACTGCAGTCTTCACTGGTGGCTTTGTCCTCATTACTTGTTGAAGGGCATTCCCTTGGAAATTCCGCATTGGGTGGTGGTTGCCACGGATGCCAGCCTTGCAGGTTGGGGAGCACACTGCGAGGGACAGGCAGCACAGGGATCTTGGTTCATTCAAGAAGCCTCTTGGACCATCAATAGCCTTGAAGCCCGGGCTGTTCTTCTGGCTCTACTCTTCTTTCAATCCCACCTCCAGGGTCAAGCAGTCTGAATTCTTTCCAAAAATTCCACCACTGTGATTTATCTCAACAGACAGAGTGGGACCAAATGTCCTGGAGTAGCCCTGGAAATGAGTCTTCTATTTCCCTTGGCAGAATCCAACCTTCTGGCTCTTTCTGTGTAGCACATTGTGGGAATGGAAGTGGATTTCCTGAGTCGTCATATCCTGGACCTCAGTGAGTGGGAGGTAGCTCCGTGGGCATTTGCGAACATTGTGCATCGGTAGGGTCATTTGACTCTAGACTAATGGCCACCTCTTCCAATGACAAGACATCAATCTTTTCAGCCATTGAAAAGAACCAAACTCTCATGGTCTAGATTCTCTGGTTCAGACCTGGCCCTCAAACTAATATTTTTACATCTTTCCTCCTTAGCTGCTAATTAGCTGTGTACTCCGTTGGATAGAGTCACACTCTGGAAGGGTAGTGCTGGTGGCCCCGGATTGGTCTCAGCATCCATCGTATGCCGATCTCCTCTGCCTCCTGTAGGAGGCACACCTACTCCTCGGTGTCCAGAGAGGTCACCTGTTTCAGGGCCGGTTCTCATGGACGACCTTGCTCCTTACTCACTTATGGCTTGGCTATTGAGCAGCACTGCTTACATCGCAAAGGTTACTCGCCGCAAGTAGTGGCCACTCTATTATGGGCTCGATGGTCTTCTACCTCACGTGCCTAAGCTCGGATCTGGTGCCTTTTTTCTTCTTGGTGTTCTAAGAGATTCCTCTCCCCTTGGCAAGTTGATATTCCAGACATTCTTTCCTTCCTTCAGGACGGATTTGATAAGGGTCTCACACTTAATTCTTTAAAGGTGCATATTGCGGCCTTTGACATGCTTTCGGGGGCCTCTCCATGGGCAGTCTCTTGCTTCTCATGTAGACATTTCCCATTTTCTGTGGGGCATTCACTCACTGAGGCCCCCCCATTTGTCCAGTTGTCCCTTCTTGGGTTCTGTCCTTAGTGCTTTGCATGCTCACCCATACCCTGTTTGAGCCTCTCCATAGGACATCTCTTAAAGATTTGACTCTCAAAACTGTTTTTCTTATAGCAGTCACTACGGCACAGCACCTTTCAAAGCTCCAGGCCCTTTCTTGCCAGGATCCTTTTCTGTCTTTTTCCCCAGAGGGGTTACCATTTGAACAGTGCCCTCTTTTCTGCCTAAGGTCCTTTTGGATTTTCATGTCAGTCAATTGGTTGTGCTTCCTTCCTTTTTTTAAGAAGTGGTCTTCGGGTGACAACCGAGTCCTTCACCTGTTGGATGTTGGGTAGGGTGTTATGCCATTACCTCAAACTCACTAATACGTTTTGTCTCTCCGATCACCATTTTTGTCCTGGCTTCTGGTCCACGAAAAGGAGCGGCTGCTTCCAAAGCGACCATTGCGCGCTGGATCAAGCAGACCATTGAGTCAGCTTATATTCTATTTGGGCCCAGGCTACCTCCTGGGTAGAATGCTCATGGATAGCTCCGCTAGATATTTGCAAGGCGGCCACTTGGTGCTCCCTCTCTACTTTTGCATATCACTATCACTTGGATGTCCATGCTCGAGAAGCAGCTTGTATTGGAGCCTCTGTCTTGGCTGCAGCTGTTTCTTCCTGCCCTGGAGTGGTTTAGCTATAGTACTCCCCACTAGTCTGAATTGGTCTAGCAGGATGTATTTGAAAGGAGAAATTTTACTTACAAATAATTTCCTTTCTCCAGGAACAATCAGGAAGTCAGTCCTCAGATATGGGTGACGGCACCGATGGAGCCCTCGTTCGGAGCAATTCCCCAGCTTTCAAAGAAAGCCTTTGGGATTGCATCGAGCATGCGCGGTCCCCTTCCCGCCCAAGGGTGCCATCTTGCTCAGCTTTCTTTTTTCCGCGGAGCCCAACGGACGTGGTCCTGTTTCAACCATAGAAAAAGTAGAAAAGTTGATTAGATTTTTCAGCTTCCTGGTTCGACACTGGTTCCCCTTCCCGCCCTCGGCTCAGTACACCGGTATCGAGTCCGGTCCTATTTTTCATTTTTGTCCTTCGTGACTAGCGTTCACGCTCTTTTTAGTTTCACTGGCAGCCCGGTTGTTTGACCTTGCAGGGGCCCTTTTTCCCCCATGGCTGCCAGCAGGTTTAAGAAATGTGATCGGTGTAAAAAGTTGATGTCTCTCACTGACACACACGACTGCTGCCTCCGTTGCCTCGGCCCCGACCATGACCCGGTGGTCTGTGGGCCGTGTGGTAAGATGTCTTTGAAGACTTTGAGGAGCAGGCAGCAGCAGCGTGACAGGATTTTTTTATGAGTCCGCCTCCGCCTTCATGCCAGGCCTGGACCTCATCAGAGGCCTTGACATCTCGGGAATTGGAGCCTGAGCACCATCATGGGTCCTCTGAGCGGGGGTCTCCCTCCAGGGAATACCAGAGGAAAAAGAAACTCATGAGGGCGGTGTCGCTGGATGCCGCTGATCAGCTTGGGCCCTTGGGTTCCAAGCCGCGGAGCCCGGACCGCCGCCCCGGGTCCTCGGAGTCGGAACGGCCAGCTAAACAACCTCGCAGAGATCCGGAGGCGTCGGACAAGGTAACTTCTGTTGTCCTCGTGGACTCTCCTCCGGGAGAGCCGGTGTTGGGCCCGACAACATCGGGGCTCGAGCCGGGAGCTGCAGAGCCTTTTGAGCTCCGTCTCAGGTTGGCGGCCCTGGAGAGCAGCATGGCTACCTTCATGGAGCAGCAGCGGGCACTGATGGCTGGTCTCGCCGGTCCATCCGCCCCGACCACCGGGATGTCGACGTCTAAGTCGATGCCGGAGGTCGAGCCGATCCTTGAGTTGATAAGGTCTCGAGTCGATCCTCGAGTCGATCAGGTCTCGAGTCGATCCTCAGCCAAGGTCCCCCTCGACCTCCCATTCAGGACCGAGGTCGTCGATGCCGGTGCACTCGGTGTCAGGACAGTCGGGCCCGAAGCCCTCGAGGCCGGAGGACTTGGCGTGGGAGACAGAGGAGGAAGACTCCCCAGACACCTTCCGGACCCGGTGTATCCCATTGGACTCGCTGGGTTCGGAGCCTCGGACTAGGTCCCCCCCAGAGGACACTTGGTTCTCAGACTTCGTCAGGGACATGGCCAAGGCTTTGGCATTCCCTGCGGATGCCGAGGAGGAGCCTCGAGCCAAGGAGCTCGATGCCCTCCAGTATGACTCTCCCCTGAAGAGTCCAGTGCCTCCGATGTTGGAATGGTTGATGCTCCGCATGTGGGAGTCCCCGGCCTCGATGCCGGTACTCAGCAAGCGGGTCGATTCCATCTATTGAGTCCGCAAGAGTCCTGGGTTCCAGAAAGCGCAGCTGCCGCACAACTCCATGGTTATGGAATCGGCCATGCACCGGCTGAAAAGCCAAAAATCGCACTCCTCGGTGCCTCCCGGTCAGGAGGTCCGGAACCTGGATGCCCTCGGCAGAAAGTGCTACCAAGGCTCGATGCTGTCATGCCGTGTCCAAACTTACCAGCTGTACATGGGCATGTACTTGCGAGACCTGGCAAAGGAGATTGCCGGGTACTCGGCTGGCCTGTCTGAGGAACCCTTGCAGCGCTTCAAGGCCTTGTCCATGGGGATCAGAGAGTGCTCAAAGTTCATGTCTCGAGCAGCTTATGATAGCTTCGATGCTTCAGCCCGAGTAGCCGCGGCTGACATCAGTGCGCGCCGTCAGGCCTGCCTCATGTCGTCGGACCTAGAGCCATGGGTTCAGGACAAGTTGGTCGATGTCCCGTGCCGAGGGGACAATCTCTTCGGCAAACCCATGACTGAGAAAGCCGAAGAACTCGAGTCCGAGTACTTGATCCGGACAAGGTTGTCGAAGAAGACTTCTGCACCTTCTCACAAGAAGAAGGCCTGGGGGAAAAACCCCTTTTTCCTGAGGAAGGGTGTGGCTTACAGAAACTACCCCACTTACCAGGCCACCCCAGCTCCCCAGCAGGGGCAGCAGGTCAGGGGACAGGGGCATTCCCACGTAAGCCGAAGACCCCCCAGCCTCCAGCTCTGGCTCCTACCCAGCCGGGAGGGGTTTTTTGACTCCCAGTGCATAGCTCCTCTCCCACCAGTGGTTTAGCCCTGCACAGGAGGAAGGCTGGCCCTGTACGCTCAAAGGTGGCCAGCCATTACTACTGATGCCTGGGTTCGGCAAGTAGTCCAGCAGGGCTACTTACTTCACTTCCACCAGGTGCCCACCTCCTTTTTCTCAGGAGAGCCTCTCAGGCCCCCTCTTCACAGGAACCTCCTCCTGCAGGAGTTGGCAGGTCTGCTAAAGGATCAGGCGGTGGAACCGGTGCCCCACCACCTGCAGGGGCAAGGCTTCTACTCCAGGTATTTCCTCATGCCGAAAAGAAAAGGAGGCTTTCGCCCCATCCTGGTCTTGCAAAATCTAAACAAGTTCCTGGTGAGGGAAAAGTTCAAGATGCTTTCCCTTGGGATCCTACTGCCTTACCTCCACCAGGGAGACTAGCTATGCTCCTTATTTATTTATTTATTTAGTAAATACTTGTATACCGCTGTTTCCTACGATCAACAGCGGTTTACTTTACAGAAATCATAATGCATTGTATAATACATTGAAATTTTTAGTTTTACATTTTGATTAGACAATGATTTACGTAACGCGGGATAAACAGTTGGATACAATATACAGTTGAATTATTATAGCACACAGATCAGGGTATACATTTGATTTCAGTAGGTTGGGGGACCAATATACATTATATACAATGTTGACTTCCAAAGAGTACAGGCTAATACATGACTATATGCTATTAGATTTTATGCTGTCGTGGGCGGTTAAAGTTCATCTGGTTGAGGTAGGGTATTGCGGTTAGATCAGGTTGTAGTGGGTTTGAAACAGATATGTTTTAAGCTTTCGTCTGAATTCAGTCAGGCTGTTTGTGAGTCTTAATTCATGCGGTAGTTGGTTCCATTGAATTGGCGCTGTGTATGTGAATGCCCGCTTGCTTGTTTCGGCTTTGACAGGTCGAATGCTTGTCGGGATACACAGGGTGTTGAGATTCATAGTTCTCCTGCTCCTGTTGCATGGTTGGATAGTGATTAGGTTATTGAGGTAGGATGGTGCGATGCCATGGATGAGTTTAAACGTTGTGATGATCTGTTTGTAGATGATGCGGGCGGCCACTGGGAGCCAGTGCAGGTCAATTAGTACTGGGGTTATGTGGTCGGTGACTTTCTTTTCCATGATGACTCTTGCAGCCATGTTCTGGGCCATTTGCAGGATGCTGAGTGTGTTCTTTGGAAGCCCTAGTAGAATGGCATTGCTGTAGTCCAGGTGTGGAATGATTAGTGCTTGAGCAACAGATCTAAAGTCGGATTTGTCGAGGATACTGCGAAGTGGTTGTAGAATTTTGAGTTTGTAAAAGATGGCTCGGTTAACTGATCTGAGGTGTTTGTCCAACCTGAGATTACAGTCTAGTAGGACTCCTAGATACTTTATTACAGGCTTCGTGTGGTATATGTTTTTGTTAAGAGTGACTGTGGTGGGTGGGATGAAATTGGCTTTCTTGGAAATGAACATGACCTCTGTTTTTTTGTGGTTTATTGACATGTTGTTTTGCTGAAGCCTTAGATTTAAAGGATGCTTATACTCTCATCCTCATACACCCAGACCACAGACAATACCTCAGGTTTGTGGTCGGAGGAAACCACTTCCAGTACAAGGTGCTTCCCTTTGGCCTAGCTTCTGCTCCCAGAGTATTTACCAAATGCCTAGTAGTGGTGGCGGCCTTCCTCAGAATCCAGGGAGTTTTCGTCTTTCCATACCTGGACGACTGGCTCATCAGAGGCCAATCGGCACAGGAGGCACAGCAGGCCACTGCTTGCACAGTCACCCTGCTCCAGCACCTAGGGTTTGTTATCAATCACGAAAAGTCCACTTTACTCCCCACTCAGAACTTGGAGTTCATAGGGGCAAGACTGAACACACTTCAGGCACGGGCGTACCTACCGCTGGACAGGGCGAGGTGGTTGCTGGACTTGGTACAGCAGGTCCACCACAAACCTCAAGTCTCCGCCAGGGTCTTCCTCCGCCTCCTGGGCCACAATGCCTCCACGGTGCATGTGACTCCATATGCTCGATTCCACATGCGCACAGCTCAATGGAGCCTGAGGCCAGTGGACGCAAGCCACTGGCCGCCTCAGAGACAGAGTAGCGATTTCCAAGCTACTGGTGACAGCCTTGCAATGGTGGCTTCACCCTCCAAACTTGCTTCAGGGAGTACCATTCCAACCTCCAGAGTGCTGATGACAGATGCCTCCTTGCTGGGCTGGGGTGCCCATTGCCAGGGTTCATGCACTCAGGGTCTGTGGTCCTCGCGAGAGGCCGCACTTCAGATCAATCTTCTAGAGCTTCGAGCCATCCGCCTAGCTCTTCAAGCCTTCTGTCATCTTCTTGCACATCAGTCGGTGCTGATACAGACAGACAATCAGGTAGCGATGTTCTACATCAACAAACAGGGGGGCACAGGATCTTGCATACTATGCCAGGAAACCCTGGATCTCTGCTCTTTTGCTGTGGCACATCACATGTCCCTAAGGGCAGTTTATCTGCCCGGTCAGGAGAATCTCCTGGCCGACAAGTTGAGCAGGATTCTTCAGCCTCATGAGTGGCAATTTAACCGGGATGTAGCCCAGCGGATCTTCAACCATTGGGGTCTCCCATCCATGGATCTCTTTGCCAGCCCGGAAAACCATCAGTTGCCCGGTTCTGCTCGAGGCAGCCGCATCCGCTGAGCATGGTGGCGGATGCTTTCCTGATCTTGTGAGCACAGGGCCTTCTCTATGCGTTCCCACCCACACCCTGGTGGCACGCACTTTGTTCAAGATTCTTCGGGACAAGGCCTCGGTCATCCTGGTAGCACCCAGGTGGCCCAGACAACCTTGGTTCTCTCTTCTCCTTCAACTGGCGGTCGACACTCCACTCCCTCTGGGGGTGCAGCCTGACCTCTTGACCCAGGAACAGGGTTCCTTGCTACACCCCAACCTCAGATCCCTCAACTTAATGGCCTGGCTGCTGAGAGGGTAGTACTTGCTCCTCTACTCCTTCCCAAAGAGGTTGAGGAGGTACTGTTGGCTTCTAGGAGGCAATCCATGAGAAAATCCTACGCGTTCAAGTGGCGTAGGTTTGAAGGGTGGTGTATCCAGAATAAAGAGGACCCGTTCACTTGTCAAGTACCTCAGGTATTGCAGTACTTGCTCCACCTCTCAGAGTTAGGCCTCAAGTCTAACTCTGTCAGGGTCCACCTGAGTGCGCTATTAGCTCACCACTCTCCAGTGGACGGGCAACCTCTTTCAGCTCACCCTTTGGTATCTCAATTCCTCAGAGGCCTCCTCCTCTTGAAGCCTCCAATTCACCCACCGGCTACGGAGTGGGACTTAAATGTGGTCTTGCAGTGGCTTACTTGCCCACCTTTTGAACCAATGGCCACCTGTCACCTACGGTTCCTTTCCTGGAAAGCACTCTTTCTGGTGGCGCTCACGTCTGCTCGACGGGTGAGCAAGCTGCAGACTTTAGTATCGGATAGGCCGTACACACGGTTTTATAAAAACAGGGTGGTCCTACGTACTCACCCGAAGTTTCTTCCAAAAGTGGTTTCCTCGTTTCACCTTAACCAAGAGGTGGTTCTTCCAACCTTCTTCCCCAGACCAGCAGGGCAGAAGCGGTTTTGCATACCCTGGACTGTAAGAAGGCGCTCGCCTTTTACCTGGAGCGTATGCGGGGACATCGGAGAGCTTCCCAGCTCGTCTTCTCGTATGACCCTAGTAAACTGGGTCTACCTGTCTCCAAGCGCACGTTATCCACCTGGGTGGCAGACTGCATCGCCTGGGCGTACAGGGCAGCTGACCTCCAGCTGCAGGGCCGAATCATGACCCACTCTGTCAGGGCTAAGGCCGCATCAGTGGCTAATCACCACTCTGTTCCATTGGTAGACATCTGCTGGGCCTCAACTTGGTCTTCAAGCCAGACTTTTGCAGCCTACTACTGCCTGGAGAGAGAGTCCCGGCGGGACAGTGTTTTCAGTCAGGCGGTACTCCGTAACCTATTTGAGGTTTAGGCAACTCCTACCCTCTGACCCTTTGGTGTCAGGCTACCATGGGGATTGTGTTCTCGGAGAAAAAAACTATCACTGCTATTGCGGCTCTTCTAGAGGGAGCCATTTTTCAGTTATGGTTTCTCGGTAGCCTATAGCTAGGGAGTCCCATATGTGAGGACTGATTTCCTGCTTGTTTCTGGAGAAAGCATAGTTACTCACCCGTAACAAGCGTTCTCCAGGGACAGCAAGAATCAGTCCTCATGACCCTCTCTCCTCCCCTGGAGTTGCAGTCCTTTGATTAATTTTTTCTCATTTTGCCGTCTTTTTAGCTATGTCATCTGACTGAGCAAGATGGCACCCTTTGGCGGGAAGGGGACCGCGTATGCGTGATGCAATCCCAAAGGCTTTCTTTGAAAGCTGGGGGATTGCTCCGCACGAGGGCTCCGTCGGCGCCAACGCCACCCATATGTGAGGACTGATTCCTGCTGTTCCTGGAGAACACCTGTTACAGGTGAGTAACTACGCTTTCCTGGAATCCTGCTAAACCAGTCCAGGACCTGCCCCTCTAAACTGGTTAGTCCGTCGCCTAGCTAAGACTCTCTTTATGTATCGGTGACATTGCTGTATCTCGCCATGTACATACTTCCTTGGCCTGTGGGTCTTATTTCACATTGTTCAACTTAGCTTGTTATAAGAATTATTAGTTTATGAGCTCATTTTTGGTCTGATTTTGTGCTTCCTTGGCTGTTTGAAATCTCTAGGAACAAGCAGGAATGTAGTCCTCACATATGGGTGACATTGGGTACCGACGGAGCCCGCACGGGAAGCTCCCCAGCTACCAATAGGAAAGCGTTTGGGAGCAGTCCACTGTGCATGTGCTGGTGCCTTCCTACTCTTCTAACTGACTCTTCTCAGTTCTTCTTTTTCCGCAGAGCCAACAGGCTTAATTCCTGACACCACTGAAGAAACGTTGCCTTCACCGCTTATCATTCGATACCGATCTCTTTTTCAACCTTTTATTTCCTTTTCCTTTCCTCTCTTCAAGAGAATGCATTAAAAAAAAGATATTTCCTACTTTTCCCTCAGGACCTTCTTTGTCTCTTTTGAGGCCTTCCCTTGGACCTACTCTCCCAAAGCATGGAGAAGCCCACCAGTGGCTTTTAAGAAGTACCCAAAGTGTGCTGGCACCATTTCAATCACCAACAAGCACGAGTGGTGCCTTAAATGCCTTGACCCAGATCAAATCCCTACCGAGTGTGCCCACTGTAAGCAAATGACTAAAAGGGGCCTTGGGAACCAAGCAAAAGTTCAGGGAACTCTTCCCCTCAGACACCATTTGGCCTCGACCTCTTCAAGAGCGTCATCGAGTTCTCCGACCTCCAAGCACTCTAAAGAATCCAGGCATGGAGAGAAGAGAACCAAAAACCCCTCTCCTTCACGCCCAAAGAAGGACAAGTCTCTTCCCTGAGAACCCTTGGAGATCGCAAAGGATCCAAGTCGGAAGTCCAAGGACATTCCCGGTAAGTCTAGGACATTGAGGGAGCGAGCCTGCGAATGTTCTCGCTCACGCCGGGAGTCATTACAGACTTCATCCGACTCCAGCCATCCCGGTCTAGGCATCCCCGGCGGGAGGACTTGTCCTCCAAAGCCTCAGTGGGGATTTGAGAGGTTCCTGAGGCTCCATCCTCTGCCAAAACCTCGATAGTGTGCCCAGGTACAATGGCAGCCAATCTTGCTTCATCTGATGACCACACTAATCCAAAGGTCAATTTCCGAAGTGATAATAACAACAAATATAATCACAAAGATTCACTTCACTGAAAACTTCAAGCAACTAAACAGATTAATTCACTTATAACTGGAAAGTCTTTTCACGTGCTTTAAAGGTCTCAGACTCAGCGGCACAGTATCGGATTGTAAAATTCCAAAAATGCCTATAGCATCAATGACCAACATGCACTTTTTTCATTATATAAAAATACCATAAGTGAATCATCATATATTGTTGAGCTTTTCAACTGCTTAACATTTCAACTGCTTGATTGTCCAACAGGTCCAAAATTCTTTCCTTAATTACTTAGCATTTCCAACTGCTTAGTTG
Organism: Ichthyophis bannanicus; assembly: GCA_033557465.1. Lineage (NCBI taxonomy): Eukaryota > Metazoa > Chordata > Amphibia > Gymnophiona > Ichthyophiidae > Ichthyophis > Ichthyophis bannanicus. The sequence continues at coordinate 1,198,998,021 of CM066032.1, read as the reverse complement.
ACATGTCCCAACGCTAGCTCTTGGCGCCTGTTTCCTGCGTTTCACTCTGAAACCGAGTTTCTTCAGGGGACTTTGACAAAAGCTTCAGAGCTACAAGTGAACAACAAACAAAAAAGTGAATGAAACCCAACACCAAAATTCTTCATGTCCATTGCTCCTACTAAAACAGTAAAAAGAGTGTTCATCATCTGATGACCAGGCACAGGTGACCACTCTATAGCAGTGCATGCTGACTCTAGAATGGACCTTAGCAGCTCTCCTGGCGGCCTTGGTGCCAGTAATGCCCTTGGGACCCGGACACTGCCTCTGGCTTCGACCTCGATGCCCCCACTGGTATTGTCCCAGCAGGTACTGACGGTTCTGATGTCCTTGATGCCCTCGATACCGGTTCCAATGCCGACGGCATTCTTGATGCCAACACCAGCTCCGATACTGTTACCTTCTCAATTCCCACCGAGCTTGGATCCTTCGTGGTCCAGACAACGAATGGAACCGAGGATATTAAACAACACTGCCACGATACTCAACACCAGCACCATCACTATTCTCTAGAGTCCAATTCCTCAGACTCGGATCATCGATCACTAGACTCCGAGGGTCTTAGGGATTTTGCACCGGAGACCTCTCCTCCACAATCCACTACCCGAAGGAAATCCCCACAGGAGTACATTTCATTTCAAGAATTAATTTGTGACATGGCAGCAGGACTTTCCATCTCTGCAGCTTCGGAGCTTGAACCCAGGGCAGAGGAGTTGGAGATATTGCAGTACCCAACTGCACCTAATGAAGCCACCATCCTTCCAGTGCATTGCATCCTCCATAACTTAATATTGAGGATGTGGGAAACACCTTTAACTATCTCCCCTATAAGTCGCTGACTTGATATGATGTATCGAGTCCTTGAATGCCCGGGCTTCCAGAAGCCACAGCTTCCCCACCACTCTATGGTGGTGGAATCGCAGTGTGCCGCATTAAAAGTGGGAAAACCCATGCATCCCTTCCTCCAGGTCGGGAATCGAGAACCCTCAATTCCTTCGCTTGCCATACTTTCCAGGCTTCCATATTAGCTAGCCGTATCAACTCCTTCATCCTCTATATGGGGATGTTCCTCAAGGAGCTGAATAAGGACTGGGAGAGCTTTCTATCTTTCCTTCCAGAAGAGAAATGTCCAGCCTTCCAAGCAGTCTTGTCCCACAGCCAGAACGTGTCAAAGTTCATGAACAGAGTGGCTTTTGACACATTTGAGCCCTCTGGTAGAGTCTCCGCCATAGCCATCAGAGCAAGGCGACTAGCATGGCTTCAGTCCTCCAATTTAGAACACTGGGTACAAGACAAGCTAACATCCCCTGTACAGGTGAGAACCTGTTTGGAAAGAACTGGCATGAGAAGGCTGGTGAGCTGGAAACTGACGACACCACCCTCAAAAGGCTGTCTAGAAAAACATCTGACCCCTCTAAAAAGAAGGCCTGGTCAAAAAAACCCTTCTATCCCAAGAAGAGGAGGTTGTATCAGTATTCCTAGTCTACCTACCCTTCACAGCAAAAACAGCAGGGGCCCAAACAGGTCAAAAAGCCCAGGCTGTCAAAACAGCAATTACAGCAGCAGCCTCTAGCAGCTGCCACATCGTCTTTTTGACTCCCTCTTCGGGAGCATAGCCAGTCCATCCCATTTAGATGCACTGCCCATCCAAGCATGACTCTCAAACTTCATCAAACAATGGAGAAACATCACTTCAGAGAGATGGACCCTTACCATCATCCAGAATGGATACCATCTCAACTTTCAGGAGCTCCTCCCTCACCATTTCAGAAACCAAGCTCCTTCAAAGGCCTCCCTCAATGTCTTTCTACAACAGGAGGTAACCTCTCTCCTAACACAGGGAGCCATCAAACCGGTACCTCCTCAAGAACACCGCAAAGGGTTCTACTCCCCCTACTTCCTCATTCCAAAGAAGTCAGGAGGCCTCAGGCCCATCCTGGATCTCCGAGACCTCAACAGGTTCCTAGTAAAGAAAAAATCAAGATGAATCTCACTGGGAACCCTTCTTCCTCATCTCCAACAAAATGACTGGCTTTGTTCCCTGGACCTCAAAGAGGCCTACACTCACATACTTATCCACCCCTCTCACAGGCAATATCTCAGGTTCATATGCCAAGGGGTGCATTATCAATACAGAGTTCTTCCCTTCGGCCTAGCTTTGGCACCAAGAGTTTTCACAAAATGCATGGCAATAGTAGCAGCTTATCTGGGCATCAACAAAGTTTTTGTTTTCCCTTACTTAGACGACTGGCTCATAACGGCAGACTCCCCTTGAGAACTCTGCTCAGCCCAGTCCAAAACCATAGGACTCCTGCAGTCTCTAGGTTTCATGATAAACTTTCCAAAACCACACCTCATCCCCACACAAAGGCTGGAGTTTATCGGAGCTGTTCTAGGCATCACCCAGTGCAAGGCTTTCTCCCACAAGACCGAATGCAAAGACTCATTCTCCTAGCGAACAGTATGTGTCAGCGCCATCGCGCACCAGCACGCTCATTCTCACAGCTGTTGGGACACATTGCCTCCACCGTTCATGTAGTCCCACACACCAGACTACACATGTGGCAGACACAATGGACTCTATCGACTCAGTGGTCCCAGGCCATGGGGGATTTGTGTGTTTCCATCTAAATAATGCCTCCCATGGCACACTCTCTCCAATAGTGGTCTGTTTCAGAAAATCTCCTCAAAGCATCACCATTCCGACCCCCCAATCCGCAGCATACCCTAACCATGGATGCTTCAAAGCACGGGTGGGGAGCTCACCTAGAGGTTCTCTCCATGCAGGACCTTTGGACTGCCTAGGAGTCCAGACATCAAATAAATTTCCTGGAACTTTGAATGGTGTCGAGAGCTCTCCACGTCTTCCAGGACCATCTCTCCAGAATTTCTATCCTCATACATACGGACAATCAAATAGCAATGTTCTACATAAACAAACAAGGAGGAACGGGCTCCCTTCCCCTATGCCAGGAAGCTTGCCAACTATAGAACTTTGTCATTCAACAAACACATGCAGTTGAGAGCAGTCTACATTCCAGGTCAGGACAATCTACAGGTGGACAAACTCAGCTGCTTGCTCCAACCTCACGAGTGGTCCCTCGACCATGTGGGTGACTAACCACCTGTTTGACACCTGGGGAACTCCATGGATTGACCTCTTTGCTACTCAACTGAATGCCAAACTTCCCTGCTTCTGCTTGAAAATCCCCTCGAGAATCAGCATTACGGCCGATGCCTTCATGATTCTCTGGGGTCGGGGTCGGGGTCTGCTTTATGCATTTCCCCCTACACCCCTAATACTGAAAACCCTTTTGAAACTCAAGGAAGACAAAGACTACATGATCCTCATAGCCCCTCACTGGGTCTGCCAACCATGGTTTCCCCTCCTCCTACAGTTCTCTCAGACCCAACCGATCCATTTAGGATCCCATCCGGGTCTTCTATCTCAGAACAACCGAACACTCCTCCATCCCAATCTGTGGTCCCTTCGACTGACAGCATGGCTCCTGAGAGCTTAGCTTTACGCTACTTTACCCTATCGACGGAAGTCCAAAAATATCCTCCTCTCCTCCAGGACACTATCCACGAGGAAGGCCTACTCCCTTAAGTGGCACAGATATGCCTCATGGTGTTCCAACAATGCCCACAGTCCATTTGAGGCGTCTGTTCTGACACTACTACACTACCTATGGCATCTCTCCTCTCAGGGCCTCAGATCCAATTTGATAAGAGTGCACCTCAGCACTATTTTGGCTTTTCAAACCCCACTGAATGGTAAACCAATTTCCACTGCCCCCCTAGGAGCATAGTTCATTGCCATTGCCTAACTAAGCCACATATCTGCCCACCACCAGTGGCGTGGGATCTCAATGTGGTCCTGGCTCAACCACTCCTTTGAACTGCTGGCTACAGCATAACTCCGCTATGTCTCTTGGAAAGTGCTCTTCCTTATAGCTCTAATCTTGGCCAGATGTGTAAGTGAGCTACAGGCCCTAATGGCTCACGCCCCTTACACCCGATTTCACCATGACAAGGTGGTTCTGCGGACACACCCACACTTCTTCCCGAAGGTGTCTCCACTTTTCATATCAATCAGACAGTCAACCTCCCTGTCTTCTTCCCCAGACCACACACCTCCAGGGCGGAAGCCTCCTTGCATACCCTGGACTGGAAAAGAGCTTTGGCTTTCTATCTACAGAGGATGGAAACTCAGGAAGTCCTCTCAATGTTTTGTATCCTTTGATCCATCCCATCTGAGCCTACCAGTAACCAAGCTATCCGTTTCACGCTGGATAGCAGACTGCATATCTTTCTGCTACGGTAAAGCAGGATTCTCCCTAGCAGGGCACGTCACTGCTCACAAGGTTCGGGCAATGTCTACCTCAATTGCAAACTTCCAAGCAGTCTCCATCTCTGAAATATGTTGAGCTGCTACATGGTCCTCCATCCACCCCTTTGCGGCCCACTATTGCTTGGACAAGGACTTCCATCGGGATACAGCCTTTGGCCAAGCGGTCCTTCAATATCTCTTTGGGACTTAGCACAACTCCTACCCCCCTGCCCACTCTTTCAGATCTCGGCTACGGGAGGTCAAGACCAATGATTCACAGACATCGCCGGGATCTCTCAGCTAGGGAGTCCCATATGTGAGGACTACTTTCCTGCTTGTTTCTGGAGATAGTGTAGTTACTCACCTGTATCAGTTGATCCCCGAGAACAGCAGGAATTTAGTCCTCACAACCCACCCACCTCCCCAAGGAGTTGTAGCTCTCTCTCTCTCTCTCCTTTACTTGACTTTCTTCAGCTATACACTCCACTGAGGAGAGTCAGTTAGAAGAGCGGGAAGGCACCAGCACATGCTCAGTGGACTGCTCCCAAACACTTTTTATTGGTAGCTGGGGAGCTTCCCGCGTGGGTTCTGTCGGTATTTGATGTCACCCATATGTGAAGACTAAATTCCTGCTGTTCCCGGAGATCACCTGTTACAGGTGAGTAACTATGCTTTCCTGTGCTTGTTATGGCCATACTCCCTTTGGGGGATGGGTTTGAAGCTCCCTTTGAGGGATGGGTTTTTATACCAAGGGTGATGTCACAAAGCTTTGGGGACTTTTTCTCTCTCTCACCATCTGCTGGCATAGGGACACAACCCACTAGTCTGGACTGTTCTAGCAGGATTCCAGGAAAGGAAATTATCGGTAAGTAAAATTTGTCCTTAACATCTGATGCAATTTGCACTTCTCGGTAGTCATATTTACACATTTATATCTGAATAAAGCTGCTAAAATAACCCCCTAATTTCAGTATATTCATGATGGTTATAAATTATGACAGATTATTTCATTTCATTTCCTTTGATATTTAGCCCATTCTACCAAAAATACTCAGGGCAGGTTCTATAAACACATAAATAGTACATTTAATACTTAAAATGATACAGCACTAACATCTTAACCAGAATCACTGGGAAACAACATTAGGGACTAAAAAAACAATGTTGAAATGCAATCAGACTGGTCTTAGCCTTGAACTTCAAAAATGTATTGGAAAAGGATACATTTTTAAAGCCCGCCTCCTAAATTTGCTGAAATCATCAATTAAGGTAACTATTGATGGTAATTTATTCCATCAGTGTGGATTAAAGCAAAGTATAGCACCAGCTTGAACTCATACTAATCCTCTGCACTCCAAGAATACTACCATATCTACCTTGCAGAGTATAAGGAATCAATAGACATTGCAAAGAAAAATTACCATGCGGCAATTCTATCTAAATCTTTAAATAGACCGAGAGAACTATTTACCATTGCCCGAAACCTAACTAATAACACACATAACTCCAGAACTGAAATTACAGACATATCAACTCAAACCTTAGCTAACTACTTCCAAAACAGAGCTAAACAGCCTTCATTCTCACTTGACCCTCTCGAAAACACCCATCATCACTCTATAGACGAATGGTCTTCATTCCACCCTATATCTAAAGATACTCTAATATCATCCTTAATCTTAATACCACAACCTCTTACCTCGACCCATGTCCAGTAACTTGGATAAAGAGTACCCTCTCAATTTTATCCTCATTCATTCTCCCTATCGTCAACCTATCCCTCCACCAGGGGTACCTCCCTCCTTCACTAAAACATGCTCAAATTCGTCCAATACTCAAAAACAACACACTAGACAAAACATCACCTAACTCCTACAGACCTATTTCAAGTATACCATTCATGGCAAAAGTTATAGAAAAAGTCATTCAAATTCAAACACAGGAATTTATTGATACCTCTTCCCCACTTGACGAACAACAATATGGCTTTCGCCCCCACCACGGAGTGGAAACGCTCCTAACCGTATTACTTGATACCATAATAAGAGGGATTGATAATTCCAAACAAGCATTCATCTTACTTTTCATTGACATCTCCGCCGCGTTTGATAGTGTTCACCACACTATAATGCTCAATAATCTTAGACAGTTAGGAATAAAGTCTACAGTTCACAAATGGTTTACCTCATATTTAAATAGCAGAACCCAAAATGTTAGAATAGGCAACCAAATATCTAACACATACAAACAGGAGATCGGTCTACCACAAGGTTCAGCATTATCAGCCCTCCTTTTCAACATTTACATAAAGCCAGTCTGTAACATTTTCAAGAAATTCAAGGTCCATTATCATTTATATGCAGACGACATAATGTTGTACATTCCTTTCATGATTCCTACCCTACCAATGCAACTTCTATCAGATTGCTTTAGCGAAATAACATCATGGCTAAAAAATCATAATCTCCACATCAACCATTCAAAAACAGAGGCACTAATTGTAACAAGAAATCAATCTTATAAACCCCCAACTCATATTACACTACAAAACCAAGAGATCAAAATAAAAAATGAAGTGCGCTACCTAGGTGTCATACTCGACTCTCATCTTAGCATGAACACACACATCAGAAATACTACAGGGAGGAGTGCTTCTTGCCTGGGAGCTGACGCGGTGCAATCAATCTTGCCGCGGAGCTGTGTTGCAGGCCGGAGCTAGCACCTGGTGAGACAACTGCAGGCGCGGGGTAGACGGCACAGCTGTGGAGGACCCCCCTGTTCCCTACAAAGCCCGACGGCAGCGGAGCTTTGTTGGAGGAGTGCTTCTTGCCTGGGAGCTGACGCGGTGCAATCAATCTTGCCACGGAGCTGTGTTGCAGGCCGGAGCTAGCACCTGGTGAGACAACTGCAGGCGCGGGGTAGACGGCACAGCTGTGGAGGACCCCCCTGTTCCCTACAAAGCCCGACGGCAGCGGAGCTTTGTTGGAGGAGTGCTTCTTGCCTGGGAGCTGACGCTGTGCAATCAATCTTGCCACGGAGCTGTGTTGCAGGCCGGAGCTAGCACCTGGTGAGACAACTGCAGGCGCGGGGTAGACAGCACAGCTGTGGAGGACCCCCCCTGTTCCCTACAAAGCCCGGCGAGCGCTATACGCGGCCGCGTGGTCGCGTCTTAAGGGGCGTGGCACAAGGGGTAGGACACGCCCCTTTGACGCCCCTTCGACGCTCCTGAGTCGCTGGAAGTGGAACGTGTAGGCACATGGGGAAACGGAAAGCCAAACCTGCCGCTTCAACAACAACCTCTGGTGGAATACATGGAGGTAAGGTGGGCCCCATGGACAAACATGTAACTTCCCTGCAACCAGCTATGCAGTCACCGGAAGGGGCTTCCTTAAGCCCAGAAACCCGGTTACCACCTTCTCCCCCTCAGTTCCCGCTTTCCTCTACTCTTATGGACACTCCTGTATTAGATGAGGGTCCTGCTCTTCGTCCTGTTGAGCCAATTGTTTCTGAGGATTCTCCTGTTTCTCCATCTGGGGATGTTACCCTTAAGGATATATGGACTGCAATTAAGAAAATTGATGTACGTTTATCTGGCACTGTTTCCTCGCTTTGTTCCTTCTCTCATGATGTTGTTGATAAGGTAAAAAAGGTGGATCAGCATTTGTCTTCTTTAGCAAGATCCTGTGCCTGTACTGATTCCCAGCTCCAGTTGTGTGTTAATAATAATGTGGCTTTGGTTAAAGAGCTTTCAGCGGTTTCCTATCGACTGGAACTTATAGAGAATCAGTCTCGGGCTCGGAATCTCCGTTTCCTCAATTTTCCAACTACGCATCTTCTTTCTTTTGATATGTTGTTAAAAAAATATTTCACTGAGATACTTTCATTGTCAGAAACTATTGTAGTCCTCCAAATGTTTTCTTTTTCTAATGCTCTTAAGGCGGTGCCAAGTGCTTAGGGAGACTTACCTCCTCCTCAGGATTCGGTTGCCCAAAATTTGACAGCTTTTTTGGAGGACTCTTTGGATGTTATTCCTAAACGCTGTACACTGGTTGTAACTTTTTCCTCAGAATCCGATAAATTAAGGGTACTGCGTGCATATTTTAAGCATAAAGATCAATTGTTTTGTGGGTTTAAAATCCAGGTTTTTCCTGACATAGGACGGACAACTCAGTCTCGTTGTAAACAATTTTTAGATATGAAACCTAGAGTGCTTGCTTTGGGGGCCTCTTATTTCCTCAAGTTTCCATGTCGTTGTTTAATTACATTTGAAGAGCAGAATTATGTCTTTACAGAAGTGACTCAGTTGCAGAATTTTTTGACTAATAAGGAAACTGTGAGAACTGATTAGGTGGAATGCTCAATTTTTTTCGCTCCCTTTTGTGGGGTTTCGCCCCTTATTACTTTATACTTTTTTGTTAAATAGAGGATAAGCCTCCTTCCTTAATGTGTTCTCATGTTATGTGATGGTAATATTCTTGTAGCACGGATTTATTGTGGCATATTTATTTCTTTATGCTAATTGTATCTCAAGAAAATGCAAAATAAAATATTTAAAAAAAAAAAAAAAAGAAATACTACAAAGAAAATCTATTTTAAGCTTAAAATTCTTAAGCAACTACGCCCACTGGTATACACACAAGATTTCATCAGTATATTACAGGCCATCATAACTCCTCATTTTGATTTTGCTAACCTCACCCTACTAGGTACAACAAGACAAAATATTAAACAAATTCAACTAGCACAAAACGCAGCTGCCAGAATCATAATGAAAGCACACCCATTCCAACATATAACACCCATACTTGCATATCTACACTGGTTACCAATTCATAGTAGAATAATCCACAAAACTATAATAACTACCTTTAAAGCACTAAATGATATGGCCCCATCTACACTCAACAAAATTATCAAAAAAGAACCTCCTAAACCCACCCACAGAAAAGGCCACTCAAACAAGCTAACAACCCCAAATGACTTTACAAAGGCCAAAAAGTTAACCAATAATAGAGCCTTCTCGCACGCAGTCCCTACACTCTGGAACTCCCTCCCAGATGAACTAAGATCATTAAATGACATTAAAGAGATCCGAAAAAAAATGAAAACACACCTATTTACCACACACTATGGCCCTATAGACAATTCTTCCCACCTCCTAGATAATGGCTAATAATGTAACCCTGTTCACACAATCAACAGGTTTATACCAGGACATTACAAATATGAAAATATAACCCTCTCTTAATTCCTAACACCTATGAAACCTTAAATGTACATAGTTATTATTGTATATTGTATATAGTTAACATATTGTTGTTATTGTTATTGTTATCGTTACTGTTATACTGTTATCATGTCAACACTTATATTGTTCCTTGTAATTCGATGTTCCATGTAAAACAGACCCGCTCTGTGCAGTTCTTGTTCTCTGTAAACCGCAACTGATCTATGGAAGGTGCGGTATATAAATGATTGTTTAAATAATAAATAAATAATATAGAGAAGACAACTAAAGCGTTCAGAGTGGGACTGGAGAGGACAAAAAGTACAAGCCATCTGAAATATAAGGGTACTAGATTGTGCAGAGGGTGTGGAGGAGTAGCCTAGTGGTTAGAACACTGGCTTGGTAACCAAGCAACCAGGGTTTGATTCCCACTAGCACTCCTTGTGGCCTTGGGCAAGTCACTCCATTGCCTCGGAAGAAAGGCCTGGCAATCTACTTCCGGTGACACTGCCAAGAAAACCCAGGAGCTTCTGGGTTGCCAGGAGTCAGGACTGACTCAAAGGCACACATTGCATTTTTTGCAGATTGTGCAGAAGCTTAAATGCAAACAATAATCCTTTAAACTGGACCGAGAGACTCAGAGAGGACATAAGATGACAGTAAGATGATCTTTGATTTTGCTAATACTAATAACTTACAGTGTTCTGCACCAAGTGTGAACATACCATGCTCTTCAGTGTCAAACCAGAATAGAGGGTGCTAGTTATCCAGTCAAAATAAAATAACTGAATCAATAATTAATTACTGTAAGATATTTTTGTTTAAAAAAGGTTGACATTTATGTAGTTGCTGAATATAGAAAGACCGTACACTACATTTGAAACCTGATGTTTCATGGTTAAACCTGTTTCCAGTTCAATCCCTATTCAATTTCTATGGAGTTACTTGATGCCACAGAGGAGCAATGGAACAGCCAGCATCATCTGAATAATAGTGCCAGTAGGCTAAGGTGTTGGACATTGTTCCTGCTCAGAACACTATTCGGCCTAAGGCAAAGGGTGGGAGTTGGTGTGGGGGTAGAGGAGGGTGAATTGATACTGTTAGGGGTGTCTTTGATTTAGATGGGTTGACCTTTTTTTTGATTTAGATGGGTTGACCTTTTTTTTGTAGGACAGGCAGAGGCTTCACATTAGCATACTGGCCCTGTACAGATTGGGATGTAGAGAGAGAAGGTGGATGGACAAAGTTAAATACAGTTCTTGATGTGTAGCTAAATTTCCAGATACTAAAGTTGGCTCACAGTTTATTATAGTAACATAGTAAATGACGGCAGATAAAGACCAGCATGGTCCATCCAGTCTGTCCAGCAAATATACGGCAAGAGTAGGTGCACCCATCGCTCCGTGCAGGCCACCCCTCCCCATGTCTTTGTTTAGGGGTGGACCCACTACTCCATGTAGGACACCCCTATTTGTTGAGAAGTTAGATGGTTCAGTTTATTTTGTTTTTATCCTGTTGCTATAAAGGGATCTGCAGTGTTTGTCCCATGCTGTTTTGAATTCCGTCACCATGTTTGCCCCCACCACTTCCATCGGGAGAGCATTTCAAGCATCCACCACCCTTTCAGTGAAAAAATATTTCCTGACATTGCCTTTCAATTTTCCACCTTGCAGCTTCATGTTATGCCCTCTAGTTTTGCAGCTTCCCCGTCTTTGGAAGAGGTTTGTTTGTTCATCATTCCTCTTTAAGTATTTAAAGGTCTGAATCATATCTCCCCTATCCCTCCTCTCCTCCAAAGTGTACATATTTAGGTCTTCAAGTCTCTTCTCATTGGGTTTCTTACGCAGGCTCCAAATCATTTTGGTAGCCTTCCTCTGAACAGTTTCCAGTCTTTTTACATCTTTTGCAAGATATGGTCTCCAAAACTGAACACAGTATTCCAAGTGAGGCCTCACCAGCGACCTGTACAGTGGCATAAATACCTCTTCCTTTCTGCTGGTAATCCCTCTTTGTATGCAGCCCAACATCCTCCTGGCTTTTGCCACCACCTTGTCACACTGTTTTGCCACCTTGAGATCATCAGAGATAATCACACCAAGGTTTTTCTCCTGAACCATGCACACCAACCTCTTGCGTACATTTCCCTTGGATTTCTGCTACCTAAGTGCATGACACTGCACTTTTTCGCATTAAATCGTAATTGCCAAGCATTAGACCATTCTTCCAGCTTTTGTAGATCTTTCCTCATGTTATCCACTCCCTCGGGGGAGTCCACTCTGTTGCAAATTTTTATGTCATCTGCAAAAAGACAGTCTTTCCATTCAGTCCTTCAACAATATCCCTCACAAATACATTGAACAGTGCCGGGCCCGGGACCGAACCCTGGGGCACCCCACTAATCGCCTTCCTTTTATCTGAGTGAGCTCCATGTATCATCACCTTCTGTCGTCTTTCAGTCAACCAATTTCTAATCCAGTTCACCATCTTGAGACCCATCCCCAAGCTACTGAGTTTGTTGACAAGCCTCCTATGAGGAACAGTATCAAAGGCTTTGCTGAAATCCAGGTAGATGACATCCATCGCCATGCCCCTGATCTAGTTCCTTGGTCACCCAGTCAAAGAACTCAATCAGATTTGTTTGGCAAGACCGTCCTTCAGTAAAACCATGTTGCCTCGGATCTTGCAACCTGTTGGTTTTGAGAAAGTTCACTATTCGCTCTTTCAGGAGCACCTCCATTACTTTTCCTGCCACCGAGATAAGGCTCACGGTTCTGTAGTTTGACACTTCTTCCCTGTCACCACTTTTGTGTAGAGGTACTACATCAGCCATTCTCCAGTCCTGAGGAACCTCTCCTGTTTCCAAGGATATGTTGAATACATCCTTTAACGGCGCTGCAAGAACCTTTCTGAGCTCTTTCAGTATCCTGGGATGTATCCCATCCGGCCCCATGGCTTTGTCCACTTTCAGTTTAGCAAGTTGTTCCAACACCTCATCTTCTGTGAATGGTGTGGTATCTACTTCATTCCCATTTTTATATTTGGGAGTCACAGCTGGTCCATCTCCAGGATTTTCTTTAGTAAAAACAGAGCAGAAGTATTTGTTTAGCAATTTCGCTTTTTCTATGTCACTTTCCACGAGTCCTTTCCCAGCACTTCTGAGTCCTGCAAGTCCAACTCTGATCTTCTTCCTTTCCCAAATATACCTGAAGAAAGTTTTGTTGCCACCCTTAACATCTTTAGCCATCTTTTCCTCAGCTTTTGATTTTGCTATCCTTATTTCTCTTTTTGATTCTTTGAGTTTGATCCTGTATTCATTTCTGTGTTCTTCTGTTTGCAAGATTTTGAATTTTGCGAAAGCTGTATTTTTTGCCTTTATTTGAGCAGCCACTTCTTTGGAAAACCAAATAGGTTTCCTTCTCCTCTTGTTTTTATTTGTTTTTTTTTACATATTTATCTATTGTCCCTTTTATTGCCACCTTTAGTTTAGCCCATTGCAATTCCACTTCCCTTATCTCCTTCCACCCTGTCATCTCCTCCTTTAGGTACTCGGCCATTTTTTTGAAGTCATTGTTTTTGAAGTTTAGGACTTTGAGCTTGCTATGTTTGGCCTGTACCTTGGCTTTTATCTCAAACCACACCGTGTGATGATCGCTGTTGCTCACAGGGGCACTCACGCAGACATTCGACACGCTATCACCGTTGGTGAGCACTAAATCCAGTGTTGAGCTTTCCCTGGTTGGTTCCATGACCATTTGTCTAAGTGATGCATCTTGGAGAGCATCTACAATTTTTTTGCTTCTTTCCAGATGTGCAGAAGGAGTAATCCAATCCACATCAGGTAGATTAAAGTCACCCAAAATGATCGCTTCCCCCTTTATGGCTATCTTGGCAATATCTATAATCAATTCGTTATCTATCTCTTCAATTTGAGTCGGAGGTCTGTAGACTACAGCAGTATGGATGACAGTGCCATCTCCTCTTTCCAGCGCAATCCAGAGCACTTCTTCTTTTCCCCAGGTCCCTGCATTTCAGTAGCTTTAATATTGCTTTTGACATACAAGGCTACTCCTCCTCCTTTTCCATTTTCTCTGTCTCTTCTGAATAGATTATAGCCAGCTATGGCTATATTCCAATCATGCGATTCATTAAACCATGTTTCTGTAATTGCCACAATATCCAAATCCATTTCCACCATTAGGACTTCCAGGTCCGGAACTTTGTTGGCTAAGCTTCGAGCATTTGTGCTCATTGCTTTCCAGCATTTACCTGGCTTGTGTGTATTTTGCATTGATTTTGTTTTGCCCACATCTTCCCACTTGTTTTTGATGTGTGGTTTAAAAGTGTGACTGTTTCTGATGTTGTTCTGCTTTTGCAGGGGGTGGCGTGCAGGTCTTGACCTTCCACATCCGTCACCCCCTTTTCCTAGTTTAAATGCATATCCACATACTGCCTGAAGTTTTCACTTAAGATTCTTTTCCCTGCGACAGAGAGATGTAGTCCATCAGCACAGTATAATCTCTTGTTGGTCCATCTATTTCCCCAGTCGCCAATAAATCTGAATCCTTCTTTTTGCACCAGGTCTTGAGCCATGTATTAAAGCTGTTAATGCGATGCAGCCTTTTTGTCCCCTTACTAAGAACAGGCAGAACCTCTGAGAATGCAACAGTGTTAACAATGGGCTTGAGTTTCTCTCCCAGAGATTGGAAGTCCTTTTGGACTGTAGAGGCACTGTTTCTAGCCAGGTCATTTATGACCAAGTGGATAACAACATCAAGTTTGGAGTGTTCACTTTTTGCGCTAAGTACTTCAACAACTTGGTTTGTATTCCTGCTAGCTGTCGAGCCTGGTAGGCACTTGACTATCTTCTCTCCTTTGAACTGTGTTCCTAATTTGGTGCCTCTGATGATGGAGTCTCCAAGTAGTAGTAGTTTTCTGTTTGGTGAGGTTTTCTTCATATTTGATGCTTTAGCAGGAGATTGGGCATTGTCTGACTCATTTAAGGACCCTTCAGTTTCTTTGGATTGAGCATCCTCATTAGCCAAGGCAGAGAAGGCATTATGCAGGGATATCTCTTGATGTATAGGATGTCTCTGTGTTACAGGTCGCAATCTTCCAGAACCCACTGTGATCCATTTGTTCCTGGGATGTTTGATTCTTTGTGGGAGCGGTGGTGGACTTTGTTCAGTTTGCATCTTAGAAGAGGTGCGTTTCATTGCAGCCATTTTAATGAATTGCTTTGCATTGAGAGGGATGTTCCTGCCAAACAAAATGAAATCTAATTTAATGGCACAAAGAACCTTGGCTGAAAAAAAGTTTTGGAAGCATTGGTCTAATTCTGTAATTTGATACACCTAACAAATTTGACAGTTATCCTGGAAATTGACAGAATCACCTTTTGTAGATCATTGGCGCCATCTAGTGTCAGAAATGGCATATAATTTACCCATGCAAAGACTATATGGGACATTCATGAGTCAATGACAGATTTAGGAAACTCGATTTTACCATTTGCCGTTATCTAATATGTGATATCAGAGTGATTTTTATATTACATTTACATTTTTAGAGATTATTGCAGTCATTTTTCTTATAATAAGACTGGATGTAAGTTCTGATTGTATACAGTATATTAAATAAGTTTATTAAAGTTATTAAAGTTCTGTACTGAATGAGAAGAAATAGAACGAACACTTTTTGTGTATTTGTTATTTTGAACGTGAGATTATTATTGTTACCGTATTAAATAAGTTTGACATCCAATGTTAGGACTGAATCCCTGTCGTATGCTACTAAGTCTCTCATGCCCTGAATAATACTGACTTCTCAAATCCCTCTTCAGTCTATACTTTCTATGACCATAATATTATGGCACTTTAGGAGCTGCAGATAACTTTTTAATTTCAAGAATATTTTAGCTTGTGGCTGTAAATAATTTGCATTATTTGGGCATTTTGTCATTCTGCAATACCAGAAACCTTTTATAATAAACCCTAAGTTTGGCTTTCTTACCCCTCAACAACAAATCTAGTTCAGTTTAGTGGCTCTCTCACTGATACCTTGTCTCTCTCCATATAGAATGTATCCTGAAGTATCCTTTAAATTACATCTGAACAGTAGACTCCATCCCATCCCCTACTCTCTGGTACAGAACTATTACTAAACTCAACAAGGTGTAGTTGTTATATACCTTTTAGGACTCTATCGGCTTAGCAGAAGGGAGCGAGCAGGTAAGCTCCTCCCTGCTCCCTGCCACCAACACCAATCAGACCACTTCGCCATATTTAAAAGTCGCAGCAAGCAGGTGCCCCTGCACCTCAGGTTCTCACCAGACTGCCTTTTGGCATGGCCCTTAGGCGAGGACAAACAGCAGCAGCAGACTTTGCATATCTGGCTCACCCATGACCTCCAACCCCAGCAACCTGGACTAAACACTGACAACATGCCCCTAACCACTCAGTGACGTCTTACATCAGACACACACAGCAACCTCACCATCCTGCAAGATATGCAACTTTAAATGTACTCACTCTCAACAGAGGCTAACCAGCCAGACAGCCCCAACCTCTGCAACAACAGGAACCTCTGCTTCCAGGCTCTCAACCAACTCAACTAACCTAACTTTCAGCCACAGGAAACAAGATATCAAGCTATCAACACTATCAACTCATCCAACCCTCAACCACAAGAAAGAAAGTACCAAACTATCCCCTCACCGCTACCCCAGACAGCAAAATGACCCACTCACATTACTGGTTAATTATCCTGAGTGTCCTCTTATATCCCTTTCAGAAGCTTGTGCTCACGATTAATCACCCTCCCATTCACCTAATTCCTACTCCTCTAACTAGACCACCAATCCTATGGCATCCATCCAGCACACATCATGACAGAAAGTATGGATGACCCTCTAAGCACAAGAAACCCACGCAGCAGCACAATCCCATAAGCTGTGCCTTGTGATAAGGAAGCTTATCATAGCTCAGGAAGGAGCTATAGAAAAGGTGAAGTGACTCTGAACAAGCAACCTGTCAGTTCTGGTAGAAATAAGAAAACAGAATTTTCCCATAAAAGACTACCAGTCCCAGAATGCACCAGATTTCCACCAGCCATTAGAGGAGCTGAAGTGGGGAAACGTGTGTTCAATCAGGAGGGCTATGAGGTAATCCCCAAGCACTCATCTCAAAGGGCAGGGCCTGATTCAGCACAGCTGCGCTGTGCTAGGGTGGAGCACTCATCTAGGCAGAATAAAGGTAGAGTTTATTCTACAGAGAATTATCCTCATCTTGATCCTCATCCTCAGTTTCATCTGGGAGATCCTCATCCTCAGGATCAGCTTGGAGATCCTCATCTTGGACAGCTTCATCATCTGGAGGATCATCAGAAGCAGAAGCCAGAGCGGACGGACAGAGAGGGCAAGAAACCCTTTGGAAGAAAGAAGAGAAAAGCATTTGGGAGGTCTAAAGGAGTCCAGAGCAGTACGTATACTGGGAGACATTCAAAAGGCAAGCTTACACCATTGGACTGGGGAAAGCCAGAGGAATGGTGCTGCAGGGCTAGGAATCTCCAGACGGTACCTGTGAGGGAGACGGCTGCACATGGAAGGGACCCTAAGACCCATGCCAGAAGGTATGTGAAGAGAGATCCAGTGTCCAGGGATCTGGATTGGAAGGCTGGACATAAGAACTGGACTACATACTGGCCAGGCTATTTAGAGAGGAACTCTAACAGCAATGGAAGCTCAGGTATGAACACTGATCTATGCCCTAGCTATAACCTTGAAAGACAGCAGGGAAACAAGTATTCTCCTGAGAGTGCTACATTGAGAAATTCCTCTGTGCCAATCCATGATATTGAACCCATGATTGTTGAAGAAGGGGGAGCGGTCTTAGATACAGGCTGTGAATATATGGATTGCTCTCTGTCTAAACTCCTTTGGTAATTTTCTGTTACAAAGTACAACAACCATCACAAAGAAATACAAACTTGTTCTTTAATCTACTCAGAAAAGCTCCTGAAGTAGGATTTGAGCCACGCAGTAGAAAGCAAGCCAGCTAAGGGGTTTCAGCTGGGTAACTGCTAGCAATTGAGCCTTACCTAATTGCTTGTGAGCTCTGAGGGAATCACTTCTGAATCTATGTGTGAAGATATAAGAAGTTAACCTGAAAAGAACAGTTTTTCCCTTCTTTGTGGGTTTTGCTTGTTGTTTGAAACACTGCTAAGAAAATATTAGCTAAAGCCTACAGAAAAGACCATTTTGTTACCAACCAGGTCTTTATTCTTTTGATTTGATTGCCTGACAAGTTCAACTGTTGTTTTCCTGATTTTGTTTTTCTAAGTTTAACACTGAAAGCAAGTATCCTGTTTTATGTGCTACCAAGCATATCTGTGTTGGGAGAAATAACCCCATAAATAAATATCTTATTGGCTTTACACTTAAGCACAACTAATTATTGTGAGCAGCTGTGTCTGGTGTGAATGGACTGCATTTCCCACAATCCCTTGCAAATCAGATTGATATATGCACTTGCCAAGACTGTGAACATTCTCACCCAGGCAGCCGTCTGACAGCCTTCATTACCTTACTCTCTGCCGAAAACAAAATTCATACCATATCCAACTACACAACAGACAATAAGATTGATGCACTATGCATCACTGAAACCTGGTTCTCCAAAAATAACAATGTCTTGCTTAACCATCTCAATACCTCTACTCACAACATCCACAATTGTCCTTGGACATTCAGTAGAGGAGGTGGAATGTATACTCACAAGGAAGAACTTTAAATTAAACACCATCAATTACGGCTCCACCCCAGACCTTGACTTCATCGCAGTCTGAACCCTTCACCTCACCATCTGTCTAACATGCAGATCCCCTCTTACCAATGCTGAAGAGCTTGCCCCCTTATTAGAAGAAATCTGCTCCCACTCATACACCCACAAAGACTTTATCCTATTTGTAGATCTAAACCTTCCATCTGCCTCCACCACCTACTCCTCAGTCTTCCTCAAAGCTATGATTGACCTAACATTCACACAGCTCTCCACCCCCAATCCACACAAAAGGTGGCATCCTTGATATGGTTTTCTTCCCAAATCGACTCTTAAACGCACACGGATATATTCCACCATTAGCACTCCCAGTCTCTTAGTCTGATCACAACCTAATCTCATTTAACATACCCAGCTCCTGCTCTCAAACCTCGACTCAGAGCTCCCCTCCAATAACTGAAAGGTTCCTTTCTTTCGACGAACAAGCCTTCCTCCAAAAAAACATCCCAACACTAACTAACCTTCCAGCACAGACAGACCTCAAAACTAAAGTCTGCCCATGCAACTTAACCATCTCGGTTGCCGCTTTTGCTCCACCAAAACCCCCTCACACAAAACAATGACCATATGCTCCCTGGTAGTCCACAGCCCTAAAAACGCAGAAACACATCTTGTGAAGTCTTGAATGACAGTGGAGAAAGACATAATACTCCCAACTCAAATCTCAATATCTTCATGAGCTAAAATTATACCACGACTCCACCATCCACGCCAAAAAAAAAGAATGGTACAGCATCATCATCTCACGCTCCATCAATAAACCTAGAGAACTCTCTGACATCATCAAATCACTCACCAAAGACCCTACACAGATAAACTGGGACCACACTCTTAGTCCACAGGACATGGCATCATACCTGCAAGCCAAATATAAATCTACACCATCCAGCAGATTAACATCCTAATGTCTAATGAAGAGACCATTCAAGACCACCACTGGACTTCCTTCAATACCTTATCACCTGAGGAACTCAACAGCATAGTCAGCCACATCAATACAACAACCTCTTCGCTCGACCTCTCCAATCTCTTGGCTAAAAATCACAAAGAAACATTTCCTAGCATTCATATCTGACATCGTCCACTCCTCCCTCTCTCTTGGACTCCTTCCTCCCTCCCTTAAACATGCATCAATCAGACCACTCCTGAAGAAGCCAAACCTTGACCCACACTATCCATCCTCCTACAGACCCATAACCAGTATACCATTTATCTCCAAAATCATTGAAAAGGCTGTGCAATCCCAACTCCAAGATCATATAGACCATCATGTGCCTCTAAATGTACATCAACATGGATTCAGACCCAATCACGGCACGGAAACGCTTATGACATCATTCCTAAACTCACTCATCACAGGCGTTGAAACACTCACCTAAGACTTCATCCTGCTCTTTCTAGACATCACTGCCACCTTTGACATCGTATCCTACCAGGTCCTCCTCAACAAACTCCACCACATTGGAGTCCGTAGTATCCCCCTCAAGTGATTCCATTCATATCTCTCCAACTGAAACCAGCAAATAAGAATCCAGACACAAACCTCAACTCCTTTCAACCTCAACCAGGGCATGCCACAAGGATCATCTCTCTCCTCTCTATTCAACATATATATTCAACCACTATGTGATATCCTCCAATGGTTCCAAGTAGAGATCTTGATATATGCTGATGACACGATTCTTCACTTCTGATCCAGACTACTCTACGCTCTCAAGTTGCCTCACCAAAATAATTAACTGGCTCCACCTTCATAATCTATCCATCAACCTCAGTAAGAGAGAGCTCCTCCACATTACAAAGGACCCTGACTTCATCCCCTCAGTTTCTATCAAACTCGGCAATAATGATACCCGAGTCAGCTCACAAAAAAAGTACCTTGGAATCATACTTGATCAGCAGCTGACCTTCAAGGCACAAATTCACAGCATCACCAAAACAGTATACTACAAACTTAAAAATCTCCAAAACCTATGCCCCCTGCTATCCACCAATACATTCCGCTCAGTCTGCCAGGCCACCATCACTCCCCTATTTGACTACTGTAATTCCATTTATCAAGGACTACCTAAGTACTGTGATGAAGCAGAGGCCAGTGAACCTATGGAGATAGGAAAAATCACTGATCCCTTTAAAGAAAGTGACAGACCTAAAGTGCAGTTACTGCAAAGCGCAGCCAGAGGGAGCAAGCACGAAGAATCAGAGGGTAGGCTGACACACCCAAGCTTGGATGATGCAATAACTAACTCAAGGGATGTCAGACACACCTGGTCAGGGTGAGAGAAACCCTAACTGAGAAGCAGCTTTATAAGCATGGCTTAGACAGGACAGAAAGGGCAGCAGCAGCAGCAGCAGCAGCAGCAGCAGCAGCCGCAGAAGAGAGAGGAAGGAGATGGCTCCGAGGAGAGAAGGAGAGGCAGTAGGATTTGCGGTCCTTACAGAGAAGGAACAAGTTCCAAGAGAAACAGTTCCACGGTGGAAAGCTCCAGGGAGAAGTCTTCAAGGAAGACAGAGAAAGGAGAGGGACCTGGAAAGTGCCGGATAAAGAAAGTACCAGAGAAGCACAGCTCAGAGAGCAGAGGTACCTGCATACTTCCTTTCCTGACCGTGAGCTACAAGGAGTTCAGAGGTGGGTGCACAAGACTCAGCCCAGGAGTTTGAGAAACACAACACTGAACCAGGAACTGTGGCCAAGCCCTAGAAAGGCACGGAAGCCAGAGAGCCGTAGGTGCAGTAAACACAGCTGGAGAGAGGTTTGGGAACCTGTACAAAAAGTGCTAACTAAAAGTCCTGTTACCTGTTTTCCAGACCAGGTAGAGCAAGGCTGGAGAGTTTTAGAGAGAAACTCTGAAGTGAAGCCAGAATTACATGAGGAAAGCTCAGGGCCAGCAGATATATTGTCAGAACATGAGGAGATGCAAATAGACCCTGCTGAACCCGATTCATTGCTACCTGACTGTCTCATGGATTGTACACTTTGTCTAGCCGGGAGTTTGGAATCCTTGGCAGAAGTATAGCTCGCAGGGTATACGTTAAAATACAATTTTGATAAGCTAAAAGAAGAAGCTTGCTTTTGTTTGCATGAACTGGTTTGTTCTAACACCTGCATAGCTAATAAGACTGTGAAGCACGTCTAACTTTTGAATTCTGTAAATACCTTTTTGAAAATACTGAATGAGGTGAGAATCCTGTTTTCCTTCGTTGAACCTTTGTTTGTGCATTATGGGAATAAACCTTACCCTTTGCCTTACACATGGCTTTCACAACTAATTATTTCAAGAAAGGGACTACTAGTACCAGCATGCATCTGGGCTAAGAAAAGTTTCACCCTTGGATGAAAACAATAATGTCCACCCTGACCCTTTAAGCACGTGGCTCGGGGACTGGGGTTGCGACAGTACTCACTCCTACCACTCCAGCCTCCAGCCAGCTCCTGCTGCTCTCCCTACCCGGGATCGAGCCATCATCGCTGCCGGAGGCGGGAACAGCCATTTTGCACGGCGGTCCAATCGGGACCCGTGCCTTGCTCATTTAACTCCAGCGCTATCGGGCGCAGGAAGAAGGACGCTCTCCAGCCAGCTCCTGCTGCTCTCCCTACCCGGGATCGAGCCATCATCGCTGCCGGAGGCGGGAACAGCCATTTTGCACGGCGGTCCAATCGGGACCCGTGCCTTGCTCATTTAACTCCAGCGCTATCGGGCGCAGGAAGAAGGATGCTCTCCAGCCAGCTCCTGCTGCTCTCCCTACCCGGGATCGAGCCATCATCGCTGCCGGAGGCGGGAACAGCCATTTTGCACGGCGGTCCAATCGGGACCCGTGCCTTGCTCATTTAACTCCAGCGCTATCGGGCGCAGGAAGAAGGACGCTCTCCAGCCAGCTCCTGCTGCTCTCCCTACCCGGGATCGAGCCATCATCGCTGCCGGAGGCGGGAACAGCCATTTTGCACGGCGGTCCAATCGGGACCCGTGCCTTGCTCATTTAACTCCAGCGCTATCGGGCGCAGGAAGAAGGACGCTCTCCAGCCAGCTCCTGCTGCTCTCCCTACCCGGGATCGAGCCATCATCGCTGCCGGAGGCGGGAACAGCCATTTTGCACGGCGGTCCAATCGGGACCCGTGCCTTGCTCATTTAACTCCAGCGCTATCGGGCGCAGGAAGAAGGACGCTCTCCAGCCAGCTCCTGCTGCTCTCCCTACCCGGGATCGAGCCATCATCGCTGCCGGAGGCGGGAACAGCCATTTTGCACGGCGGTCCAATCGGGACCCGTGCCTTGCTCATTTAACTCCAGCGCTATCGGGCGCAGGAAGAAGGACGCTCTCCAGCCAGCTCCTGCTGCTCTCCCTACCCGGGATCGAGCCATCATCGCTGCCGGAGGCGGGAACAGCCATTTTGCACGGCGGTCCTATCGGGACCCGTGCCTTGCTCATTTAACTCCAGCGCTATCGGGCGCAGGAAGAAGGACGCTCTCCAGCCAGCTCCTTCTGCTCTCCCTACCCGGGATCGAGCCATCATCGCTGCCGGAGGCGGGAACAGCCATTTTGCACGGCGGTCCAATCGGGACCCGTGCCTTGCTCATTTAACTCCAGCGCTATCGGGCGCGCCCGCGCCTGAGGGCCTCGCCAGAGGGCCCTTTGGCGTGGCCCTTAGGCGTGGACCGTAAAGGTGACACCAGGAAGTGGAAACCACCGCTCAGCATCCTTGAACTCAGATACCACTGGTAATTTAAGACCAGATACCCAACAGTATGTTACATTTGCTCTCATAACCTCTACACGAGCTCATTGCCGTATCATGCATATGTACTAGTCTAGATAAGCTAATAATCTGCCAGCCATCAGCACAGTTAGTGTTAGCACTCAATGCAGAAAGGGTAACCCACCAAAGCAAGACGGGTTCAGGAAAGTTTCATTCTCTGAGTAACTATGTAAAGTAACTAAACTGATGGTATGTAAAGTGCTTTAATACCGACAGTTGTACCAGATTAGACCAGCTTGAAATGTCTTATTTGCTTCCTTCCTTGCTAAGCTTCATTCTGAGTAGGCATATACTTAACTCATACATAATAGATGAATGTCTCCAGCAAAATTACTGTATGATACACTAAACCTGTTTGCCGATTGCACAACATACTAGCTAGGATCCAGTCAACTCTAGCTTGCCAGAAACCCCCTTGATCTGCCTACCGAAAAGCCTCCTACCCACCGAGTCAAAATGGAAGACTTGATCATCAGGTTAATGTGCCTTTTCCTACTTTTTGTAACCCTACCATCCAATATACTAGCCCTCACCACCTCACAAAATCACATCCCTATTGTACTACCTAGTGAGAGAAAATGGTCAGGTGACTCCTATTACAACCCACGTGGAGCAAACCTCCCGCACCGCAACCTCTTACTACATGTCCCATTACAACACAACACGAAAACTAGACAAACTAAAAATTGCTACCCTAGTAGCCTGAAGTGTGCACTTATAAATGCCCGCTCGCTTCGAAATAAGTGGCCAGTGATCACGGACATAATAATACACCACAAGCTAGACATTCTCATGGTCACCGAAACATGGCTTTCAGCAGAAGACAATATTATCCTCAACCAGCTTCTCCCACCTAACTTCACAGCATTCACCGGTCATAGACAAAACAAGAAAGGCGGAGGAGTACTCATCATCACCAAAGCTGACCTCCAGTTTAAAATGGATGAATCCAACAGTAATAACCATCTAGAAACGGTATCAATTTCAAACAACATATGCTCCATAAACTTGGTCTATAGATCACCGTCAGCGGATCCAGACGACCTAGCATCCATAATAAATCTGGCTTCTTTCACCCAGGGTCCAAATATACCTAATTGGATTGTAGGAGATCTCAACCTACCATCCTTGCATGCAACTCAGGCAACTGCATTCCTGGAAGCTCTAGATAGCCTAGGATACACGCAAATGGTGCAAGAACCTACCCACGAGAGAGGCAATATCCTGGACCTCATATTCGCGCCACAGCTAGCATTGGAGCAACCTCAAAACATCATACAATCGATAACTGCAGTCCCATGGACCGACCACAAACTCATCACCTTCCAGATGCCTACCATTAACTGTACACGCAGGACAAAAACGGATAAAAGCGGGCCTGCTAATTCAGCCACCAGAAGTTTTCACCCACTTAACAGAGAACGCATCCTCGCCGAAATGAGCACACTCTTTGATGACACCTCTTTAAACCTAGATGGGTTGATCTCTTCCTGGAACAGTAAACTCAGTACAATCGCTATCCGCCCCCCAAGGAACAAGAACCCAAAGAAGAGAGCAACAGCCCCATGGTTCTCAGCGGATTTAAAAACCTCACTAACTCTTTTAAGAAGGCTAGAAAAACGTTGGAGAAAGTCACGCACCAGCAGTGACCAATCAGCCTACATCCAACACCTGACAGAACATCGAAAAGCCATCGCAGATAAAATCAGACAACACCACACAGATACCCTGAAACGCTCATTGAATAAACCTCACGACTTGTTTAACTTAGTTAAAACACTTGCCAAAGAACCTACCTCTGACCTCCACAGCAGGATCCATCCACAGGACTATGCGACGTATATGCAATCCAAAATGTGCAAGACTAACAGAATATTAATACCGGACCCTCCTGATGAACAAGACCACCCAGCATCGCTAACATCTTTCTCCACTCCCTCGAAGAAAACTATTGAGGATACCATCCTAGCTCTAAACACAACTACTGCGTACACAGATCCTTGCCCTGCACATTGGATAAAGGACCTGCGATGTGATATATCCCCAATTATAGCAAGAATCGTAGATCATTCCCTCTCTACTGGCTATTTCCCATCCACTCTCAAGCAGACCTCTGTTAGACCGCTGTTAAAGAATACCAAACTTGATCTGCAACAGGTAGAATCTTACAGGCCCATATCTAGCATACCTATGCTAGCAAAAATCATCGAGAAAATAGTGCACAGGCAATTACAGGATCACATAGACACCTCTGCCCCGCTGGATCCAGCCCAACATGGATTCAGAGAGTCACATGGGGTAGAAACACTGCTCACAACCCTCTTCAACAACATAATCTCAGGTGTGGATAACATAAGCCAGGGTTTCGCGCTTGTCTTTCTAGACATAGCAGCGGCTTTTGACTCAGTATACCACGAAATTCTTATCTACCGGCTAAGAGAAAAAGGCATCTGCGGAACAGCACTTGAATGGTGCAAATCTTACCTGTCCGATAGATGGCAACATGTCCGAGTCGACGGAGATACATCTGAACCATTCCAACAAAGCCAAGGTGTACCGCAAGGATCCTCCTTATCTGCACTGATGATTAATATATACATTCAACCCATCTGCGACATCATCAGATCCTTTAATGTCAGTTACATGATATATGCAGATGATGTTCTATTATATATGCCAATATCACTCGATTGCCTAGACCTCACTCCGCTGACTAACTGCTTTGATACCATATCAGAGTGGCTGCTATCACAAAATCTGAGAATACAACACAAAAAGACGGAAGTCCTTTTCGTCTCGAGGAACACCAACTTCACTCCTCCTAGTTGTATTAACGTAAAGGATGCCCAACTCCAAGTGAAACATGCAATACGTTACCTTGGAGTAACGCTAGACCAACACCTTGACATGAAGAACCACATAGCCAATACAGTCAAGGCAATCTACTTTAAAATCAGATCCCTCAGACACCTACGCACACTACTTGAACCGGAAGATTTCCGGACCATTTATCAAGCTCTTATACTTCCCCACTTCGACTTTTCAAATTCCATACTACAAGGACTCCCCCAGTCCACCCTGAACCCCCTGCAGCTGGCCATGAACAGTGCAGCGAGAGTACTCCTTGGGGCATCCAGGAGAGACCACATGACACCCCTTCTAAAACAGCTACACTGGCTCCCCATCCAAGCAAGGATTAGTTTCAAGACTTTGCTGCTAACGTTCAAAGCGGCTATGGGACTCACCTCTTCCTCCCTCTCCAACCTCATACAACCACTTGCACCAAACAGGTCGCGAAGAACAGCAGAATTGAACACGCTGGTCATCCCAATAGAAACCACAAGATGCAACAGATCAACATCTAACAGAGCCTTCCGACTCTGCGCCCCAAACCTATGGAACACCTTACCAGCACAAATCAGAGCAATGACCAATTTGAGTCAGTTCAGAAAGGAGCTAAAACATTTCCTCTTCCTCAAATATCTCACTGACAGCTCCGATCACAACCATCAGGTGAATAGCAGGAGTGGCCAAAAGGATAGACCCTCGCAACAGGCCAACTTTACTCTGTAGATAACAAACAGTTCCATACACTGTTGGTAACACTTTGTATATAGTTAACCATGATATCCCCTAATAGATAAACCACCATTGTATTTAGTTTCCCCTATTTCGCCAAGTTATACCTCCTGTTAAATGTAATGACCAGACAGATGTAAACTGTTGGATGTTTTCTGTTTAATGTAAACCGCGCTGATGTCTAATAGTGCGGTATATAAGAATTGTTAATAAAAAAAATAAATAAATAAAAAAAAAATAACTCATCCAAATACTGTTGCTAGAAACATCTTCCAAGCCTCAAGTCAAACCTACATCACTCCTATCCTCAAACACCTCCACTGGCTTCCCATCAGCTCAAGAATACAATACAGGTCCTAAACTTCATCCACAAAATCTTAGACAACCAATCCTCAGAGCAGCTTCATGCATTAATTCACACCTTGAACTCAGACAGACAGAGAAGAAATACCCAAAACCTCATCAGTCTCCCACGACAGACATGCAATTGCAAGCAAGCAGGAAGACTGAGAGCATTCACTCTGTTCACCCCACCCTCTGGAATTCACTACCACCACCCTCCTGCAATTCGAGGTATCAAGTCATCCACAGACTTTTGCAGACAACTCATGACCCATCTCTTCTTGAAGCATTTTGGCAACAGACATCCGACAATTACAATTACAATTACAATATAAACACATCTTTCCCCCCTCTCACCCCCCATGAAACCCCTATAATCCCTCACCCAATTCCACTCCCTTCTGTGCATAGTTTTTGAATGTAGTGAGCTTTAAATATTGTTCATTGATCCCTGTTCTTACTATAACGTTTTTATATTTATTCTAAAAGGTTCTTGATGCACTTTATAAACTGTCCATTGTATAAATCCAGTTCTATATAAACCGTTTTGACGTTTAGAAAAATGGCATAGCAAAATTTGTTAAATAAATATACAGTCCCTCATTTGGTTTGCAGCTTGTCGTGCTATGAGAGCTTGTGTGCATCAGTGATGCTGAGGACTAAGCTATCGGTAGCTTAACTACTGTCAGGGTCTCCCATGATAGACAGGTCGTAGCTGAGATGCCAGATTAAGACAAACCACTCATCTGGATAGCAGCAGAATGGGACAGTGTTGGTAACAGAGGATCACATTTCTGTGACAACTTCAACAACACTAGAATTACCTGCGCGGAAGAAAGTCCTGAAAATCTACGTTCTTTATCTTGCCCCAAAAACCCAATGGATAGTCACAAAACAAAATGCACTGTAGTGCTAGAAGATGAGACCCCCAGGTCAGAAGGCACTCAACTGGCTGCTGGGGAGGAGCTGAAGACTTCTCAGAATAAAACCAGCATTTATGATGTGGTTGGATCAAAGCCCTCGAGACATCTGACTGCTGATGTTGCTGCACATGATATGAGAGTCAGAAGTTGCAAAGGTGGGACATGGAACATACGAAGCTTGAACCAAGGGATGTTGGAGGTGGTCAAAAATGAAATGGAATGTCTACAACTCGATCTATTGGGTGTCAGCAAACTGAAATAGGCTGGCATCAAGCACTGTGCATTTGATGATCACATGGTCTACTATGCTGGAAATGAAAGACAAAGAAGAAATGATGTTGTATTTATAATTAAGAAGAAACTTGCAAGAACTGTAATGAAATACAGTGCAGTCAGTGAACGCTTAATTTCTATTTGTCTATGAGGAATGCCCATTAACACAACTATAATTCAGGTATATGCCCCAACAATAGCTGCAGAAGAGGAAGAAGTTGATGAGTTCTTTGAACAAGTTCAAGCTGAAATTGATAGAACATGCAAACAGGATATCCTGATAGTAATGGGCAACTGGAACACAAAAGTTGGCAACAAAGAAGAAGGCAAGCTGGTTGGAAAATATGAACTTGGCAACAGAAATGAAGCTGGAGAAAGACTGATAGAATTCTTCATGTCCAGTGATCTATTCATCTCAAACACCTTCTTCCAGCAACACAAGCACCAACTGTACACATGGACTTCACCTAATATGGATTGTACAAAAATCAAATTGACTACATCTGTGGAAGACAATGATGGAAAAGCTTGATAATCTCAACAAAGACAAAACCTGGAGCTGACGGTGGTACAGATCACCAACTACAAGTATGCAAACTCAAGCTAAAGTTGAAAAAGAGCAAGTCACTCATGAATGTAGGAAAATATAACCTTGAGAATATACCACTGGAATTTAAAGACTGCCTGCAAAATCAATTTGCTGCTTTAGATACAAATGACAGAGCTCTGGAAGAGTTATGGGATAATATCAATAAGGTTGTGTTGGAAGAAAATGAGAAGTCTTTACAAAAGGTGAAAAAGCAAAACCAGTCAAAATGGGTGACTGAAGAAACTCTG
This sequence comes from Ichthyophis bannanicus, assembly GCA_033557465.1. NCBI lineage: Eukaryota > Metazoa > Chordata > Amphibia > Gymnophiona > Ichthyophiidae > Ichthyophis > Ichthyophis bannanicus. The sequence goes on along the minus strand of CM066032.1, from coordinate 1,198,968,881 downwards.
AAAATTACCCAGAAATGCAGAGAAGCTAAAGCCAGAGGAGAAAGAGAGGCAATCACATAACTCAACAGAGATTTTGAACGTGCAACAAGACAAGACAAGGAGAAGTACTACAAAGATGCATTCAAGGAAATAGAATCAGAAAGTATTAGAGGAAGAAAAAGATTGACTTTCCTAAAGCTACGAGAGTTAAAGAAAAAAAATTCCAGCCTCACATTGGAATGCTACAAGATGCCGAAGGATCCATGTTGAATGATGCTGAGAAGATCAAGAAAAGGTGGAAAGAATATACAGAGTTATTATACCATAAAGATCAAGTGGACCACCAACAATTTCAACCTGTACCTTAAGATCGGGAACCATTGGTAATGAAAGAAGAAGTTGAAGCAGCATTGAAAGCCTTATCACAGAACAAAGCACTGAGCATTGATGACATTTCCATTGAAGTATTACAGTAATTGGATGAAGCTGTTACCATACTTACAAGGCTCTGCCAGAAATGTGGAAGACAAATTCATAGCCAACTGACTGGAAAAGATTGTGTTTATACCAATTCTGAAGAAAAGTGATCCAACTGACTTGGAAATTATCACACAATCGCTCTGATCCCATATGTCAGCAAGATTCTACTCAAGATTATTCAGCAGAGACTACAACCATACCTGGAACGAAAACTGCCTTAAGTGCAAGCAGGGTTCAGGAAAGGGCGAGGAATGAGAGACATCATTGCAGATGGATCCTTGAAAAGACAAAAGAATATCCATATGTGTTTTATTGACTACAGCAAAGCTTTTGATTGTGTAAACAATGAGAAACTCTGGGCCACATTAAGAAGCATGGGTAAACCAGAACACCAGATAGTACTCTTGCACAATCTTTACATTGATCGGGAAGCAACATTTCAAACAGAACTAGTAGAAACAGAATGGTTTAAAAATCAGCAAAGGTGTATGACAAGACTACGTACTTTCCCACTACCTCTTTCATTTATATACAGAACAAATCATCAGAGAAGCAGGACTGTATGAAGACAACCAAGGTGTGAAGTATGGTGGAAGACTCATCAACAACCTTCACTATGCTGATGATATTGGCTGAAAGTGAAGATGATCTGAAACATTTGCTTCTCAAGATTAAGGAACATAGTCTTAAAATGGGCCTGCACCTTAACGTTAAGAAGACAAAGATCCTGACAACTGGCAAAATCAATAAGTTCATCATTAATGGAGAAGAAATTGAAATAGTTGACAACTTTAACCTACTTGGATCAACAGTCAATAAATAAAGGACAAGCAGTCAAGAAATTCAACGATGCAATGCTCTTGTCAGAAGGGCTATGAAGGACCTAGACAAGATTTTCAAGAGTAGAGATATGTCTCTCCATACAAAGATTTGACTTGTCCAAGCCATGGTATTTTCAATAACATCATATGGATGCGAAAGTTAGACGGTCAAAAAGATAGACAGGAAAAAGTTGATGCCTTTGAATTATGGTGCTGGCGACGAATATTGTGTATATCATGGACTGCCCATAGAACAAACCAGTCCATACTAGAGGATATCAAATCAAAGCTATCCTTAGAAGCTCAGATGACAAGATTTTGACTTTCATACTTTGGACACATCATGCGAAGAGAGAGCTTGTTAGAGAAAGACATAATGCTTGGCAAGGTAGGAGGTCAACGCCAAAGAGGAAGGCCGGCAATGAGATGGATCGATACAATAACAGCAGTTATGGGTGCCACTCTATCAACAGAGCTGCCTGACTGAAGACCAAACACGGTTTAGGTCAACTATCCAGAGGGTCGCCATGAGTCAAAACCAATTTGACAGTACTTAACAATAACAACAACAACATATATAGTATCTTTATCTTTATTCAGTTTTTAATATACGGCCCACATGTGAGCATCAGAGTGGTTTACAATAAAATGCCAACGCTACTAGGAAAGGAAACAGAACTCCAGTAAATAAACAGGAAAGGGATAGTTTTAGAGAAGAGAACACAGAGGAAGAGACCTGAAATGGAAGGGGGATAGGAACCTTACTGGGGGGTGGGCAGAGGGAGAGGGCGGGCGAGGGAGGTCAAACGTTAGGTGGAATAGGTGGGTCTTCAGTCTTGCTTTAAAATTGGTGAAAGAGGGCTCTAGGCAGAGGGCGTGGGGGGAGTGAGTTCCAGAGCCTGCGGCCAAAGAAAAAGAAGGCAGAGGACCAGGTAGACTCCAGGTGGGCCTGGGAGGGGGAGGGAAGGGACATGCGGTTTGAATGTATGGACCTGAGTGAGCGCTGGGAGGTGTGAAGGTGGATCAGGTTGGAGAGATATTGAGGTGTACCAGTATGAATTGCATTATGGACGAAGATGAGAATTTTATACTGAATGCGGAAGGCCATGGGCAGGTGCGGCTCAAGGCAATCTGCTGCCTGAGGCAAAGAATGAGATGGCACACCCCCCACCTTAGAGGGGGCGGGGCTTTTTTAGAAATCCAATCAGAGACTGAACCAAACCAAAAAGCTGATTAGATTATATGAAGAAAATGCAAGATGTTTGCACACAGGGCCATAATTAGCTGCAATCGCGCCCTGTGTGCAATCGCGCTCTCCCCCCATACCTCTGTCCAGCGCTGCCTGCTCTTTCCCTGCTGCTGCAGCCCTCTGTTTTTTTCAAGGCGGCGCCGGCAGCAGGGAAAGAGCAGGCAGCACTGAATGGAGGTATGGGGAGGAGGAGGCCCGATCTGAAAGGCGGCGGCACTTTAAGCAGATCTGTCCTTCCCTGCTCTGACATCGCATCGGAGGAGGGAGGGACCAGACCTGCTTAAAGTGCTGCGAAAAGGCTTGGGGGGGGGGGGGGCGCATTTCGGCTGCCTGCTATTGTCCTGCCAGCAGCGTCAGGGCAACAGCAGAAAGCTGAAATGTACCCCCCAAGCCTTTGCGCCCTGTGCAGCTGCACTGCTTGCACAGGGCTAGGTACGGTCCTGTTTGCACACCAAGGAACTAAAAGACAGCAAGAACCAACAGCACAGTTTATAAAACTTAATTATAACTCATTTTTATTTTGTTGTTATAAACTTTGTTATAGTTCTTGCTTTTTCTTTTTCAACATATATTTTGCATCCACAGTAGGTGCAGAGCAGAACCAGGACATTCACCCATAGAACTCAATATTTAAAAAAAAAATCTGATTCTGATCATCTCACTAACAGCAACAATAACCACTATTCTCCAGTACCAGGCATATTGTGAACTAATACAAAACCCTACAACAAAGAGCAAACCTACCATACCATACCATATCAGCACAAACTTCCAAAACTCACATAAGGAGCCCATCCAAAAAAAGCGTCACTGTAAATACTACAGTGGGCCCTGGAACATCTATATACCTATCTGAAAAGCTGAACAAGTCAAATTACTACAGTACAATATAGATCTTTATGTACAAACTTCATGTTAACAGAACACCTGACCTTTTATCTTTATCTTTATTCGTTGCTTGATATAACGCCCAGGCAGGTGCATCAGGGCGGTGTACAATATAATCAATCAGTAAAATCAAGAAAAGGAAAAGGAACGCCATTATTTGTACAGGACAGCGAGAAACAGAAAAGCAAAAGTGAGAGAGAGACAGGTTAGGGAAGATACTTGTGGGAAGGCCAATCACTCTTAAGGGTCTGGTAGATCAAAAGCCTGCTGAAAGAGATGGGTCTTGAGTAGGGACTTAAATCTTTGAAAGGAAGGCTCGGTACGGAGGGCAGGTGGGAGTGAATTCCAGAGTGCTGGGGCCAGAAAGTAAAAAGCGGAGTGACGTGTCGTTTCCAAGTGAGCTGAGGATGGAGAAGGGAGATAGAGACGGTAACCATGTGCTGAGCGAAGAAGACGGGGGAAGGTTGTAAACGGATGGAGTCAGCTATGTACTGAGGAGAACCAACGTGCAATGCTTTGTGAGTGAGTATGAGTATTTTGTAGTGAAAACGGAAGTTAAGTGGGAGCCAGTGTAAACGGAGGAGGAGGGGAGTAATGTGGTCACGGGGGGAGGAGTAAGTGAGTAAACGCGCGGCTGTATTCTGGACTAATTGAAGACGTTGAAGTTGATATTTTGGGAGACCTGCCAGAACAGTGTGACAGTAATCTAACCTTGATAGAACTAGGGAAATAACTAATGAAGTGAGAGAGGAGGAAGGGAGAAAAGGGCGAACAGCTCAAATTTGACGGAGGAAGAAGAAAGAACGACCTCAGTCACACACTCACAGCATCGACCCTCACCAAGTACAGAAGAAGTAACCACAATCTAAAGTAAAAATAAAAATATGTAGACAAAATTTAAACTGAAACCCCAAGAAGCCAGAGTCCACATACAGTGCAACCTCAGATAAATAAGAGATACAGTTCCCCAATACAGTGTAAAATATAAAGACAGCACAAAGTCCAATCACTAAAATTAAATAAAATTATTTTTTCTACCTTTGTTGTCTGACCATTTTATTCTCTGATCATGCTGGTCCCGATCTGAGGCTTCTGCTTTCCTGTCTTCTCTTAGCTCTCTTTCTGTGGTCTATGGTCCCTCTGCCATTTCTTATCTCTTCTTTTATTTTCTTCACTTCCTTCCATCAGCCCATTTCCAGTTCCAATAACCCTCCCCAGTATCAGCCCCCTTTCCAGTCCTCCCCTCCCAGTACTTTCCATTGTCAACCACCTTGCATTCCCACGACTGCTACTGGTGTCCATTCCCTTCCAGTTCCCCTCCTTCCCCATTGTCCAGCCCCTTCTAGTCAAAATACCATCCCAGGTATCAGCTCACGTCCACTCTCGGTGCCACCCTCTCAGTCAGCTCCCTCCCTCTTCCAGTGCCATTCGCATGTCAGCTCCCTTCCAGCCTCCTCCCCATTACCCAGTCACCTACTGCTCCCATCCCCAAGTATCAGCTCCCTTCCATTCCCCCTTCAGTACATCCCAGGTGTCAGCTCCTTTCCAGCCCCCTCCTTCCCCCGTGTCAGCTCCCTTTCTGCCCCCTCCTTCCCCTGGCAGACCCTCTCAGTATCCATTCCCTTCCAATCCTATTCTACCATCCCCCTGCATCAGCCCATTTGTAGCCCTAGTCCCTAGTTTTCTTCCAAGGCCAGCAGCACCCTCCTCCTCTCCCCCATTAGCCCATTCCCAGTCCTATCCCCTTTATCAACCCACTCCAGTCCTAGCCCCCCAATCAGCCCATTACCAGTCTTAGCTCATTTCCAGTGCTAGCTCTCCATCAGCCCATTACCAGTCTTAACCCCCCCCAATAAGTCCTATTTCCAGTCCTAGCACCCCAATCAGTCCATTTCCTGTCCTAGCCCCCCATCAGCCCATTTCCAGTTCTAACCCCCCCATCAGCCCATTTCCAGTCCTAGCCCTCCTGATAGCCCATTAGCAGTCCTAGCCCATCTCCCGATCAACCCATTTCCAGTTCTAACCCCCCATCATCCTATTTCCAGTCCTAGCCCCCCTGATAGACCATTAGCAGTCCTAGTCCCCTCCCGATCAGCCCATTTCCAGTTCTAACCAGTTCGTTTCTAGTTATCTTTATCCATGATACTGGGCAGGGTCCACTGGGGAAGTGGTAGTTTTTTTCATGTTTGTGATAATTTGTTTGAGTTGTTCATTGGATAAATGAAAGGTGTCCCAGGTGTGTGCCGGTATGGCTGGACTTGGATTGTTTTGTGGTGGGTTTTTTTTTTATCCGGGATGCAGGTGATATACTTGTTTTGAAGATAGTTCACCATAGCTTGTGGATGGATGCGTGTTGTTTTATGCTATTCTTGGTTTAAGGTCTTTAGTGCATTTGCAATTGCAAAAAGCCCCCTGGAGTGGTTGAGTGATTTCATAATAATGTTAGTGTGATATTCATGTTTGCATCTATGTATTAGATATGTGTATTCTGCCTTTCTATTTAAATATTGCTCCTTTAGTGCAGGGTTCTTCGAGTTCCTTCATTTCCTTTCCAGCTGTCTCAGTTTTTGTTTGAGGTCTTTTATGTCCTTAGAGTACCAGGGGGCGTGTATGCGGGTAAGTGTTCAGCAACGGTTCCTGTTCCAGGGAGTTGTAGTTAATGTGGCAGCAGTTGATACTATAGCGTTCCAGTTGTGGATTAGTGTGTCGAGGTCTGTGGTATCCATAATTAGTTGAGGGCATGCCCGTTTTAGGAAGGATTGTTGTTCGAGATATCATGAGGGATGGTAAAGGTTATCATTTATTTAACGGTTTTTTTAATACTGCTTTATCATTTCAGTCAAAGCGGTTTACATTGTAACTTAAACTTGGTAATGGAGATTAAATAGGGACATTGATAACTTGGAATTTTCTGAGGCAATGTAGGGTTAAGTGACTTGTCCAAGACCACAAAGAGTGTTACTGGTTATCGAACCCTGGTCTCTTGGTTCCCAAGACCACTGCTCTAACCATTAGGCTATTCCTCCACTCCTTGGCATGGTTAGATCATAGGACAGGAGAAATATCATGTGTAAGACTATTTTGTTCCTTGATGTGGTGAGGTGCGAAGAGCAGGTCTAAGACTCTTCCTGTATTATGTGTGGGGTTTTTATTATCTGACTGAGCGGGTGTTAATAAGTGTGCATTTAAGAGACTGTAAGGGGAGCTTGCGTTTGTGATCCTTTATGCAATTTATTGTAGTGCTTATTTGTATGAGCCTACATGGGTAGAGGTTGGTATGTTGGTTTAAGCATGTCCATGTTGTGTTTTGCCTGGGAAGGTGGACTATTGGGATGAGTCCTTGCTGTGCTGTAGCAGTTTCAGACAGGGCGAAAAGGAAGATGACAAGTAGCAGCTTGTGGACGTTGGAGCAGGTGAGCATGTTTGAGAGCCTTGAGGTGGATTTGGAGTCCATTTGGTTGGCTATGCAAAGGTGTCCAGGGGTCTCTTGCTGCAAATTTTGATGTGTGGAATGTTGTATTATATTTTTGTGGTTGATTCATATAGTGTAGATTTTGGGTTGCCTTATACTGTAGTTTGTGGTGAGTGGCTCCAAGTGATTCAATGGCCAGCTTTGGTTGGAAAGGCTCTTAACAGAGAGGTTCTGTGGTGAGAGAAGGTTAAGCTAGTGTAGAAAGATTGTACGCTCTAATGTATGGTGTTTCAGAGTTGATGTTTATGGCCGATGTGTCCTGGTGAATGCAAAGAGACTTAAAATTTGTTGTCTATTCAAATGTTACTTACAGAGGTATTTAGCAGAAGTAGACCATTTGTACACTTTGGAATGGCGGTGCTGAAGGTTTCCAGTTTTTCTAAGATCCATGCTAGATCAAAAGAGCTGGCATTTCCCAAAAGTAGCTAGTTCCATACTACTTACAGGGATAAGAAATGTTTTTCTCATGGTCTGTCTTAACTGTTTATGGACTTTTCCTCCAGGAATTTGTCCAAATCTTTTTAAACTCAGCTATACTACCTACTTTTACCACATCCTCTAGCAATAATTTATTTTTTGTTAGTGAATTTGTGGTTTCTGTGATGTTAAATGTTTTTTTTGTTCAATATGTTTCCAATTGGCCCCTATCCAATAAAATGTTACATTTGTGAGAATATCTGATCTCCAATGGATTGTGATGTCTATACCTTTTGTACTTGAGCTATCCAGTTATTCTCTACCTGTTGCCTATCTCTTGTGCCTTGGAGCTATGCCCAAGATGAAGTTCACATTTCTGTATCCTTTATGGGAGCCCTTCCCACATGAGTATGTATTCCAGCAGTGATTTTGCATTTGAATTATGAATGAGGCACTACGCCTATATTTCTATCCTGTCCCAGATACGAGGCAAAGTTCACTATCCACTTGCACCAACATGACTCTAATTCATATGTGTTCCTAGCATCTTTGGAGACACTCCACACATTATACTCCTGCTAGAATTCTGCACACAATAATTCAAGATTTTGCACTTTTTTGTGAATTTTTTCTTTATTGTACTTTAAGTATTTCTTGAGAACAATATGCTTTGTTATTCTGAAAACACAGCATGCATACGCTTGCATAATTCAGACCTTTTGATATAGAATGTTGAATTATGTTTACAGAATTCCAGCAGGAGTAACACACTGCACTGGTATCTATGTGACTTCCAAGACACCCCTGGAGGGACCTGCATTCTTTGAAACTAGGTGGAAGCATCGGCAACACCCCTAGTTTCCTACAGGTGCTCCATGCCAGCACAGTTGCATCTAGGCCAAGATAACTCTCACTGCAAAGTGTATGGACCCTTACTACAGCAGCTCTTCGACACATTCAGCAACCTGGCTGTTAACCTCTGTCTGAATTATCCAGCTATGCATACTCTCAAACAGCACTATACATCAAGGTCTTGAGATTTCTTCTGTCATCCACTGGAGGATGCAGCAGATGCCAGGGCAGCCCAAGGGGGGTGCGGGGCCATGTGCGGAGCCTCATTTGCATAAATATTTGCATAATGTTACCATTCGCTAACTTTTAGTAAACATGCCTCTTAATGAGTGTATGGATAAAGAAAGACTAAAAGATTTCTACATTACTATAATCCAGTGCCAACCGCTAGGCACATTAGGAACTACTACAAACACTGCCCATTTAGAACCCATAGCAAACCCGCCGTATCATAACAACACTACCAGGACTCACAAAGCACAAGACCCTACCTATCAAAAGGCAACACTGCAAATATTAAACCAGTACATTTCAGAGAATAACAATACATGACCTACTGGGGAAAGAGAACAAGTGGCAATGTCAAATAGTAATTACATAAACAGAATACCTCAGCTCAGTTACACATGCAGAACATAGACCATCACCAAACAAGGAATCACAATTTAGAAACAGGAAGACAATAATTAAACTGGGCATCCCAAAAGCCAAACTTGGAATGTACAACAACACTAGAAATAAAACTATAAATTAATTTCCTCTTGTACTAAACAAAGCACAGATGTTAATGATGCACATTTCCCAGAGCTGACATATTCCAGTTAATAAATTCAAATTAAAGAGATATTTTTTCTACCTTTTGTGCATTTTTTTCAGTTGCAATTGCTCCAGCAACTTTCTTCTGGTTTCTTCGTGTCTTCTGCTAACTCTCCATTGTCTGCTGTCCTTTCTTCTCTCTTCTAGTTTTTTTTCCATTCTCTCTCTACATCTGCTTTAACATACTAATCTTTCTCCTTTTGCTCTTTTCTCATTCCTATTTCATCCACTCAAATTTTACCCCTCCATCCTCAATCCCCACTTACTTTCCCAATACCTGGCCAATTGTAGATTTTTCTTCCCTCCCACACAAAATATTTTTCCCCTCTCCATTTCACTCTCCCAGCCCCATCCCATTCTAATCCTCCTCCAACATCAGCTCCCTTCTAGTTCCAGTCCCACCCAGCATCCGCTCCCTTCTAGTCCCTGCATCAGCCCATTTCCAGTCCTATCCTAGCCCCACCATCAGCCCATTTCCAGTCCTAGCTCCCCCATCCATTTCTAGTCCTGAGTTCCTCCATCAGCTCATTTCCAATCCCAGCCCCCCATCAGCCCATTTCTAGTCCTTTCCCAGCCCCACCATCTGCCCATGTCAAATCCTAGCTCCTTTCCACTCGGCCCATTTCCAATCCAAGCCCCCCATAAGCCTACTTCCAGTTCTAGCCCCTCCATGAGTCCATTTCAATCCAAGCCCCACCACAGCCCATTTCCAATCTTAGCACCCCCAACAGCCCATTTCCAGTCCTATCCTAGCCCCTCCATCAGCCCATTTCCAGTCCTATCCTAGCCCCTTCATCAGCCCATTTCCAGTCCTAGCTTCCTCCCCTCACAGCCCATTTCCATTCTAAGCCCCCCTCCCCATCAGCTATTTGCAGTTCAAGCCCCCCTTCCACTCAGCCCATTTCCAGTCCTTGCAACCCCCCAGCCCATTACCAGTCCTAAGCCCCCCCATCAGCCCACTTCCAGTCCTAACCCCCCATCACCCCATTTTCACTCTTAGCCCCCCATAGCCCATTACCAGTCCTAACCCCCATCAGTCCATTTCCAGTCTTAGCCCCCCATAGCCCATTGCCAGTCCTAACCCCCATCAGCCTCCTCCAGTCCTACTCCCCCATCAGCCCATTTCCAGTCCTAGCCCCTCCATCAGCCACCTCCCGTCCTACCCCTCCATCAGCCCATTTACAGTCTTAGCCCCCTCATAGCCCATTACCAGTCCTAAAACCCTCCCCCCATCAGCCCAGATAAATTAAAAAAAAATAAAACAAAACTGGTTGCTGCTGCCGCCGTGGCAGTGGCGGAAGCAAGTGTCCCGCGGCCCCCCCGCCTGTCCGGCAGAGCCCTCCCTCTATTCAGTCTCCTCGGCGCCGGCTTTCAGAACCGTGAAGGGAGAGTTTCTCTCTCGCGGCTCTGTTAAGCCCGCCGGCGCTGATGGGAAGCCCCCAAGTTACATGCAATTTGAATCCTTGTGCAGTTAACTATTTACAGTTTAACCCTTAGACAGTTAAGTATTTATTGTTTGATCCATGGGCTATTAACTATTTACATTTTGAATGGTACAGAGTCCAGTTGTTGGTGTATTTCAGTCATTTGGGTGTGAGGGAGATTAACAGTTTTTCTTTTAACATTTCTGGAATATGTGCGTTTTTAGCATATTCCTGAAGTCCTTCAGGTCAGTAGTTGCTCTGAGAGTAGCCGGAAGGGACTTGCCTTTATGTGTCCTACTTTTGGTTCCCCCACTGGTACATATGTTCTACTGCTTGCCCATTCTGCCTCTGGCCTCATCTCCTTCCAGCTTACTGTGGCCCAGGAAGAGTGGTGCTACCTCAGCTAGGCCATGTTAACACATGACGTACACATGCTTCACATACTGCATGTCAAATCTCATCTCACATTCTACCTCACACACACACATAAAGAAATAAAGCATTTTCCCACATGTGAGTGTAGGTAACATTTTTATTAAGAGTATAGTTGTACTGGAACCACAGACAGACAGCAAGTAAGTCTTACACTTCTGAAAGTGCAATGAATCAATAGCATACATGGCACATTTCAGGCAACAATGCAAAAGCTCTGGTCCCTTGTACCTCTATATAAGTTTAAATGATCTGTGGGGACCCTGGTGAGCAACTATGTACAAGAGTTAAAGCACAAAAAAGCCCTTCCCCAAACCACCTTCCCACCCCTCCTTTGAGGCCTTCCATCCTCTGCATACTGCAGCATCTGCAGGAGGGGAAACAACACATAACAATAGTTAGAAGGCACCTTCCAACAGGAGATCTCACATATCCATGTCCCAAACATCCCTCCTCCTTGCCTCAACCAAATGCTTCACCATGGAGAGGAGGCACCTTCTTGTATATACATAAAGGTGATACTCATTCAGGTGACAGACCTGCCTATATCAAACAGAGTGCTTCTCCCTTCCATATGTTAAATGGGGCGGGATAGTGTTTTTCACAGAACTCCTACAATACATGAGGACCAGGTTTGGAAGTAAAACTCTCACCACAGTGAGCAAGTAATTTTGCAATTAACCATGTGTAGTTAAGATGCATGTGCCTTACTCTCATGCAAAGTGACTACTATCCATGTTTATCCCCCATACATGTGCCCAGATGCAAGTCATCTCAGCAAGAACCACATGTAAAACACCCTCGTGGAAGCACTGCCCTTATACATGTATATAAAACTGAAACTTACACATCTAGCTGTCCATTTTAGAAAAAACAAGATTTGAGCTGCTTCTGTGCTGGACATTGTGGATGTGAGGGTCAGGGGCAAGCTGGACACTTCCAGAGCTCCACATGACAATGTTAGCTATCTCTAGTATACCTTGCGTATGTACCTATACGTCAGGTGCCTTCCCTGATCCTTTTTAAATCCAGGCTGAAAACTCACCGCTGCCACGTTCAGATCTTGACTTACCTGATCTCCTTTGTGTTTCCTCACCATTTCTTCTAACTGTATCCCATGTCTACAGCTACTGTGTTGTCTGTCTTGACTAGATTATAAGCTCTGATGAACAGGGACTATCTTTTACATGTGTTTGTGCAGCGCTGCGTATGTCCCAGTGGCGTGTGTGGCAGGAGAGAAGTGGGCACTGGTTGTCAGATGTGTTACACTGCCACACTGTGCTGTGGTCTCACCTCCTAGGACCTGTAATGCTGTGATGGTACAGCTGCTGCCCTGCCAACATCCTCTCCATGTGGCACTGTGTGTGCAGATGTACGAAATCACACTGATGCTCCCCAGGGGTCAGGATATTCTCCAGGAACAAGAAGGAAGTCAGTCCTCACATATGAGTGATGTCGGCGCAGACGGAGCCCCCACAGAAGCATCTCCCCAACTCTCCTGGACCCCAACCTAGGGTCCCTGTCACTCATGGCTTGGTTGATGAAAGGGTAGCATTAGCTCCCTTCAACCTCCCAAAGGAGGTGTAAGTTGTTCCTCTGGCTTCTGGTAAGGCTTCCACAAGAAGGGCATATGCCTTCAAGTGCTGCCAATTCTTGGTGTGATGCGCAGAGAAATAAGCGAACCCATTCTCCTGCTCGGTACAAGTGGTACTCCAGTACCTGCTTCATCTCTCGCAGGTGGGACTAAAATCCAACTCGGTCAGAGTACACATGAGCGCAATCACTGCGCACCACCATTCTATCGAGGGCAAGCCCCTCTCTGCTCAGCCCCTTGTGTCTCAGTTCTTGTGGGGCCTCATGCAATCCAAAGCCCCCATCCGCCCTACAGCAGTGGAGTGGGATCTCAATGTAGTGTTCTCACAGCTCACTAAGCCACCATTTGGAGCCTCTGACTTGAAGGACTAGAAAAAGGGACTGTTACTTCTGGAGAGAGATCTGCAATTGTGAGTATATATTTCTGGGAATTTTCTGAAAGGAATTCTTTCTATTAAAGCTATTTAATCTGTGAACCCACTATTTTTTTGTTAAATCAGTCAGGGCCTAGTAGCAGCAGTTTAAGTTTAAATTTAAATCACAGAAGAGAACTTTCTGGTTACATTTCATACCCAGCAGAGAGCTTATAGTTTTAATTTAATAGTCACTCAGGGCCTAGTATCAGTAAAATACTTTTAGTTTAAATTTAAAACACAGAAGAGAGCTTTCTGGTTAAATTTGGAACCCAGCAGAGAGCTGTAGTTTAAATTTAATAGTCACTCAGGGCCTAGCATCAGCAAAGTACTTTTAGTTTAAACTTAAAACACAGAAGAGAGCTTTCTGGTTAAACTTAGAACCCAGCAGAGAGCTTGTAGTTTAAATTTCATAATAAGTTAGAGCCTAGCAGCAGCAAAGAGCTATAATTTAAATCAAATAAGAATATAGATTAGCACAAAAGACAAAACAGGGTCAGTACTCTTTGAGCAGCAAATAAAGTCTTCTAGAGATCTTTACAAAGAGGCCTTCTACCTAGGGGGCAAGAGATCTGTGAAACTTTTTCAATAGGTGTTAACACCAGGTGGCAGTTCAAAAGGCCATTTTGAAAGACTCCTTCTATCCAAGCAAGGACTGTTAATCATCTAGGAAGTTGGTCACAGCTTACCTCAGCAGCACAGGCATAAATAGCTCAACCAGAGCTCTGTGATCCTTAGTCTTGAAGGACTAGAAAAAGAGACTCTTACTTCTGGAGAGAGATCTGCAATTGTGAGTATATATTTCTGGGAATTTTCTGAAAGGAATTCTTTCTATTAAAGCTATTTAATCTGTGAACCCACTATTTTTTGTTAAATCAGTCAGGGCCTAATAGCAGAAGTTTAAGTTTAAATTTAAAACACAGAAGAGAACTTTCTGGTTACATTTCATACCCAGCAGAGAGCTTATAGTTTTAATTTAATAGTCACTCAGGGCCTAGTATCAGCAAAGTACTTTTAGTTTAAATTTAAAACACAGAAGAGAGCTTTCTGGTTAAATTTGGAACCCAGCAGAGAGCTGTAGTTTAAATTTAATAGTCACTCAGGGCCTAGCATCAGCAAAGTACTTTTAGTTTAAACTTAAAACACAGAAGAGAGCTTTCTGGTTAAATTTAGAACCCAGCAGAGAGCTTGTAGTTTAAATTTCATAATAAGTTGGAGCCTAGCAGCAGCAAAGAGCTATAATTTAAATCAAATAAGAATATAGCTTACCTCAGCAGCACAGGACAGGGTACTGTGTAGCAGCCCTCTTTTAATAAGTGTTATTTCCCTCCCTCCCTCCCCACACCCACCCACCCCTGGGATAATCGTAGCTTTATAGGTACTTACACATCTTAAAAGACAGGAGGTGCTCTCAGGTGAAGCTTGTTACCCAAATCAGACATACACTAAGGACCTGAGATTAATTAAGCTTCAGGTGAACAAGGTATATTAAACGTATTAGGTACAGTTTTTTTTAGTATAAATATCCATAGCAACCCTTAGGAAGTAAAGAACGTAAAGATCTAAACAAAAACTTAAAACTAAGATGCAGACAGCAGTCCAGCAGCAGGATGGTGTCTTTCCAGTCTTTTGCATTGAGTGTCACATGTATGATTTTCTCCCAGTTGGTGAGAGGTCTTATGTGTGCACTAGGTGCAAGGAGCTCTTTGCTCTCAGGGAACGAGTCCGTTCTCTAGAGGCTAGAGTAGCAGACTTGGAAAACATAAGAGAGACAGAGAGGTACATAGACGAGACCTACAGGGATATAGTCCTGAAGTCCCACCTCCAGTCTGGCAGCATCCCTGTTGCCATGGAGGAGAGAGGTCACGTGACAGGAGAGCATCACCCTGGTGTGGCAGGAAGTGATCCTGTAACTAGGACCTGTCCTCCGGGTGATGTAAAACCCTCTCGCACCGAGGAAGTTTCTCCAGGGCCATGTGCCCATGAGGGAAGGGTTAGGACAGCCGTTATAGTTGGTGATTCGATCATTAGGCATGTAGATAGCTGGGTGGCTGCTGGACGTGAGGATCACCTGGTAACATGCCTGCCTGGTGCGAAGGTAGCAGACCTCACGCGCCACCTAGATAAGGTCTTAGATAGTGCTGGGGAGAAGTCTGCTGTCTTGGTACATGTCGGTACCAATGACATAGGAAAATGTGGTAGGGAGGTTCTGGAGGCCTAATTTAGGCTTTTAGGTAGGAAGTTGAAATCCAGAACTTCCAGGGTAGCGTTCTCCGAAATGCTTCCTGTTCCACGTGCAAGACCCAAAAGGCAGGCAGAGCTCCGGAGTCTCAATGCGTGGATGAGACAATGGTGCAGAGATGAGGGTTTTGGCTTTGTTAGGAACTGGGGTATATTCTGGGGAAAGGAGGGGCTCTTCCAAAGGGATGGGCTTCACCTTAACGGGGATGGAACCAGGCTGCTGGCATTAACCTTTAAAAAGGAGATAGAGCAGCTTTTAAACTAGATAATAGGGGAAAGCCGACAGTCGCCCAAGAGCAGATGGTTCGGAAGAATGTATCCTTGAAAGATACTACCAAAAGCAGAGAGATTCAAAAAAGAGTAAAGTAGCCCAAATGCCCTCGAGTATGGAGCAGACAGAGCTTAAAGATCCCAAATTACCCATGTCTACCAAACGCCAAATTAATATGAATAAAATACAGTTTTTAAAATGCTTGTATGCAAATGCTAGAAGTCTAAAAAATAAGATGGGAGAGTTAGAATATATAGCACTAAATGAGAGGTTAGATGTGATAGGAATATCAGAAACATGGTGGAAGGAGGACAACCTGTGGACACTGTGATACCTGGGTACAAACTATATCGTAATGATAGAGCTGATCAAATTGGTGGAGGGGTTGCGCTCTATGTTAGAGAGGGCATTGACTCAGAAAGGATTAAAGTTTTGCAGGAAACAAAATTTGCTGTAGAATCTCTATGGATTGAAATTCCATGTAAAAAGGGGAAGGCGATGGCAGTGGGGGTATACTATCGACTGCCTGGCCAGAATGAACAAATGGATGATGAAATGCTCAAAGAAATTAAGGAAGCTAACAAAAGTTACAGCGCGGTAATAATAATGGGCGATTTCAATTACCCCGGTATCGACTGGGTCAGTGTTACGGCAGGACATGCTAGGGAGATAAAGTTCCTAGATGACATAAATGACTGCTTCTTGGAGCAGCTGGTTCATGAACCGACCAGAGGGGAAGCCATATTAGTCCAGTCCTTAGTGGAATACCAGATCTAGTGCAAGAGATAAGGGTGTTGGGGCCACTTGGCAATAGTGATCATAGCATGATCGCCTTTGATTTAATTAGTGGAGGAGGGATAGTTAGGAAATCCACAATACTACCTTTTAACTTTCGAAAAGGAGACTATGATAAAATGAGGAAAATAGTTAAGAAAAAACTAAAAGGAGCAGTAGCAAAGGTTAAAGACTTACATCAAGCTTGGGTGTTGTTGAAAAATACTATCTTGGAAGCCCAGACCAGCTGTATTCCACGCTTTAAGAAAAGTGGAAGGAAGTCCAAAAAACTGCCAGCATGGTTTAAAGGTGAGGTCAGAGAGGCTGTTGTTGCCAAGAAGGCATCTTTCAGGAAATGGAAAAAAGAGCCAAACGATGAAACCTGGAAACAGCACAAGCACTGGCAGGTCAAATGCAAGGCATTGATAAAGAAGGCAAAGAGAGAATTTGAGAAGAAGCTTGCTGCGGAAGCAAAATCGCGAAATAAAGATTTTTTCAAGTACATTCGTAGCAAAAAACCTGTGAGAGAGTCAGTTGGACCATTAGATGATAGAGGAGTTAAAGGGGCACTAAGAGGCGACAAGGCGATAGTGGAGAGACTGAATGAATTCTTTGCTTCGGTCTTTACTGAGGAAGATGTAGGGATGTTACCCATGACTGAAGTGGTATTTAAAGGTGCGGAAGAATTGAAGGAAATATCGATACATCGGGAAGATGTATTACAACTATTAGATAAACTGAAGAGTAGCAAATCATCTGGGCCGGATGGTATACATCCAAGGGTGTTGAAAGAACTGAAATATGAGATTGCAGACCTGCTATTTGTAATCTGTGAACTATCATTAAAATCATCTCTAATACCTGAAGATTGGCGGATCGCCAATGTAACACCAATTTTTAAAAAGGGTTCGAGGGGTGATCCGGGAAACTACAGACCGGTGAGCCTCACGTCAGTACCGGGAAAAATGATAGAAACCATCATAAAGAATAGAATTACTCAGCATGTAGATAGTCATGGCCTAATGGGAGACAGCCAACATGGCTTTAGACAAGGAAGATCTTGTCTTACTAATCTGTTATGTTTTTTTGAAAGTGTGAATAAACAGGTAGACAAAGGTGAGTCGGTTGATATAGTGTATCTGGACTTTCAGAAAGCCTTTGACAAGGTCCCTCATCAGAGACTTTTGGCAAAACTAAAGAGTCATGGGATAGGAGGCAGTGTATTACTGTGGATCAGGAACTGGTTAAAAGATAGAAAGCAGAGGGTTGGGCTAAATGGCCAATTTTCCCAATGGAGAAAGGTGAATAGTGGTGTACCCCAGGGATCTGTGCTGGAACCGCTGCTTTTTGACATATTCATAAATGACCTGGAAAGTGGAATAACGAGTGAGGTTATCAAATTTGCAGATGACACAAAACTATTTAAAGTTGTTAAAACCCAAGAGGATTGTGGAAAATTGCAAGAGGATCTTGATAAATTGGAAGACTGGGCATCAAAATGGCAGATGAAATTTAATATGGACAAGTGCAAAGTTATGCACCTAGGGAACAACAACCCAAACTATGGTTACACGATGCAAGGTTCCACATTAGAAACCACCACCCAGGAAAAAGATTTAGGCGTCATTGTGGATAACATGTTAAAACCCTCGGCCCAGTGTGCAGCGGCAGCCAAGAGAGCAAATAGAATGCTAGGTATCATAAGGAAAGGAATGGAAAATAAAACAAAAGATATTATAATGCCTCTATACCGTTCCATTGTGAGACCGCACCTTGAATATTGTGTGCAATTCTGGTCGCCGTATCTTAAAAAGGATATAGCATTATTAGAAAAGGTTCAGAGAAGAGCCACCAAAATGGTTACGGGGATGGAAGGATACTCCTATGATGAAAGGCTAAAAAGGTTAGGGCTCTTTAACCTGGAAAAGAGACGGCTGAGGGGAGATATGATAGAAGTCTATAAATTAATGAACGTAGTGGAACGGGTAAACGCAGATCGACTGTTTACGTTATCAGAATATAGAAAGACTAGGGGACATGCAATGAAGCTACAGGGTAAGCTATTTAAGACTAATGAAAGAAAATATTTTTTCACTCAACGTGTAATCAAACTCTGGAATTTGTTACCAGAGGATGTAGTAAAGGCTCTTAGTGTAGCTGGGTTTAAAAAAGGTTTGGACAAGTTCCTGGAGGAAAGGTCCATAAACCATTATTAAGAAGGGACCCAGGAAGAGGAGCTACAGAGGAAAAAACAGGAGTATCCCCCTGATCCTCGGGTTGGGGCAGTTCCCCTCCCAGGTGTGATTTCAATAGGTGAGGCGCCAAAAATTTCTACTGAATTGGGTGAACCTTCTGCTCAGCCTCTTAAACAGGATGTGTCTTTATCAGATTTATGGAGTGTTTTAACACGTATGGAAGCATCTTTAGCTAGATTAATGCCTCAGTTTGCAAAGTTTACTCAGGAGACGGTTGATAAACTTGCACATCAAGATGTATGTTTAAACTTCTTGGATTCTCGTTGCCTAAAATTGGAGTCTCAGGTTTCCACAGTACATAGTGCTCTCTCCTCCTCAATAAAGGATAGTTTGTTGTTGCATCGTCAACAGGAACAATTTGAGAATAGTCTTAGAGCAAAGAATCTTAGATGTCTCAATTTCCCTAAAACACATTATCTGTCTGCTGATATTCTGTTTCGGAAATATTTGAAGGAAATATTGGGCTATCAAGATTCTGCTACGATTGCTTTTAATAATATTTACTATATACCTAGCTCTAAGAAAGAAGTTAAAGGGGATGGAGATTTGGATGTACTTGGTTCAGTGGAATCCTTGAATATTTCACAGTTTATTGAATCCTCATTGGATGAAATTTCAGTGCGAGCAACCTTATTGGTCTCTTTTCATTCTGAAAGTATTAGAAATGAGATTTTGAGATGTTTCTTTACTAAAAAGAATGAATTATTCTGTGGGCAAAAAGTTAACATATTCCCTGATGTTTCCAAACAAACTCAGACTCGGAGGAAAAGCTTTTTAGCTCTTAAGTCCAGAGTCCTTGCAAGTGGTGCTACATTCTTTTTAAAATTCCCTTGCAAGTGTCTGATTACTTCAGGGAAATCCTCTTACGTGTTTTTTGAACCAATCCAACTAGAAGAGTTTCTGAAGTCCTGTAGTGGGGAATGATACTTAGGTTCAATCTTGGCTAGTTAGATAAAAAAGGGATTAGAGAATTTAAGAGGGTAATGTCTCGCTTTTTTCTTTTGATGTTTCTTAGCTTTGTTTAATTTATATTGTATGCTGGGTATGCTCCCCCATGATGTGGGCTTGTGCTTCTTTTTTCTGGTTTTTGTTTTGGTATTATTTTCTTACTTGTAATTCTTTGTATTGAAGTTTTTTCCTTTCATATTACACTGTAATGTTGATGAAAAATTTATAAATAAATAAAAAAAAAAAAAAAAAAAAAAAGAAGGGACCCAGGATATCAATGCTTGACCTAGTACAAGCATTGCAGAACCTGTGTCTTTTGGGGAAATTGCTAGGTACGTATGACCTAGATTGGCCACTGTTGGAAACAGGATACTGGGCTTGATGGACCTTGGTCTGACCCAGTATGGCATATCTTATGTTCTTATGTTCTTACCTGCCATGGTCGTCTTCCTTGTAGCACTCACATCAGCTCGCAGAGTCAGCGAGCTTCAGGCTCTTATGGCAGAGCCCCCTTACATGAGATTCTACAAGAATGGAGTGGTGCTTCGCACATACCACAAGTTTCTGCTGAATGTGGTGTCCCCATTCCACCTCAGTCAGGAGGTGATGCTCCCCACCTTCTTTCTGAGGCCTTGTGCCATCAGAGTGGAGACTTTCTCCATACTCTGGATTGTAGAAAGGCCCTGTCCTTCTGTCTGCAATGGACTCAGGATCACATCAAAGCACCTCAGCTTTTCATATCCTATGACTCCAGTCAATTGGGGCTCCAGTGACTTAGCGAACTCTGTCTGCTTGGGTGGCGACTGCATTACCTTCGCCTATGAGCAGGCGGGGATCTCACTAGACCAAAAGGTCACGGCGCACCGCCTCAGGGCCATAGTTACTTCCATGGCAAATCTGTATTCTATCCCCATGATGGAGATCTGTCAGGCCTGGTCTTCGGTCCATACATTCGCAGATCACTACTGCCTGGAGAGGGAGTCCCGATGGGACAGCGCCTTCAGCCAGGCCGTACTCTGTAATCTCTTCTGGGTGTAGGCAACTCCTCCCCTCTGACCCTTCTGTGTTCAAGCTACCAGAGTGCTGGTTCCCCACCAGACACTTGGGTCTTGCGAGAGTCTCTCAACAGGGACTCAACTGCTGCTGCTCACGGCTCACCCTTTGCAGGTCACCATGGTGTTTTTACAGGTTCTCAGTAGACTATAGCTGGGGAGTCCCATATGTGAGGACTGACTTCCTGCTTGTTCCTGGAGAAAGCCTAGTTACTCACCTGTAACAGGTATTCTCCGGGTACAGCAGGAATCAGTCCTCACAACCCTCCTTCATCCCCCTGGAGTTGCTTCTTTATCGTACTTTATTTTTTTGCCGTCTTAGCTATGTCATTAGACTGAGGCAAGATGGCACCCTTGCACGGGAAGTGGACCACGCATGTATGGTGCATCTCCCAAAGGCTTTCTTTTCATCTGCGCCAATGTCACCCATATGTGAGAACTGATTCCTGCTGTCCCCGGAGAATACCTGTTATAGATGAGTAACTATGCATTCCCTAAGCAGCATCCTACAACCAATAAGGGTGGAGTATCTGAATTGGAATGGGGCTCGGTGGCCCACATAGTGCACTCTCAAGGCCTGCTGGTATGGGGATTGACTAGTCATCTGTGACACAATTATGCTTGCCATCTGCACCAAGCACATCAACTCCCTCATGCCCAACAGCAGTTTCCACACCTTATTCAGAACATCATCAGCCCTGAAGTGTGGCCAGCATGCATATGTAGTCAAGCCAGCATTAACTGCATGTGGTGAGGTGCATGACTAGTATTTAGATAGTGGATGTACCCACCTCTCCCCTTTCCAGCTTGGCCCCACCCATTGCAAATGAGCTAAAGTGAACATTTCACATGCTGCAGACATGCAGAGTGTGTGGCATGGAATGTAGGGCCATCCCCAGAGTTGGTTCAAGGTATTGGCACCCTAGGCAAACCTTAAGCTTTATGTGCTCCCTGGCTGTCAGAATTTATTGTTTAGCTTCTCTTTGCCACCCTTCAGAAGCTGACACCCTAGGCAACTGCCTAGTTTGCCTAATTGTTGGGCCAGCCCTGATGGAACAGCACCGCATTCTGCTCCTTCACAGTGTGGGTCTTATTATATCCATTGGCTTATCATTTGTATAATGAGTAGGTATACATAGCGCTGGTGCCATAGGAGGCATGGTCAGCATTGCAAATGCTATCCGTAGTCATACACTTAGGATATCTTAGGTAGAATGAGCATATGTTATTTTTGTCACTATGAGTAAAGGTATGGCTTGCATATAGTGAAGGAGTGCATTTGATTTCCTACCTTAAAATGATGCCACCGGCCACGATTCAGGTGAAGGCAGCAGCACTGAGTCCAGGAGCCAAAACCCTGGAGACTCCTCACAAACTGAGTCAGCCAGGGCAAAGGGTGGTACACAGACCAAGGTGGAAGATCAGTTGATGAGCCAGCAGAGAACTCAGGATGCAGTGGTGGAGAGGTATGCTGATATTACATCTACTACTACTTATCATTTGTGTAGAACTACAAGGCATATGCAGCACTGTGATACCCTGGTTAAGACTGAGGATGAGGGAGAGGTATCAAATAAACAACTTCTGGCACCGTCACCCTTCCATGATAACCAAGACCCTGTGAAAGGGGCGGTAAGAGCAGTGGAAAGTGAGGAACCACACATTAGTTGGAGATGCCAGCAATGTTGAAGTGCAGAGAGTGGCTGCTGTAACAGAACCAGCATTTCCTGATTCAGCGTGCATGGAAAATAGAGCTGCAAGAAAGATTAATTGCTATCAGTGAGCACTGACTCAGGGTGGAGGAAGAGTGACTGTCAGAGACTGAGAGACAGCTAGGGATGTCAGAGACCCTGCTAAATGAGGTGTAAATCCTGCACAAGGACCTGTGACACTGAAGACATCAACACAGCATGTCATTTCCAGTTGTGCAGCCAACTGCTCAAGCACTTTTTGCACCCCTGGCCTCCTAGCCAATATGAGCCACGTTTAAGAAGAAGGTACTACAGAGCCCTCCACCTCCATGGACTCCCAAACCACTCAGCAGCCTTGTGCCTTGGAAGCACTGCCCTCCTCACAAATTTTGGTGTCTTTGCCCCATGAAAGGGGGATGCCCCTCAAATTTTCTCATTCTATGGTGCTAGCCATTGTATTGATGGGCTGGATGATGTGTCAGGAAACTCTTCTAAGAGCAGAAACATCATCCAGCACACCATCATGTCTGCCCATATAGAGTTAGGAGCAGGGGAGAGTTGGAAAGGGCAGTTGAGAGGGAATGGGGAAAAAGTAAATATCAATTTCTACTTTGTTCATCCTAAGAAGTGTGAGGGTGGGGTTGAAGGTCAATGGGCTGGTGATGAGGGGTGGGGTTGAAATTCAATGGACTAGTCTTGAAGCGCTACCAAATAGCACTGCTACTGCTGGAAAGAAATCTGTACTTTTAAGTATTTACTTCTGGGGAATTCTCTAAATCTTGGGGAAAAGAGAAATCTCCAGGAACAAGCAGGAATGTAGTCCTCACATATGGGTATCGTCGGTACAGACGGAGCCTGCGCGGGAATGCTCCCCCAGCGTCCAATAAGAACGCTTTTGGGAGCATCCCTCAGCACATGCGCGCTGCCTTCCCGCCTTTCCAACTGTCCTTCTTCAGTTCTTCGTTTTCTGCAGAGCCAACAGGACCTATTCCCTGTCACTGCAGAAAATTCCGTCTTTAAAATTCTTTTTTTGTGGTCGCGTTTGCCTACCGCACGACACCTACTGGTACCGCCGGTTCTTTTCTTTTCCTAAAAAACCCCCCAAAACCCCCTAGACTTTCACTGTTTCTTTTCAGAAACTTTCCTGTTTTGGTGCTAGGCGCCATTTTGGGCATTAGGCCCCATTTTTCCAAAATCATGGAAAAGCCAACTAGTGGTTTTAAAAAATGTACTAAGTGTGGCGGTACCATTTCCATCACTGACACCCGTGATTGGTGTCTAAAATGTTTAGGACCTGATCATTCTCCAACTGAATGTCTCTCCTGCATGGGGATGACTAAAAGAGGAAGACAGAACCGGGCCGCAAAGCTCGGCACCCTCTTTTCTTCAGATGCCAGATCCATTGCATCTGTCTAAGTCTCTAACTGAGCGATATGCAGATAATGTCCAGAGTTGCGCTCAAAAATAACACAATACTATATGTGTCTATATATTTCTCAGCTAGTTAAACAATAATCAACCAGATCTTCAGATTTCCAAAGGTCTCAGTCTGTAGCCAGCCGGGCTCTTTAGAATCTCCACAGCTGTAGCTAACAATCACATCAACGACCTTTTATATGGAAACCTATTTTATAAAACATGCCTCACACTAATGAAAGTAATAGTGCTAGTTCCAGACTTTTAGACTTGGTGTTGAAAAGCGCATATGCCAAATCATCCAAATATATCATATATTCATAATAATAGCACTTAACTGGCACTATGCTGCTGAGCTGCTGTGGTCCAAGCTCTCAAAAATATTGCACAGGCTGGAATCCATACGCTAATTTACGCTAATTTAATCCATACGCTAGTAACTCAGTGAAATTGGCGTACAGACTTCAGCTTATGCAACACTCTTGATATAAATTAGCGTATGGATTCCAGCCTGTGCAATATTTTTGAGAGCTTGGACCACAGCAGCTCAGCAGCATAGTGCCAGTTAAGTGCTATTATTATGAATATATGATATATTTGGATGATTTGGCATATGCGCTTTTCAACACCAAGTCTAAAAGTCTGGAACTAGCACTATTACTTTCATTAGTGTGAGGCATGTTTTATAAAATAGGTTTCCATATAAAAGGTCGTTGATGTGATTGTTAGCTACAGCTGTGGAGATTCTAAAGAGCCCGGCTGGCTACAGACTGAGACCTTTGGAAATCTGAAGATCTGGTTGATTATTGTTTAACTAGCTGAGAAATATATAGACACATATAGTATTGTGTTATTTTTGAGCGCAACTCTGGACATTATCTAGATCCATTGCATCGACATTGTCAAGGGCCTCTTCTTCCTCCCATGGAATTGCAGGTAACTAAACACAAAAGCCGGTCTTCAAAGGGTAGCTCTCCTGCTAAGCATCGAGAGGCCATTGGCATTGCCCTTGAGGGAACCACACCAGAAAAACAGCCCCGGCGGGAGGCTTTGGCTTCCAAAGCATCGATGGGGCTCAGGATATTCTCGAGGCTTCAACCTCGCAAGAACTACCTGTGCCATGCTCAGAGGTTCTGGTCGTTCTTACCGGTACTGATACCCAGGCATTGGCAGTGTCGATAGACCAGAGATTTCTTGCTATCGAACGCAGTATCGCAGCTCTTCTCTCAGCTGCGGTACCGGTGGTCCCAAGGGCACCGGTGCCGACATCGACACCGATGCCGGTACCGACGATGCCGGTACCAACGGTACCGGCCCCGATGGTAACTATTCCTATTCCACTTTCGGCTGGAGTGGATAAAGTGGTACCGGGTCACCTCGGTACCGAATTTGATCGTACTGGGATCGTGCTTTGCAGGAGCATCGGAGTCGGGAATACTTCGAGTCCTCCGATTCCGAAGACTCTGACAATTTTACTGGCACTAGAGGGTTTCTCTTAGAAGATCCCTCTTCTCCCCAACGCAGAATGTCACCTCCAGAGGACATGTCATTTCAGGATTTCATCCGTGATATGTCTAAAGGTCTTTCAATCACAGTAGCTCCTGAAGAGGAACCCAGAGCAAAGGAATTGGAAATCTTCCAATATCCTAAAGCTCCTAAGGAGGCAGCTACTCTGCCTATCCATGAAATTCTGCATAACTTGATGCTCAGAATGTAGGAGACGCCTCTGACTACTTTTCCTCACTCTAGGAGACTTGATACTATGTATCGAGTCCCACCATGTCCTGGATTTCAAAAAAACTCAGCTGCCACACCATTCAGTGGTAGTGGAGTCAGCCATGCGTAGGATGAAAAGTGCTAAAAGACATGCATCCAATCCTCCAGGTCGTGAATGCAGGACTCTGGATGCTTTTGGACGCAGAACTTTTCAAGCTTCCATGCTTTCAGCTAGGATCAGCTCATATATCCTATATATGGGAATGTTCCTCAAAGAAATCACAGGAGACTTGGAACTTATGAGCCCATTTCTCCCAGATGATAAGAGATAAGACTTTCTTACTCTGGTTAAGCATGCTCAGGATGTCTCCAAGTTTGTCAATCGTGCAGCCTTTGACTGCTTCGAATGCATCAGCAGAATGTCTGCTATTGCCATTGGCGCACGACGGATTGCCTGGCTACAGGCATCAGACTTGGAGACTTGGGTACAGGACAAGTTAGGCAACATTCCTTGCACGGGAGAGAATCTCTTCAGCAAGAACTGGCAGGAGAAGGCTAACGAGTTAGATGCTGACAATTCTACCTTAGATAGATTGTCAAAGTCTACAGCCACTCCAGCCAAAAGAAAGCCTTATAAAAAACCCTCTTTTAGCAAAAAGAGGAAGTTTTATCCTTCCTATACCCATCAGACTCAAGCTCCAGGTCAGGTTGCCCAAAAGGGACAAACTAGACAACAAAAGAAACCAAAAGGCCCGAGAGCCCAACCAGCTCTCCAGGTTCAGCCCCCTCAAGGGCTTTGACTCCTTCCTAGAGAGCTTTGCCTTCCTGCCTCTGAGGGGTCCTCAACCCCCCAATATTCCCGGCAGGTTATGCCACTTTGCCAACAGATGGCATCAGATAACAGCAGAAGATTGGACTTTGTCCATTGTAAGGGAGGGGTACAAACTTCATTTTCACAGCTTACCTCTTCCTACAATTCTAAAGCAGTTCAATTCACAAACCTCTGCAGACAATCTGCTAGATCATGAGGTTTTCCACACTTCTTGCCCAAGGGGCAATAGAGAAAGTATCCATTCTTCAACCGGGTGCAGGGTTCTACTCCCCCTATTTTCTTATTCCAAAGAAAACAGGGGGACACAGACCCATTCTAGACCTCAGAGAATTGAACAAATATCAGTTTCGAGAGAAATTCAAGATGATTTCTCTGGGAACTCTTCTGCCATACCTTCAAAGCCAGGACTGGCTTTGCGCTCTAGACTTAAAGGATGCATACATTCACATTCTTATCCATCCAGATCACAGGAAATTTTTACGTTTCCTTTTCAGGGGCAGACACTTCCAGTACAGGGTTCTTCCTTTTGGTCTGGCTTCAGCACCAAGGGTATTCACGAAATGCATGGCAGTAGTAGCGGCATTTCTACGAACCCTGGGGATTTTTGTCTTCCCTTACTTAGAGGACTGGCTCATCCGAGCCTCCACAGTGACAGAGGCCAGCACTGCACTGTCTCATACAATGCGAATCCTCCAATACTTGGGATTGGTAATAAACTTCCCGAAATCTCAACTAGTTCCTTCCCAATGCCTAGAATTCATAGGAGCCTGTCTGGATACCAGATAGGCAAGGGCTTTCCTTCCACAAGCCCGGTGTCTTCGCATAATGCAGTTAGCTTCCCAAGCAGCAGGCAAATCCTCCCTCACTGCTCGGGAGCTACTGCAGTTACTGGGACACATGGCATCCACAGTTCATGTAGTCCCATATGCTCGCCTCCACATGCGAGCAGCTCAGTGGACCCTCTCCACACAGTGGACACAGGCCACGGGTCATTTGTCGGACAAAATAACAATCTCTCAACGATTAATTTTGTCCTCCAATGGTGGCAATCATTAGAAAATCTGACAGTAGGGTCTCCTTTCCATCAACCCCTCTTTCAGGCTACCCTAACAACAGATGCATCACAGGTGGGTTGGGGAGCTTCACCTGAATCATCTCTCTACCCAGGGCACCTGGACTCCGCAGGAGGTTGGTTTACACATAAACCTCCTGGAGTTAAGAGCAATTTATTTAGCTCTTCGAGTGTTCCATACCCAGCTCAGCTACAAGACAGTCCTAGTCCAGACGGACAATCAGGTAGCCATGTTCTATGTGAACAAGTAGGGCGGGACAGGCTCTCTGTCGTTATCCAACGAAGCTTTACGACTATGGGCCTTCACCAGAGAGCATCAAATTCACCTTCTAGTGGTATATCTTCCAGGCATTCAAAGCCTTTGGGCAGACAAACTCAGTCGAGTACTGCTACCTCACGAGTGGTCACTCCACCTAGACCAGGTGGCAAAGATATTTTCATCTCTGGGGCACTCCAGACATAGACCTCTTTGCAAGTCCACTGAATGCCAAACTTCCACGGTTCTGTTCCAGGATTCCGGCGCACAACTGTCAGGCAAGGGATGCCTTCCTCCTTCACTGGGGTCAGGACTTCCTTTATGCCTTCCCACCCATTCCCCTCATCCCCAAGACACTCTTCAAACTTCAGAGAGACAGGGGTCGCATGATTCTCATAGCACCACGATGGCCACACCAAATGTGGTATTCCCTGCTTCTGCATCTCTCTCAAGCACCACCTCTGGAGTTAGGGCATGCTCCAGATCTCCTTTCCCAGGAGAACGGGATGCTAAGGCACCCGAATCCCCAGTCCCTGCACCTCACGGCCTGGTTGTTGAAGGCTTAGACCTCCAGGATTTCAACCTATCCCAGCAGGTAAAAGATATCCTTCAGGCTTCTAGGAAACTTTCCACAAGAAGATCTTATGCCTTCAAGTGGAAACGTTTTAATATATGGTGCTCCAAGAAGGGATTATACCCCCTGGTTCATACCCTTAGAATCGATACTAGAGTGTCTCCTTCACTTATCGAATTCTGGCTTAAAGACCAATTCGGTAAGAATCCATCTTAGTGCAATTGCAGCTTCTTATAAGCCTCTAAATGGACAACCAGTTTCCTCTCATCCACTCCTTTCAAGATTTATGAGAGGCCTTTTATTAAACCCATCTATTTTCCTTAGCTTTTAATGTTTCTCTATAAACTTCCTCTGACCCCCCTCCTCTCTTCCGATTGCTGTCCTTTCCTCCTGTCTCCTGTACCTTTCAGATTATTGTAACTTCCTTTTCCTTTTCTATTTCAAATTTATTTTGTATTGTAAACCGCCCCGATGTAATGGGGGGCGGTATATCAAATGTAAATAAACAATAAACAATAACTAAACCTCCCATCAAGCCACCACCGGTAGCATGGGATCTAAATCTAGTTCTCGGGCAGCTCATGAAGCCGCCTTTTGAACCTTTAGCCACTACAGCCCTTAAGTTTTTGACTTGGAAGGTCATCTTCCTGATTGCAATCACCTCTGCCCGTTGCATTAGTGAATTGCAAGCTTTAGTGGCTGATCCTCCTTATACTAGATTTCATCATGATAAGGTTGTTCTTCAAACTCACCCACACTTTATGCCAAAGGTGGTTTCGCCTTTTCATTTAAACCGATCAATTTATCTTCCTGTATTTTTTCTGAGGCCTCACGCCTCTAATGCAGAAAGAAACCTTCATACTTTGAATTGTAAAAGGGCCTTAGCCTTTTACATTCAAAGAACACAGCAACATAGAAAGTCCTCACAACTTTTTGTAGCTTTTGACCCTAGTCATTTCGGACTTCCAGTCTCCAAAAGAACTTTATCTAAATGGATTGCCCAATGCATATCCTTTACTTATGAGAGTAAGGGTCTTCCTCTTCAGGACCATGTCACAGCTCACAACGTGAGAGCCATGGCAGCTTCTATGGCTAATCTCCACTCTGTGTCTATCAATGACATTTGTCGAGCAGCCACCTGGGCTTCGGTACACACCTTCACAGCCCACTACTGCCTAGATAAAGCCTCCCGTTGGGATGCCTTCTTTGGCCAAGCTGTTCTTCAAAATCTCTTTCAAACTTAAGCCAACTCCTACCTACCAACCCTGGTGGGATGCCAGAGATCCATGGGAGGAAGGATCCTCACCCTTGGCGGTGGCACTTTCCTGGGGCTATCTCCCTGGCATCTTCAGCTAGGGAGTCCCCATATGTGAGGACTACATTCCTGTTTGTACTCACCTGTAACAAGTGATCTCCGGGAACAGCAGGAATTTAGTCCTCACAACCCACCCACCTCCCCTAGGAGTTGTCTCTCTCTCTCTCTCTTTGTCTCTTTCCTCTCTCCCTCTATCCTTTCACTCAGCTACAAACTTAACTGAAGAGGGACAGTTGGAAAGGCGGGAAGGCAGCGCGCATGTGCTGAGGGATGCTCCCAAAAGCGTTCTTATTGGACGCTGGGGAGCGTTCCTGTGCAGGCTCCATCGGTACCCATATGTGAGGACTAAATTCCTGCTTTTCCCGGAGATCACCTGTTACAGGTGAGTAACTACGCTTTCTTTGGGTTAAAGTTGATTAAGCTGTGTAATTTAGAATTCTGTATATTTGTTAACTCAGTCAAGGCTCAGTATCAGCAGAGAGTTTTTAGTTTAAATTAAAACTCAGTTATGGCCTAGTATCAGCAGAGAGCTTTTCATTTAAATCAAATCAAAGTATAGCTTAGCACAGAAGGAAGGTTAGGGTAAATATACTTTGAGTAGAAAAAATATATTGTTTCTGGAGACCTTTACAGAGGCTTTCCACTTAGGAGGCAAGAGATCTGTGAATTTGTTTTAAATAGATGTTAAAGCCAAGTGACAGATCAAAGGGGTAATTTGAAAGGCTCTCTCTATAAAACCAAGGGCTATGTGAATCACTCAGGAAATTGTTAACAGATTACTTTAGAAGCACAGGTCTGGGACCTGTATAGCAAGCCAGCCTTTACTAAGGGGCTTGTTTACTAAGCAGTATTAATTCCCTCCCAGCTACCCCCACACAAAATCTTAGCTTTATAGGCTCTTAGACCTATTAAAGGGGGAGAGGTGGTCAAATTCACTTTCAGGTTCAGCTGGTTATCCTCACCAGGAATGGATTAATTAATGCCCTGAAACTAATACATCTTGAGGTGAACAAAGTCCCTTAAACTTATTTGGTATAGTTGTATCAGTACAAGCATCCCTATTAACTTTAAACAATTTAAAAGCTGAACAAAACCTTAAAACTAAGATGCAGACAGCTATCCAGCAGCGAGATGGGGGCTATCCAGTCTTTTGCATTGAGTGTCTCCAAGGATTTCCGGAAGAAGCTAAAAACAACTCTCTATGTAGAACATTTTGGCAACATTACATAACAAGAAGAGCATAGGCCTTTCCCCAGCTAGTGATTCCCTCCTGCCCCCCTAACCCCACCTTACCCCAGCTCCACTCGCTTCCACCTAGTTAACTAATACTCTGTTGTACTACAATGTAAATAGCTCATTCTGTAAATAGTTTGAACCAATCTCATGCATGCCCCCTTTCCCATTGTTCTATGTAAAATCCACATGTTACACTGTAAACTGCTTTGATTTTAAGATAAGGTGGCATAGAAAATCTACTAAATAAATAAATGTACGATTTTCTCCCAGTTGTTGAGGGGTCTTACATAAGAACATAAGATATGCCATACTGGGTCAGACCAAGGTCCATCAAGCCCAGTATCCTGTTTCCAACAGTGGCCAATCTAGGTCATACGTACCTAGCAGTTTCCCCAAAAGATATAGGTTCCGTAATGCTTGTACTGGGTCAAGCATTGATATCCTGGGTCCCTTCTTAATAATGGTTTATGGCATGATCACATTTGATTTAATAAATGGAAGAAGAACAGTAAGGAAATCCACAGTACTACCTTTTAACATTCAAAAGGGAGACAAAGGTTAAAGATTTATATCAAGCATGGGTGTCTTTTAAAAATACTATCTTGGAAGCCCAGAACAGATGCATTCCACTCTTTAAGAAAAGTGGAAGGAAGGCCAATAAACTGCCAGCATGGTTTAAAGGCAAGGTCAGAGAGGCTATTCTTGCCAAAAAAAAGCATCTTTCAGGAAATGGAAATAGGAGCCAAGTGCCGAAAATAGGAAACAACATAAGCATTCACAAGTTCGATGTATGGAATTCATAAGGCAGGCAAGAGAATTTGAAAAAATGCTTGCTGTGAAAGCAAAAACGCATATAAAATTTTTTTCAAGTACATTCGTAGCAAAAAACTGTGAGACAATCAGTTGTACCACTGGATGATAGAGGGGTAAAAGGGGCACTAAGTGAGGGCAAGGCCATAGTGGAGAGACTGAATGAATTCTTTGCTTTGGCCTTTACTGAAGAAGATGTAGAGAAGTTACCCATGCTTAAAATGATATATAAAAGTGATGTATCGGAAGAATTGAAATATCGAAAAACCAGGAAGATGTATTATAACTATTTGATAAACTGAATAGTAGCAAATCACTTGGACAGGATGATATATATCCGAGGATGTTGAAAGAACTGAAATTTGAGGTTGTAGACTTACTATTAGTAATCTTTGAACTAATTATTAAAATCATTTGTAGTACCAGAAGATTGGAGAACATGACCAATATAACGACAATTTTTGAAAAGCTTTCCAGGGATGATCCGGGAAACTACAGACCAGTTAGCCTGACGTCAGTACCAAGGAAAATGGTATAATCCATTATAAAGAATGAAATTACTGATTTAATGGGAGAAAGCCAATATGGATTTAGCCAAGGAACTTCTTGTCTTACTAATTTGTTATATTTTTTGAAGGTGTGAATAAAGAGGTAGACAAAGGAGCCGGTTGATATACTGTATCTGGATTTTCATAAAGCCTTTGACAAGGTCCCTCATGGGAAACTCTGGGAGGCAGTGTAGTATTGTGGATCAGGAACTGGTTAAAAGATAGAAAGCAGAGAGAACGGCTAAATGGCCAGTTTTCTCAGTGGAGAAAGGTGAATAGTAGAGTATCCCAGGGATCTGTGCTGGGCCTGTTGCTTTTTAATATATATGTAAATGACCTGGAAATGGGACTAACGAGTGAGGTGATCAAATTTGCAGATGACACAAAATTATTCAAAGTTGTTAAAACACTAGAGGATTGTGAAAAATTGCAAGAGCACCGGGGGGCGCTCGTGAGCCCGCTGCAAGATGGCCGCACTCAACTAGAGCTCCGTCCCCTCAACCCCTCTTTTTTCGCTAACACACGCTAACAGTAGCATTTCGCCCCCCTCCTGTACCTCTCCTGGACCAGCGCAAGCCAGCGATCCCCCTGGGGGCCCTGTTCAGCGATCCACTTGCAGCCAAGGACCGACGAGTGTCTTGTCCCAGCGCGGCCTGCCGGACACTGTTTTCTTTTTTGCCTCCGGCCTTGCGCCTGATTGACCTTGCCGCCGGCTGCTGCTCCCGACACAGCTGAAAATCGCCGGGTGGACATCCGCGGGGCTGACAGACTGGGCCCTTCTTTCCCACTTGCGGATCAAGCAGCGGTCCGTGGCATAAAAGGAGGCACACACTCTTCAGCGTGTGGCGCTCGGTGTTAGTGCTGCAGACCTGCGGGAGAGAGCCGGGACCACGTGGAAACCATGCGGCGGCTGCCGCGGCAACTACTGGCACTCACCGGCCTTCCTCTCCAATACGGATCATCCAAAGGGGGGTGAGTTTGAATGTTGCTTCCTCCCCTGCACAGCTTTTGATCTGCGATCGCAGCTGGCCATCAGGTCTCCTTTTCCCTGCCGGCCCAGTGTGCAGCCAAGGCCTTCGCCCTCCTGAAACTACTCTGGGTGCCCTGCACAAGTGGCCTCTTTGACATCTGGCCACTCATTGAAGCTACAGAATCCATCATTGCGGGCCCCTGCTGCTCAGCCTCCCACTGCCTTACATCGCTCTCTAGCTCTCATCAGTGTCAGGCTGTTCTTCTGGGGGGACGGAGGCAGTTTACCACTCCCTGTCCTACTGTCTCGCCAGGGCCCCCCGCTTTGCTGATATTGTTTGTCAGCCTCTCCTGACACTGTGAACTGGTGGACACTCGCCGGGCTGGTGGGACCTTGAACGCCATCACCTTATTGGTGCTCTCACTGTTGCTGGCATTGACTCTACTTTTCTCCTGACACTGTGTGATCCCGGCGGCTCTGCGAGATGGCTGCTAAAGCCAAAACTTCTGAGACTCGGGAGGGGATGCGCTCCTCCCAGAGACTGCAAAGTAAGTCCGGAGCCTCAAGCAGTCCACGCGGCCACTCTCCTCCAACGGGTTCTGACGATGAGACTGTAAGTGAAGAGGAACTGGACCCTCATAAGCCTCTCACCTCGGCTCAAATCAAACAAGAGTTCCGTAAGGGCTTCGCAGAGCTAGCCAACGAATTCCGCATGCTACGGGAAGAACTGATGAAAGATGTCGCAGACCTCCGGTCCGACGTTACAGAACTGGGAGCCCGAGTGGAGGACGTGGAGGCCAAGGTGGTTGACCATGATGGGACTCTGATGGACTTACAATGTGCTCTCGATAGACAGCGTGCGCAGGCCATGGAGCTGACCTATAAAATTGATGACATTGAAAACCGCTCCCGCCGCAACAATGTGCGTTTTCGTGGAATTCCAGAGGCGGAGGGGGGCGGGGAGGACCTGCCGTCTGTGCTTAAGCTGCTGATAGCGGAGTTGCTGTCGGCGGAGGAGCTTACCACGCACGCTTCTGGAATGGAAATTGAGCGGGTTCACCGCGCCTTGGGAAAACCTCCTAACAACCAGCCACGAGATGTCATTGCAAGATTTCTCCGCTATACCGATGCTGAGCTTCTTATACGTCGAGGCCGGGAGAAGAAGATGGTCCGCTTCCAGGACGCGACAGTGTCCATTTATCAAGACCTCTCGGCGTTCACTTTGGCGCGTCGGAGAGAGATGAAACCAGTCACGGCGGTCCTGAACAACAAGGGGATTCGCTATTCTTGGTCCTTCCCATTTCGGATGAACTTCCTTCTGGGTAACAAAAAGATTTCTGCAAAGGACTACTCTGAGGCTTGGCGAGCTCTTCGCCAAGCGGGACTAGTTGATGATAATGCCCAGCCTCATCCGCCGCCTCCCAAGCCCCAACATTCCAAGTGGCACAGGGTAGGCAAGTCCACTTGACACTCTTGTGGATCTGCAGAGCTCCTCTCACTTATTTTATTTATTTATTTTTTTAAGGAGCCTTGCCCAGTGGGTCCCTTGGATTTTCCTTTTCTGGGCAACTGGTGGTAGGGATCACCTTGGGGTTCCCACTCCATTATCCATGGGAGGCGACGGTTGAACTGCAAATGTTTTATTGCTGTTACTGTTTTGATGGGGGGGCATGATGGGACTGATGGTCCGGGATGGGTGGGGAGCGATGGGGGGAATGTTTTTCTATATTTAGGTTGAGCTTTCTCTTTTGGGGGATTTTGGGGGGTACGGGGTTTGTGGTCAATTTACCGTGTCCTGTATTAACTTAGACAGGCAGGTGGTATTGACGGGAAGGGGGGGGGAGATGGGTGGGAGGGGGGGCTTTTCAACATGGATCTGGGGGGTAATCTCGGGCAGGGGTGGAGGGTCTATGGCTTTTGTTCTTAGCGGGTGGATTGGGTGGGCTTGGCTAACTAATTTCCTGGACTCGTCTGGGCGAGCCCCCCTTGGGACCTTTCGGGTGTCTAGCGGTGGTGCGGGGCTAGGTCGTATTTCTTAATGGTGCGCTTTGTCTCTTTTAATGTTAAGGGTCTTAACTCCCCACGGAAGCGGTCCCTGCTGTTCTCAGAATTGCGCACTTTACAAGGGGACATTGTTTATCTGCAGGAAACCCACCTTCAGAACTCCAAGCAGGGGTGGCTAAGGCGTTCCCCATATAATGAAGTGCGAGTGGCCTCCGATTCGCAGGGCCGGAAGAAGCGGGGAGTGGCTCTGCTCTTCCATCAGAGCCTCTCCTTGCAGATCGATGAGATAAAGCGAGACACCCTGGGGAGGTGGCTTTTCTTGAATGTTCGCTTAGACGGATGCTTGCTAACCTTAGCCAATATCTATGCCCCAAACACGAATCAGGGGCCCTTTTTTACACGCTTGAAAGCCCTACTGGCGGATTTTGCAAAAGGCCCTATTGTTTTGGGTGGGGACTGTAATACGCCTCTGGTACCCCATTTGGATTCCACGGGTCGTGCTGGGGGGGGAGTGGGGGGATCGGCCAGAGCCCTTCAACGCTTAATGTCCGACTTAGGCCTGCGGGATGTATGGAGAGATGCCCATGCGGGAGAGAGAGGTTATACTTACTACTCCCGGTCCATCAGGTCCATACTCGCATTGATTATTTTCTACTGGACCAGCGCCTGATGGACGGGAGAGTACAGGCTGGACTCGGAGCGCTAACCTGGTCAGACCACGCCCCGTGCTGGCTTTCCCTCCCGGACGGCATGTGTAGTGAGTCTCGCCCTCTCTGGCGTTTAGACGTGAGGTTCCTACGGCGGCAGGGTGCTGTACAGGACCATGCCCACTTTATTCAGGAATTCTTTGAACTTAATGATACGGGGGAGGTTCCCCTTCCCACGGTGTGGGATGCTTATAAGGCTACAGCCCGCGGTCAACTTCTGGCTGAGGCAACTCGCACACGCAGACTTTGGACGCGTGAACATGACCATCTGGTGCGGGAATCCGCTCGCCTAGGCTTGGAGCACGCTCGAACCGGGTCGCGGCAGGTCCTACGTCAGTGGCGGACAGTCCGAGCGAATTTAGATGCATGTATGCAGAGAGAACTAGATAATAAGCGCCGGAAACTAAGGCAAACTTTCTACGAACATGGGAACAAAACTGGCCGCCTTTTGGCTTTGCGCTTGCGTCAACAACAATCCTCGAGAGTGGTCCGTGAATTACGTGATGCAGGAGGACAGAGGAGGGTCCTCTCCCGGGAGATTCGTGAGCTTTTTGCCGATTACTTGGAGCGGCTCTACAAAGCTGAGCCCTCTGGTAGGGACCACTTGAAGGATTATCTTCAGGGGACCGCCCTACCGCGTCTGTCTGATTCTGACCGGGCTCAGTTGGACTCAGAATTTACGATTGATGAGGTGGAAAATGCAATCCGGCATTTGAAAACTGGCAGCGCGCCGGGTAGTGATGGATTTCCGGCGGAATACACAAAAAAGTTCCGAACGCACCTGGCACCATCCCTGACCTGTCTGTTTAATGAGGTCTTGGGGGCAGCCTCCCTTCCACCGTCCCAGCGTGAGGCATTGGTCGTGATGATACCCAAGCCCGGCAAACCCCTGCATGATGCGGCGTCGTACCGCCCCATCTCCTTGTTAAACGTCGACGTAAAAATTTATGCTTCGGTGCTGGCTGCACGTTTGAATCGGGTTCTTCCGGGCTTGGTTCATCCTGACCAGGTTGGCTTTGTGCCGGGTCGTCAGGCCGCGGACAACATCCGGCGTATGTTACAAGTTATTCATGTGGCCCAGCGGGACCCGCAACCAACGTTGCTAGTGGGCATTGACGCTGAAAAAGCCTTCGACCGGGTGGATTGGGAATATTTATGGTGTGTTCTGGAGCTAATGGGCTTTGGCCCTAACTATATTGGCTGGGTTCGTAGCCTCTACCAGCAGCCCCGGGCGTGCGTTCGGATTAATGGGGGACACTCGCGGCATTTCTTTTTGGAGAGAGGTACACGTCAGGGTTGCCCTCTGTCCCCCCTGCTTTTCGCCTTAGCGATGGAACCCCTGGCCCAGAGCTTTCGAGATCACCCGGGATTGCGAGGGGTCCGCATTGGTTCCGCGGAATACCGGATCGCGCTCTTTGCGGATGACATCATTTTATCCTTGGTGAATCCGTCTGCTTCTCTCCCCATCGCGATGCAGCTGTTCGCGGATTTCTCTCGGGTCTCCGGCTTTAAAATCAATTATGCTAAATCGGAGATCTTGAATGTTGGGGTCCCTGGGGCGGTTTGTGCGGAGCTTCGAGAGGCTTACCCTCTTCGCTGGGTGCCTGGCACTCTACGATATTTAGGGGTGAATTTGACTGTGGAACGGGCGGATCTTTTCAAAGCTAACTATGATCCCTTGCTTCGTCAGGTCCGGCGGGACTTGGAGGTCTGGAACGGCCTACTCCTCTCCTGGTTTGGACGTATAGCTGTTGTCAAGATGGTGGTTGTCCCACGTTTCCTTTACTTCTTTCAGGTTCTCCCGATCCCTATCCCGCGAGCTACTCTGGCGGCCTGGCAAAAGTTACTCATGAAGTTTGTGTGGCACTATCGTCGCCCGCGCCTAGCACGGCAGGTTCTCTTTGCCCGTACGCGTACCGGCGGTATGGGAATGCCCAATTTATCTTGGTACTATGCGGCAGCGCAGTGTCGGGCGGGGGTGGAATGGATGATTGCCGATAGCACTAAGCGATGGGTGCAGATGGAAATGAGTCTGGTGGGGGGAGCGGGGTTGGGGGACTGGCTGTGGCTTGGACCACGACTCTGCCGTGGCAAGTGCACTAGTAACCCTTACGTTTCTCATACACTCCGATGCTGGGATCAACATTTTCGATCACGTGATGTGGACATATCCCCTTTAGCCCCTATAGTTGATAACACCTCCTTCCCACCGGGTTTAAGTGATGTAGCTTTTCGGCAATGGGGACACCTTGGTCTCAGCCGGGTCGGTCAATTTTTTGCAGATGGTCGATTGCAACCCTTTCATGCCCTACAGGCCAAATTTGATCTTCCGGCGGGGCATCTCTACCAATACCTGCAGGTGACGCATTGGGTCAATTCTAGGTCCGTTCGACCCCACGTTGCTCGAAACCTGACAGACCTGGAGCGCTACTGTGAGGGGTGTACTACTACTAGGGGTCTTGTGGCGACCCTATATGCCCATTTGCAGGGGGCCCAGAAGTGCCCCACACGGCATAGGGTGCTCTGGAGCTCTGACCTGGGTCTCTCCTATACTGATCAGCAGTGGGAGACAGTGGAAAAGCGCCTGTGGCAGAGCTCGGTTGCGACTAATGCCCGAGAAAACGAACTATAAATTGCTGTATCGTTGGTATATGACTCCAGCGCGGATCGCTCGTATGTATCCCGGGGCTGGGGACCTCTGTTGGCGTAACTGTGGGCAGCGGGGTACCCTGGGACACATTTGGTGGGCGTGCCCCCGCATTCGCTCTTTTTGGAAAGGTGTACAGTTCCGGCTGCAGATGCTTTTGGGACTGAGTATCCCCTGGGATCCGGGGATTTTCCTTTTTGGGGCCCATGTGCCGGGCGGCCGGGCTCTGCAACTTGCCTTACTCCGGCACGGCTTGAATGCGGCTCGGCTATCCCTGGCAGCGGCCTGGAAGCAAGCTTTGGCCCCCTCTTTCCAGGTCTGGCTGGAACGCATGTGGGATACATACTCTATGGAACGAGGGGTAGCGGTTGGCAGAATGCGCCTGGCTCGTTTTGAATTGGTATGGGCGCCCTTTGTGTCGCGTTATGGTGCGTGATAGTCCAGGATAAACGGGGATACTACACCGACCTCTTCGGCGGTTGGCCCCTTCTCTGTGTTCTCACGCTCACCTCTGTCCCGAGCTCTGACCTCCACAAGTCATAGATGGGGGGGTTGGGAGGTGGGGGTGGGGGGTCCCGGGTTCGTGATGACATGGGGGGGGGTAGGGCGGTTGTGGGGGGGGTCCAGGTTTCTTCATTATAAACGTATAAAAATGAAGACATATTGTAGGTTGCTGTTGTGACCTGATGTTGTACTGTTACTGTTGCATCCTTCTTTTTTGAGGATCCTGGCGGTTACTGTATTTTTGTATTCTTTGGAAGTCTTTCAATAAAAATAAAAAAAAAAAAGAAAAAAAAAAAAAAGAAAAAAGAAAAATTGCAAGAGCACCTTGATAAACTGAAAGACTGGATATCCAAATGGCAGATGAAATTTAATGTAGACAAGTGCACAGTTATGCATCCAAACTTTGGTTACACAATGCACGGTACCACCTTAGATACCACCACCCAGGAAAAAGATTTGTGGATAATATGTTGAAACCCTCTGCCCAGTGTGCAGCGGTGGCCAAGAAAGCAAATAGAATGCTAGGAATTCTATGGAAAGGAATGGAGAATAAAACCAAGCATATTATAATGCCTCTGTATCGTTCCATGGAGCAACTGCACCTTGAATATTGTGTGCAATTCTGGTTGCCATATTTTAAAAAGGATATAGTAGAATTAGAAAAGGTACAAAGAACAGCAACAAAAATGGTAAAGGGGATGGAAGGATACCCCTATGTGGAGAAGCTTAAAAAGTTAGGGCTCTTCAACTTGGAAAAGAGACAGCTGAGGGGAGATATAATAGAGGTCTATAAATTAATGAATGGAGTGGAACGAATAAACAGGTCGGTCGTTTGCACCATCAAAAAGTAGAAAGACGAGGACATGCAATGAAGTTACAATTTAACCCATTTAAGACTAAGAAGAGACTAAGAAGAGAACATATTTGTTCACTCAACGTGTAATCGAACTCTAGAATTCGTTACCGGCGGATGTAGTAAAAGTTGTTAGTGTAACTGGGTTTAAAAAAGGTTTGAAGAAGTTCCTGGAGGAAAGGTCCATAAACTATTATTAAAGAGGACCCGGGAAGTCCATCAAGCGTTGTGGAACCTATGTGCCTTTTTGGGAACCTGCCAGGTACTTGTGACCTGGATTGGTCACTGTTGGAAACAGAATACTGGGCTTGATGGACCGTGGTCTGACTCAGTTTGGTATTTCTTATGTTCTTATGATGGGGGGATGGTTGGGAGTTGTAAGAGAAAGATGTGGCTGAGATTGGCATAGGAAATGGATGTGGGATGGCCAGGGGAGTTGGGAGTGGAGGTGATGGTTTTGGTGTTTGGGAACCTCACACATGTATAGTATTTGTTAATGTCTATTAAAACACAAACCTTTGCAGAAAATTCCTGTGTATCAGCTCATTCTCCAGGACCAAGCAGGAAGTCAGTCCTCACATATGGGTGACGTCGGCGTCGACGGAGCCCCCATGCGGAGCATTTCTCCAGCTTTCAAAAAAAGACTTTGGGAATGCAGGCACGCATGCGCAGTCCCCTTCCCGCCCAAAGGTGCCATCTTGCTCAGTCTTCTTTTTTCCACGCAGCCCTACGGACGCCTGTCCTTGTCACCCATGAAAAAAGTTGATTTTTCTGCGTTGGGTCGAGTTTTTTCTTCGGTCCCCCGATGGCTGCCAGTGGCTTTAAGAAGTGTGATTGGTGCAAGAAACTGATGTCTCTCACCGACACACACAACTGCTGCTTCCGGTGCTTGGGGCCAGACCATGATTCTACGGTCTGTAGTCCCTGTGGCAAAATGTCTTCCAAGGCATTACAGAGCCATCAGCACCAGCGTGAGAGGATCTTCTCCGAATCTGCCTCTGGACGGGTCCGGACTTCGTCAGAGGCCTCGACGTCTCGGGAGTTTGACCCCGAGCATCATCGGGGCTCCTCTGAAAGGGAGTCCCCCTTGAGGGAGCACTGAAGGAAGAAGAAACCCGCGAGGGCGGCATTGGTGGACTCTCTTGGCTCCTCGAGGGCCAGGTCGCATAGCCCCGATTGCCGTCCCGGGTCTTCATAGTCGGAGAAGCCTGCAAAGCATCCTCGTGTAGAGTCGGAGGTCCCGAGTCACGTGAGTACTGTAGTCCTCATGGACTCTCCTCTGGGGGAGCCGACGTTGGGCCCGACGCCATCAGGGCCCGAGTCGGAGGCTGCTGGGTCTCCTGAGCTTGGACTCAGGTTGACGGCCTTGGAGAGCAGATTGTCTGCCTTCATGGAGCAGCAGCGGGTGCTGATCACTGGTCTCACCAGCGCATCTGCCCCGACCACCGGGACATCGACGTCCAAGTCGACCCCGGAGGCCGAGCCGATCCTTGAGACCATGCGAACTCGAGTCGATCCTCGGCTGAGGTCACCCTCGACCTCCCGTTTGGGACCGAGGTCGTCGACGCCGGTTCCCTCGGTGTCGGGGCGGATGGCGTCGGTGTCCGTCCACTCGGAGCCGCTCAATTCCTCCTCGGAGGAATCGGCGTGGGAAACAGAGGAGGAGGAGTCCCCAGACACCTTCCAGACTCGGTGCGTCCCTTCGGATCCTCGAGACCATGCGAACTCGAGTTGATCCTCGGCTGAGGTCACCCTCGACCTCCCGTTTGGGACCGAGGTCGTCGACGCCGGTTCCCTCGGTGTCGGGGCGGATGGCGTCGGTGTCCGTCCACTCGGAGCCGCTCAATTCCTCCTCGGAGGAATCGGCGTGGGAAACGGAGGAGGAGGAGTCCCCAGACACCTTCCAGACTCGGTGCGTCCCTTCGGACTCACCGGGTTACGAGCCTCGGACAAGGTCCCCCCCGGAGGATACCAGGTTCTCGGATTTCGTGAGGGACATGGCCAAGGCACTGGCATTCTCTGCGGACCCCGAGGAGGAGCCTCCAGCCGAGGAGCTCGAGGCTCTGCAGTATGACTCTCCTCCCAAGGAGGCCTTTACTGTCCCGGTTCCTCCGATGCTGGAGCGGTTGCTCTTCCGCATGTGGGAGGCACCGGCCTCGATGCCGGTTCTAAGCAAGCGGGTCGATTCCATCTATCGAGTCCGCAAGAGCCCTGGGTTTCAAAAGACACAGCTACCGCACCACTCCATGGTTGTGGAATTGGCCATGCATCGCCTGAAGAGTCAGAAGATGCACTCCTCGGTGCCTCCCGGCAGGGAAGCCCGGAACCTGGATGCCCTCAGTAGAAAGTGCCTCCAGGGCTCTATGCTTGCTTGCCGTGTCCAGACCTACCAGCTGTACATGGGCATGTACCTTCGAGACCTGGCAAAGGAGATTGCCGGGTTCTCTGCTGGTCTGTCCGAGGAACCTTTGCAGAGGTTCAAGGCCTTGTCTTCTGGTATTCGAGAGTGCTCGAAGTTTATATCTCGAGCAGCCTACAATGGATTTGAGGCTTCGGCCCGGGTAGCAGGGGCCGGCATCGGGGCACGCCGCCAGGCCCGGCTACAATCCTCGGACCTTGAGCTATGGGTACAGGACAAGTTGGTTGATGTCCCTTGCCGAGGTGAAAACCTCTTTGCCAAGCCCATGGCAGAAAAGGCTGCAGAACTCGAGACCGAGACTCTTACCCGGACAATGCTGTACAGGAAAACCTCTGCCCCTTCTCAGAAGAAGAAGGGCTTGGGGAAAAAGACCTTTTACCCGAGGAAGACCGCTGCCTACAAAACCTACCCTCACTACCAGGCCTCTGCACCTCCCCAACAGGGCCAGCAGGCCAAGGGGCAGGGTCATGGGCCCCATAGGCAGAAGGCCCCCAAGCCTCCTACTCCGGCTCCTGCTCAGCAGGGAGTGGGTTTTTCACTATGCCAGTATAGCCTCTCCTCCTCTCCAGGGCACAGGAGGTCGGCTGACCCTGTACGCAGACAGGTGGCCAGCCATCACAGGGGATACTTGGGTGTTAATCATCATCGAAAGGGGCTATCTGCTCCACTTCACCCAGATACCCCCCTCCTACTTTCCAGGGGAGCCTCCACGACCCCCTCTGCACAGAAACATACTCCTTCAGGAGTTGGAAGGTCTACTAAGGGACCTGGCAGTGGAACCGGTGCCTCCCCACCTGGAAGGGCAAGGCTTCTACTCGAGGTACTTCCTGGTACCAAAAAGAACAGGAGGCCTCAGACCCATCCTCGACCTGAGAAATCTGAACAAGTTTCTGGAGAGGGAAAAGTTCTGTGCTTACCCTTGGAATCTTACTGCCCTACTTCCATCAGGGAGATTGGCTATGCTCCTTAGACCTGAAGGATGCTTATACTCACATCCTCATCCATCCAAGTCCTCAGATTTGTGGTGGGAGGAAAGCACTTCCAGTACAGAGTGCTTCCTTTTGGCCTCACCTCCGCCCCCAGGGTTTTTACAAAATGCCTGGTGGTGGTTGCGACCTACCTCAGGAACCAGGGGATCTTTGTGTTCCCTTACCTGGACGACTGGCTAATCAGGGGCCAGTCTCCACAAGAGGCCAGGCAGGCCACCTGCAGAACCATATCCCTACTTCAGCACCTGGGGTTCATTATAAACTTCCCAAAGTCCACTTTGGTCCCCTCACAGGACGTGGAATTCATAGGGGCAAGGTTGGATACCATCCATGCAAAGGCCTATTTGCCTGTGGACAGAGCTCACAGGCTGATCGAGTTGACTGGCCAGTTTCGGGCGAACTCTCTGGTCTCGGCCAGACACTTCCTCCTACTCTTAGGTCACATGGCTTCCACAGTGCATGTCACCCCACATGCCCGACTACATATGAGGCCGGCTCAGTGGCTCCTCAAGGTGCAGTGGCTGCAGGCCACAGGGAAATTGTCAGACAGAATAAAGGTGTCCAAACTCTTGGTGGACTCCTTACGCTGGTAGAGGCATCTCTCAAATCTGCTCAGGGGTGTTCCTTTTCAGGCCTCCCCACACACTCAGGTGCTGACAACCGATGCTTCCCTGCAGGGCTGGGGGGCACACTGCCAGGGGGCCTGCACCCAAGGTCTGTGGTCTCCGTAGGAGGCCACCCAGCAGATCAACCTGTTGGAATTGAGGGCCATTCGACTAGCCTTGCGGACTTTCTCTCAGATCCTGTCTCACCAGTCTGTCCTAGTTCAGACGGACAACCAGGTGGCTATGTTCTACGTCAACAAGCATGGAGGCACAGGATCCAGACTTCTGTGCCTGGAAGCACAAGCTCTCTGCTCCTGGGCTGTCAATCAGGGCATGTCCCTCTGGGCAGTCTACCTCCCAGACCAGGATAACTACCTGGCGGACAGGCTAAGCAGACTCCTGCAGCCTCACCAGTGGCAGTTAGATCCTCTGGTGGTTCAACAGATCTTTTTGAAGTGGGGTCTTCTGACCATGGAT
The DNA here is from genome assembly GCA_033557465.1 of Ichthyophis bannanicus. Taxonomy (NCBI): domain Eukaryota; kingdom Metazoa; phylum Chordata; class Amphibia; order Gymnophiona; family Ichthyophiidae; genus Ichthyophis; species Ichthyophis bannanicus. Next base: position 1,198,924,863 of record CM066032.1, on the reverse strand, counting down.
CTTTTTGCCAGTCCGCTGAACAGGCAACTACCCAGGTTCTGTTCCAGGCAACCACATCCCTTGAGAACAGCGCCAGATGCGTTCCTGATCCCCTGGTCAGAGAGCCTGCTTGTATGCCTTTCCTCCCACACCTCTGGTGGCCCAGACTCTATTCAAAATCCAGCAGGACTGAGCCACGGTGATCCTGATAGCCCCCAGGTGGCCCAGGCAGCCATGGTTCCCTCTTCTTCTGCAGTTGGCAGTGGATACTCCACTTCCTCTGGGGTTGCAACCCGACCTTCTGACCCAGGATCAGGGGTCCCTCTTGCATCCCAACCTCAAATCCCTCAATTTGATGGCCTGGCTGCTGAAAGGCTAGTCCTTGCTCCCTTGCCCCTATCAAGGGAGGTTGAAGAGGTGGTGTTGGCCTCCAGGAAGCATTCCACTAGGAAGGCCTATGCTCTGAAGTGGCGTAGGTTCTCTACTTGGTGTTCTCAACAGCAAGAGGACCCCTTCTGTTCGGTCCAGGTGGTGCTACAATACCTGCTCTACCTTTCCAACCTAGGACTTCAGTCCAACTCTGTCCGGGTTCACCTCAGTGCCCTCTCAGCTCACCACTCGCCGGTGGATGGACAATCTCTCTCAGGCCACCCTCTGGTGTCTCGTTTTCTCAGAGGCCTGCTTCTGCTTAAGCCTCCTATTTGTCCACCGGCCACTGAGTGGGATCTTAATGTGGTCTTGCAGCAACTGACTCGCCCACCTTTTGAGCCGATGGCTACCTGCTATTTACGTTTCCTCTCCTGGAAGGTGTTGTTCCTTGTGACGCTCACCTCGGCTAGGCGGGTGAGTGAGCTTCAGGCCCTGGTCTCGGATAGGCCGTATGCCAGGTTCTATAAGAACAGGGTAGTCTTGAGGACTCATCCTAAGTTCCTTCCAAAGGTAGTGTCCTCCTTCCACCTCAACCAGGAGGTGGTATTTCCAATGTTCTTTCCCAGGCCGCACGCCAGTAGGGCAGAGACTGTCTTGCATACCCTGGATTGTAGAAGGGCGCTGTCCTTTTACCTTGAACGTATGCAGGGGCATAGAAGGGCTTCTCAGCTCTTCATTTCCTTTGACCCTAATATATTGGGGTCGCCTGTCACTAAGCGTACGTTGTCCATCTGGGTGGCAGACTGTATCGCCTGGGTGTACAGGGCAGCCGGACTCTCCCTGGAGGGTTGAGTCATGGCCCACCGGGTCAGGGCGAAGACCGCATCAGTAGCTCACGTCCGCTCTGTTCCGTTGGCAGACATCTGCCGGGCCGCTACTTGGTCTTCAAGCCAGACTTTTGCGGACCACTACTGCCTCAAGAGGGAGTCCCGTAGGGATAGTGCTTTCTGGCAAGCAGTACTCCGTAATCTCTTTGAGGTTTAGGCAACGCCTACCCTCCGGCCCTGGTGTTGGGCTACTGTTCAGGTGTGGTCTCAGAGAAGATTCTCTCACTGTTGCTGAGGTTCTAGAGGGAGCTCTATTTTTCAGCCTGTGTTCCTGGTAGCCCAGAGCTAGGGAGTCACCCATATGTGAGGACTGACTTCCTGCTTGGTCCTGGAGAAAGAGTAGTTACTCACCTGTAACAGGTGTTCTCCAGGAGCAGCAGGAATCAGTCCTCACAACCCTCCCTCCTCCCCTTGGAGTTGCAGTTGTATATAGTTCACTTTCTTTTTTGTGCTGTCTTTTAGCTATGTCATCAGACTGAGCAAGATGGCACCTTTGGGCGGGAAGGGGACCGCGCATGCGTGCCTGCATTCCCAAAGGCTTTCTTTGAAAGCTGGGGAAATGCTCCGCATGGGGGCTCCGTCGACGCCGACGTCACCCATATGTGAGGACTGATTCCTGCTTCTCCTGGAGAACACCTGTTACAGGTGAGTAACTACTCTTTTCTTGCAATGACACCAAGCTAGTGGGGATGAGCTGTGTCCTCCTGCCTTCGTTTCTGCATTGTCCTCTGTCTGGGTCTGCCATCTCCACTCCTTCAGGAAGAGGTTGTTGCTGCCTAATTGCCAGATTGTGTAGCATGTAGTATACTATGAATATTTGGCAGACCTTGGCTGGGCTGTAGAGGAGTTCTCCCCCAGACTGGTCCAGGTACAGGAAGCAGCTATTCAGCAGGGATAGGTTTCTTACTGATGGACCGGGTGTGTCTTTGGGCCCTATTGTACTGCTCCTCTGCATCTGTTTGGGGTGTACTGATGGGGGCCAGGAACCATCACCTGAGATGGTAACCTCTATCTCCTGTGTGAGGAGAAAGAGTGAGAACAGATTAGATCAAAGAGGCAAGATATTAGTAGTAGGAGATATTCAGAGTTCTGAGTAGCCATGTGCTCTGTTTGCTGGTTGTTGCTGCCAGAGTCTGCTGATACCCCTAGAATGTGCATGTCTAAGTGCCAGAGTAGCCTGCTTTAGGGATTACCTAGACGCCATCCACCGCTGATTTGTTTGCTCTCAAATCACTCACAGATATCAGAGTGGGTCAGGATATATGAATTATGGCAGGAACTTGGGAACCTCCGAAACACATTGGTATCTCTCCCTGTGAATTGCAGACCACCTGCATGTTAAGTGAGTGGAATGCCTTTCTGTTGCAGTATGTAGCCCCCCCTCTCTTGTGGAGTTCTGATGGCCATATGTGTGCAGTCAGTGACACCCAATACAAAAAGAAATCTGGTCACATCAAAGAAGCTGTCATACTTTGCTGCCTTTGCTGCACAGACTGAGGAAGGGGTACATATTCTGCAGTATGGGTGAGAAAGGTCCTCAAACTGTTAAATGCCTGCTATGATGGCCTACATGGACTGGAAACTGTCAGTGGCAAAGAAGAAGAGGCATGTGGTGACCTTGAGATGGATGGGCATGGGCTGGTCCCTCTGTGTCCTAGGGTGAAGGAGTCGCTCTAGTTTCTGGCAGAGATAGTGGATGATTGCCCTATCAAAGTGGAACTTGGCAAGGCACTGCTCATCAGTGAGGTCTAGGAATTGGGTCCTAGCAAGGCTGAAGCTATCATTAGGCAAACTAGGTGGTCACCTAGAGCACCAGCCCTTCAGGGGCCCCGATTGCCACTGCTGTTACCCCTCTTGATACCTACAGAGGCGGCAATAGTCACAAACAGTCCCGCAGTGCTTATCTTTAAACTTCAGCATTGCAAAGCTGTTTGCTTCTGCCTCCTCGGACCTCCTGATGTCGACTTCCTGTTTATAAAGAGGAAGTCGGCATCGCATGTCAGAGGTGGCAGAAGCAAACAGCTCTGCGGTGTTGAAGTTTAAAGGTAAAAGCCGTGGGGCTATTTGTGACCATTGTCATCGCTGCACGCCCCAGAGAAGGGCACAGGGGCAGCAATGGGTGCCACGGAAGGGGGATGCAAGAGATGAGGTTCACTTAGAGCACTTAATCTCCTTATGCTGGCTGTGGTCCTAGGCCTAGATACCCTTTCATGTGGATATGTCCTGGTGGCTCTCCTGTGCTCCCTGTGGGCTTCATGCTCCTTGACCTGTGCAACAGTGCAATCCATCTGTTCAGGTCAGTCATGGCTCTTCCCTCCCTTCACCCCCACTCAGTTACTCCCTGCAGCTACACTCACACCCTGGGTCAGGGAGAGAGACACTGGGAGTTTGGAATGAACACAACAGTCATGCCAAGAAATCACACGCAAAGCTCTTCCAATCACCAATGCCACAAGTGGTCCCAAAAGACAGGTGAGACAGGTTCTTGTTTGAGATTTATAGCAGGTGTCACATTCAGAAATCCTGTCCTGCATGTTGCTGGCCTTTGTGAAATATGCCATACATATGTAAATGCTGAGGCCACCCAAGCCATGTCCTGAAATGCCCCCAGAATGCCTCTTGGAAAAACCTGTAGAGAACAACATACCTGATGCAGCAATGTGTAAATCGCAACCTTTCCAAAATCACATTTTCTATATGGATACGGCTTTACATGTGTATTTACTGCCCCATCCACACTTAAGAAACAAATAAGGTTTCTAAAATATCCTCCTATATCTCTTGGTCTGTTTCTTAACTATTCGTTCTTTCTCTTTGTCTCCCAGTATTGCATTCTTCTTATGAATTTCTTCCATAGAGGATATATTTTATATTTTATCACAAGATATATAAGCATAGCAGCATTCCATTAATCCTCATACGTTTTCCTTTTAACAAACTCTAAAGCACTGCATAAAGAACTATTTGCAGCTGTGTGCCATATGACCAGATGTTGTGACAGACTATGGTAATGTATTGCTAAGGCAAGGAATATTATTAATCAAGCAAGTTACTGTATATAATACTCAGAACTCAGGATATCTCTGCAACTAATTCAATAAGGTTACCATATTTGTAGTATTTATGTAGTATGTCTCATCTAAAATAAATGATTCTTTCAAAAGGTGTACTTTGTTCTATTTCTTTAATTTATGTAATCCATTTCCTCTTTAATTTAGAGTTGCAATGCAACTCAGAGTTACGCCACCACTCCATTTGATTTTTCTTCTTTTGACACCGATTCTACTGCCAGTTTGTTAATTTTTGCTTTGGTTTCTTCCTTTGATCTTCACGTCCTCCTACCATCAAATCCAACAAGCTTCCAGAGCCCAAACTCCGGTTAAACACAATTCTCTGCTATTTCCACCTCTTACTATGGAAAGCAGAAACAAAAGGGAATAAAGTCAAATCTTCACTGCAACATTTCTATTCACCAGTCAACTTTCAATACTAAAACAATTGTTATGAATCAATAATTTCTTTATCCTCCTGAGGCTGGCGTACCTAAGTGCAAAATTTTTTTTGCAAAAGGGGTTTTATGCAGTAAGATACATCTCCCCCCGAAACTCACAAAATAAGTAGTTTTTACATTTTTGCATATTTTACCATTCAAAATTTCCTTGAAGAAAAAAAAGCTAAGATCTGCCAGTTTTGTTGTAAATGTTCATACATAGTGGACTATGTGAGAAAGTGTATTCAAATTTATTATTATGATGCAAAATCATGCAAAACATTTAATAATGTAAGTTGTGAAAACAGACATGAGAAGAAACTTTCATAATGAGGTGTACATGTCTTTTTGCTTCTGATCCCATAGTTTCCCTTGGTGCTGGAAGGACATCCTCTGAATCACTCCCAAAGAAGGATTCATCCTCGTCTTTATCAATGTTGAGGTCTCGTGATGTTGAACACTGAGCGGAGGCCAACACTCATCGACATTGCACTTCATCAGAGAGCAATATATCAAGAGCATCACGGCATCGAGACTGCTGCTGTCTTTGAAGCATCCCTGCTGTGAGGACCATACTTTTTTTGGTACTGGAGGGGACACAACAGTATCCATGGACCTGAGACCAATTCTCCATAAGTCTCTGATATTCCCAAAGGATCCAATAGTTCCCAAGTGACTCAGAGGATGTGGCACTCCTACTGTGCTCCCTGTGGCTTTGTCAATGACAGCCTTTGAGGAGCAGTTCATACGGAAATTTGATGAGTGGATGAAGTGGTTATTTGTTTGATATGATGCTGCAGCTTTGATATCATTGATGTCAATGCATTGAGAATCAGCCGGTCCTCCAGACTCATACAGTGCCTACAGGAGAGACATGGACACTGAGGCCTTCAAGGGCCTCAGTTCGGCGTCTCCTGCAGTATTATCAATCTCCAGTGTATTGGGGGAGGAAGCTTCACTGAGACACTGGAGAGGCTAGGTGTTTTCTGCGTTCTCACTCATGGCCCACACACATTGATGTGTGGAGATCGAGACAGTCAGAGACCCAATTTCTCCTCTGGAATATTTTTCAGGGTTGGATTCTGAACACTCCTAGGATTCTGATTATGAGCCAGAGATATTCTATGTAACGGAGGGTTTTACTGACTTACTATCAGATCCATTTCCGCCACATGAAAGGAGAAAGTCCCCACTGAGAAACTCTCCTTTATTGATTTTATCAGGGAAATAGTAGAGACCATTCCATTTAAGTTAGAGATGTAGGAAGAACGCAGGACAGAAATACTGGACATCTTCCAATTCCTTGACCCACCCAAGGAAGCTGTGACAGTACCTGTTCACAGAATCCTCAAGGATGCACAGATTAGAATGTGAGACAGGGCTGGGCTACCATCAGGCGAACTAGGTGGTTGCCTAGAGTGCTGGCCCTCCTGGGGCACCCATTGTCACTGCTGTTGCCCCTCTTTGGAACCGACAGTGGTGGCAATAGTCTCAAACAGCCCTGTGTAGCTTATCTTTAAACTCCAGTGCCACAGGGCTGTTTGCTTCCACCCTTCTCTGACTCTTCATGCCGACTTCCTGTTTGCATGGGAAGTTGGCATTGGGCGTTGGAGAGAGGTGGAAACAAACAGCCGCGCAGTGCCAAATATTGAAGGTAAGCTCCATGGGGCTGTTAGTGGCTATTGCCGCTACTGTCAATCCCAGAGAGGGATGGCAGTAGTGGCAATGGGTGCTGCATGGGGAGGTGCCCTGATGTGAAAGATCTCTGTTCAACCTATCAATAAGAAGGCTGACTCAATGCATAGAGTCCAAAAGGCTCCCAGATTCAAGAAGCAACAGTTTCCTCATCATTCCATGATGGTCAAATCCACTCTTAAATGGACCTGGAGTTCCAAGTTTCACTCTTTGGTGCCCTCGAGGAGAAAGACTCTGACACTGGAATCTTTTGTGAGAAAAGTTTTTCAGAATGCTAGACTTACCTCTCATTTAGCTTCTTACCAGCTCTTTATGGGCATGTACTTGCAGAACACTGTGCACCAAATTCAGGAGTTTGCAGACATTCTCCCTCAAGAGAAGGCCAAGCAACTCTATTCAGTAGTTCACAAGGGAAAATACATGGTATGGAAAATACATGGTCCATGCAACTTATGATATTTTCTAAATGGCATTAAGAGCCTCCTTAATGAATACTAGTGCCTGAATACTCTCATTACTCCAGACTTCAGACCTACGATACAATATGCAGTTGATACTTGCTGACATGTGCTACGGAGAGACTCTTTTTGAAGGAAAGGTGCAGGAAGCTGCAATGCTTATAATGCAGCACAGTGATGCTCTTAAGACCCTCTCCAGGCCCACTTCTGACCTGGCCTTTTCATCATCCAGCTGGTTCCAGAGTGGAGGACATAGAAGATCCTTTTACTCCCTAAGATGTAGATCTTCTTCTCCCTCTTGCTCTTAGAGTTGCCAACTGGCCGGTTTTCAGCCGGCCTGGCCGGTTTTTCCATGGCCAGGCCGGCTGCCGGCACAGATGTAAAACCGGCCATTGAAAAGCCGGTTTTTTGCTCTGGCCGCAAGATCGGGAGCGGCCAGAGCAAAAAACCGGCTTTTGTCCTGAAGTCCGCGGCGCGAACGTGAACGCGATTCCCCATAGCAGTGCAGCCGCTGCTTCTGCTTTGTACAGAGCAGTGGCTGCAATACACTTACATTGAAAACTAAAGATAAACTGTGTGAGGAGCCCTCCGGTCATCGCAGAGCCCGAGGAAGTGATGTCATGGGGGCGGGCTCCTCACAGGTTGTCTTTCCTTTTCAAATTAACTTTAGCTGCAATAAAGTTAATTTGAAAAGGAAAGACAACCTGTGAGAAGCCCGCCCCCATGACATCACTTCCTCGGGCTCTGCGATGACCGGAGGGCTCCTTACTTTGAAAAGTAAAGACAAACTGTGTAAGGAGCCCTCCGGTCATCGCAGAGCCCGAGGAAGTGATGTCATGGGGGCGGGCTCCTCACAGGTTGTCTTTCCTTTTCAAATTAACTTTATTGCAGCTAAAGTTAATTTGAAAAGGAAAGACAACCTGTGAGGAGCCCGCCCCCATGACATCACTTCCTCGGGCTCTGCGATGACCGGAGGGCTCCTTACACAGTTTGTCTTTACTTTTCAAAGTAAGTGTATTGCAGCCGCTGCTCTGTACAAAGCAGAAGCAGCGGCTTGGGCAGAGGGAGGGGGGTGATGGTGTGAGTGAACCAGCAAGGGGGGGTTGTTAGTGAACCAGCAAGGGGGGGGGGTGTGGTGGTGTGACTGAACCGGCAGGGGAGGGGGTGTGTGTGTGAGTGAACCAGCAGGGGAGGGGGGTGATGGCATGAATGAACCAGCAAGGGGGGGGGGGGTGTGTGAGTGAACCAGCAAGGGGGGGTGGTGGTGGTGTGAGTGAACCAGCAGGGGAGGTGGGGGGTTGGTGTGAGTGAACCAGCAGGGGAGGGGGTGAGTGAGTGACCCAGCAGGAGGGGTGAGTAAGTGACAGGGGGGTGGGTGAGTGAACCAGCAGTGGAGGGGGGGTTGTGTGAGTGAACCAGCAGGGGAGGGGGGTTGGTGTGAACCAGCAGGGGAGGGGGGTTGGTGTGAGTGAACCAGCAGGGGAGGGGGTGAGTGACAGGGGGGTGGGTGAGTGAACCAGCAGGGAGGGGAGGGGGAGGGGTGGTGTGAGTGAACCAGCAGGGGAGGGGGTGAGTGAGTCAGCAGGGGGGGGTGAGTGAGTGAACCAGCACTGAGGGGGGGGGGGTGAGTGAACCAGCACTGAGGGGGGGTGTGACTGAATCCTCGGTAATTTTTGTGGGTGGGGCTGGGGGCGGGGCAGGGGTGGGACTAGGGGCGGAGAATGGGTGGAGCATGGCGAGCCACAGGTGTCGGGTTTTTCTCGGTGAAAAAGTTGGCAACCCTACTTGCTCTTCCCAGACTAGTCAGGGATCTTGCTTCATTGAAGACAGCAGAGGGCTCAAATGTCCCAAAAAGCTCCTCAGCCTAAATTAGGGACAGGATTTTGACTGTTTCCATGAGAACATAGCTAATATTCCAGTATCTAGGATGGAAACTGGGATTTTACACAAAACACTGACCTCTTCTAACCTACAATTGTTGGTTACTAAAAATCACCTGGCTAGAATATCATCTTCATATTTTCAATGTTTTACCAAATTGTCCATCGAGAGCATCTTGGTCAAGCTTTCCTCTTAGAGGCTAATGCTGTTGAATCCATTCTACCAAAGGGGAAGAAGGCAGAGGAAAGAGGGCAGGGATTCTACTCCAAATATTTCCTGATCAGAAGAACACATGGGGCTTCCATCCCATCCTAGACCTTAGGCCCTTAACAAGAATCTAGTTCAGAAACATTCAGGATGATTTCACTAGGCACCCTCATTTCTTATCTCCAAAAAGGCAACTGGGTAGAGGAGCAAAGTACAAATGCAGAATGACATTTTTAAAGCTGCCCATGTACCTTTTTTCCTATTTTTTCCATTTGGCCTTGGGCAAGTCACTTAACCCTCCATTGCCTCAGAAAAATCCAAGTATCAAAGTCTCTGTTTAATGTTACATGACCAAGTTTAATTTACATGTAAACTGCTTTGACTGAAATAATAAAGTGGTGTAAAAAAAACCTGTTAAATAAATAAATTTCTTCTGCCCACAGAAAAAGGAGATGCAAAGTCTGTGGGTACCCAGGTAAGCAGATTTTCAAAAGACAAACCATGCAGGTAGTTTACTTTGAAAACTGCCTACCAGGTCCTTGAGTATAAAATTGTTCATGGAATTTGCACCTTAGTGACTACTAACTGTGTCTTATTTCCAATAAAAGCCTTAACCTTTTCCTTGGGTTTTTGGATTACATCAGGAGGAAATTATCCTGCTGCAACCTGCCATTCTATTCATATTTGTCCTTAAATATATTTTCAGATTCACATTTCTAAACTGTTGTTGATATATTGCATCAGAGGGCTTACAAAGGGCTTGAGGCACTCTCAGGAAAATGGTAATGTTAATCCTTCCTTCTTAATATATTGCTCTAAGGATTTAAATAGTCAATAGATTTTTTAGGAGGCTATCCAAAGGTTAACCTGATAAATCTGAAATTATTGTCATAAATAATCTAAACAAAGACCAGCCAACAGAAACAGATGGTACTTTTGGAAGCTCCTGATAAATTTCCACTGTAACTTCTATATAAACCTTCTGTCTGGAACTGTGCAATATTTTGTATGCGCGAGTGTGTATGCAGACTGTTGAAGTTTTATATACAGTAAATTCTTTTTCCACATTCAATTACTTTGAAGCTACACAGATTAGCAATTCAACAAGTTACACCGTCCATAGAAACAGAGAAAATGAGGGTAGCCAGGAACTATAAGGCCTCTTCTGTCTGTACTGCACCCCTTTAAAATGCCATAGACCCTAGTTAATCTCTGGTTTCTCTTTGCTTCTTTGCCATAAGGATTGCCTTTGCATATCCTGTACCATCTGGTAACATTTACAGTCCATGTGGAGAGTAATTTTATAAGAGATCAAATAGTTTGGGAGGCCAAGTGGGCGCCTATTTGAAGTCTATTTTATACAGATATATAAGGGCGTATATGGTAATGAACCCATGTACATTTACACTTGCATGCCCATAAAGTACATGCAAAGTGCATGGTTTATGAAGAACATCCATAAATCGTGACTCTGCCTATGCCTTACTCAAAATCCACACCCGAGTCATATAAAAATATATGTGTTCTTGTATGTGTATTTTTACATGGGGGACAATTTTATGAGGCATTTTACATGCATATATGGACATATACATGTGAAAAGCCTTCTTTTAGGCACACTTTGCTCAAACAATAGTGCTTATTATGGAACTTTCATTTGTCTGTCTGTATGCATAGGTTTGTCTACACTTGTGCAAACAAACCTTTGTGTACCAACAAAGAAGGATGCAGACTTGCGCTGAGTTTCTGGCCAGGAGCCCATCTCCTACCGACTGAAGACCAGGCCTGGGCTGCAACCAGGGTAAAGACATACGCTGAGTGCTGGTGGTGAGCCCAACTTCCGCTGGCAAAAGACAAGGCCTGGCTGCGACCACGGTAAAGACGTGTGCTGAGTGCTGGTGAGGAGCCCATCTCTTGCTGACAGACAACAAGGCCCGGGCTGCAACCTCAGTGACGATCTCTGCAACTGTTGATGGGAAGCCCATCTCCTGCTTCCAGAGGAAGGAAGAGGTCATTGTACAGCCTAAGGGGAAGGTGCTGTAGACCCTTAGTGTGTCCTGAGGGCAAGAAGAAACATTACAAGGGAAAGATGGGAATGGAAGGGGAGCAGGGATGGGGATGAATGAAAGGTTCTGGAGTGGGGAGGGTAAGGAGGAGTGCAAGGGGTTGGAGATTGAGATGATGAGCATATAGAGACTAGAATATGTAAATGTCAAGAGGCACACTCCCACCTCCATACTACACTTATGCACTATCCATACCACACAAACACACATGTGCACACTACATACATGCACCACTGCATCACACATACATGTGCATGCTTGTGCACTCCACCCTCACATACATGTGCATGCCCATGCACATTACTCCCACACCACACATACATGTGCTCACTGTTGCACCCCACTCTTGAATCACATGTACATGTGCATGCCTGTGCATTCCACCCTTGTACCAAATACATGTGCATGCCAATGTACCCCCACTGCTGCACCACACAAACATGCACCCCATAACACACATACATGCAAGCAGATACACATACACCTCACCCCTGCACTACCACAGTCCAGCGCTGTACCTAGTCCTGTGCGAGTTGAGCAGCTGCACAGAGCGCAAAAAAATAGCGGCACATTTGGGGCTCCTCCCCATGCTGCCTACCCAGCCTGCCATTGCCCCGCTGCTGCTTTTCCTGTTCTCTTGGCAGTGGTGGTGGCAGCAGCGGCAGTGAATCTCCTCCAATTTAAAAACAAAACAAAACAGGTCATTGCAACTCCACACTTGCATGGCTGGTCTGGTCCCTCTCTGCAATCATATGTCAGAGGAGGGAGGGATCAGACCAGCTTTGCAAGTGCAGTCAGAAAGACTCACTTTTTTTTAAAATTGGAGGAGATCTTCCACCGCTGTCGCCACCACCACAACCCATCACCATCAAGAGAACAGCAAAAGTGGTGGGGCAAGAGCAGGCAGCACGGGGGGGAGGGGGAGTCGGCTGGACAATGAGAGGTGAGGTAAGATGGGGAGCTGCTGGGCATGGGGGGATGGGACGGGGCCAAGTTTGCAAGTCACACAGGGCACATTTATGGCTTGGTATGGCCCTGCCACAGTCCCTCTACTACTATGCACACACATAGGCCACCTCTGCACCATCGCCATTCTCAATACAGACACACTCTCATTCAAGATTTGTACAAATTTATACATAGTGCAACTCAGAGATGCCTCATAAAGCCCCAGAGCTCTTGCTACCTTTACGGGACACACTCTAGTATGTCTCTTCGCACCCTCTTCCCCTACCCCAGACATGTATGAGTTTGAAAATAGAGGAAGGGGAAATGCACTGTTGTGTCACACTATAAGTGTGCACTTTTCACCTTGTTTTTAACGCCTTTTATTGCCAATCAGAATCAGTGAAGAACCATAACAATTTCAACATACAGAGTCCCCTAGTCGCTTTACATATTAGGTCATCCACATTTACAATGCAATTAACATCAACCATTAACATTATTTTTCACTTTCTTTTATACCCAAAATACCCCTCCCCTTCTCCCCTAACATGAAAAGCCTTTATAAAATTACTTCCATAGTGAGTAATTTTATGAACATTTTTCCACATGCAAACCCTGTTTTATGCATGTAAAAGGCCTCTTATAGAATTACCCCACAGATTATGCATATAAAAAGTAGGCATGGTGGATGTTCATGCTTACTTTTACACAATCCAAGAACAGGCATGTTTGTGATGGCTATTGTGAGCGTAGCAGTGGTGATATTATCTATCTAATTTGGCCTTTATAAAATAGGCATAAAATATGTATTAGTTTGAACTTTCCACATAAATGTGGAAAGTTCAAACTAATGTATTAGTTTGAACTTTCCACATAAATGTTCCCTGTAAAATAGTTATCTCCAAGTTATAATGCCCTGTTCAATGTAATTTCAGTTTGTTCAATGTAAACCGCACTGATGCAGAATAGCGCGGTATATAAGAGAATGTAAATAAATAAAAATAAATAAAATAAATGCCCTGTTATAAAATTACTCCCTTAAACAGTGGGTGGCCTAGGGATGCCACCTAACTTGGCCAAACAAATATAAGTGCTAAATTATCAGGCCTATATCTGGCCAACTGCCCTCTCTCCCTCCTGACTGAGAATGCTCTCCACCATTGGATATATCTCCTGTCCACCTAGCATATTTATTTTATTTAGCTAGGCTTATATATCGCTTTCTATGAGTTAAAGCGGTGTATATTCAGGTACTGTATATATATTTCCCTTTCACCAATGGCCTCACAATCAATGTTTTTGTACGAGGCAACAGAAGGTTAAGTGGCTTGCCCAACGCCACAAGGAGCACTTGTAGGGCTAAAATCCCCAGTCCTTTTGGTTCAAGGTTGCTGTCCTCTATCAGTATTTGAACTTCTGGCCTGAGGTAACTTGCCCCAACCACTAGACCACTCATATAAAAATAAATCAAGTCAATACCATAAACTGATCCTTCTCCTGCCCTCTCAATATTAAAATGAATTAAAACTCTGTGCCACTCAAACCCCCACTCCCTTTCCCTCCTGCGTGTGATAAAAAAGTCAGGATAATACCGCTGGCCAATCACCCTTCCTACCTCCACCCATCCTGATATAAATTCATACTATAAATTCACCCTTGCCAGATTTGCAGTCTTCAAAAATGATTTCTCACATACTCAATAAGGATCAAAACAAGAATGACATATAAAAGTGGACCCTCATAATTTATCTCATAGGGCATGTATAAACTTATTGGTGCCAACCATTATAGATATACCGTTCAGAGCAAAACATAAAACTGTCACTACTACATTCAAGATACTACACGACCAATTGCTACCTGACTCAAAGCATTAATAAACAAGGCTCCAGAACTCAGAATAAGAAGGACAATCAACCAGAACCTCCTCACCATACTTACAGGCAAAATAAAGTCCAAATAGCAAACCAGAACCAGAACCTTCTCACTCCTTGCACCGTCATTATGGAACTTAATCCCCGAACCCATTCAATCAGCAAAACAATACAAGACCTATGGAAAAGGTTTAAAATGCACCTCTTTACCAAGCACTATGGACTGGACACTAACACGGAGTACCACACTCCCCTCACCTAACTAGCACCAACAAACTCTCTGTAGACTTCACCCCATGTCAAATCCAAGTTAAACATACCATATGCCCTGTAAACACTGAACAACTCTGAACTACAGTTGCACTGTTTCATGTTTCCCTCATTAACTCCAAGTTGTAGCTACCCTATGTTCTATGTAAACAAATTTGCTGAATTATGTTAATACCGTTCCATGTAAACCGCTTTGACTAAAGAAAAGCAGTATATAAAAACTGTTAAATAAATAAATAAATAAATAATAATAATTGTTCTAAAAAAAGTCAGCTTTTCTTTTTTTACATTTTCAAATATAATTTTATAATTTTCTTAACTAAAAAGTCACAATTTAGTGTTCAAATGCAGATCATCCATCCAACCCAAATCATCTGACATGGAACCATATTTTGAAAATACTTTCTGCATTAGGGATTAATGAATCATCACACTTTGGAAGGTTTCTGTTGCATGATAGCATTAAATCACATGCAGATTCGTCAGCCACTTGTTCGTTCAATGAAATGCCAGACCCTATGAGACAGGTAACACCAGCATGTATCTTCAATAATGGCCCTAAGGTTCTTCTTTCTACTATACGGTTGTGGTCAACATTATTGACACCCTTGCATTTTAGTTATGTTGTGTACAATATCTTGAGAAATAATTGGAAATATTCCAAAGGTATGTTAAAATATTTTAATAGCATGTTCAAAGGTATACAACAACAAAACAGTTGTCTGTGCAACTGAAATGTAGTAATTTCTGAGAAAAATACAAAATATGACCTGGACAGGATTAATGGCACCCTTCATTAATATTGGGTTGCACAACCCTTGGCAGTGATGACAGCCTCCAAACGTTTCTTGTAGCCATCTATAAGTTTCGTACATCTGTCTGCTGGTAGTTTCTCCCACTCTTCAACTGCAATTTGTTCCAGCTCATGAATTTTTCCAGGATCCCTTTTACCAATGGCAGATTTCAGCTCTTTCCAAAGGTTCTCGATTGGATTGAGATCAGGACTCATTTCTGGCAAGTTTAAAACAGTCCATTGCTTCCTTTTTAACCATTCTTTTGTACTTTTGGATGTATGATTTGGGTCATTGTCCTGCTGGAGGATGACCTAAGACCCCGACCTAGCTTTTGACACTAGGTAGCACATTTTGTTCCAAAATATTTAGTAGTATTTTGACTTCATGAATCCTTTAATACATTCCAGGCCTTCAGGTCCTGAGGCAGTAAAACAGCACACAACATTATGGAACCTCCACCATATTAACTGTAGAAAGGGTGATTTTTTTTCCTTATAAACTGGGTGACCAGAGAACTAGATCAGGGGCATGCGATGGATGTCATCTAACTGGATTTCAGCAAAGCCTTCGATACTGTTCCTCATAGGAGGCTTATCAATAAACTCAATAGCTTGGGGATGGGTCCCAACGTGGTGAACTGGATCAGAAATTGGTTGACTGACAGACGTCAGAAGGTGATAGTAAATGGAGCTCACTCAGATGAAGGGAGGGTGATTAGCAGGGTGCCCCAGGGTTTGGTCCTGGGACCGGCACTGTTCAATGTATTTGTGAGTGATATTGCTGAAGGACTGAATGGAAAAATCTGTCTTTTTGCAGATGACACAAAAATTTGCAACAGAGTGGACTCCCCTGAGGGAGTGGATAACATGAGGAAAGATCTACAAAAGCTGGAAGAATGGTCTAATGCTTGGCAGTTAAGATTTAATGCGAAGAAGTGCAGTGTCATGCACTTGGGAAGCAGAAATCCATGGGACATGTACACGATAGGGGACGAGAGGTTTTGTGTGCACAGACCAGGAGAAGGATCTTGGTGTGATTATTTCTGAGGATCTCAAGGTGGCAAGGTGGATCTCAAGGTGGGCCGGAAGGACTGGGGTTTCTAGTCCCACAGGTGCTCCTTGTGGTCTTGGGCAAGCCACTTAACCCTCCATAGCCCATGTTCCCTGTAAAATAGTTATCTCCAAGTTATATTGCCCTGTTCAATGTAATTTCAGTTTGTTGAATGTAAACCGCACTGATGCAGAATAGTGCGGTATATAAGAGAATGTAAATAAATAAATAAATAAATAAAACAGTGCGACAAAGCAGTGACAAAAGCCAGGAGGATGTTGGGTTGCATACACAGAGGAATTACCAGCAGAAAGGAAGAGGTACTAATGCCACTGTATAAGTCATTGGAGAGGCCTCACTTGGAATACTGTGTTCAGTTTTAGGGACCATATCTTGCAAAGGATGTAAAAAGACTGGAAACTGTTCAGAGGAAGGTGACCAAAATGATTTGGAGCCTGTGTCAGAAGCCTTATGAGAAGAGACTTGAAAACCTAAATATGTACACTCTGGAGGAGAGAAAGGATAGGAGAGATATGATTCAGACCTTTAAATACTTAAAGAGTATTAATGAACAAACAAACCTCTTCCAAAGATGGGGAAGCTGTAAAACTAGAGGGCATAACATGAAGCTAAAGGGGGTAAATTGAAAGGCAATGTCAGGAAATACGTTTTTATTGAAAGGGTGGTGGATGCTTGAAATGCCCTCCTGATGGAAGTGGTGGGGGCAAATACAGTGACAGAATTCAAAATGGCATAGGACAGACACAGTGGATCCCTTTATAGCAGCAGGATACCATCAAAATAAACTTAATTATCTAATTTCTTAACAAACAGGGGTACCCTACATGGAGCGGTGGGATCACCCCTAAACAACAACATGGGGAGGGGTGACCTGCACGGAGCGGCAGGTGCACCTACTCTTGCCACTTTGCTGGGCAGACTAGATGGACCATACTGGTCTTTATCTGCCATCATTTACTACGTCATTTACTAAACTTCATTTCTTCACCTATAAAGCTATCACTGGTCTGCATTGCCAAAGAGCTCAAGTTTGGTTTCATCTGTTCACAAAATATTTTCCCAGAAGGATTCTGGTTTTTCAAGGTGGGTTTGGCAAAGATCAGGTGTTTTTTTTTTATGTCTGTCTTTGAGCAGTGGGATCCTTCTAGGCCTTCTTTGTTTAGTGCACAGCATATGCTGTGGATTGAAACTACCACTCCAGATTGTTCCAGGTCAGCCTTAAGCTCTTTGGATGTTGTATGTGGAGTTTTTCCAACAGTTCTCACTAATCTTCAACGACTTCTTGGATTAATGATCGTCTTCCCACCAGATCCTGGGAGGTTCTTGATAATTCCATGATCAGAAAACCTTTTAATGACATTGCGAACTGTAGACACAGGAATCCCAAGGTGTTTGGAGATGGCATTGTACCTCTTTGATGTTTGGCGATAATGGCTTTTCTGACATTCTCAGGCAGCTCTCTTGTCTTCACCATTATGAAAATGAAACAGGGTATAAACGTAGCCATTTTAAACATTAGAGCCATCATTTATTGCTTGATTCAAGTTATGTGAGTACTGACAATTTATCACCGGTGCATCTAATTGTACTGCAATGAGAATGTGGTTCTTCTGTTCAAACTGATTTGAATATTTTATAAGGGTGCCAATAATCATGTCCTAGTAATGTCCCAGTTTTTATACTATTTCCTACTATTTCCTTTTTTAATTGGTCTTGTTTTATTTGATTCTTTTATGTATCAAATATGTGTGCATATATAGTTGAAAGCCATTTTTTAAAGAGATATTGCACATTAAGGGGTTGAATTGCAAGGCTGCTTTTAATGTTGACCACAACTGTATTTTTATGAATGTTTTATTCACTTTGTTTCCAGCGATTGTTTCCCCACAGTAAACGGAAATAAGAACAAACATATTTCTTATCATTGACAGAAGATTAAGGCGCATCAAATGGTTCAACAGATTGATATGAAGAAAATGTGTTCATCATATTCGTAAATGAAAATGCAGAAAATTGATCATGTTATGACATCCGTTTTATTATCCCTGACACATTGGTATTTTCCATCTTTTTCTTATATTCATGTATACGGCTCAAATGTGGATTTTTCACTGAACAGCTTTCATGAAACAAATGCTTTGAAACATCCTGACCATAATTTCCAGAAATGATTTCAAAGTACTACTTAAGCTTTCAATATATTATTCATCGTTTCCTGAACTTTTTTCAGTTCTTCATTCTCTTTCCTGTAGTGGCCCATTTTTCATTTCTTTTATATGCTTCACCTCTTGAGATCAACGAAACAACAATGTGGTGATTTTGATTTGTAAATTCCTAGAACCTATATTTGAGGAATATTTTCCCCATTTCTCAGAGCCAGATTTTGCAAACTAATTTATAGCTAGATGCAAATTGTTTTTAACCCTTGAATGTTACAGCAAGTGTTTGTGCAGATGCTGTCATACTTTTTAAATGTTTTATTATGTCTGTATGATGACAAGCAAGAAATACAGTATCCATTGCGTAGGCATTTACCAAAGTGAAGTTAATACCTAAGCTGATGGGAAAAAAACAGGACTAAAGAAAATCTACATTAGAGGAAGATTTTTATGGCTTTCCTTTAAGATTGTTATCCAACTGATTTCTAGCATAGGGGTTGTAAATTTAATTTAATCCTTATGTAGCACCACCCCAGGATATGACCTGTATAGTGATGGGTTCCTCATCTGAGAATAGACTTCTAAGGAGAGCTGTCCCTGAAATGAGGTTCTAACAGAGCCCCTGACCCCTTTATCTGGAAGCCAGTGAACACACAAAGTAAAATGATTGAATATTTGTTATTTCAGGAACCAGGATTGATGAAGAGATCTGCACTACTCCTCGCTCTGAGATCACGTCACTCCCCTCTTCCTCCACCTTCATTGGCTTCCCATTCAATTTTGCATTCACTATAAGATCCTCACGCTGGCCCATCAAGTCTTGCACAAACACAACCCTCAGTACCTGGCAGATCTACTTCAGTTTCATACTCCCACGCGCTCACTCCAATCACTACATATCACCTGCCTTCACCTCCCCACTCCATCACGCGCTCTTACAATCTACACGCTCCTCTGCTTTCTTTTTTATCGGTCCTGCCCTCTGGAACTCTCTACCCACTTCCCTCCGACTCGAACAGCATTATCCCACCTTTATGAAAGATTTGAAGACTCACCTTTTTTCCTCCACTTTTGACCTCCCCTCCCCTCCCCCTTTGTGTGAAACTTCCCTTTTCCTCCTTTTTCTCACTCCTTTTCTCCTTGATTATGTGTATTTGAGTATCTTGAGTGCTTTTCCTGTCATACTAATCATTTGTATAGCGCTTCAAGGCATTCACAGCGCTGTACATATAGAGAAGTAAGACCCAATCCCTGCTAATTAGAGCTTATAGTCTAATCAAGATGGAAAAACATCACAAAACTGAGGCCTAGAGAATGGTAAGATACACAAGTAGTGAACAAGAGAGTGAGGAGCATCAGGATCCAAAAGCAGCCTCAAAGAGGTTACTTTTTAGCCTGGATTTGAATAGGGCTAGAGAAGGACTCAGGTAATTTCTTACAGGCATATGGAACAGCAAAGTGGAATGAACGATGTCTGGAGTTGGCAGTGGTAGAGAAGCAAACAGATAAAAGGGATCTGCCAGAGGAGAGTAGTTCCTGAGGGGAGTGTAGAGTGAGATAATAGAGGAAAGGTAGTGAGGATATGCAGAAAGAATGCATTTGTAGGTCAGTAGAAGAAGTTTGAGAAGGATGTGGAAATGGATAGAGGGCCAGTTAAGTGACTTGAGGAGAGGGGTTACAAAAGCATAGCAACACTGGTGGAAAATAAACTGTGTAGCTGAGATTTGAAGAGAGTGAAGGGGAGAGAGATTCAAAGATAGACCAGTGAGAAGCAGGTTACAATAGTCTAGATAATAGGGGAAAGCCGACAGTCGCCCAAGAGCGCATGGTACGGAAGAATGTATCCTTGAAAGATACTACCAAAAGCAGAGAGGTTCCAAAAAAGAGTAAAGTTGCCCAAATGCCCTTGAGTATGGAGCAGACAGAGCTTAAAGATTCGAAATTACCCATGCCTACTGTGGTGGCGCAGAAGAGGGAGAGCATAAGAAAGAAGGGAAAAATCAAGCGTTTTCCCCAGAGAAGGGAATCAAAACCAGAAGTTCAGGGGTTAAAACTCCTGGTTTAGAAAAAAACTCCTCACAGAAAGTTTGTAGTCAAGAGACATGCCCTAGCTCCCTGGTTACCAGCCCTGCTCACGAGGGACAGCTGGGGGAGGAGCTAGCAAGCAGAGAGGGAAACCACAGATATAAACGCGAGGAATCTGGAGAGGAGGGAGGAAGTAGAGGGAGTGAAAGAAGTGCCAGAAATCCTAGAATCACCAAGGAGAAAGGAAGTGCAAGGAAAGCCCAGCAGAGGGATCCTCAAACTGCCCAGCAAAGGAGTGCCCGGGAGGGAGGTGCTCAGAGTGCAGGAAGGAGGTACACTGCAGGGGAAAGCAGCCTTAGGGAGAGGTGCTTTAGGAGACTGACTTCCAGTGACAGTGAATCTTCTGCTGAGAGAGAGGGGAGAAGGAGGATCTCTAGTTCCGAGCCCAATGCTGAAGTGAATGGGTCAGAGAGTCCTAGAAGGGGAAGAGGCCCTAGGAGCTCTGCAAGACTACACAAGGAAGGCACCCAGAGAGTGGAGGAAACTTCACCAGAAGCTCAGTGGAGAAAGACAGAACCAGCCAGAGGTTTTAAAGCTTACCCAGGGAAGGTTACAAGCCATGTGAGTAACCGACAGCATTCTCCAGAAATTTACATGGAAACTGAGCAGTCAGCTGTAAAGCCAGCTAGAAGCTTATTTCCTCAGAATAGGGTGAACAAGGTTAAATCCTCTAATAAGCCTTTGAAAGCTGAGGAGTTACCTAAAGGTAAAAACGTTCCTCAGAGAAGAGAAGAGTCTGCATTAAGCAGAGTCTTACAAATCTTAGAAAGCTTAAAGCAAGATAATTCTGAGTTCAAATCCAATGCTTCTCTGGTAGAATCAGACGTCGAGAGCATGGAGTTTGAAGCCTCTACGAGACAGGAATCTAGCTCTGACATGGAAAAAGAATGTCCTCTAGTTTCCATACAGTAGCTGAAAGCTAGAACGTTTTCCTGAAGCCTAGAAACTAGCAGCTGTTTTCAAAGACGCCGAGCTGAAAAGAATATGCAAATTAGGATTGCTGAGATTCTGAAAGCTTAACCCTTTCTTTGAAAGACTGTTGGTAAAAAGTGTAGAGCCTGCCAGACAGCAGGTTGGTTTTGAGAAGTGAGAAAACATTGTGCAGTTGAAGTTTTGCATTGCTGGATTACTTAAAGCTGTACCTGTTTTAAAGTCACCTTTTGAGGAGAAGGCTTTTTGGAGCACCAAATTTGCTTTACTGTTTTTGTATGAAGAAATACTTTGTTTGAGTTTGCTGATAAGTTGAATGTAGAAGCCTCTTGCCTTGTGGCTTTACTCTGGAAAATATCCACACCTTATGTTTGATATCTGGAACTGTTTATAAGAAGTTCCTTTGGCCTGAAGAATAATAAAAATCCTGCGTGCCTATATCCCTTCTCGGCTGAAGTTATTTCAACTGCGCAACTACAATTATAGGCATTTTTCAAATAAATAAAGACTATCACCATTCCCAACACCTAGGCAATCGCCTGGGGCGAAGGGCGTGGTGACACTACCAATAGCCAGATTAATATGAATAAAATACAATCTCTAAAATGCTTGTATGCAAATGCTAGAAGTCTAAAAAATAAGATGGGATAGTTAGAATATATAGCACTAAATGAGAGGTTAGAAATGATTGGAATCTCAGAGACATGGTGGAAGGAGGACAACCAGTGGGACACTGTGATACCTGGGTACATACTATATCATAATGATAGAGCTGATCAAATTGGTGGAGGGGTTGCGCTCTATGTTAGAGAGGGCATTGAGTCAGAAATTATTAAAGTTTTGCAGGAAACAAACATTTGCTGTAGAATCTCTATGGATTGAAATTCCATGTAAAAAAGGGAAGGCGATGTCAGTGGGGGTGTACTATTGACCGCCTGGCCAGAATGAACAAATGGATGATGAAATGCTCAAAGAAATCAAGGAAGCTAACAAATGTTACAGCACAGTAATAATAATGGGTGCTTTCAATTACCCCGGTATCGACTGGGTCAGTGTCACGGCAGGACATGTTAGGGAGATAAAGTTCCTAGATAAAATAAATGACTGCTTCTTGGAGTAGCTGGTTCATGAACTGACCAGAGGGGAAGCCATTTTGGACCTAGTTCTTAGTGGAACACCAGATCTGGTGCAAGACATAAGGGTGTTGGCGCCACTTGGCAATAGTGATCATAGCATGATCACGTTTGATTTAATTAGTGGAGGAGGGATGGTAAGGAAATCCGCAGTACTACCTTTTAACTTTTGAAAGGGAGGCTATGATAAAATGAGGAAAATAGTTAAGGAAAAACTAAAAGGAGCAGTTGCAAAGGTTAAAGACTTACATCAAGCTTGGGTGTTGTTGAAAAATACTATCTTGGAAGCCCAGACCAGCTGTATTCCACACTTTAAGAAAAGTGGAAGGAAGTAAAAAAAACTGCCAGTATGGTTTAAAGGTGAGGTCAGAGAGGTTGTTGTTGCCAAAAAAAAGCATCTTTTTGGAAATGGAAAAAAGAGCCAAATGACGTAAACTGGAAAGAGCACAAGCACTGGCAAGTTAAATGCAAGGTATTGATAAGGCAGGCAAAGGGAGAATTTGAGAAGAAGCTTGCTGCTGTAGGGATTAGGGATATGTTCCTGATTCATACCACTTGGGGACCCTTGTAAATGTCTGCTCTAATAAAAATATATGTCAACCAGGCTGTTGATATGGTGGGCAAAGAGAGGGCAGGCCAGCATTAGAAGAAACCATATAAGAAAAAACAAATCTTTGCAATGCATATTACTGAGTTGGAAGGCCCGGGAATAGTCATGCAAGTCTTGTACAAAAACATGTACACAGGAAACCACAAGCTGACATGAACAAAGTATATGCTGAGCACATCAGCCCTGAAGAAAGCAGATGGTTGACAGTTGGTAGGTATGGAGAAAGAGCAGACGAGAAAGGGAACCTAAGTGGGGATCAAAACAGGAACAAGAGGGATAGAAAGGAAATAACAGGAAACAGATGGTAAGAGGAGATGAGATACAAGGGGAGAGATAGATTTGGAAGCTGTGCACGTATACGGAAATCAGAAAATGTATATAAGTGATATTTTAATTTAATTTAATTTAATTAACAGGTTTTTTTATACCGCTTCTTCCATTGATCAGATGCGGTTTACATATAACAACAATCAACAGAGCAGGCTGTTTTACATATAACAGTAGTAACTTGGAGGTTGCTTTTACTAATTAACAGTTAACAAGTAACAATTAGAGAACTATATACAAATGTACAGGTTTAAACTATATACAGAGTTATTTATTTTTCAGTTTTCAGTGCATTATTTTGGTGTCACAGTACTTCATTCCTTATCTTAATATGTGTCATCTATGGTTGGGTTATCCTTTATCGAGCTGGATGGTGCTGGGTGAGTTTGTTTCGGAACCATAGTGCAGTGTGAAGAGATGAGTTTTAAGTTTTTTTCTAAACTCCTTGATTTCAGGTAATAGTCTTAATTCTTTTGGAATTGCGTTCCACAAAATGGGAGCTGCGTGGGAGAAGGCTTTCTTATTAGTGGATTTTTTGGCCCTAATGAATTCTTTTGGTATTGTTAGTTTATTTAGCTGGTCTCTCCTTTGGGGGTTATGTGTGGGTTCTGTTTTGATGAGGTTGTTTATTGTCCATGGTGCGGTTTTATTTATGCTTTTGTAGGTGGTTAAGAGAGTTTTGTATTCAATTCTGCTTTGAATTGGGAGCCAGTGTAAATATTCTAAAATCGGGGTGATGTGTTGGAATGGAGGGGCCTTTGTAATGGTCCTTGCTGCTGCGTTTTGAGCTAATTGTAATTTTTTTACGGTTTGCTTTGTTACACCAATTAGGATTTGATTTGCAAAGTCGAAGTGGGGGGTTATGATAGCTTGTATGACTCGTTGAAAATCCTGTAAGAGCATTAGTGGGCGGAGTTGCTTTAATATTTTCAGTTTAAAGTAGACTTTTTTTGTTATATTTCTTACGTGGGTATCCATGTTAAGGTGTCTATCCAGAATAACTCCCAGGTATTTTATTTCCTCTTTTAGTTTGATGTCGTTGTTCTGCAAAGTTATATGTGCTGGGGGAATGAAGGTTGTGCTTTTGGTTACTATTAGAGCTTCAGTTTTTGCGTGGTTGAGGTAGAGGTTTTTTTCATTTAGCCAAGTGGTTATTTCATTGAGGCATTCATTAATTAGTTGTATAGGGACATTAGGTATTTTGAAGGGGACATACATCATAATGTCGTCCGCATATAGGTGATATAGGACATTAAATTTTTTAAAGATATTACAGATAGGTTTTAAGTAAATATTAAATAGTAACGCTGATAATGCTGACCCTTGTGGGAGGCCTAGCTCTTGATTGTATGTTTCAGAAGTGAGGTTACCGATTTGAACCGTTTGGGTTCGGTCTGTTAGGTAAGAGGTAAACCATTTTAGAACTGTAGATTTTATACCTATTTGCCTAAGGTTTTTAATCATTGTTGAATGGTGTACACTGTCGAAGGCTGCAGAGACATCAATGAATATAAGTAGGAAAGCATGTTTTGAGTTGTCTATTCCTCTTACAAGCGTGTCGAATAGAACTGTTAGGAGTGATTCTACGCCATGTCTTGGGCGGAACCCATACTGTTGTTCATCAAGTGGGGCTGAGCTATCAATGTACTCTTGAGTTTGGAGTTGTACGGCTTTTTCAATTAATTTGGCCATAAACGGGATACTTGATATGGGTCTGTAGGATTTAGGTGATGATTTGTCGAGGGTGGGGTTTTTTAGGATTGGGCGAATCTGTGCGTGTTTTAGTATAGGGGGTAAGTATCCATTTTTTAGCGAAAGATTTATTATTGGGAGTATGAATTGAGAGAGTATGTCTAGGGAATTCTTTATCCAGTTCACTGGACACGGGTCGAGTAGTGATGTGGTAGTGTTAATGTTTGTGATTATGTTTTTGAGCTCCACTTTGGTGAGGGGTTGGAATTCAGACCATTCGTCTGTGTCAAGTATATGAGAAGCGTTTACTGGTGTTGGTAGTGAGGGGTGAAATGTTTTTTTGTTCTTGTAGTAGTTTGCCAATGTCTGAGGCGTGATGTCTGTGATTTCATTGCTGGAGATATGAATATTATTTGTCAGTTTTTGTACTATTGAGAATAGTTCTCTGGGTCTATTTATTGCCTTATTTAATATAGTGGTGTGATAATTTTTCTTGGCATTGTTTATTGCGTCTTTGTAATTGTTAAGGAGCGTGAGGTATATGTCTTTTGCAGTTGTGTCTTTATTTTTCCTCCATTTATATTCGGCTTTCCTTAATTTCTTTTTCAATAGTTTTAGATCCTTATTGTACCATGGGGTTTGGTTAGCCTTGGATTGTGTGTTTTTCTTAGTCATTTGTTTTTTCGCTGCGGCATTATTGATGGTTTTGTGCCAGTTGGTTACTGCTGCGTCCAGGTCTGGTGGAAAGGTAGACAAGTTGGGAATAATTGAGTCAAGGAATTCTTCTTCATTGTATTTTTTGAATCTTGAGGTTGGTGCATTATTTTGAGTTCGTTTAGCTGGTGTTTTGTTTATTGTGATATTAAAGTTTAGGATGTAGTGGTCTGACCATGGGATCGGTGTGCAACCTAGGGAAGTGGGGTCATAGTGTTGGTAGAGTATATTTGGCAAGAAGACCAAGTCTAGGATACTACCTTTTCCGTGTGTGCTGGTGTTTATTATTTGGTGAAAATCCATGTCTATTGTTGATTCTAGAAAGAAAGCTGCGGATGAGGCTGGTAAGGATGGGAGGTTAAAGTCACCAAGCATTAGAATTGGGTATTTATCAGATGATGAACTTAGAAAGTCAATTAACGGGTCCAAGTTTTCTGCTTGTTGGTCTGGTGGTCTGTAAATTAGGCAGATTGTTATGTTGTCAATTTTCACAAGGATGGTATCTATGTTGTTAGGTAGGGTCGATGTTATTTTTTTAGCTTTTAGATCCTTTTTTGACATTATTAGAACTCCACCACCTTTTTTGTGAGTTCTATGTGTGTAGAATGTGTCATAGTTATTGTTGCTTAGTTGATTCAGGTAGACGCTGTCTGTGTCTGATAGCCATGTCTCGGTTATACATAGTATATCTGGGTTTTGATTGTCTAATAGTTCTGTGAATATAGGTAACTTATTTTTCATTGATCTGGCATTGACTAGTATTATTGATTTTGATTCAAGATTTTTGCATGGCGTCGTGTTTGATAATTGAGTGGGTGAGGAATATTTGATATGGATTAATCTGTGGCTGCTCATTTTGGGGTGTTGTGCTATGTATGGATGCCATGATGAGGGGTTGCTTCTAGTTAGACTGTGTATGATGGGGATGTTTTTGATGTTGTTGTTTTGTAGGCTATGTGCAAGGGTTATTAGCACAGCTATAGTGATGCTAAGTAATGTGATTTTCCTATTATGGGAGTTAAGTGGTTGCATTTTGGCTGGGATATTATACTATCAACAGTAAATAATAGATTCAATGTAAATGTAGGTACAGTTGAATCGGTTGGATACAGTAGGTGGGTAAATTCTATGTAATGGTGGTTACATTTGAAGCTACTGGCAACAGTAAAAAGATAGTTTCAATGGATATGCAAGTACAGCTGTTAAAAATGGCAACAGTATATATAACGTTTCAATGGAAATGCAGTTACAGCTGGCAATGCTGGCAACAGTATAAGGTTGTTTCAATGAATAAGCAATTACAGCTAGCAATGAATAAGCAATTACAGCTAGCAAAACTGGTAACATTGATTGCGTACTTTCAGTGTAATGCAGGTGCTGTTTGAGATTAGTGGCGACATTAAAAATTTCCTGGGAACAGTTGCTATGTAATTGCAGGAGCTAATGTGATTGGTTATGATTATTGCACTGGGAGGGAGGAGACATTCTGGAGGTGTCTGGTGTCTGGTGACCGACAGAAGCACTCCTCCCTGTTGCCTGTATTGTCCATCAGTTATCTAATAAACAGAGATTTTGATTGCACCTGTACTGAATTTTGGATCTGGACCTTACAGGAAAATAGTGATAATTAGTGATTGGTCTTTTGTGGGTAACGGGCTCACACTGCGGAAGCAAAAACGCGTAATAAAGACTTTTTCAAGTACATAAATAGCAAAAAACCTGTGAGTCAGTTGGTCCATTAGATGATAGAGGGGTTAAAGGGGCACTAAGAGGTGACAAGGCAATAGTGGAGAGACTGAATGAATTCTTTGCTTCGGTCTTTACTGAGGAAGATGTAGGAATGTTACCCATGACTGAAGTGGTATTTAAAGGTGCGTAAGAATTGAAGGAAATATCGATACATCGGGAAGATGTATTACAACTATTTGATAAACTGAAGAGTAGCAAATCACCTGGACAGGATGATATACATCCAAGGGTGTTGAAAGAACTGAAATATGAGATTGCAGACCTGCTATTAGTAATCTGTGAACTATCATTAAAATCATCTGTAATACCTGAAGATTGGAGGATGGCCAACGTAATGCCAATTTTTAAAAAGGGTTCCAGGGGTGATCCGGGAAACTACAGACCGGTGAACCTGATGTCAGTACCGGAAAAAATAGTAGAAACCATCATAAAGAAGAAAATTGCTGAACATGTAGATAGTCATGGCTTAATGGGAGACAGCCAACATGGTTTTAGACAAGGAAGATCTTGTCTTACTAATTTGTTGTTTTTTTGAAGGTGTGAATAAACAGGTAGACAAAGGTGAGTCGGTTGATATAGTGTATTTGGACTTTCAGAAATCCTTTGACAAGGTCCCTCATCAGAGACTTTTCGCAAAACTAAAGAGTCATGGGATAGGAGGCAGTGTACTATTGTGGATCAGGAACTTGTTAAAAGATAGAAAGCAGAGGGTAGGGCTAAATGGCCAATTTTCCCAATGGAGAAAGATGAATAGTGGTGTACTCCAGGGATCTGTGCTGGGTCCGCTGCTTTTTGACATATTCATAAATGACCTGGAAAAGGGAATAACGAGTGAGGTTATCAAATTTGCAGATGACACAAAACTATTTAAAGTTGTTAAAACCCATGAGGATTGTGGAAAATTGTAAGAGGATGAATTGGAAGACTGGGCATCAAAATGGCAGATGAAATTTAATGTGGACAAGTGCAAAGTTATGCACCTAGGGAAGAACAACCCAAACTATGGTTACACGATGCAAGGTTCCACATTAGGAACCACCACCCAGGAAAAAGATTTAGGAGTCATTGTGGATAACATGTTAAAACCCTCTGCCCAGTGTGCAGTGGCATCCAAGAGAGCAAATAGAATGCTAGGTATCATAAAGAAAGGAATGGAAAATAAAATAAAGGATATTATAATGCCTCTGTATCGTTCCATGGTGCGACTGCACCTTGAATATTGTGTGCAATTCTGGTTGTTGTATCTTAAAAAGGATATAGCATTTTTAGAAAAGGTTCAGAGAAGAGCCACCAAAATGGTAAAGGGGATGGAAGGATACCCCTATGAAGAAAGGCTAAAAAGGTTAGGGCTCTTTAACCTGGAAAAGAGACGCCTGAGGGGAGATATGATAGAAGTCTATAAATTAATGAACGGAGTGGAATGGGTAAACGCAGATCGATTTTTTACGTTATCAGAATATAGAAAGACTAGGGGACATGCAATGAAGCTACAGGGTAAACTATTTAAGACATATAAGAGAAAATATTTTTTCACTCAACGTGTAATCAAACTCTGGAATTTGTTACCAGAGGATGTAGTAAAGGCTGTTAGTGTAGCTGGGTTTAAAAAAAGTTTGGACAAGTTCCTGGATGAAAGGTCCATAAACCATTATTTAAAAGGGACCCAGGATATGAGTGCTTGACCCAATACAAGCATCGTGGAACCTGTGTCTTTTGGGGAAACTGCTAGGTATGTATAACCTAGATTGGCCACTGTTGGGAACAGGATACTGGGCTTGATGGACGTTGGTCTGACCCAATATGGCATATCTTATGTTCTTATGTTCTAAGGTGACAAGAGCTTGGATAAGGGTCTTAGTCACTGGCATAAATTCTGCCCAAGCAGCCCCCATAATGCGGAGGGGGGGGGGCAGCAGAAATGTGGCCTACACAGCGGTGGCGGCAGCAGCATGGCAAACTTATTTTAATATATTTTCCGCGTTGCTCAGCTCTTGTAAATTCGCTGCGCAGTATACCGTATTTCCCAGATTATAAGTAGCCCCTGTATTTAAGTCTCAGTGCAGAATTTGGCATTTTCACAGGTAAAATCATAGTATAAATCGCTCCTGTGTATAAGTCGCCAGCAAAAAAAATAAAGCATGTGACAACACTGCTGTTTTTTAAAACTGAATTTATTCTGTTTCATTTTCACCTTACAATAACACTCTGGAATAAATCTCATTCTGCATCAGATTTGTTCTGTATTACTGTCAGGAAAGCCGTTGAAGTCCTCATCTTCCCATAGGTGATGCAACACAGCTTTGAATCTTCTTTTGACGGAAATGTCAAGCAGTTGAAGCATTTTTGTCATACCACCAGGTATAATAACTGTGACAGTTCAGAGTTTTTATTTTCTTTTTAATGACTTCATTGAAATGGGCTCTCATGCTATCCATGACAGCTTTCTGTCTCTTGAAAAATCTATCCGGCCGCTTACTAAAACAGCGCTGCAGCCATTTCAACATCATGTTCTCATCCATCCATCCTTTCTCATTCACATCGACAATAACGTTGGTTGGTAGAGCTTCACGTGGCATTGTCTTCCTTTTGAATATAATCATAGGTAGCAGCTGCTTTCCACTTGCACAGCAGGCCAGCATCACTGTAGAATGTGTCTATTCATGTCCGATGGTTCTAATATTTATTGTTCTAACCCTCTTTTGACTGACTGTTCTCCCTAATGGGATGCCAAAGGTTAGGGGGACCTTGTCCATGTTGATTCTGAAGTCCAGTGTCACCATGTATTCGATGATTTCTTTGTTTATGAATTCCCTGAAATTCGGTACTTTATCCAAGAGATTAGCAGGAAGCTGTTGACACATGGTTGTTCTTTGTCTAATGCTTAATTTGTTTCTTATCATAAATCGGTAGCACCACGAATGACCAGTCTTGAATCCCTCGATATTCATTTCCCTGGCAATATGAACAGCTTTGAATTGCACCTGCATAGTGGACAGTTCACGGACCTGGGCCCTCTGCTCTATGATGAACTGAAGCAGACATGCTTCTAATTCAGGCCACCATGCTTTGCGCCCTTGATTTGCCTTCTTGCTGCGTCTCATCAAGGTTAGTTTCCCCTGTGTCTTCCTCCAGTCTCTAACTAATTTCTTAGTTATCCCAAAAGTTTGCTTGGCAGCTCTGTTACCATGTTCTTCTGTGTAATCAATAACTTTCAATTTGTATTCTGCAGTGTATGAGTTCCGCACCTTTGGTGTCACTATTTTCTGTGGGGTTAAAAATAACATTTGTGTTGTAACTGAAATTCATCCGGCATGCTATTTACAAGTATAGTCCAAGTACGTACCAATCTGCTGATTGGAGGGTCTGCTTGCAAGTGTTGGGTGTAGAGCAGAGGGCCCAGGAAGAAAGACCGTCCACTGCGCAGGTGTGAGTATTTATATGTGGTTTGAGGAGCGTGGCCCACCGCGTAAATTTATTAGATAGATCACTCTGTTGTATAGGTCGCGCCATCATTTCCTGATGTAAAAAAACATGACTTATAATCTGGGAAATACGGCAAGCATGGCTTACCACAGCGTGCCTTCTTTGGATGGAAGGATTTGCTTCAGGAGGCCGTTCTGCTTGACATAGGCACTACTCATCTGGGAGGCGACACTGCCTTTCTGTCCCCCTTTGCACCTTGACACAGAGACTTCTATTCACCTCTTGGAAGTATCATCTTTACAGTTGATGGACATGGACTTCTCTTCTACCTCTTCAGCTCTACAGGCAGCATGGGGTCAGTTGGAGAGAGAGACAGCATCACAGATCGGGATTCCTCCATCTGTTCTTCGGAGCTTGGCCCACCAGAACCTTACCTGTGGGATTCCCCAGTGACTGACCTGCCTTCCGCTATGGGGACACCCAAGGTGACTGGATAGTTGCCAGTCTCTGGCCTGTCTTCTCCAGAATCCGTCTCATTTCTTCCACAAGAATGGTCTTCCCACCTGGGGAAAGAAATCTCAGGCCGAAGGGACTAAGGTTTCTAGTCCTATAGGCACTCCTTGTGGCTTTGGTCAAGCCACTTAACCCTCCATTGCCTCAGGTATACATTTATGTATTTATTTATTTATTTAACGGTATTTCTATACCGCCTTATCATACAATCAAAGCGGTGTCATAGCAATACAATCAATAGTGGGGAAGGGTAGGTCATGCAGTGAAAAATGTTATGAATTGCGTGTAAGAGGGTAGTGTAACAGATTAGGTTGAACTAGGTACATTGTGACCTATATTACAGCATGAGCTATGATACATGTAGATTGTGAGCCATTTGGGGATGAGAGAATGTATTCAGTACCTGCTTGTAGTGATTGTAAACTACTCTGATGCCCTTCAGCCTGGGTGGTATATCAAGAAATTGCATAAACATAAACATGGCAATTTGGATCCATCGGCCTTGGGTCCCTCTTGCTCTTTCTCCTATTGCTCAGAGGAAAGTCTCTCATTGTGGGGCAGAGGTGCTGCACTTGGTATCCTTTGGCAAGAATCTAGCCTTGCATTCTGGGGGATCAACCAGAGACTTCATGCATGAAGAAGAACAACTACTGGTGTCAGACAACCAGGATGATTCTCTCATTGGCTGTCTGTTTTGGAAAGAGGAGCTGGCGATGCTGATTAATCAAGTTTCCTCTGCCCTGCAGCTGTCGGATGCTGTGTCAGCAGAGCAGGAGCTGCAAGTGTATCCCTTCTGATCAGGGATTCAAAAACCCTCCAGGGTGTTTCCCTCCCAGAGGTCCTTAAGAGCATGATACACATGGAATGGGATTTACCTGCTGCCCCACTAAAAGGGGGCATGGTCATGAGTCGGCTCTACAACCTCCTCAGGAAGACCTTGCTGCCTGGATGTGATTGCTCCAGATAGATGTGCAGGTGATGGCCATTGTTAAACGCACCACCATTCTGGTGGAGGATAGTGAAGCCTTCAAGGACCAAGTGGCTTGAAAGGTTAAGGCTTTCCTAAACAGCTAGATTTTGGTCACCTCCCTTATTCTCCAGACAGTAATTTGCAGAGGTCTTACGACTTGTGCCCTACTCCATTGAATTCATTCACTCCCGCTGGATGATACTTCATAAGAACATAAGATATGCCATCCTGGGTCAGACCAAAGCCCATCAAGCCCAGTGTACTGTTTCCAGCAGCAACCAATCTAGGTCACAAGTACCTGTCAGATTCCCAAAGAGGTACACAAATTTCACGTTGCTTACTTCTGGGTAAACAGTGGAATTCCCTGGTCCTCTTTAGTAATGGTTTATGGACTTTTCCTCCAGCAACTTGTCCAAACCTTTTTTAAACCAAGTTACATGAACAGCTTTTACTAATCCTCTGATAATTAACTCCAGAGATTGATTATGCATTGGGTGAAAAAATATTTTCCTGATTATTCTTAAATGTGCTACATTATAGCTGCATTGTGTGTCCCCTTCTTCTTTTTGAAGGAATAAAAGCCAATTTATGTTTACCCTTTCCACTCCATTCATTTTATAGAACTCTATCATATCTCCCCTCAGTATCCCTTTTCTAAGTTGAGGAGCCCTAACCTTTTAACCTTTCCTCATAGGGGTATCCTTCCATGCTCTTTATCATTTTGGTGACTCTTTTCTGTACCTTTTCTAATTCTGCTATATCCTTTTTAAGATATGGCGACCAGAATTGCACACAATAGTCAAGTCGCGGTCGCACCATGGAACAAAACAGAAGCATTATAATATTATTGGTTTTATTCTCCATTCCTTTCCTTATGATTCCTAGTATTCTATTTGCTTCCTTGGCTGCCGCTGCACACTGGGCAGGACATTTCAAAGTATTATCTAGGATGATGCCTAAATCCTTTTCCTGGGTGGTGGTTCCTGGATAGGGAAGAACAACCCTAATGTGGTTTGTTCTTCCCTACATGCATAACTTTGCACATGTCCACATTAAATTTCATCTGCCATTTGGACACTCAGTCTTCCAGTTTTATCAAGGTCCTCTTGCATTTTTTCACAATCCTCTTGTATTTTAACAACTGAATAATTTTGTGTCATCTGCAAATTTGATCGCCTCACTTGTTATTCCCATTTCCAGGTCGTTTACACATATGTTAACAAGCAGCGGGCTCAGCACAAAATCCCTGGGGTACTCCACTATTCGCCCTTCTCCACCGAGAAAATTGGCCATTTAGCCCTACTCTCTGTTTTCTATCTTTAACCAGTTTTTGATCCACGATAGTGCATTGCCTCCTATCCCATGACTTTTAAATTTTGCCAAGAGTCTCTCATGAGGGACCTTATCAAAGGCTTTCTGAAAATCCAGATACACTATATTGGTCACCTTGGCTTTGTCTGTCTGTTTATTTACACCTTCAAAAAAATATAACAGATTAGTAGGACAAGAATTTCCTTGACTAAATCTATGTTGGTTTTCTCCTATTAAACCATGACTATCTACATGTTCATTGAGTGGAGGAGTAGCCTAGTGGTTAGCACAACTGCCTCATACCCAGAAGATCAAGGGTTTGATTCCCACTGGCACTCCTTGTGACCTTGGGCAAGTCACTTTACTCTCCATTGCCTCTGAAGAAAAGGCTGGCAATCTACTTCCAATGATACATTGCCAAGAAAACCCAGAGATAGCTGGGTCGCAATGAGTCAACACTGACTTGATGGCACTAAAAACAACCTAGACATTCATTAATTTTATTCTTTATAATGTTTTCTGTCACGTTGCCCAGTACTGATGTCAGGCTCACTGGTCTTTAATTTCCTGGATCACCCCTGGAAACCTTTTTAATAATTGGTGTTACATTGGCTACTCTCCAGTCTTCAGGTACTGCAGATGATTTTAATGATACTTAACAGATTACTAATTGGTATGAAATCTTATATTTCAGTTCTTTCAGCACCCTGGGATGTATACCATCCCGTCCAGGTGATTTGCTACTCTTTAGTTTATCAAATAGTTGTATATCTTCCCAGCATGTCTTCCCAGTTTACTGAGATGTGTTTAAATTCTGATACATCACTTTAAATACCACTGTGAGTTGGTGGATTGTCAGTTCCTTGATTGTACGCGAGCTCGACCCCGAGGGAGCTCAGCTGTACCTTTTTGGCTCCACCCCTCCAGCAGCGTGTCTCAGAGCAGCTCTACCCAATCGGGGCACAGCTCTCCATTTAAAAGGAGAAGCCACAGGCACAGCATCCTCTCTTGCTCTGCTTAGCTCCAGGAGGAGCTGAGCCATCTACCTGAGTCGAAGCCTCATCGAAGGGAGCCTGCCCTGCTCCAGAAGATCGGCGGCAAGAAAAGAGCAAGCCAGATACAAAAGACCTTGCTGCACACAAAAGAGCTCTTCGGGGGAAGCTGCTTTTTGGCTCCACCCCTCCAGCAGCGTGTCTCAGAGCAGCTCTACCCAATCGGGGCACAGCTCTCCATTTAAAAGGAGAAGCCACAGGCACAGCATCCTCTCTTGCTCTGCTTAGCTCCAGGAGGAGCTGAGCCATCTACCCGAGTCGAAGCCTCATCGAAGGGAGCCTGCCCTGCTCCAGAAGATCGGCGGCAAGAAAAGAGCAAGCCAGATACAAAAGACCTTGCTGCACACAAAAGAGCTCTTCGGGGGAAGCTGCTTTTTGGCTCCACCCCTCCAGCAGCGTGTCTCAGAGCAGCTCTACCCAATCGGGGCACAGCTCTCCATTTAAAAGGAGAAGCCACAGGCACAGCATCCTCTCTTGCTCTGCTTAGCTCCAGGAGGAGCTGAGCCATCTACCCGAGTCGAAGCCTCATCGAAGGGAGCCTGCCCTGCTCCAGAAGATCGGCGGCAAGAAAAGAGCAAGCCAGATACAAAAGACCTTGCTGCACACAAAAGAGCTCTTCGGGGGAAGCTGCTTTTTGGCTCCACCCCTCCAGCAGCGTGTCTCAGAGCAGCTCTACCCAATCGGGGCACAGCTCTCCATTTAAAAGGAGAACGCCACAGGCGCACCCGCGCCTTGCGGGCCCGCGCCTGAGGGCCGCGCAAGAGGGCCCTTTGGCACGGCCCTTAGGCAAAGGCACCCCCAAGATCGTCACAGAAACATAACAGAAAAAACGACGCTGAGACTACACCTCCCTCTTGGTACAGCTGAGCTCCCTCGGGGTCGAGCTCGCGTACAATCAAGGAACTGACAATCCACCAACTCACAGTGGAAACGCAGAATACCAACTCCGAAGACGCCGAACTGCCTAAAGAGCTGAAACTCTGGGGCACGTAAGTCACACTCATTTGAGTGATTTTTAAACTATCAACACTGCTTCATTACTTATATGAATTAACTGCACTCCTAACAATAATTGAATGTATAGTTCTGTTTAAATCATCTGATTGCAGCAGCACCACTCTCTACAGCTAGGATTATCCTCCTGCCTCTCATAAAAATACTAATTTAAAGGGTAGAAATTCATGTTTGGGACTAGAATCCAAGATCAGTGTTGGGCACTCTAGTGACTAGTTCCCTCTGGATACTGTTGTTAGCTTCCAGCGTTTACAGGCCATATTAGGTATTACCATGTTTGTCCAGATCGATACTGTAAACCCAGGGATAGGCCAGTGTTGTTAACTACCATCGTTTATAGGCCATATTTGGTATTACCATGTTTGTCCAGATTGATACCTTAAACCCAGAGATATGCCAGTACTGATGCTATGTTAGAGCAATGTCATCTTTAGCTAGATAAGAACATAGGGACTTGGGATGTACCATAGTGGGTCAGACCAAGAGTTCATCAACAGATCCAGCTGCACACACACGAAACAGGCTCCCTCCACGGGACAGGCTCCCGCACCGCGACAAACCCAGCTCCACATCCACGGGACAGACCCCCGCAACAGGGCGACCACCACAGATCCGGCTCCACCTCCACGGGACAGGCTCCCTCCACGGGACAGGCTCCCGCACCGCGACAGATCCAGCGTCACATCCACGGGACAGGCTCCCTCCACGGGACAGGCTCCCGCACCAAGACGACCGCCACAGATCCAGCTCCACATCCACTCTGTCCGACACATCCACGGGACAGGCTCCCTCCACGGGACAGGCTCCCGCACCGCGACAGACCCAGCTCCACATCCACGGGACAGGCCCCCGCACCAAGGCGACCAACATAGATCCAGCTCCACACACACGGGACAGGCTCCCTCCACGGGACAGGCTCCCGCACCAAGGCGTCCGCCACAGATCCAGCTCCACATCCACGGGACAGGCTCCCTCCACGGGACAGACTCCCGCACCGCATCAGATCCAGCTCCACATCCAAGGGACAGGCTCCCTCCACGTGACAGGCTCCCGCACCGCAACAGATACAGCTTCACATCCAAGGGACAGGCTCCCTCCACGGGACAGGCTCCCGCACCGCAACAGATACAACTTCACATCCCCAGGACAAGCCCCTGCAACAAGTACAGCTCTCCTCAAAAAAGCAAACAACAGACGAAAACCTAAGGACACAGGCGTCGCCCTATCAGAACATCACAAGCTATCAACATGCACACCACATACTTCCTCCCACTATACCTACTAGTCACACAACTCCTCCCACCAACTACACACCCCCACTACCCCCAAACAAACACACCATGGTACCCACCAACTGCACTGCCATATCTCGGTCCACAACACACACACAAAGAGACACTCGCAACCTCCCAAACAA
The DNA here is from genome assembly GCA_033557465.1 of Ichthyophis bannanicus. Lineage (NCBI taxonomy): Eukaryota > Metazoa > Chordata > Amphibia > Gymnophiona > Ichthyophiidae > Ichthyophis > Ichthyophis bannanicus. The sequence goes on along the minus strand of CM066032.1, from coordinate 1,198,887,775 downwards.
AGAGACAAAACAGACACAAATCAAACCCCAACACCGGCCCTAAGGAAGCACACGTCGCAACAACCTCTTCCACAAAGAAAACATCAATTGAGCTCATAAACGCCAGATCCATCTGCAACAAGATACACACTCTGGTAGACCACATTGAAGAGCGACAGCCAGACATAATATGCATCACAGAGACATGGCTCAACCCTACCGACAGTGTACTACTCAACCAACTAGTACCGAACAACTACTCAGCATACAACTGCCCACGCATCCACAAGCGTGGAGGTGGAGTCCTAATAATAGCAAAAACAGAACTCAAGTTCAAGACACTGAATCTCACAGATACAAAGCAGTGTAACACAATTAGCATCAAGAACAAGAATATTGCAATCTGCCTAACCTACAGAGCACCCCGTGCTCCACCCGACGAACTAGCCTTCATACTCGAAGAAGCCTGTGCCATAACGTCAAACAACAGACCAGCACTACTAATCGGAGACTTCAACCTCAAGTCCGCCAATACAAAAGATGCAGAGGCCTTCCTTCAGGCAATGTCATCACTTCAATTCACACAGATAGTCAATGCACCAACACACAGACTAGGATCATCCCCAGACCTCATCTTCGCATCAAACTACCTAACTTCAAGAGACCTAATCTCTACACCCACCATCACCCCAGTACCATGGTCTGACCATTACTTAATCGAGACAAATCTGCAATCACAAGAAGACTGGACAAGCGAAAGAGCGAACTTCCCACACACAAAGACGATTCAAGTCCTTTGACAAGGACGAATTCATCCAGGACACAATACAACACTTGAACATTGACTCAGAGGACATGGAGGAACAAGTTTCCAACTGGAACAATGTCCTAGCTAACGCCGCCAAACCATCCGTTGACAGGACCAAGAAACAACACCACAACAAGAGACAAAACAAACCATGGTACTCAGCAAAAATACGACAGGAAAAGAGGGAGCTCAGGAAAATTGAACGGAGATGGAGAAAAAACAAAACTACTTCCGACCAACATCTTTACCTAACAAAGCAAAAACAATACAATGAACACATCAACCAATCAAAGAGAGAATTCCACACAAACCTGATAAATTCTTCCATCAACAAACCCAGAGAACTTTTCGAAATAGTAAAAACCCTGACAAAAGAGCAAGCAGCAGAAAGAGAAATACAAGTGGATCCACAGATATTCGCCGACCACATCAAAGACAAATTTCACTCCACAGAGCGCTCAACACCCAGTAGAACCAACAGAACGAACGTCCACCCCAAAACCTGGGGCACATTCCACTCACCCTCAAAAGAGCAGATATCAGACATCATCTCCACAATCAACACAAGCACTGCTCCTACAGACCCTTGCCCAGTGTCATGGGTCAAAGCCACCAAAGCAAGCCTCATACCAAACATTCATAAAATGGTACACAACTCACTCACTCAAGGACTCATGCCACAGCAATTAAAGCTTGCCTCAGTAAGACCAATCACAAAGAAAACTTCTCTCGACAAAAAGGACCCAGCAGCATACCGACCAATCTCCAGCATACCCTTCCTCACAAAAATAATCGAAAAGACGGTTCAACTACAACTTCAGGAACACATTGACGAACACGGAACTCTCGACGACAACCAACACGGATTTCGTCCCAACCATGGAGTCGAAACTCTCCTGATCTACCTCTTCGACAGCATCATAAGAATAATTGACGACATCAGGAATGGAATTATAATGATCTTCATCGACATCTCCTCAGCGTTCGATACAGTTGATCACAATATACTCCTGGAGAGACTGAAGAACACTGGTATACACGGTACCACTCTAAAATGGTTCCACTCGTACCTAACAGAAAGACAGCTACAGGTCAAGGTGGGACAGGACACCTCCCGGCCCATAAACGTCCAACAAGGAGTACCACAAGGATCCGCACTCTCAGCACTCCTTTTTAACATCTACATCCAACCAATATGCAACATTATGAAAGAGAACAACATCCAATACACAATATACGCAGACGATATAATGGTATACTCCCCGATATCAATCGAAAACCCGGACTTCTCTAAAATAGCAGACTGCCTTACCCAAATGGCGAAGTGGTGCCAAAACAACAATCTAGCTATAAACTACAACAAGACTGAAGCTTTAATCATCACTCGAAACCAAAGCTTCACACACCCACCAAACATAAAGATACAAAGCACCACGATACCGATAAGATCGGAGGTGAGATACCTTGGGGTTACTCTGGACAGTAAACTCAACCTCAAACCACACATAGACAAAACAATCCAAAAAGCATATTACAGGATGTGAATCATCAGGAGACTGAAACCACTCCTCACTCCAGAACACTTCCGTACAGTCTGTCAAGCACTGATAACCCCAATACTGGACTTCTGCAATCCGATATACCTCGGACTACCAAAACAAGCTCTCAAACCACTACAGCTGGCACAAAACACTGCAGCTCGAATCATATCCGGAGCCGCAAGGCAGGAGCACATCACACCTACACTAAAGGACTTACACTGGCTCCCAATCATTGCTCGCATCAGATACAAGACTATCATAAACCTATTTAAGATAAAAGAACACACATCAGCCAACAGCCTCCACCTGCTCATACAACCGGAAACCAGCGCACGTCCCAGAAGAAGTCAAACACGCAACCGAGTCAGCACCCCAAATGAGTACAAGCACACACGCAAGGACACAACAGACAGAGCTCTCTCCATGGCTGCTCCAACAATATGGAACAATCTACCGGACGATCTAAGGGCAACTCCAGACCTCAAAGACTTCAGAAAACAACTGAAAACCATGCTGTTCATAGAGCACTATGGTCACATCACATAACCTAAGAGAATGGATAACAGCACTCCAATCCTCCCAAACAACTGAATATATATAAAATATGATTCTAGCACCACTGTAAATAGCCCACCCTGTATATAGCTCAAACAAATCAAGCACCCAACACATCCCTCACACAACTAAGTTTTATCCTCACTGCATGTACAACACACACACTTTACCTGATTGCTTGCTGTGATACCACCTTGATTATTAAGATAAGGCGGTTTAGAAATACTGTTAAATAAATAAATAAATAAATAAATTTCAGTCATGGTTAACTTCTCTACATCTTTTCCAGTAAAGACTGAAACAAAGAATTCATTCAGTCTTTCCACTATAGCCTTGTCCTCCCTTAGAGCCCCTTTCACTCCTCTATTATTTAATGGTCCAACTGACTCTCTCACAGGTTTTTTGCTGTGAATGTACTTGAAATGTTTTTTTATTATGCATTTTTGCTTCCACGGCAAGCTTCTTTTCAAATTCTTTCTTTGACTGTCTTATCAATGCTTTGCATCTAACTTGCCAGTGCTTGTATTGTTTCCTGTTTTTGTCATTGGCCCCTTTTTCCATTTCTTGAAAGATGATTTTTTGGCTACAACAGTATCTCTGATCTGATCTTTAAACCATGCTGGCAGTCATTTGGCTTTCCTTCCACCTTTCTTAAGGAATGGAATACATCTGGTCTGGGCTTCCAAGATAGTATTTGTAAACAATGCCCATGCTTGATGTATACCTTCAACCTTTGTAGCAGCTCCTTCTAATTTTTTATTAACTGGTTTTCTCATTTTATCATAGTCTTCCTTTTGAAAGTTAAAAGCTAGTGCTGTGGATTTCCTTGCTGTTCTCCACGATTTATTAATTCAAATGTGATCATGTTATGATCATTATTGCCAAGCGGCCCCAACACCATTATCTCTTGCACCAGATCCTGAGTTCCACTAAGGACTAGGTCTGAAATAACTTCCTCTTGTGTTGGTTCATGAACCAGCTGCTCCAAGAAGCAATCATTTATTTCATCTAGAAACTATCTCCTTAGCATGTCCTGCTGTGACATTGACCCAATTGATACTGGGGTAATTGAAATCACTCATTATAACTGTATTGTAACTTTTATTAGCCTCCCTGATTTTTTCAGCATTTCATCATCCATTTGTCCACTCTGGTTAAGCAGACGGTAGTACACCCTCACTGCCATTGCCTTCCCCTTTTTAGAAGGAATTGCTATCCATAGAGATTCTACAGTGTATTTTGTTTCCTGCAAAACTGTTATCCTGTTTGACTCAATGCCCTCTGTAACACAGAGCGCAACCCCTCCACCATTTAATCTACCCTATCACTGCAATATAGTTTGTATCATAGTGTCCCTTTAGTTGTCCTCCTTCTACCAGGACTCTGAGATTCTAATAATATCTAACCTTTCATTTAGTGCTACAGGATATTCTAACTCTTCCATCTTACTTTAGACATGCTGGGAAGATATGCTGAGAAGACATGCTGGGAAGATATACAACTATTTGATAAACTAAAGAGTAGCAAATCACCTGGATGGGATGGTATACATCTTCTCCTATGGTAAAGGGGATGGAAGGATACTCCTACGAAGAGAGGCTAAAAAGGTTAGGGCTCTTCAGCCTGGAAAAGAGACGGCTGAGGGGAGATATGATAGAGGTCTATAAATTAATGAATGGAGTGGAACAGGTAAACGTAGATTGATTGTTTACATCATCAGAATATAAAAAGACTAGGGGACATGCAATGAAGCTACAGGATAACCTATTTAAGACTAATAAGAGAAAATATTTTTTTCACTCAATGTGTAATCAAACTCTGGAATTTGTTACTGGAGGATGTACTAAAAGCTGTTAGTGTAGCTGGGTTTAAAAAAGGTTTGGACAAGTTCCTGGAGGAAAGGTCTATAAACCATTATTAAAAGGGACTCGGGATATCATTGCTTGACCCAATACAAGCATTGAGGAACCTGTGTCTTTTGGGGAGACTGCTAGGTACTTATGACCTAGATTGGCCACTGTTGGAAACAGGATACTGGACTTGATGGACCTTGGTCTGACCCAGTATCGCATATTTTATGTTCTTATGTTCTTACTTACAAATGCAGATTCCTTCACAGCAAGAGCAGCTTCTCTCAATAGTCCTTCCTTTGATGCTTCTGAAATCAGCAGTGGCTTTCTTGGTGGTTGCCTTGCATGATTTGGTCCACTTGGTGGCCAAAGATATTGCCTGTTCCGTGGTGGCATGTCGCTGGCTTTGGCTTTGCCATTTGGCATCACAGTGTCCACGTTTGTGTATCTGGACTTCCCTTCAAAGAGGAAGCTTGTGTTTTGGGAGGACTTAGAGAAGTTGTTCAAGGAGTTAGGAGCATCTAAACCTCAACCTCATTTGGCGATAGACCTAAAAGACTTTTGAAACATGGCCTCTCCTCCTCTGAATGAGGTTAAAAAATGAAAAGGTAGATCAAATGTATAGGGGTTTATTAGACACTCTTGGGGGCTTGTTTACAAAGCCGCGGTAGCGGTTTGCGATCGTAATCGGAGCCGCGGCCCCATTGATTTCAATGGGGCCGCGGCTGCGATCGCGATCGCGAACCACTACCGCGGCTTTGTAAACAAGCCCCTTGGAGTTCACCCTACACATGTGCCATGTTTTGACACGCCTTCATCAGGAGTGGAATCTCAAATATAAATATAAAAACATAAGAATATAAATAAGCCATATACAATTAAAATTAAAATGCATGTACAATTTAAAACATATATATAAATTAAAACTCAAGTAAATAAAATAAATTATGAAAACATAATATTGTAAATGTTTATAAATGACGGAAAATAAGACATTGCACATAGACATATATGCGGCAGGCAACTTCCCAAAACTTTTTTATAACATAGCTACGTGGTATACTCCTGCCCAGAGAGACATAGAGGCAAAAGAGGACACAATCAAGGTCATTCTGAACCACGAATAAGCTGTTTGCACGTACGCTGGGGATGTGCACCGAGTGGGGACGTCCAGATGGTTTTCCGAACATGAGCCTACTTGCATTCACGAAAGAGATGTGCGTGCAGAACTGGATGTGGGTGGGGAGGGGTGGAACATGGGCGGGGAGGGGTGGGGGTGTAGCTGGCGGCAAAAACGTCTAGCTCATATTCCGTTCACACACTTGTACGTGTACTGGAATAACCATGGATGTCTACTTTATACCTGCTAAAATGTGGAATAATAGAAATAGAAGTAATAAAATAAAGTAAATAAATAATATAAAATAAATCAGGACATACTGCCCTAAGCCCCACTGCAGCCCAAAGAGATGTATGGCGGTGACACTACCAGTGTGGCTGCCATTTCGAAGTGCCCAGGATGCAGATATACAGACCACAATGCACATAGGAGGGACATATACAAGGTGCAGGAGAAGGAACAGGCAGTGTCAAAGAAACAAGGGCAACAGATACATATGTCCACAGTGCCTGAGGCAAAGGGAAACACAGAGCCCAACAGGTGCATGAATAAATGTGTAATATGCGCAATTGCGCATGACACAACAAGGTAACACCTGCATAACTGACACCAGTGCCCAACCAAGCCCACCCCACACCCCCCATCAGCAAAACAGAGACTGCCCATCCCCCCATCCCCCAGCCCACCATCCCACACCACCACCCCTACCCCATCCCCAACCCCAGCAACAGGTAAATAACCGAACCCAGGCCTACCTCTGCCCACCATGTAACCTGACCTGCCCTGACCCCTCCTCCACACAGAGGTGACACCACTGGACCCCAGCAGTTGGCCAATGGGTGGTGTGGGTGATGGCATGCCTCCTTGAGGCCAGGCTGCTGCTGCCGCTGCTCTCCCCATGTGCCTCATGGAATGGTGGGAAGACAAGTGGGGGCCCACACCCCAGGGCACAGGGCCCAGGATACAGGACTGCCCCATGCTGGTGGACCCCGACATGGATGCTGCCCGTGCAGTGGCCCTTGTGGACACTCTGCTGGTGGATGGCAGGGAAGATAGTTGAGACACACCAGCACTGGTAGAAGGCACAGTAGCAGCAGCTGGTGTCAGAGGCATGGATACAGAGGGCAGCACATGTGTACCAATGAGGACAGGTGCACCCTGGGACCTGCCCAACTGGGTGACCAGCAGGTTGATGCGTGCCCCAAGGTGGCACACTGAGACATTCAGACAATCAGTTGCTGCCAGCTGCTGTTCCTGGACCGCCAACTGCCTGTCATGAAGGGCCAGATGCTATTCCCACAGTGTCACAGTGTGCCTGAGGAGTTGTAGCTTTTCCCACGCATGTGCCTCATAGCACTCTTGCTGGGTGAGCATGTGTTCTGCGTAGTGCACCAGCTGTCCATAGGTATGTGGGTGGCACCACTCATAGCGACCACTGCTATCTGGCTAGGTTTGGGGCTTGAGCGATGGTGTGAACTGATCCTCGGTGTCCCCTGAGTTAGGCTCTGCAACATTGGCTGGCTCTGCACCCCCATCCACAGGGGCTGCAGGCTGGGAGACATCCCCCTCTGGTGGCACCATAGCCCTGTCCACTGACTGTGGCAGTGAAAAATTCACTGGTGGTGAGGCATGCATGGGATCAGCACTGGGTCCTGCATCCATGGCGACACCTGCTGAGAGAAGCAACCCTAATGTGGACCCTTGCATGCAGCAACCCACCCCACCCCCATACACATAGGCTGCAGTGTTGCACTAAGGTCCCAGGGACACCACACCACAAAGGTGGAAGGGCTGTGGGGAGAATGCAGTGCAGACCAGGGAGGTGCCACCACCACAGAGCCACCTGGTGAGACAGCAGAGGGAGATGTGACAGTGAAACTTGGCCATGCATGCCTCACCCCAAAACAGAGGGGACATGTGTAAGAGGGGCATTGGGTGGTTCAATGTGTCCCCACATCATGGGTGCAAACCCAGGGTGGGGGCCATGCAGCAGGTACATGGCAGCACAGACATGTACCATGGACCAGTGGGTGCTGTGAGGTGTCCATGTCCCCGACGCCCTCCAATGTGGTGGTATCTACAGTGGCTAAGATCCGCTGTTCTAGTTTGGTGAGGTGCACCCCTTGACCGTCTTGGCCCACAGCACGTGCCTTCCTGCATGTGTCATGTCGCACCTGCTGCCACTTGCGCTTCATGTCCTCGATATCCCGGTTGTTGTGGTAAATGGCATTCATCTTGCGGCATATCGCAAGCCATGTGTGCTACCTCTCATAGGCACCTACACGGGCCTCATCGGTGCCCAAGAGGACCCTGAGGTTGGTCAGAACCTCCTCAATGAGGAGGGTCTGCTTCCCATTACTGAAAGTACGCTTCCTGGAAGACACCTTGCGATCCATGGCAGATAACACAGCAGCTCTTGAATGGTAGTACCTTCAAGGGAAGCAGTATTGGAAAAATGGCGTATCACAGAGGTGTAGCTATGCCGGCATTACATATTTTATAGCGGATGGACGTACAGTGGTATATACGTCCAAATGCATGGAATACGGAACACATTTGTGCGTATACATGCACACACACATCCATTTTTGATGCACAACATATAAATGCTTGTGCAGCTCCACACATCTTTCTTTTCCCATGAGCAATGCATCTACAATGTCGTGTGAGTTGACATAATGCAAGATATCAGATTCTACAGCCACACTGCCACTGACACGATAGGTACTAAGGGTCAATGATGTGACTGGGATGGTATGTGTGCCAGGGTCTTTTCCCCTGATGCATGTGTGCAGTGCCGGTGGCCCTGTGGATGACAGTGGCATGCATAGGCCTGTTTACAGAGGCCAGGTGCCTGTGCAGACATACACCACAAGGCAGGCTGGTGTGGGCATGGGGCTGTCTGGGGCAGGAGGTGACTGGCTTTCAGTAAGACATGGCAGGGCCTGACCACATGGCACCCCTATGCACTAGTCCACCCCCACATCTTGCAGCTCCATGGCCACGCAACTGCACTGTGGTCACTGTATAGGGACTGAATATGTTCAGACCTCACAGGCACATACCTGTAGGTGTATTGTCACCAGCACCTGAACACCCAGATGCAATGGCATGTGTGGAGCGCAAGACACCCTAGCAGTGCACATATGGGGGTGCACCCGATCCTAATGGGCATATCCACAGGCACATATGTGCCTGTGCATGGTGGATGGGCCACTCACTGGGTGCCCTGGTAGAATGTGCATGGGGGAAGGGTGCGGGGTCCAGTATTTTAGTGCATTCATGCTATTCTGGCACCCCCAGGGAACATCAGGGGGGGGACATTGTGTAACACTCCCTAGGGTCCCCATTGTCCTGTCTCATCCTCCCACAGGTTCCAGGTGTCTGAGGATGGCACAAGAGAGGTCCAGAGCCATGTTTGCCACTGCCCTTCTGGTGGATGCAGACCACGAGCGCCGACATGCTGCATGCCAACACCGATATTCCAGGGTCCCCAGGCCCTGCACCCAGTAAATGGACATCAGCGATGAGCTTTGCTGAACTCGGTACAGGTTTGACCGTGAGGCAGTCCATGACCTGTTTCAGGAATTGGGGCCATAGCTTGCTACACAGGCACACAGGCAGAACACAGTTCCTGTCCATGTGAAGGTGCTCACAGCTCTGGCCTTCCTGGGGACAGGCACATTCCAGTCTGTTGTAGCAATGGCAGCTGGGCTGAGCCAGGTGGTGGTGTCGCGCAGCATTAGCCAGTTCCTGGATGTCTTCGTGAGATATTCTGTACATTACCTTTCCTTCCCACACACCCCACAGCAGCAGTAGCCAACCATGCTCAGCAAGGTCGCAGGGTTACCATCCATCCTCGGGGCCATTGACTATACACATGTGGCCCTCCACCCACTGTGCCTGAATGAGGCAGCATTTAGGAACCATAAGACCTACCAATCCCTGAATAAGCAGGTCATCTGCAACACTCGGATGGAGATCCTGGATGTTTTGGCATGCTTCCATGACTCTTGCCACGATGCCTACATCCTGGCCCAGTCAGGAATACATGCGGACTTTGAGGAAACCATCACTGGTAGATGGCTGCTTGGTGGGTGGACACAGGATGGTATCTCATGCACATGCATGAATTCACCCAGAGGCAGAGGGGCATGGTCAGCCATGTGCATGCAGGCAGACCATGCTCACATGGGGCCACACTATGGCTGTGAGTTGCCCATATGTGGAAGGGGAGCCACTGGCACCCCCGCCATCGCATGGTCACAGGGGGCTGGCTACAATCACTGCATGGATGTGTTGGGGGCTGGGGCTTTGCCACAGCTGGGGATGCACAGGGGTTAGGGCTGGCCGGCCCCAGGCATGGGAGGGGGGCACCACATGTCATGGATGAGGTGCACATGCATAACATAAGAACATAAGATATGCCATACTGGGTCAGACCAAGGTCCATAAAGCCCAGTATCCTGTTTCCAACAGTGGCCAATCTAGGTCATACGTACCTAGCAGTTTCCCCAAAAGACACAGGTTCCACAATGCTTGTACTGGGTCAAGCATTGATATCATGGGTCCCTTCTTAATAATGGTTTATGGACCTTTCCTCCAGGAACTTGTCCAAACCTTTTTTAAACCCAGCTACACTAACAGCCTGTACTACATCCTTCGGTAACAAATTCGAGAGTTTGATTACACGTTGAATGAAAAAATATTTTCTTTTATTAGTCTTAAATAGTTTACCCTGTAGCTTCATGGCATGTCCCCTAGTCTTTCTATATTCTGATAACGTAAAGAATTGATCTACGTGTACCCGTTCCACTCCGTTCATTAATTTATAGACTTCTATCATATCTCCCCTCAGCCGTCTCTTTTCCAAGTTAAAGAGCCCTAACCTTTTTAGCCTTTCTTCATAGGAGTATCCTTCCATCCCCTTTACCATTTTGGTGGCTCTTCTCTGAACCTTTTCTAATAATGCTATATCCTTTTTAAGATACGGCGACCAGAATTGCACACAATATTCAAGGTGCGGTCTCACCATGGACCGATATAGAGGCATTATAATATCTTTTGTTTTATTTTCCATTCCTTTCCTTATGATACCTAGTATTCTATTTGCTCTCTTGGCCGCCGCTGCACACTGGGCCGAGGGTTTTAACATGTTATCCACAATGACGCCTAAATCTTTTTCCTGGGTGGTGGTTCCTAAAGTAGAACCTTGAATCGTGCATGTTGGTCCTGGTGGGGTGGCATGTGGTGCATGGGTATGCCAACACCTGCATAGTTGGCCATGGCGCAACATGTTGACGTTCCTGCCACTGTTCCTCTACACAGGTGACATGGGATATCCATTGAGGTAGTGGCTCATGACCCCCCTTGTCAACCCACACAGACCTGAGCTCAGATACAACTGGTCACACCAGTTGACCCGCTCCATCATTGAGCGGACATTTGGCCTGCTGAAGAGTCACTTCAATTGCCTTGACTGGTCTGGTGGGGAGCTGCTGTACGCCCCAGCCAAGGTGTGCAGGATATTCCTGGCATGCTACATTCTGTAACTACGCCCTGCACTGGAGGCAGCCCATGCCTGATGCAGCAGTCAGAGAGTCCGAGGGCGAGGTAGATGAGATGGTGGCCCCCCAGCCATCTCATGGTCCTTCCTACTGACGTGCTGTGGTGACATGGAGAACGCTCATGGAGATGCATTTTGTTTGAGGTAGGCTGCCCATGCTGGTGGATCTGGGGGTGGGTGGCAGGGCTGGGTATCAGCAAGCAGGCCCTTTCCGCATGCACCAAGTTCCGCTGTCCTGTGTGCCATTCCAGCCACTGTGGTTGGTCCCCACCCCCACATCTGACAATGTGTGCTTTCTACTCCTGGGTATATGGCCCTCCCAACCATACCCAGCCACCCATGTGTCTCCACACAGGGTGTACTCCTACCCCCCATGCAGGCACCCTGGCACAGCCGGGCACGTGTTTCACCACACACTCACAGTGGAGGTGTGGCCCCCCCTGCCCCTGGGCAACACTGGTCTATACATCCTGTCCAGGCATGGCCATCTGCAGCCGCACCCAGCTGCAGCCCCAGCTGATCCAGAACATGGGGACATCTGGTATGGTACTACTTCATCCCCTGTACCCTTGCCCCACCAGCCGGGCAACCAGGGATGCCTGCCCTGCCACTGCAGCCAGTGACAGACAGACAAACCCAGTATGTGCAAGGAGGGCACTCACCCTGCCACCCTTTCTCCCCTCCCATACACTATTTGCTGGCATGCCCTCTGCACTGTTTTGGCTGTCTGGTGCCTGCTGTTACTCCACATTCCCTGTGCCTGCATGGGGGTTGTTTCCCATGACTGCGCATGCCCTTCCCAGCCACACATTTGGGCCCTGTGTGCTGCCATGCCCCCTGTGGCCCCCTATGGGTCCAATTCCAATTGGGACATCCAGGCCCTTGTGTGCCCAATCGGATTGCTTTGCACAAGGGCAGACATGATTCTGTTCCCACAGGGCGCATCATGCTCCATGGGTTCTGCATCGCAACTAGGTCTGTACATACAGGCCGGGGCATGATTCTGGCCAGCCTGCACATACAGGCCTCTTCCCATCTAACCCAGTTGTGGCTCCTGAATGGGGCCACGGCACCATGGCATCCAGTTGCTTTGGCTCCGCACTTCCATTCAGGGGCCGTGGTCCCTGGTCGCTGTCCTGTTCCTGGCTTCCCCACAGCCTGAGCCCCACTCAGCCTCACAAGGCCAGGGTCAGATTGCAGGGAGGCACCTGCACCACCACCTACCATTATGGCTGCCCATGCTCCTGTCCTCTGCCATCTCGGGGGACACCTATCACCTCAGAGGTAGAATGGGTTGCCTGTACAGCCTTCTGGCCCTGGACATACGGGGCCGGCATCCGTATCAGCCCTCTGTCCAGGGCCACGGATGGCCCATTGCCCGCCCTAGCTCTGCCACTACCCCGCCCCTTTCCCACCCCTGGCTAGCCTCCCTGTACAAATACCATGTACGTACTGGGAGATTAGTTGGGATTGGCAGAGGGAGCCGAATGGCGGGGATGTATGTTTCATGGTTACTGTTTTTTATTTCTGGCACAGCAACATATATAGACCCAAAGAGCCATGTGCTGTACCAGTAACCCCCCAAAATAATGGCCACCTAGTTCCAGTCCCTCATCCCATTGGCCCAGTTGGGGACAGGAGCAACTCTGCCACTGCACTGCCTGGGTGAGGGCCTGGAGGTCAGCCCTGATGCCCTGAAGGTGCTCCGCTATTTGTTCCAGGGGCCCCACTGCTGCAAGGGCCTGTTCCACGGCATCCATGATGCACATGACATGCTGTGGTGTGCCAGCCCGTGCCTCCTCAGCAACTGCCGCAGTGTGCAGCGGCCCATTTGGCTCCAGCTCACTATTGCCACTCAGGTCCCCAGCCCCCACCCCATGATCCCCATCCTCTCCCTCCCCCCATGCTCCCTGTCCCCTCCCTCTCCCCCATGCTCCCTATCCCCTCCCTCTGCTCCCTGCACCCTCCCATCCCCTCCCTCTGCCCCCTGCTGCCTCTCTCCACCCCCTGCCTGCTTCCACACTGTCACCCCCTTCCATCCCCCCTCCATGCTCCCCCTCCTCCACCCACTGGGTGTCCCTGGGTGGCATGTTCCTGATTTCCCCCTCCTCCAGAGACTCCTCATCCACCTCCCCCTACTCCTCAGGGTCACTCCCTCAAGTGTATCCTGCCTCCCTGCTCTCGGCCCCTACTATGCCTCTCTCTGTGACCAGGGCCTCTCACTGTGGAGCGCCCTGCCCAGACCCCATGGTACCATCCTGTCCCACCCCCTCAGAGGAGTGGGGCACCTCCATGAAGGTGATTGAAGCATGTGGGGTAATAAGCTTTTAACTGTATCGGGTACAATAGGGGAGTGGGGGGAAGGGAGTAGGATGAGGAGAAATGGAGGCAAAAAGGGGGAAGGGAAATGAGGGGGAGGAGGGAGAGGGGAAAGTGGGGAAGGAGGACAGGGAGAATGAGGGAGAGAATGGGGGTAAGGGGGAGACTGGAGAGAAGGCAGGGGAAGGGCAATGATGCTTGAGGGGCTGTATGTAAAAAACATAATTAGAATATAAAAAGAGGGATGTGTTAAGAATCCAGACTCAAAATTCTATGTTAAAAATGAAGAGGTGTCTGGAGACACTTATAAAAAAACATAAAAGGCTCATAAAAAACTTATATGGGATAATAAAAAATATAAAGTACGTGGTTGTAATTAAATGAACCATCAACATTATGATTTAAAAACAGCCTTATAAGAAAACTGATTGATCTATGTCTTGAGTCAACCCTCAAAGGGACAGGGAATCCATTTGGGAACTATATCTCTGATCTAGGCATAAAAGTACTTTATCAATGTCCCCTCCCCTCCAATTTTTCTTAACTACCTTGAGCACAAAAAATGTCAGATCGGATGTCTTATGATTCCTCTCCCTCCAGTGTTGGACTAACAGTTTGTTGTCCAGACCCCTTTTCAGGCAACTTCTTTGCTTTACTATCCTTGTCCCAGGGCCGGCCCATCCACAAGGCAAATTAGGCGGTTGCCTAGGGCAGCAGACTCTGGTGAGCAGCATGCCAGCCGATCCCTCCCTCCAAGCGTGGCACATTCGCTGCTTTGGTAATGCAGGGAGCCTTAAAGCAGCAGTGCACATGCTTGTAGTCACAGCATGCCATTCCTGTCCCCCTCTGACAGGAAGTTGCATTGGAGGGGGCAGGAGCGGCATGCCATGAGCATGCATGCTACTGCCTTAAGGCTCGCCATGGCAAGGAGGGAGGAATGACCATACTGTCCTCCCCACCAGGATGTCATGGTGATTCCTCCCTTCTGTACTGCAATGCAGCAGCAGCAGCATGGTGAGCCGGTGGGCAGGGATGGCACAGCAGCAGAGTGGTATGCCTAGGGCAGCAGAAGCCTTTGGGCCGGCTCTACCTTGTCCAGATACTACGCTTGGTCTTCCCAACATAAACTAAGTTACAGGGACAGACAGTCATGTAGGATATACCATTCATCCCTGATGATTTTCAATATATCTTTATACAGATGTGAAAAGAGCAATGGACAGACATTCTCCGGCTCTGTAGATCTAATGGAACTGTTCAACAGGGAAGGGTGTTCAGGCACTTTACCTCTATTGTATGCTTGTTGGATATGTACATATCCTAGGGTATCCTCTGTCTATAAATCTTTTATGTATATCTCTTGCATGCTTCTCAAAGTCATCAGGGTGAGAGCTCCCTCCTCCTCCAAATCTGGGTTCTCCCATCAGATGCAATGACAGGATGAGCCTGTGTGGCCTCATTCAGTTTGACTATGTGCTGGAATGCAAGGATCCTCTCCCAAATTGTTTCCTGATGTCTCCATGTTTTCAGACTACTCTTGAGAGACTCCTCAGCTTCCAGGCTGTATCTTTATCTTTATCTTTATTCGCATATTTAATATACCGCTCTTTACCAGTGGCATCAGAGCGGTGTACAATAAAATACAAAATATAAGGCTGCTGAAACAGAAAAGGAACGCCAAAATCATAGACAGAATAGAATAGAGAGAAAGAGGAGGCAATAGAGAAGGACATCGGAGGACAAAACAGAGACAAGCGCAAGCAGGATCACCGAGGTGGGGGGGAGAGGGGAGCAGAAGGGGGGGGGGGGGGAAGATTGAAAGCGGTGCAAAAAAGGTGGGTCTTTAGCCTAGCCTTGAAAGTTTTATAAGATGGTTCTAAGCGGAGGGCGACGGGAAGCGAATTCCAGAGTTTCGGACCTAAAAAGAAAAACACTGAGGAACGAGTGGACTCGAGATGAGACTGTGAGGGGGAGGGAAGAGACATGTAGTTCCGGTGCAGCCTGCAGAAGGGGGTAAGGGCCAGTATTCCATTTACTTTGTGGTGCCAAAGAAGGTTGGGTCCTTCTTCCTGATCTTGGACCTGAAGGGTGTCAATGTTTACCTAAGGACCTTTCACTGCAGCCTGGAGACACTGAGAGTGGTCGGGAGAGGAGAGTTTCCTGCATCGCCGGAGTTCGCAGAGGCATACTTCCACATTCCCATCTGCAAGGATCAGCAGTGCTTTCTGTGCATCTCTGTTCTTGGCCTGCACTTCCAATTTGCACTGAGGACATTCATCAGAATTATGGTGGTGGCTGTTGCTGCCTTGCGGCATGAAGGCATTGGTGTGCCTCCCTGCCTCGATGACTGGCCTATTCAGGCCAGGTCATGTGCAGAGTCCTTCAGATGTCAGCCCAAGTGCTGCAGTTTCTGGAGAGTCTGGGCTGGATCTTAAACTATGACATGAGCTTCCTTGAGCCTACCCAGTCATTAGAGTACCTTGGAGCACAGTTTGTCACGAGCTCAGGAAAGGTTTTCCTGTCTGAGAAGAGGGCCAAGAAGCTGCACTCAGCTGAGAGTGTTTTGGAAGCAGCATCTTCCCAAGGCCTGAGACTACCTCCAACTTCTAGGATGGATGGCAGTGATGATCGAGATGGTCCCCTGGGTACGACTGCACCTGCACCTGCTACAAAGTTCCCTGCTGACCTGCTGGCCTACTTTTTCACAGGACTTTGGCACCAGGATCCCTCTTCCCCTGTTGATAGCAGCCAGCCTGAAATGGTAGGAACAGCCTGCTCATCTCTTGAAAGACCTTTCCCTGGATTATATCCAGTAGCTTTTGTTGACAATGGATGCCAGCCTGTTTGGCTGGGGAGCTCATTGCCAAGGGCCGATTGCTCAGTGTTACTAGAGCAAATGGGAGGCAGCTTGGCCCATTGATTGCTTGGAGGTCAGAGCCATTCGCTTGACTCTCCTGCATCTGTGGAACATAGTTCAAGAGAAGACTGTGCAAATCTTCTCGGATAATGTCTATGTCAATTGGTGAAGGGGCATAAAGTGTTACAGGGTCGTCCCAGAAAATAACCCTCTTGCTTGTAAACTGCCCTGATGTTGCAAAGGGTACATCAAATTGCTGAATAAACATAAAAATAAACATATATTGCGGAAGTGGACAATGTAGAAGCGGACTCTCTCCTTTGTCACTCCCTCGATTCCAAAGAGTGGGATTTGAGTTGATAGGCATTCCAGAGGATCCTGGAAAGGTGCCCAAGATGACCTGGGCCAATGCCAAGGTGCACAGGTTCTTCAGCTGCTGTTAAAAGGCAGGCTCCGAGGGCATAGCTGCCCTAGTTCAACCTTGGTCAAGGCATGTTCTGCTGTATTTGTTTCCTCTGTAGCCTCTCATGGGCAAGTACTTTGTCATGTGGAGTGCCATCTGGGTCCAGTGGTGCTGGTGGCACAGGCTTGGCTGAGGAGGCTGTGGTATGTGGAACTGCTGCGCCTTTACTGGGCGCTCATCTGCACCTTCTGTTGGCACGGGGGCTCTTAAGGGAGAACTAGTTCTGCTGGATGATCCATCTCCCCTCTTAAGAAGCAATGCTTAGTGTGTAATAAGGATTATTCTGTTGCTGTGGTTTCCATACTTCTGAATGCGAGAAGAGGCTCTCCTGTCTCGCCTATATACACATCTGGGGTCTTTTTGAGAACTGGTGTCTTGAGCGCTGTGTTAGCCTTAACATGGAGGACTTGCCAACTCTGTCTTCCTTCCCCCAGAATGGATTTGATAAGGACTTTTCCCTCAGTTCGCTGAGACTTCAGGTGATGGCCTTGATTTCTTCTAGAGTGCCAGTGATGGGGTGCTCCCTGGCCTTGCACCTGGACATAGCCTATTTCCTGTGGGGAGTTCAGCACTTACACCCTCCCTTGTGTTTGTTGTTTCTTTCATGGGCTATCAGTTTGGTTCTTCAGGCCTTGGTGGCTGAGTCGTTTGAGCCCTTGCTCGAGGATTTGCCCCTTAAGGCTACCTTTTTGGTTGCGATCTGCTCAGCAACGTATCTTGGAATTGCAGGCCTGGTTGTGCCTAGATCCATATATCTGTCCTTTTCTGAAGAGGCTGTGAGACTCTTGGCGAAATTAACAAGTCATGGGATTTGAGGCAGTGTAGTATTGTGGATCAGGAACTGGTTAAAAGATAGAAAGCAGAGAGTAGGGTTAAATGGCCAATTTTCTCAATGGAGAAAAGTAGTGGAGTACTGCAAGCATCTTTACTGGGCCCACTTCTTTTTAACATATTCATAAATGACCTGGAAATGGGAATAACAAGTGAGGTGATCAAATTTGCAGATGACACAAAATTGTTCAAAGTTGTTAAAACTCTAGAGGATTGTGAAAAATTGCAAAAGGACCTTGATAAACTGAAAGACTGGATGTCCAAATAGCAGATGAAATTTAATGTGGATAATGTGGACAAGTGCACAGTTATACACCTAGGAAAGAACAACCCAAACTTTGGTTACACGTTGCAAGGTATCAGCTTAGATACCACCACCCAGGAAAAAGATTTAGGCATCATCGTGGATATAACGTTGAAACCCTCTGCCAAGTGTGCAGTTGCGGCCAAGAAAGCAAATAGAATGCTAGGAATCATAAGGAAAGGAATGCAGAATAAAACAAAAGATATTATAATGTCTCTGTATTGTTCCATGGTTCGACCACACCTTGAATATTGTGTGCAATTCTGGTTGCCGTATCTTAAAAAAGATACAGCGGAATTAGAAAAGATACAGAGAAGAGCCACCAAAATTGTAAAGGGGATGGAAGGATACCCCTATGAGGAGAGGCTTAAAAGGTTAGGGCTCTTCAACTTGGAAAAGAGACGTCTTAGGGGAAATATGATAGAGGTCTATAAATTAATGAAAGGAGTAGAACGGGTTAACATAGATAGGTTGTTTACACCATCAAAAAGTAGAAAGATTAGAGGACACGCAATGAAGCTACAATGTAACCCATTTAAGACTAATAAGAGAAAATATTTTTTCACTCAATGAGTAATTAAATTCTGGAATTTGTTACTGGAGGATTTAGTAAATGCTGTTAGTGTAGCTGGGTTTGAAAAAGGATTGGACGAGTTCCTGGAGGAAAGGTTAAGGCTCTACCCTGTCCAGGGTTGCTTAAGCTGTGGTATGTGGACATTGAGGAGTGACACCCCTCCCTTCTGACATACTGGTTCCCAGCACTCATCATGTGTCAACCCTGTTCTGCCATTCCTATGGCACATGGTACCTTGCCACTGCTATGTTGTATGTTTGTGCTACTCTCCCTACCAAGTTCAGATTGTGTTTCTAGATGTCTGTGTGTCTGTGGATGAATTGCTCATTTTGATTGCTGTGATTGTTGCTGGTCTTTCCTGACCTTCTGAGGGTGTTGCCCAGCTGCAGGCAGACACCCAGTGTGCAGGCAAGGAAGTAAGGTAGCCACAGCTAGGCCAAACATGAGCCAAGAGTACTACTACTAATACTGATCATTTGTATAGCACTACAAGGTGTACACAGTGTTACACAGACACATATAAAAGATGGTCTCTGTTCTCAGAGCTTACAATCTAGTCAAGATAGACAACACAACAGCTGAGGACAAGGATATGTCTAGGGGAATGGTAGGGAAACACATAAGAGACTAAACGAATCAGGCTGCTTTTGGATGCCGATCCGCTTAGTCTCCTATGTGTTTCCTTACCATCCTCCTAGTCATATTCTTGTGTTCAGCTGTTGTGTTGTTTGTCTTGACTAGATTATAAGCTCTGATGAGAAGGGACCATCTTTTACATGTGCCTGTACAGCGCTGCATAAGCCTTGTAGCGCTATACAAATGGTCAGTAGTAGTAGTAGTCTTGTCTCATTTTTGGCCCAGTCCTTCTACCTTACTTTCCTGCCTGCACACTGGGTATCTGCCTGCAGCTAGGTATCGCCCTGTGAGCTGTATCTTTGTGAAATGGGGGCCATGAGGATCCTTTCCCAGACCCTTCTTACTGCATCGTGGGAAGGCTTGCACCTTTGTGAGGGGTAGAGAAGCTCTTCCTCTTTGAGGACCACCTGGCAGAACATTAGGGTTACTGCCCTGGAGAAGGTGGCCTGCCTTGCAGCCATCCTGATCTTCTCTGGGCAATGCAATGTATGCTTGTGCAGATGCTCTGAGTGGGGGAGTGGGAGCCAGTTTGCTGCAAACATACATGAGAACATATGAAGTAATGTGCACATGCAAAACAAAATAACCCCCCCATGTGCATCTGCATTTCAGTATGTGGATGCATGTCTCCCTGGCTGCTAACCACTATGGGTCTAAGCACGTGAACATTGAGTCATTTTCTGTCACATGCACATACAAGTTCCCTATGGGTCAGAGATAGGTATGTGTTGATTTTGGAAGGCCTGTGCATGTGCATGGCACCCTTTCTGAAACCACCATTGCTGTCCTCACGTTTTGCTTTGCACGACCCTGCCACTGCCTGGACAGCCTTTCTAAAATGTGCCTTTTTATGTATGCTTTTATTGTTATTCTATTAAATTGTTCTTATTTACATGGCCATTTGAAGAATTGTATTTATTTCATCAATTTGCTTTCTGGTATTCACTATTTATTGGACTCCTCTTACTATTTATTGCATTTCCCTTTATGTTCCCTTATTTACTTTTCCTGTTTGAATCTCAGTGGTCTAATTGGCATGCACCAGCCCTATTCCTTTTGGTTTATGTACAAACAGAATTAGAGAGGGAGGGTTAATGAAGAATCACATGCTTGGGTATGTGACCCAGGTGTCACTAACAGCCCTGTAGATAATGGTGCAGGTTCTTTTCTTAAGGCTTTTTGTGGTGGAAGTGTCCTGTAGGAAGCACAAAGGTATAATTACAAAGGATTTTTCTAACTGAGAACTCAAGTAGAATGTACCCCTAGGAGGAGCTAGATGGGTTTCCTAGTTTACTTTATGCCCAGGTTTTGGAGGGAAAGTGTCTATATATGTTCTCGTTTCTGTCAGTCTGTAGCTAGAAGTTCTAAGGCTTTTCAAGGCAGGGCCTGATCACCACCTAGGTCTCAGGGCAAAAGAAAAGGAGATACACCATTAAGAGAGAAGATATCTCAAATTTCTGGCCCAGTAACAGTTGGAGCTCTAATAGGGGAAAGAAGGCTCTGAGGGATTACCCTATTGAACTCGCAAAGGGGAAGGGACAAGGAACAGGATTTAATCCTGTGGAAAAGCCTCACAAATCAAGCTTACTTACCTGTAACAGGAGTTCTCTGTGGACAGCAGGATAAGTCATCCACAACAGGTGACGTCATCCGACGGCACCGAAGACGGAAGTAGTCTCTCTCTCTAGCCCAGAAGGAGTTTCCCTTCTGGGCATGTTCCAACTGGCCCTACCCCTAGGCCCGCCCCAAGCCAGCCACTGTGTCCCGAGCCAGATGCTAGGGGCGATAGGGCCAGGACCTGAGCAAGGTCCCTTGCAGGGGAGGCGGGTGGGAAAGTGTGGATGACTTATCCTACTGTCAACGGAGAACTCCCGTTACAGGTAAGTAACCTTGATTTCTTTTAGGACAAGCAGGATGAAGTCATCCACACCAGGTGCCTCCCTAGCTGTGAAGGTTGAGGTGGAAGGGGCCCTGTCAGGATGGTACAGGACATATCACACAGAGTGGGGTAAGCAAGACTTTATTCCCGTCGGTAGGGGTGCTGGCGGCCGCCAGGACCGCCCGCCCGAAAGAGCCTGTCTGCGGGTCAAGGCAGTAGTGTTTTTGGAAAGTCTGGATGGAGGACCAGGTGGCAGCTTGTGATGCAGCGGACCCTCTTGAAGAGAGAGAAAAAGTTTTAAAACCAGAAAAAGGCAAGCACAACTTGCAATATTGGGAGGATCCATCTAGGGGGAGCAGGAGAGTCGAGAGAGAGACTGAGAAACCACGCCCCTCTGGGCGGGACGCAAGCCCAGACAGCTTCTTTTTGAACAGAGGCAGGTCTGACTTAGAGGGAGAGGAGGAGAAGGACCAAAGCAGCAGCCAAAGCAGAAGCAGCAGCCAGAACCAGAGTAGAGGAGGCCAAGAGGAAGGCAAATACACTGGCAAGAGCAGAAAGAAGCAGAGTCCTGAGCAGAAAGCAAAGCAGGAACTTCAACCAGAGTTGGAGTGGAATAAGGAACAGAGGAAAAGCCAAGAGAAGTACTGGGACCGCAAGGGAGTACCTGGCAGAAGGTCCTCACAGCAGCCGTGGAATAAAGAGGTTCGTCCATTTTCAGAGGTGGGAAATGTTTGTTTGGAAGAAAGAAAACATCCTTACCACTATGGTCTGAAGTCTAAGGAAAGACCGCAGGAGAGCCTGAGCACTGCTGCGCTGAAGCCAAACCAAGGTAGGCCTCAAGCCTTACTAGAAAGAAGGAAGAGAAGCCTCAAAGGTAAAACTCTTATTACTGATAATTACCTTCAGAAGCCTAAAGTATGGGGAAGACAGTGGGAAGAGGATTACTGTTACCCTAAACATTCTTGTAAGCAAGACTATGAAAGAAGTTTGCCTAAGAAGAGAAGTTTGAGTGGGAAATCTTTTTATGAATCTGCTTTTGAACCTCTAATCAGAGAGGGACCATTGTACTGCAAAACCCCTGGAGACCGACGCCCAAAGCTAAATGCTAGGCATTGGGACATGGTGCAACAAGTATATAAGAAACCCGATTACGATTACCCTGATGTTACAGATTCAGAGGCTTCTGAGGTTGAATCCATGAAAGTAGGATCAGAGGGGGAAGAATCAGATAATGCAATGGATTGTACATATTGTGCCTCGGGGAGTGTTGAATATATCTCCAATGTATCAGATAACTAAGTGAAGGAAGTTTATTGTTTTTGTACCAATGTTCTGTGAAGATAACAGCCTTTACTTTATTGCTTGCTTTTATTTTTTTCCTATCCTGAAGTAAGGACATTTCAGTTGTTACCATAACCAATCCTTTTGAACTGTTTTGTGCAAGAAAGGGAAATAAAGCCTTTAACTTTCCCTCCACTCTGTGCATTTGTTCTTTGAGCGTTGGTTATAAGGAAGCCATAAGGAATAACCATCCTTAACCCTTGCAGCATAGGCCAACCTCAACCCTCACCTTTCTTGTGTCCGGGTCCCTCTCGGGTCTACTACCCCTCTACAGAGGGTGCCCTGCGACATAAGTGGCGTAGTTGGCAGGATATCGCTACAATATTAATAAGCATACAGGATTGGACCTGCAACTGGAAATTTTTTTTTTTGAAAAAAAAAAAAAAAAGTAAGACTCGAACTGATTTGCTTGAAGAGAGCCTGGAACGGAGCGGATATAGAAACCGGATCGGAGTCAGAAAACCCGGAGTGGAGTGACCAGAATCTGGAGCGGATGGAGCGAAAAACCTGAAGCCTGGAAATCCTGCGGCGAATCTCGCAGCAGTGGAGCCATTGTGGGACAGCAGCATATATTCCCCAAAGCTGATTCAACACTAAAACAAGGTAATATGTAATTAAACCTGCCTAGTGTTGGATATTAGGGGAAGTTTAAAAAAAAAAAAAGGTGGGGAGAAGTTTTGGGAGAACTGCACTTGGGTTTCCTTTTCTCCTGTTTTTTCTTTCACAGGTACCATGGAGCCGAAGGAGCTTTGTGCCTGGATGGCACACCAGTTTTCCAAGCAGGCGGAGGTGGCACAGCAGAATCAAGCACAAGCGCTACAGGCGATGCAGGCGCAGCAACTTCCAGTCATTGAGACTATGGAAAAGTGGCTGGCGCAACAACGTGAAGAATTGGCCAAGAGCAACGCAGAGAAGCCGTCGGCCACTGGACCCGCTAACCCAGAGCGTGGACAATGGTTATGCACTGATCTTGTTGTGGGCAAGCTAAGTCCGGATGATAACATAGACGATTTTTTAGAGGCATTTAGTAGAATTGCAAGCTCAGCTAAATGGCCGCAAGAACAGTGGGCAATACGGTTGGCAGCGTCTCTTACCGGTGAAGCGCTGGCGGCCTATAGATCGATGCCCCTGGCTTTAGCTAATTCATATGAAGAGGTTGTAACAGCGATTAGGGATCATTTGGGCCTTACGCCATGGGCATATAACAAAATGTTTAGGGCCACTTTCCTTAAAGCTAATGAAACGCCTAAAGCGTTAGGCCATAGAATATGCAGCCTGGCACATAAATGGTTACAGCCCGAGAAGAAGAGCATAGGCACCTTGATGGATGCTATAACACTTGAGCAATATATGGCCGCCCTACCTAGCAGAGTGCAGAACTTTTTAATATTACAAAACTGCTGCAACACTAGGGATGCAATAGCTCTTACAGAGAGGTACTTAGAGGCAGAGAAAGTCAGCCAACCTAGGGTAGTCCCTTCTTAAATAGCCATAGGAGTGGAGACACAGAAAGTAGAGAATCCCTCAAGTCTTCCATTTTGTGGCTGGAAAAATGCCAAGCCCCTAGCAAAGGAAAATACCAAAAGATGTTTTACATGTGGTAAAAGAGGGCATTTAAAGTACGAATGTTATTCGCGAACTGCTTTGGTGGGAGAGTCCCCAAGAACAACACATAAAGGTTTTGTTCTAAATGTAAAGGTGCAAGGCATGACAGTGAAAGCACTCCTGGATTCTGGAGCCGATCAAACCATGATCTCGAAAACGTTATGGTCAAGGATCAAGGCTCAGGGCTTATCGGTCCCAGAATATCCAGTGGGGAATGTGAAAATAAAATGTGTGCATGGAGCAGCTACCTGCTATCCGGTATATAAACTGGGCGTAAAGGGATTAGGCATTGAAAGGGAAATGCTGATAGCAGTTGTACCTAGGCTGCCGCAGGAATTGGTCTTAGGCCGTGATTGGCCCCAGTTTAAGAAAAGTCTAAAGGAAGGTTTATCTCCCCTAAAAGAGCCAGATTCCACTTGCATTCAACCTAAGCCTACTGAACATTCACCAGTCCAGCAGAACAGCACGGAGAAGGATACCGGGTATATGGAAGCTTTAGTTTCCACACGGTCGCACACCCAAGATGGGGAGAAGCCCTCCTGTTCCGAAGATGCTTTCCTAAGAGACCTCCCTTCGCACGAGGAGCTAATAGGGGATTCCCCGAGGAGGGAACGAAAACCAAAAGCTGACCGAAGGGGAGAGAGGAAATGTCGTTCTAAAGGAAGAGCTGAGTTGGAAGCAGGAAGGGACATGCCATGGGTACCGGCTGACTTGATGGAAAGAGTCCCCTCCTTCAAGATGGAGCAAAGAGCAGACCCTGCATTGACCCGTGCCCTTGAGCTGGCCAAGGGAGAATGTGAGGCGTACCCTAGGTTCATCATGGAGGAATACATACTATATAGGGAAAGCAAGGACTTGCGAACTGGAATTGTTCGGAAACAGTTAGTCGTCCCGAATAAGTTTAAATCATTGGTTTTGCGTCTGGCACATGACCATCCAATAGGAGGTCATAAGGGAGCACAAGGCACCCTTGATCAGATTCTGGCCAGATTTTATTGGCCAGGCGTTTTTCGAGAGACGACACGATTCTGTGAGTCCTGCGCGTCGTGCCAAAGAGTTACACCACATCGACCAGCAGGAGTACCACTAGTCCCGATGCCCATAATTTTGGACCCAGTCAGAAGGCTTGCTATGGACATAATAGGACCCCTCATCAAGACTCCACGGGGATTCCAATATATCCTTGTAATTATTGACCAGGCCACTCGTTTCCCCTGGGCAGTTCCCTTGAGGAATATCTCGGCCAAGTTGATTGCAGGCGAATTGGTCAAACTATTTTGCGAGGTGGGATTTCCGCAAGAAGTCTTAACAGACAGAGGTAGCAATTTCTTATCAAAATACCTTGCCCAAGTCTGGGATGCATTTGGTATCCGCCATGTGAAAACTGCCGCCTACCACCCTCAGTGCAACGGCTTGGTGGAGCGCTTAAATCAGACTATAAAGCAAATGCTGCGACGTGCCCTGAATGGACAGATAGGAGAGTGGGATACCATGTTACCTTTCATCCTATACGCCTGTAGGGAAAGAAAACAGAGCTCGTTAGGCACATCACCTTATGAACTCATGTACGGACGGGCGCCTAGGGGCATACTGGATGTTCTGAGAGAACAATGGATCGAACCTGTTGAGGAGGAAATAGGCATACCCCTATTCCTGAGGAAATTAAGAACGCGCCTAGAACGAACTTCCAGGTTCGCCTGTGAGAAACTCGAAGAGAGTCAGCAAAAACAGAAATAATATTATGACAGGCGGGTAAAACCGAGGCACCTAAAGGTCGGAGAAAAGGTGATGGTCTTAGTACCTGGTACCGCCCCTAAGTTTGAATCCCACTGGAAGGGCCCTCATACGATCGTCAACCCGGTAGGAGACACTTCCTATGTCGTCCAAGACATGAGAGGGCGGGAACAGGTCTATCACGTCAATCTTCTTCGATCCTGGCATGAACGGTCAGCGCTGTTAGCCTATGCTAAGCATAGGCATCACCCTGAGCTGATGCAGGTAAACAACGGTCAAACGAAAAATAGTCACAGTCAGCTACAGAAGAACGCGATGGCACGTATTACGTGCTGCGGAGAGGAGGCTTCCCCAGCCCGTAATATTTTAAGAAGGGGGATGTGTGATGCAGCGGACCCTCTTGAAGAGAGAGAAAAAGTTTTAAAACCAGAAAAAGGCAAGCACAACTTGCAATATTGGGAGGATCCATCTATGGGGAGCAGGAGAGTCGAGAGAGAGACTGCGAAACCACGCCCCTCTGGGTGGGACGCAAGCCCAGACAGCTTCTTTTTGAACAGAGGCAGGTCTGACTTAGAGGGAGAGGAGGAGAAGGACCAAAGCAGCAGCCAAAGCAGAAGCAGCAGCCAGAACCAGAGTAGAGGAGGCCAAGAGGAAGGCAAATACACTGGCAAGAGCAGAAAGAAGCAGAGTCCTGAGCAGAAAGCAAAGCAGGAACTTCAACCAGAGTTGGAGTGGAATAAGGAACAGAGGAAAAGCCAAGAGAAGTACTGGGACCGCAAGGGAGTACCTGGCAGAAGGTCCTCACAGCAGCCGTGGAATAAAGAGGTTCGTCCATTTTCAGAGGTGGGATATGTTTGTTTGGAAGAAAGAAAACATCCTTACCACTATGGTCTGAAGTCTAAGGAAAGACCGCAGGAGAGCCTGAGCACTGCTGCGCTGAAGCCAAACCAAGGTAGGCCTCAAGCCTTACTAGAAAGAAGGAAGAGAAGCCTCAAAGGTAAAACTCTTATTACTGATAATTACCTTCAGAAGCCTAAAGTATGGGGAAGACAGTGGGAAGAGGATTACTGTTACCCTAAACATTCTTGTAAGCAAGACTATGAAAGAAGTTTGCCTAAGAAGAGAAGTTTGAGTGGGAAATCTTTTTATGAATCTGCTTTTGAACCTCTAATCAGAGAGGGACCGTTGTAATGCAAAACCCCTGGAGACCGACGCCCAAAGCTAAATGCTAGGCATTGGGACATGATGCAACAAGTATATAAGAAACCCGATTACGATTACCCTGATGTTACAGATTCAGAGGCTTCTGAGGTTGAATCCATGAAAGTAGGATCAGAGGGGGAAGAATCAGATAATGCAATGGATTGTACATATTGTGCCTCGGGGAGTGTTGAATATATCTCCAATGTATCAGATAACTAAGTGAAGGAAGTTTATTGTTTTTGTACAAATGTTCTGTGAAGATAGCAGCCTTTACTTTATTGCTTGCTTTTATTTTTTTCCTATCCTGAAGTAAGGGCATTTCAGTTGTTAC
This sequence comes from Ichthyophis bannanicus, assembly GCA_033557465.1. Lineage (NCBI taxonomy): Eukaryota > Metazoa > Chordata > Amphibia > Gymnophiona > Ichthyophiidae > Ichthyophis > Ichthyophis bannanicus. The sequence goes on along the minus strand of CM066032.1, from coordinate 1,198,860,279 downwards.
CATAACCAATCCTTTTGAACCGTTTTGTGCAAGAAAGGGAAATAAAGCCTTTAACTTTCCCTCCACTCTGTGCATTTGTTCTTTGAGCGTTGGTTACAAGGAAGCCATAAGGAATAACCACCCTTAACCCTTGCAGCATAGGCCAACCTCAACCCTCACCTTTCTTGTGTTCGGTTCCCTCTCGGGTCTACTACCCCTCTACAGAGGGTGCCCTGCGACAAGCTTTACAAATGTCGGCCACTGGTACGGCTTGTAGGTTGGCAATTGAAGTCGCGAGTGCCCTCAGCTGGTGGGCGTTCGCTGGTGGTGAGGGTCTGGTGCCAGCCTGGTTCAGGCAGAAGGAGATGCATGCAGAAATCCAGAGGGAAAGGGTGTGCTTAGTAACTGGGCAGCCTGGTTTGTTTTGATCGTAGGACACAAAGAGCTGCACGCTTCGCCTCTGCGTAGCAGTCCGGAGAAGGTAGAAGCGCAAGGCCCGGATGCAGTCAAGCTTGTGTAGCCATTCTTCCTCAGGGGAAGTATGGGGCTCCGGATGGAAGGTGGGGAGTTGATAGTCTGGTTGATGTGGAAGGCAGAGGCTACCTTAGGAACAAATCTAGGATGCGTCCTGAGGGTAGCGTTGTCCTCAGTGAGTTGGAGCTCGCTGATCCGCCGGGCCGAGGTGATGGCCACCAGGAATAATGTTTTCCAGGAGACGAGCTTGATGTCAGCCGATTGCATGGGCTCAAAGGGAGATAGGGTAAGCTGGTTGAGAACCGCATTGAGATCCCAGTGTGGCACCGGCTTCCTGATAGGAGGGTGAAGGTTGGTGAGGCCCTTCATAAAGCGGGTGACAATGGGCAGCTTCATGATGGAGCCATCCCCTGGGCATTCATGAAAGGCCGCGATGGCTGCCAGGTGGATGGATTGCGTCTGCAGGCCTTGCTGAGACAGGGAGGTCAGCTACTGCAGGAGAGCTGGTATGGGACAAAAGAAGGGGTCCAGTCCTTGAGAGGAGCACAAGGAGGTGAAGCGCCGCCACTTGAGGCTGTAAGATTTTCTGGTTGATGGTCGGCGAGCTGCCAGGACCACCTGTTCGACCTCATGTGGGAGGTGGAAGGGGGACAAGGCTATCCGCTCAGCTTCCAGGCTGTTAAAGCCAGGGTCCGAAGGTTGGGGTGGAGGGTGTTCCCATTGTCCTGAGAGAGCAGGTCCAGCACCAGGGGGAGCCGGATTGGGGGGCACACTGCTAGCCGGTGGAGAAGCGGGAACCATTCTTGACGAGGCCAGTATGGGACAATCAGGATGGCTTGCGCCCTGTCGGAGATGATTTGCTGGATTGTCCTGGAGATTAGAAGGATGGGGGGGAAGGTGTATACTAGAGACCACACCCCTCATGATATATTGAATGCATCCGCTGTGTGACTCCGAGCAGAGGGACATTTCGAGCAAAAGGTTCTGCATTTCGTGTTCTCCTCTGTGGCGAAGAGGTTGACTGTCGGGGAGCCCCAGTCCTGGAAGAGAGAGTGGGCCACCTGAGGCTTGAGGGACCACTCATGGGGATTGAGCTGCCAGCTCAGTTTGTCAGCCAGCTCGTTCTGTAGACCAGGGAGGTAGGAAGCCTGGAGGTTGCAGTGATGTGAAGTCGTGAAGTCCCAGATCTGAATGGCTTCTCTGCAAAGAGGTCGTGATCCAGTCCTGCCTTGATTCTTGATGTAGAACATGGCCACCTGATTGTCCATTTGCAGCAGGATTGTTTTGCCGGTGATCATGCTCTGGAAGGTCTCCAGCGCATGCCTCATTGCCCTGAGCTTGAGGAGGTTTATGTGGCATTGTCGTTCTTGTGGTGACCAGGCCCCCTGCGTCCGGAGGTGGAGGCAGTGTGCCCCCCAGCCTACTGGCGAAGCATTGATGGTGATGGTCAGTTGGTGTGCCGGTTGGGAGAGGGGTCTCCCGCATGTAAGATTCTTTTTGTAGGTCCACCAAAGGAGGGATGCGATCACTGTTCTGTCCATAGGAATGGCTGTCTCCAGGGACTGTGAGTGTTGGGACCAGCATGCCCGTAGGTGCCACTGGAGGCAGCGCATGTGGAGTTTCGCTAGAGGTACTGTCTGGGTGGCCGATGCCATGTGTCCCAGGAGGCGAAGGAGTACCCCTGCCGTATGGGACCATTCTGAGCGCACAGGGTGTGCCAGGTCTTTGATGGTGTTCACTCTCGGCTGGGGAAGGAAAGCCTTTGAGCAGGAAGTGTCTATTAACGCTCCGATGAACTCCAGCCGCTGTGAGGGGTTGAGGTGTGATTTTGGGTAATTCACCAGAAACCCCAGGAATGTCAGCAGGGAGATGGTCCTTTGAGTTGCGCGCTTGGCCTTCCTCAAGGAGGGGGCAGAAATAAGCCAGTCGTCCAGATAAGGGAAAACGCAGATCCCTTGTTTGCGGAGATGTGCGGCTGCCACCGCCATGCACTTCATGAAAGGCCGAACGGGAGGACTTTGTACTGGAAGTGTTTCCCGGCGGCCTGGAAGCGCAGGTACTGCCTGTGATCCTTGTGTATGGGGACGTGTGTATATGCGTCCAGTAGATCCAGGGATGTGAGTCACTCCTTGGGTTGGATGAGAGGCAGGATGGTTCCGATGGAGTGCATCCTGAATTTTTTCTTGGTGATGAATAAGTTGAGCATGCGGAGATCAAGGATGGGACACATGCCGCCCGATTTCTTGGGAACTAGGAAATACCTGGAGTAGAAGCCAGTGTTGATTTCTGCCTCCAGGTCCAGCTCTATGGCATTGGCAGCCAGGAGTGAAAGGATCTCCATGTCCAAGGAGGAGGAGGATTGTTTGCAGCGCGGGATCGCCCATTGTAGAGGTGGAGAAAGGAACTTTATCCGGTACCCATTGGCAATGATAGCCAGGACCCATCTGTCCGTAGTAATGGACTCCCAATTGGGCAGGAACATGGTCAAGCACCCCCCGTAGGGAGGCTGGCCCCAGTCTTCCCATCAAAAAGCCTGGTTGATCCTCCCTGGTGCAGGCTGGGATGTTTTTAGCTGTCTCCTCTCATGTTGGCGGGGCTTTTGCTTGTAGGATGCGTGAGAGGAGTGTGACTGTTGTTTATAGTAAGGCTGCTGCCATTTTCGGTAAGACCCGTATTGGTGCTTGGATGATGAAAAAGAGAAGGGCTTCTGCTGGTAAGAGTTCTTACGGACAGGTCATTCCAGACCTTCGTCTGCAAGGGTCTGTAGCGTCGTGCAGCGGTCCTTCAGCGCGTTGACGGTGTCGTTGACCTTCTCCCCAAACAGGGTATCCCCCGTGCAGGGGGCATCAGCAATGCAATCATGTGTGTCCTCTCATAGGCCTGAAGCTTTGAGCCAGGCAAGTCGGTGGGCGGAAATGGAGGTAGCCGCAGTGCGGGCCACCGCATCAAAGGCATCGAAGGCTGCCCACAGTTGATGTTTCGTATACTCCTGCAGGTCTAGGAGAGTGGCTGAGGCAGCCGCCTGCAATTCCTGGTTGGAGGAGGAAATGGTTGCTTTGAGTTTTTCTACCAGGGTGTCCTGGTACAGGGCTTGTTGAAGCTGGAGGGCTGAGACTCTGGCACATAACATTGATCCCTGGAAGGTCTTTTTTCTTATGTTGTCGAGGAGTCTTAGCTCCTTACCCGGCGGAAAGTTGGATTGTGTCCGCGTGGACTTTTGATCGTTTGAGGGCAGACTCCACTACTATGGAGTGGTGAGGGAGTTGAGTCTTGTCAAAGCCTGGAGAGGGCTGAACTTGGTACTTCACATCCAGCTTCCGAGATACCGGTGCCCCTGAGGTGGGGTTCTGCCATAGGGTGAGGAGGTTCTCTTTTAGCAGAGGGTGCACTGGAAGATGCGTAGAGGGACGTGGAGCCTCCAGGAATTTCCTTGCGATGAGTTTCTGGACGTTGGTCAGCTGTAGGGCAGGTGCTGGGGAGACCCAGGGCGTCCGCGACCTTATGGAGAAACTTGGGATATGTTAGGTCTTCAGGGTTGCTGTGCAGATCCGCTGGAGGAGTGGGGTGCTCTTGATCTGATGTTGGGGAGGAGTCCCCTGAAGCTACAGACTCTGGGGGAGCGTAGTCCTCCTTGTTGCTGCGGGCAGGTCTGGAGTCCGGTGTGGGGGAAGGAAGGAGCCTTCGGATGGGACCGCGGAGGGGAGCTCACTAGAGGCAGGGGGGGGGGGGGAGCTCCTGCAGCCAGGTCTATTGAGGAGTCAGCCCATTGCTCAAACAGATTTGAGAGGAAAGTTAGAAATTGCGTTGGTGCTTCTGGTGCCCCAGGGGGTCTGGGGACCGAGCTGGAGGCCTCTGAGTGTTGAGGGAGTCTGTGTTGCCTGGGGGAGACAGTTGCCTCTAATGGCAGAGATCCAGGCTGTCTAGGGGGGACAACTGCACTGTAGTCCTGCATAGGGCAAGCTGGGGAGGCATACCTGCTGGCTGAAGCATGGTAGGAATCATGTCTGCTGCTGTCCCTGCTGTCCCAGGAGGGAGAAAAGCTGGTAGTACTGCGGTGCTGGCGGCGACTCCAGTCTCTTCGCCGTTGCTGCTTCTGGTCCCTGCGGGGGCTGTTTGAGTTGCTTGTGCTGCTGCAGCTGCACTGAGAATGGCCCCCGTAGCATCGGCGCGGCCAGATCGACGCCTCCGCGCCGAGCGAGATCACCGGTGGTGGGAATGTCTGCACTGAGACCTGCTCCTCCTGTAGTGATGCTTCTCTCGCCGGCCGGCCAATGGCAGCACTACATACATAGCAGTGGATGACCTCCCTAGGTATGCATGGTGTGGACATCTCAGGAACACATCTATACAATGCTAAGTAAGCACATGAACTCAGCAGAACAGGCCCCTCATAGTGAACCAGCCAAACATTTACCTATCAGTAGTAAAGGGCCAGTGGAATGATAGCAGTCAGCAGTACAAGCACCACATAGACATGCCCAGAGACACCAATGTCACTCCCTACAACTATGCACATTGTGTAGAGCAATGCTGGTGCACCTTGGCATGGCGTACTGTGTTCCACGCCCTTCTTCTGAGGTCCCCTTATTAGTGACAGGGAAGTGTATGGATAGGTACATGAATATGGACCTGCTCACTCCTGCCTGTTATCACTTGCACCTGGTGATGCTGCAGTCAGCCCTACAGTCCAGGTACCTGCCAGGCATACCTGTCAACCCCCCCCCTGGATATGTGGACGAGCAGTCTAGATTCCCCGGGCAGCCCTCCAGCCACAAACACACATGCACTCTTACTTACAGTCTCACAGAAGCAGATATCTGCCAACAGCATGCCCTGCATCGAATAACAGATGATGGAATGGAAATCATGGATAGTAGTACATCCAACCCATCATCATACCTGATTACTACATTTCAAGATGCATACAGACATACTGTACATGATACATATACAAGTGGATCTCAAACAGTCACAGAGCTGTTTTAGGCCCAAACAGCCCATCACGTATATCAGCCTCAAGGGTCAGATCTCGTATGCGCATTGCAAATCATAGGCCCACATATGTAACCAACCACAACAGTGACCTATGCACACGATACAGTATGTGCTATAGGGCCACTGGTGTAGACTTTCCCTGGGGGATACCTAGTTCTTGTTTGAAGCTTAGAGAAGTTTCTGTGCCAACTTGAACTTGTTGGGTGAGGTTCTGTAGGTATGATTTGAACCACTAAAATGTGGTTCCTGTGATGCCAATGTTTTCCAGTCATTTGATTAATAAGTTGTAATTGACACTGTCAAAAGCAGATGCAATATCAAGGAATACTAATATGAACACTTGTTTTGGGTTATCCATTCCGCATAGGAGTTTGTCTGTGAGTGTTGGGAGGAGTGTTTCCACTCCTTGATGGGGGCGGAAACCATACTGGTGTTCATCGAGGGGAGCGTTGAGATCAATATGGTCTTGTAATTTGTTTTGTACCACTTTCTCAATCAGTTTAGATACGAAAGGGATATTTGATATGGGTCTGTATGAATTGCGATTCATTTTGTCTAAGGATTTGTTTTTTAGTATTGGGTGGAGAATGGATGGTTTAAGTTCAGGTGGTATGTATCCCTGAGTAAGGGATTGGTTAATTATGGGAAGGAGATGCAGGGTTAGTTCTGTTTTGGTAGCCTAAATCCAGCTAACCGGGCATGGGTCGAGAGCTGAAGTGGTGGTATTGGTTTTGGAGATGACATTTAGTAGTGTTTTTGATCTATTAAATGGAAAGAGCTCCAGGTGGTAGGGATTGTGGATGGTTCTAATGTGGGTTCAGAATCATTTGTGGGTGATTGTTTTAGTTTATCTGCAAAGTGTGTGGCGAAGGTATGGGGGTCAATGGGGATGTTGTGTGTATCATTGTTGGCTTCTTTATATTTCTGTAGTGATTCCATGTAGGAGATTCTGTTGTCGGGAGATTTAATTGTCTACCATTTGTGTTCTTTCTTCCTGAGTTCATTTTTGAGTAATTTTGTGTACCAGAATTATGCGGGGTTGGTTTTTGGGGGGTTTAGTGCTAGTTGAGGCTTTTGCTGTTATGGTGTTCCAGGTTTTTATTGCAGTGTTAATGTCTGTAGCTGAGTTGTTTAGGTGGAGGAGGATGGTGTTTAGGAAGGTATCTTTCTCAAATTGTGTGAATCTTTTATTGAGGGTTGTTCCCTGAGTTTGAGGGGGATTGTGAGTGTCTGTTGGTATGGTGAGTTCTATAGTATAGTGGTCCGACCATGGAACTAGATTTGTTTTTGGGAGTGAGTAAAGGGGGTGAGAGGTAATTAGTTTGGGGATGAATATGAGGTTTAAGGTGTTGCCTTTAGAGTGTGTGGGTATTGCTACAGTTTGGTGATATCCCATGCCAGTCTTAGAATTTATGAATGAGATGGATTGCGTGTTGTGTAGAGAAGGAGGTTAAAGTCGCCTAGTAGTATGTGGGTTTTCTAGTGAGGTTGAGCATGCTGTTTCTAGAATAGCAAAGAATGTCCCAAATCAGGATTAAACTGTAAATCAACAACAAAAGATCCTGAGTTCTAACAGTTGGACAAACTCTTTTTGTTGGAGTGGCCAAGCAAAAGTGGACAGGAAAAAAACGTCAGGCTGAAAGAGTGAAAGACATTCCTGCAGTTAAGCTTACGTGACTGCAGGAATTTCTTTCACACTTTCAACCTGATGCAGGGTCATGATGTTTGGACCCGAAACGTGGCACGTTGTTGCTGTAAAGTGATTCCTTTGCAGTTTTCAAGTTTGAAATGGCGAAATGGTGATAAAGCTAAGTATATAAAATGCAGTGAGGGGACTTTTTTTCCTGTCCACTTTTGCTTGGCTGCTCCAACAAAAAGAGTTTTTCTGACTGTTAGAATTCAGGATCTTTTGTTGTTGGTTTCTAGAATAGCAGCAAGGATGTCTTGATTGGGGGTGAGTGGTCTATATACTAGGCAGATGGACATGTTTTTGTTTTCTATCTTGATCATGTCCATGTCATTTATGTTACTGCATATGTTGAGAGAAGGGTTTAGTTCATGTTTGCATAGTATGAGTACACCACCTCCTCTTTTTGTGTCTTTGAGACAGTTATCCATCTATCGTTTTGTGTCTTTGGGTTGTATCCATCTATGTTTAAATGGTTCAAGGGCACAGTATCTGTGTTAGTTATCCAGGTTTCTGTGATGCATAGAAGATGAGGGTTTTCACCTCTAATCATATCATGTATGACAGGGGTCTTATTTCTGATGGATCTCACATTTATGAGTATGCACTTTATTGGTATGGGAGGAGTATACGTTTTTTGAATGGTGTTAAAATGTTGAGTTTGGATGTATACAAATCTGTGTTGGGAGTCGTTTTTTGTATTGTGTATTTTGGTTTTTGAGTTAAATTTTTAATGTGACTGGTGGGTGAAAATGTGCCTGGAGTGGATTATAGGGATGCAAAAGTGGTGTGATGTGTCATTTTGTAGGGATGGGAAGAGGGTTGCAGAGGAAGTTATGTTAAGGAGGAGAAGAGAACACAGCAATACTTTTATGAGCTCCATGATGGTTCAGTGTGGTGAGATGAGGTTTTAGAGCAGTCAGTTGTCTATGTTGGAGGGCTTTGTGTGTAATTCTCTCAGAGATAGTAGGGGCAAGGGTAGACAGAGTAGTAATAGTTTGTCTTCTGTGGTACAATGTAAGTGATTGGAGAGTGTTAAGTATTCAATTGATGCATTGGAATTTTGCAGAATAAAACAGGAGTAAAGTGTGAATTGTTGCAAATGCCTACAATATGGCAGAATATTGCAGAATAAAACAGTAGCAAAGTGTGAATGGTTACAAATGTCTACAATGTTGCAGAAGAAAACAGTAGTGAAGTGTGAATGGTTACAAATGTCTACAATGTGGTAGAATATAGTAGATTAAAACAGTAGCAAAGTGTGAATGGTTATAGATGTCAACAATGTGGCAGAATATTGTACAATAGAATAATAGCAGAGTGTGAGAGATTACAGTTATATATAAAGTGGTAAGGTAAAATGTATCACCATTGTATAGATGTGTTTGCGGGTGAAAGTAATTGTGTTTCCATATGCAGTTGCACTGGGTTTGAAGATGGTGTCTTTCTGTATGCCAGGTACTGTTTTTGAGCATACGCCAATTGACTCTACTCTCTTTCTCAGGGCACATCCAACAAATAGAGAAAACCTGCCATCTCTTTCTTTATTACATGAGTAAAATTCATCCATTCCTTTCTACTCACACTACTAAGACCCTTATCCACTCGCTAGTCACCTCCCGCCTTGACTATTGTAACCTGCACCTCACTGGTTTCCCTCTGAATCATCTCTCTCCCCTTCAATCTGTTCAAAACTCAGCTGCATGGCTTATATTCCACCAGTGTCGCTATGCTCATGTAACCCCTCTTCTTAAGTCACTTCACTGGCTCCCTTTCAGTTTCCGCATCTAGTTCAAACTTCTCCTACTGACCTACAAATGTATTTATTCTGTGGCTCCTCACTACCTTTCCTCTCTTATCTTACTCTACACCCCTCCTCAGAAACTCCACTCCTCTGGCAGATCACTTTTATCTGTGCCTTTCTCTACACTGCCAATTCCAGACTACGTTCATTCTATCTTGCTGCTTCATATGTCTGGAACAAACTATCCCAGTCTGTGTATCAGGCCCCTTCTCTAGCCCTACTCAAATCCAGGTTAAAACCCCACCTTTTTGAAGTTGCTTTTGGATCCTGATGATCTTCATTCACTCTCTTGTCCACTACTTATCTGTATCTTTTGTTATTTACTTTGTTATCTGCCTAGCTGCTAAGGCTATAGATGGGATGTCCATTCCCACTATTCGTGGAACAGAATCGGGCCCTATGCCATTAAACATCCTGATTCTGAAATACTATCTGGTGACGTCTACATAGACATTTGATACAAGTGCATATGGGCATGTCTACATTTCCAAAATTGTGCCTGAACTTGCATGTGCCTGCTTTTTTTTTTTTTTTTATAATAGTTTATTTAAACCATCACTACACACGGTAATAAGATAACAGTCAACAAACTCCCGCTGGGGTGAACTCTGATCCCCAGCGAGAAACAATGATGGCAATACATTTTGCATATTTTCACACCCCCTCCCACCCCTTCCAATCCCCCTCCCCCCCCTACATCACCCCCATGACCAGGACGCAAGCAAGTCCACAGCAAGGCCACTGAACCCGCCTCAAGACCTATGTCCAGGAAGGACACAAACTAAATGCCTACTTGAAGAATTGTGTTACGGCACCGGGGGCTTAGGTGTGAAACATAGGGTTCCCAAAGCATGAGAAAAGGCGGACCATCGCTTAGCATTAACTCTAGCACTCCGTCGCTCCAGGAGCATCAGCTGATGGAAGGAATTGCGCCACTCCCAAAAGGAGGGAGGGTTACGTTCCCGCCATCGCCGTAATAGGTGCCCCTTCCCCACCAGGCATGCCTTCCGCACCAACCCACGTCCCCATTTCCCCCGCGGGGAGGCACCGCTCAGTAAATCTAATGTGACCAGGGCGGCATCCCAGGTTACCTGCTGCCCCAAAATGCTCATCATAAATGCACAAATTCGCCGCCAATAGGGGCGGATCAACCGACAGCCCCACCACATGTGCAGAAGGGTTGCCCGAGGCTCCGCACACCGTGGGCAGCTCCCATCCATAGTCATATGACAGCGAAGGGCCCTGCGCGGGGAAAAGTGTACTCTGGTAAGGCATTTAACTTGCATTTCTTTCCAACGTACACCTTCAACTAACGTCTTAAGCCTGCGAATGGCTACAAGTACTGTTCCTGGGGGGATCTCCCGCCCCATCTCGGCCCCCCATGCCTGCTCAACACTGCGGAAGTCTGGGCAACTCCGATAAGATTCCAACCGGATCCGGAAGGTCCTTATGGAAGGTTTCGCTTCCCCCCCTAGGTCAAAGAACTCCAGGATCTGTGCGGACCGGTCTGCATGAAGCTCTGTCCCGGGAAGGGAGCCAATATAGTGAGCAATCTGCAGGTACGCATACACTTGTCTCGGCCCCAGGTCATATTCTTGGCATAAGGACTGAAATGATTTGGGTGTCCCAGCAGAGTCAACAACATGTCCCAAGTTACATAACCCCTTTTCCCCCCAGGAGCGAAAACTGTACTTCCTCAGTGCCCGGAGAAAAAGCAACATTACCCCGCACCGGTAGCCAACTGGAGACCCGCCAATTACGCCCCCAATAAAGATTAAGCTGTCTCCACGTCCGCCGCACTGGCGTCAATACAACACTTTCAGCCAGATGTGACGGCAACACCTGATTATCTGCATGCAATAAAGCCTGAAGAGAGTGAGGCGCCACATAAGCCTCCTCCAAGGCCCTGGGCGTATAGAGTTCGGTTACCTCTAACCAGTCCCCCAAATGCCGGGCTTGGCAGGCCAAGGCATACGCACCCAGATCAGGGAGTCCCCAACCCCCAATCTTCCCACTTCCCACCAGCCTGCTTTTTTTTTTCAGACATTCTGGCTTTGACATCCCAGATTGCACTTGGATATGCCATTGTGAAATGTGCCTAATCTGGGCCTAGGGTCTAGAAACCTTTGGCTTTGAAGAGAAATCTATTTCTCCCTGTTGAAGAGTCCATTTCTGTAGAAAAGAATGCAGGCTACTGAGCTTAGAGAAGAGAGGACCAGGGAACAGAAATATCTTTTGTGCATACCCCTTGCACAAAATAAGATGTTAATGAACAAAGGGTTACGGTTACAGTTTGATTTTATTTGATATACTGCCTATAGCCAAAGCAACTAGGCGGTTAACAAAGTAAATAACAATGAAGGTAAAACAAAGAAGGGTACAGGGAAAACTAAATGGGGGTACACAGGAGGACAGAGGACAAGGAGAGGGATGGAGGGCCTAGGTTACAATACAGAGGCGAGTGTAAAATAAATGAAAGACATAAAAAGGGAGGGTGGGGAAAGGGGGATGAAGATAAACCATTAGCCGGTGCTGCTCCAGGGGAGACCAAGAAGGAGGGGAAGGCAAATACTAGGGGAACAGGGGATTAAGAAGACTCAGCTGAGGGAAAAGCTAGAGCAAGGAGGTGGTTTTTCAATTGGGACTTAAAGCAGGTGAAGGAAAGTTGATTGCAGAGAACAGAGGGAAGAGGGTATCATAGGGTGGGGGTGACAACCCAAAAGGTAGAGGAAAGCGCCATAGATGAGTGGATACAGCAGAGGTTGAGAATCTCAAGAAGATATTGAGAGGTGGAACAAAGAGTACAGTGGGGGATATATAGAGACAGGAGCTGTGACAGAAAGGCAGGGTTGCCAGAGTGAAGAATATGGTGCATCAATATGAGAAGTTTATATTTGATACAGAAAGTGACCGGGAGCCGTGTGCAGTGATGAGGAGGGAAGTGACATGATCGAACTTACAGGCACTGTAAATGAGTTTGATGGCTGTATTCTGAACCAACTGAAGATGACGTAATTGATATTGAGAGAGACCAAAGAAAAGAGAATTGGCGTAGTCAAGACGGGTGATGATTAGTGAGAGAATAAGCAGGCAGATGGAAGACTGATCCAAGAGCTTGTAGACAGAACAGATTTGATGTAAAATGAAGAAACAACATTGGACATTGGAAGAGATTTGACGGGAAATGGAGAATTGAGAGTCAAAGGTCACACCAAAGATTTTAATCATGTCCTGGAAGGGAAGCATGGCACCATGGACAGAAGGAGGGGGTCAGAAGAGAGAGGGGAGCAGGGTTGGCAAAGAGAAGACAAGTGGTTTTTGAAGTGTTGAGTTTAAGTCCATGACCAGAAAGTCAATCTGCAATGATATTGAGTTTAGGAGAGATCAGGGAAGTGATAGATGCAGAGTGGGCAGGGAACCAGAAAAGGAGCTGGATGTCGTCAGCATAGATGAAGAATGTGATGCCTGGGGATGTGATCAGAAAGCTAAGAGGGCCAGGAAAATGTTGCATTTAATATTTGTAGGGCTATAGGAACCCCCTTGGTAAAATATCCTGATAGTGATTTAGTAAGAAATTTACTAAACAACTCCTCCTAATCTACAAATGGGCTTCTGGGTCCCCAAACCCCTACCCATTTCAGACTCCCATACACTATCTGAAAGGTGCCCCAAATTGTTTTCAGCAGGAGGAAGCTGGTTTGCCATTTGCAGCAGTGGCACCAAAATGTAAATGGTTCCAATTGCAATTTGGAAACCTAAACATTCAAGCATGCATGGGAGAGATGCAAAGGACCTTACTGGTGGGTGAGGCACAGCTGGTGTAAATATATGCAGATACAGTTGGTGCACACATGCTTATTTTATGTAGAAGAAAAATGTGTTCATTGTGACTTAATCTACTCTACCCAAGAACACATCTACAGTTGCATTGTGTAAACATAGTAACATAGTAAATTATGGCAGATACAGACCAGCACGGTCCATCCAGTCTGCCCAGCACGGTGGCAAGAGTAGGTGCACCCGCTGCTCCGCCACCCCTCCTCATGTCCCTGTTTAGAGATGACCCCACCACTCCATGTAGGACACCTCTATTTGTTGAGAAATTAGATGGTTCAGTTTATTTTGATTTTATCCTTTTGCTGTAAAGGGATCCACTGTGTCTGTCCCATGCCATTTTGAATTCCGTCACCGTGTTTGCCCCCACCACTTCCATCGGGAGGGCATCCAAGCATCCACCACCCTTTCTGTGAAAAAGTATTTCCTGACATTGCCTTTCAATTTACCACCTCGCAGCTTCATGTTGTGCCCTCTAGTTGTACAGCTTCTCCGTCGTTGGAAGAGGTTTGTTTGTTCATTATTTCCTTTCAAGTATTTAAAGGTTGAATCATATCTCCCCTGTCCCTCCTCTCCTCCAAAGTGTACATGTTTAGGTCTTCAAGTCTCTTCTTATAAGGCTTCTGACGCAGTCTCCAAATCATTTTGGTCACCTTCCTCTGAACAGTTTCCAGTCTTTTTACATCCTTGGCAAGATACGGTCTCCAAAACTGAACACAGTATTCCAAGTGAGGCCTCACCAGTGACTTGTACAGTGGCATAAGTACCTCTTCCTTTCTGCTGGTGATTCCTCCTTGTATGCAGCCCAACATCCTCCTGGCTTTTGCCACCGCCTTGTCGCACTGTTTTGCCACCTTGAGATCTACAGAAATAATCACACCAAGGTCTTTCTCCTGATCCTTGCATACTAACCTCTCGCCCCTATCACGTACATTTCCCTTGGATTTCTGCTACCCGAGTGCATGACTCTGCACTTCTTTGCATTAAATCTTAATTGCCAAGCATTAGACCATTCTTCCAGCTTTTGTAGATCTTTCCTCATGTTAACCACTCCCTCATGGGAGTCAACTCTGTTGCAAATTTTCGTGTCATCTGCAAAAAGACATACTTTTCCATTCAGTCCTTCAGCAATATCCCTCACAAATACATTGAACAGTGCCGGGCCCAGGACTGACCCCTGGGGCACCCCGCTAATCACCTTCCCTTCATCCGAGTGAGCTCCGTTTACCATCACCCTCTGTCATCTGTCAGTCAACCAATTTCTGATCCAATTTATCATCTTAGGATCCATCCCCAAGCTACTGAGTTTATTGATAAGTCTTCTATGAGGAACAGTATCAAATGCTTTGCTGAAATCCAGGTAGATGACATCCATCGCATGCCCCTGATCTAATTCCTTCGTCACCCAGTCAAAAAACTCAATCAGATTTGTTTGGCAAGATCGTCCTTCGGTAAAGCCATGTTGCCTTGGGTCTTGCAACCTGTTGGTTTTGAGAAAGTTCACTATTTGCTCTTTCAGGAGTGCCTCCATTACTTTTCCCACCACCGAGCTAAGGCTCATGGGCCTGTAGTTTGACACTTCTTCCCTGTCACCACTTTTGTGTAGAGGTACGACATCAGCCGTTCTCCAGTCCTGAGGAACCTCTCCTGTTTCCAAGGATCTGTTGAAAACATCCTTTAACGGCCCTGCAAGAACCTCTCTGAGCTCTTTCAGCATCCTGGGATGTATCCTATCTGGTTCCATGGCCTTGTCCACTTTCAGTTTTGCAAGTTGTTCTAGCACATCATCTTCTGTGAATGGTGTGATATCTACTTCATTCCCATTTTTATAATATTTGGGAGTCACAGGTGGTCCTTCTCCAGGACTTTCTTTAGTAAAAACAGAGCAGAAGTATTCATTTAGCAATTTCGCTTTTTCAATGTCACTTTCCACCAGTCCGTTCGCAGCACTTCTGAGTCCTGAAATTCCACCTCTGATCTTCTTCCTTTCCTGAATATACCTGAAGAAGGTTTTGTCGCCACACTTAACATCATTAGCCATCTTTTCCTCTGCCTTTGATTTTGCTATCCTTATTTCTCTCTTTGTCTCTTTGAGTTTGATCCTGTATTCATTTCTGTGTTCCTCAGTTTGCGAGCTTTTGAATCTTGCGAAAGCTGTGTTTTTTGCCTTTATTTGAGCAGCCACTTCTTTGGAAAACCAAATGGGGTTTCTTCTCCCCTTGATTTTGTTTACTTTTGTTACATATTTATTTGTTGCCCCTTTTATTGCCACCTTTAGTTTAGCCCATAGCAATTCCACTTTCCTAATCTCCTTCCACCCTGTCAGCTCCTCCTTTAGGTACTCGGCCATTTTATTGAAGTCGGTGTTTTTGAAGTTTAGGACTTTGAGCTTGCTATGATTGGCTTGTACCTTGGCTTTTATCTCAAACCACACCGTGTGATGATCGCTGCTGCTCACAGGGGCACTCACGCAGACATTTGACACGCTATCACCGTTGGTGAGCACTAAATCCAGCGTTGAGCTTTTCCCTGATTGGTTCCATCACCATTTGTCTAAGTAACGCATCTTGGAGAGCATCCATGATTTTTTTGCTTCTTTCCAGATTTGCAGAAGGAGTAATCCAGTCCACATCAGGTAGATTAAAGTCTCCCAATATGATTGCTTCCCCTTTTGTGGCTATCTTGGCAATATCTATAATCAATTCGTTATCTATCTTTTCAATTTGGTTGGAAGTCTGTAGACTACAGCAGTATGGATGACAGTGCCAACTCCTCTTTCCAACACAATCCAGAGTGCTTCTTCTTTTGCCCATGCCCCCTGCATTGCAGTAGCTTTAATATTGCTTTTGACATACAAGGCTACTCCTCCTCCTCTTCCATTTTCTCTGTCTCTTCTAAATAGATTATAGCCAGGTATAACTATATCCCAATCATGCGATTCGTTTAGCCATGTTTCTGTAATGGCCACAATGTCCAAATCCATTTCCGCCATTAGGACTTCTAGGTCTGGAACTTTGTTGGCTAAGCTTCGAGCATTTGTGCTCATTGCTTTCCAGCATTTACCTGGTTTGTGTGTATTTAGCATTGATTTTGTTCTGCCTACATCTTCCCACTTGTTTTTGATGTGTGGTTTAAAAGTGTGGCTGTTTCTGATTTTAATCTGCTTTTGCAGGGGGTGACGTCCCGAGCTTGACCCTCTACATCCATCACCCCCTTTTTCTAGTTTAAATGCATATCCACATATTGCTTGAATTTTTCACTTAGGATTCTTTTCCCTGCGACAGAGAGATGTAGTCCATCAGCACAGTATAGTCTCTTGTTGTTCCATCTGATACCCCAGTTGCCAATAAATCTGAATCCTTCTTGTTTGCACCAGGTCTGGAGCCATGTATTAAAGCTGTTAATGTGATGCAGCCTTTTTGCCCCCTTACCAAGTACAGGTAGAACCTCTGAGAATGCAACTGTATTGAGTTTCTCTCCCAGATATTGGAAGTCCTTTTGGACTATAGAGGCACTGTTTCTAGCCAGGCCATTTGTGCCCAAGTGGATAACAACATCAAGTTTGGAGTGTTCTCATTCTGTGCTAAGTACTTCAACAATGTGGTTTGTGTTCTTGCTGGATGAAGAGCCTGGGAGGCACCTGACTATCTTCTCTCCTTTGAACTGTGTTCCCAAGTTGATGCCACTGATGATGGAATCTCCAAGTAGTAGTAGTTTGCTGTTTGGTGAGGTTTTCTTCATATTTGGTCCTTTAGCAGGAGATTGGGCATTGTCTGTCTTATTTAAGGGCCCTTCAGTTTCTTTGGCTTGGGCATCATCATTCGCCAAGGCAGAGAAGGCATTATGCAGGGATATCTCAAGATGCATAGGATGCCTCTGTGTCACAGGTCGCAATCTACCAGAACCCACTGTGATCCATTTGTTCCTGGGGTGTTTCATTCTTTGTGGGAGCAGTGGTGGACTTTGTTCAGTTTGTATCTTAGAAGATGTGCGCTTCATTGCAGCCAGTTCCTCCCTCAGTTCCTCATCCTCATTAGCCAATACAGAGAAGGCATTATGCAGGAATATCTTTTGATGCATAGGAAGTCGGTGCGTTACAGGTCTCAATCTACCAGAACCCACTGTGATCCACTTGTTCCTGGGGTGTTTGATGCTTTGTGGGAGCGGTGGTGGATATTGTTCAGTTTGTATCCTAGAAGAGGTGCACTTCATTGCAGCCAGTTCCTCCCTCAGTAGGGTCACCTCCTTATGCATGGCAGCTAGGTCTTCCCTTAGTAGATTCAGTTCTTTATGCATGGCAGCTGACCTGAGGCACATAGGACAAGCTCTGAGGTTCCAAATGATTTGTCTTGGAATGAAAGTACTTCAGTTATTGCACTGAATAGATGACATGCTGAATAAGCAGTCCTAGAAGGAGAAGAGGAAGGAAAAAAAGGAGGAAGAAGATGTGGGCTCTAACCCAAGTTAAAGGGATAGATGGCAATGTATGCGAGTGCTATATAGGCAATGCAGCCCCTGGGGTGGGTGGGGCGAGGGGTAGGGTGGGTGGGAACCTAAGTGTCTCTGGCCAGTAGGCTGTTCCTGAACTGGGGGCACCCACAGATATCTGCTCCAAGGCTACCCAGAAAAGCCGTAAGTCAGATTATCCCGAAGTTTAATTTATAAGCACAGTTAATCTTAATATCAGCAATTCCCACAAAACAGACAGTTAAACTCTGAAACCAGCGGAGAAGAGAAAGAAAATTAGAGTCTTAGCTTTGTGAAAGATCCACAGCTGCTGCAGCCAGTCTCAGACCCGTGAAAGTACACAATGTTTTATCACCATGCATATTTTTATTCATGTACCCCATGGGATAATTTTTATAAAAGTCCTTTTATGTGTAAAATAGAATTTATAAAATAACTCCCAAATGTTGGAAGAGTTTGCTATCATAGATGAGTAAAATATTGCCTACCATAGAGATAAAAATAGAACAGCTATTGAATAAAAGATATTTTTTCAATAATTGAATTCTTGACTACAAATAAAATTTAAGTTGTACTTGCTAAAGATGAAAATAGAGTGTCCGTTACACTTAATTAATCCAATGCAACATTGTGATCTATTGAAAAGCAGGAGGACTAGAAGTATCATGTTAGATTTTCCAATATGGAAATAATAAAAATTGTACCCTTTGTAAAAAAGGCAGGAGAGGGGGATATAATAGAGGCCTTTAAATATCTCTGTGGCACAAATGCACAGGGAGGAGAACCTCTTTCAATTGAAAGAATACTCTGTAATAAGGGGGCATAGGATGATGGTGAAAGGGGCTAGAATCAGGACTGGCCCAACCATCAGGCAAACTTGATGGTTGCCTAGAGTGCCAACACTTTGAATCAAATCTGGAGCTGGCTCTGATCTGAGAAAGTATTTCTTATGGAAATATAGATGCTTGGAATAGCCTCCCAGTGGAGGTGGTAGAAACAAGGACTGTATCAGAATTCATGAAAGTATGGGACAACAACAAAGGATGTCTTAGGGAAAAAAGGGACTGTAAAGCGTAGTAGTTGGAATGGAAGGGTAGACTGGAAAGGCTTTATCTGCCATCATTTTTTTTCTGTTTCCGTGCTCTGTTAGGTTAGGGATAAATAGTTTTGATTTATGGCGAGTATAGAAGGCTGAGTTATTGAAAATATATTGTGTTTCACATGGAAATGATGAAAAAAAACATTTTTCTCATTCTGCATGAAACACAATATTCACATGCTTGAGCTAGGAATACTGGTTTGAGCCAGATACCTAACATCATTCATGCTAGAGTCAATTCTGTCTGTTGCATGGCAGGTGAAAGATGAATCATAACTCCAAAGGCTGAGGAGCTGACATGAAGGAGCTTTCTTATTTTGTTTTGTTTACCAAGAAGTGAAATTATGAGAGAGAAGCTCAGTATAGAAACAGTCAGTCATGACATAGTAAATTAAATGTCTGGAGAAGAGTCATGCAAAGACTGGAATAAATAAATGGTCTACTGGGAAATAAGATGCAAGGTGAAAGTACCATGTATTCATTTGGGAAATTGATATATCTATTCTTTACTGTAATTCACTAGGACTAGAGCCTAGCATCAGAATGTTTGTGAAAGTATAGTGTAAAAAGAGAAAAGCTTTTTAGAGAAAAATCATCTACATATATTTCCAGAACATTTTTTTAATATGGCCTAGCAGGTTTTTCCTGATCATTTGGGCATGTTGACCCTCTGTTTACAACTACCCAGGAGTTTTCCCCATGATATATTTCCCACTCTTACCTAGTCCAACTATTGCAGCATGGTCCTTGGCCAGAGGCAGCAGACCATGGCTTCTTCTGCAATCCAGTACATGTGCACCCAAAGTCTGGCTAGTAGGTGTCACTGTTGTTCAATGGCTAAGCTTATTTCTTCTAGAGACAGAGAAAGCATCCTTAGCACAGCCCTGATTCAAACCCAGGTGTCTTTTATGGCATCACACTGCATGTCTCTTCTACTTAAAGCTCATTTGACATTGCATTTCTGCCACCTGCTTTTATAGCCATGATTCTTTCTGTCTGTGATACTTTTTATTGAACCAACCAGAAATCAGCGGAAGATAATATTGCATATATACTTTCCAGGATGGGTAAGCGCATACTTCAGATCTCACATGCTGTATGGTCTTGCAAGCTCATGTATACCAGTTTATTAGGATAACTTCAGTGGCATAAGTTCAAATGAAGGACCCCCAAGCAAAATTTGCTAGGGCCCCTCATGAAAATGGCAGAGGCAGATCATGAGAAGGTGGAGAGAAAGCTTCCCTTTCCCATTCCCATCCTACCACCTCCCTCCAAAAACAAAACAAAAAAGTGGCAGCTGGCAAACATTATATTTAACTGATTATTGCCACGGTGCCTCTTTGTCTGTAAAACTGTTCTGCGGCAGCCGGAGAAGCAGATCCCACTGCCAGGCCAAAGTCTCAGGTTTTGCAATACTTAGGCTCTACAGTGGGAGATATGTTAAGGGCCTCCAGCTGTCGTGAAAATTTTATGGGCAGAGAAATGGCATGGTGTAGTGCAGTGCATTGCTGCGTAGCAAACATTTTTTAAAGTAAGTATAATGGTTGCTGTGCTTTGCCATTGCAGCACACCACTGGGCTAAGTGGGCCCTCTTCCAGCCTGCCCCCCCCCTTGTTTGGGTGGTATTTATGCCACTGCATAACTCTTAACATTGGATCCAATAGATGGCATCAAAAGTTACAAAGAACTCAATTTGTTTAGGACTGTGAGCAAAATGCATTGCTTGCTGTATAATCGTCAGTGTCCATTACTGATAGGAAACCACAATTTCAGCCCCGGAATATTAAAATCCAGCAAACACATCCAGATAACTGAAGTCCAGCAAACTGAGGCAGAGATACTATACACCGAAGAATAATTATATATCTCCAGGAACAAGCAGGAATGTAGTCTTCACATATGGTTGACATTGGTACCGATGGAGCCCACGCAGGAATTCTCCCCAGCATCCAATAGGAAAGCCTTTGGGAGCATCCCACTGCACCTGCAGCTGCTGCTTTCCCACCTTTGTGACTCTCCCTCCTCAGTTCTTCATTTTCCATGGAGCCAGCAGGAAGCAAATCCGGTCACTGCAGAAAATTTCTTCTTCTTCTATTATTTTTTGTGGTTGCATTTGCATTCGATGCTGGAACCAATATCTTTGATTGTATTTCTTTCTTTCTAAAAAAAAAAGAAGAACTTTAGGTCTTTCAGCGCATTGATGCCATCTTAGGCCTAGGCCTTCCATCCAGTTTACTGATACGATGGAAAAACCAACCAGTGGTTTTAAAATGTGTTCCAAGTGTGGTAGTACTATCTCTGCTACTGATACCCATGACTGGTGTCTTAAATGCCTCGGCCCAGATCACCAGCCATCTGAATGTCCCCTATGCAAGAAGATGACAAAGAGAGGCCTACAGAATCGGGCCACGAAACGGCTCCCTTTTTGCCTCAGATGCGGTTTCACTCGCTTCGACGTCATCGAGGGCATCGTCTTCCTCATATGGATCTCAGGTATCAGAACACAAGACATGCTGTCCTGCCAAGGGTAGATCTCTATCTAAGCATAGAGATGCCTCGAGCATTGCCCTGGAGTTGGATTGACTGGCCAAACTACCCCAGTGGGAGGACCTCCCCTCCAAAGCCGCAAAAGGGGTCCAGGATGCTCCCGAGGCCTCCACCTCAGGAGAGTTCCTGGTGCTATGCTCTGGAACAGTAGTCTAAGCTTCCAGTACTGATACCCAGGCATCAGCAAGCTCTATGAATCAGCGTATGTTGGCCACAGAGGAGTGTCTAGTGGCTCTTTTAGCGGTGTCAGTACCGGCCAGGTCATTACTGGCAGTATCATCTGTACTGGTACTGTCAATGATGCCCATGCAGTCTGCATCAGGTTTCATGCTGCTCGGCATGCTTCCGCCCATACTGGCTCTCGAGTCTGTTCCTGGTTCTGAGGTACCGGTATGGCAAGTCTCTCGAACCAATATCAAGCTTGATCAGTATAGGACCTTGCAAGAACAGGAGCATCATTCCCAGCGATACTTTCATTCCACTGATTCCAATTCTTCGGATGATGAATCGATCGGTACCCGAGAGATGTGAAGTCTTCCTCAATGGCGCATGTCCCCTCCCGAAGATATGTCTTTCCAAGAGTGTCTTTTGGGGAAACAGTTAGGTACGTATGACCTAGATTGGCCACTGTTGGAAACAGGATACTGGGCTTGATGGACCTTGGTCTGACCCAGTATGGCATATCTTATGTTCTTATGTTCTTATTACTCCTTCATCGGAGAAAGAATCCAGAGCAGAGGAGTTGGACATTCTCCAAAACCCTACAGCTCTTAAAGAGGTGACTATTCTGCCTATTCGCTGTATACTCCAGGATCTCATACTCCAGATGTGGGAAACACCCCTTATCATTTCTCCCCATACTCGATGACTCAATACCATATATTGAGTACTGGAAAGCCTTGGATTCAAGAAAACGCAACTTCCACACCACTCAATGGTAGTGGAATTGGCTATGCATCAAATTAAAAGTTCTAAGATGCACTCCTCCAATCCCCTGGGCAGGGAATCAAGAACCCTCAATGCCTTTGGGTGTCAATGTTTTCAGGCCTCCATGCTCTCAGCCCGGATAAGTTCATACATACTCTACATGGGTATGTTCTTTAGGGAGGTAACTAGGGATCTGGAATCGATGTCGCCTCTTCTCCTGGATGATAAAAGAGGGCAAACTACCTTACATTCGTCAAACATGCCCAAAATGTTTCCAAATTTGTCAACAGGACAATGTTTGACTGTTTTGAATGCACTAGCAGAGCAACATTTATCTGATCCAGGCATCAGACCTTGAACAGTGGGTTCAAGATAAGCTGAGTAATATTCCCTGTACTGGTGAAAACCTGTTTGGAAAGGATTGGCAAGATAAGACCTCTAAGTTAGAGTCTGAGAATACTACCCTCAATAGGCTTTCCAAAGCCACTGCCAACTCTGCCAAGAAGAAAGAAGCAGCAAAGAAGCCTTTCTATGGTAAGAAGAAAAAATTTTACCCTTCTTACCCCACAGCTTCTCAATGCCAACCTCAGGGTACCCAGATGAAGCAACAGCCTCTTAAGCAACAAAAGAAGCCACAGGTTCCTAAACTCCTACCAGCTGCGCAGACTCAATCTGCACCTGGTTTTTTACTTCTTCTTAGAGAACATAGCCGCCCTGCCTCTGGAGAACCCCCACCCCCTCCACATAGCAGGCAGACTTTGCCATTATGCCACAGGTGGCATCTTATCACCTCAGAGCAGTGGACACTAACCATAGTGTGAGAAGGGTACAAGCTTCATCTGCAAAGCATCCCCCCCTCCACTCTGGTGGGGGAATATCATTCTCAATCCCCACTCACTGCTCTCCTGCAGCAAGAGATCAACTCTGTTCTGTCAGAGTGTGCCATAGAAGAGGTTCCAACATCCAACATCCCAACAGGGGATGTGATTCTATTCTCCTTACTTTCTCATACCAAAGAAAAATGGAGGGTACAGAACCATTTTAGACCTCAGGAATCTAAACAAATTTCTAGTGTGAGGAAAAATTCAAAATGGTCTCACTAGGAACCCTTCTTCCTTATCTCCAGTCAGGACTGGCTCTGTTCTCTAGATCTAAAAGAAGTGCATACTCATATCCTCATTCATCCAGAACACAGGAGGTATCTATGCTTCATCTTCCAGGGAAATCACAGAGTCCTTCCCTTTGGACTTGCCTCTGCCCCAAGAGTCTTCACAAAGTGTATGGTGGTAGTAGCCGCATATCTAAGGACTCTCGGAATATTTGTCTTCCCTTACTTAGACGACTGGCTAATAAGGGCAGCCACTTCATAGGAGGTTCATCTATCCCTCCTTTGTACAATGCAGGTACTGCAGAGTTTGGGATTTGTGATAAATCTTCCAAAATCCTATCTAGTTTCCACTCAAACACTAGAATTCATAGGAGCTCTTCTAGACACTCAACAGTCAAGGGCTTTTCTGCCGGCAGCTAGCATCTCCTGTAAGGCTCAGAGACAATCTTTCGGCCAGGGAGATGCTCCAACTTCTAGGCCATATGGCCTCCACAGTGCATGTAGTTCCTTATGCCCATCTGCACATGTGGACAGCTCAATGGACTCTTGCCTCCCAGTGGAAGCAGATCTCTGGGGCCCTCAAGGACCAGATCCAAGTCACAGACAGTCTCATTGACTCCCATTTGGGGTGGTCTACCCCAAGAAATCTTCTTGTAGGGTCACCTTTTCAGATGCCTCCACATCAATGCATCCTGACAACGGATGCTTCCAAACTGGGCTGGGGTGCTCACTTGGACTCTCTCTCCACTCAGGACTGCTGGACGGAGCAGGAGTTGCAGCTCCAGATAAATATACTGGAGCTTTGTGTCATCTTCAATGCCCTCAAAGTGTTTCAGCAACAACTACAAGGCCAGAGAGTTCTCATCCAGATGGACAATCAGGTAGCTATGTTCTACATAAACAAGCAGGGGGGAACAAGCTCTTAGGTCCTTTGCAAGGAGGCTCTCCATCTTTGGTCCTTTGCCATTGCTCATCGAATACACCTTCAAGCAGTGTATCTGCCAGGACAGTAAAATGTCTTAGCAGAAAGATTGAGTCGGATCCTCTTTCCACACAAATAGTCCCTCCATCAAGAGACAATCGCCTACATCTTTCAGACCTGTGGAACCTGGAGATAGACCTTTATGCCACTCCGCAAAATGCCAAACTACCTTGTTTTTGCACCAGAACCCCGATGTCCAGCCTCCAAGAGGTGGATGCTTTCCACCTTCACTGGGGTCAGGATTTCCTGTATGTCTTTCCTCCAATACCCCTGATTCCCAAAATGCTTTTCAAGCTTCAAGCAGACAGGGGTCATATGATCCTCATAACCCCAATTTGGCCACGTCAACCGTGGTTTCCTCTCCTGCTACGTCTGTCCCTGACTTGGCCCCTGAGTCTCAGGTCAGCTGTCGATCTCTTTTCACAGGAGGAAGGGATGCTACTCCATCCCAATCCACAGTCTCTCCATCTCATGGCTTGGCTGCTGATAGCGCAGTGTTGCAATATCTTAATCTTCCTCAAGAAGTAAAGCAGATCTTGCTAGCCTCAAGGAAACCGTCCACCACATGTTCCTATGACTTCAAGTGGCATAGGTTTGCCACTTGATGTTCCCAGAAGGATTGTAATCCCTTCTCAACTCCTGTGGAAGCTCTCCTTCAGTATCTCCTCTGGTCTCAAGAAGAAATTGGTGAGGGTTCACCTCAGTGCAATTGCTTCTTCTCACCATCCTTTGGATGGGCAGCCTATCTCCTCACAACCACTTGTAACGTATTTCATGAGAGGTCTCTTATTGAACAAGCCTCCCATCAGACCACCACCAGTGACATGGGATCTTAATGTCGTCTTAGGACAGCTCCTTAAGCCGCCTTTTGGACTTTTAGCCACAACCTCACTAAAGTTTCTCGCTTGGAAGGTAATCTTCCTTGTTGCACTCACTTCAACTAGATGCATCAGTGAACCTCAGGCAATGGTAGAAGAGTCACCTTATACCCGGTTCCACCATGATAAGGTAATCCTTAGTACTCACCCCTATTTCATGCAAAAGGTGGTGTCTCCTTTCTATCTCAATCAATCTGTTAACCTTCCTATCTTTTTCCCTAGACTGAATTCCTCTAGGGCAGAGGCAACCCTCCATAACCTTAACTGTAAATGGGCCTTAGCATTCTATCTTCAAAGGACAGCTGAGCACTGTAAAGGCTCTCAGTTATTCATCTCCTTTGATCCCAGTCACTTGGGGCTGCCAGTATCCAAATGTACCCTTTCTAAATGGATAGCAGATTGCATGTTATTTGCTTATGATAAGGCAGAACTATCCCTTGAAGGTCATGTCACTGCCCATAATGTTCGTGCCATGGCTGCCTCCACAGCAAACCTATGTTATGTTGCAATTGGTGAAATACCTTTGCTGCTCATTACTGTCTTGACAAGAACTCCCGCTGTAATAAAACATAACTTTTTACACAATAGCAGACTCCTCAGTGAAGCAAAGGGTTACATTAATTACATTCTTGCAAGAATGGTTGCCCGCTTGACTGAGCAGACACACCTATCCTCTGTTTCTCAGTTCTTTTATAGTACACTGTGTCCTCTCCCTCTTCCAGCATGTCTATAACTCATTGGTTAATCCTGTCTCACTCCACTTTGCACTTCTGCACCTGTGGCAGGCTATGTGTTACTAGCTACGTAGTCTCTCCTTCCAGGATGCAGATATACAACAAAGGGAGTCAGAAAGTCATTACATACAAAATTATATTACAGAATGATAGATGAGTGGAATACAAAAATTATATTACATTGTAAAAATAACATCATATTTGTTTATATCAAACCCCTCCCTCTTTCTTTTTAGAGTTTTCTTGTTACTTTTTACATTTACTCTACAGTTCCATAGGAAGCTTCTAATTTAGATAATATCCTTCCTGACTCTATCTCTTCTCCTTTATTGTCCATTAATAACATTGCACCCTTGCACACTGGAGATGATACAATCATTTGTTTAGTGCTTTCCATTTCTATCAATCTTTGAGTTAGCCCTCCTATACACGGTATTATGCAACACCCCACTGTAATTAATACTCTAGTTACAAGTACAGAGGTAAATATAGATACTACCACCCCTTTCCACTTCCCAAACCATGACCCCAACCATCCAGTGAGAGAGGTATCCATACCTGAATTTTCTGCCAATTCCTCTGCCAAGGTAGTTAGTCCTTGCAGGGCTTTAGTGATAATGTCATCAGGGGCCGTATTATTGGGGATGAACATACAACATTTCCCCCCCCCCAACATCACACATATGCCCCCTTTTTCAGCCGCCATCATATCTAAAATCATTCGGTTCTCCCAGGCCATTTTGCTAGTGGCGTCCAATTGTTCTAGATCCCCTTTATTGCATCCCGGGTATAATTGATAATATATATAATTTATCCAATCTATATTTTTGTTTGTCGTGATTACCCATAATAGGGATTCGAATCCAGCTGCAATCTGGTTTCAAGCTTTATACTCATCCGGAACTCCCTGAGGGACTCCTGTAACTCCCCAAGACCACAGCTCCTATGTGGTCTTGGGCAAGCCACTTAACCCTCCATAGCCCATGTTCCCTGTAAAATAGTTATCTCCAAGTTATAATGCCCTGTTCAATGTAATTTCAGTTTGTTCAATGTAAACCACCTTGATATCATGAAAGGCGGTATATAAGAAATGTTAAATAAAATATATAAGAAATGTTAAATAAAATTGCATCTATATATATCCTGTCATCAAATGAGGCTCCCAAAGTACTCCTCCTTTTCCTTTGTATTTGCCCCTTGTCCTGTTCTGTGAACACCAAGGTGAAAGGAACTGCCAATTGAACTATTGCACATGTTTCCGACCTTAGGGTAGGCAATGTTGGTCTCAACTTCTGCCCTCCACAGTACTACCACAGGTCTGCCTTAGGGATTACCAGGTTGGAGTAGTTCTTCTCTTCTCCTTCCATCCCTGTCAGGTTTAATCTTATAATGCAGGTGGTCAGTTCCCCCACTTCCCTCGTGTAGTTCTTCCCCCACCTGATGAGACAGGTGGAGTGATTTCCAAATACTGCTGAAAATGTGGGGGGAACTTTTACCTCCTTCAAGTCTGTAGGGGGAAAGAGCAAATTCAATGACTTGCAACTTTCATTTCCCCAAGCCATTTTTTCCTGATACAGAGATATGAGGCATCTTACTCCATCGGGATCTGTATCCCACCTCAACCTGTGCAATGTGTCTCCCGGAGGCACATGCGTAGCAATTGCTATGGTTGAGACTTCCTACGGTATATTTAACCCATTCCACCCAGGCGATCACATCCCCATAACCCGTTTCCACCTCTAGAGTGTCCCTCAAATCTTTAATCTCCACGATCTTGACTACCTTAGGGTCCTTATTAGGTTCAAAGGATATGCTAGGGAATGGTGTGGAGACCTGAGTCTGATTCTTGAGGGGTAGTTTTATCCTCAATCTTCCCAGGGGATCTTGCCACTAACATCTATTCCTAGTCCTCAAGTCCCATCCAGTGAGTCATCCCTTCCAGAGAGGGTGACCACGATGGGGTTGCAACTTCCTGGGTTACATTGCTGAATGCTGTGTTTCTTTATCATTGTTATTTTCTTTTGAACTGGGTGCCTCTTCCCCTCTAGGGAGACCCAGCCTCTATCCTCAGTGGTCCACCAAACTTGTGACCACCCGTAAAAGGGCATCCCATACACAAGTGTCTGGGCAGTCTCTAGACACATATACTTAAAACATATAGCCCCCAACTTTTCATAGTATCCCCCATCACAACTTATCACTTGGCAGGCATCAAATTCTAGGCTCACTGGTCCCTCTCCCTCTGGTATGGTTACAGTAAATATGTTAGGGTACACCCTTCCCCATCGTGTCTGTGTTTGTACTTGTTACTCCGTCCATCCCTTTCCCCGTCCTAGATCCCATGTCATTTCCCCTTAATAGAGAAAGTGATCCCCCCCACCATAGCAACACCATCCACTTTTCTTTGTCCATGTTATAATTTTTATTAGTCCTTTTTAACCAACTCCTCTTCTGTTCTTCTATTTGTCCTTGTTATTTTCAGGCGAAGAGGGTCATTAGTTCCCTGGACCTTCCATTGTTCATCTGAAGGAGCTTCGACCGGAACTTTAATTCATGTATAATGAGTCCAATCTTTTTCCGTAGTTCTTACAGCAGTCTCAGTACTTAGTAAGACCTGGAACGGGCCCTCCCAGTCTGGTTGCGATTTGGACTCCTTCCAGAATTTTCTCAAGACCCACTGTCCTGTTTTGAGACTGTGAACTGCCAACAGTCCTTTATTCCTGAAAACAGATAAAGAAGAGGACAGCCCAAGTATATATTCTTTAAGAAACTTATCTTTGGTTTCAAACTGAGGAGGTTCCTTAAATTGTCCCATATAGGGTAATCTGAATAACATTTCGTAGGGGGACAATCCTAAATCTTTCCGAGGAGCTGTTCGGATTCTTAACAATGCTAAGGGCAAACACTTAGTCTAGGGTAATTTTGTTTCTAACATCAATTTGGCTAGCTGCTTCTTTATAGTCTGATTCATGCATTCCACTCTCCCTGAAGAGGGTGGATGCCATGGAGTATGGAAATCCCAGGATACTCCCAGAGTTTCCATTATGCTTTGCAATACCTTGGCTGTGAAGTGACTTCCCTCGTCCGAGTCAATGTGACCTATCATTCCATATCTTGGAATGATTTGTTCCAAGACTAGTTTTGCTACTTCTATTGCCGTGGCAGCTACCATGGGATTTGCCTCCACCCATCTCGTCAAATGGTCCACTATTACCAAAAGGTACTTCACCCGCTCAACCAGGGGCAACTCAGTGAAATCAACCTGTATACTTTAGAATGGATGAAGACCAGGATCTCTGCCTCCCTGCGGTTGTTTCCTAAGGATCTTTTTGTTAATTTTCTTATAGGTTATACATCTCTCACACATTTGCTTGGTTACTGCTTATATTCCCATACAGTGCCTTAGAACCATTGCCTGTACATCCCAATGACTCCCTTGATGTAGAATGTCCATAATTTCTCTCATTGTTTGTTTACCATCTGCCTGCCATCAGGTAAAACCCACTTTCCCCCTTTCAGTTTCTACTGCCCCTATATCTTTGAGTTTTTATTTTTCCCTTTCAGTAAATATGGGATTTGCTGCCTGACCCACTATTTCTGGAGTTAAATTGTATATAGGGGTGAAGTCTTCCTCTAAGGCAGCTTCCTTAGCAATTTCATCTGCTAATCTATTTCCTCTGGCTTCAAAGAATTCCCTGCTTAATGACCGTCTACATCCGTGGTCTCAAACACGCGGCCCGCGAGAGAGCTTTGTGTGGCCCGTGACGGAGGGAAACAAAAAAACAAACCCTGGCTTCTGCTGCTGCCGCTGCCACCGTGGCAGCGGCAGAATCAACTGTCAATTTAAAAAAAAAAACTGGCTTCTGCTGCTGCAGCCGTGGCAGCGGCAGAATCAGCTGTCCCGCGGCCCCCTTCCCCTCTGTCCGGAAGAGCCCTGAGTCTGCTCCATCAGCGGTGGGCTTTTCAAGCCGCGAAGAGAGTATTTCCCTCTCTTTTGCCACGCGAGAGGGAAATACTCTCTTCGTGGCTTGAAAAGCCCGCCGCTGATGGAGCAGACTCAGGGCTCTTCCGGACAGAGGGGAAGGGGCCGCTGGACAGCTGATTCTGCCGCTGCCACGGCTGCAGCAGCAGAAGCCAGGTTTTTTTTTTACTTGACAGTTGATTCTGCCGCTGCCACAGTGGCAACGGCAGCAGCAGAAGCCAGGTTTTTTAATTTTAATTTTATTTTATTTGGGGGTGGGGGGTAGGACTGGAAATGGGCTGATGGGGATTAGGAAGGACTGGAGGTGGGCTGATGGAGGGGAGTTAGGACTGGAAATGGGCTGATGGGGGTTAGGAAGGACTGGAGGTGGGCTGATGGGGGGGAGTTAGGACTGGGAATGAGCTATGGAGGGGCTAAGACTAAAATGGGGTAATTTTTATTTATTTATTTACATTCTCTTATATACCGCGCTATTCTGCATCAGTGCGGTTTACATTGAACAAACTGAAATTACATTGAACAGGGCATTATAACTTGGAGATAACTATTTTACAGGGAACATGGACTATGGAGGGTTAAGTGGCTTGCCCAAGACCACAAGGAGCCATGGGAGGTTAGGACTGGAAGTGGGCTAATGGCAGCGGGGGTGAGGGGGGGGGGTTAGGACTGGTAATGGGCTATGGTGGGGGCTAGGACTGGAAATGGGCAGATGGAGGTTAGGGCTGGAGGTGGGCTGATTGGTGGGTTAGGACTGGTAATGGGCTATGGGGGGGGGCTAGAAATGGTAATGGACTGGGGGGTTGCTAGGACTGGAAATGGGCTTAGTGGGGGGAGCTAGGACAGGAAATGGGCTGATGGTGGGGCTAGGATAGGACTGGAAATGGGCTGATGTGGGGACTAGAAGGGAGCGGATGCTGGGTGGGGCTGGAACTAGAAGGGAGCTGATGTTGGGGGAGGATTAGAATGGGATGGGGCTGGGAGAGGGAAATGGAGAGGGGAAAAATATTTTGTGTGGGAGGGAAGAAAAATCTACAATTGGCCGGGTATTGGGAGAGTAAGTGGTGATTGAGGATGGAGGGGTAAAATATGAGTGGATGAAATAGGAATGAGGAAGGAGCAAAAGGAGAAAGATTAGTATGCTAAAGCAGATGTAGAGAGAATGGAAAAAAAACTAGAAGAGAGAAGAAAGGACAAATGGACAGCAGACGATGGAGAGTTAGCAGAAGACACAAAGAAACCAGAAGAAAGTGGCTGGAACAATTGCAACTGAAAAAAATGCACAAAAGGTAGAAAAATATCTATTTTGAATTTATTAACTGGAATATGTCAGCTCTGGGAAATGTGCATCATTAAAGTCTGCGCTTTGTATGGTAACATTATGCAAATATTTATGCAAATGAGGCCCCGCATCTTATGCGGCCCGCGGGTTACTTTACAAGTCCTCATTTGGCCCTCAAAGCAATTTGAGTTTGAGACCCCTGGTCTACATGCACCACTGCTATTTCTTATGGCAGCAGCAAATTCTTTTACACTTGCTGAATTAATCTTTTCACTGTTTACATATAAGTTAAGGATTTGACATAGCCACCCTTCATCCGTGCCAAATTTCGACCAGAAGACTACAGCTGGCTTTATCCTTTTTTTTTTTGTCCATGTAAAACAGCAATTCTCAAAACACTTCTTTGCTTTATCCTTATTCTTAGTGTGTTCTTTACTCTGCCATTTACTTCAACATCCTCCGTAATAGACTGTCTGGAGGAATGTCCCCGGGACCTGTACTGCCAACCCCGTCCTTACTCGAGTTTCCTTTAGAATTCCTAATCCCATCGAGACTCCTTTTATCAATGTGCTTTTCACTTTGTCTCTCTCCGGCCACACTCCTCACGGATGTGTCGGTACCGCAGATTTAGACTCCACACTCACTTCGTGTCTAGGACATGTCTCATACACACAACAATCTGTCTCGATACCCAACCACCAAGGTAATACTTTACAGTCTTGTTTCTTACCTTGGTTCGTGCATGGAGTTACCTGGTTAACACATTTGTGCCTACTTAATACCTGGTCTGCTTCACTGAGTCTGTATTGATTTTTCCTTCATTGTCTCGGGATTTTGCTGTCAGTACGCTGTCAAAGCCCCCCGTCATTGATACACGAGACCATTGAACTCAACGGGACACATCTCCCTGTCCTCGGCGGCGGTGGTGTCCTCCAGCAATGACACAATCATGGACGAGCACCCAATCTGTAATAAAACATAACTTTTTACACAATAATTTGAAGGCCGCGGGCAGGGTCCTGGCGGCCGCTGGTAACCGGTGGCGTGGCCCGGCGCGGGTCCCTGCCCTTGGAAGGGGGAAGCAGTGGGGGGGATTGGAGGCTCGAAGACGCGGGCCGCATCATTTAAAATGATTGGCTCTGCCGCGGGGTCGCGCGCGGCAAGAGCCAATCAGGGAAGGGAGAGGGCCATGTGCTGCGGCATCGGGGACGCTCCCTCAGCACATGGCTGAAGAGCGGGCAGCGAACGGTGTCCCGCCCTCCCACCCATTAATTGGAGGGTTAGTTTGGGGGATGCAGGGGGTGTCACAGTCCGGGGGGGGGAAAATTGGTTTGGCGGGATCCCGGAGGTTTCCGGGGTCCAGAGCCGGAGGCTACTTGGGGCGTGGGCAGGGTGCCCGCGACCCGGAGAACCCCGAGCCGACTTTTGCTAGTGATATGGCGAAGTCAGGCAGGGGTGGGAGTAACTGGACTGGTGGTGACCGGGCCAGGTGCGGAAGCGAGGTCACCTTGCTAATAGTATGGCGGGTGAGGTATCGCTCCGCTGGGGGGGGGGAATAGTTGGCTAAGTTGTTGTTCTTGTTAAATTGTTGTGTTATTGGGCAATAAAGCTGTGACCTGGTGTTTTTCCAAATGTGGTGTCTGTGAAATCTTTGGGGGGAGATGCAAGTAAGGGGAAAGAGTAAGGCGGAGGGAGAGCGCCGGGTACAGATCTCCGGTTACAGACTCCTCAGTGAAGCAAAGGGTTACTTTAATTACATTCTTGCAAGAATGGTTGCCCGCTTGATTGAGCAGACACACCTATCCTCTGTTTCACAGTTCTTTAATAGTTCTTTAAATACTTAAAGAGAAATAATGAACAAATAAACCTCTTCCAAAGACGGGGAAGCTGTAAAACTAGATGGCATAACATGAAGCTGCAAGGGGGTAAATTGAAAGGCAATGTCAGGAAATACTTTTTCACTGAAAGGGTGGTGGATGCTTGTAACGCCCTCCCGATGGAAGTGGTGGGGGCAAATACAGTGATAGAATTCAAAATGGCATGGGACAGACACAATGAATCCCTTTACAGCAACAGGATAAGATCAAAATAAACATAACTATCTAATGGGCAGACTAGATGGACCATACTGGTCTTTATCTGCCATCATTTACTATGTTACTATGTTACACTATGTCCTCTCCCTCTTCCAGCATGTCTATTACTCATTGGTTAATACTGTCTCACTCCACCTCTTTGCACTTCCGCACCTGTGGCAGGCCTTCGTGTTACTAGCCACGTAGTCTCTCCTTACAGGATGCAGATATACAACAAAGGGAGTCAGAAAGTCATTACATACAAAATTATATTACAGAGTGGTAGATGAGTAGAATACAAAAATTATATTACATTGTAAAAATAACATATCACATTTGTTTATATCACTGCCGGGATGCCATGTTTGGTTAGGCGGTACTCCAGCATCTCTTTCAGACTTAGGGAAACTCGTACCCTCCGACCAAGAATTTTTCGATGCCAGAAATCCATGAAGGATTTATGCCCTCTTGTGGCCTACTCTGAGGCAAATCTACCAATTCTGGGGCATTTCTCTAGCATCTGGGAGCTAGGGAGTCCCACATGTGAAGATTATATTCCTGCATGTTCCTGGAGATAGCGTAGTTACTCACCTGTAACAGGTGATCTCCGGGAACAGCAGGAATTTAGTCTTCATAATCCACCCTCCTCCCCTATGAGTTGTAGGGTTCCTTTCTCTATTCTCTCCTTTTATCTCAGCTACAAACTCAACTGAGGAGGGAGAGTCACAAAGGCGGGAAGGCAGCAGCGCAGGTGTAGTGGGATGCTCCCAAAGGTTTTCCTATTGGATGCTGGGGGGTGTTCCTGCGCGGGCTCCGTCGGTACCGATGTCACTCATATGTGAAGACTAAATTCCTGCTGTTCCTGGAGATCACCTGTTACAGGTGAGTAACTATGCTATCTATCTATCTATCTATTTCATAAGAAGCAGTTAATTGGGAAGTCAGAATTTTAAAAACATGCATAGTTTTCCATTCCTAAATATAAATCAAGTTGATGGAGCATTGCTTGTTCATATCCCTATCCTCAATCCTCAAAAACCACGGAAAAAAATGGTCCAGTAACTCTTACCATTATCCAGCTAAGGAAGCTTGTATACGGCACTCCCACTTGATTCACATCGCATTACTCCAAAACAGTAACCCCAAGCAACAAGACTCCCCACCTTCCCAAAGCCTAAAATGTGCCCTTATAAACGCTCGCTCGATTAGAAAAAAATGGCCTGTAATCCAAGATATAGTTACCCATCACAATCTTGACGCACTCTTGATCACTGAAACCTGGCTATCAAAAGAAGATAATGTCCTCATTAACCTACTCATTCCACCAAATTTCTCCATACACACAACTCACAGAGAAAACAAGAAGGGAGGAGGAGCACTCATTCTCACCAAGTCTGAACTCCTTTTCAATACAGCTAACTCCTACAGCTCAGACAATCTGGAAATTATCACCATAGTGAACAAGCAATGCTCCATCAACTTGATTTATAGAACCCCGTCAAGCTCCCAGGACGACCTTCCCACCATATTGGACATTGCTGCCAATACCAGCAACTTCAACACTCCAAACTGGATAATGGGAGATCTCAATCTCCCATCACTACAGCAACATCAGTCCTCTTCATTCCTCAATGCCATCGAAAGTCTTGGATATCAACAACTAATCATGGAGCCCACACACATCAAAGGAAACATTCTTGACATGG
Source organism: Ichthyophis bannanicus (assembly GCA_033557465.1). Taxonomy (NCBI): domain Eukaryota; kingdom Metazoa; phylum Chordata; class Amphibia; order Gymnophiona; family Ichthyophiidae; genus Ichthyophis; species Ichthyophis bannanicus. Next base: position 1,198,825,722 of record CM066032.1, on the reverse strand, counting down.
TCTTCGCTCCACAATCTGCTTCTACACAAAACAGCAACGTGATAAAATCTATCACTAATGTACCATGGTCAGACCACAAACTCATAATCCTACAAATTCCCTGGACAACACTCATTCCCTAAACAACAGAAACCTTGACAACACACCAAGAGCCCCATCAAGAGACTTTCGGCCCTTCAATAAGGATTTTATAATGACAAATACCCAACCACTCCTCAACAATACAACACTCAACCTGGAAGAAGCAATTGAAGCCTGGAATAACAGCCTCAATGCCATTGCTATTCAACCACACAAAAACAACACTTCAAGGAAAAGAACCTCCGCTCCATGGTTCTCTCCTGATCTGCGATATTCTCTTATGCACCTTAGAAGACTCGAAAAACGCTGGCGCCGATCACTTGCCATTGATGATCATACAGCCTACAATCTCTATTTAGCAACTCACCATGAAGCAATCACAACCAAGAGGAAGCAGTATCACACTGAGATGCTCAAAAGATCATTAAACAAACCCCGTGATCTTTTCAGCCTAGTAAAATCACTATCAAATGAACCATCATCAGAACAAAAATATGATATTCACCCACAAGAATTTGCTGATTATTTGCAATCTAAACTTCTACAGACGGATGAGCTACAGAAAGTAGATATCCAAGAATCAACCTGCCAAAACACCTTAACATCACTTTCCGCACCTTCAGCTAAACAAATTGAAGACACAATCTCCTCACTCTATACCTCCACCGCTCAAACCGATCCTTGCCCAGCCTTCTGGATAAAGGACCTTAGAAGTGCTTTTAGCCCGTTCATTGCAAGAATCATGAACCTCTCATTTACAACTGGATCCTTACCATCTGCTCTAAAGCTCACATCCATCAGACCACTTTTAAAAAACCCCAAACTAGACCCAAAAAGAGCTGACTCATACAGGCCTATTGCTAGCATTCCCCTCCTAGCAAAACTTTTTGAAAAAGAGGTGCAACGCCAAATTCAAGACCACATAGATTCCACAGCCCCTCTCGACTACTTTCAACATGGCTTCAGAGAACATCATGGAGTTGAAACACTCCTCACCACTCTCCTCAATAACTTACTCACCAACATAGACAACATCCGCCAAGGCGTTGTGCTAATCTTCTTAGATATAGCAGCAGCGTTTGACTCGGTAAATCACGAGATACTCATTACACGTTTGAAGGAAAAAGGCATCGGTAGTTCAGCTCTGGAATGGTGTAAATCTTACCTGGACACCAGAATGCAATATGTAAAATCTGCAACGGGAGAATCAAATCTCTTCCATCAAAAACAAGGTGTGCCACAAGGGTCATCTCTCTCATCTCTCATGTTTAACATCTATATGCAGCCTATCTGCAATATCATCAGATCATTCAACGTGAAATGTATGATATATGCAGATGATATCCTACTTTATATGCCATTTTCTACAATGCAATTAGACCTACTGCCCATAATAAATTGCTTCAATGCAGTATCAGAATGGCTTCTCTCACAGAACCTCCGCATCCAACACAAGAAAACTGAGGTTCTCTTTGTTACGAGAGACCCTAACTTCATTCCGCCATCACATATAAGTGTGAAAGGAGCTGATATAGCCACCAAAGAAACAATAAGATACCTTGGAGTCACGCTGGACCACCGTCTCAATTTGAAAACACATGTAAACAATATTACAAAAGCGGTGTACTTCAAAATACGCACACTCAGGCATCTACGCTCATTACTGGACCCAGACGATTTTAGAACCATCTTCCAAGCATTCATCTTACCGCATTTCGATTTCGCCAACTCAATTCTACAAGGTCTCCCACAATCCACCCTAAGTTCTCTTCAACTTGCCATGAATACTGCTGCAAGGATTCTACAAGGAGCGTCCAGGAGCGATCATGTGACACCAATCCTCAAACAGCTTCACTGGCTCCCGATACAAGGCAGGCTCGTATTCAAAACCCTAATCCTCACATACAAGGCCATCCATGGTTTATCTGCAAACTCACTAATTGATCTCACACAAACATTACCACCAACTAGATCCAGAAGACAAATAGCGATAAACACCCTAATAATGCCGAAGGCCATAACAACTTGTAGCCGATCAACAGCGAACAGAGCCTTCATGTTCTGCGCCCCAAAACACTGGAACTCCCTACCACCCGAAATTCGTGCCATAACTGACATAGTCCAATTCAGAAAGGCCCTCAAGCATAACCTATTCATCAAATACTACCCTACATAAAGTGCAAAATATTCACTACAAACTTAACCACATTGCCTCCTTTCCCAAGCACCATTGTCAATTTCATGTAAATACCTCTCTCATGTGATCAAATTAACAGATCAACATTCTATGTATATAGTTTTACCCCCATATTATCCAAGTTTATCGTATCCAAGTTTATCTTCCTGTTTTATGTAAAACCGAGCAGCCTGTTGTTCTGGTCTTTGGTTCTCTGTAAACCGCGCTGATTGTAAATAGCGCGGTATATAAAAATTGAAATAAATAAATAAATAAATAAATAACAGTATGTTGGTTCCTCAATTTTCCATAACAGTTTGATAATTTGTGTGTTTTGTTGTTAATTTTATTATGAGTGTAATTTATGCAAACCCCACTGGTTTGAAATCAGTTTTGCGGTCTATAAATTGGCATAAAATAATAAATAAATAAATGTTGCTATAGCCTAAGTGGTGTATATTGAAAAGCATTTATGCAGTTTGCAGACTTACAGACCTCATAAATGCTGCTGAATATCCCCTGCTACTTGGGTTAAACACCCGAGTGCTATCCGGATATTTATTACTAAGGGGTATGTTTACTAAACGGCATTAAAGGAGCAAGTGTGCCGTTAGCGTGTGCTAACTGTGCACGTGCACACTTAGCGCATGCAAAAAGGCACTTTAGCATGCGCTAAAGGCACCAGCAGCGTAAAGCACCCTGTGTGTGGAGAGAAGGTGTGCACGGGGTGGAGAGTAAGGGTCAATGGGCAGGGAATGGGCAGAAACAAGGCTTGCACTCTTAATGCAGGCACCTTAATGGCAGGAACCCTAACACAATTCAAAACCAGGTGGAAAGGGTATGTTATGAAGAGAGAGAGCCTATTTTACGTCTGCAATGTGATGGACAGATAGGGGAGCCCTAGTGAGTGATAGCAGTGCTCCATTAGCAGCAACAGCATAGTGTCCAAGTATGAAAGGGCACTATGTTGATGGTGCAAATGAGGACAAAGGAGATGGCACATGGGTCATGCAGTGGGGGCCGTTGGTGCACAGGGGGAACCAGGCAGTTGCCTAGATGGCACATACAGTAGGAACATAATACTATGAAATATGCCAAACTGTGTCAGACCAAGATCCATCATGCTCAGTATCCTGTGTCCAACAGTGCACAAGTACCAAGCAGTTTCCCCAAAAGACACCCAGGATCCCCAATAACTGTAATGGGGCAAGCAGTGCCTAGCTTGGCCCTCTGTAGCAAAGATTTATGGACCGTTACCCAGGAACCCATCCACACTTTTTCAAACCCAGCTACAATGACAGCTTTTACCACATCCTCTGGTAATGGATTGCAGGGTCTGATTAGGCATTGACTGAAAAAATATTTTCACCTAGAAGACCCAAATGGGTTACACTTTAGCCACATTGCAGGTCCCCTAGTCTGTCCACAGTCTGATGGCATAAAAAAGTGACCTATGTTTACCTGTTCCACTCTAGTCAATAATCTCTAGACCTCTATCATATCTCCCCTCAGCCATCTCTTCCCCAGATTGATGATCCCCAACCTTTTTAGTTTCTCCACAAAGGGGTATTCTACCATCTGCAGAACCATCTGTGATGTTCATCATGATCCCACAGTGACAGTGGCAGCACACAGTCCTGCTACAGCTGAAGAAAGGCAATGTACCACATGGGGCAGTCCAAGGGTACTGGCATCCCAGGCAGAGATCCAGGCTGCCTTCTCCCCCCCCACCCCCACTGCTGCAGAACCCAGCTGTGGGGGAAGAGGCCAATAGTGCCAGATGCTGTAGCCCTCCAGGTAGCTGGAAAATGCAGGTGCCCGGGGAAATACCATAGCAGTGGCTGCCATCCTCCCCCTGAGACATATCTGTAGCAGGTGATGATGGAGCCCCTGCATGGGCAGCTGGTGGGGGACTGCATGGCTATCCATGTGTGCCCCTGCCCCCCATCTGGCCCTTGTGCCCAAGGCACCTGCCAAACCCGCATGTTCAACATGCTGGGACTGCACCCACCACCACTGACAATGCATGGGCATGTCTGCATGGTGGGGTGTTGGTGATGGCATGGGAAGTGGCACCAGCTTGTAGGAGACAGAAGCCTTGTTCTGGTTGTGTGCGCCATGTGCATTGCAGCATGTTCCAAAAGCCAGCTGAAGGGAAGCATGTCAGCAATAGGAGCTGTTATTCCCATATGGTAGCAGTGTGGTGCAACACATGCAGTTGATGTGTACATGTGTGGAGGGTCATAGGTTTAGCTCCCTGCTGGGGTTTCTGTTTTGCATCTTCCTGTGGACAAGGTTTAGCTGACAGGGTAAGTACAGCTCCAGTATGTGCAACCCCCAAGGAGATGGCCAGCAAGGGTGGAAATACCCACCAGCAGCACTACCAGGCTCCACTATCCACAGCTGGTTAGAGGCTACTAGCACAAGGTAACAGCGTGTGGTGAGGCCAAGGCACGGTAATTGCATCTGCAAACAGAGCACACGTTATCAGTCCTTGAGACATTGAGACAGGAGTGTCAAGCAGGAATGCCAACCATCTCCACTTTTGCACAGTGCACCAATCAGAGTGTATGCGCGTGTGTGTATATGGCTTCCCTTTATCCTGTGGATTTCTGCACTGCACTTTGGCTCACATTATCTGAGGTTTTCCCAGCCTGTTTGGAAAATGTGAATAAGGTGAAGCAGAGCATTGTGGGTATTGCCTGAAACAGCACAGATTGGCCTGGATGTGTCAGCCACAATGGTAGGGTCACTGGCTGAGATGCCATTGTTCCCATCTGCCATGTGCATTGCCTGGGTGGCCACTATATGTCATGCTGAGATGGCACTCTCACTATGACCAAAAAGTGAGCATGACACAGCTATGTATCCACATAGAGCTATTATACTGTCTAACTCCAGTGATGTAGATGCATTCTCTGGAGATGCCAATCACTGAGCAAACAGCTGGGTGTCAATGCTGAGTTTCCCAAGGCAGAGTGCTTGTGGTCACATTACACATATGCTGTGCATGCTGACCAGCAGACCAACTGCAGTTGGTTTATGCTTGGCTGGTACAGCCCATTGAAGGGCAGCAGGGGCAGTCTTACTGCCTGTGCTGTAGTCAACTGTTAGTCCTCAATGGTTGGGACAGCTATTTAAACACTTCATTTTCCCTCGCGTTATAGCATTTTTTTAAAATTGCCTCATGTTTGCCTATTCCGTCTCGGGAAATGACGATGTATATCAGGACCCTCATTTGAAGTTTTGAAGAAATTTATTTTTATTTATTTTTTTACACCACAGATCTATCACATTTATTCATCTTTTTGGGTATTCAGTTCATTGTAATCACTCATGGCAATTGCCATCAATAACAGATATAATATGTTTTTCTTCCAAATGCACTGCGCATGTTTTTTAAAACACCCTTTGTTCTGGTTGTCTTTACAATTGATTTTACAACTCTTGATCGTTTTTTTTTTTTTTGCTTTTATTATCCTTCGCTGTATGATATGTGTTTTTATCCCCTTTCTGGTCAATCTGTATGTTGTGTCTGTGAATACTATATATATAGTATGTATGTATACATTGTGTATCCCCCAGAGAGAGGGAATCTATATAGACTTAGTTTTATACTTATATATATATGTATAGTTTTATTCCCCCTCTTGGGCTATTATCTTATGGCATCTATAGACATAGTAATGGTTTGCATTTGTTTTTTACCTCCTTATAGAAACCTAGCAAGGTTTTTTGCCCACTTTCTCTCCCCTCCCCATGGCATATTCACACGTCCACACTCATTCACACTTTTTTCCCTGATACAGTACAAGCTAATGGTTGTTGATGAAATATGTCTGATGGATAATTTCCTCTGTTCCCTCTTTTTAGTCCTATGAGATATACACATAGGATTCATTACTAATCCATATCTAGAGGTGGTTCTCTAGTGGTGAGCGTCATCCATATATATCCCTTTATTATCTCTCGTGTACTCTCTTTTGGTTGTATCTCTTTATGTATTACCACCTTTATCATGATTTTGTGTACACGTATGCTTGTTGTATGCATTTTATTTATCTTTTTACAATTATTTTATATATGTTTTTTTAACAATCCTGTATGATATTTTATTGGGCTCCTTTGTGTTTAACTCATTGTTTTATCTTTGAGTTATATGTTTTTAAGGGTATTATATTATTTATGGTTATTGATTTATACATATGCTCTTTTTATATGTTTTTATGTATGTTTTTATGTATAAGGTCATAGTCCCCTGAGGAAGGCATTGTGCCGAAACATGTGTTGGGCTGACCTGCTTAGACCAATAAAGCTCTCATTTCCAGTAGCATAACTCTCCTGCTCCTTCTGTGTTGTTCTTAGATTGCAGGAGGAGGCTTCTTCCTGCGTTTAATAGTCACTCAGGGCCTAGTATCAGCAAAGTACTTTTAGTTTAAATTTAAAACACAGAAGAGAGCTTTCTGGTTAAATTTGGAACCCAGCAGAGAGCTTGTAGTTTAAACTTCAGAATAAGTCAGAGCCTAGCAGCAGCAAAGAGTTGATATTTAAATCAAATCAGAATATAACTTAGCATAAAAGGCAAAACAGGGTCAGTACTCTGTGAGCAACAAATAAAGTCTTCTAGAGACTTTTACAAAGAGGCCTTCTACCTAGGGGGCAAGAGACCTGTGAAACGTTTTCAATAGGTGTTAACACCAGGTGGCAGGTCAAAAGGCCATTTTGAAAGACTCCTTCTATCCAAGCAAGGACTGTTAATCACCCAGGAAGTTGGTCACAGCTTACCTCAGAAGCACAGGACAGGGTACTGTGTAACAGCCCTCTTTTAATAAGTGTTATTTCCCTCCCTCCCTCCCCAACACCCACCCACCCCTGGGATAATCATAGCTTTATAGGTACTTACACATCTTAAAGGAAAGGAGGTGCTCTCAGGTGAAGCTCGTTATACAAATCTGTCATACACTAAGGACCTGGGATTAATTAAGCTTCAGGTGAACAAGGTATATTAAACATATTAGGTACAGTTTTATTAGTATAAATATCCATAACAACTCTTAGTAAGTAAAGAACTTAAAGATCTAAACACAAGCGTAAAACTAAGATGCAGACAGCAGTCCAGCAGCAAGATGGGGGCTTTCTAGTCTTTTGCATTGAGTGTCACATGTATGATTTTCTCCCAGTTGGTGAGAGGTCTTGCGTGTCCACTAGGTGCAAGGAGCTCTTTGCTCTCAGGGAACGAGTCCGTTCTCTAGAGGCTAGAGTAGCAGACTTGGAAAACATAAAAAAGACAGAGAGGTACATAGACGAGACCTACAGGGATATAGTCCTGAAGTCCCACCTCCAGTCTGGCAGCATCCCTGTTGCCATGGAGGAGAGAGGTCACGTGACAGGAGAGCATCACCCTGGTGTGGCAGGAAGTGATCCTGTGACTAGGATCTGTCCTCCAGGTGATGTAAAACCCTCTTGCACCGAGGAAGTTTTCTCCAGGGCCATGTGCCCATGAGGGAAGGGTTAGGACAGCCGTTATAGTTGGTGATTCAATCATTAGGCATATAGATAGCTTGGTGGCTGGTGGACCTGAGGATCGCCTGGTAACATGCCTGCCTGGTGCGAAGGTACCGGACCTCACACGCTACCTAGATAAGGTCTTAGATAGTGTTGGGGAGGAGTCTGCTGTCTTGGTACATGTTGGTACCAATGACATAGGAAAATGTGGTAGGGAGGTTCTGGAGGCTAAATTTAGGCTTTTAGGTAGGAAGTTGAAATCCAGAACTTCCAGGGTAGCATTCTCTGAAATGCTTCCCGTTCCACGTGCAGGACCCAAAAGGCAGGCAGAGCTCCGGAGTCTCAATGTGTGGATGAGACAATGGTGCAGAGATGAGGGTTTTGGATTTGTTAGGAACTGGGGAACATTCTGGGGAAAGGAGGGGCTCTTCTGAAGGGATGGGCTTCACCTTAACCGGGATGGAACCAGGTTGCTGGCATTAACCTTTAAAAAGGAGATAGAGCAGCTTTTAAACTAGATAATAGGGGAAAGCTGACAGTCACCCAAGAGCGCATGGTTCAGAAGAATGTGTCCTTGAAGGATACTATCAAAAGCAGAGAGGTTCCAAAGAAGAGTTAAGTAGCCCAAATGCCCTTGAGTATGGAGCAGACAGAGCTTAAAGATCCCAAATTACCCATGTCTACCAATAGCCAGATTAATATGAATAAAATACAGTCTCTAAAATGCTTGTATGCAAATGCTAGAAGTCTAAAAAATAAGATGGGAGAGTTAGAATACATAGCACTAAATGAGAGGTTAGATATGATTGGAATATCAGAGACATGGTGGAAGGAGGACAACCAGTGGGACACTGTGATACATGGGTACAAACCATATCGTAATGATAGAGCTGATCAAATTGGTGGAGGGGTTGCGCTCTATGTTGGAGAGAGCATTGAGTCAGAAAGGATTAAAGTTTTGCAGGAAACAAAATTTGCTGTAGAATCTCTATGGATTGATATTCCATGTAAAAAGGGGAAGGCAATGGCAGTGGGGGTGTACTATCGACTGTCTGGCCAGAATGAACAAATGGATGATGAAATGCTCAAAGAAATCAAGGAAGCTAACAAAAGTTACAGTGCAGTAATAATAATGGGTGATTTCAATTACCCCGGTATCGACTGGGTCAGTGTCACGGCAGGACATGCTAGGGAGATAAAGTTCCTAGATGAAATACATGACTGCTTCTTGGAGCAGCTGGTTGATGAACCGACCAGAGGGGAAGCCATATTAGACCTAGTCCTTAGTGGAACACCAGATCTAGTGCAAGAGATAAGGGTGTTGGGGCCACTTGGCAATAGTGATCATAGCATGATCGCGTTTGATTTAATTAGTGGAGGAGGGATAGTAAGGAAATCCACAGTACTACCTTTTAACTTTCGAAAGGGAGACTATGATAAAATGAGGAAAATAGTTAAGAAGAAACTAAAAGGAGCAGTTGCAAAGGTTAAAGACGTACATCACGTTTGGGTGTTGTTGAAAAATACTATCTTGGAAGCCCAGACCAGCTGTATTCCACGCTTTAAGAAAAGTGGAAGGAAGTCCAAAAAACTGCCAGCATGGTTTAAAGGTGAGGTCAGAGAGGCTGTTGTTGCCAAAAAAGCATCTTTCAGGAAATGGAAAAAAGAGGCAAACGACGAAACCTGGAAACAGCACAAGCACTGGCAAGTCATATGCAAGGCATTGATAAGGCAGGAAAAGGGAGAATTTGAGAAGAAGCTTGCTGTGGAAGCAAAAACGCGAAGTAAAGACTTTTTCAAGTACATTCGTAGCAAAAAACCTGTGAGAGAGTCAGTTGGTCCATTAGATGATAGAGGGGTTAAAGGGGTACTAAGAGGTGACAAGGTGATAGCGGAGAGACTGAATGAATTCTTTGCTTCGGTCTTTACTGAGGAATATGTAGGGATGTTACCCATGACTGAAGTGGTATTTAGGAAAATGATTTTTATTATTTCCAACTGAACATCAGAAACCATATCACAACAACTGTATGCCATACCCACAACATGATACACAACTACAGCAGGTACAAAAGATGCAAAATACATCGTAAACTAATACATCGCCCACTAAAATACATCGCAAACTAATACTCATTAAGCAGTAATCAGTAATTCTTTCTTTAGCCTTAATCGCCCCCACCCCCCTCCCTCCCTCCCTTTCCCCTCTCCCCCAGCCCAATAACCCAACCAACCTCCCCACCTAGATAACTGTGCAAGCAGTCATATGTGTGCATGTGTCATATGTGTGCATGGAGGTGCCAAACCCCACTATACCTCCCATAGATGAGAAGAGACCTTCTCCACAGCAGCAGTTAGGCAACCCCCTCCCAAATGGCTTCCACTTCTTCCATCTTCCTCCCTCCCAAGAGAGTAGCCGTCATCCGTTCCATAGCCTGCAGCTCCACCATACCCTGAACCCACCGACTAACCGACGGAGGTCTAACCTCCATCCAAGTATTTAAAACACATTACTTGCTACTAAGAAACCCCGCTCATACAAGGCCCTACAACCTTTATCCACCGGAGCAACTCCGAAATAGACCTCAAAAAGACACCACTCTACCGAAGGCCGACCCCCCCTGCTCCCTCCAACCCCCCGGCCTAGCGAGCACTGCATCCCAGAAACTACGAATTTTGCTACATTGCCAAAAACGATGCAACAAGGTCCCTCTCTCCATCAAACATAACCCGCAAACCTCCGTCGTGGCCAATCCCATCTTGGTGGCCTGTACATTGGATACATAAGCTTTCCATAAAAATCTATACTGGAGCTCCTGTAGCCTTATAGACTCCGAGCTCTGTTTAATCTGAGAGAACGCCTTCCGGAGTAGCTCCACTGTTATCTGCGACAGACCATCACGTGCCCATCTTTGGCTTAATCCCTCAAGTTTGCCCATCTCCCCCTTTGGCCAGAGCTTTTGCCGAATGCCTCTCAGTGACATATTTTCTCCTAGCGAGTCTAAAAGCTCCCAAAGCCCCTCCTTCCCCAACCACAAGCCCATTTCCCTCTGGAGTCCACGAACATAATGACGGGACTGCAGATAGAAATAAAAAGATCGCTGGTCTAAACTATATCTCTGAGTTAAGGACTGAAAAGAATCCAATTCCCCAACACCTACCATCCGCAACTGCCCTAGATAAACTAGCCCTGCTCTCGCCCACTCCCGTCCAGCCGACCCTTGTCTACCTGGTTCAAACTCCGGATTCCCCCCCCAAAGGCAGGCAGTCCGTGTATTTCCAACTTAAACCCCGCATTTGACACACCGACCGCCATGCCTGCCTAAGTGCTGCCAAATACACGGACTATCGTCCGGCACTGGATAATCCACGCTTATCAACATGTAACATAGACACCCTGTGGAATGGGTCCGCCATCACATCGAATAATTCCAGCGGGAGGAAATTCCCTCCAGCCGTGACCAGATCTGCGAGAGGCTGGAGCAAACACAGCAAATTATACTGCCGCAGAGAAGGTAAATCAAGGCCTCCTTCCCCCCCAGGTTTCATAAGAGCCGCTAGCGCTATCTGAGACCGCCAGCCTCTCCAAAAAAATTTGGCGATGTGTTTCTTTAGAAGCTCCACATCACGACGAGCCAACCAAATAGGAAGGTGACGCAATAGATACAACCACCTCGGCCATTCCACCATTTTTACAAGTGCCACTCTTCCCATAAGTGTTAACGGGAGATCCCTCCACTTCAAAATTCGTGCAATGGTTTTCTCAATCATTGGTCTCACATTCACCTCATACAGATTCTCGGTCCGGTCCGGAATAAACCCCCCCAAATACCGGATCTGGCCACTCGCCCAAATCAATGGGAAATCCCCTAACCAGTCGCTCCTCGACCTCCCCCCCACATCCAAAGCTAAAGATTTATCTGGATTAATACGCAAGCCCGAGAACGACCCAAACTCCTCCATGAGGCGCAAAGCTCGCATTAATGATCTCTGAGGGTCACAGAGACACAACAACATGTCATCCGCAAAGGCGCCTAACTTAACACCCCCTCCCCTCCAGGCAATCCGCCGCACTTGCGGGTCATTAAGGATAGTCAGCAATAAAGGTTCCAGTTGTAAAACAAAGAGCAGGGGGGACAGCGGGCAACCCTGCCGTGTGCCCCTTTGCAATACAAAGGGCTGAGAATATTGCCCGCCACTGCAGACACATGCCATCGGATTCGCATATAAGGTTTTAACCCAGTCAAAGAAGGCTCCCTCAAACCCGAAGCATGCTAGGACCTCAAACATATAGGGCCATGAGACCCGATCAAAAGCCTTTTCCGCATCCAGACTTACCAATAGCAACGGTTCCCCCAGAGCAACACAGTGCTCCATACCCAACAAAACTCTAGTGATGTTCGCAAAAGCGTCACGACCTTTGACAAACCCCGACTGGTGAGAACCTACCAACCGTGGCAGAATGTTCTGTAGCCGATTTGCCATCACAGATGCAATAATCTTCATATCATAGTTATCGCCGCCATCCTCATATCTCTCGGAAAAGATCCCCTCTCCCGCCCTTCCTCATACAAAACCATCAATGTTGGAGTAATCTGATCTAGTAGAATTTTGTAAAACTCCACCCCGTACCCATCAGGCCCAGGCGTCTTATGGGGCTTCTCTTGACGCACAACTCTCCATATTTCCGCCGCCGTAATACTCATATTTAACTGCTGCTTATCCTCCTCCGAAAGCTGAGGGAAGGGGACCTTCTCAAGAAATTCCCGTTCCAAAACTCTATTCTCCTGCTCGGGAGTGTACAGGTCTCAGTAAAATTGCCCAAATATTCGCAAAATATCCTCAACACCTCTGTGTCTCTCTCCATCCTTATCCCGTAGGGCCATGAAACCCTGAACTCCCCCCTTCACTTTTACTAACCAGGCCAACAATTTACCTGCTCGGTTCCCGTATCGAAATAGCTGATGGCGATAGTACTGGTCTGAGTAAACTGCTCTTTCCTGCAGGGCAGCATTTAAGGCCCTCTGCCGTTCTATATATACCCCCAGCCTACCCGGATCTGCTATGGCCTCTCTCTTAGCCTCCCGGAGGGCACACCCCAACTCCAAGATTTTTGCATTAACTCGTTTCCTGTCCCGTGCCACATATGCTAGCAGGTGACCCCGCAGGACCGCCTTCCCCGCCTCCCAAAAGATGGTCACCGAGATCTCCGGGGATTCATTTAAGAGCTGATAATCCCTCCACTGCTGAGCAAGGAACTCTCGGAATGAATCCCTCTGCCATAGATGTCTGGGAAAGGACCATCTACTCCCCGGGGAGTGATCCCCTCTGAGGTCCAAAAAGACTTTCGCATGATCAGAGATGACTATTGGCTCGATCTCGGTTCGCACCACTTTACCAAACAAATCCCTGGAAATCAGTATATAATCGATGTGGGACCATGTTTGATGGGCCCTTGACAAATGGGTATAATCCCGTTCCTCTTGATGCAAAACCCGCCAAACATCCAGTAAATCTCCCCACCTACAGAGAAAATCCACCCCTTTGTTGTCTCACCCCCGCCCTTGCCCTGCCCTCCCTCCCAGAGACTTATCCAGGAGAGGATCATGCGGACAGTTAAAGTCCCCTGCTATTATCAGCGGTATCTTTGGTGCACCCATAATCCTCTGTAATAAAACCTTGAAAAATTTGTGCTCATAGATATTAGGGGCATAAATGTTCCCCAGGAACAACTCCTCGCCATTTACTGGAACATGCAGGAACATAAACCGGCCCTGTGGGTCCTGTTCCTCAGCAAGCACCTCCAAGGCAACTCCCTTCTTAACTAACACCGCTACTCCCCTCTTCCGCACCCCCGAAGAAGCAAAAAAGACTTTCCCCACCCAGTCTTTACACAATTTCCCATGTTCGGTGGGGGTCAGGTGGGTTTCCTGTAGTAAGGCTATTTGCACCTTTGCTTTTTTTAAGGCCTGGAGAATTTTCGTGCGCTTTACAGGAGTCCCTATGCCCCCCACATTCCAGGTGAGAATTCGTAAATTATGGGCCATACAATCCCTTATGGGGCTATTCACACGCTCTCCCCGTAACTGCAAGTTCGGAGCCACCCAGCCTCAACCCCGAACTTATAGAGCCCTCATCCACTGCAAGACTACTCTTCTCTCTATGCACACAAAACTGGTGATCACATATCACCACCACTCTCAAGCACTCCGCACCATGCACACACCCTCATTCCCTCGCCCCCCATCCCCTCCCCTCCCCCCTTTTCCCCCAAACCTACCCCCAATACCCAACCCCACTCCCCCCCCATCAGAACAACCTCTAACTACCCTCAGCTCACTCTCTGAGCGGCGATCCCCAAAGTGACGCAGCAGGGCTGCCCCAAGGGCCCAACAACCCCAACTATGCAACATCAGACAAGAACCAAAACAAAACACATCTAGATAAAAGCATTATTACTATTCAGACAGTCTTGCCCTCTGCTCATTCCCCAGGTGCAATTAGCAGAGCCAGGTCCAATTAGTAAGGTCCACATTCTTTTAGCACAATCCAGCGGTCAGCGTCAGCTCTCAAAGCCGATCGATTCCCCAACGGCCATCTTCAGCGCATCCTTCTTCGCCTCCTCCGAGTTCACCCCTCATTCTCTCCTCCACTCTCCTTTGAGATATCGTCCAAAAATCTCTGTGCCTCCCTCGACGTCTGAAAAACCACAGACTTGCCCTGGTGCCAGATTCGCAAAGTCGCGGGGAAGGCAAGCATGAAACGGATTTGCCGCTTAAACAGTGCTGCACATATTCCCGAGAATGCTTTCCGTTGTTCAATGACCAACACGGAATAATCTTGGAAGAGCAATATTCTCTGATTGTCCAGCTGCAATTTCCCCTTGGCACGATAGGCCCGCAAAAGTTGGTCTTTGTGTTGAAAGTTCAGAACCCGGATGATCACTACTCGTGGCCGCTGTTGCTCTTCCCGCCTGCGACCAATATGGTGTGCACGCTCCACCTTGAGCACTCCTACCAACGATGTGAGGCCCAGCTCCTTGGGCAGCCATTCCTCTAACAACGGCAACAGCATGCGATCAGTTTTTGGACTCTGGGACACCAACCACCCTCAGGTTATTGCGGCGGGATCTATTTTCAAGATCAACAGTCTTAAGGAGAAGGGCTTCTATTTGTTTCTTCTGCGCACTCAGTTCTCTCTCCTGGCGCCCCTCTCCCTCTTCCACACTCGCAACTCGATGATCTAAGTCCTCGACTCTCTTTCCTATTTCTGCAAGAGAATCCCCAAGAGTGTCCAACTTCTTAATAAGTTGATCGAACTTCGGCTCCAACACTGAGGCGACCTCTTTAGCCAACTCTTCCATCGCTGATTCAATACTCACCACACTCGGCGAGGCCAGCTGCGCCATTTTTGCTGCGCCAGCACTTCCCACCTAGGTCGGCTTCTCCTTGTCTTTTCTCGCCAGATTTGGCATAAATGCGCGCACCACCAACTCCCGTTTCAGCCGTCAACACTCCCACACCGACCACTCTCCTCCACAGTCATTAGGGTGCAAAATTCACAAAGTTATTTCAATGATTCCTCTGGGCAGCCCCGGAGCAAGCAGGAAAACACCTTGCCTACTCACGCATCACGTGGGATCCTCCCTGAAGTGGTATTTAAAGGTGCGGAAGAATTGAAGGAAATATTGATACATCGGGAAGATGTATTACAACTATTAGATAAACTGAAGAGTAGCAAATCACCTGGGCTGGATGGTATACATCCAAGGGTGTTGAAAGAACTGAAATATGAGATTGCAGACCTGCTATTAGTAATCTGTGAATTTTAATTAAAATCATCTGTAATACCTGAAGATTGGAGGATCGTCAATATAACGCCAATTTTTAAAAAGGGTTCCAGGGGTGATCGGGGAAACTACAGACCGGTGAGCCTGACGTCAATACCGGAAAAAATGGTAGAAACCATCATAAAGAACAAAATTACTCAGCATGTAGATAGTCGTGGCCTAATGGGAGGCAGCCAACATGGTTTTAGACAAGGAAGATCTTGTCTTATTAATCTGTTTATGTTTTTTTGAAGGTGTGAATAAACAGGTGGACAAAGGTGAGTCGGTTGATATAGTGTATCTGGACTCTCAGAAAGTCTTTGATAAGGTCCCTCATCAGAGACTTTTAGCAAAACTAAAGAGTCATGGGATAGGAGGCAGTGTACTATTGTGGATCAGGAACTGGTTAAAAGATAGAAAGCAGAGGGTAGGGCTAAATGGCCAGTTTCCCAATGGAGAAAGGTGAATAGTGGTGTACCCCAGGGATCTGTGCTGGGTCCGCTGCTTTTTGACATATTCATAAATGATCTGGAATGGGGAATAACGAGTGAGGTTATCAAATTTGCAGATGACACAAAACTATTAAAGTTGTTAAAACCCAAGAGGATTGTGGAAAATTGCAATAGGATCTTGATAATTTGGAAGACTGGGCATCAAAATGGCAGATGAAATTTAATGTGGACAAGTGCAAAGTTATAGACCTAGGGAAGAACAACCCAAAGTATGGTTGCACGATGCAAGGTTCCACATTAGGAGCCACCACCCAGGAAAAAGATTTAGGCATCATTGTGGATAACATGTTAAAACCATCGGCTCAGTGTGCACTGGCAGCCAAGAGAGCAAATAGAATGCTAGGTATCATAAGGAAAGGAATGGAAAATAAAAGATATTATAATGCCTCTATATCATTCCATGGTGAGACCGCACCTTGAATATTGTGTGCAATTCTGGTCGCCGTATCTTAAAAAGGATATAGCATTATTAGAAAAGGTTCAGAGAAGAGCCACCAAAATGGTAAAGGGGATGGAAGGATACTCCTATGAAGAAAGGCTAAAAAGGTTAGGGCTCTTTAAGCTGGAAAAGAGACGGCTGAGGGGAGATATGATAGAAGTCTATAAATTAATGAACGGAGTGGAACGGGTAAACGTAGATCGATTGTTTACGTTATCAGAATATAGAAAGACTAGGGGACATGCAATGTAGCTACAGGGTAAACTATTTAAGACTAATAAAATAAAATATTTTTTCACTCAACATGTAATCAAACTCTGGAATTTGCTACCGGAGGATGTGGTAAAAACTGTTAGTGTAGCTGGGTTTAAAAAAGGTTTGGACAGGTTCCTGGAGGAAAGGTCCATAAACCATTATTAAGAAGGGACCCAGGATATCATTGCTTGACCCAGTACAAGCATTGTGGGACCTGTGTCTTTTGGGGAAACTGCTAGGTACGTATGACCTGGATTGGCCGCTGTTGATAACATGATACTGGGCTTGATGGACCTTGGTCTGACCCACTATGGTATATCTTATGTTCTTATGTGTTCCGACCTATACTGGTACAGACAGCAAACAGTTTGATCATAGATCTGCAGGCTCTACCCATCTATGTAGAGCTGTGTGGAGGTGTACCTACTGGTTGGTGCAATGTCGCCATGGTCAAAGATCCAGGGTTTGATTCCCACGTGTTCATTTTGTGCCTGAGTGCACTTCCACAGTCCTGGCTCTGCTGTGACCTGCATTTCTATGCCTTATGGCCAGATGTTGGATAGCCCAACATGGCATTCTCTATCATGGATATCTGTGAGCATGGTTTAGTGGCTCTGGCATGGCGCATTTCAGCGGATCAGTGATGTATATGCAGCAGATGTCTGGGTCAACTGATATGGATGCATTTTCTGTTTTGCCATCATTGTGACCTCCCAGCTTTACGTAAGGAGGATATATTTACCCTGTAGCTTCACTCTGAGGAGAAGGATGTTATCAGTGGTGTGCCCCAGGGATCTGTCCTTGGTCCGATTCTTTTTAACATCCTTGTTAGTGATATAGCGGAAGGGCTTTCAGGTAAGCTTTGCCTCTTTGCGGATGATACCAAAATCTGCAATAGAGTAGACACCCAGGAAGGGGTAGATAACATGAGGAGGGATCTAGCTAAGCTTGAAAAATGGTCTAGAATTTGGCAGCTGGGATTTAATGTTAAAAAATGTAAGGTCATGCATTTGGGCTGCAGCAATCCAAGGGAGCAATATAGTATAGGGGTTGAAGTTCTTTTGTACACTAAAGAAGAGCGGGACCTAGGCGTGGTTGTGTCTGATGATCTTAAAGTAGCTAAACAGGTAGAAAAGGCGATGGCAAAAGCTAGAAGGATGCTTGGGTGCATACGGAGAGGAATGGCTAGCAGAAAAAAGGAGGTGATAATGCCTCTGTATAAGTCTTTGGTGCGACCTCATTTGGAGTATAGTGTGCAATTCTGGAGACCGCACCTTCAAAAGGATGTGAACAGGATGGAGTCGGTGCAGAGGGTGGCTACTAAAATGATTAGTGGTCTTCATTATAAAGCATATGAGGACAGACTGAAGGATCTTAATATGTACACCTTAGAGGAAAGGTGGGATAGAGGTGATATGATTGAGATGTTTAAATACTTCCGTGGCATAAATGTTCAGGGAGAGAGCCTCTTTCAATTGAAAGCAAGTTCTGCTACGAGGGGACATGGGATGAGGGTGAAGGGAGATAGATTCAGGAGTGATATGCGGAAATATTTCTTTACGGAAAGAGTAGTGGATCCGTGGAATAGTCTCCCAGTGGAGGCGGTAGAGATGAGGACAGTAACTGAATTCAAAAAAGCATGGGACAAACAGAGAGGATCTCTAAAGGTAAAAAGGGGACTGTTGTAGTTGTTATGGAAGGACAGACTAGATAGGCCATGTGGTCTTTTTCTGTCATCATGTTTCTATGTTTCTATATATATTCAGGCACCTAACACTTGTTGCATAGCCATGCCCTGCACTGTTCTGCCATCATTACTTGCCCCACAAGGGGCAAATGGGCTCAACCTGTCTCTTTCTATCATGCCACTCTGTTGGGTGTATTGTCTTGCACAGGCTGAGGCACCAGTCCCACCTTCACAAATGGTGTTTCATGTAGCCCATGGCACTGCTAAGTTTGGTTCACACACACCAAATGCTTTGGCCTGTATGATCTCATACATCCACCCACCACACACAATGCAAATTCTCTGCTTAGATGATCCATGGTACAGCCCTGCACCCACCATTTGACTGTCAGGGAGATTCATGGTAAGGAAGTTTACTGGCAGTAAGCTGCCCCACTATGGCCCTCAGAGGTCATTTGCAGCAGTTAGCCATATCATGAACATCTCTCTTGTGACTGCTCCACATGTGCACTCATCGACAATCCTCCCTTTGCTGCCCACATTAGACACATGCTGCCTCCACCCAGACACTGTCCCGGCCTACGGCATGCCACACACTGACAGTACATCTGGATACATGTCCACACCTCAATAATGTATGCTTTCAGGCGCATCTAGGACTGCATGCCTGTCACAGTGACAACCCAACCCCACACTGGCCATCATCACTAGGCAGCTACCTATCTTGCCTAGTCAACAGGATAGGCCTGCTGTACTTTCAAACATGCTCATTACACATATTGCCAAGTATGTCAACCCCATCAGCTAGGAATTGTGCTTGCATCCATACCTTCTCCAATGGCTTCCCTGCCCCCCCTCCTTTTCAGTGTTTCAGTGGCTTTTCTGCATTAAGCTGCATGCCAGACACCTTCCCACACCTTAATGTCTTAGTTTTCTTTTTTGAGCTATCAAGTCAGTGCTGACTCTTAGCAACCCAGCTGCCTCTGGGTTTTCTTGGAAGTGTATCACCAGAAGTAGATTACCAGGCCTTTTCTTCCAAGACAATGGAGGGTAAAGTGACTTGCCCAAGGTCACAAGGAGTGCCAGAGGGAAGTAAACTCTTTTTTTTCTGGGTATTAGGCAGTTTCTCTAACCACTAGACTACTCCTCCACTCCAATGGCCTATTACTGCACGGTAAGTATCCATTACCACTCTTTAATGCAGAATGTGCTATTACCACACAGTAAGTGTCCACTAGCACCCCTTAACGCTGGAACGCCTCTGACACGCCCAGCACACTTACTACACAGTAACTCCTTATCGCTGCCACTAACGCACAGAAAAGACTGCTCCTTTACTGCGGTTTAGTAAACATATCCCTAAAAATTTATTGTGGGCACGGAATATTGTAGTTTTAGGGTACTGGACTTCTACTTCTCCTGTGAGAGATCAACTGTTTTGGGCTTTTATGAAATAGGAATAAAATAGGTACTCTTTACTCTTTCGAACCCAATGGAAGTTGTAAAGAATTATACAAAAGATATAGAAATGTCTATGGGTAAAATAACTCTCTGAAAATTAAACAGGTAATGAAACTTGGAATGAGGGAAAACAGCGAAAAGATACATTGACTTCAAAAATGGGCCAGATCATACTGGGGATTCCAGAGAATGAAGCCCCTCCCCAAAATGGCCCAATGCATTTCTATGGGAGAAGGAGTTCCAGCTTCTGTAGCATAGAAATTACATACAGTGAAACACAGCAATTAGAGAATGCCTCATTTCAAATTGCCTCTCTCCTATTCTCAAGCTTCCCCAAACCCCAAATACTACCTCTCCTCCCCAAATACTACCCCCTGCAATTGCCCATCATCAGTCCAAAAAATACACCTCACAACTCCACCATAACCTTGAAAACTGGCCACACCCCCTGGAACTGCTACCACCAGCGAAATCTATCCTGTAACTGCTCCACCACCCTGAAAATTGTCTCACCCCCCAGAAATACCCCTCCACAGCTGACCCACCACCCGACAAACTGTCACACCCTCAAAAGCTAACCCCCTGCAACTGCTCCAACAACACACAAAATAATACACCCCTACCAACTAATTCCCCACTACTGTGCCACTACATGTATACCACACACAGACATGCACACCACACCATGCGCGCACACACACACACACACACATATACAAGTACAGGAATTACAAATAATTGCTTAGCTTTGATGTACTGCCTTTTAAGTTATTCAGGTATATATTTAATTTTCTTTCTTATTTCTACTGTGAAAGCTAGTGAACATGCAGCTTTCTTTTTGGTTGCTATGTGTACTGGCAACTAATATCTGTTGCCATGGACAGGGTTCCATTGAGGCACTGGCAAACTAGGACCACACCTTGGGTCCAAAGTTTAAGAGGGGATGCTATCACGTATGCTCAGGATTCAGGAGGTTAGGATTGCCAACTGTCTGGCTTTTTTCAGAATTTTACAGATTTTTACATTACAGTCTGGATAGGGCTGCTGCTAGGGTTTCTGGTGCTCCCCTGCCCCTTCCCTCCTTAATTATTAATGCTGGCTACACCCCACCCCCCTTTTTCCCAAAACTCCTTTGTGAATTCTTCACATGATGCTAGTATTTCTCCTTCAAATCCAGTGTTGAAAGAAGATTGCAGTGAAGGGGCAAATGCATAGCCAGAATAAAAATAACTACTGAGCAGTAATTACTTACTGTAGCGTCATATGAAAAGGTTATGATAGTCCAAGAGTATGGTAAATTTTAGATATGGATCAAAAGCCAAACACTCAGCTGTACGGACAGCTCAAAAATATTTTACTCACTGAAAAAATATGCAGGAAAAAGATTTTGAACAGAATGTAACAACCAAAAACATAATAACCATATAGTCAATGTACATCTAGAAACTATAAGCAAAATTGGTATAAATGTTGATGCAAAGAATAGTCATAATATAGGAAGACAGTGACAACATTAATATATTGCTGATTTAAACCACATGTGTTAAGCAGGTTTCACTGACATATCAATAAATCCATGCTTTCCCTTGCAGGCTCACAAGATGTGTTTTTATTTCTTGATCAAGCATGTGTTATTCTGGCTTTCTCTTAATCTAGCTTCACTTCTTACTGGCAGTAGGAAGTGAAGCTGGAGCAACAGAAAAACAAAAATAATATGGCCACTTTCCAGCTGAATCAGGGACCAAGTTCCATGTTTTCTCCATTATTCTTAGGTTTTCAGGATTTCTTTCCCAAAATTATACTTTCCTCCAGAATGAGGCAAGAGAAAGAATTCTCACACGCAGGCATCTGTATTGTCGGCAGAAACTAACATAATGGCTCAGCGCAAGTAGCGTGTGTGCAACTAATGCCATCTCAATGGGTGGCCTTAGTTGCTTCTGCAGTCGTTTTGCCACACTGAAATGTGGTAACTGCAGGGGGATGTAACATTAAGAGGGGCTCAACAGCACCAACTCAGCAGCTCCCATTTCCACAAACACAACAAGGGCGACTTGGCGGCCCCAACACAGCATGTTCCACCTTCATAAAAACAGAGTCTCAGTGGCCCCTACACAGCACTTCCCATCCTCAGAAAATCAAGAGGGGCTTTGTAACCCCAACACAACATTTCCCACTCCAACATAAACACCAAGAAGGATTTGGTATCTCCAACATAATTTGAAACTGCATACTGGATCAGCATGGTGTTAATGTAAATATATATTCTGCAAAAAATAAAGGTCACTGAGGGCTGAGCCCGGCAGTGATCATAGTGGAAAGAGGGCTGAACCTGCCCACAGGAATAGCATGTCCCACAGGCAGGGGCCCTTTAAGGCAGCAATCACGGTGGAGAGAGGGCCAAGTCTGCCTTCAGGAGTAATGTGTGGCATGGGCAGAACCTGTTTAAAGCAGCAATCGCAGCCTTGCACACAGGAACAGTCTGAGGGTAGTGTGGGGCCATGTGCGGAGACTCATTGTGAAGCCTCATTTGCATAAAATATTTGCATAAACATTTTCATATTATGATGAAGCTGATACCACTGAACCTATGGAGTTAGAAAAAAACACTGATTCTGTTAAAGAATCAGACATGTGTAGAGTGCAGTTGGATAGAAGTGCAGCTAGAGGGAGCAAGCAAGGACTCTCACGAGGTAAGCTGACACGCCCTAGAGTAGAGGAGGCAAAACCTAATTCGAGGAGTAATCAAACACACCTGTTTAGAATGCCAGGAACTTTAGCTGAGGAACGCTCTTATAAGCAGTCCCCAAATAGGAGAGAGGGAAGTCCTCAGGAAAGAAGTCTTCAGAGGGGAAGTCTTCAGAAGGGAAGTCTTCAAGGGAGAAGTCTTCCAGGGAGAGGAGCAGAAAGCGTTGCTGCTGTAGAGAGGAGGAGAGCTCCTACTGATACTGAGGAGAGAGAAAGCAGAAGGCTCCAATTACAAAAGGAAAGACAGCTGAACTGGAAGTCCTTACAGGGAAAATACAAGTTCCAGGAAGGACAGTCTCATAGTGGAGAGCCCCAGAGAGAGGTCTTCAGAGGAGACAGAGAAAGCAGGAGAGTGCCTTGCAGATTATACGCTGGAGATCCACAGCTCAGAGAGCCGAGGTACAGATACAATTCCTTTCCTAAATCTGAGCCAGATCTTAGAGAAGACTGGAAGTAAGGGAGCCGTGGCTAAAGCAAACCTAGTTGGCAGCAGGTGTGGAAACCTGTACAGAAAGTACTAGCCAAAGAGCACATTACCTGTTTGCCAGAACAAGCAGAGCAGGGCTGGCAAGTCCTGGAGAGAACCACTGATGTATTGCCAGACATACCGAAGGGAAACCCAGGCTTAGCAATTAACGTAGCAGAGCCAGAGGCTATGCAATTGGACTTTGGGGAACCTGAATTAGCCCAGTCTGAATGTCCTATGGACTACTACACTATACCTACAGTATAGTGGCTAAGACATACTTGAAAACACTGTTTGCTTAAGCTGAAAAGAAGAAGCTTTGACTTTGATTTATTTGACCTGTTTGTTTGCTTTCAACCTGCCTAAGTAACAAGAACTGTGAAACACGTATAACAGTTTGGACTTTGTAAATGTTTGGTGATAATCCAGAATAAGGTGAAACCTGTTTGCTTTCATTTGGAAACCTTTTGTGCTGTATGGGAATAAAACCCTTTACCTTACCACTTATATTGGCATTCACAACTATTCATTACAAAGAGGTGAATTACTAGTCCCAGAATCCCTCTGGGCAAAAGAAGTTTCTCACTTCAAGAAAGAAATAAATGTCCACCCTGACCTCCAGGCACGTTGCCAAAGGGAAGGGCTGTGACAATACTTAAAAATTATTCTGCTAGCTATGATTTCAAGATCATGGTGCGCAGGCTATATTGGATCATGCCAGAGCTGTAAAAACTCAGAAATCAGCAATAGTGAAACTAATAGGCCACAAACAATATTAAACTGACAGCAAGAACACAATCTTGTAAATCTCAAGGACTATCCATATTCCACTACCCTCCACCAACACCCTACATTTGATCCCACACAAGGAACAAAAAGAAAAAGTGAAAACTACAGCACAGAACCTATAGAACATACCTAGTGGAGGAGTGGCCTAGTGGTTGGGGCAAGGTACTTCAGGCCGGAAGGTCGGGGGTTCAAATCCCACTAGAGGACAGCAACCTTGGGCTGGAAGGACTGGGGTTTCTAGTCCCACAGGTGCTCCTTGTGGTCTTGGGCAAGCCACTTAACCCTCCATAGCCCATGTTCCCTGTAAAATAGTTCTCTGTGTGCTGTGCTTTCCTGTCTAATCAATGTGTTTATACCTCAAAAATTTCCTGTCATGATTTGACAATTTCCAATCTGTAATCAAAACCGCTGCTGATCGCTGGAAGTAGCGGTATACAAATGTATACTAAATAAATAAAATAAATAAATAACTTCCAAAACTCACACAAGGCAAAAATGCAATGTGTGCCATCAAGTCAGTGCTGACTCCTGGCGACCCAGCAGCTCCTGGGTTTTCCTGGCCGTGCAACTGGAAGTAGATTGCCAGGCCTTTCTTCCGAGGCAATGGACAAGGAAACTACCCCATAAAGGGCAGTAGTGTTAATACTGCAGTGGACCTTAGAACATCCACACACCTACTGGAAAAACTGAACAAGCCAGCTTCTACAGAGCCCTATATAGAAGCTCCATGCTAACAGACACCTGGTCTCAATCACACGCTTAACGGCATATTTGCTAAAAGAATTAACGTGCATTAAGTACTAACGGCCCTTTTATTTCTGTTGATACAGTGGCACTTAACACACGTTAACCTTTAGTAAACATATCCCTTTTAGGCAGATCCTCACCAAGTACAGCATAAGTGATCACAAACTAAACATAGAAATATGTAGAAAATATTAAACTGAAATTCTAAGAAGCCAGACTGCATGCAGTGAAAAACCAAAGAAATAGGAAGAGATGCATAGAAAGACAGCTGATGTAAATTACAAAAATTGACATATTCCAAATACTAAATTGAAAATTAATATCTTTTTTTCTAGCTTTACTGTCTAGCTATTTTATTTTTCTAATCATATTGACTCCAAGGTTTGGTTTCTGCTTTCTTTGCTTTTCTCTCAACTCTTTTCAGGGTCTCAGGTCCATCTGCCACTTCTCACCCTTCCTATCTTCTTCACTTTCTCCCCTACATCTGACATTCCCCATCTCTCTCTCCTTGCCCAGTCTCTTACTCCCCAGTCTTTCACTAACTCTCCTTTCTTTCTTTGTTGCTGTGTCAGCATCCTCCGCTCTCTTCCTTTTGTCTAGCATCCCCCCATCCAGAATCTGACCCATCTCTTCCCATGTCCAGCATCCTTCCAGAATGTCCAGCACCTCTCCTCTCTCTCTATTTCCACCTATGTTCACCATCTCTGAGCCATCTCCCCATTTTCTCCCATATCCATCATCTCTGCTCCATCTCCCCTTTGTCTCCCTATGCCCCTTCCTCTCACCATCTCTCTGACCCATCTGTGTTTAGCATGTACCCTCTGTCTCCCTGTGATCCCATGTCAGCGGGTTTCCTCCATCCCCCTGTCCCCTCTGTCTTCCCTGTATCCAGCTTCTCTCCTCAGTCTTCCTATTACTCCCTCCCTTGTGCCTAGCATACCCCTTCCATCTTATGACTACCTACTGTATGTCCAGGTCCAGTATGTTCCCTCTATCACCCTATTTCCTCCCTCCCCTATGCCAAGTATCTTCCCTCTGTCTTCCTATTCCCCTTTCCCTGTATCCAATGGCTCCTGTCTCTTCCCTTCCCCCGCCATATGCTACTGCACTTATCCCCAATGTCCAACCTAGCATTCCCCCAGTGCAGTTCTTTTTATTTTAACTCACGACCCCCCCCACTGCTGTTGCCACCCAGACTGACCAGCAACCAACTTTCTTAACCCTGCAGCCATGATTTAAGCGGGGCCTTAACATCTGTCTCTACAGTAGTGGTGCCGTGACGGTAATCATAATATGTAACATGATCTGTTTAACTTAGTCAAGACTCTTTCTAAGGAACCAGCCCCCGAACATAAATGTGAAATCCATCCCCAGGAGTTTGCCATTTACCTACAATCTAAGATATGCCAGACAAATAAACCTTCTAGTGAGGTTTCTTCCACTGACCAAGAGTGCCTAACTCCCCTTTCTTTTTCTACCCCTGCCAAGAAACGCATCAAAGACTCAATCATGACCCTCAATACTACTACTGCGCAAACTGATCCTTGTCCAGCCTTCTGGATAAAGGAACTGCGCAGTGACTTCAGCACAATAATAACCAGGATAATGAACCTTTCCTTCACAACCGGTTATTTCCCCTCCACCCTCAAGCACACATCTATCAGACCGCTGCTTAAAAATAGCAAGTTGGATCCCCAAAAGGTAGACTCTTACAGACCCATTGCAAGTATATCGTTCCTCGCAAAGTTAATCGAAAAAGAGGTGCAAAGGCAGTTACAAGACCACATCGACGCTGCTGCTCCACTGGACCCATGCCAGCATGGATTCAGGGAGTCACATGGAGTGGAAACTCTCCTTACCACCCTCTTCAATAATATTATTACTGTTGTAGACAACATCCATCAGGGGTGCGCACTCATTTTCTTAGACATTGCCGCAGCCTTCGACTCGGTAAGTCATGAGCTTCTCCTAGTGCGACTAAAAGAGAAAGGCATCAGTGGAACAGCACTTGAATGGTGCAGATCATATTTGTCTGGAAGATGGCAGCATGTTCGATCTGGTGGAGCAACATCTGAACCATTTCATCAAGGCTGGGGAGTTCCACAGGGATCCTCCCTCTCTGCTTTGATGTTCAACATATACATGCAACCCAATCTCCGACCTCTCCTTGACTACTCTGACTTCCGCACTATTTTTCAAGCCCTAGTACTACCTCACTTGGATTTTGCTAATATCATACTACACGGTCTCCCACAATCTACCCTAAATCCCCTCCGGTTAGCCATGAATTCAGCTGCTAGAATCCTCGTAGGTGCTCCACGTTCAGAACACATAACTCCGATACTGAAGAGATTACACTGGCTACCCCTCCAGGCCAGGACCCTTTATAAAACCTTGGTCATGACTTTCAAAGCGGTCAAGAGCCCAGCCCTATCACCAATCAGCAATATGATTCAAGTCACCGTAACGAACAGAGCCAGGAGACCTGCTGCTCTGAACTCCATCAACCTACCAAAAATCCTTATCAAATGCTCTAAAACCACAGCCTCCAGGGCCTTCTCACTGTTTGCACCTAGGGCCTGGAATGCCCTCCCACCCGAACTCAGATCCATCACTAGCCTCACTACATTCAGAAAGGCCTTAAAATACCACCTGTTTCTAGCATACTACTCTGAAACAACCGCAAATGAACACAGCTCTCATACTGATCTTTCCCAGTTATCCCCAGTAGAAAATGGCTAATTCTGCTGATTCTTTCAGTCACACTCTACTCATATTCTATTTATATTTATACTGTACTATAATATTTTCTGTCACTGCTACCATGTAGTTACCTAAAAATTGCCATTTCATAGTTAACCCTATTCACATTTTGTATATAGTTAACCCTATACCTTGTATATAGTTAACACTATATTTTGTAGATAGTTAACCCTGTTTACCTCCTAGTTTTTGTACCCTGTTAAATGTAAAAAACCAATGCTGATGTACCATTGTGTTTAACTTGTTCATTTGTAAACCGCACTGATTAAAAGAGCGCGGTATATAAGAAATAAAAATAAATAAATAAATAAATAAATTTGTAATATCGTCCGGTCTTTCAATGTCAGTTGCATGATATATGCTGACGATGTTCTGCTCTATATGCCGTTCTCCATTGATAAATTGGACCTCTCCCCTCTAACCAATTGCTTCAATGCCATATCGGAATGGCTCCTGTCACAAAACCTAAGACTTCAACATAAGAAGACCGAGGTGCTCTTCATTACGAGGAACCTGAATTTCAGCCCTCCACAATCCTTGAATGTGAACGATGCCGATCTACAAGCAAAACCCACAATACGGTACCTGGGTGTTATACTAGATCAAAACCTTGACATGAAGGCACATATAGCTAACACTGTAAGAGCTATATATTACAAAATCCGCTCACTCAGACATCTACGCCCTTTGCTTGAACCAGGGGACTTCCGTACAATTTACCAGGCTCTGATCATACCTCATTTTGATTTCGCCAGTGCCATTTTACAAGGTCTCCCCCAATCCACCTTAAATCCTCTACAGCTCGCAATGAATAGCGCAGTGAGGGTTCTTCTTGGTGCATCTCGGAGAGATCATGTGACGCCCCTTCTGAAGCAGTTACACTGGCTCCCTATACACGCCAGGACCGTCTTCAAGACAATGTTAATGACTTTCAAAGTGGTCAATAGTCTCTCCTCCTCCTCACTAACCAACCTCATCCAAACCATAACCCCGAATAGATCAAGAAGATCCACAGCCATAAATATGCTAACGATTCCGAAAGAATTAACAAGATGCACAGCAACGACAGCAAATAGAGCTTTCAGACTCTGTGCCCCAAGACTCTGGAACGCATTACCAACTAACATCAGAGCAATCACTAACCTAGCCCAGTTTAGAAAGGCCCTCAAACACTACTTTTCCTCAAATACTTCCCAGAGAACAATGAACTACATCACCACTCAGATTCTCAGCTACACTAACATAGCTATGGAGCCAGGAGAACACACTTAGCTAAGTGTCCTGGATCATTTAACTACATGTTTACTTTATATGATGACTCTAATGTGTAAATAGTTTCTCCTATGTATTCCAAGTTTGCTGCGCTGTTATTTGTAACTCTCCCTTGTTATCCAAGTTTGCTGTCCGGTTAATTGTAAACTCAGACACATGTTATCCCGTCTGATTTTTCTGTTCCATGTAAACCGCGCTGATGCAGAATAGTGCGGTATATAAGAAATTGTAATAAATAAATAAATAACCACTTCAGTGCCCTGATGGGTCCTAAAGTGCCCGCACACGTGCATGCATTTACGGCCTGCCACTCCTGCTCCTTTCGACACAACTTCCTGTCAGAGGGACATGAAGTTGCATCAGAAGGGGAGCAGGAGTGGCAGGCCATGCTTTAAGTTGGGGCGCTGATACGGTGGCAGACAGCTGACGCTTTCCAAAAAAATACCCACTGAGGAACCACTGTGCCACCCCTTCTTCCAGGTGAGATTTGGGGGGGGGGGGCAGCATGGTGCAGTGCAGCATTGGGTGGCATGGTGGGATTGCCTAGGGTGACAAAAGCCCTTGGGCAAGCCCTGATTCCAAGACATAATTCGCAAGCTATATACATACCTGTTTGCTCTACTTTTTTCGGGGCTAGTCCTTAGGATATGATCTGACCCCTACAGAACCGAGTACTTAATGATTAGCTGTTTTCTTCCTTAGCTGTGATTTAATGCCATGGCATCTGGCACACCTGCAGAAGCATGCATTCCACTACACTGACTGGTATACTCACTGCCCTTTAGAACTTTTGAATATGTATACTTCTGGGTCCCGCATACTGTCCTTAAAAATGAGTTACTGGAAGACTTGCTTTGTATGCAAGCATTGTCTGAAGAACTCCTTAATGATTTACAATGCTCTCAGACACAGCAGATGTAGATGACAGAATCTATGCTTCTGAGCATGAAAAGGCTCAGCTTGCGCAGAAAGCATGCTCTGAGACTTCCTGCAGCCTACTGAGAATTTAATCACTAAAGACACTGAGTGTCAATTTTTGCAGCAAGGTAGGCTCATGCAAGAATGGTACTCTGGTTGCTCCAAAAGAACAATGAAGCTGTTCAAAAGCTTGCTATTTTCAGACCTGCTAAGCCACACTCATCAGGTGTGTGTCACATGCATTTAGCAGTGTTCTCATACTCATACCCCAAAGCGTCTTCATCTCACGCATTTACTGAGGCAGCATCTTATCTTGCAATGGTCCTCCCCTCCAGGCTTTCTTCTCCCACACACGCATCCTGACCATGCCTGAACATCCATGAAAAACCCTTTCTGGAGAATTTTAGGATTGCTGTTTATTGCTGTTCACTGTGTATAATTTATTCCAGCCTAGAGATTGCAAATTGCACAATTCTTGGTAGTCTTATTTGAACCTCTCTAAGTAGACTACCCAGAATTGTGAGATTTGTAGCCTGTAGGTCTGCAAACATTATATATACTGCATGGCAATAAATTACAATCCCAAGATTCTCCAGGAAGAGTTTGCCACTCATTTCCATTTGTTCAGTAGGAGCGTGTGCAAGTAGAGTTTATTTTTTTGCTATTAATGTGATTGTATTGTGCATGGAACTAGTAGGTACTATTTATATCAGTGTTTGGAGATTTTAAAATAACTATTGGAATTTATTTGTGAGCATTTGTGTTACTGCTTCCAGAATATTTTAACATATGTACCTAGGAAATACAGCATGCAGAAAAAAGTTCTGTAATTTTTAAGCAGGGGTGGAGAGACTAACATCCTTTGTTTATCTTGATGGGCTTTTTAAACAAAGATTGTTTAGTGATATTACATGACCTTTTGTAGTTTTATTTGTGACTTGTAAAAGAAAACTGCTTAAACACTAAGGGGGTCATTCCAGAACATGAATAAGTCGGTTAGATGTGCGGGATAAACGATTGTCTCGCTAAAACATCTAAAACTGTATTCTGAAACTACCTGACCCTGCATGTACACAGCGTTAGCACGGGGATCTCAGAACATGGGCGGGTGGGGGCAAAATGAGGGCGGGGCAAGTGGTGGAGATGTAGAAAGCGTATTCAGGAAAGGCCTGTGTATGTCCTGAGTGTTTCCCACGGATGCTTATGTTATACCAGCGGCAACGTGGAATAAGGCCAGGACTTAGAAAAATTTCTGCTCTGATCTTCAACGCATCCCATATAGATGAATGAATGTGACATGTTTGTATTGAACTGCTGAGTCTGCTGTCTGGGAGGGCACAAGATGCAGTTGTAAAGAATAGAATGCACAGGTGAGAGACATTTGTAAGGTTAGGGAACAATAAATAAAACATCCCTACAGAAATATAAAGCACTGCAATAGTCTTTATTCTGGCTATGCTGACATTTGCTGTGTGTGCTAAAGGGGCTATTTTCGGCTTCCTTAAAATTCCAGTGTTCGGAAGAATGGAAATATAGATGTAGGGATGGTATGTGAGGTAATATGGAGCAGAATCGTGTTGGGCTGAGAAATGCAGATCAGATGTGGTGTCCTGAGACGCCATGCCGTTATGTCTTCACAGCAGTTGTTTGTAGGTGCAGGGCATGGTTTTGGCAGAGGTATGTTATTTGTGACTGTGAGAGTGTGTGTGTGTGGTTTGAGTGGTGCAGGGGAGGATCTGGCATGCTCATCCACAAATGTGGGGGGACATGAATGCCTGGCCAGTACCTAGACCGTAGGGTTGATCGCAGTGTTACCAGGTGCCAGTGTAATCAGGCAGAATAAATCAAAGCAGGTTCTCTATAGCGAAATGTCAAAGCATATCCCTGTCACTAATTTGGAACCCTCAGAATGAGAGCATTCAACAGTGCAAACAGCACTAAGGGCTATGTTTACTAAATCGCGTTAGTGCAGTTCGCGGTAGGAGCCGCGGTAGTGAAAGAAACCCCAAATAAGGACATGGGCGGTACATCGTTACCACTACCGCGCGTTAGCAAAATTAACGAGCGCTACCGGGCGCCGTGCCACGTTACTGCGCGTTAATCATAAGAAGACGTACAGACACAAAGCACTGAAACAGAGCTGTAGCACAATGGTTACAGTACTGACTGCTGTTACAGGCAGCATGGGTTCGAGCCCCCAGTGTGCCTAACACAGAAGGCTATCTCAGGCATCACCCTGTACATTACAGAAGGAAAGAGGAGGCATGCTTTTCGTTACGCTGAGTATTGGTGTCAGAAAAACACCCTCGGAATGTGCCTAGCCACGTACGTTGGTACGTGCGTAGCGACGCGCGTACATTCGTGCGTGGGTACGTTTTTGCTTACGTGCGTGGGTACGTGTGTTTTTACCAGTGTGGGCATCTTATATTACAGACTTTGTAGGGCGTCCTGCACCTATGCATTATGCTAGCAGATGTACGTGTGATGGCCTATGGCTTATCAGAGCCTGTGAGCAGGTGCTGGTGTTTCACAGGGTTGGATTGGGCCAGTCACACCCATGATGCACTGCACATGCAAAGCAGCTGTCCACAGATACACACCATGGGGAATGCACCCCCACAGCACCTCGGCCTGGTAGGGGGTACCGACTGTGTGTTGTACTGGCACAGAGCAGCTACACACCGTCACATTGTGCGGGTACTGTGCTCACCCTGAGGGTGCAGTGAGGCGCCCAGCACTAGGTCCACAGCACCGGCCATGGCGCAGGTCCAAAGCAGTGTTACTGTGTGAGATAGGTAGTTTCTGCAGGAACACTTTGGACATCTCTGTCTGTTTCAGTCAGGTACAGCCCCCATGCACCACCACCACACCCCTCCCCCAGGGCTGAGGGAGGCAAACAGGGTCTCCTATCAAAAGATCCACAGTCTACCGTGCTGCAACGGTGGCAGTAGAGGGGAACATGAACCCCAGTCCTGCTGGGGAACAGACACCCCACAGGGCAGTCAATGCAGCTCTGTACACAGCCATAACACAATAGCAGACAGACATTAGGCCTGGATATGGTATGCTGCACCCTACCACTATCTGATATTCCCCTGGTGCAAGCCATCAGCCACTGCACCCTGCAAGCCACTCCATCACAACACCTACCAGCTGCAAACAGTCTGCTAGTGCCCAGTGGAGATGCCTGCACCCAGAACTGGGATGTCAGCATACACAGCAGGCAGATACATCAGTGACTGGGCCCCAGAAGGAAACCCATATGTATCACATGAGAGAAATACTAGATAGCACTATGGGAGTGCCTAGCCATGCTGTGGTCACTGCACAGTCAGGGTGAGAGTGATCTCTCAGCAGGATATACTGAGGTCACCCTGTCTGTGTAGTTGGTGGCCGGGCACTACAATGTGCCTGTCACTGCCCTATGCCCTGTGCAGATGCACCCTGGCCAGGCCACCCTGTCCGGCCTATACCCATGGTACCTTGCTCCTCATTATGCACATTGGCAGCCCAATACTGGCAACAGTGCTGGCAGTGTGGGCTGTTGAAGGTGTTTGCAGCCACCACACACTGGATAGACAGACAGCCACCCCCACACCTATGCCAGCATTGTGCTACTATAGAGGTGGTCAGCAGCCATACCACCACACCAGTCCTGGGCATAGTACAGGCATGGATATGGTACACAAGACTGTTGGGGGGTCACTCCCCAGGGTTGTGAACACTGTCAGAGACCAGACCTGCAGCACACACCGCAGACATCAGAATGATTGTTATGGTGGAGCTCAATGAGCAAAATGTGCTTAACGTAGGAATTGATATCTGCCAGTTATCAGAGGAAACGTTTGATAGCTGTGTACCATATACCCAGGTGTAGGGTGGCATTGCTAAGGTATGCAACTGCTAGTATTGGGAGATACAGGCAGGGCCCAATGTCTTGCCTCTCCAGCTGGCATTGGCCAATGGGGCCTGTGGGTGGGTGTGTGGCCCTGTTGGCTGCTGCTTTACGGCAGAGTTCCCCAACTCCAGTCCTGGTGTTCCACACACTGTTCGGGTTTTCATGCTGTCTCTCATAAATATGCATGAGCTACATCTGCATACCATGGGGGTGGTGCATAGCTATGCAGCACAGGCATCTTTATTAGAGGCAGCATGACACCGGAATGTTGTGGGGCCCTCCAGGACTGCATTTGCGGGACTCTGCTATAGGTAATGTGCCTGTTTCTGGTGTCTGTGTTTGGTGTGGTAAAATATAGGCCATGCGTATGTTCTCTGCACTACAGGAGTGTCTTTACTATCACTGTTTAGTGGTGGGTAGAACTATGGGGACTGGGTTGGCAGGAGCCCCAACTGGGATTTGAACCTGTGACCCTCTGGTCTTACAGGCACTGGCTGTGTCTGTTGCACCACACTGTGGCCACAGAGACTGTGTAGTCCCTGGAGTTAGTTAAACCGGCCTGACGAGTCAGAAACCCTGCTCTGCAACAGGTTTACTGTGGCCTCATTTACCTTGTATGCAGACAAAGGTGCACATAAACCGCAGAAATGACCTCACAAAAGGGGCACACACCCATAACCAAGCTGGGCAACAATGATATCATTGGGAAACATTACACCACACACCCAGGACAGCTCCTTTACAATGTAATGCTCTTTGCAAGGGTCTGCGGAGCGTAGACCCTTCCACACATCATTTCCTTTTATTTTGGTGCTTTCCAGGGAGTGTTGTTCCTTGTTGCCCATTGCTATCACTGTTGCCCAGCTGAATTCTGCTTTTTAAAATGTTTCTTGTGGTCATTTTTAACGTTTTATGTGATATTTTGTTCTGTGCACATGTATCACACTGCTCACGTTTTGTGGGTTTCCCCGGTTTTCTGTACATTGCTGACGTAAATGGTTTCTCTTCCCTTTAAATGCCTTTAACGACAGGTTTTCATTTGCGTTGGAGGTGAGCTCTGACACTCCGCGCGTTAGTATGAGGGGCGCCTCTCCCCGCCCACTCTCCGCCCATTGACCCCCTTCTCTCCGCCCACTCTCCACCTTCTGCGCTGTTTTAACGCGCCGCGGAGCTTTACGATCGTTAACTACGGTTACCGCGCGTAGTATGACGTTAACGGTCGTTAGCGCGTCGGTACGCGCGTTATACGGCACTTACGGTCGTTAACGTCATACTACGCGCGTTATTCACGTTTAGTAAACATAGCCCTAAGGTGTGCCCAGAATCACCATCATTGGACATTTGTAGAGAATGATGATGGTGCCTGGTGTTGTTCACATTGTTGAATGCTCCCATTCTAAGGGTCCCTTATTAGTGACAGGGATATGTTTTGATATTTCACTATGGAGAACCTGTTCTGATTTTTTTCTGGTCCATACTAGCATTGTACAAACTGTTTTCAGAGATGATCAATGCAAGCATAACTAAGGATGTCTTCTCCTGCCATGTATATTGTGATGCAAGGTATATCATGACAAACATATCACTTTCTACCTGCTTTTATACTATTTTAGAGTGCACTGAGATTACTTTGCAGTGTTCTGGGCATGCAAAAGACTGGTATAAATAGTCTAGTTTCATCAACATTTATGTATCTTCAATATTCATGTGTAGTTTGCATCAGTACTGTCAGTGAGAGAAGCAGCTTAGGAGATGCATGTTTTACAGGTGGGCATGGCTGTTTGCAGGTATATAATAGACAGGGGCAGGATCAAAAACATCCATTGTTTCAGAATACAGTGAGCACAGCAACGTACAGAGCCGTTTGCTGTGTATAGCCGTGTCTCGTACTTCATAGTGCTTTGTTCGTGCTGCGCCAGACATGCCAATGTGTGCGATTCCGAAACCACGGGTGTGTTTATCCCTGAGACTGCGAAGTCACATTTATATACATCATGTTTTCGATTTGGATGTGCCCATGGGCCAGACTTGCATATTCTGGAATTGTGCTCCAATTATATAACCATCCATCCAGTAAGCGATGAGTTTCATTCTCTGGGAAACGCTGTGAGCTTGAAGCAGCTTCCTGAAATCACTGTACATGTGATACTGTTCCGTTGTCACGAAATGAATAAACAGCTTCTTTGACTCCTTTACATATGTATGTGGCAGATACATTAATTAGGATGGGTATGACTTCATAGTATTTTAATGCAAGCACATAGGATGTTTTAGTATTTTATTAGTTTTATTACTAGTCTTGCCTGTGATTTTATTTGCTATAATATGTTGATTGATGGGGAATTACTGAAGCTGCCAGTTTTGCAGTTTGTTTGTGGTGTTTCTCAAATATACTGCAAATAGCTGTAGCTTTCTGCTACTCTGATGCCCCTCTTTAGTATTCTACATGAAAGATGCCGCGACTGTGATTAAGTTTTAAGCTAAGAGGCAATTAATAAAGAAGAGTTATTTGAGAGAGAAAATCATTTTTTGAAAGATGGTGATTTTTCCAGGAATAATTGTGAATCTGCTGTAGAGAAACATCGTTTAGCTTCTCAAGCTATATTTACACAACCTAATTCAAAAACAATCTCTGGATTATCAGATTCCAGGCTACTGGGATTGGGAGGAAAGTAAAAGAACTAGTTCCTGTCTCAGGAGGGGACTGAGATAATCCCTTTTTTTCTCTACAGTTCTTTTCAGATACTTAGGGGTATGTTTACTAAACTGCGGTAATGTCATTCGTGTTAGTTTCTGCGGTAAAGGTACAGATGCCCATATAAAGGCATGGGCGGGGCATCAGTATGGCAAGCCGTCAGGTAACGCACCTTATAAGGCGCATTATAAGGCACGTTATAAGGCACGTTACAAGGCATCTTTATTAGGCACAGTACAAGGCACGTTATAAGGCAAAGTACAAGGCACATTATAAGGCACCTTATTAGACACAGTAAAAGGCACGTTACAAGGCACGTGCCTTAACGTGCCTTGTACTGTGCCTAATAAGGTGCCTTGTAGCGTGCCTTGTAATATGCCTAATTAGGAGCCTTATAACGCCTTATAAGGATTGCTGGCAACTGTGGGCTGGCAGAACGGATCTGCAAAGATATGACTGTCACAGGCAAGCAAAATATCTGCCTTGGACAGGAGGGAATAATGAGGAATTGAACCCATGACCTCCACCTAGAACGTCAGTGTACTAACCAGTAGCCTATACCTCTATGGCCTGTTGCACAGCAATGGCTGGGTACAGAAGGACTGCAGGTCACTGCACAAACCGTCTGCTCTGTGTGCCAGGATAGGGTAACCTCACAACCACCCATAATACATTGCACATGCAGAACAGCAGCCTACAGCTGACCACCAAATGGGGTCTGCACCTCTCCGGTACTGCAGCATGGTAAGACGGACTGACAGTGCGTGATACTGGCACAGAGAAGCTACAGACTATGCCATTGTGCAGGTTCCGTGTACACCCTGAGGGATAGGATGGGCACCCAGCACTAGGTCCACAGTACATGTGATGCTAGAGATAGATCTTGCTGCACATCCCCAGCACTGCCAGTGTGTGACAGGTATTCCCAGCAGTGTAACTGAAGGTACATCTGTTCCAGCTGTGGTCTGCAGTCACATGTGGGTCTGGACACCACCTAGATTAGTGCATACCTGGTGTTAAGGTCTGGCTGGGTACCTGTCATCAGGGCAGTGGGATGTCTAGACTTCCATGAGGGCGATGTAGCACTGCCACTATGGGTCGAAGTGGTATGTGCTTATATACCCCCAAGGGGCCTCAATCACCCCCTTTGTAGATGTGGGTGTGGTGGGACAGGTGCCTGCACCCTGCAGAATGGCTGCAGTACCAGCAACCACAGTCCTGCTGGCAGATGACAGCCCTCCAGGGCTGCTGGGCCAGTGCCATACCTGTGACCATTGCAGACCAGCAGTGATGCTTGGGGTAGGCAGGGGAAGGCTAAACTGCTCCATGCTATGGTCTGCCATTCATCAACAGACAGCACAGTCAGACTGCACCTGCAGCATCCTACAAGGTGCTCCCACCATGCACAGGCAAACTGCAGACAGCCCACTAACCAGTCCATAGTGCATGCTGATAGGGGAACCCTGTGCACCCAGAGATGGGATGCACAGCACAGACACCAAGCAGGTATCTTTGTGATTGGGCCCCAGAACTAGGAACACACAGGTATCACTGGAAACAAATAATGTGTGGCACTATGTGGGAACATAGACATGCCATGGTCACTGCTCGGTCAGAGTGAGAGTGACCCCCAGTGTGACATGCTGTGGCCACCCTGTCCATGCATGTGGTGGTCGAGCACTACAGTGTCCCAGCCATTGCCCTCCACCCTGTGCCCTCCACCCTGCCCTCCACCCTGGCCAATCCGCCCTCTCTGGGCCATACCCACAATACCTTGCTCCTCATTATGCACATTTGCAGGCTAACGCTGGAAGCAGTATGAGCAATGTGGGCTCAGTGAGGTGTTGACAGACACAAAACAATGGAGAGACATACGCATACTCCCACACCTATCTCAGCATTGTGCAGAGATGGAGGTGGTTGACAACCCTACCTGCTGCACTGGTCCTGATCACAGTGCTGACATTGCTAATCTGTGCAGGGGGTAGTAGTAGTGCTCTGGTGATAACTGCAGCTCTGTGCTGGGGCTAACAGCCTGACACTCCATGAAGCTGTGGATAGTGGAGCCCTTGTGAGTGGGTGTCTGTACCCCTGTGCAATACTGCTTTGGGGTTTGCCCATGTTGTTGTTGTGGCTGTATTGTGGGCTAAAACTATGGGGAGATGCTCTGCAGGATCCACAGATGGGATCTGAACCTCTGACCCTCTGCTCTTGGACATGCTGGCTGAGTATACTGCACCACACTGTTGCCACAGCAACATAGTGGTCCCTGGGGCTATCTTTATGTTCCTCGGCCAGACCTCTTCTGTTGCACTGCACACCAAATTCTGGTACAGGGCATGGCCTAGGTCCACTGCAGGCGGGTGCCACTGCTCCCTCCAGCACAATCACCCACCCCCTATGCCATGCCTCCATGACCATATGCTGTCGGTGCCAGTGGTGCGCCATCCCAGGCCATCCAGGGGGCAGGTAGGCGGCTGCCTAAGGTGTGGGTTCTGGGGTAGGGGTGCCTACAGAGATGTCCATGCTTCCCCAGGCACCGCCTGTCAATGTTATGCGCCCCTTGGGGTGCCTGCTGGGTAATGTCTTCTGGATGCGACACTGTGGACCACAGACTCATGGGCATGTCTGACCCTGGTCAGTTGCTGTCTTGCTGGTTTCCATTTTCTGTGTTCCTATGTGCCACCTTGGCAACCGCCTAGTCCACCCTGTGCCCCAGTAGCCTCCACTGCATCTCCTGCCTGCAGCCTCCATGCCCCATTTGCGCCATCACCATAGTGGCCTTTCATACCAGGGCACTATGCTGTTGATGCAAATGTATCACTACTATCACTTTTCTGGGGCTCCCTGGCTATGCTGTACATTGCCGACACAGAACTGGTTTCTCTCTCTTGCAAATGTGTGCTAACACCAGGTTTTCAGTTGTGTTAGGATTCAGCCCTTAATTTCTCCGCGTTAGTGTGAAAGGGGCCTCTCCCTGCCCACTCCCCGCCCATTGACCCCTTCTGTCGGCCCTCTCTCCATCCTTTGTTGAACTTACCATGGCCGGGAACGTTAAAGTGTGTTATGTAACATTAAGGCGCCTTAACGTTCCATAACATGCCTTAACATAGCCGCTGGTACGTTACCGCAGTTTAGTAAACATACCCCTTAAAGAAGAAGTATAGACAGGTTTTCCTTAATGTGCTATTTCAGTTGGTGGCACTGACAGAAATGAGTCTTCTAATATCTAGCTATGGCTGAAATAAATGGAATGTGCCAGTTTTTTGGAATTTACATTTGCTAACTTTAATTTTGCACAGTTCAGCAGTATGTTTCTGTTTCTCTGGCATTTCACTGCATGTAGAGTCTGGCTTTAGGAGTTTGTTTAATTTTCGTCTGCATATTTCTATTTTTTCGTTTGTGGTAATTCTGTACTTTGTTGAGAGTCTGCTTTTTTTTTTTTTAAATTTACAATTTATTAGAATTTAACAAAACTTACAGAAGCAAGCGTAAAAAAACATTTGATAATCCATAAGAGAAATCACAAACAAGCATAAAGAACAAAGCAATACATCAAACCTAGCCCACAATATGGGGAGATTATAAAGTAACAGGATAAAATAAGAAAAACCAAGAGCAAAGCTCTAGATTCCAGACAGCATTAAACTAACCACCCACCCCAGTCACTTAGTGCCAAGCCCCTCTTTTTCACAAAGAAACACCTCAAGCTGTTTAGCGTGTATGACCAATTGTTAATGCTGAGTGTTTGTGTAGGGGATCGGTAATGATCTGGCTTGTTCAATATTCCTAGTAAGTGGTAATGATGTTATAAGGCTCACTGAAATATTTACAGTGCCTGCCTTTTCCCTAGGTAGTGTTGAGAACTGTAGATTTGTTCTATCTTGAATGACTTTTGAACGGTTTTGTATTACTTCTCAGTATGCCTGTTACTGTAGAGGGTTTATGTCACTTTTACTGAGATGAAACCAGAATCTGTCATTTTTTTTATAGTGAGTTCTATAGGGAAAAG
The DNA here is from genome assembly GCA_033557465.1 of Ichthyophis bannanicus. Classification (NCBI taxonomy): domain Eukaryota; kingdom Metazoa; phylum Chordata; class Amphibia; order Gymnophiona; family Ichthyophiidae; genus Ichthyophis; species Ichthyophis bannanicus. The sequence goes on along the minus strand of CM066032.1, from coordinate 1,198,785,473 downwards.
CCTTAGTTCTGCTATGGAGGGAGGGATTGAAAAATTAGTTTTTTTTCAGTTTCATTTTAATTTATAAATATGATTTTGTGGTGCTCCTTTCATTTGCAAAGCAAATAAAATTTCTTTTATTTTAGCAATCGGACTGCATTTTGGTGGCGATTTTAGTCAGCAGACAGGAAACAAAGAAGAAAGAAAGCAATAGAGGGAGCTGGAAGAACAGGTGGCACAAGGTCGCACCACCCTCGCTCCGCCTCCCACCCACCCCATCTAAGGCTCCCTGTACAACTCTGCTGTTCGTAAAGGGAGCCTTGCATGGGGATGACAAGGGGGATGTATAGCAGGGATGTACGTCCAGGCAGGGCATACATCCCTGTTATTCGGGTCTCGGAATAGACCCCATATTGTCCATCCATACTCAAGGAAAATTAAAACGAGTGACCAAACATACTTGCAAACAGGCAAGCCAGAGTCCTATATAAGCAAAACTTAAAATGCTGCCCAGTCTTGTCCCATGCAGCCATCACAAATGTGTATGCAAGAATGCCACAATATGAGTTTTATTTCAGCTTCTTCTAGTATGGGATCTTGTGATAAATGCGAGGTTCTACCATTGGTAGTTATTTAAATATTCATGATTAACAAATCCAGTGATTCCTAAACCTGTCCTGGGGTCTCCCCAGCAAGGAGTAATTAGACCTTACCTGCTAATTTAGCGTTCTTGAAGGAACTCCAGTCCAGTCCCTTTCCTCTGGTTGTGCTCCCCTTCCAGCAGCTTGGAGACTGAGCACGTCATCTTCTTGATGACACTAGGATATAAATACCACTGGCATCTCCCATCAGCTCCAGTATCCTATTGACAAAGCAGACTTAACGGAGAAACAATTAAGCAGACTAACAAACCAACTAACTACAGCTACTCGAAAAAGAACTCCAAATTATTACCTCCCCTCTACCCCAGAAAGAATTCCCCACCCCCCTAAAGAGGAGGAGGCTTACCTGATATGCCACTCGCCCCGAAACCCTCAGGTCAAAGGGCACCCAGCTTGTTCAATCTGCCGCACCATCTCAACCTCCTCGGCGATGAACCTTCTGAAATGTTACTCCGCTCTTGCATTCTAAATCTACAGGCTGGCGATGCCTCTTCACAATGAAGCAGAAAAAAATGGGGGGGGGGGGATCAGGGACTGGACTGGAGTTCCTTAAGGAACACTAATTAACAGATAAGGTCTAATTACTCCTTCCTAAGCGTCCCTCCAGTCCAATCCCTTTCCTCTGGGATATAACAGAGCAGTTCACGACTGGGAGGGGCCTGCGAGACCGGATCGAAGAACAGCTCCCCGAAACCTGGTGTCTCCAGCTGCCTGAACAGCCAAACGATAGTGCTTGACTAAAATATGCAAGGAGGTCCACGTAGCCGCCTTGCAGATATCCAGTGGCTGAACTAGACTGAACTCCTCCCACGATGCCGCTTGGGCCCGCGTAGAGTGTGCCCGGAACCCCCCCCTCCGAACGGGTCTTCCTTTCATAATGTACACTGAAGCAATTGCCTCCTTAATCCACCTGGAAATGGAAGCCTTTGTTTGCCGCCTCCTCTCTATGTGGTCCTCCAAACAAGACAAACAACCGATTCGATCTGCAGAACGCCGCCATTCTATCAATGTAGTGCTTCAGCGCCCTGCGCACATCCAGACGGCACAGCTGAGCATCGACTGGCCCTTGCCCCACCTTTGAGAAGGATGGGAGAGACACCGGCTGATTCACATGAAAAGGCAAGACCGCTTTGGGCAAAAACGAAGGCACCATTTACGGGAGGCCAGAAACGGGGGATGACACGAAAAAGCCTGGAGCTTGGAAATACGTCTAACTGAACAGATAGTGACAAGAAATACTGTTTTGAGGGTCAAGTCCTTCAGAGAGGCTCACCCTACCAGTTTGTAGGGTCCCACAACTAGAGAGTCCAGCATGAGATTGCGGTCCCAGGGAGGAACTGATGACCTTTGCTGCGGCCGCCACCCAGGAAAAAGATTTAGGCGTCATTGTGGATAACATGTTAAAACCCTCCGCCCAGTGTGCAGCGGCGGCCAAGAGAGCAAATAGAATGCTAGGTATCATAAGGAAAGGAATGGAAAATAAAACAAAGGATATTATAATGCCTCTGTATCGTTCCATGGTGCGACCGCACCTTGAATATTGTGTGCAATTCTGGTCACCATATTTTAAAAAGGATATAGCATTATTAGAAAAGGTTCAGAGAAGAGCCACCAAAATGGTAAAGGGGATGGAAGGATACTCCTATGAAGAAAGGCTAAAAAGGTTAGGGCTCTTTAACCTGGAAAAGAGACGGCTGAGGGAAGATATGATAGAAGTCTATAAATTAATGAACAGAGTGGAACGGGTAAACGTAGATCAATGGCTTGCTTTGGCTGACTCCCATCTTGCCATGAGGTCCATGATGGGAGGACCTCATCGGCTTACCACCTGCTCGAACACCTCCTGACAGAGCTCCCATTTGCCATGATCCACCTTGAACAGGCCCAGGTAGTCCACAGTGACGTTTTCTACCCTGGCTACATGTACTGCCGACAAGACCTGCAGATGGGCTTCGGCCTAATCTAGCAGACTTTTTGCCTCCTCCTCCAAGGGAGGACTGCCCATGCCGCCCTGATGGTTGATATAGGCCACCGTGGTCACGTTGTCTGAGAACACCCAGACTGCCTTTTGGTAGACCCAGCGCTCGAATGCTCTGAGTACCAGCACCACCGCTCACATTTCTAACCTATTTATGGACCACTGGGCCTCCCGGGCACTCCAGTGACCCTGGGCAAAGTGCCCCTCGCAGTGAGCCCTCCAACCGAGCAGACTGGCATCCGTCATCAACTGAATCCACTGAGGGGACTTGAAAATATGCCCTGCTCCAGATTCGCCGGCTGGAGCCACCACTCTAGAGCTTTCCTGGTTACTGAGGGACAAGGTAGCGCCGCGGACAAGGGCTGATGCTGATGAGACCAGTGATGGAGAAGGGAGCGCTGGAGTGGTCTCATATGGGTGCTTGCCCAGGGCATGAGCTCAATCGTCGCCGCCATGGTCCCCAGTACTTGCAGATAATGCCAAGCGGAGGGCTCCCACATGGCTAGGAACTGGCACACCAGATGCCGAAGCTCCCTCGCCTTCTGAATCGGAGACTGACTACCCTGGTCATTGCCTTTACACTCTCCTCCTTGGACGTGGCCTGGATCAACCAGTGGTCGAGGTATGGGTGAACCAGAATCCCTTCCTTGCATAGTGCCGTGGCCACCACAACCATGACCTTGGTAAAAGTACGAGGAGCTGTCACCAGACCGATTGGCAAAGCCTGAAACTGAAAGTGTCCCATTGGTAGCGCAAACTGCAGAAACTGCTGATGTGATGCACAAATGGGAATATGGAGATTTGCCTCTGTGAGGTCAAGAGACATCAGAAACTCTCCCTGTCGTACCGCCACTATCACCGATCTCAGGTTTCCATATGAAAATGAGACACCCCGAGGCAACGATTGACTCGCTTGAGATCGAGGATCGGGTGAAAGAAACCCTCCTTTTTGGGTACCACAAAATAGATGGAGTACCGACCAGAGCCACACTGGCCTTCGGAAACCGGCATGATTGCTCCCAGTAGCAGAAGCCACGCCAGGGTTTCCTTCACTGCAGCGGCCTTGGCCGGAGCTCTCCAAGGAGACTGCACGAACGATGGGGGAATTGGTCTTGCAAGCTTGAGAGCATACTGTTCTCGAACAACCTCCAGAACCCATTGATCGGAAGTGACCCTGGCCCAGGCAGAAAAGAACTGCCATAGTCGCCCCCCCCACAGGCAGAACCCCCGCCTGGGCCCCCCTTGCTTCAATGCGGCTTTCTAGGTGGAGGAAGAGGCACCAAATCCCCTTCCTGCCCCTCAAAATCCCCGGAAACCCTGCCCCCTTGAGGGGAAATGTCCCCTCTGAAAGGGCGCCGAACGAGCAGGTCGAAACTTACGGATCTCCCGTGGCTAGGACCCTCGGGCATGGGGTTGCGACTGTTTTGGCTTATCCTCAGGGAGCCTGCCTCCCTTACATTCCCCCAGCTCCTTTACCAATTTGTCCAGGTCCTTCTCAAAAAGCAGCTTTCCCTTAAAAGGGAGCCTGCTGAGACTGGCCTTAGAGGAACCGTCTGCCGCCCAGTTGTGGAGCCAAAGTTAACGTCGAGCCGCCACCACTGAAACCATACTCTTCGCCATACTCCTGATGAGATCATAGTGGCTATTTGCAAAGTAGGCCACCCCCGACTCAATCCTTGCCGCCTCATTAGCCAAGCCACCTAGTAGGTCACCCAGAAGCTGGAACTGCTGAGACCATCGCAGGCAAGCCCTGGCCACCCAAGCCCCACACACGGATGCCTGGCGAGCCAGGGCATTGATGTCAAAGGCCTGTTTTAATAAGGTGTCTAGCTTCCTGTCCTGGACATCCTTAAGAGCCACACTGCCCTCAGTTGGGATGGTTGTCTTCTTGGTTTCCACCCTAGGGTTCTGAAATAAATCTCTCTCCTGCTCTGGCAAAGGATACAACCATGACATGGACCGCACACCCCTTAAGCCGGACTCCGGCTGGTCCCACTCCTCTTGGATCACCTGTCGAACTACCCAGGGAACTGGAAAGACTTTTTGTAACTTTCTAACTGCCTGAATCAAAGGATCCTACAACACCTCCTCCTCCATTAGGACACTTGTGGAGATATCGAGGGTCTTCAAGAACTCGCCGATTAAAGCCGGCAACTCTTCTTGGCGGAAGATCTGAACAATCCTGGCCTGTTCCTCCTCTGGAATCTTGCCCTCTTTGAGCTCTTCCTCGAACTCCCCCTTTTCCCGGTCCAAGGACTCCCCTTCCAGATCCTCTGATAGGGGGGAGTGGAGAGCTCCATCATTCACAAGCCTAGTCCGTTTCAGCGGCATGTCAGCATCTCCTGGCTCCGTGTGCTCAGCACTTCGCTTCGATGCGCAGTCTTGCGCAGGCTCCTGCCTGTGTGTCCCTTGCTGTCGCAGACAGAATGCTCTGTGCAGCAACAAGACAAACTCTGGAGAAAAACCACCCCAGCTTCCCCCTTCCTCTTCTCCCCTAGAAGTAGAGGGCCGGGGTTGAGGCTGAGGAAGAGCAGGCTTATCTGAGACCAATGGCAGAGGAGACCTGGACCCGACCATTGCTTCCCTGGGTTCCCCTGACTTCTAGAAGAGGGATAATAGGGGTTCCTGGGTCATACTTGCCTGGATTCCCTGTTCCAAGGAGGAGGCCTCCACTGAGCAGCCTCTGCACACAACCGACTCCGATACTGCTCCCCGCCGGGTTCCGCATACCAAACACTGTGGTCTTGCTGGCATGGTGACAGGAATAATCTGTAAAACACACACAAGGCTGAGATCACACCCCCCCAAAATCCTTTAGGACTCTCTCTGTTTAAACTTCTTTTTTTTTTTTTTAAACCAAAGAATAAAGAAATAAAGGGCTAAGGCTAGCCAACTGCTCTTTATCAAGTTAAAGTCAATGTAACCCAGCAAACACCGCCAGATTCCCCCTGCAAATGTGCCAGGCCTAAGAAAGAAACCACATGAAAAAAATTCAGGAAAACAAAAGGCCTGCCACATCCAACACTCTCTGTCACCCAGGTGCGGCAGACTTCCTTGCAACTTGCGGCCGGTGACCGTGTGGTCAACTCACCTCACCATGCGATCCACCACTGCATTTCCAGCTGTCCGACACTCCTCTAAAGGATAAAACCTTCAATGCTGACACTCCTGGTGATGCCATCCCGCCCTCACGCTCCGCTGACCAAGGGGCTTTGGCAGCGAGGTGGAATGGAAGAAGATGGGTAACCCTGGCAAACCGAGTGTTGTGCAATAGTGGCTGCTCACCTGTGCCGGGATCGGCAGCTGCTCTGGTGCTGATTTTCCCCTGAAGCCTCCTCCTGCTCCGCTGAAGAGTTGGAAGTAGGGGGAGGGGAGGAAGGAGGAGGGTCCCTCTCCTGCCCAGAAGAACTAGCTTGCCTGCCTGAAGGGGAAATATAGCAACCAAAATAAAGGAATTAAAAGCAAATAAAGGAAATTCAAAGAACTCTTACAATCTTCCTAAGTGTCTCTCCAGTAAGCCTATTCCCCTGGGTTACTGACTCCCTCCAGCTGCTTGGAGACTGAGCATACTGGAGCTGGTGGGAGGTGCCAGTGGTATTTATATCCCAGTGTCATCAAGAAGATGACGTGCTCAGTCTCCAAACTGCTGGAAGGGGAGCACAACCAGAGGAAACGGACTGGACTGGAGGGGCGCTTAGGAGCTGGGCTTTCAGAATATCCACTATGGGCCTGATATTCGAAGGCATTTACACAGTTTGCAGTCCTACAAACCATGTAAATGCCGTTCATTGGGATATTCAGCGGCACTAAAACGGTCAGTGCTGCTGAATATCTTCAGGTGCTGCATGTCCCATTGCTAACCAGTTAGCATCAGGGCGTGCCAGGAGTGTTCTGGGGCAGCACCTGTCGCTAACCAGGCAGTGATGATATTGAGCCGCTGCCTGGTTAGCGACATGCAGCTTAAATAGAAGCTAACCAGGCAGCAGATGATTATCACCGCTGCCCTTTTAGCTTCTGGGTTCTGTGGATGACCCAGTTATTCAATGCCGGTAGCTGGATATTTATTTATTTTATCTGAAGTAATTTCTATACTGCCTTTTTAAAATTCAAAGCAGTTTACATGTAACAAAATCTAACAGAGCAAAAGTATGCATCCTGTTGTACAATGAACTAATCTTAAGAATACAGCCCCAGCATTGAATATCTGGGTCTAAAATTCAACGTCGTTGGCTAACTACTGTAGAAGTGCTAGCCACCGGTACTGAATATTGGACCCTATGAATATTCATGAGAGATTTGCATAACTGCTTCCACTGCATGCAAATCTACCTCCTACATATTCATTGTAGATATCCTGAAAACCTAACTGGCTGGGGAGTCCCCCAGGACAGGTTTGGGAACCACGGAACTAATCATATTTTTCTTGTTTATAGGTATCTGACAAAAGTTTCTCCCAAAGTAAAACTGTAGAATTGCTTTCTCCTAAAGGCTTTAATGACATTCCCAAGGGAGTGCATGCAAAGATGTAAAAATTCAGTATAGAGAGTGTACATTTCTGAGGTCACTTGACCACATGAAATAAAACATTTCTTTCCATTTCCTAATGGAAAGCTAAATAAAAAGATAAAAAAGGAAAATAAGGCAATACCTTTTAATTGGATTAACTTAATACATTTTGGGACTAACCTTCAAAAACTAGTCCAAAATATATTTAATCCAGAAAAAGGTATCAGCTAATTTTGCTTTTTTGTCTTTGTATTTAACTACCTTTAAAGTGGACTAATATGGCTATGAGGTCTATTCTGTAACACGAATAGTGGGGATGGACGTCTATCCCCGCTATTCATCCACCTTTTCCATCCCCACCAAGCCTCCCCATACAAACAAGAACTTTGTACAGGGAGGTCAGACAGGGGCGGGAAAGGGGTGGTGTGGGGGCAGTTAGGGCAGGCAGTGGGTGGTCTGCATCCCTGTATACAGAGGGCTGATTCTGATGTCGGCCCTGTACATCCGGGGCCAGCAGAGTAGACGGGGAACTTATTTCACCTCTGAGGTGTGTCACCTGGGGGCCAACCCAGCGCCTAGGGCACGGAGGGTGGTCTGCCTGGGGATTCTAATTCAGGGAGTATGGCATGGCATTTGCTCCTGCAATGCCTTAGGGGAATAATAGTCCCTTTTACCCTCTGAGAAAAGAAGAAATTGTAGTCGAGTGGTTTCAGGCAAATAACAAGGATTTATTTCCCTTTCCAAGAAGATTAAGTGCATGTGGAAAACTTAGGACAGTTGCCATATATTTGGCCTGAGGAATACATTCAGGAACTAAGGTAATCAACCTCTTTGGCTTCAGGCTTTAAAACGTGCAGTGCTCAGTACAAACAAAAGCAAACAACAGCTTCTTATAACAAAAGAAAATGTTCCCTTTTCTTCTGCTGCTTTCCCAGCCTTCTTAATATATTGTTCAGCAGAGAGATTCAATATGGTCAGCAAGAAACAAAGTGCAATCCATCTGATTATCTGCTACGTCATTGATATCAGAGTCTATCTGCATCTCTTCTAAGTCAGCGTCAGCTGGGTGTGTCTGCAAGCTGCTATACGGCGTTTTAAAACAAACTTCTTCTCTGCCTTCATGTGGCTTCCCTTTGTAGCACTCTAATGAGCAGGGCTGTAAAGTACCATATATACTGGAGTTGCTGCTTGGGGAGCCTAATACTTCCTGGTAACTACAAGGAAATATTTTAAAACTAGGTTCAAATCTGGACAAGTTGTGAAGCCTACCTTTTGGCTTTACAGAGGAAGGAATTCTCTGTTCTGCTGGGTCAGAAAGGGTTCCAAACACCGGTTGTGTTTTCTTGCCTTTTAGCTTATCAGCTTCTGCCTCAGACGTATAAATATTCTCATGCCAATATGTCTCTCTCCCTGGAGCCTCTGAGTTTTCCCAAGCCAGCCTCTCAGGAGGTTTCTCCTTCCTCCTGCCTTTACTGGATGGCACCGGCCCTGTGTTGCTCACACCTGGCTTTTGGGCTTTGGCTTTCTGGGTCCTTACTCCTCCTTGACTCCTTCTGGTCAGCGTGCTCCCTTGCTGGATCCCCTGCCGGATCCCTTGCCTTTGTCTTTGCTCTTGTCCTGGCGTCTCTCCCTCAGAGTTTCCCTGGAACTCCTGCTCCTTCTCTTCCTCGTACCTCCTCATCCCCCTGGTCAAATCTAATGACCACTTTTTATAATCCTGCTTCTCAGGGCTTAGCTCTGCCCCTCCCCCAACCAGGTGTTTCTCATTAACTCCTGAGCTTGGGGATACGTTACAGCATGGGCGTCTCTGTTCAGCTCGTGACTCTTTTTGTTTACCTTTTCCTTGAAAACATTGAGCCATGTGCTCTGACTGCCTGTCAGTTTCTGAAACGGAATCCTCTTCTCTCCCTATCTCCATAGGCTCAGAAGGGTCTTCTACATGACAGGTGGAATAAGTTCCCCTAGATGGGGGGGAAGGCGGCAGACCTGGGGCGCATCAAAGGGTGGAAGGGCGCAGGAGATTGCTCGCAGCCTGACCCTGGCCATGCAGCATCTCCCCCTTTCACAAAAACAAGAGCCACTTGGCACCCCAACATACCACTTCCCAGCCTCTGAAGAACAAGAGGTACTTTGTGACCCCAACACGACACCTCCCACTCCAATATAAACATCAAGAAGGGCTTGGCAACCCCAACATATCTCCTGAAACAGTGCACTGGACCAGCATGATGTTAACATAAATATATATTCCATAAAAAACAAAGAAAATGCAAATGCAAGATGCTCACACATCAAGGAACTAAACGAAAAAGTGAGAACCACAGCACAGTTTATAAGACCAAATTATAACTCATCATGGCCAACTGACTGGAAAAGATCTGTGTTTATACCAGTACTGAAGAAAGGTGACTCAACTGACTGTGGAAATTATCACACAGTCCTCTGATCCCACATGCCAGCAAGATTTTACTCAAGATCATTCAGCAGAGACTACAACCACATCTGCAATGAGAACTAAGTGCAAGCAGGATTCAGGAAAGGGAGAGGAACAAGAGACATTATCGCAGATGTGAGATGGATCCTTGAAAAGACAAAAGAATACCAAAATGATATCTATATGTGTTTTATTGACTACAGCAAGGCTTTTGACTTTGTAAACCATGAGAAACTCTGGGCCACATTAAGAAGCATGGGTATACCAGAACACCTGATCGTTCGCTTGCACAACCAGTTCACTTATCAAGATGCAACAGTTCGAACGGAAGTAGGAGAAACAGATTGGTTTAAAATTAGCAAAGGTGTACGAAAAGGCTACATACTTTCCCCCACCTCTTTTTTTTTTTATAAACTTTATTTATGGTTCAACAGCAAATAACAGGCAAAACATTAGCAGATAACAAGATCCCCGGCAGGGTGGACTCTGATCCCTGCCATAGGGCAACATTTACAAGAACCCGTCAAGACTATAACCAGCAAAACAAAAATTCTTTGAACCAAGATTTTATACTTTTTCGTAAATGGCAATCCCCCCCCTCCCCCCCTCCCCCACCCTAGTAGCATGCCACATAAACAGGTCTACCAAAGTCAAGGAACTAACCCCCAAGGAAAGGCAACTCAGTCCCCGGGGCCAAGTGCTACACCCAAGCCCTAGAGACCCACCTGCAGTATGGTATTCCTACAGTAAGGGCCCAGCTGCTGTATATAGGGTTCCCAAACAAGCATGAAGGTGGTCCAACGTTTTACATGACTCCTAGCCCGCCAGCACTCTGCCAACATCAGCTGGTGGAAACTATTGCGACACTCCAAAAAAGTCGGGGGGAGTTGTTTCCGCCAATGATGTAGAATGGGACCCTTCCCCACCAGACACGCTTTCCGCACCAAGAGGCGGGGACCCCTACCACTGGGGCAGGACTGTAACAAATGGTCCACCACAACAAAGGACCCCGACCACGGAAAGCGTTGTTGCAACAGCTCCCCTAAATAAAGGTGAATACGCCGCCAATAAGGGCGGATGCACTTACAGGCCCACCACATATGGGCTAAATCAGCAAGAGGTTCCGAGCAGCGAGGACATGACCCATCTTGCGTCAAATGACTCCGCAGAGCCCGGCGAGGCGAAAAATGTACTCGGGTTATGGCCTTAAACTGAATTTCCCGCCAACGGGACCCCTCAACCAGTCGGGCAATCCGGGCCAGGGCCCTCCGGATGGCACCCACCGGTATCTCCGACCCCAGCTCCCTTGCCCAGATCTGCTCCATGGCACCATAGCTCGGTACTACCCGAAGGCTCGCAAGCCGCGTCTTCAACCTGGCAATCGAGGGCGGGGAGTCCTCCCCAAGACTAAAAAATTCTATAAGCTGTGCGGAACGCTCCACTGCAAGCTCCTCCTTGGAGAGAGAAGCCACGTAGTGAGACAGCTGCAAGTAAGTAAAATAATGAGAAGGCTGTAGGTCGTACTCTATACTCAGTTCCCGGAACGGCTTACAGGCCCCCGTCAAGCCCACCACATGTCCTAGGGTACGTATCCCCTTCGCCCGCCACCGAGAAAAGCCAACAGTCTCAGACCCTGGCGAGAAGTTAGCATTCCCCCATAAAGGCAGCCAACACGAAATCCGCCAATCTCGGTTCCACGAGCTATTCAGTTGTTGCCATGTGCGGCGAGCCGCCGAAACCAATAAACTTCTTTTAGCACCCACCGGCAATTGGGCGGAGTCCGCATGCAATACCCCCAGCAGGGACAAAGGAGCCATCGCCGCCGACTCAAAACGCCGGGGGGTATATACACTAGTCCCACCTAGCCAATCCCCAACATGTCGCGCCTGGCAAGCCAGAGCATACGACCATAAGTCCGGGAGACCAATACCCCCGCTACGCCAAGAACCCACCATCCTCGCCATCGGAATACGAGCACGGGCTCCCTTCCATAAAAACCGCTGAATCGCAGATTCTATGCAACGGAGATCACGCTTCAAAAGCCAAACCGGCAAGGTCTGCAACCAATACAAAATTCGAGGGAGGATAACCATTTGCACAGCAGCAACCCTCCCCAACTAAGACAACGGGAGGGGCTGCCAGGCTCTCATCTGAATATGCATGCCAGTCAGAATCTTGTCCAGATTGCTATAATACAATTCTTGGGGCAACCGCGTTAAGACAATCCCTAAGTACACAAAGCTGCGGTCCGCCCACTTCAAAGGGAATTCTCCCGGCCAGTGCCCACGCAGGTGGCCCGACACGTCAAGGGCCTCCGATTTATCCTCGTTGATACGAAGACCGGTAAAACTACCAAAAAGCCGGAATTCCTGCATTAATTTCTCCAGTGACTCACGGGGTGCGGTTTAAATGTACTAACATATCATCTGCAAAAGCAGATATTTTGAACTCGCGATCACCCACCACCACCCCCCCTATCTCCCTCGTCCCCTCTACACTACGGATCAGGGGATCCAAAGTCAAGACAAATAGCAATGGAGACAGTGGACACCCCTGTCGAGTTCCCCGATGGAGGGCGAAAACCTCAGATAGAACGCCATTACACAACACCCGCGCTGTGGGCTGCTCATATAAACTATGCACCATCTCACAAAAAGAATCTCCCAGTCCGTAGCGCGGCAATAAATGCTGTAAATATTGCCAATTCACTCGGTCAAACGCTTTTTCAGCGTCGAAGCTCACCAGTAAGGAGGGCAGGCCATGCAAATGCACCCACTCTAAAGATGTTAAGATTTTACGCAGATTACGTACCGCATGTCGACCTTTAACAAACCCAACCTGGGAATCATGGATTAAGTCCCCGAGTACCTCGGCCAGGCGGTCGGCAAGGATCTTAGCCATGAGCTTCATATCGTAATTTAGAAGAGAAATAGGTCGGTAGGACGAAGCCTGCAATGGATCCTTGCCGGGCTTAGGAATCAAGGTAATATAGGCCTGATTGTCCCCCCAGCAGCGCCCACCCCCTTCCACCCGCTGCCGATAAGTCTCCGCCAAAACCGGGCTAACCCCCTCAGACAGTATCTTATAAAATTCGGCCCCAAAGCCGTCGGGGCCGGGCGCTTTGTAACAAGTCGCCGCCAAAATCACCTTTTGTACTTCCTGTACTGTAATAGGTTGATCGAGGAGAGTCCGTTGCTGCTCCGTCACCTGAGGTAAAGTTAACTTACTAAGGTAATCGGTCATACAAGTGGGGTCAATCCCCTCTGCCTGGTACAAAACCTGAAAAAAGTCCTTGAAAACACCACTGATCGCACTTTTACTACTATGCAATTTCCCATGGCAATCTCTGAGGGCAGCCACCGACCTCGTGCCTCTCTGCCCTTGTAGGCATCTCCCTAGCAACGCACCCGGTTTGTTCCCAAAGCAATACAATTTGTATTTATAATAAAGTAGGGACTTCTTAGCCCGTTGATGTAGCAGTGTATTCAGGGCAACCTGAAGTTCCCACCAATTTTTCCGGTTTGAGGCCGTCGGGAAGCGTCCGACCAGGCGACGCGCTCGGGTTACCTGGTCTTCAAGCCGCATAATCTGTGCATTCAACAATTTGCGCCTCCGAGCCACATAGCCAATAATATCGCCGCGGAGGACCACCTTGGCCGTCTCCCACACCAATTCGGGGTTGTCTTGATGGCATTTGTGGTTCTCCGCAAATTCCCGCCACTTGTCACCGAGGAACCGCCGAAATTGAGCGTCCTTATACAAGTCAATAGGGAAACCGCCATAAACGAGCGGAGTCCTGACCGCCGCCGCCCTGCCACTCAATCCAAACCATGGCATGATCAGATATCTCAAGCGGGCCAATCTGTGCATCTGCTATACTTGCAAACTGAGCCGCTGAGACTAGCACAAAATCGATGCGAGCACTAGAACCTCTAGCCCGGGAAATATGAGTAAAATCTTTTTCAGTGGGATGCAGTAAACGCCAAGGGTCGACCAGATGGAGTTGAGAACGAAGTCGCTGCAAGATCTTAGCTACCGCCCGCCTCTCCCGAGTACAGGACTCCCGCGAGGTATCCAAGTCGGGTTCAAAGACACCATTAAAGTCACCACCAAGAACAAGGGGGACGTCGGGCAATTGCTCGACTTCTGCAGCTATGTTATTAAAGAAGTCGGGATCCGGCCCATTTGGACCATAGAGGTCACCTAGGATAACCTCCCGGTCCTCCAGCAGGCCATGTAAAAAGAGAAAACGGCCGCGCGGATCCAAAACCTGCTTAAGTAAGGTAAACCGCAGTCTCTTATGCACTAATATGGCAACACCCCCCTTCTTTCCCACGGCCGGGGCCCCCCAAACCTGGCCCACCCAGTCTCGGGCAAGCTTTGCATGTTCCTCCGCCGTCTGGTGGGTCTCCTGGAGTAGCGCAACATCACACCGCTGCCTAGCCAGAGCCTTAAGTATTTTATATCTCTTAATGGGTGATCCTAAGCCACAAACATTCCAGGAGATAATTCTCACCATGTCCACGGCAGCTTTGGACCTTCAAGCCGGTGGAAAATTGTTATGCTGTTCCCGGGAGAGACCCCCCCAGCCAAGGGTCCCTTCCCTGCTACCTCTATAGTTCCTTAACGTTGCTTCACGAGAAAAAATTGGCTGATTCCAATCCTGAGTTATGGCAGCCACACCCCCCCTCTCCCCCCCTCCCCCCCCCACCCCCAAACACCCATAGCTAAACCCCACCCCATCTTAAAACCCCCCCCTGTAGTGCTAACCTAAGGCCTCCCTCCCTCACCTCCGCTGAGAGAGACTATTGAGGTCCCACTGAGCTCCACCCGCTTCCCCCCCCGGACGAGACAAAGGCAGACCGCCTCTACTTACTGCTCCCCCCACCCGCATGAAAACAAACCCCACTCACCCGACCCTAACCCAGGCCTACCCAAAGCAAGTCTATATAGCAGGGTCGGAGCCGTAACACTCCCCTAAGCCACTTCACAAAGAGCATTACACAGCACAGGGGGAGAAAACTTCAGTACTTAACCAACATACAAAAGATAGGTAATAACCATAGATAAGAGAAAACATCGGCACTAACATCCACCGTAAAGTTACGTAACTTAAGGGTAATAGTACAGCAAAAAAGCAGAAGATGCACAGGGCTACAGAGCACTCATACACCCCATGCACTCAGGGGGCCCGGTACATCTTCTGACAACTGCCCAATGGGCCATGAAAGTGGAGGAACCAACAGGGCCCAGGTACACCCAAAGGCACTACTCACCGGCCTCCGCAAGCAGCAGTAAGTCATCTTGCACCGACCCCCCAAAGAGCGGCACGGCCAAGCTCTTATCATCCGGCCAACAACGGCCCAATCCCCTGCAAGCCCCAGTACTAGCTATACCTCGCAGCCCCTAAGCGGCGATGTTCACTACACCGCGGGAACTGCTAAGTAAAACACAGACAAAGAAATAGACAAGGACACTGTCCCAAGTCCATTATGGAGCCGGCTGAGGGTCCCGCGGCAGAGACGCCACTTCAGTCACATAAGTCCTAGCCGCTGCTGCCGAATCAAATACTTTGTGGGTGTTGTGATGAAAAACGTGCAGTCGGGCTGGATATTGCACTGAGAAGCGTATTTGCGCTGCAAGGAGCTTCTCACAAAGGGGTGCGTACTCTCGCCTCTGTTGGCTAAGCGCTATCGAGTAGTCCTGCGCCACCCGGATTTTAGCATTGTCATAGGCGTAATCTCTCTTCTGCCTCGCTGCCCGCAGGATTTTCTCCTTGAAGGGGAACCGCAGAAACTTAGCCAGCACGATCCTCGGCCGCCGATCCCGGGTCTGTGGGTTCCCCACCCGATGCACTCTCTCGATGCAGGGTCGCTCGGCAGGGGCGCTGTCTCCCAAAAGATCCATCACCAAGGCCTCTAAGTATTCACGAAGGTCTCGATCCGCCACCGCTTCAGGTATCCCCATGAACCTCAAGTTGTTCCGGCGGGTACGGTTCTCGAGGTCATCAAGTTTGGCCGCTTGCTGGGCAACTTGCTTTTTCAGGCCCTCAACCTCGTGCGTTAACGCTATGGCGCCATCTTCGGCCTGTCCCAGCCGGTCTTCCACCTCCCGAAGCCGACCTCCCAAAGTGTCCATTGAGGTCCGCAGGCCGTCCATTTTCTCATGTAGTGCGGCAAATTGGGAGGACAGAGCTTCAGCTACCGCTGCCGACATTTCATCAAGGAGAGCCGGCGATTTCGGTGAGTGTGGTCCCCCAGCGGCCTCCGCCGCCTTGCTTGCACCCGCCAGCCGCTCTTTTTCTTTGCGGGCAGATTTCACTGCGGACGCCATGGCCCCGGTCCTCCACCGCCTGTAATTGGATGCCTGCGTCGCTGGGATGCACGGGGCTCGAAAGGCTCCGGTAAGAAATACTGATTTAAGCCGGCTTAGCTGAGGAGGGGGAGCGGAGCTCGTTCAGGATGCTGCCGCTAGCTAGCTCGCATCACGTGACCTCCTCTTAGCCTTATTATAGTTCTGATGTGCTTCCCCTTCAACATTGGTTAAGGTCATGAGCCTGGTCTTAACAGAATAGCCTCTATCACCAGTAGGGAAGAAAAAGAGAAGAGATGAGCGAGTATGGCCATGATGGTGGGAGAGATAGCATGCTAATGCACAGCTGGCTCCTGATGTTCCAGGACTTCTTAGTCCATGCTCAGAGAGGATTCTGTAGGGAGAAAAAGTGTTAGTTGGTTAGTAGAGTGTGTGTACACATCGTGTGTGCTTACCTAGAAGCTATCTCTGGGTGATCTGGTCACTCTTGAAATGATTATGTAGACCCTATTGTGACAGAATGTAGGTATTGTAGCAGGATCCTGGGAAGAATGCACAGACATCAGTTATGATGTAGGAGGCATTGCAGACCACCTGAATGTTCAAGGAATGAAAGGACCTTCTGTTCCTTTACATGGCCTCTTTTCCTACAATTGGCCTGATTGCTATATGTATACAATTGATTGCCCTTAGCACAGAGGGGAAGTATGCCAGCTCATAATATTCTTCTATACTGTTGCTGCTCTTGCTCAAGGAAGACAGTATATTGAGTGTCTCTCTTGAGAAAAACTTCTTGAAACAGAAATAAACAGTGTAAGGTAGCTGCATGGCTAATGTCTGCTGTGGTACTCAGAGATGTCTGGAAGGATCCATTGGTGACAAAAGCCATCGTCAGCATGATATAGACATTTGTACAGGCATACAGGCAGTCATAAATACACACACATACAGATTTTTGGAGTAAGACTAGAGAGAGGAAGGGCTGGGAGGGTTAGCCGTAGAGAGGGGAGTTAGAGAGCAATAGGGAATTATCAAGCATTAAGAGGTAGAGGAGGGAGGAGAGGGTCAGAGAGAAGCAGAGAGGGTAGTAATGGAAATGTTGCTCTTTTAAAATACATTATTTCATAAAATAAGCACTTTGTTCATGTTGCAATTCTATATTTGGTTGAATGTTTCTTGCATTTTATGTATGTTTTATTCTTTTGTTATCTGCCCTGGCACAGTGGGATTGAGCGAACCATAAGAAATTAAATTAAATCGATTCAATTAAATTTTGGAGTGTAAAGGAGGGTATAAGAGGACAGAAAATAAGATTGAAGAGAAAAATGGACTGACCACACACTGATACACCAAACAGTAGCACCAAGCACTAACCAAAACTCCAGATCCTAAAAGACAGCTTCCTTCCATTTTGGGCATTATTTATAACAGATGTACATTTGATGCCAACTTTTGATGGCACATACAACAGTTATAGAATGTATCATATGTTTGCACTTTGGCATGCCACTCAGTGCACACCCATTCTCTATCCCAAACACACCCCCTTTGCTGGCATGCACTCATAGAAACCATTAGCTTTATACATGTCTATTTCTATCACGTATAAAATAGTGCATCATGCATCTCGCCATATACACACCTATATGGCAGTTTTATAAAATTACGTCCTTATTAACACCAATGAATATTGGAAACTGTTATGGAGCATAAGATGTTTATTCCTAGTTCATCTGGGAATTAGATAGTTATTAAGATAGATGTTGGAAAACTCAGCTGAAGAACATTTTAAGGTATCTGTGGCGATCTGAGGCAGCAATGACATTTTTCTTTGTGATTTCAGCTCTCATCGGTGGGGACTCCTAACCAGTCAGAAGATATTATGAGGGGCATTCTAGAACATGAATAAGCTAGTTAGATGTGTGGGATAGACGTTTTTTTTTTTCACTAAAATATCTAGAACCGTATTAGGAAACCACATGGCTCTGCACATACACGGCGCTAGGATAGGATCTCAGAATGTGGGTGGGAAGGGGCGGAATGGAAGCATGGCAAGCCGAAGAGATGTAGAAAGCGTATTCAGGAAAGGCCCATGTAAGTCCTGAGTGTTTCCCGCGACGCCTATGTTATACCAGAGGCAACGTGGAATAAAGCCAGGTCTTAGAAAATTTTCTGCTCTGATCAAAGTGCCCCATACAGAAGAATGGCTGTGGCACGTCTGTATTGAATTGGTGTGTCAGCTGTCTAGGATGGCACAATATGCAGTTGTAAAAAGCAGAATGCATAGGTGAGGGAAATTTGTAAGGTTATTGCTGTTGTTAACTGCCGTCAAGTCGGTTTAGATTCAGTGTGACCCTCTGGATAGTTGTCCTAAATTGTGTTCGGTCTTCAGTAAGGCAGCTCATTGTTGACAAACTGACACCCGTAGCAGCTGTTATTGTATCGATCCATCTCATTGCTGACCTTCCTCTTTTGCGTTGACCTTCTATTGCCAAGCATGATGTCTTTCTCTAATGATCTCTCTCTTCGCATGATGTATCCAAAGTATGAAAGTCGAAGTCCTGTCATCTGAGCTTCTAAAGAAAACTTAGGTTTGATCTCCTCTAGTACTGACTGGTTTGTTCTTCGGGCAGTCCATTGTATACACGGTATTCGTTGCCAGCACCATAATTCAAAGGCATCAATTTTCTTCCTATCTATCTTTTTCATTATCCAACTTTCGCATCTGTATGACATTATTGAAAATGCCATGGCTTGAACAAGTCGAATCTTTGTATGGAGAGAGACATCTCTGCTCTTGAGAATTTTGTCTAGGTCCTTCATAGCCATTCTGCCAAGAGCAAGGTGTCATCGGATTTCTTGACTACTTGTTGCTTCTTTATTGATAGTTGATCCAAGTAGGCTAAAGTTGTCCACTATTTCAATTTCTTCTCCATCAACGATGAACTTATTGATTTTGCCAGTTGTCATGATCTTTGTCTTCTGTACACAGGGGCAGCCCTAGGGGGGTGCGGGGCCATGTGCGGAGATTAATTGCGGGGCCTCATTTGCATAGGGAGCCTTGTTTGCATAAATATTTGCATAATGTTAACATGCATTTTTAGTAAACATGCTTCTTCATGAGTGTCTGGATAAAGAAAGGCTAACAGATTTCTACGTTACTATATTCCAGTGCCAACCGCCAGGCCCATTAGGAAGCACTATAAACACTGACCATTTAGCACTCATATCAAATCTACCATATCATAACAGCTCTGCCAGGACTCACAAAGCACCAGACCCTACCTATCAAAAGGCAACACTGCAAATATTAAACCAATACATCTCAGAGAATACCAATGCATCTCCTACTGGGGAAAGAGAACAAGTGACATGGTCAAATAGAAACTACATGAACAGAATACCTCAGCTTGGTTAAAATGCAGAACATAGACCATCACCAAAGAACACGGGATCACATTTCAGAAATAGGAAGACAATAATTAAACTGGGAATCCCAAAAGCCAAACTTGGGATGTACAACAACACTGGAGAAATAAAACTATAAATTAATTTCCTCTTGTACTAAACAAAACACAAAATACGTTAACGATGCACATTTCCCAGAGCTGATATATTCCAGTTAATAAATTCAAAATAAAAAAGTATTTTTCTACCTTTTGTTGCTTGTGCATTTTCTTTCAGTTGCAATTGCTCCAGTCACTTTCTTCTGATTCTTTCTGTCTTCTGCGAGCTATCCATTTGTCCTTTCTTCTCTTTTAGATTTTTTTCCAAATTTTTTCTCTATATCTGCTTTAATATACTGATCTTTCCCCTTTTGCTCTTTCCTCCATTTCTTTCCTTATTCCTTTATCATCCACTCAAATTTCACCCTTCCATTTTCTATCTCCACTTACTCTTCCAATACCTGGCCCATCGTAGACTTTTCTTCCCTCCCACACAAAATATCTTCTCTCCTCTCCATTCTCATTCCCCATCCCTTTCTAGTCCTCCCCCAAAATCAGCTCCCTTATAGTTCTAGACCCACCCAGCATCTGCCCCCTTCTAGTCCCAGTCTCCCAAGCTTCCACATCAGCCCATTTCCAGTCCTAGCCCCCCATATGCTGTTTTCCAGTTCCATTCCAGCCCCCCATCAGCCCATTTCCTCTCCAAGCTCCCCCATCAGCACATTTCCAGCCCTATTCCAACTCCCATCAGCCCACTTCCAGTCCTATTCCAGCCCCCATCAGCCCATTTCCAGTCTTATTCCAGCCCATCACCCATTTGCAGTCCACGTTCCCCCCATCAACCCATTTCTAGTCCTATTCCAGCTCCTCATCAGCCCATTTCCAGTCCTAGCCCCACATATGCTCATTTCCAGTTACATTCCAGTCCCCCATCAGCCCATTTCTACTCCAAGCTCCCCCATCAGCCAATTTCCAATCCTAGCCCCCTTGTCAGTCCACTTCATCCTATTCCAGCCCCCATCAGCCCATTTCCAGTGCTAATCCAGCTCTTCATCAGCCCATTTCCAGTCCGTTCCCCTCACACCATCACAGCCCATTTCGTCCGTTCCCCCTCTGACCATCACAACCCATTTGCAGTCTGTTCCCCCATCACAGCCCAATTGCAGTCCGTTCTCCCTCCCCACCATCACAGCCCATTTCCAGTCCGTTTCCCCCCCACCATCACAGCCCACTTGCAGTCCTCCCCATCACAGCCCAATTGCAGTCTGTTTCTCTCCCCCCAATCACAGCCCAATTGCAGTCCGCTCCCCCCATCACAGCCCATTTCCAGTCCATTCGCCCCATCACAGCCCATTTCCAGTCCATGTCCCCCCACCATCACAGCCCACTTGCAGTCCTCCCCCCCATCACAGCCCAATTGTAGTGCGTTCCCCCCCCCCCCCCATCACCGCCCATTTCCAGTCCGTTCCCCCCATCACAGCCCGTCCAGTCTGTTTTCCCTCCCCACCATCACAACCCAATTGCAGTCTGTTTTCCCCCTCCCCATCACAGCCCATCCGGTCCTAGCTGCCCCCCCTCCCTCCCTCCCTCCGAAGAGCCCTGCGCCATCTTGTAGAGGGAACCGGGGAAGCTCGCGTGATGCCCCGGCTCCTTCTGCACAGCCCACCAGCGTGAAGAGCCTTTACCTTCACGCTGGCGGCTGTTTCAATGAAGCCGCGAATGCCAGGAATGCCCTTTAACCTCTCCCGACATTCGCGCCTTCATTGAAACAACCGCCAGCATGAAGGTAAAGGCTCTTCACTCTGGCGGGCTGTGCTGCAGAGGGAGCCGGGGCCTCGCGTGGGCTTCCACGGCTCCCTCTGCAGCATTCCATTGATCAAGAATGTGGTTCGCGCAGGGCCCTGTGTGAACAACATTCTCACTCAATGGATGGGCCGGCCCTGTCTGTACATTAAGATGCAGGCCCATTTTAAGACTGTGTTCCTTGATCTTGAGAAGCAAATGTTTCAATCTTCTTCACTTTCAGCCAGTAATGTGGTATCATCAGCACAGCGAAAGTTGTTGATGAGTCTTCCACGAATTGGTGCGTCAGCTTTCTGGAAGGGCACAATATGCAGTTGTAAAGAACAGAATACACAGTTGAGGGATATTTGTAAGGTTAAAGAATAATAAAAAACACCCCTTGAGATAGGAGGCAAGATGGCGGCAAAGAGCTGCTTTGGGACAGACAGCTGATCTGAGTGTCAGACCAGACCCTGGGGAGAGGTTTTGCTGAGCACATGGGGCATCGCAAATGGAAGCAAGCCAGCCTACCCTCAGGCTTGGCGGGAGACAACATACCTGGGCAGCGAGTCCTTACTCTGCGCGGCTTTACTGCTCCAGAGGTGGTAGTGGTGGCTTCAGTGGGACTTTTGGATGAAGTGTCGATGGTCCTGGGTGCGTCAGGGGTATGGCTGTCTTCAGAGTTGCGAGCCCCTCCCTGCCAAGACCCAGAATTGATGGAGTGCTTCCCCCTGGCTTACCGATGAGCATGCCAAGGGAGGAGTGCAGAGGGCTCTGCGGCAGTGCAACCTGTTGTTTTCCCTGCTCATATGTGCCCAAGGAGTGTTGGAGATCCATTGGGCTTATCAGTCTCCATTTCTGGGGACTAGGCAGTTGCAAGTGGTGGAACTGTGCAGATTCCGGTGTCTGCTGTTTTGTTGAGACTTAGCAAAATAACTTTAGAAGCACTGTGGAATGCCCTTTCTACAATGAACTCCTCTCTTCAAAGAGTTGTTGGGGCAGTGAGTATGGAACTTTAATTGTTGAAGTTAAGTACTGTTGAGCTTCTTGCTTGCAGGAGGAACAAGCATGGAAGATTGGTCGGAAGATTTGTTACAACTTCGTTCCTTGTGTGTAGCCCAAGTCAAAGACAGAACTGTGCTTGCGAGAAAGACAGAATATTTGGAAAATCAAGTCTGTAGAATAATTTATGTTGCTTAATTTTCCTAAGTCTCTTGTTCTGTCTGCTCTGGAGATGGTGTGCAAATAGTTTCAGGAGGTACTTAAGTTGCTTTCCGAAAATTTGCCTCCTCTTATGCGTGCCCAGTATCTGTCCTTGGGTTCTGGACTTCGAGGGATGGGTTACAGGGGTTCCGCTGAGTTTTTAGGGAACCTGAATGGGTTCCAGAAGAGCTCTCCTGAGGTAATTACTGAGAGAACTAGCTTGCTTGTAACCCTTGCCTTGGAATCTGATAAAACTGTAATTCTTAGATCATACTTTTGGAATTTCAGTGAGCAGTGTTTAGGGTAATTTGTTCGCATTTTCCTGACCTATCACAGGTTACCCAGCAGAGGAGGAAGGAATTCTTAGGCTTTTGGCCTAGAGTCGTTTCCCTTGGGGGTACATTTGTTTTGAGATTTCCTTCTTAATGTATAATTTCCTATTTGGATAAAACTTTTTTATTTTTTGAACCGGGACAGCTCATGGAATTTCTAGTTGCAAGGGAGGGGCCTGTGGTTAATGTGGCATCTCATATGGCTGACATGCAAGTCTTCGCCCTGTTTGGATTTATTTCGTGTTTGTTTGACTTAGGGAGTTGTCCCTTGAGGTCTTTTGATTATTTCCTAATACCTCCTTCTTTTCCTTTATTTCTTCTTTTTGTGGGCTAACATTGGGAGATATATTATGATATGATTGTTTGATTTTGTAAGTTTCCTTTATGGTTGGACCAACCTGTATTTTCAACATTTCTATGGTATATGTTCCTTTGCTGGATATATATTGAAAATGTAATAAATAGTATAATAAAAAACACCCTTACAGAAATATAAAGCACTGCAATAGTCTTTATTCTGGCTATGCTGACGTTTGTGTTAAAGGGCTATTCTTGGCTTCCCTAACAATTCCAGAAAAATGGGAATGTAGATATAGAGATGATATGTGAGGTAGTATGGAGTAGAATCGTGTTTGGCTGAGAAATGCAGATCAGATGTGCTGTTCTGAGATACCATGCCATTATGTCTTCACAGCACTTGATTACAGGTGCAGGGCATGGTTTTGGAAGAGGTATGCTATTTGTGACTGCAAGTGAGTATGTGTGTGCATGTGGTTTGAGTACTGCACGGGAGCATCTTCTGCAAATATTGGGGACATGAATGCCTGGCCAGTACCTGGACCATAGGGATGACCACAGTGTCACTAGTTGCCAGTGTGATCAGGTAGAATAAATCATAAGAGGTTCTCTATTGCGAAATGTCAAAACATATCCCTATCATCCATAAGGGATCCTCAGAATGAGAACATTCAACAGTTGCAACTAAGATGTGCCCAGCAACTAAGATGTGCCTAGAAGCACCATCATTGGTCTCTAAAAATGTGCACATTTGTAGAGAGCAATGATGGTGCTTTTGGGTATGTATTATTGTTGTTTGCATTGTTGAATGTTCCCATTCTAAGGGTCCCTTATTAGTGACAGGGTTATGTTTTGACATTTCACTCTGGAGAACTTCTTCTGATATTTTCTGGTCCATACTTAGCATTGTACAGACTGTTTTCAGAGATGACCAATGCAAGCATAGCTAAGGATGTCTTTTCCTGCCATGTATGTTGTGATGCAAGGTATATCATGACAAACATATCACTTCCTTATTATCCCTCTAGTCTAGTCCCGGACATCTGGGTTTAAGCACCTCCTCCTGCAGCCTTGGAGACTGAGCACGTCACCCTTTTTTGGTGACACCAGCATAAATAGACGCAGAACCGCCTCCTTGATCCAGTTAGCTCAGTCTCCAAGGCAGCTGAAGGAGTTGTGAGCCTCAGAGTTGGGGGGCTCACTAGAGGAATGACTGAGAAGTTTTGGTAGTGGTAGAAAATTAAATTTAAAAAAAAAGAAAAAGAAAAGAATCTCTTACTGGTAATATTTAGACTCATGCATTTTAAAGCGGTGCTGCCGCTTTAAATCTGGCGGATAGATTTTTTTTGCCGATTTAGGCAAGAGCAAGGCTACGCTTCCCCCCTACCTGGAGGTTCTCTAGTACCGAGGTAGAGTGCGCGAGCTGTCTCTGGGGCCTCCGTCTCCCGAACCCGCGAATTGGGTGAGGAGACGTAGAGGGAATGACGTTCAAGTCGGCAGAGCAGAGCCGCGGCAGTCAGGAGGTGCTTGGCCGTGGCAGCGTGCTCAAGAGCCGGAGAGAGGCAGCAGGCATTCCGCTTTTCATTCGGAGGAGAGAGGAGCGTAGCGCCGGTGTTGGGGTCCGTGCCCAGACATTTGGGGCAGGCTGGGGGACCGGAGTTAGGCTGCGTGGCTGCGCTGTTAAAAAAAAAAAAAAAAAAAAAGCACAGCAAAGTGAAACAGGCGCGGCTGTGCGGCTGGTGAGGGAACAGGCCTTGGCCACGTGGTGTGCCCGCGGGAGGCCTTGTGGGGCTATGGGATCGTCAATTATAGTTCGGGCAAGGCTTTGAGACCAAGGGGTTCTTCGTGGGGGAGCTCCTGGAGTGACGGACTTCAGAGTCTCGTTTAAAAAAAAAAAAAATTAAAGAAAAGAAGAGAGAGAAGAGAAATAAGCAGAGGAATCTTTCCTGGAATCGGGAGTTTTTGGTGTCTTACCAACATGCCCTCAAGGCCTCAATGTGTTATGTGTGGGGCCAGGAAGGGCTCAGTGTCGGAGGGGGTATCTGTAGCGGCTGTGCACAGGAAACTATGGCTAAAGAGATGCTTCCGGAGAGAGAAGCACAGGGGGAAGCAGCATCGGGTTCTCCGGAACCTCTATCTCCAGCTCTGCCTCCTCTGTTGCCAGTGCCAGGTCCGTCCGCGGCTGCGGAAACCTCCTCATCCCAATCTGTATTGCAGGGGAGTCTGGTGGCAATCTTCTCCCAGGAATTTGTGGCTCTGCTCCAGCATGCCCTGGCAGGGAAGCAGGGAGCTGCGGAGGCGAACGTAGATCTGAGTCGAAAGCAAGCTGGGGCTTCTCTGGGGGGGGGAGGCGGGAGGCACCCCGGGTAAGAGACCTAGATTGGGAAAGGAAAAGGTAGAAGCGATTGCTTCAGAGATTGTTTCGGAAGAGGAGGACTCAGAGGTGGAACTAGACCTAGAGGAAGGCAAGATCACAGAGCAGGAGGAGCACGCAAGAGTGGTCAGGGTCTTCAGGCGAGATGAGTTGCCGGCCCTTATTGCTGAGACACTGAAGGTACTTAACATGCTGGCGGCGGAGCAAGAGACGGATGCTTCTCTGGAGGATCCGTTGCTACAGGCAATTCAAAAGTCCCACAGAGCTTTCCCGATGCATAGGGTCTTCAGGGAAATGATCCAGGAAGAATGGGACAAGCCGGAGGCCAGAATGAGAGGTTCCAGGGCAATGACACGTCTGTACCCGTTTCAAGAGCAGGATAAACAGCTTTTCAAATCTCCTAAAGTGGATGCCGCAGTAGCTGCAGTCACCAAAAAGACGACAATTCCGGCGGAGGGAAGTGCTGCCCTTAAGGATGCGCAGGATAGGAGGTTAGATAGCCTGCTAAAGCAAGTATTCAATATCAGTGCTTTGTCTATGCAGGCTTCTATCTGTGGGGCGTGGGTAGCAAGAGGTTGCCTACGGTGGGCCCAAAGAATGAAGCTCAATTGGGAAGATGAGGTAGAAGAGGAAGCGGCCCGGATGGAGTCGGGAGCAGCTTATTTAGCAGATGTGTAATATGATCTCATTAGGGGTCTGGCGAAGAGCATGGCGTCCGTAGTGGCGGCGCGTAGATATCTGTGACTTCGTAATTGGGCAGTGGACGGAGCCTCTAAGGCAAGATTGGGGAAGCTCCCCTTTAGGGGGAAGCTCCTATTTGGAGAAGATTTGGATAAATTGGTAAAGGATCTCAGGGAGTCTAAAGGAGGGAGGCTGCCCGAGGATAAGCAAAAAACAAGTCGTCCTCTGACGCCCTCCAAGAGCCAGCAGAGGGAGTTTCGGAGATTTCGTACACCCAGGTTTTGCCAGTTTCAGAGAGGCCGTTTTCAGTATAGATCCCAGGGGTTTCGAGGGTTTAGAGGAGCGGGGAGAGGTTTTGGAGCCTTCTCCTCCTCAACCTTCAAGAAGTCACAATGAAGCGAGGGGACCCAGGCAGAATTGGTACCCGTAGGAGGTCGGCTAAGGGAGTTTTATCCTGCCTGGGTCCAAATTACGTCGGATTGTTGGGTGCTGGAAGTCATTCAACACGGGTATACTTTGGAATTCCAGCGACCAGTTTCAGACATCTTTGTCCAATCTCCTTGCAGAACAAAGTCAAAACATCAGGCGGTGCTAGAGACTCTGCAAAGGTTGCTAGACCTCAAAGTGGTGGTACCGGTGCCAACATACCAGTACGGATGCGGTCGATACTCAATATATTTTGTGGCACCCAAGAAAGAGGGGTCTTGGCGGCCCATCCTGGACCTCAAAGGGGTAAACAGGTGTCTCAGGGTCTCTCACTTCCACATGGAAACTCTGAGATCCGTCGTAGTAGCGGTTCGGCAAGGAGAGTATCTCATCTCATTAGATCTATGCGAGGCATATCTGCACATTCCCATCAGGGGGGAGCATCAGCAGTTTCTGCGTTTTGCAGTTCCGATGGGTCATTTTCAGTTCCAGGTGTTACCGTTTGGATTAGTGACGGCACCAAGGGCCTTTACCAAGGTGATGGTGGTAGTGGCAGCGGCGTTATGCAAGGAAGGGGTATTGGTTCACCTGTACCTGGATGACTGGTTGATTCGAGCGAAGTCCAGGAAGGAAAGCGAGGAGGCTACCCGCCGGGTGATTCAGTTCTTGCAAAGCTTAGGATGGGTAGTAAATACTGTAAAGAGCAAGTTGGAGCCTTCTCAGGATTTGGAGTATTTGGGAGCCCGCTTCGACACAAAGAGAGGCAGAGTGTTCCTGCCTCTCATCAGGGCCAGGGACTAAGGAGTCTCGTTCAGGAATTCTTGGCAAAACGGGCTCCCTCAGCGTGGCATTATCTGCAGTTGTTGGGTACGATGGCAGCCACGCTCGAGGTAGTGCAGTGGGCCAGGGCTCACATGAGGCCGTTGCAGAGGGCTCTGCTCAGGAGATGGTCTCATCAGTCAGATCAGTTGTCTAAGAAGTTGGTCTGTCCGAGGCAGGCAAGGCTGTCTCTACAGTGGTGGCTGGATCCCAGGAATCTAGAGCGGGGCATGCCGCTGGAATCGCCGCAATGGAAGCCCTTGATGACGGATGCCAGTCTGTTCGGTTGGGGAACACACTTTGAGGGCCAGTTTGCCCAGGGACAATGGACAGAACAGGAAAGGCAGTGGGCGATCAACAGGTTAGAGCTCAGAGCGGTCACGCTGGCACTAAGAGCTTTCCAGCATCAATTGCAAGGGAATGCAATTCGGGTGCTGTCGGACAACGCCACTGCGGTAGCCTACATCAATCGGCAAGGGGGCATCAGCAATGTAGCTCTGGAAGCAGAGGCGGAAGACCTGCTAGCTTGGGCCGAGCTGCATCTAGAAGCCCTATCGGCAGGGCATGTGGCAGGAGTGGAGAATGTGGCCGCCGATTTTTTGAGTCGGGTCTTGGTGGATCCAGGAGAGTGGGTTCTTCATCCAGAGGTGTTCCGGTTGCTGGTGGATCGCTGGGGAATTCTGGTGATGGATCTCATGGCGACGTTCGCTTCAGCAAAGGTAGAAAGGTTTTACAGCAGAAGGAGAGAAAGAATGTCCGAGGGTTTGTTGCAGAAGTGGCTGGAGGACCAGCTTCTATACGTGTTTCCACCCTGGGTCTTGATAGGTCGGGTACTGCAGAGGATAGAGAGGCACAGGGGCCAAGTGGTTCTAGTAGCGCTGGATTGGCCCAGAAGACTATGGTACGCCGACCTGGTGTGGCTTCTGGTGGAGCCGCCGTGGAAATTGCCAGTCAGGGAAGATCTGCTGATGCAAGGACCTTTGAAGATGCCTCACGTGGATCGGTTTTCGCTTACGGCCTGGCTATTGAAAGGGCAAGGTTGATGTCTAGGGGGTATTCAGCAGCGGTAATATCCACTTTATTGAGATCCAGGCATAGATCTACCTCGGTGGCGTATATCCGCGTGTGGCGAGTTTTTGAGAATTGGTGTGAAGATAAGGGGATGGTGGCACTGAGAGCCTCCATTCCGCAGGTTTTGGCTTTCTTGCAGGACGGTTTTTATAAGGGGCTGGCGCCAGCTTCTTTACAGGTTCAGTTGGTGGCACTCTCTTGCTATCGAGGGAAGGTGCAAGGGATAGGCCTTGCGTCTCACCCGGATGTGCGACGTTTTTTAAGAGCGACGTCTCTGTTGAGGCCGCCATGCTGGAAGCCGGTTCCGACATGGGACCTCAACTTGGTGTTGGAAGCGTTGATAGGTGAACCGTTCGAACCTTTGGCTAAAGCAACTTTGAAAGATCTGACGCTGAAGGTGGTGTTTTTAGTAGCTATTTCTTCGGCAAGGAGGATCACGGAGATACAGGCTTTGTCGTGTAGGAAGCCGTTTCTGTCCTTCTACGACAGGAAGGTTATTTTGAGAACCGTGCCGTCGTTCTTTCCAAAAGTGGTATCGGTGTTTCATGTGAATCAGGAAGTTTCTTTGCCGGTCTTTGAGAAAAGTAGCAACGAGAAGTCCAAAGGTCGGTTGCATCAGCTGGATGTCGGTCGAGTATTAAGGACTTATTTGCAAAGGACGGCTCTCTTTCGCAAGACGGATCGGTTATTTGTCTTGTTTGGGGGGCCAAAGCAAGGGGAAGCGGCATCAAAGTCTTCCATTGCAAAGTGGCTTAAGGAGGCTATTGCCTCAGCATATCTTTTGAAGGGAAAGATTGTGCCAAATGGTTTGAGGGCGCACTCGACCAGGGCTCAAGAGGCTTCCTGGGTAGAGTTCAGTTTGGTGCCGGCAGCGGAGATCTGCAAGGCGGCAACATGGTCGTCGCATTCCTTTGTCAAGCATTATCGGATTGATCTGCAAGCGGAAGGGGATGCTAGGTTTGGCTCAGCGGTTCTTCAGGCTGGTCTAGCGGGTCCCTCCCGTTAAAGTCTTTACTGCTCTAGAGCGGTTGCAGGATGGCAGCATGAGAATCTAGCTCCTCGGTTCCCTGACGAAAATCCTGAGAGAAACAGAGAATCGGAGAGGGCTGTGTGTACGGAAGAACTTCTATAAGTGCATATCGCGTCCGTGGGCATGGCTAACTGTAAACCAACTAAGTTGGAGTTTGCCGCTGGCAGCAATTCGGGCTCGAAGAGGGCGAAGTCGGACCCTTTGTCCCCGCACAAAATGGCCGCCACAAGAGAGTCGGAAGAGACGCTACAGGAACTGCTGGGTGAGATTCGCTCGGTGAAGGCTCTTGTCTTGGCGAATGGTGAAGCGCTTGGGAAGGTGCATGCTGAAATGCAGGACATACGAGAACAAATGGTGTCATTTACTAATAGGATGGATAATTTAAGTGAGAAAGTGGCTGATCATGAAGGGAAATTGGCAAAGATGGATAAGGCTATTAAAAAGTTTGAAAAGCTGGAATTGAGCCTGGAAGATCTTGCCAACAGGACTCGCAGGAATAACGTAAGAGTTTTAGGAGTCCCGGAAGGCGCTGAAGGGACGGATATGATCACTTTTCTGGCGGGCACCCTACCAACGTTGCTGCGTATGAAAGTGCCTGGGCCGCTTGAAATAGAAAGAGCGCACCGTATTCCTGCCCAGCCTACTCTACGCGCCCGGGGGCCTAGACCGATCATATTCTGTCTGTTGCGGTACCAGCAGGCAGTGCAGATTCTGGAGGCTGCAAAAGCCATGAGGTCGGTAACTTATGAGGGGCATAAGGTATCCTTTTTTCCTGATTTCTGTAAGGATACAGTGGAGCGGCGGAAACAATTCCTTGCCTTGCGACCCCGTCTTCAGCACCTGCAGGCCCGGTATGGCTTATTTTACCCCGCGCGTCTCAAGATCACCTTAAATAATCAGACAAAATCCTTTGATGTTCCAGCGGTGGCAGAACGCTACATACAAGATCAAGAGGCGCTGCAGATGCAGTAGGCTACAGTAGTTGAAGCTGGACGGTGGTTGCTGATCGGAATGGAAGGCGGATGAAATGCCGGACCAAGGTTTACCAGGGCCTGGCACCCCAAGTCTGCAGGGTTCTGTGGGACTCTCTTCTCTGTTTTTTCTGTGTGCTCCTTGGTTTGATTTATGCTGTTGAGAATGTTTTGAACTAAGCTGTTTGGTAGTACTGTAGCCCTGTGTAATGTGTGGGTGTGTAGAGAGAAGACCCGGTGGGGAATGTATAGCGACCTGCGAGTCGGGGGTCTTTATTTGTATGCTATATGGCTGGGAGGCCTGTGACCGGGAGGTTTGGAGGATGCTGCATGGTAATTTATGGGGGGGTGTTAGCAGTCTGAAATGTGTTATAAAGGGGGAGTTATGGTGCACAGTATGTTAGACGGTCCTCGGTGTTTAGCTAAATGATGTTTTCTCTTTCTGTGTATTAACACTGTGGTTGGGGGCGGGCCGGGGTTCTTTTGGGCCATTTTGTAACTGTATGTGTTCACCCATGTTGTTTTTCTCCTTAAGGGAGGCTTTTGTAACACCTTGCAAGTCTGTGTGGGGATTGTCCTGCTCAGGGGGTCTACATAATGACAGCAGGAGAGCGCAGCTCACAATTGACGAATTGCAACGCTGTGAGGCTTATGGGTCTGATTAAGTGTGTATCCCTGAATGTCAAGGGAATCAATCACCCAATTAAGCGCAAAAAAATATTACTATACTGTCAGAAGCAAAATGCAGACGTAATCCTACTCCAAGAAACCCATTTGAATTCCAGGGAGACAGAAAAGTTAGCATTAGGGAAGTTTTGTTTAGTGACTCACGCGCCCGCCTGTCAAAAAAGAAATGGAGTGGCGGTGCTGCTTAGGAAATCCCTGAAATTTCAGGTTCTCTCATCTCGGTCTGATGTGGAGGGTAGATGGGCTGGGGCGCATCTTTTACTGGAAGATCAGCATGTCTCTGTTTTCAACGTGTACGCCCCTAACAATGATAATCCTGCCTTCTTTCATTCACTTGCTAAGGTAATCCAGGAATTTACGCAGTACCCCTTAATCATTGGAGGAGATTTTAATCTGGCATTAGATCCTCTACTGGATCGCAAACCTGTTAAGAAATATAGAAAGGAGAGAGCCTTGGAGGTGTTAAACTCGATGTTGGATGATTTTGGAGTGGTGGATGTCTGGCGGCTACACCATCCTACCGAGCTGGATTTCACTTTTTTTTCCTCACCGCATGGCTCTTACTCAAGAATTGACTTTTTTCTACTGTCTCGATCATTAGTTCAATATGCTGCTTCTTCTGAAATCCTCAGTACTAATGTTTCGGATCATGCTGCGATAGTGATTGTACTGGACTTTAGGGGAGCGACCCGCAAGAATATGACCTGGTCCTTTCCGAGACACCTATTGGCTGAAGAGGCCTTCAGGCAGCACCTTCAGGATGTCCTGCGAGATTATTTTGCGTCTAATGCGCTGGCTGACACTCCAGTATGGGCCTGGTGGGAAGCATTTAAGGCAGTCCTGAGAGCGCGGATAACTAGCTATGTGATCGCCAAGAATAGGGCAGCCCGACTAGAGCTGGAGAATCTAGAACAGCAGATACGAGCTGGGGAGAGACTCCTACAGCGGCAATTCAATGATCAAATCCTGCTTCGATTGCAAAAATTACGCTATACTTATAACTCGGCTCTTAGTTCTGAAGTGGAACGGGCAGCTTTCCCGTTGCAGGCTAGATTCCATGTGGAGGCAAACAAGTCGGGGAAACTATTGGCCTCGAAACTACGGCCGCGCTCTGATAAAACTAGGATAGTCAAGATAATAGATGAGCGCACAGGCCCTCTTTACAATGACCAAGATATCTCAAACGCCTTTTCTGAGTTTTATCAGCAATTGTATACAGCTGGCAGCGTCAAGGAGGGGGAAGAAATGAGGGATTTTTTGGACCGGATTGCCCATCCCCGTTTGGAGCACGAGCAAAGCGCAGCTCTTGGTAAACCATTTCATCTGGATGAACTTAAGCGGACATTAAAGGAGATGGAGCGTGGGAAAGCTGCAGGTCCGGATGGTATTCCAATAGAGTTCTACCAGTTATTTGTGGCAGACTTAGGTCCGCAACTGTTGTCCTTCTATCAGGGTCTACATGATCAGGCGGCTAAGCCTGGGGCCTTTGCGGAGGCCACTATAGTAGTACTTCCTAAGCCTGGAAGAGACCCGGGGCAGGTGGGCAATTATCGGCCCATCTCGCTACTGAATGCCGATTACAAGCTATACTCCTCTATTTTGGCGGCCCGTCTAAAGGGAGTGCTGGAAACGTTGATCCATCCAGATCAGTGTGGCTTTGTAGCTGGGAGATCTACTAGTGACAACGCTCGGCTGCTTTGTAATATTGTGGGTATCACCGATTCCCTGGAGGATCCTTATATTGGCCTCTCGCTAGATGCTGAGAAGGCCTTTGATAGAGTGGAGTGGCCTTTCTTATTCCACGTGCTAAGTTGGTTTGGGATTCCGTCTCAATTCATTGCTATGGTCAAGCTGTTATATACTAACCCCTCAGCTCGGATCCTTGCGAATGGAGTGTTATCTCACTCTCTTGCTCTACATAGGGGCACACGGCAGGGCTGTCCAATGTCTCCTCTGCTATTCAATTTGGCATTAGAACCACTGATGCTATTAATTCGGCAGACAGTAGAGATAAGAGGTGTGGAAGTCAAGGACCTGCATGTGAAAGCTTCTGCATATGCGGACGATCTCCTGCTGTTTCTCAGACCAGAATCTATCTCTACGGCAATGCATCATATTGGGCGTTATTCTGCACTGTCTGGTTATAAGGTTAACTGGACTAAATCTGTAGCCTTTCCTCTCAATAAATTTGGGAGCAGGGCAATGGTGCAGCAATTTGATTTCCAATGGGAATCGGAGACAATTAAATACCTGGGAGTCCAATTTGGCCCCTCAATGGCAGACATTCTTCGTATAAATAGTGAACGTCTGCGTGAAACTATCCGTGTTTTTACAGTAAAATGGTCCCCTCTACATATCACGTGGTGGGGAAGACTGGATTCCATTAAAATGGTGCTGGTACCGAAAATAAATTATGTACTGGGGATGATTCCTGTGTTATTCCGGGAGTCCTTCTATGTAGAGCTTGAGAGGCTTTTGAGTCGTTTTCTCTGGAATGGAAAAACCCCCAGGATATCGATGAAGAAGCTGAAGGCCTCTAAAGAAAACGGAGGGGTCCAATTTCCGGACCTTTACTGCTATCACTTGGCAGCTCTAATAAGCCAGGGTGCGTTGTGGGCAGCTGAGCCTGGAGACGGGCCGAGACCTGTGTGGGTGGATCTCGAGGAGCGAATGGTCTTTCCATGCCCAATCAATGTAGTCATGGGGATGACTTTTCCAGAGCTTTATGCTGCAGGGAATGTCATTTTGAATACACAACGAGCGTTTCAAAATCTAGCTCTCCGCTTTGAGAATCATCGGTCTATTGCGGGAGGGATGCCTATTTGGTACAACCCTTTTTTTAAAATCAACAAGAAAACAATTGCCTGGAGGCTATGGCAGCATTGTGGAATCTGGAGAGTGAATCAGTTGGTGGGGGCTGCGGGTTGGAAGTCCTTTCCAGAGTTGCAAGAGGAATTTTCTTTGCCAAACTCTTGCTCATATCAATGGTTACAATTAAGACATTGTCTGCGGTCAGCAATTCAGAGTCGCGGCTGGTTATTGGACAAGTGGGACCTGGAAGACTTTGTTGGGGAAATGCTCTCGAAGAAAGGTCGGATCTCCAATGTCTATGGCTTCCTCAGAAACAAGATGCCCTCGCAGCTATTAGGCCTGCGATTAGTATGGGAAAAGGATCTGGATATGTGCCTTCCTCAAGAATCCTGTTTTGCTCGGTGGGGGCCATTGGTGCGGTCCTCCAGATCGGCCTCCCTCACTCAATCAATGTATTTTTTCGCACATAGGGCGTTCTGCACGCCAGTTAAATTAGCTAAATGGGACAAGAGTGTATCTCCGAACTGTTGGACCTGTGGTGGAAGTGCTGGAACGTTTCGACATATGATTTTCGATTGTCCCAGTCTTCAGAAGTATTGGAAAGATGTTTGGAGGAAGGTCCAGCAGGCCTTAGGTTTTACGTGTCCCCTATCATGGAAAATAGTTGTGCTAAGATCAGCGGCAGAAATCCCTAGTCTTGCTAAAGAAAATTATTTTGCGCTGAACTACACACTGGCGCTTGCCATCAAAGTAATTCTTTTGCGATGGAGAGATGCTGAAAAGCTAAGCTGGCTGCATTGGTGGCATTTAGTCTGCTTATACAGTCGATACGAGAAAGCCTATGACAGCTTTTTTGCTTCAAGGGGCCTTGAAATAAACAGTAAAAAGTGGTCTGCGCTAGATCAGTTTGCGAATCTGGCTGTGCACTGAGCAGGAGGGGTGTTTCTTCTTTCGGACTTGCAAGGTGTTCGGGGAGGGAGGGGATGTTAGTGCAAGGTTCTGGGGGGTGCCCAAGGGTTAGGGCACATCCCACAATGTAAGGTATTTTGTAAAGGTTAGGTTCTGTTGTGTCTTTTGTTTGTATTATAGTGTCGTGTAAAATTAAAATATATGCAATAAAAAAAAAAAGAAACAAAAAAAAAAAAAAAAAAGTCTTTACTGCTCTGTTATATTCCCAGATGTCTGGGACTAGACTAGAGGGATGATAAGGAAGAGGAAATTAGACTTACCTGCTAATTGTTGTTCCTGGAGGAACTCTAGTCTAGTCCCGTATCCCTCCCTGTTATGGTGTTTTGGGCCATAGCCTGAAGAGAAATATGCAGTCCTTAGACATGTGACTGGATAGGAGATGGTCCTTTTGTGGGGAGGGAACGGTACGTTCTTTACAGTACAATCTTATAGGTTCCTGCTGAAAGGTCCTGGGGAGAAGGCAGAGCAGGCCTATGAGGAAGCATGCATAAGCCTTTCCTGGTAAGTGTCCAGGTATTGTTATTGTTAGGCAAATTTATGCAATTTTTATAGTTCAATAGTTATATAACATTGGGATGATTTCTACGTACTTATTGCTCTGGTGAGTCTGCTTTGTCAATAGGTTACTGGATCAAGGAAGCGGTTCCGCGTCTATTTATGCTGGTGTCACCAAAAAAGGATGACATGCTCAGTCTCCAAGGCTGCGGGAGGAGGTGCTTAAACCCAGATGTCCGGGACTAGACTAGAGTTCCTCCAGGAACAATTAGCAGGTAAGTCTAATTTCCTCTTTTTCCTGCTTTTGTACCATCTTGGAGTGGAGGAGTAGCCTAGTGGTTAGCACACTAGCTTGATAACCAGGGTTCATTTCCCATTAGAGCTCCTTAGGCAGGTCACTTAGCCCTCCATTGCCTCTGAAGAAAGGCCTGGCAATCTATTTCAGGTCACACTGCCAAGAAAACCCAAGCGCTTCTGGGTTGCCAGGATTGACTCAAAGGCACACATTGCATTTTTCATACTATCTTATAGTGCACTGAGATCACTTTGCAGTATTCTGGGCATGCAACAGACTGGTATATATAGTTTAATTTGCATCAACATTTATGTAACATCAATATTCATGTGTAGTTTGTATGAGCACAACATTGTCAGTGAAAGGAGCAGCTTAGGAGATGCATGTTTTACAGGGGGGGGGGCATGGCTGTTTGCAGGTATATAGCGGGATTGAAAACATCCATCTTTTCAGAATATGTTGAGTGCCTGGACGTACAAAGACGCTTACTGCATATAGTCGTGTCTTGTAGTTCATAGGGCTTTGTTCGTACTGCGCCAGAAACGTCTATGTGCCCGATTCTGAAACTGCGGGTGCGTCTATCCCCGTGATTGCAGAATCACGTTTAAATTGGGCCCGCTTTCGCCTTCAACGTGCCTACTGGCTGGACATGCATGTTCTGGAATTGGGCTCCACAAGGATAACACCCATTCTTTCTTAACAGGTTGCTAAAAGCTTGTATGACCTTTACTGAACCCAAACAATTGAGTTACTGGGGCCATGCATTATTACAGTTCTTAATAATTTGTGAATTAAAGTATTACAAATGTTCTTTTTCTCTTAAGGGATATGAAATCAAATGCAAACTTTGTTGGGAAAATTAATTTATAACTTGGAAAAGGTTCTGGGTGCAGTCAGTAATCTCGTAAATACAGTTTTATTCTTTACATTTTAAAACCTGGACTTGAGCAACACCAGCATAGATAGTCCATGGATTATTTTGTTCCTTCTTTGCTGCTATAGAAAAATCTGAATTTCTTTTTCTAATAGCTAGGGGAAAGACAAAGAGAAAGAGTCACACCATATGCTGATAGGGCACTAAATGAGTCCCACTAGTACTAATAAATCTGCCTCTTTTCAGCCCACTCTAAAAGGGCTTCATTTAGATTTAGTGTGAAAAATAGTGCTGGCACTTGAAATGATAGTCTTGGCGAGAAGCCTGTAAGCACACCTACGGCCAGCTGTTCTAATCATAGAGAGCAAACAGCTGGGAGTGGAATCAATGGGGAAAAGTTAATAAAACAAAACAGAAAAAGGAGGGAATCGCAGAACGCATAAATTATAAGAAATCTTTCTAGGTACTGCTAACTTTCAGAGCAATGCCTAGGAGGATCCTTTAACAGCTCCCGAAAGCTGTTTGGTGTTTGTGCTGCAAACAGGCAGCAGCTTCTTTATCTTTGCACGTCTGTTTACAGAATGCCGAAGATCAGGGGAGCTCAATTAAAAGCAGATTAACTGCACATGGTGCTGTAGGAATGTGCACTTAATTGAGTTTGAGAAGTAAGGCTCCCCTACTCCTCCCCCCCCTCCCAGGGCCGGCCCTAGAGTTGGTTCAAAGTGTTGGCGCCATAGGCAAACCTAAAGTCTTATGCCCCTCTCTGGCTGTCAGAATCGATTGTTCTGCTTTGAATTCTCTACTCCTTGCTGCCCCCTGAAGCTGCCACCCTAGGTGGTTGCCTAATATGCCTAATAGTTGGGACAGCCCTGCCTCCCCCCCCAGTAGAAATCTCCTTTGGGCCCGGTTGTGCCAATGTAGTTTTCTTAAGCTTTTTTAGTAATTAGCTAGAACCTCAAACAAACTGAGTAGCCAGCAAAAGGAATATCTTTAAACAAAACTCGGGCTGGCTCTAGGGGGCATGATTTTCATACACTCAGAGCACGTTGGGTTAATGGGGCGCTGCACAATGGGACATGTTTAGTGAAGTGTGTTATTGGGTAGCGTGGGGGGTCAGTACCATGTGCAGAAAATGCGGCCATGCTAAAAATCCTGTGCTACCCAAGCAGTACAGGTTGGGGTGGAGAATGGGCAGTTCTTGAGTAAAGCATCCACATTGCGAGAAGCACGGGCATTAATGGCACATGCGCACCGTCTCTTTGCATGGTTACACTTACCACTACCTCATTCTGTGGTGTTAAGTGCACCCATGCTGATCGTGCCAAAGGGGGCAGCATGATACCCAGGCTAGTAACATGGGGCTATGCCAGGCATGCTTCCATTTACTAGCATGGGTCAAGCGCCACCCACACTCTTGTTTTCGAGGCTGTTCGCATGCTAGCGATTTGAGAGTAAACAAGTCCCAATGTTCCTAGTTTGCGTGTGTGTGCTCAAGGCTCCTAGTGGGTGTGCAGAAAAAAGGGGGGACAAACCCCAAATAACCAAAGAGCAATAAAGACACAACAGGGTTAAGACTGATTCTCACAGAATCTTCTCTATTAACCCTAGCCCAACACGGGCATGTTTTGGCATCAATTGCCTTCATCAGGGGCAATCAGTTCCAAGTCTTATCCCAGAAGAAACTGGCGATGAGCGAGCTAATACTGCCTTATCAACTATGGCTTGGGCTAATAAAGACACTTCTGTCAGAATCAGTTTTAACACCGCTGTGTCTTTTTTGC
Organism: Ichthyophis bannanicus; assembly: GCA_033557465.1. Classification (NCBI taxonomy): domain Eukaryota; kingdom Metazoa; phylum Chordata; class Amphibia; order Gymnophiona; family Ichthyophiidae; genus Ichthyophis; species Ichthyophis bannanicus. The sequence continues at coordinate 1,198,747,258 of CM066032.1, read as the reverse complement.
TTCCAGTGAGTGTCCCTTGTTGTACAGTGCCCTGGGAGATTGCCCTGCTCACCTTACCCTTAATCTGGCCCTGACCAGAGCTACCACAAACCATGACATCCTTCCTTTCCCTCTCATTTCAAAACTCACCCCCCCACATACTTTTCTTTCTCTGTGGCCGAGCGGCTGATTGTAGTTTGTTTTTTCTTTCCTCCTTTTCTTTGTCCATGAGGCAGATGGATTGATGCAAATTGAGGGGCTGGTGCAGATTTATCTATCGCTATAATACTGGAAGCAAATCTAGTAGCCTGTACGTTAATCTTTCCTTTGGAGAAAGGGTATTATGTATGTTTTCATGACATGTGCTCTTATCATGCTTCCACATACAAATGAGCACTAAGGAACACAGTACCTTGAGAATCCTGCTGAGTTAAACTTTAGTTTGACAGATGGAATCCTCTTCCATAGTCTTTCATTGCCAATGCTAAAAAAATACTACATTAAATATTTTTTAGTAAATGCTATGGGAATAAGTAGAAAGGATAAAAAATAATTTGACAAATGAAGTCCTATCTCTAATACTGATAGTTTGGATAATCTGTTTTTTACTTATGCTGTGATAGGCTATGGCCTATAAGCTGTATGCTATGACCTGTAAATATGATGGGCCTGTAAGAGCCTGTAAGTTAGGCTTGGATTTTAAACCCCCTACTTTTTAGTAGTGCTGCTAAGAATCAGAATTGCAAGTTAGAGAAATCTGCTTATTGCATAATGTCTTTCAACACCTTCTGCTATAAAACATTTCTCATTAAGATACTTTCACATTCCTTTGGCTAGAGATGTCCTTGAAGTAAAAATGTAACTAACACTTTTAATATGCCTTTTGTTCAGCAGTATTGAGAAGGGGGAATAAGGAAAAAGGCCCGGACATGGTCCCTGATTGGATAAATGTAAGGGGGGGGGGGGGGGCGTTGGGACCAATAGAGAGCTTGTGTGTATCAAACTGTTAGAAAAAGTATATAATGAATTTGTTCCTGTTTAAGCTTGCTCAGTCCTTTTTGAAGTTTGACTTCTCTGAGCCTTGTGCACAATAAATTGGCTTGGATCCTGAAGTGACTCCTGGTATTATTTGGTTGCATACACTCCGCTGCTACAATGCAACTTGTAAAACAGCAAGGGTACAAAATGAAACTCAAACTGAACCTTCACACACAAAACACATCATTTGTAAAGCATAGCTCTCAGTCTGAGCAACTGAGAAGGCAAAACACCAGACGAGGGAAGAACAAGGGACTTTTAATTAACATTAATATTGCAGCCTCAACCACTAGACCAGCAAGTAACCTGGAGCACACCAGGACTATAGAAAAAAGGACTATGCCAGAAGGGCCCCAAAGCCATATATCATGAATTGACTGGCAGGCAGAAAGTGTTCATAGCAAACCAAAAGTTATGCTTCCCACCTGGCTGGTACTGATCTTTGTACAGGCAAAAACTTTATTGCTAAGTTTCTTTGCTTTGGTCCTCCAGTTCTTTACTAGCTTCTGTTTTAGCTTGTGATCTACTTCCTGGTCTACAGTCCCAGGTTGTTTTTAGCTCCTGTTCCAATCCTGCAATTTATTTGGCTCCAGCTTCAGATCCATAGCTTTGGTTGAATTCCAGTACCTGTTCTGCCACTGCAACCTTCCTGCTGCCCCGCTCTGACTCCAGTTCTGCTCCCGTTCTTGCGCCCTGCAAGTTCCAAGTTTGTGCCTGTATCTACCCAAGTGCAAACTCTGATTTCAGTTATGCCTCAGCTTTTGCCAGTGACATGCTCTAGATGTAGGCCTTGGTCTACCAATTATAGTTCCTGACTCCTGGATATTTCCTAGCTTGCTGCAGGGTCTGCATAAGCACCCATACTCAGAGCTTGGCCCCGCTTGGAGGACTATTTATTATTTATTGTTACATTTGATGTACTGTAACTTGGGTGCAGGTATCAACTACTCTGGGATAGCATGATGGAACAATTGTAGTCTTGGCCTTAACCAGAGCAGTGACACAAGACTCAGATTTAATTCAACAGAGACTTTGACCTTCCTGATTACAAGGAAGGAGGAAAATAAACAAAATGGATGAAGGACTTGATTTAGTGGTTGGATGGTAGACCATTGCATTCTTACAGATGTTAATAAGAGATGTACCAAAATTTCCTAATAAAAAATAAAGTTCACCAAGGAGATAGAATTGCTGAACAAATGATGTTTATTCAAACTCTCAATGGTAAAAAAAATCATTGAAACCATAACATCAATTAAACTCTTCTCAAAAGATAATATAATATATTTGAAATAAAATAAAAATAAATAAATACGAATAAGCAAAGATGCCAAAGGTGTAAATTTCTATTTGCAGAAGAATTATGGAAGTATCAAAAGTATTAAAGTTCTCCTGAGATTATTTCAGGTAACTATTTAACCTTACATTTACTAAACATTTACTTTCAGTCACATAAACCAACAGAATTCTTTAGAATATTTCTTTTTTCTTTCAGGTAAATAACAACAGGCTTGTTCTCCAGGACCCAAACAAGTATGTTCTTAGAACCTTGGAACCAAAGGTTTAAAATAAGGTTCTCCTTTGGAAGCTAAATATTGAAAAAATGAGAAATAAATGAGTGCACTCAAAAAAAAATGTAATGTTTATTATGTTTATTAAAATTAAAATTTGATATACCGCCCATTCAAGAAGATCAGAACGGTTTACAATAAAAAAATCACATAAAACAGCTAAAAAATAATTAAAACAAACAATAATAAAATCATAGCCAGAAAAAAAGAAAAGAAATACAATCTTAATAGGAAAGAGGGGATTAAAGAGCACAACACAGACCGCAAAGGATAATTTATACAAAAGGGGAGGGAAGGTCAAAGGCAAGGGAAAAGAGGTGAGTTTTTAGATTACATTTAAAGGTAGGATGGTGAGGTTCAAGTCAAAGGGAGGGAGGAAGGGAATTCCAGAGGGCAGGGGCTGTGAAAAAGAAGGCCGAGGAACGGGTGGATTGGAGGTGCGCTAGGGAGGGGGAAGGGAGAGTAAGGCGGTTGAGGTGGAATGAACGAGGCGTGCGTCTGGGGGTGTGGTAGGTGAGGAGATCAGCCAAGTATTGCGGGGTGTTAGTATGGAAAGCTCGGTGGACCAGAGTAAGCAGTTTGTAGTGGGAGCGGAAAGGTAGGGGTAGCCAGTGCAGACGGAGAAGAAGGGGTGAAACATGATCACGGGTGGAAGAATGGGTGACAATGCGGGCGGCAGTGTATTGAATACGTTGAAGACGGTATAGTTGAGACTTAGGGAGACCAAGAAAGAGGGAATTTGCAAAATCGACGTGGGACATAACCAAGGAGAGAAGCAAGGTAGCGAGTGCAGAGGGAGTGAGAAAAGGCCGAACAGCACGGATTTGACGTAAGAAAAAGAAAGAAGTTTTAGCGATATGAGAAATGTGATCGTGAAAGGAGAGGTGAGAATCGAAAATAACGCCGAGGTAGCGGAAGGAGGAAACAAGTGGGACGGAGGAGCCCGAGAAAGAGGGGGCTAGGGAAGGAGAAGAACCACTACGAGAGAACCAGATAGCTGAAGTCTTTGTGAGATTAAGGTGAAGACAGTTTTGTGATAACCAATTAGCAACCATGGTGAGACAGGAGTTAAGTGGAGAAAGATCAGGATGAGATGGGGAAGTGTGGTGAAGGAGAACAATATCATCAGCATAATAGAAAGCACTAATCCCAGTGTATGTTGCAAGGTTTACTTATCAATCTGTTTTCTTCTTTTCTTCCAGGTTCCAACCTTTCTTGCGATGGGGCCTGTTGCTACTGGGTCTGGTTATGGAACAGGATCAGGATCAGGATCAGGAGTGCCCCTCAGGAACAGCAGGACTAGATGTGCCTATTCTCTAACTTTAAAAATAAAAAAGGAAAACCCTGACAGCACTCTCAGTCAGAAGTTTAACAGCAGGGCTGAGAGTTTCTCTTCTTTTAAAGTTACGCTTTCCCTAATTTTGTTTGTTTCACAGAAAATAAAAGATAATTCTGGATCCCTATCTATTTCAGGCACACACTGTTACCACACCACTCACTCAATCACTCACTCACTCACCCACTCTGACACAGCAGAGAAAAAAAATCTCAAAAAAGAACTCAGTCAGGGTTTAAATACTGAGATTAATTTAAACTCTTTCAAAGCCTTTTAAAGTCAATGTTTCTTTTTAATAAATCAAACCACCTCACAGACTGTCACTTCAGTCAGTTTCTTCACTTAGGGGTATGTTTACTAAACGGCGCTAACATCGCAGCGGCTTTATTATCATGTGATAAGTGACGTTATCGTGCAATAATGTTAAATTATCGCACGATAACGTCACTTATCGCACGATAACGCAGCCGCGGCATTAAGGCACACTAACGCTGTGAAATCCGGGACTGAAGGGTGGAGTAAGGTTTCCCAGAGAGCGGAGAGAAGGGGTCAATGGGCGGAGAGTGAGAGGGGAGAGGCTCCAGGCACACTAATGCTGTGGAATCCAGGTTTAAACACTAACGCCAGTGAAACCCTCGTGTTAAGGCACATTTGCAGGAGAGAGAAACCATTTCAGTCAGCAATGTGCAGCAAAGGCAGGGAAACCTATAAAAAGTGATAGTTGTGTACATGTGCAGGGAACAAAAAGGCAAATAAACATATAAAAGGGCCAGAACCACATCCAAAAGCCCAATAACCAAGCTGGCCAAAAGTGATATTAATGATAAACATAAAGAAACACCACTGACAAAGCTCAAAAAATAAGATATCATGTTTGGAAGGGTCTATTCTCTGTCCCCCTACAAAGTGAATGATCCCACATTGAAATAGTGCTGATCAGGGTTTTATCACGTCTATATTGGGCAGGTTTGTTATGGCGTGCACATGTGCAGTAACAGCAGAGTGGGCATGTAGGAAAGGGTAACTGTACTGATGTTGTAAATGGGATACAGGGGGCTGCAGGCGGCACATGCTGTGGTCCAGCTGGGGCACAGTGTGGGCTAGGCAGATGCCTAGGTGGCACATAGGAATGCTGAAACTGTAAAGCAGCAAGACAGCAACTGTCGAGGGTCCAACATGGGCATGATTGTGTGTCCCACAGTGTCACAGGGAAAATTATCCAGCAGGTACCCCCAAGGGCACATAACATTGGCAGGCAGTGCTGTGGGGGAAGCGTGCAAGTCCATGTAGGCACCCCTACCCGAGAACCCACACCATAGGCAGCTGACTACCGGCATACTGGATGGCCTGGGACTTCGCACCACCAGCACCACCGGCATAATGGCATGGCAGCATGGTGGCGGAGGGGTGCTGGTGGCGGAGGGGGCAGTGGCATCTTCCCACAGCAGACCATGGCCTAGCCCCATTTAGGTGGGTGCCGTGCACTGCAACAGACAGGGTCTGTCTGATGAACAGTCATGGTACCCCCAGGGAATGAGCTGTCCCTGTGGCAACAGTGTGGTGCAGTACACACAGCCAGTGTGGTCAGGAGCAGAAGGTCATGAGCTCAAGTCCCAGCAGTGGCTCCTGCCAACCCTGTCCCCATATTTTACCCAGCACTAAACCATGGTAATAAAGACGGAACCTTTATTGCAGATAAAATAAACATGCATGGAATGCCTATATTTTAACCTACAGAGCACAGACACCATAAACATGTTCAATACCTAGAGCAGAGTTTCCCAACTGCAGTCCTGGAGGGCCAAACACCATTCAGGTGTCATGCTGTCTCTAATAAATATGCCTGTGCTGCATTTGTATGTGCCGCCCCCATGTTATGCAAATGTATTCATGCATATTCATTAGGGACAACATGAAAATCCGAACAGTGCTAGGCCCACCAGGACCGGAGTTGGGAACCTCTGCCCTAGAGCAGCGTCCAACAGGGGCATAAACACCCACATCCACAGGCTCCACTATCCAAAGCCTCATGGAGAGTCAGGTTGTTGTGCCCTGCGTGAAGCATCATCTCCCAATACTAGCACCTGCATACCTTAGCAATGCCGCCCTAAACTTGGGGATACATTACACATATATCAAAAGGTTGCTATGATTAATGGCAGATAACAACACAATTTGCTGATAGAGCTGCATCATAGCAACCTTTCTGATATCTGTGGAGTGTGTTTCAGTTTTGGTTTCTGACAGTGTTTACCACCCCGGGGAATGACCCCAACAGTAGTGCGTACCATAGCCATGCCTGCACCGTGCCCAGGACTGGTATGGTTGCCAGGGCTGCTAAAAGCCTCTATATTTGCACAATGCTGGCATAGGTATGGGAGTGTGTGTCTGTCTATCCAGTGTGTTGTGACTGCCTACACCTTACTCAGCCCACACTGTTTGCACTGTCTCCAGTGTAAGGCTGCCAATGTGCATAATGAGGAGCAAGGCACTGTGGGTATGGGCCGGACAGGGCGGCCTGGGCAGGATGCATCTGCAAAGAGTGTAGGGCAATGGCTGGGGCATTGTAGTGGCCGACCACCACCTGCACGGACAGGGTGGCCACAGCATGTCATGCTGGAAGGTCACTCTCACCATGACTGAACAGTGACCACGGCATGACCAGGTTCCCCCATAGTACCATATAGTATTTCACTCAAGTGATATTTATGGGTTTCCTTTTCTGGGGGCCAATCACTGGCGTAGCTCTGTGGTGTGTGCCCCAGATTCCACACCAGGGTGCATAGTGTTCCTTTTGGAACATGCACTATGTATGTGGCAGCAGACTGTAGTTAGCATGTGTATGACTGCAGTAGGTGCACACTGCCTGCTCTCTGCTGTTGAATGTCAGAATATAGTGGGGGGTAGCTTAGCTGACCAGTTGCACTGCCAGTGGTCGAGTTCCATGTTCAGATCTGCATCAGCTCTCTGTTCCTTAGTTGGCTGTGGGTTGCTCAACCCACAGTCTGTCATCATTTAGCTCAACTAGCCCTACTGGAAACAATGATAGTGTGTGTCTGTTGTTTCCAGATCATGTTCCCCACCCTGACCCACAGAGGGTGGGCTTGCTCTGTATATCGTCCTCATGTGAGTCCAGACAAACCCCTGCTCCAAAAAGAGGTGTCCATGGCAACCACACTCAATATGCATAATATTGCGAGCATCCTAGTTCACATGGGCTACGCATCAATGGCATATAGGAATATACATAGAAAATTTCCAAGGCTGTATGCAAAGAATACCCTATACACTGGCAGTGATGGTGAACTGCAGCAAAACCTACTGCAAACATCCCGGGTACCGTGGACCTGGTGTTGTCCCCATGATTTTACTCTCAGGGTGATCACAGAACATGCACAATGGCATGGTCAGTAGGCACACTGTAACAGTAACATGCATGCTTGGTCCCCCTACCCTGTTGATGTGCTGCAGAGTTGCAAACCCCTATCCGGTGAGCAGATGTAGACTGCTGATCTGCATGTGCATTGCATCATGTGTACCCTTGGTGCTAACTTATCCTGGTAGCCACACCAGACAGTGTGTCTGATGACCTGCACTGGTTGAGTAGCTAGCCATAGTTTAATTACAACCAATATTGTTGCAGGACAATGGTGAATATACTGACCGCAGTGGGAGAGGTCATGGGTTCAATACCCCAGTGGGCCTGTATATTGATGTATAGGATATAGTGTATTATCATCACATCAGAGCATGTTACCAGATGACAATATGTCCAAGTGTGGCCAGTTGCATGCAGTGGTTATGTTGGAAGAGTGGCGTGGGCTGCAGGTTGCTAGATCAGCTGGTGAGCTGTATACAAAGTGCGTCCGTCAGTATAACTGTCAGAGGATATGGCTGTCTATGCATGTAGCAGTCTGACATAGATCTGAAATCCGTGTGCACATCCCAAAACAGCTGCAGCTCAGTTGGACAAACCAAGGTGCCCTGTAAAGTGCCCTAGCTGTGTCCGTACACTAGCCTGGTAAGCAGGGTAGAAAGTGTATGTAGATGACCTGGTGTAACTGTTTAGCCAGCCATTTCTATGTGAAAAGGCATAGCATACCAGTTAATACAATGCCCTCACAACCAGTGGTGATGGGTTCAAGACCCCAGTGTGCCAACACTGAGATAAATGCATAATAAACCAATTGTGTTAAGAAACATCAGACACATTGCTGCAATGTGTGTCTACAGCATAGATCTTTATATATATTGATGGCGCCACCATTTCCTGTGTACCAGAAGTGGCACAGGCACAGGCATGTTGCTAGCATGCCTTAATGTATTTATTTACATTCTCTTATATACTGCACTATTCTGCATCAGTGCAGTTTACATTGAACAAACTGAAATTACATTGAACAGGGCATCATAACTTGGAGATAACTATTTTACAGGGAACATGGGCAATGGAGGGTTAAGTGGCTTGCCCAAGACCACAAGGAGCACCTGTGGGACTAGAAACCCCAGTCCTTCCGGCCCAAGGTTGCTGTCCTGTAGTGGGATTTGAACCCCCAACCTTCCGGCCTGAAGTACCTTGCCCCAACCACTAGGCCACTCCTCCACTCCACTTAATGATGCGCGCGGCACATGTTGAGGCGCAGCGGCGGCGCTGCTGCGTGCGTTGAGCCACACCATCACGCGTTGCGGCGTGCATGCGTGCATGAGCAAGGCATTGCTGAAAATGGCGACTCGGTCCAGAAAGCCAGCTTTTACACGCAGGGAGCTACGCCACCTTGCAGGGCTGATCTGCACTAGGCAGAGGAAACTATTTCCTGGCTCCTCGAAGAGGCAGGACCTGGAGCACGTACGGAAGGCCTGGGAACACATCACCAGGCATTATAATCGTCTTGCGGACTACCCACGTGAGGTAAGTGTATGGAGACAGGTCAGTATATCCATATACATATCCAGTGTTGATTGTAGCTGTGAATGCTCCTGTGTGTAGGCGTTCTATCTCATTTATGTTTAGTAGTTAAACCCATGTGATATACCGCCTATTTATCACATCAAAGTGGTTTGCCCTATCCCCAGGAGGCTAAGGACCTGGTCACACAAAAGCGGAAGTAAGGATGTGGTTGAAAACTACAGGCCGATTAGTTTAACTTCGGTGGTGAGTAAATTATTGGAAATGCTGCTGAAAGAGAAAATAGTGAGGTTTCTGGAGTCCAGCGGATTACAGGATCCGAGGCAGCATGGATTCACCAGAGGCAGGTCTTGTCAGACAAATCTGATTGATTTCTTTGACTGGGTGACCAGGGAGTTGGACCGAGGGAGAGCCCTAGATGTGGTGTATTTAGATTTCAGTAAAGCCTTTGACACTGTTCCTCACAGGTGACTTATAAACAAACTGAGCACCCTAGGGATGGACCCTAAAGTTACTGCTTGGGTTATAAATTGGTTGGGTGGGAGGCGACAAAGAGTACAAGTAAATGGAGCTCACTCTGAGGAGAAGGATGTTACCAGTGGTGTGCCCCAGGGATCTGTCCTTGGTCCGATTCTTTTTAACATCTTTGTTAGTGATATAGCGGAAGGGCTGTCGGGTAAGGTTTGCCTCTTTGCAGATGATACCAAAATCTGCAATAGAGTAGACACCCAGGAAGGTGTAGATAACACGAGGAGGGATCTAGCTAAGCTTGAAGAATGGTCTAGAATTTGGCAGCTGGGATTTAATGTTAAAAAATGTAAGGTCATGCATTTGGGCTGCAGCAATCCAAGGGAGCAATACAGTATAGGAGGTGAAGTACTTTTGTCCACTAAAGAAGAGCGGGACCTAGGCGTGGTTGTGTCTGATGATCTTAAAGTAGCTAAACAGGTAGAAAAGGCGACGGCAAAAGCTAGAAGGATGCTTGGGTGCATACGGAGAGGAATGGCTAGCAGAAAAAAGGAGGTGATAATGCCTCTGTATAAGTCTTTGGTGCTACCTCATTTGGAGTATAGTGTGCAATTCTGGAGACCGCACCTTCAAAAGGATGTGAACAGGATGGAGTCAGTGCAGAGGGTGGCTACTAAAATGATTAGTGGGCTTCATTATAAAGCATATGAGGACAGACTTAAGGATCTTAATATGTATACCTTAGAGGAAAGGCGGGATAGAGGTGATATGATTGAGATGTTTAAATACCTCCGTGGCATAAATGTTCAGGGAGAGAGCCTCTTTCAATTGAAAGCAAGTTCTGCTACGAGGGCACATGGGATGAGGGTGAAGGGAGATAGATTCAGGAGTGATATGCGGAAATATTTCTTTACGGAAAGAGTAGTGGATCCATGGAATAGTCTCCCAGTGGAGGTGGAAGAGATGAGGACAGTAACTGAATTCAAAAAAGCATGGGACCAACACAGAGGATCTCTAAAGGTAAAAAGTGGACTGTTGTAGTTGTTGATATGGAAGGACAGACTAGATAGGCCATGTGGTCTTTTTCTGTCATCATGTTTCTATGTTTCTATGTTTCAGATGTCAGCCTGGTATTATGGCAGCTGCTGCTGTTGGTGTGTTAAAATACACCCTAACACAAGGAGCCCCTAGATCTGCCTAAAGAGGTCTGGTAAACAGCATGCTGATATGGTAGGTTCTGCAGTTGCAGGGTCACACATCTGCCTTACCCCTAGGGGTCCTGAGACCTGCTCCAAATGGTCTGTCAATCACCCTGGTGATATGGTTGTGTGTGCATTTTCAGGTTAAAACATCTGCCCTACACCAGGAGTCCTGAGACCTGCTGAAAGTGGTCTGACAGTCACCCTGGTGGTATGGTTGTGTGTGCATTTTCAGGTTCAAACATCTGCCCTACCCCCAGGAGTCCTGAGACCTGCTCAAAGTGGTCTGACAGTCACCCTGGTGATATGGTTGTGTGTGCATTTGCAGGTTAAAACATCTGCCCTACCTCCAGGAGTCCTGAGACCCCATCAAAGTGGGCTGTCAGTCACCTTGGTGATATGGTTATGTTGCTGTTGATGTGTTATAATCCACCCTACCCCCAGGAGGCCAGAGACCCCATCAAAGTGGGCTGTCAGTCACCCTGGTGATATGGTTATGTTGCTGTTGATGTGTTATAATCCACCCTACCCCCAGGAGTCCTGAGACCTGCTCAAAGTTTTCTGTCAGTCACCCTGGTGATATGGTGTATGTTGCTGATGAAGTGTGTTAAGACACCCTACCCCCAGGAGTCCTGAGACCTGATTGCAAAGGTGGGTATGGCATCTAGATATTGTGGTAGGTTATGGTGGCTTAGGTCGCACATTTGCCCTATTCCCCGGAGGCCCAGACCTCATTACACACATCTGTTATGTATCCTGATGGTATGGTAGGTGCAGCTGTGGATGTGCTCTAAACCACCTCATCCCCAGGAGCCCTGAGACCTCATTACGAAGGTCTGTAACAACTCCAGATATCATTGAAGTGTATGCAGTTTTAGATCACACATCTGCCCACTCCCCAGGAGTCCCGTACCTGATTGCAGAGGAACAGTATAGATGCTGGTGTAAGGGTACATGCACCTGTTGGGGTTTCAAAGCTCTGCCATAACCCCAGACAGGAGCACAGATGTTAATAGGCCAGCTAGGTGTGGTGGGCCATGCTCCTGTTGTTGTCAGCCACAACTGCCCTAATCACAGGAGGCCCTAGTCATGACCATAGAGGTATAGTAGAAAGCCAAGTGTCATGGTATTGGCACCTGGCAAGGTGTACAGGGCCACCCACCCTCCGCTCTATGTCAGAACACATCACCCATGCGTGGTAGGATATCATGGTGCCATGGCGGGTGTGTCGGATGATGTGTGTAGGTCAGGAAAACACACGTGTTTGCCAGACCACACAGGGAGTAGGGAAGACCTCCCCTGGACACCAGCATGGCCAAACCACACATGGCATAGTGCTGCCATGTCATGCAAGGAGAGTGTAGGAACAGGGTATGGGGTATCCAGGGTGTTATGCACAGTACACATAGGTGGCACTGCACACATAGCCAGACCCACAGCCACACATGCAGGTGGAACTGGCAACAGTTAGTAGAGGACACACTGGCCAGAGGAGCAGGAGCAACATGATACTGCTCACAGAGGTGTGTTGGGCACCCACCAGAGATATATAGTCATTAATGCTCCCACCCATTGCTTTCCCCCCCAGCTAGAGGACCTACGGAAAAAGGGTCGGGAGTTGCGGCAGCACTGCCCGGAGGTCCTTACCCGCCTCCAGAGGGGGGCGATGGCACCACGTGGAGGTGAGTGTTGCGGCCTCTGCAGCTCATTACAGAATGTCACAGTGGCCCACCAGCCTGTGCGCGGCCAAACTATGTACATTTGGTATGTGACCCACATGATAGTGTGCTAATGACTGTCATCCCCCACAGAGGATGCTCCTGCTGGTGAGGGCCCCTCAACATCAGGGCACAGAAGAATACGCCCCACACCCCAACACCGGACAGAGGAGGAGGAGGAGGCAGAGGGGGAGGAGGAGGAGGAGGTGTCTGAGGAGGAGGCGGTGGAGGCGGAGGCGGAAGAGGATGATGTGGACATGGAGGGGGTGGAGGGCAGGATTGGAGGGGAGGGTTTAGGTGCAGATATAGCATATCCATGCTTTGCAATAATCAATTTCACACAGTGGGATGACATGCAGCCATCAATGTCAGGTAGAAACTGGACATCGGGGTGTAGTTTGGCAGACATAACTCAGGCGTGGAGAGATATATTAGCAACACATCAGCACACAGCTGTTAATGTAAGTCAAGGTATGAGATATACAGACCAGGAAAATGTATATGGACAGAGGATAAGGATGGAGCCCCTGCATATTTCCCTGTGTTACAGGAACTGACAGCGGTGTAGCAGACAACATTGAGACACCAGATCACACACCGAAGGGGCATTGGGAGCGATATGGGGGACACAGGATAGAACTGCGTGCTTAGAGCCAAGCAGGGACACGTAAGCGAGGAGCTAATTCTGTTCCACAGTTTTTACAGCAACAGAGAGGTGAGGAAGGGGACAGACAGAGTACGGACCCTTGTTGTTTGCCACACACACTTCAGTGATAACTTTATCATCAAAAAAATCTGTACAGTGTGATGGGGAACAGTCAGTCTGTTAGGGATCTTGGGGGGGTCTGGGAGCTGAGGACGTGAAGGTGCAGTGTATGTTGCACAGCTCCAACATGACATATGTATGTTTCTCTTGTGTTTCTCAATCCACAGGACATACTTGGTGACCCTCCTGGTGCTGTGTTGCATTGGCAGGTGACTGTACATCATCCAACATGCAGTGGTCTGGGGTAGGTGGACCTACAGCTACTTTGTCTGTGAAGACAGTCAGGGGGAGCACATGTATGCAGTGATCTGTCATATTGTACATATGTTGTTGTTCACCTCTTTTCCCTGCACCCCCATACCCCAAATGTTGCTGTTGGCACACATATCCACCTGTATTCCTGGCCAGTTTGTCTTCTCCAACACTGTCTCTGGGACACGTCCAACAGAGCTGTGTGTGTGTGCAGGTCCTAGGTGTTTGGGTGGTGGAATGCACATACACCCTTCCCTAACATTGTAGCATCAGCCAACAGCAGGGTATCATTGCATTTAACAGGCCTTTATCTCCACTAATCTCCAACTGTGCACATACAGGCCGTATGCTACTGCTACCACACTCACCTTAGCATACTGTGTGGGTGGGTGCTTTTGGGTTGGTTGTGTGATGATACAGTGTGCAGGCATTTTGTATTATCATGTGGTGTGAGGGGTCTGTACACCTGGGGAGCGGTGGTGACTGTGCTATCTCTACCTTACTGCTATTTACCTTGTGGATATTGTGGACATGTGTTGTGTGTTGTGGGCTGACCTATCTCTTGTGTGCTGACAGACCACTGCGCAACAGCATTTGTGTATCACAGATATCTTATTTATTTATTTAGACAGTTTTGTATACCGCCTTATCCTTCAATCAAAGCGGTCACAACACAATTGGGGGATACATTTAACACACGGGGATATGAGACACATACACTAATACTTACAGGGAACATGGGCAATGGAGGGTTAAGTGGCTTGCCCAAGACCACAAGGAGCATCTGTGGAACTAGAAACCCCAGTCCTTCTGGCCCAAGGTTGCTGTCCTCTAGTGGGATTTGAACCCCCGACCTTCCAGCCTGAAGTACTTTGCCCCAACCACTAGGCTACTCCTCCCCTCAATATCGCCATAATGTGGACATGCATCAACAGTGGCTGGACATGGGGACATGGTGACTCTACACATTTCAGTGACATCTTCTCCCTTGACTGTGACGTGTTATGGCCTTTGAGAGCCTCAGGGGAACCCAAATATATGCTTGCTGCAAACACACGGTAGGTTGCAACTTTGGTCTTTTGTGAATGACATCAGCCTTTACATGTTAATGATTTACTGTTTGTCTCATAGACATTTCCTGTTGGGTCTGTGTACATGAACGCTGATGCACATGGTGTGGAGCTGTGAAACGCCTGTGTAACATGGGCATGGACATGACCATATCCATGTGACACCCTCGTCTGCGGTTCCAATTCAATATGTCCCCAACATGCAGTGTGTTCTGTGTTGTGATCATGTTATGTTTGCCTGTGTGACGTTTCTTTACGTACATATTGATGTTTTACTCTCTGCAATTTGGGCTGATGTTGCAAGCAGCATACCACTACATTGTTTATCCTCTTCTGACACAGGGCAGTGAACACACAAAGCACATCTACTACAGTGCATCCGGTGTCACCATCAACCACCTGTTGGAGGACACAACAACACTATGGAACTATCCCTGGGAAATGGTGCCATAGGATGTTTGACCTCTGCGAGTGGGACACATGCCTAGGATGGACAGTATTATTGTTGGACTGCTACTTTGGGCATGACAGGCCTGTCCAACACACCTTTGCTGCTGTGCTCTGGCTGGGTGTCGTGTTCATCGCAGGAGACACACATGACCTTTCCAGTACTGTGGCATATTAGGATGTCGCACTTGACTATGCATGCCCAGGGTTTCAAGGACAGTCGTAGCATGACTTGTTGGATTTCAGACACCCTTTGCACTTTGGGCACTGTGTACTGGTCCCCACATGTACAGCAGGGACTAACATTATCACTGTATGTTGTACAGCCTTCTGACATTGTGTTGTTGTGTTTTGCACATGTGTGTGACATGGAACACAAGATACGCTCACCTGTTTGGTATGACATGAGCATACAGCCATGCATGTGGCATAGGGGGAACACTGAAGAGGTTCTCTTGTCCATGTCCACCTACCCTCCACTTGGACATGACACAGTATTTGCCACGACACCACTTTACTGCACACCAGCATCTTGGATTGCTGTTTACAATCACCAAGGGTGTTACAGTGCATGTGTGGCATCACTGTATCATGTTTCAACGTGCATGTGCATGTGACTGACTATGTTGGTGCAACACAGCAAGTTGCAATATGGCTTCTGTGTGGGTTACTGTAACATGTTTTACCTTTCTTTCCATCTCTATATACAGGTTATTGTGTCTGTTTACTGTGCAGACGTGACGCTCTGCATTGATTTACAAACCTAGCATTGCATGTCTGTTGTACAGTCCTATTTATCCCCTGAGGTAAAGACACTCACATTGCCCCGTTATATTTGGAGTGTGGCAGTGTGAGTGTCCATTTTCTTCCTTCATTAGTGCATTCCATATACCGTGATATATGTGTAAGGACACTGTATCCACACCAACCAGTGCAGGGGGACCTTCGGCATAGTGTCATCTCTGCATGTTTCTGCAGATGGTTTCTTTTGAATTCTCTGTGTTCATGTGCCTCTGCTGCCTGTTAGCATATCCTCATTGTGCATTTGATGATTGTTTAGGGTTACATTGTTGCAGCTTTGATTCCTATATCAGGCATTTTGTGACAACTGTAACATAAATTTCGATATGTGTGTTTAAACTTTCAAACTTTTAACAACATATGCTTTTTCATTTGTGTGCCTCCAGTGTTGGCAGAAAGATATGTTTTAAGGAACAGATCATGATTGATGTGTGTTGGGCCCTCATCATGAACCGCCTACTGTCTACATGCACACATATGTAACTAACACATTTGGGGCATGCAGCAGCATGTGGGGAGTGGGGGCCTAATGCATACTGCACACCATGCACCTGATGCACATTATCTCTCCTGCCCATCATTTGTAGACGGGCCAGTGACCTTTCCGTAAGATGTGGGTTGCTGCCCTGCAAAATGTGTTTTCCGTTTTTCACGTGGGATCCACTCACCTTGATATTATGATGGCGATATCTACACTATCTGTGATGATTAGCCAAAATAAAAATATGTGTTTGACGTACATTTGTCTCTGCTGCTGCTTGATCACACTGACAATTGTATTTAATGATTTCCTGGTCATGTACATGGCCCACCTGTGCTCACATCCTTGTACGGTGCCAGCTGCCTATCTGCCAGCCATTTGACACATCACTGGGCGTTACAGGTTCCCATACACACCTTCCCTTTGAGGTACTATTTTTGCTTTGTGGTCATTGTGGTTGTTTGGGATAGTGGTTGCAGACATGTGTTATAACACCATAGGTTGCAGGTTTGATCCCCACCTGGGGTTTACTTTTTTTTTTCTGTTGTGCTAACATGACCATTAGGTACCTGCAGGTTCATCACCTATGCACACACCCTTCCATCTCTTCACTGTACACCAAAGTGTGCCCTCTGTGCTGTATTAGCTGTTACATATGTCTCTTTCTTTATAACACTTACATGGCAGTCCGCTTGGGGGATTGGCATTGCTGTGGTTCAGCTGGTCTGTGGCACACCTGTTTGCAGATTCAATTCTCTCCTGTTCTGTTCCAAACTTTGCCCTGCTCCACAGAGCATCCCCTGTCAGTGTTTAGGTTCTTTACTCTTTTGCATGCTGTATCCACTGCATAACATTTCATTGTGTGTGTGCATGTAGTTATATGTGGCTCTTGTCCCAATTACAGACTGTGATCTGATCTGTACATACCAGATCTGCATGTGCATTTCATCATGGTTACTGTTGGAGGTTTGCCTATCCTGGCAGCCAGCAGGCTTCTTGTGTGATGCCCTGCAGTATTCTTGTATGCAGCCTTTGCTAATGACCTCATGTTGGTGGTGTGGCCTACCGGTTTGTGCATCAACATTTGTGCTAATGCTCATAGGTTTGATTCCTTTCTGTTCTCTTTCATTTGTATGCCTGTCCTGCACAGCTACTTTTCATTCCTGTGACAGTCATATCTGTGCAGATCTGTGCTGTTAGCACATTGTACCCTTATCACAGTTGTCACCCATCCTTCTGTCCATCTATGTGTGTCTGCCAGCTGTGTGCCATCCTACCCTGATGTGCATGCTGCTACCCCACGTCCTGCACTGCTACACATTTCTGCATTGCAGCTCTCCCTAGTTGCCTCTCCTGTGTGTGCTTTGCATGGCACTGCTACTCCGCTGTCCTCCTGTCATTACACCTATCCTGCCACTTCTACCTCCTCTGCTGGGCACGTCTTCCCATCCTCTGCCCCACACTGTCATTATTGCATGGTACATTACCATCACCCTGTGCATCGCTACAGCTGCCCCCGATATGTTTGTCCATTTTTCCAGCTGCCACATGGGCTGGACGCAGATTTGTCTGGTCCATCAGCTCAGATCTACTTCCTTCCATTACTTGTGCATTGTCTTTCCTTGTTGCTCTGTGCAGTGTTAGGGTTACATCTGTGTTTGGCCCATACCACTCTTGCTTTTCAACTTGGGGGACCTTACTGCCCTTGGCCAACATTTTTGGGGTCACCTATACATCCTTGGGGCATCTTAAGCCACACCTTAGATTCAGCCAGCTTATGGGGTGCCTACTATGATGCCTTGGGAGTTGGCAACCTTTCAACATGGCTCCTGGGGCTCATTATAACCTGCCTTGGCTGACGTGGTGGTTTAGGATGTGCCTTCTGGTGCACCCTAAAAGGTGCATTAGTTTATGGCACTGGGGTGCGGGTATTTTTAGCTGGCAGCACAGATTGTTGTACTGTTGCAAGCAGGAGAAGGAATTGTCTTGGCCAACCTTATTCATTAGGCCCTCTGGGGGATCAAACTCATCACCCCTGTTTCAGCAGGCATTGTAATTACCAGTATGCTACACCTCTATTGGTGTGTTTGCAGGTCAGCACACGAAGTTAAGGTTAACGCGCGGTAACGTGCGCGGCCCCCTCTATCGTGCGATAATGTGCGTGGCGCACTTTATCACGCGATAACCCATGATTGCTATCTTAAGACCGGAACGCCCTCTCCTTTTATGGCATTCTTCACATTATCGCTGGAGCTAACGCCGGGAACATTAAGACGGTTTAGTAAACATACCCCTTAGACTCTGAAAGAAACCTACAAAGTCACTCAAAATTCACTTCTTCCAATCACTTTTCTTTTCTATAAAATTCATCTTTCAAAAAATTCACGTTCTTAAATGTTCCAAACTCACCAGTCCATCTCTCATCTATCCATCCATCCATCTCTCGCTACCAACCTATTACAACACTGATCCATGCCCAAACAGTGCTGTAGAAACTCTCGTTAGCAGATTAGTGCTCCTACACCAGGTACCAGAAAAAAAAGCTCCAAACAGAAGTGACACAGAAACATAGGCAGTGCTGTCACACTGCCTGCCATCAAAATAAACCTATGGAGACAGTAACGGAATATTTAAGCCATTAAACATTTAAATAAAAATAGTTTTAAAATATTTAACATTGTCGTGGGACGAGCATCTAGCGGGGTCCCAGTACAGTCCAGATGATACCTGGTAAGGAGAGAGCAACAGAAAGCTTTCCAGGCAGATTCCTTTCTTTATTCACTGCTATAGCAGGGCTGGCTCATAGTAAACTATCAAAGAGTCCAGCACTCACACAGGATTCAGGCTGGATTTTTATACAGTCTTAGCATAGCAGATTGTCACGTGGGTTAAAGCAGAATAGCAATTTGGAAGAATTCTCTG
The DNA here is from genome assembly GCA_033557465.1 of Ichthyophis bannanicus. Lineage (NCBI taxonomy): Eukaryota > Metazoa > Chordata > Amphibia > Gymnophiona > Ichthyophiidae > Ichthyophis > Ichthyophis bannanicus. The sequence goes on along the minus strand of CM066032.1, from coordinate 1,198,728,304 downwards.
GGCCCCTTGCTTCTTCTTTCTACAGAATTATCTAGGTGGCATATCTGGAGCATACCTTACGGCTAGAATTCCCTGATTGGTCAGTGGAGGGGTGGCTACCTTATCTCTCCCTGCAGTCTAAGGCAGTTGTGGCTAACTCCCAACTCCTTTGTGTGTGTGCATGAGAAGACAACTCTAGCAAAGGCATCTCTCTACCTCCCCCTCCCATTCTTTTGTCAGTTTGGTTGTAAAGATAGTTTATCTGTTTAGCCTGTGGGTGTTCTTGTGCTGCTAATGTCTGTTTTTGTTTCAGTATGCCTTCTATTTTATTTGGCATGCTATCCCCTTTTTCCCATCTCATTCCCCCCTTTGATTGCCTCCTTGTCCCAGGAGGTAATCATACCTTTTTTTGCCCCTGCTTCCATCTTCTGCTCAGGTTTTTCTTGGCCATTGTGCAGGCAGGGAGGGTCCTTGAGCCAGAGTAGGGAGCATGTCTGATTACGTCTCTGATGCTCGAAGCATACTTGAGACTCGATCAGGGGAATTTCAGAGATAAGGAGATTAGCATTCATTTGTAAATGGAGTAAAGCAAGCTTTGAAGGTCTGCACCAAACCTGGGAGACACTGAATGCAACAGAGACTATTAGAGTAACAGCTACGATTGAATAGAACACAAGTTGTTGCAGCTAACCCCAATTTCTAAACCACTCAGCAATGTTTCCTAAGCCATTCTTATCCCTAATAATATCTTGGAGTGGTCTCTGTAAATCTTTCATGACATTAATATGGTAGGTTCTTCTGATTAGACTGTGCACGCCTCCCTGGGCAGCAAGGAGATAATCAAGGGCCCATCTATTCTATAGTGCAAGGTTTCTCTACTGACCCAATTCTTCATTAACATTTTCAAAAGCACCTGCTGTTTCATTCAGGAAAGTAGATAAAATAGAAGCAAGAGTATGTAAGTCTCTATGATTCATCATAACACCTACACTAAAGAAAACACTGGGCATAATTCCTTTCCCCACTGAGTCCCCATCCTACTGGGTCACTATGTTATCTAAGGCTTTATTATGGCCTTCTTTAGAAGATGGAGATCTCCGGTTCGTTAACCGTCCCTCAAGGAGTTTAGGGGTGATTTGCACTCCAGGGACCACAAGGCCAATAAAACAAGTACCTTTTTCCTCCCTTTGGAAATATAGAGAAGGCCCTGGATCCACATACCCAGTAAGTCCCTGGAAGAGGTTCCCAGAAAGCCAGCCTACCTATAAGTAGAGAGGAAAGAGAGCAAGAGGAAATATTGCACAACAAAGTAGTTAAATCTGGAGAGGTGAGTATATGTGAGGTGGAGTCATAAAGACTAAAAGAGTGCTGGAGGGTCCCAGAGTTGTTAGTACTTTCATATATGATTCTATACAGACAGACAATCCTCCCTAAGTTCTGGCCTTTTCCATCTCTCTGGAAGCAAACAGTCCCGTGGCCTAATTTTATCAGTGAAATGAAGGTAGAAGAAGTATTAAAAGCTTTGGATAGGGTGAAGCTGGTGATATTATAATCAGCGTAAGCAACCTCTATGCTTATTAAGGGAACACCACTTTGATAATGTGAAGGAACATGGGAACAAATATAACAATCTTGACTTGTCCTTAAGGCAACATCTTTAAGTAATTTTACATATCAATTCTGTTCCCAATGACCAAAGTGATCAAGGACTTCAGGGTCTGAGGTCGAGGTGGCAACAGTGCTTTGGTTTTTGGGCTCCTTGCAGCCTATGTGACCCACCAAGTTCTTGTTCAGCAAAGGTTATTTATCCTTCAGAGCCTGAATCACACTCTTACCACAAACAGTAAGTCTAAGAGTACCTATAAGCTCTGGCTTTGGACATAAAGAAGCAGAAGGCCGGTATTCAACTTTCATCAGATTGGAGGGACAGCCTGCATAGTCTTTATATATATGACACAGGCAGCGATCCCTCCCCCCAGCCTGGCTCCCCTGTAATGCCATAGAGCCAGGGCTTCTCAAGGGCAGGAAGGCAATGCAGAAAATATAAGTAAACATCAGCATTCTAAAGGGCTTGTGACTATGGAGGATACCCATATCCTAATCAACCATACAAGAAATATAACAACAACTAATAATGTAAACAGCAGAAAGAAAAGGAGATATACAATATTTTCAGTCCTTAAAGTCCTTCTCTAAAGCACTGCAGTTTCTTCTGGCAAAGGTTTCCTTCCAAAAAGATAGCAGGCAGGCATAGAGAGTCACAATATCAGTAAAGATAAGATTATTTCAGTCTCTTGAGTTTTATCTTCAGGCCTTGGTCTGGTATGACCTCCGTGAACCTCTTTTCTTCAGGAGTCTTCTCCTCTCCCTCACCAGCTGCTAGGGCTTTGGCTGCCCTGTCGTCAGCTGCTTCTCGTCCTGGTCCTGGTGCTTGTGGGAGTGGCACATGCTTGCAGCGTGTGTAGTGAGTCCAGGATCCTTTACCAGCAACTTTAACTGCAGTCAGGGTGGTCAGCAACATTTGGAAGGACCGTTCACATGGTGACTGTAGTGTTTGTTGGCGATAGGTCTTAATGAGGATCCACTCTCCAGGTTGGAATGAATGTGCAGACACATCTAATGGAAGAGGCTGAAACTGTTGTGTATACCTGTGGAGAGAGGACAACTGCTGCTGCAAAATATAAGAAGTGAGGTGAGAGTCTTCTAAAGCATATGTAGGAAGCTCTGGGGGTTGGGGTCCTTACCCTAGAGGTGGTCTTCCACATAATAGCTCATATGGGGAGACCTTAAGTATTCCCCCTTGGGGCTGTGCTGATGTTAAACAGAGCTAAGGGTAAAGCATCCAGCCAAGTCAGTTTGGTTTCCTTGCATAGCTTTAACAGTTGCAGTTCTAAAGTCTGATTCATTCTCTCAACTTTTCCTGAACTCTGAGGATGCCAAGGAGTGTGGAGTTTCCAGGTGAAACCCAGAAATGCAGACAGAGTTTGAATAATGTTTGAAGCAATGACCCTAGGTGGACCATATCTTGGCACAATTTCCTTTACCAATATTTTTGCAACCTGCTGAGCCTTTTTATTGGTAGTAGGAAATGCTTCAATCTATCCAGTTAACTGATCAACAATAACGAATACAGATTTAAACCTTTTGGCAGGATTCAAGTCAGTGAAATCAATTTGCAATCTCCCAAAAGGAACAAAAGCCCATGGTTTTGAATCCTCCCCCCTTGGACTACTTGCTGCGCACAGCAAGCAATCCTTAACAATATGCTTAGCCAGGGAGTAGACTCCAGGGGCAAACCACTGGCGGCTAACTGAATCTCCCATTTTCATAGCTGACCAATGAGTTCTTTGATGTAATAATCTTAAAAGCTGCATTAACTAGGAAGTGTGGATAGTTACTGTGCCGTCTGGTGCAGTCCATGACCCATCCGGGTGATGGATGAAACCCCAGGACGTCCATTGTTCTACTGTCTCAGGGGGGTAAATTAGTATACAGAGGACCAGGGGACTCGGCAGCAGTTGGGCAGACAGAGGCTTGCATGTATAATGAGGTAGAAGGGGGTAGAAAGGCAGACTTCTGAGCAGCATAATCAGCCATTCTATTACCTATAGAGATAGGATCAGAGTCTCGGGAGTGACCTTTACAGTGCATGACAGAGATAGCTTCAGGGAGCTGAATAGCTTCTAATAAGGCACTGACTAATTGAGCATTGGTAATTTTAGTTCCTGTTGAGGTGAGAAACCTTTGTTGTTTCCACAACTTACCTGTGGATTGAATAACTCTGAATGCATGCAGGATATCTGCAGGAGTAGCCTAATGGTTAAGAACACTGGCTTGGGAACCCAGAGATCAGGGCTTGATTCCCACCAACATTCCCCGTGACCTTGGGCAAGCCACTCAACCCTCCATTGCCTCAGAAGAATCCAAGTCATTAATGTCCCTGTTTAATGTACCTTACCAAGCTTAAGTTTCAATGTAAACTGCTTTGATTGAAATGATAAAGCAGTATATACTATAAAACCTGTTAAATAAATAATTTTACAGCCACATAAGCAGCTAATTCACAGGCACATGTAAGAGCCACTAGCTCTGCTGCTTGTGCACTGCAATTAGATGGGAGTGCAGCAGACTTAAACACAGGATCAGAAGAGTCCGGGTCAATGATGGCATAACCAGTGCGGCAAACACCCTGGACAATTTTAGAACTCCCATCACAAAAGTCAGGATTTTCCAAGGGACCATCAGAAAGATTAGGACAGGGTTTCTCATTGAGTTGCACTATCTGGCAGCAATCATGATGAGGTTCCCCGTCATCAGGATTAGGCAACAGAGTAGCTGGGTTTAAAGTGTTAGTTCTGACAAAGGTAAGATTACTAGGATTCAGAAGTTCAGTCTCGTACCTAGTTAGTCTATCATTTGAAAAGTGTTAAGTGTTCTTTTGATTTAGCAGCATGTGGACAGAATGGGGAACTGCCATAGTCAGTGCATGTCCCTGTACAAACTTATTTGCTTGTTCCACAATAGCAGCAGTGGCAGCTACTGCGCTCAGCCAGCTTACAGATCCATCGGCCACTGGGTCTAAGTGGCAGGAAAAGTAAGCTATGGGTCGTTTACGTGGTCCCATCTCTTGAGTGAAGACCCCCGAAGCCACCCCCCTCTGTTCATGGACAAAGAGGGTGAAAGGCTTATGGTAATCTGGGAGACCTAGGGCTAGGGCTGTGGACAAAGCATGTTTCAGCTGATCAAAGCAATTGCTTGCCTCTTTAGTCCAGTACAATTCATTAGGTTCCTCTTTATGTGTCATGGCAGTGAGAGGTTTGGACAATTCCCCAAACCGTGGGATCCAGGCTCAGCAAAACCCTGCCATTCCCAAGAATACTCTCATCTGTCTTTTAGTACGTGACTTAGGGCAGTTTATGATATCCTGAAGTCTGCTTTCAGATAATTTCCTCTGACCTTCTGATAGCACATGGCCCAAATAGTGTACTTCCTTTTGGGCAAACTGAATCTTTGTTAGGGAAACTTTGTGGCCTTTGTAAGCTAAACTAATTAAAAGGTCTTTGGTATCCCGCACATTTGCTTCCCTTATGAGGACATTCACATTTAAAGTGGCCCTTTGACCACACTGGAAACGGGTACTGATTCCAGGATTATTTGGTTGAGGACCCCTAGGAAATATGTTTTGATTTTGGGTAATGACAGCAGCCAACAGCATAGTCACATTTTTCTCATAGCACTTTTCCTTACTGTCTCTATTGTTAAACACAGAATTGGCCACAGATAGTACTGCATCTAAATTCATGCCATTAAAATCATCTCTTGATGCTAGCCTGCACCTTATATCAGGAGTGCATTGTCCTTTAAAGAAGCCTCGCATTAAAGCAACATGGACAGCAACATCAGGGTCTCCTATACCTCCCCAGACCCTTACAGCTTCCCTAAGGTGCTGAAAGAAATCTGAAGGGTGTTCATCTGGTCCATGCTTCACTTCATGTACTTTCTGCCAATTAACAATCTTATGGGCAGTCCTACGGAGACCTTCCAAAATGCAGAGACGGAAGATCGAGGTAAGGTAATTTCCCTCTGCAGTGTTAGGGTCCCAATTGGGATTACGGTCAAAATAATCATCAGCAAGGCATCTAATACCCTGGGGTCTGTCATTATCTCGGTCAATAGTGGTTCTGGCTTCTTTGGCAGCCCTAATAACATCTGGCCCCTCCCCAGCCTTAAGGAGAGTCCTAAGGAGTACATGGCAGTCTTTCCAGTCTGCCTCATGCGTAAGGAAAATAGTTTCTAAAACTTTAATAACTCCTTCTGGATCATCCCTCCACCGAGGGGTGGTATTTTTCCAGTTAAGGAGGTCTGCAGTGGATAAGGGGACATAGACCTTGCGGTCAGTAATTTGCTCATCAGTCCCCATAGTAGGGACAACTGTCAGAGGCATTAGGGCAATAATATCTTGGGCATTATTAGAATGTATTATAGCTTGAGTAATATTTGGCATATTTCAGACACTGGTGGCAGTGCTTGCAAGTTTACAGATTGGTACAGGGAGATGAGAGCGTATTCTTTGAGAAATGCTCTCTTCCTCTTCCAGGGGAACTGGAACTAAATGGGGTGGGGAAGAACTGCTTGCTTGCGATGAACTGTCTGCCTGTGTGGAGCTGGGTGACTGGTTAACTGAATGTGACCCCTGGGATACTAAACTTACTGAAGGGGGGGATAACCTCAGGATGGGAAGGTCATCTGGAGGCTCCAGAACATCAGGTAACCTTGGGCCAGTAGGGGTTAAATTATAAAGCAAGGGATCAAGGGGATCATCTAAATCCTTATAAGGAGGAGGGGACCCTTCATCATTTCTCTTTACTATAGGACAAACACTTTTTTGGCAAATTTTCTCAAGACAGAAATTCATAGAATTTTCAAACAAATAATAATAATCAAGTTGATGCATCTTTTGGTCTGTTAGAATGCGTCTAAGATTTTAAAGAACTGAGGGTTCAAAGGACCCTCCCTTTGGCCATGGGAACTCCATCCCAGCTGTATATGATGGCCAGGCTACCTGACAAAATTTAGTTAGGACCGATTTGGACAGATTGGCCATATCTGGCAAATGATCCGCAATTTTTAGAATGCACGCTAAAGGTATTTCGGTCCCGGGACCCTGAAACCTTGAATTTCTCATTTCCCGCTTCCCACCAAGCCTCTAAGGGAGGTGTTTAACCTAACACCAAGCCTGAAAATGAGGGAGGTGACCAATTCCCCACCAGTGATTAATTTTCCCTACCTGGAAATTTGTCAAGTGTCTTGTTGTCTCTTCACCAGTCTATCAATCTTCTCTGGATCTCCCACTTATCACCTTTCTCTCCCTTCAGGATCAGGAAGATTTTTCCCGGTAACACTGACCTTAGTGGGTGCGCGCTTAATGTTCCATCAATCCAAGAGGGGGAGAGATTTCCGGTGGCTTAGATGGTCCCATCTGGAGTGCCATTCTGTCGTGGGACAAGCATCTAGCGGGGTCCCAGTCCAGTCCAGATGATACCTGGTAAGGAGAGAACAACAGAAAGCTTTCCAGGCAGATTCCTTTCTTTATTCACTGCTATAGCAGGGCTGGCTCATAGTAAACTATCAAAGAGTCCAGCACTCACACAGGATTCAGGCTGGATTTTTATACAGTCTTAGCATAGCAGTTTGTCACGTGGGTTAAAGCAGAATAGCAATTTGGAAGAATTCTCTGGGCTCCTTGCTTCTTCTTTCTACAGAATTATCTAGGTGGCATATCTGGAGCATACCTAATGGCTAGGACTCCCTGATTGGTCAGTGGAGAGGCTACCTTATCTCTCCCTGCAGTCTAAGGCATTTGTGGCTAACGCCCTACTCCTTTGTGTGTGTGCATGAGAAGACAACTCTAGCAAAGACATCTCTCTACCTCCCCCTCCCATTCTTTTGTCAGTTTGGTTTGTAAAGATAGTTTATCTGTTTAGCCTGTGGGTGTTCTTGTGCTGCTAATGTCTGTTTTTGTTTCAGCATGCCAATTATTTTATTCTAATAATCTGAACAGAAGAGATAAATTATCATTTCTTCATATGCCCTAAAGATAGAAAGAAAAACTATCTATTTTTTGTCGGATCATTTGCCATGAGAAGGAACTTTCCTTCTCTCGAAGCAAACCCTCCTTTTTATCTTTAATAAACGAGTGCACTCACTCTTTTTTCTTTTTTTACTGAGACAAAATTAAGAACTTGTACTCAGTTTTCATGAACACATCAGGTAGGTAGTACTTAGCTTGAAATCCTGTGAGTGACCAGTCTCCACTCTCCAACCTGTACATCCGTACGATTTAGATTCCGCTCAGCTATATAAAAGCCGAGACCGGTACAAGGAGCATGGCACTACTTGGATACAAGTCTATAAGTCTAATACCACAAGCTAATGCTTATCTTCTCCATGCCCTATCAGGCTTTATCCTTCCAAGCTGATCAGCAGATCTTCTTGTAAAGACGTATATGAAAAAATTGTACACAATCTCGTGTTTCAAACCATGAACCTTCTGGTCCTTCTTCATGCAACAAACGCCTAAATCAGCAGCTGAATCCATTCACTTTTGAAAGCAGCCTCGTTCACATGCACGGGCTACAATTGGCTATCTAAACGATCAAGTAACCAAACTCCACCAATCAAGAGCTAAGTTGAGGCCTGTAGGCATGACTGATTGTAGGCGGTAGATCCAAAACTGTTCCCTAAGTTGCAGTCTCTTCAAGCGATCCCCTCCTCGAGTCCGTTCAGGGACAAAATCTATAATTCGCCACTTAAGGTCCTGAAAAGTATGGTTAGATTCTAAACAATGAGAGACTACCGGGGTTGATAAATTTTTGTATCTATATGGGATCGATGTTCCAATAACCGCCTCTTCATCGATTGAGACGTTCATCCTATGTAATTCTTCCGACAGGGGAAAGCAAATAAACTTACAAACAACAGAGCTTTTTCACATGCAGCTCCAACAATCTGGAATTCCCTCCCAGATGATCTAAGAATGTTAACCGAGATCATTGAATTCCGCAAAAAAGTGAAAACCTATCTATTTACTAAGCATTACAACAATACAGATCATCCCTCAATAGATTTAGATAAAGGCTAACCAGTTTTTTGTCTAATATATCCCAATGACCTTAACATACAATTCATTATAGCTGAAACTGTACTTTGCACAATGCTTAAGCCCTACACAATGTGTATCTGTATATAATGCATATCGTTTGCACTGTTCCGTGCTGTTCAGTTTTAACATTTGTTGTTTACTTATTTTATTGCTTTTGGTTATATGATGTTACATGTAAAACAAACTCTGCTTTGTTAATTGTTGTTTATTGTGAACCGCAACTGATCTATGGAAGATGCGGTATATAAATGATTGTTAAATAAATAAATAAATATCAAAACATACACCACATGTGAGCTGGTGCATGTCGTATGATGATAATTGTCTATCTTGACCCCTGTATTAGGGTCCACCCATATAGAACCTTCTATGGTAGAATCACAAAAATCACATGATCCATATTTGTAATGCCCCCGTGAATACATATCAGGACCCTGTAGTGGGGGATGTATTAATAGATCTGCCATATTACGGCCCCTTTTGAAGGCAAACATCAAACGTCTGTTAAAACAAGAATGTAAAGACAAAGGGGCATGTTTACTAAACATTCCTAACATGCGGGGCCGCGGTAGTGTGCGTGTGCCATATAAGGAGTGGGCGGTTCAGGCAGAAAGAAGAAAAAACCCCTACCGTACGTGTGCGCGTCGCGCTAATTTGCGGAGCCCACATTAGCGCGTGAGAAGGCTAAGTGGGGCGCTGCTGAGCACATATCAGAACAAAGCTGTAGCACAACGGTGAACACACTAACCAATGGTGCAGGGGCCACAGGTTCAATCCCCCATTGTGCTCAACAAAAAGGCCAGCTGAGGCAACACCTTGAATGTGTAAAAGTGGTTCAGGAGGCAAAGTACTTTTGGACGGCATAAGGCGGCACACTGTTCGTTTTGTACGGCATAAGGCGGCGCACTGTACTATCTGGGCAGCACAAGGCAGCGCACTGTTCTTTTTGGGCGGCACAAGGCGGCGCACTGTTCATTTTGGGCGGCACAAGGCGGCGCACTAATTGTGGGCAGCAGGAGGTGGCGTGCTGATGGGCATAAGGCGGCGCGCTGATGCCAAAGCAAAGGAACACAGCCACAGCACAATGGTTAAGACACTGACCAATGGTGCAGGGACCAGGGGTTTGATCCCTCACAATGCCCAGTGAAAAAGGCTAGCTGAGGCAGTATGTTATATGTTGTGGAGTGCTGTAGGAGGCTTTTTAATTTTATTTTGTGATAACTACTAGCAAACGCACTCTCACAGCATATTAATATAAGGCGGCCCATAAGGCACATGTTACAGTGCACCGTCCACCAAGGCACCCTAGAATGTCCCCTATAGGGCAGCATGTATGTTGCGACACAGGATAATATATAGTGCACCCTATATGGCTGGCAACCGTAATGTGCCCTATAGGGCGCCCCATAAAGCACCCTCAGAGGCACCTTATGGGTACAGTACGCTGAGGGTGGTATTGCTGGCAGCAACATATGTACAGTAAATTAAAATAAATCTGTGGACACCCCTATCACATAACACCACTGTGGGCTTGAACCCATGACATCTGGCTGCACAGGCAGTGATGTAACCATTGGGCTACAGCTCTACAGCTGTAAGTGGCCCCTGGCTGGCTGCAGATAGCCTGTACGTCACCTCACTGACAGTCTGCTGTTGTGAACCACCCGTACCCATGATGCACTGCACATGCAAATCAGCTGTCCACGATTGAACACAGGATGGGAAATGCACCCCTAAAGCTCCCCGGCCTGGTAGGGGAAGTGTCCGTGTGCACCCACACAGCACCTCGGCCTGGTAGGGTGTCCTGAGTGGGTGGACAAACGGCAAAGAGTAGCTAAACACCATCACATTGTGCGGTTACTGTGCTCACCCTGAGTGTGAGATGTTGCGCCCAGGACCAGGTCCACAACACCAGGCATAGCTGAATGCGGCCATGTCAGAGCTCCAAAGCAGCAATAACCTGTGGAATAGGTAGGTGCTGCATAAACATTTTGGAGATCTCTGTCTGGCTCAGTTGGTGGAGACCCCCACCCCATGGACCCCCAGGTGGATAAAACAGGGCTTTTCCCCCCACCCCCCCCCAAACAGATCCCCACCCCGATGGCAGTAGAGTGGACCATCAACCCCAGTCCTGCTAGGGAACAGACACCCTACAGGGCAGTCCAAGCAGCTCCACACACATCCATAACACAATATCAGAACAGACATTAGGCCTGGATATTCAAAGATGCACCCCCCACCACTATCTGATATTCATCTGCAGCAAGCCATCAGCCACTGCACAGCACTCCATCACAACACATATCAGCTGTGAACAGTCTGCTGGCTGGTCCTGATGGACATGCATGCACCCACAACTGGGGTGGCAGCACACACAGACAGATAGGGCCATGAAGAGGCCCCCACAGGACACCCATACATATCACATGGGAGAATCACAATATAGCACTATGGGGGTGCCTAGCCATGCTGCCATCACTACACACTCAGGGTGAGAGTGATCCCCCCCCCCCCCCCCCCCCCCCCCCCCCCCCCGCAGCACATACAGAGGTCACCCTGTCTGTGTAGGTGGTGGCCAGGCACTACCATGCCCCTGCCAGTGCCCTATGCCCTGTGCAACTGCATCCTGGTCAGTCCACTCTGTCTGAGATATACCCGTGGTCCCTTGCTACTCATTATGCACATTGGCAGGCCAATACTGGCAACAGTGTTGGCAGTGTGGGCTGTGGAAGGGGCATGCAGCCAACACCCACTGTATAGACAGACACACAATTCCACACCTATGCCATCATGGTGCTACTATTGAGGAGGTAATTAGCCTTGCCCACCAAACCGGTGCTGGGCACGGCAAGGCATGGATATGCTACGCAGTACTGCTGGGGGTCACTCCTCAGGGTGGTAAACACCATCAGAGGCAAGGGCTGGAGCACGCACCGCAAACACCAAACAGATTGTTCGGATGGGGTCAACTAGCAGTATGTGCGTAACGTATGGATATCTATCTGCCAGTACTCCTAGCAAGCGTCTCAGAGCTGTGTACCGTATACCTCAGGTGTAGGGTTACATTGCTAGGGTATGCAGGTGCTAGTATTGGGAGATGCACGCAGGGTCCAATGTTCTGCCTCTCCAGGAGACATTGGCCAATGGGGCCTGTGGGTGTGGGTGTGGGTGTGGGTGTGTCTGCCCCTGTTGGCTGCTGCTTTACAGCAGAGATTCCCAACTCCAGTCCAGGTTTGCATCACACTGATCGGGTTTACCTGCTGTTCCTCATGAATATGCATGAGCTACATCTACATGCCATGGGGGTGGTGCATAGATATACAGCACAGGCATTTGTATGAGTGGCAGCATGGACCCTGACTGGTGTGTGGCCCACCAGGACTGCATTTGGGAGATTCTGCTCTAGGTACTGCCCCTGTACATGGTGTCTGTGCTCAGTGGGGTAAAAGATAGACGTAGTACCATTGCATATGTCCTCACCACGAAAGGTTTGTCCTTACTATCACTGTGTAGCTGTGGGAAAAATATGTGGGAAGGATTGGCGGTAGCCCCAGCTGGGCTTTGAACCTGTGACCTTCTGTTCTTGTATGCACTGTCTGTGTGCACTGCACCACCTTGTAGCCACAGATTGGCTGGATTCCCTGGAACATCCATGCCTATGGATCCGGCAGGGCCTGTGTGTTGCAGTGGACTGTGCCAGCCTGCACATGGCTTGGCCTCTGTCCTCTGTGGCTAGCTGCCACTGCCCCCTGCACCACATGTACTCGTGCGCCAACATGCTGGCATGAGCTTCTCTCAGAAAAAGCAGATGACCTGATTCCAATGTGGCAGTACGGGACTGTATTTGGGGGACTTGGCTGTAGGTATGCCCATTATTGTGGTGTGTGTGCGGTGTTGGGTAACATATGGGTGTTTCCCCCATGCTTATGTTCCCTGCAATACAGGGGTGTCTGCTCTATCTTTGTTTAGTGGTGGGTAAAATGTATGGACTGGGCTGGCAAGTGCCCCAGCTGGGATTTGAACCTCTGGCCTTCTAGTCCTAGAGGTCATGGCTATGTCCTCTGCACCACACTATGGCCACAGAGACAGTGCAGCCCCTGGAGGTAGTAAACCTGGCAGGATGGAGTCACAAACCCTGCTGTATGCATTTTTACTGTGGGCTCCTTCACCCTGTGTGGTGACAAACGTGCAAATAAAACCCGGGAATGACCACGGAACAAAGGGGGAAAACATATACCCAAGCTGGGCAACAGTGATATTAATGGGCAACCCTAGATAACACTCCCAGGACAGCTCCAGAAAAAGGGAAATGTTTTTTGGACGAGTCTCCGCTCCGTACACCTTTCCATAAATCATTTCTTTTTTTTTGGAGCTTTCCTGGGTGTGTTATCTAGTTTTGCCCATCACTATAACTGTTCCCCAACTGAATTACTATTTTTCATATTTTTGTGGTGGTCATTTTCTATTTATAATTGCACTTTTGTGCTGTGCACATGTATCACACTGCTCACGTTTTGCAGGTTTCCCCGGTTTTGCTGTACATTGCTGACGGAAATGGTTTCTCTTCCCTTTAAATGCATTCTAACGCGAGTGATTCACTCGCGCTATTTTTTTTGGAAATTCAGCCCCGATAATGTGCGGGGCGCCTCTCCCCTCCCCTTCCCCGCCCATTAACCCCTTCTCTCCGCCCCTCCGGGGCCTTCCTCCGCCCTCCGTTAGCCTTTCCACGCCTCTATTGGTCATTTGCGGGCACGTACTTGTGCGGCACCCGTTACTGTGACGCGCAAGTGTGCGGGGCTTCATCGCATGTTTGCGGGGCGTTTAAGTGCTCTTAAGTACCGCTTTTAGTGTGCTATTTTGCGGCACGCTAATTAGCGGTTTTTAGTAAACATGCCCCAAAGTTTGCCAATGATTCTTCAAAATCTGCATCACTTGTAATGAATTGGGCATATAAGGTAAAACTCCCACATATGTTTCTTGTTCGTGCTCCCGAGTAGTAATGTGCCCTAAAGTCTCCTCAGGCCACCATTCAGGATAATTAAATCTAGCTCTATTATATGCTTTTTTAATCAGTTTAGGAGGATAACCTCTTTCCTTCAACCGCATTCCAAGTTCGTTAGCATGATATTTGAACTGTTCTAATGAAGAGCATTCTGATACATTTGCCCTGGCAGAAAGAGAAATAAATGTATTACAGGCCATCCACTGCAGAGAGCCCTCATGATGCAGCCAAGTAAAATTTATTTCTATGTGAGATTCTTCACTATTTCAAATTTTTTTCACCTTGTTACAATACTGCAATATCATAAAAAATACCAGTGCAGTTTACAATAAAATAAAATCTGTAAAAATAACTTAGAATAAGCTACAAGAAAATAATTACAATTAAAATAAAAAGTGCACATAAATAAAACAAAACTAAATAAAAGCAGACATATAGTAAACAAGAAAATAAAGAAAAAGCAAAGCAGAAATGGACAAGGAAGCCAAGGCGCCTGATCAAAATGGCAGAGAGAGGTCTAACCATTAACATCAAATGCCAGTTGAAAAAAGTATGTTTTAAGGCCTAGTTTAAATTTCTACAAGGAGACCTCTTATCTAAGGTAGAGAGGAATGGAGTTCCAAAGCTGAGGAGCTAAAAATCAAATTCTGAAGTGTGTTTGACTCTAAGGGGGATGTTTACTAAAAACCGGAAATGTGCGTGCCGCAAAAGAGCGCACGGAAACGCGGCACTGAAACGCTAATAAACGCTAATAAACGCCCCGCACACGTGCGTGTCATCCCCGCAAAGGTGCGCGGCACACTAACGGGCCCCGTACAAGTGCGGGCCCGCAAATGTCCGATAGAGGCGTGGAACGGCTAAAGGAGGGCGGAGGAAGGCTCCGGAGGGGCAGAGGGACGGGGTCAATGGGTGGAGAGTGGGAGGGGAGAGGCTCCCCGCACAGTATCGGGCCCGAATTTGCATGTAAAAACTACCGCGAGGGAAACACTCGCGGTAGAAAGCATTTAAAGGGAAGAGAAACCATTTCCGTCAGCAATGTACAAGAAAACCGGGGAAACCAGCAAAACGTGAGCAGTGTGATACATGTGCACAGCACAAAAGTGCAAATAAAAATAGAAAATGACCACAACAGAACTATTAAAAATAGTAATTCAGCTGGGGAACAGTTATAGTGATGGGCAAATACAGAAAACACACCCAGCAAAGCTCCAGAAAAAAGAAATGAATTTTGGAAGGGTTTACGGAGCGGAGACTCTTCCAAAAAACATTTCCTTTTGTGGAGCTTTCCTGGGAGTGTTTGCTATGGTTGCCCATTAATATCACTGTTGCCCAGCGTGGTGATATTTTGTCCCCCATTTCCCGTGGTCATTTCCGGGGTTTATGTGCACGTTTGTCACCAGACAGGGTGCATATGCCCACAGTAAATTTGCATAGAGCAGGGTTTGTGACTCCATCCTGCCAGGCTTACTACCTCCAGGGGCTGCACTATCTATGTGGCCATAGTGTGGTGCAGCGGACAGAGTCAGTATCTCAAAGGTCAGAGGTTCAAAGGCCAGCTGGGGCACTTGCCAGCCCAGTCCCTATATTTTACCCACCACTAAACACAGATAGCACAGACACCCCTGTATTGCAGGGGACATAAGCATGGGGAAAACACCCATATTTTACCCAACAACGCACACACACCACAACAATGGGCATTACCCACAGCCAAGTACCCCAAATGCAGTCCCATACTGCCACATTCCAATCAGGTCACCTGCTTTTTATGGGAGAAGCTCATGCCAGCATGTTGGCGGATGAGTACATGTGGTGCAGGGGGCAGTGGCTTCTAGCGACAGAAGACAGAGGCCTAGCCATGTGCAGGCTGGCACAGTCCACAGCAACAGACAGGCCCTGCCGGATCCACAGTCATGGGGACTATCCAGGGAATTCAGCCAAGCTGTGGCTACATGGTGGTGCAGTGCACACAGACAGTGCATGCAAGAACAGAAGGTCACAGGTTCAAAGACCAGCTGGGGCTACCAGCAATCCTGCCCACATATTTTCCCCACAAATAAACAGTGACAGTAAGGACACACCTTTGGTGACAAGGACATATGCAATGGTAATACGTCTATCTTTTACCCCACTGAGCACAGACACCATGAACAGGGGAAGAACCTACAGCAGAATCCCCCAAATGCAGTCCTGGTGGGCCACACACCAGTCAGGTTCCATGCTGCCACTCATACAAATGCCTGTGCTGTATATCTATGCACCACCCCCACGGCATGTAGATGTAGCTCATGCATATTCATGAGGGACAGCAGGAAGACCCGAACAGTGTGATGCAAAACTGGGCTGGAGTGGGGAAGCGCTGCCGTAAAGCAGCAGCCAACAGGGGCAGACACACCCACACCCACAGGCCCCATTGGCCAATGTCTCCTGTAGAGGCAGAACATTGGACCCTGCGTGCATCTCCCAATATCAGCACCTGCATACCTTAGCAATGTCACCCTACACCTGAGGTACACAGCTCTGAAATGTTTGCTAAGAGTACAGGCTGATAGATATCCCTATGTTACGCACATACTGTTAGTTGACCCCATCCGAACAATCTGTTTGGTGTCTGCGGTGCGTGCTCCAGGCCTGGCCTCTGACGGTGTTCACCACCCTGGGGAGTGACCCCCAGCAGTACTGCGTACCATATCCATGCCTGTGCCGTGCCCAGGACCGGTGTGGTGGCCAAGGCTAATCACCCCCTCAATAGTAGCACAATGCTGGCATAGGTGTGGGAGTGTGTGTCTGTCTATACAGTGTGTGTTGGCTGCAAACACCTTCCCCAACCCACACTGCCAGCACTACTGCCAGTATTGGCCTGCCAATGTGCATAATGAGCAGCAATGTACCATGGGTATAGGTCAGACATGGTGGGCTGGCCAGGATGCATCTGCACAGGGCATAGGGCACTGGCTGTGACATTGTAGTGCCAGGCCACCACCTACACAGACAGGGTGACCTCTGTATGTGCTGCTGGGGGAGCACTCTCACCCTGAGTGTGCAGTGATGACAGCATGGCTAGGCAGCCCCATAGTGCTGTATTGTGTTTCTCTTTTGTGATATATATGGGTTTCCTGTTGGGGCCTCCTCACAGAACTCTCTGCTTGTGTGTGCTGCCACCCCAGTTTTGGGTGCATGCATTTCCATCAGGGCTAACCAGCAGACTGTTCACAGCTGGTATGTGTCTTGATGGAGTGCCTTGCAGGGTGCAGTGGCTCATGGCTTGCTGCAGGTGAATATCAGATAGTGCTGTGGTGCATCTTTGGATATCCAGGCCTAAAGTCTGCCTGATATTGTGTTATGGATGTGTGTGGAGCTGCTTGGACTGCCCTGTATGGTGTCTGTTCCCCAGCAGGACTGGGGTTTGATGGTCCACTTTGCTGCCATTAGGGGGGGGGGGGGGTAGGATGGGGATCTGTTTGCCACCCTTGGGGGGGGGGGTGGGGGGTTCTTGGGGGTTTCCACTAACTGAGACAGACAGAGATATCCAACATGTTTCTACAGCACCTTCCTATCTCACAGGTTAGTACTGTTTTGGAGCTCTGTCATGGTCTCAACCAGCCATGGCTGGTGTTGTGGACCTGGTCCTGGCCGCCATATCACACCCTCAGGGTGAGCACAGTACCCGCACAATGTGACGGTGTGTAGCTACTCTTTGCTGTTAGTCCACCCTCTCAGGACCCCCTACCAGGCCGAGGTGCTGTGTGGGTGCACATGGACAATTCCCCCTACCAGGCCGGGTAGCTGTTGGGGTGCATTCCCCATCTTGTGTGCATCTGTGGACAGCTGATTTGCATGTGCAGTGCATCATGGGTACGGGTGGCCTAACCCTATCCTGTCTACAACAGCAGACTGTCTGTGGGGTGACGTGCAGGCTCTCTGCAGCCAGCCAGGGGCTTGCTGTCAGCTATAGAGCCGTAGCCCAATGGTTACGTCACTCCCTGTACAGCCAGCGGTCATGGGTTTGAACCCACAGTGGGGCCCTTTGATAGGGCTGTCCACAGCTTTATTTTTATTTACTGTACATATGTCTATGCCGGCAAAACCACACACAGCTTACTATACCCATTAGGTGCCTCTGAGGGTGCTTTATAGGGCGCCCTATAGGCCACCTTATGGTTGCCATCCATATAGGGTGCACTATACATTATCCTGTGTCGCAACATACATGGTGCCCTATAGGGGGACATTCTAGGGTGCCTTGGCGGACAGTGCACTGTAACATGTGCCTTACGGGCATCCGTATGTTAACACACTGTGAGAGCGGGTTTACTAGTGGTGGGAAATAAAATATAAATGGAAGGCCTCCTACAGCACTCCTCACCATGATACATACTGCCCCAGCCAGCCTTGTTCACTGGGCACTGTGAGAGGTTGAACCCCTGGCCCCTGCACCATTGGTCAGTGTCCTAACCATTGTGCTGTGGCTCTGTTCTTGTGTTTGTGCATCTGCACGCAGCCTTGTAGCGATCAGCGCGCCATCTTGTGGCGCACTAAATTAACAGCGCACCGCCTTATGCCACCCAAATTTACCAATGCGCCGCCATCTGCCGCCCACACTAAACAGTGCGCCGCCTTATGCTGTAATAAAAATAACAGTGCGCCGCCTTCTGCCGCCCAAAATTAATATGCCTCCTAAGCACTTTTGCCCATAAATGTTGGTGCCTCAGCTGGTCTTTTTTGTTGAGCGCAATGGGGGTTTGAACCCCTGGCCCCTGCACCATTGGTCGGTGTCTTCACTGTTGTACTACGGCTCTGTTGTTTGGTTTTGCAGCAGCGCCCCACTTAGCCTTCCCACACGCTAATGTGGGCCCCGCACATTAGCGCGACGCACACACGTACGGTCCGGTTTTTTGCTTTTTTCTGCCTGGCCCGCCCACTCCTTATATGGCACCAGCACACTAACGGGGACCCGCACAGCAACGGAGTTTAGTAAACATACCCCTAAGTACCTTAAGGGCAATAACCTGATACTAACAGCAGGAAAACAATAAAAATACTCTAATACAATGTTGAGCCATTTAAACCACTAAACAGCCAGACAGTATGGGGGTTATTCTGTGCCACAAATAGCGGGGATGGATGGCCCAACGGGACATCCATCCCTGCTAACCGTGCCTTCTCCTGGCCATGACTAACTTCCCCGCTGGTTGTGCGGGGAAGTTAGACGGAGGCAGGGAAGGGGCGGAATCTGGGCAGTCACCGGCGCTGGACGTACAGGGCCAATTCTAATGTCAGCCCTGTACATCCAGGTCCGGCGACATTTGTGAAGTGTATGTCTGGGTTGCGGATGGGGCAGGGGGGCCAGGGGACATTCCCCGCAGCCCGACTCTGGCCTTAGGAGCGGCCGGCATTGCGGCTCTCCAATGGAGCTGCGGTGCATTGGCAACATGACGTCATGGCGCTGTGGCTCCATTGAAGAGCCTTGATTGAGTTAGCTGGGGTCAGTCCTGCACATGCAGGCCAGACTGAATTGCGGTCCCAGCCTGCACATGCAGAACTGTTTGTGATTTTGATACCCTCTGTACGTCCAGTTGAGACCGGATGTACAGAGGGGATTGACGTCTGGGATGGAATCATGCCCCATTTGTATAATTATGGTCAGGTTTAAAGGTGGCGCAGAAATAGCCCTAAAAATTATGGGGCCAATATTCAAAAGGACTTATCCAGTTAGAAGAATCTGCTAACTAGATAACTTCCAGTCAGAAAGATATTCAGTGTCACTATCTGGATAGTGGCATTGAATATTTCCTCTGGCAGCCTTGGCATTATCCACAAAATGCTGGGATGGTCTGTGGGCAAATCTGGGGAGGAGCTGATACTTACCTGGATAGACGAGATTTTGTGCTGTTTCCACATTGCTTTTCAACAGCGTTCCACAGTAAATTAAGCACTTCAAAATCCGAGGAAAAGACACAAGGCCTGATATGCAATGCAATTAACATGGTTAGCAGACCCGCTAACCACATTAATCGTGGTGACCTGGAACATTCAGTGGCACTAATACATTTAATGCTGAGGAACATCCCTGGGTGCTGCTGTTGAATGTCCTGATGCTAGCTGGCTAGCATTGGGGCTTTCTGGGGCGGAGAGGAGGCGGCACCCAATGATAACCGGGCAGCAGAAATTTCTCAGATGGTTATCCTTACATGGCAAAGGTTAGGCACTTTAAAGACTGTTCTAACCATGATGCAGAAGCTATCTAGGCAGTGTCTGAATATCGCTGCTGCCTGGTTTGCTTTGCTGCTCGCAGGCCAATGGATTGCAGGATCAAAGGCAGCATGGTAATACTAGAGGCAGGTCTTATCAGACAAATGGTCTAATGCTTAGTAATTGAGATTTAGTGCAAAGAAATGCAGAGTGATTTACTTGGTATGCAGAAATCTAAAGGAGCAGTATGCTATAGGGGGTGAGAGGCTAGTATGTACTGACCAGGAGAGGGACCCTGAGGTGACAGAGTCTGAGGATCTCAAGATGACAAAGCAATGCGACAAGGCGGTGGTCAAGGCCAGAAGTATATGAGGCTGTATACAGAGAGGAATAACCATCAGGAGTGTTCAATTTTGGAGGCTGTACTTTGCAAAGGATATAAAAAGACTTGAAATGATTCAGAGGAAGGCAACCAAAATGTGCTGGGGCATATGAGGCGAGACTTGAAGACTTAAATATGCATACCCTAGGGGAGTGGATGGCCAGAGGAGGGGAGATACACATACATTTAAATACATAAAGGGTATTGATGAACAAACTGACCTTTTTCAAAGGCGGGGAACTAGAAGATATGAAATGAAGCTGCAAGGAGGTTGTGATGGGGTATATAGAATGTTACCCATCCTTCTGCAATGGAATTATCAGGAACCTCCATGGGGTTTTTGCCTTTTGAGTTGCTGTTTGGAAGACAGCCAAGAGGCATATTACAGTAGATGTGGTGAGGGAAACTTTTGGAAGAAGAACCCCGTGTTGGGAGTAATTTGGTGGAGTATGTTATACAAATGCAAGACAAGCTGAGGAAAGCTGGAGAGGTGGCCAAACAGTTTGGAAGAAGCCCAAACCGAGCAGGCCAAAGGCTATAATCGGGCCGCACTGCACCTTCCAACCAGGAGACAGAGTTTTAGTCTTGCTGCCCTCATCTGAGAGCAAGTTACTCTGTAAATGGCAGGGGCCCTATGAGCAGGGCTTAATTTGTTCAAATATGTGAATGCCGTTGAATGATCTTGGCTAGCCTGTAGCTACAGGGGTTGAAACAGGTGACAAAATTCACCATTTCATCATTTATGGATGTAGGGCATACTCTAGGGGGTATGCTTATTAAATCGTCTTAACGTCTCAGCGGTTGTATTATCGCGTGATAAGTGACATTATCGCGTGATAAAATCATGCGATAATGTCACTTATCGCATGAAAATGCAGCGGCGGCGTTAAGGCACACTAACGCTGTGAAATCCGGGCCTAAAGGGTGGAGTAAGGCTTCCCAGAGGGCAGAGAGAAGGGGTCAATGGGCGGAGAGTGGGCGGGGAGAGGCTCCATGCACATTAACGCCGTGAAATCAGGGTCTGAAAATTAGCGCAAGTGAAAACCTTGCGCTAGAGGCACATTTGCAGGAGAGAGAAACTATTTCAGTCAGCAATGTGCAGCAAAGGCAGGGAAACCCAGAAAAGTGATAGTTGTGATAAATGTGCAGGGACCAAAAAGGCAAATAAACATATAAAAGGACCAGAACCACATATAAAATCCCAATAACCAAGCTGGCCAATAGTGATATTAATGATAAACATAAAGCAACACTACTGACAAAGCGTATAAATTAAGATATCATGTTTGGAAGGGTCTATGCTCTTTCCCCCTACAAAGTGAATGATCCCATATTGAAATAGCGCTGATCAGGGTTTCTGTCGTTTAGATTGGGCAGGTTTGTTATGGCATGCACATGTGCAGCAACAGCAGAGGGGGCACATAGGAAACGGCAACTGTACTGATGCTGTAAATGGGATACAGGGGGCTACAGGCGGCACATGCTGTGGTCCAGCTGAGGCACAGTGAGGGCTAGGCAGATGCCTAGGTGGCACATAGGAATGCCGAAACTGTAAAGCAGCAAGACAACAACTGTTGAGGGTCCAACATGGGCACGAGTGTGTGTGTCCCACAGTGTCACAGGGGAGATTACCCAGCAGGTACCCCCAAGGGCATATAACATTGGCAGGCGGTGCAGGGGAGGGGGCGAAACACGCATGTCCATGTAGGCACCCCTACCCGAGAACCCACACCATAGGCAGCTGCCTACCAGCATATTGGATGGCCTGGGACTGCGCACCACCAGCACCACCGGCAAAATGGCATGGCAGCATGATGGCGGAGGGGGCAGTGGCATCTGCCCAAAGCAGACCATGGCCTAGCCCCGTTTAGGTGGGTGCTGTGCAATGCAACAGACAGGGTCTGTCTCACGAGCAGTCATGGTATCCCCAGGGAATGAGCTGTCCCTGTGGCAACAGTGTGGTGCAGTACACACAGCCAGTGTGTTCTAGAGCACAAGGTCACAAGTTCAAGTCCCAGCTGTGGCTCCTGCCAACCTTTTCCCCATATTTTATCCAGTACTAAACCGTGGTAATAAAGATGGAACCTTTATTGCAGATAAAATAAACACGCCATAAACTCCTATATTTTACCCTACAGAGCACAGACACCATAAACATGTGCAATCCCTAGAGCAGAGTTTCCCAACTGCAGTCCAGGAGGGCCAAACACCATTCAGGTGTCATGCTGGCCCTAATAAATATGCCTGTGCTGCATTAGTATGTGCCACCCCCATTGTATGCAAATGTATTTCATGCATATTCATTAGGGACAGCATGAAAACCTGAACAGTGTTTGGCCCACCAGGACCGGAGTTGGGAACCTCTGCCCTAGAGCAGTGGCCAACAGGGGCATAAACACCCACACCCACAGGCTCCACTATCCAAAGCCTCATTGAGAGTCAGGCTGTTGGGCCCTGCGCACAACAACATCTCCCAATACTAGCACTTGCATACCTTAGCAATGCCACCCTAAACTTGGGAATATGTTACACATATATCAAAAGGTTGCTATGATTAATGGCAGATAACAATTCCTAAGTTAAGCACAATTTGCTGATAGAGCTGCATCATAGCAACGTTTCTGATATCTGTGGAGTGTGTTTCAGTTTTGGTTTCTGACAGTGTTTACCACCCCGGGGAGTGACCCCAACAGTATTGCGTACCATAGCCATGCCTGCACTGTGTTCAGGACTGGTGTGGTGGCCAGGGCTGCCAAAAGCCTCTGTATTTTCACAATGCTGGCATAGGTGTGGGAGTGTGTGTCTGTCTATCCAGTGTGTTGTGGCTGCCAACACCTTACTCAGCCCACACTGCTTGCACTGTTAGCCTGCCAATGTGCATAATGAGGAGCAAGGTACTGTGGGCATGGCCTGGACAGGTTAGCCTGGGCAGGATGCATCTACACAGGGCATAGGGCAATGGATGGGACATTGTAGTGCCTGGCCACCACCTGCACGGACAGGGTGGCCACAGCATGTCCTGCTGGGAGGTCACTCTCACCCTGACTGAGCAGTGACCACGGCTTGGCTAGGTTCCCCCATAGTGCTATATAGTATTTCTCTCAAGTGATTTTTATGGGTTCCCTTTTCTGGGGCCCAATCACTGACTTACCTGCTTGTTGTGTGCGCTCACATCCCATTTGTGGGTGCACACAGTTCCTCCAGGAACATGCACTATGTACAAGCTAGCAGACTGTCTGCAGTTAGAATGCGTATGGCTAGAACACCTTGCAGGGTGCAGTGGCTGGAGAATGTCGGATAGTGGTGGGGGGCAGCTGAGCATTTCCAGGCCTACTGTCTGTCTGCCATTGCCTTATGGAGGTGTACAGATCTGCATTCACTGCACTGTAGTGTGCCCGTTCCCCAGCAGGACTGGGGTTGATGGTCCCCTCTACTGCCACCATTGCAGGGATGTAGAATGTGGATCTGTTGGTGGGAGATTCTGAGCCCCAGAGGGTGGGTTGGGTGGTACTACATAATCCGCTTATGGGTCCAAACACCCCCCTTCACTTAAATCATGTGACCATGGCACCCACACAGCATATGCACTATTCTGGGTGCATCATAGTCCACAAAGGCTAGATGTGACTGGAAAATACGGATGAACACAGGTGTATCCTAGGTGTGTCTACAATGACTACCTATCACACACTGGCACTGATGGCAACTTGTAGCATAGCCTATCTCAGCTAAGTCAGGTGCTGCGGACCTGGTGCTGGGCGCCCCACCTCGCCCTCAGGGTGAGCACAGTACCCCCACAATGTGACGGTCTGTAGCTACTCTGTGCCAGTAACACACACGGTCAGTTCCCCTACCAGGCCGAGGTGCTGTGGGGGTGCATACCCCATTTTGTGATCATCTGTAGACTGCTGATCTGCATGTGCAGTGCATCATGGGTACAGGTGGGTTAACCCTATCCTGGTAACCACAGCAGACAGTTTGTGTGGTGACCTGCAGTCCTTCTGTAGCCAGCCAGGGGTTTGTTAGTAGCTATAGAGATATAGCCCACTGATGACTTCATTGACTGTGGAGGCAGAGTTCATGGGTTTGATCCCACAGTGGGGTTATTTGATAGGGCTGTCTGAGGCATTTCCTTTTTTAATTTAAATAGTGCTGCCAGCAAAAACACCCTCACAGTGCTGCAACCTTAAGGTGCCTCATAAGGCGCCCTATAAGTTCCCTATATGGCGCCCTATAGGGAACATTATAAGGTGCCTTGGCGGACAGTGCACTTTATAATGTGCCCTCTGGAGTGTCTTATAGGGCGCCTTATGCAGCACCTTAGGTTACGGCACTGTGAGGGTGTGTTTGCTGGCAGCACTAAGTTAAGGTTAACGCGCGGTAACGTGCGCAGCTCCCTCTATTGCGCGATAATCCGCGATTGCTACCTTAAGAACGGAACGCCCACTCCTTATATGGCCTTCTTCACATTATCACTGCAACTAGTGCTGGGAACATTAAGACGGTTTAGTAAACATACCCCTAGGTGTTAACAACCATGATCTATCATTAAAGCATGCTCAAGTATAGGCTTGATGAACCAAACGCACTGTTTATCCACACTGCACAAAAGCCGATTCCAAATGCTGGGCTGGCGGTTTAAATTCAGTAGTAGAAGAACAATTCTGATGATAATGCAGGAATTGAGCCAAAGGAAGACTTTGTTTCAATTGGAGAGGGTTAGCTCTCGATAAATGCAAAAATGCTGATCTGTTTATGATAAACAGTAGTGTACAGATGGTCCGTTTGATGGAAAAGCAACGTGTCCAAAAACGGGATATGTTCTGCATGAAAATCCACTGGGAACGTGATGTTAATGTCCATTGATTCAACTAACTGTGGAATTCTAATAAGCCTTGAAAAGAACCAGTCCATATCTAAGCCAAAGGCGGAAGTGAGCCTGAAATGGACAATCCTGTAGCCAAAGTCTCTCAAAGATTGCCATATGTAGATTCGCAATAGAGGGAGCCATCGTGGCTTCCATGGCAACACCTTTTATTTGTGGAAAAAGTTGGCCATTAAAGCAAAATAAATTCTTCATCATCGCTACTTCCATCAAATGTAAAATAAAAGCAATCATTGCTTCACTCAGGTCCTGTTGATCCACCAGAGATCACCACTTCTGCTGCTCCACTCTGAGGACATATCCAAAGTAACCAACATAATGTAATGTAATGTAATATAATGTATTTAATGTGACCAACAGAATGTAATGTAATGTAACCAAAATGTAATGTAACCAACAGAATGTAATGTAATTTCAGTTTGTTCAATGTAAACCGCCTTGATATCATGAAAGGTGGTATATAAGAAATGTAAAATAAAAATAAATAAATAAATAAAGAAGACCAGCTTGTAAGTCCATGTCATGACCATCCGTCAGAATCTACAAAAAATGCATAGTATCTTGTATATACAAAGGGATTCTGGAAAGCAATGGTCAAAGGAGGAATCAACATAAATAGACAATGGTTCTAACAAGGAACCCCGCAGAGAAACAATAGGTCTACCTGGAGGATCTATAGGGTTCTTCTGTATTTTTGGAAGAATGTAAAATTGAGGTGTTCGAGGATGATCTATGCACAAAAAAGATGCCTCTTTTTTATTTATCAGCTTAGCGTTCTTAGACTGTTGATGTATTGAGCTTTTACCAGTCTTACTTGATATATTCTGGTCAGCTTGCCCTCTGTTGCTGGAGTCATGGTGTGGCTCTGAGGGATATTGAGATCTTTTTTCCTCTCATAGAAGGGATTTTCATTGATGTGCTGTTTAGTTTTTGATTGCATATTTTGATTTATTGTGGTATCAGTTTTGATTTTGTTGCTGCTTTTGTTTGTTTATTTGGTTTTGGTTTCTTGCCGGATATGAGGAGTTTTTTATTCTAATTTTGATAGTTACTGGGCTCATTGTGAGGACTGAAATTGTTAATAGGTGCCTTATCACACTGCCAGCAATATATGATCTCTTTAGAGTACCCTATGAAAAATAATCCAGAAGGACTCTGCATAGGCTCCCTATAGTTAAATGTCAAAACATATCCCTGTCACTAATAAGGGACCCTCAGAATAAGAGCTTTCGGCAAGGAAAACATCACTAATACCTGCTCAATAGCAGCATCATTGGTCTCAAAAAATATATGTTATGGGCATGCATTAGTGCTGTTTTCACTGTTGAATACCCTTATTCTGAGGGATATGTTTTGACATTTAGCTATGGAGAACCTTCTCTAATTTTGTCTGCCTGATCACATTGGCACTTCATGACGCTGTGGTCATCCATATGGTGCAGGTACTGGCCAGACACTCATGTCCCCCCTGAATTGCAGATGAGCACACCAGATCCTTCCAAGCACCCCTCAAACCACAAACACACACACACACACACACTCTCACTTTCAGTCACAAAAACATAATTCTGTCCAGTAGATGCCCTGAACCTATACATAACAGTTATGACATAACAAAATAGCATGGGATACCAGGACTAAAAGTATGATCTCTGTTTCTCACTCAAACAAGAATCCTTTCCCTGCTCATGCCCATACTATTCCTATATCAGCAGCCCCATTTTTCATAACATGGGAATTGTTAGGGTCCCCTAGATTGGCTCCTTTACCACAAACATCGCATTTCAGCATAGCCATAATATACACTATTGCTCTTCTTAATATTTCTGTAAGGGTGTTTCTTAATTTTTCTGTACCTTACAACATTCCCTCACCTCTGCTTTCTGTTCCTTAAAACTGCATCTTGTGTTTTTCCAGACTGCAGTCACACCAGTTCAGCACATACTTGTCACAACCATTCTTCAATATGGGAGGTATTGCAGAGAAGAGCAGAAGTCCTGGCCTTATTCCACATTTAGCAACAAAATAGAGCAGAAATGGCTGAGCACTATAATGAAAAGATAGTAATCAATTTATATGAACAACTAGACGGATCAAAACATTTAACAGAGACTCATTCAATGAAATCACCCCACAACTTCAACAGGAACACGACAACCTTGACCTTAACATAGAAGAATGGAACACAATAATATCTAACGCAGCATCTGCCTCAGCCATCAAAGAACCACAAACACGCAAGAGATCCAACGCCCTATGGTACTCATATGAAATCAGAGTTGCAAAACGCACACTCAGAAGACTGGAAAGAAAATGGAGACGGAACAAATCACACAACCTCCTAACCCAATACAGAGACAAACAATGGGAATATAACAACCTAATAAATGAGCGTAAACAGCAACACCATACCAACCTAGTTATGAAATCTACTAATAGACCAAGAGAACTCTTTAGCATTGTCCAAAAGCTCACCAAGGACGACATGCAACAAAGCACCCATCATCTTGACCCACAAAAATATGCAGACTACATGAAGTCAAAAAACACCAACCAAATATGCTCTACTACACCACAAACAAACGACCACATGATAAAAAAAGCAACATCAAGCATGGGACAGCTTCAACATACCAACAAAGCAGCAAGTAGAAGACATTATATCTGGACAAAACACAACAACTTCACCGTCAGACCCATGCCCAGTGACATGGCTCAAAGCTACAAAAAGCCAACTCTCTCATCACATTCAAAAAATCGTCAAAGATTCACTCCAACAAGGATACATGCCGCAACTCCTAAAGCATGCAATGATATGACCAATACTTAAAAGTAGCAATCTGAGCCCCTCCGAACCAAAATCATACCGTCCCATCTCCAGCCTGCCATTCCTTGCAAAAATCATGGAAAAGGCAGTGCAAAGGCAACTTCAGGACCATATTGATATAAATGCCCCACTGGACATACACCAGCATGGATTTAAGCCCCAACATGGTGTGGAGACACTACTCACTTCCCTCTTTGACAATCTCCTAAGAGGCATGGACAACATAAAAAACGGCTTCCTGCTAGTGTTCATGGACATCTCGGCGGCCTTCGACACAGTGTCCCACACCAAGCTATTGCAACTCTTACAACAGATAGGACTATGCAATAACACCCTGAAGTGGTTTACATCATACTTGGAAGGGCGAACGCAACAAGTCAAATGCGACCAAAAGAAATCACTACAATTCCCCGTCACGCAGGGAATACCTCAGGGCTCAGCTCTATCATCAATGCTCTTTAACATTTACATACAGCCCATATGCAAAATCATCAAGCACCACAAACTTCACTATCACATTTATGCTGACATCATGATGTACGCTCCAATCAACCTGCAAGCACTAAACACCACAACAATAACCAAATGCCTCGAAGAAATGAACGACTGGCTCATAGCCAACAACCTAACGGTCAACTACGATAAAACTGAGGCAATGTTCGTCACCAGGAACCCCACCTTCATACCTCCACAAACTATCAGCATTCTAGACAAACACATAGTAGTCAAAGAAGAAGTTAAGTATCTGGGCATCACACTCGACAGAGCGCTGAACCTGAAATCCCACATCACCAAAACCGCAAACAAGGCCTATCAACGATTGAAAACAATCAGACAAATCAAACCAATGCTCTGTCAGGACCACTTCCGCACAGTGTGCCAAGCACTCATTACACCACTGCTTGATTATGGAAACTCACTATATCAAGGCCTTCCTCAGCAGACCACTACAGATGATACAAAACACCACAGCACTACAGACCATCATTACAGACACACCAAGGACCGAGCACATCACTCCCGTCCTACAACAACTGCACTGGCTCCCAATGATGGCAAGAGCCAAATACAAAACAATAATGATCATCTTCAAAGTCATTCACCATCTCTCAGCAGACGTACTCCAAAACGTTATAACAAGGGATATCAGCAACAGACCAAGAAGATCCAATAATGACAACATGATCGGCACGCCTGCAGGCTATCACAAAATCAAACAAACAACCTCAAAAAGAGCACCATCACTACTGGCATCCACACTATGGAACTCCCTCCCAACCAGCCTGAGGGCATTAGATGACCTCACAGACATCCGCAAAGACCTCAAAATATTTTTATTTATAGAGACATATGAGCATCCAGGCAACACCCCAAACCCAAACTGAAACACTACAACCACTACCAACTAAGCACACACCCATCCTACCCACATACACAAGTTCATCATACTGAGTTATTAAATACTCTCATGTTAAATGTTACCTTATATTGTACTGACTATATGCTGATAAGTAACTGTACTGTCTAAAAGTAACTGTACTGTCTAAATGTTTACACGTACCCTAATGTTAAATGTAACCCTCCAACTGTGATGTGACGTGACCACCTTGATTGAAGGATAAGGTGGCATACAAATCTGTCTAAATAAATATGTTGGAAGGTTTGTCTTGAGGAAATAATCCCTCTCGTGACCACTCTTCTGTTTTACTCAGTGAAAGGTTTACTAAAATGTGAACCCTTGTTAAAATTATGTGAAATTGCATACAACAATGCGCCTCACACAAAATTAACCTAGAATTTATATGAAAACCATTTGTATAGTCTTGTCTAAAGAAATCACTCTGTGAACAGCAGTATTTCACCAAAAATGCAAATTCAACAGCACAAAAACATTTGTGCACTTATCTGAAGAGATGACCTCCGCAAACTATATTCCATTGCAGAGGAATGCAGTATCAACAGCGGACACAGCACTATGTTTAGGGTGCAAACAACAATGAACACCCTATTTCAATGCTCCAGAGACTGCAATGATGTCCTGTGAATGGCAACCAAAATGTTTTGGACGCCATTGTGGAACTCAGCTGATATTTAAACCACATGACATGAGACCAATAAAAAAGAGGGACCAGGATGAACCAATCAAACAATGCCATGTCATAGAAGGCTTACCAAATCTAATTCTTGATTCAAACCTCCAGGAGAAGCAGATGACAATTTAAAAATTCAAGACTGCTCCAAAAACTGAAGTTTTTTTTCCCGATTTACACCTCAAGGATTTGACAGAACAAAGTCAAGCACTCTCCATTTCAAATCACTGAAAGAATGATGATGGTCCAAACAGTGCTGAACTATGGGAGCATTAACAGTTCGATTTCGCAAACGGGATGCATGTTTCTGCAAATGCACATGAACTGGGTGTATGGTACGTGCTATGTAAATCAATAAACATGGACACAGTAACAAGTAAACCACAAAAGCAGTTGAGCAGGTAGCATACCATTTGGCCACATGTTTCAGTGTTGAATTTGGAAACTGTCATTCTTGTCCGATTATTGATTGTGTACAGCAATCACACGCACCACATGAATCCAAATGCATGGCTGGTCTATCCAAAAAAGATGTTGTGGAACCAATTAAATCACGAAGATTTGAACCTCTAGTATAAGCTATTTGTAATGGCTTTTGAAAACAAGAGGGAAAAGATAAAACTTCCCAATGTTTTGTCAAAATTTGTCTTATTTGGTTAGAAAGAGTTATGCAAGGAAGTATGCCTATTAAATTTTCAGATGAATCTGGAAAAGAAGAAGAAAAAAAATAAAGAAGAAGAAAAAGATTTTTTCCACAAGATAAACCTTCCAACGTATAAATTGATTACTATCTTTTCATTATAGTGCTCAGCCATTTATGCTCTATTTTGTTGCTATATATTTTCAGAGCAATGTTTGTTTGTTTTTGGGGCATACGTTTTGCACCACGCTATACCGAAAACCCATCCAACGAAACACCTTATTGAAATATAATAGTTATCACCTGGGTTCTTTATGACGGGGGTTACCCTTGGGACAGCTCTTGAGAATACATCGATTATGCACGAGTCTTAGTGAATTTCATAAGCATGCATCGGAGCTTAAGCAGAGAATGCTGGAAAGGGGCTACCCTGAATTTTTACTTCAACGAGCATATAAAAGGGTGTTAATCACCCGGAATAGTGGCAGGATTCAAGGGATTTGGATCAGATCTCCACACAATTGGATAGGTTCAAAGAAGTGCTCCCCTATATGCCCAACACTACCGCTGTTACCTGTATTCTGAAGTCCCATTGGTCCATCCTATCACTTCACGATTGTTTCCAGAAGCCACTAATGCTGGCATATCATACATAGAGGGACTAATATTGGGGACCTGATTGTTCAAACCTCAGTAGGGCAGGCTACGGTGGCTGAATCCCAGTGCAGAGGTCACCATGCTTGTGGATCTTGCGATTTTTGTGTTAATACAATGGAGATAGCTGGTGTGATCAGCAAACAGGGGTCATCTACAGATTCCACCATATAACTAATTGTCTAAGTTCTTCGGTGGTGTACTTGATTGTTTGTCCCTGTCAATTAATATATGTGGGGATGACTACCAGACTCATAAAGAAACGTTTACAGGAACATGGCTCGCGCATTGGCTCTAGGGTATTGGCAGCCCCCTTAGTGGCACATTCTTTACAAGCACAGCATTCTTTTGCAGATTTACGGTGGCTAATATTAGATGAGGTACCGGCTTCCCCACGGGGAGGAGATCGGCTTACCAGATTGCATTTTAAAGAAGAATTTTAGATTTTTCAGCTGCGATCTATCTCTCCGAGGGGTTTAAATTCAGATGTGGAGTGGTGGTCCTTACACTAATTTGGAATATTCATTTTGTCTCTAATAACATTTATCAGATGCCTAATTAACCAGATTCAATTCAGATGCTGTTGATTCAGTTGCAAAAGTAAAAACCGGAACCGGAAAGACAATCGGGATACAATGCTTGAGAGAGAGCTACCAAGTAACAATGCTTGAAGCACAGCGTGTGTTGCAGTTCTCGATCGATGATTTGGGACTTGGACCTGGCAGCATGACTCAGTCGCACTTCACAGGGCCCTCAGTTAAGTACAATTACGGGGGGAGATGAAGTTTGAATATGAGTCTATGTTTTTGGAAGCCAGTCTGTAATTTTCTTTGCGGGGTTTAAACTGCTGCAGATACAAAACGTAAGGCAACACAAGAATGGTTGCGAGACATTGTTCTCAGTTGACATATAAATAGCCTCAAAAACGGAGGAGTGTAGAGTTTGTTGAAGGATTTTTGTGGAAACATTCAGGTGAGTGTTATCCCTCGTTGAAAAGCTGGATTCCAGTTTTTTAGAAAATTTTGATTAAAAAGGAGGACCCACTGCAGGAGGGTGTATACTCTCATGGTGGGCGATACGACAAAAATTGGTTATTATAGTTCTTTAGGATAGGCCCGCATGTTAGGATCTTATTGGATTTCACTTTAACAGGAGGATATTCTAGTGGTGAATTCTCGGGGTTTTACATTTTTGTAGTTATTCCACATTTCAGCAGGACTAAGATGGATGGTTGTAGGATACACTTAAAATGTGCATGAGCCTTTTCTGAATATGCTTTATATGTCTCTGTGGCTGATCATGCCCCCATTCTGCCTCTTCTGGGCACGTTGAAGAAAGGCTAAAAAGGTTGGGGCTCTTTAACCTGGAAAAGAGACGGCTGAGGGGAGATATGATAGAAGTCTATAAATTAATGAACGGAGTGGAACGGGTAAACGTAGATCGATTGTTTACCTTATCAGAATATAGAAAGACTAGGGGACATGCAATGAAGCTACAGGGTAACTATTTAAGACTAATAAAAGAAAATATTTTTTCACTCAACGTGTAATCAAACTCTGGAATTTGTTACCGGAGGATGTAGTAAAGGCTGTTAGTGTAGCTGGGTTTAAAAAGGTTTGGACAAGTTCCTGGAGGAAAGGTCCATAAACCATTATTAAGAAGGGACCCAGGATATCAATGCTTGAACCAATACAAGCATTGTGGAACCTGTGTCCCTTGGGGAAACTGCTAGGTACGTATGACCTAGATTGGCCACTGTTGGAAACAGAATACTGGGCTTGATGGACCTTGGTCTGACCCAGTATGGCATATCTTATGATCTTATGTTCTTAT
Source organism: Ichthyophis bannanicus (assembly GCA_033557465.1). Classification (NCBI taxonomy): domain Eukaryota; kingdom Metazoa; phylum Chordata; class Amphibia; order Gymnophiona; family Ichthyophiidae; genus Ichthyophis; species Ichthyophis bannanicus. The sequence goes on along the minus strand of CM066032.1, from coordinate 1,198,695,158 downwards.
GTTCTTATGTTATGAGATCTACGTGCTAGTGCCATGTATATGCATGATAGCAGTTTCAAAATATGGTGAGGAATGTTTTCGGCACATAAACATCACTGCTGCATGTACAAACCCTTTATTTGTGTTCTGGAATGACCCCCTTAGTGAAGGATAATTATGCAAAGTTTCACATTAGGAATCACCTTCTAAGGAAAAAGATCTAGACATCATTGTAGAGAATACATTGAATCCCTCTGTTCAGTGTTCAGTGGCAACCAAGAAAGCTAACAGAATGCTAGGAATCACAAGGAAAGGAATGGAGAATAAAACCAAGGATATTATAATGCCGCTGTATAACTCTATGGTGCAACCACACCTTCAATATTGTGTGCAGTTCTGGTCACCATATCTAAAAAGGATAAAGGTACATAGAAGAGCAGCCAAAATGATAAAAGGAATTGAAGGATGACTCTACGAGGAGAGTCTTAAAAGGTTAGGGCTCTTAAGCTTGAAAAAGAGACAGCCGAGGTGAGATACTATAGAGGTCCATAAAATAATGAATGGAATGGAATGGGTAAGCGTAATTGATTGTTTATTCCCTCAAAAGTAGAAAGACTAGGTGAATGCAATGAAGCTACAAAGTAGCACATTTAAGACTAATAGGAGAATTTTTTTTTTACTCAACACGTAATCAAACTCTGAAATTTGTTGCGAGAGGATGTAGTAAAAGCTATTAGTGTAGCTGGGTTTCAAAGCAGTTTGAACAAATTCCCAGAGAAAAAGTCCATAAACCATTCTTAAAGTGGACTGAGAAAATCCACTACTTACTCCTAGGATACTGGGCTTGATGGACCTTTGGTCTGACCAAGTATGTGATAGCTTATGTTCTTACGTGATTATTTAACATGGCAGTTCAAATTCAGTAGAAATATCATGTAGATTAGCATATACTGTAGCAGCAGAGCGCAGACAAACCAATGATACCAGGAGTCTGTTCAGAAGGTCCAAATCATTTATTTGTGCACAAGTCTCAAGCAGAATCAAATTCAAAATGGCTGAGCAATGGTTTCTAGCAAAACAACAACTTTTATAGACTTCTTCTCCATTCTAGACATAGGAAAACATTTCATTGGTCCCGGTACCCTCCCGTACATCTTCTATTGGTTCCGGTACCGATATGGCTATCCAATGATGTTCTTTGACTGGGCTTAGCACCTGCTTACCCCCTTCTAGTCCCAATTACAATGGTCAGTTCACCAACTTAGATACTTTTCTCTTCCAAGGCCATTTAACTAGTTAGCACATGTGGGAAAGCAGGGCACTGTAACCTTTCTTTCAGCAGATTTAATTAATTCCATAGCAGCTGTACTCTCTTATCAGTAGCAATTAAACTTATTTTTCTATATTTTTCTGAGTTTCGATTCTGCTCAGCTAAGCTGATTATGTCAGAGCGCAGTTTCAGTTCTATAATAGCAGCATTCTGGGGGATGTGCAATTCCTATGGGCCTCTCCACAGGCTTCATTTACAGGTCAAGCTAGTTAGGCCTGTCTGCTTATTTCAGACACCATGGATCATAGGCCTTCGCCTACCACATTCCCCCCTTTGATTAATCTCACCCTATTACTTAATAAGGTGTGAGAGTTAAATCACTTAATTGGATTATACTGGGGTTGGGTTACGACCATATATAGTGGGCTGAGGATGCCATAAGGCCATAATCTTAGTTGCGGTTTTCCGCTCTACGGTGTTTTCAATAATACTGTTTACAGAACGCATACAACATGGAATTATACATGGCAATAATAAAAACACAGCAATTATTATTAATATGAGCATAAGGAAAGTAGTAAGTCCTCCTAAACCTGAGAAAATAGAGGCGAACCAATTAGGGATCTTAAGACCATGCCAAGTCTGTACTGGCACGTAAGCTTGTTTTCGCATATTTTCAGCAATCTCTTCAACTACTTGGCCTTTATCATCTATCTTCAAACAACAATTGGTTAAATTCAACTTACCACATACTCCTCCTTCAGCTGCCAACAAATAGTCTAGTGCTAAGCGATTCTGATATATGGCAGTGCGCATTTGTGTGCTCTGTCTAGCTAAAAGTGTGAGTGCTTGGCTAGTCTCATTAGTTATTAATTCAACCACTGCTTGTAGGCGTATAATACGATTAATCATATATACAGGGGTCCGATAGCCCCACATACCATCATCATTCCATGTGGCCGGTCCATAATAGGCAATGATTCGCTCGGGTGGCCAATCATCACCCTCCCATTTCTCCCACTTGCCTATCTGCAAAGCTGCTCTCTTCTGTCTCTTAGTGTATACTGGGTATCCTAATTGCTCTCCATGTTCAGTGGGTAACAAAAAGAAAGAAGGTCTAATGGTCCCCAAAACACACGCCCCTCCCCAGTGTATAGGGAGTCTGGCATATGCTCGAGTTCCACAAATCCAATACAAGCTGGGTGGGGCTTGCCAGGCATGAGGCCGGGCAAGATTAGTCCATAAGTCGGCGAGCTCAGGGAATTTTGCTAATGGATTAGGGGGTTCAGATGCATTAACCCCTGACCACCAGGACGTCTGTTTGGTGGTGTCATTATAGAACTTTTGGCTGAGACAGACCAGCTGTCCCACCTGCAGATTGAACTGAGGCCCAGTTTGGGCATAACAGAGATGTCCAACTATTGGGTGTGCCAATACCCATTCGCTTGTAGTCTTATGTAATTCAGTATGATTGTAAGTCATAGAATAATTCAATTCTTGGGCTTCCCATGGCCACTGGTCACCCATTTGTGTCCCACCACAAAAGTAACAATCTGAAATGTGTAAGCTGGAGACTACTGCTCCCGCTAATTCTAGAAACAAATTCTGGGAAGGGTGAGGGATATCAAACTTGTTTATATGCATAGTCTCATAAAAAGTGTTATGTATATGGTATCGTGATGATCTATGGGCTTGGGTGTTCAATCTTATATACACAATGGTTCCGGGATCTGACCCAGAACCCGCAATTCTGAGTCCAAATTTATATCCCTGTTTCCATGCACTGGGATTCATTATAACAAGTTCTAACGGATTACAGGCACCTTTTTTACATTTTGCTATATCCTTGACATATGGCTTGTTTAAGGCAGCCATTCGATTGTCTCTGGAATTTTCTACCATACCAGTTTTCCATGTGGCATAGAAAACACATTCCCATTTCGGGCAATAGTAATCTGCAATTGGGGCTATACTATATTCATTGGCTAGAACTCTTTTACCTGTACACTCTCCCCATCCCGTGGTCCCCTCTGGACACATATATTTGTCATTATGCGAGTAAGTTTTTTCCCAATTGGCACATTTAGAACGACTATCTCTGTTGATGGCATCACAAGCATCAAAATACAAAACAGCACCTTTTGTAGGAACAGTGAGTGGGGGTGTGGCATTGAGCAAAGCCCCATCTGCATCATTCCATCGTATCTCCAAAGTATAATAGGATGGATTCTGATGTGGGTTAAAGCATACTTTAGTATTACCTTTGGTACAAACATTCAGTTCGGTGGTGTTATAAATACACCGGGTCACTTTACCAGTACAGGTATAGTATGAATGATAGAGCAAAGTCTGCGTTACTTTCATTCCAGTCCGAGTGGAAGTGATGCAAGAAGTACATGGAGGCAAGGCATAAGTCAGTTCAAGGCCCCCTAGACAAGCAACCAGGACAAAGTAAAAACAAAGATGCATGTTGATTGGAGTTCTTCTGAATCCTCACTTGAAGATCTTGACCTCGACGTCCTCTTCTTGGCACAACGCCGTCCCGTTCGCTAATGAAGCAATTCAACGGGTGTTGAGTGTTGATTGAAGATCCTCACAATGTCCGTCGTATGCCAACTAACTTATCAACTACGGTTGGCTCTGGATATTATTAATCAATATAGTATCAATCAGTGTACAAGATTGCACACATAAGGTTTGTTTGAACAAATCTTGATGTATTGGAAACAGCAATCCTCTTCGAAAGACTTGTCTATCGCAAGGCACTGCGGTTGTTGGAGTGATCCCAAAAAGAATCTAGGTTGCTGGTTGCCGTCTCAGGGTGAGTCGCAAAGGTACATCAGGATGTTGTACTGCTGTCCACTGCTCGGAATCTGTAACGGCTGCTGGCTTGACTCTGCTGTGATGGACCCAGGAATCGATCTCTGCTACCTTTACTGCAGTTGGGGTAGACAGGATGACGGTGTATGGTCCCTTCCAATGAGGTTCCAGCGGTGTCTTCTTCCAATCTTTGATCCACACCGAGGTACCAGGCTTGTAGGGATGTAGGGGTTCCGTCAGATTGATGGGCAACTGGTCTTGGATCCACGCATGAAGAGTCTGTAGAACAAAACTAAGAACTAGAAGTTCTTGTCTGGTTATTTCTGAACCAATCTGAGCTAAACTTCCTTTAATTCCCTGCACTATTGGTGGGGGTCTGCCCTACACTACCTCAAAAGGGGAAAATCCTGTTGATTTCACAGGAGCTGAGCGTATTCTGAGCAAAGCTATTGGGAGTACTTGGGGCCACTTGAGGCGAGTCTCCTGACAAAGCTTGGACATTTGGGCTTTCAAGGTACGATTCATTCGCTCAACTTTCCCTGAACTCTGAGGTCTGTATGTAGTGTGTAGCTTCCATTGTATCTGCAGGGCATTTGCTAACTGCTGAGTAATCTGAGAAACAAATGAGGGCCCATTGTCTGACCCTATTACTGCTGGAATTCCAAATCTGGGAATAATTTCTCTCAGCAACACTTTGGTAACTTCTCTGGCTTTTTCAGTCCTGGTGGGATAAGCCTCTACCCACCCAGAGAAGGTACAAACTAACACTAACAAGTAGCGGTATCCACTGGCTTTTGGCATTTCAGTAAAGTCAATTTGCAGGTGGTGCATGGGGGTTACACCTCTTGACTGAACTCGGGGTGGTGGCGTGGGACCCTGTTTGGCATTGTTCTTGGCACAAATTAGACACTGACGTGCTACTGAGGCTGATAGGGCTCCCAACAAGGCGATGCAAAAATGTGGCTTGAGTGCTTTTTCCATAGCACTTTTTCCATAATGTGTGGCTTGGTGGAAAGCCTTGACAAAGGCTGGTCCCAATAATTCAGGGATTACTATTCGTCCTGGGGGTTGGCTGCCCTCGGCAGGTGGCAGCTCAATCCACCCATCTTTCAGCACTCCCTCTTCCTTGTTACAGTAATAATCCAATTCATTGGTGGTATATCGTGGGGTCCATGAATTAAGGGGTACTGGAAATAATGCTGCCTGCATTGGCATAGCTTGCGATGAAATTTGGCCTGTCATGGCTGCTTTTCGCGCTGAGGAATCAGCGAATCTGTTTCCTTGGGCAACATCTCCTTTACCTGCTTGGTGTCCTCGGCAGTGCATGACGGCTACACGTGTTGGGGCCCATACTGCATCTAGTAACATCAATATTTCTGGGCCATATTTGATCGATTTTCCTCCTGACGTGATGAGCCCTCGTTCTTTGTATAGAGCTCCATGTGCATGCAAAGTGGTGAAGGCATATTTAGAGTCCGTGTACACATTTAACAAGAGTTTTGCACCTAATACTAATGCTCGGGTAAGTGCAATCAATTCTGCTTTCTGGGCTGATGTGCCTGATGCCAGGGCTGATGATTCAATTACTTCATCCCGGGTGACTACTGCATACCCGGCACAACGTCGTCCATCAAGGATGAGACTACTTCCATCTACAAAATAAGTCTGATCAGGATTCTCTAGGGGCACATCTGTCAAATCAGGTCGACTTGAGAATACAGTATCCATAACTTCTATACAGTCATGCTCTGGGAGTTCTTCGCTGACAGGTATCAATGTGGCTGGGTTCAAGGCATGGCTCACTTCCAATTGTATCTGTGGGTTTTCACATAGCATACTCTGATATTTCAACATTCGGGAATTGGTGAGCCAATGATTCGCTTTCTGTTCCATGAGGGCAAGTACGGCATGTGGCACAGTGACTCGTAGATTCTGTCCTAAGGTGAGTTTATCTGCTTCACTCACTAACAATGCTGTAGCTGCAACTGCTCTCAAGCAAGGTGGCCATCCTTTGGCCAGTGTCCAATTGTTTCGATAGGTATGCTACAGGCCGCTCCCAATGTCCTAATTTCTGAGTCAACATGCCTAAGGCGTTCCCTTGCACCTCATGCACGAATAGATGAAAAGGCTTGTGAACATCTGGTAATCCAAGTGCTGGTGATGACTTCAATTCTTCCTTTAACATCTTGAAGGCTTCATCCTGCTCAGGTCCCCAATCTAGTGGCGACTTTTCTTCTCCTTTGGTGGCATCATATAGTGGTTTGGCAATTTGAGCAAAGTTGGGAATCCAGATTCGGCAATATCCTGCTGCTCCCAGAAAGGCTCTGACTTGCTTTCTGGTAGTTGGGGTTGGGATTCTGCACACAGCTTCTTTTCTTTCTCTCCCTAATTGTCGGCTTCCTTTAGTCAAGCGAAAGCCCAAGTATTTCACTTCTTTTTGGCATAGCTGTGCTTTTCCTCTGAAAACTTTGTATCCAGCTTCATCCAGTAGCTGCAAGAGGTCTTTGGTGGCTTGTATACATTCACTTTCTGATACAGCAGCTATCAGCAGATCGTCCACATATTGGAGAAGTACTCTCTTCCCCGGGGCCACTGGATAGCTTAAAAGGTCTTGGTTCAGTGCAGCACTGAAGATGGTAGGTGAATTCTTGAATCCTTGGGGTAATCGTGTCCAAGTGAGTTGGCCCCGTCTTCCAGAGACAGGGTCCTGCCATTCAAAGGCAAACAGTAATTGACTAATTGGGGCTAATCTTATGCAAAAGAACGCATCTTTTAAGTCCAAAACAGTAAAATGGGTAGCTTCAGCAGGAATCAATCCTAAGAGTGTGTAGGGATTTGGCACAACTGGATGTATGGTCTCAACTGCTTCATTCACTCTCCTTAGGTCCTGTACTGGACGGTAGTCACCTGTTCCAGGCTTCTTTACTGGCAGGAGTGGAGTGTTCCATGGTGACTGACATACTTTTAGTAGGCCATACTCGAGTAATCTTAACAAGTGGCGGTGAATGCCTTCAATTGCTGCTCTTGGGAGGGGGTATTGCTTGACATGTACTGGTGTAGCACTAGGTTTGAGATTCCCAATTATTGGAGCTATATGTTTGGCTAGGCCTGGGGGATTGCCTTCTGCCCATACTCCAGGCGGGGCATCAATGCTTTTCAGAGTATGTTCAAAATAAGTGTCCTGGGCAGATTCATTACTATAATATCTCCATTCTTCTTCTCGAGGAACAGTAAGCAGCATTAATCCAGCAGGTTTCGTCTGAGAATTCACTGTCATTTGCATCTCTCCTTTCTCAGTAAAGGATATTTGGGCCTGCAATTTGGCTAACATATCTCGTCCCAGTAATGGCACTGGGCACTCGGGCATATAGAGAAATTGATGTGTTATTTGCTGTCCTCCCAGGGTGCATATACGGTTCTGAAGAAAAGACTTTGTGGCTTTGGCACCAGTTGCTCCCACAATGGTGACTGCTCTTGCGGAAAATGGGGCGATTTGTTTGTCTACTACAGAATGTTCTGCTCCAGTATCAACCATAAAGTCCATAACTTGGTCTCCTATTTGTATGCTGACCATAGACTCCTGGAGACCTAAAGTTAATTCAGAGCCCGGTCTGTCCTAATCTGCTTCATCTACGTCGTAGGTTGCGGCGGCCACTGCTTGTATAGCCTCTCCTCTTTCTCGTTGGAACTGTTCTCGATTGGCCCCTCCGTGGTTCCGGGGTCGGCCCCTTCCTCTTTCTCTCCATTGAGCATTATTTTCGTCATCCTGAGGGGCGTTTTCGAGTTCCGGGCATGTATCTCTCCAATGTCCTTCCTCTTTGCAATAAGCGCATTGGTTCACGCCTAGTTGGGGCCAGCTATCTCCTCGGCCCCGCCCTCTTCCTCTGCTCCTTCGACTAGGGAAACCTCCCCTTTTCTGTTCAACTATGGCCGCAGCCAAAAAAATCAGCTTTCTTCTTCATCTTTCGATCACATTCTTTCTGCCTTTCATTATCACGATTCACATACACTTTATGAGCGACTTCCAGTAACTGAGTTGCATTCATGCCCGCAAACCCTTCTAGTTTCTGTAGTTTACGTCTAATGTCTGGTTGAGACTGATTTACAAAAGCAGAATTCACCATGCATAAGCTTCCTGGTGCATCTGGATCATAGGGAGTATACATTCTATACGCTTCAGTCAATCTTTCATAAAACACTGCTGGGCTTTCATCTATGCCCTGGTTAACTTCGGTCACTTTAGAAAGATTCATAGCTTTCTGGCCCCCCCTTTTCAGACCTTGCATAAGGCCTTGGCGAAACCGTGATAAAGATTTGGATCCCCTCTCTGTATTCGGATCCCACTGGGGGTCTTCATTTGGGAATTCTCTTTGGGCTACTTCTCGATTGTCTATCCCTTGTGCATCTCCCGGTGCTAAAGGATTATCTGTCAGGCAGTCGACAGCTGCTCGCTTTATTCGTGTCCGCTCCTCAGTAGTGAATAAGGTAGACAGGAGCTGACGGCAATCTGCCCAAGTGGGTTGGTGGGTTTCCATAATAGTATGCATTAATTCTGTTAGTTCCTGGGGCTTGTTGGTATAGGAAGCGTAATGTGACTTCCAGTTTAACAAATCAGTAGTGGAGAAGGGCACATATACTAAACTTAGGGGTCCTGCCACCACCTGATTATCTTCATCTCTTACGGGCACTCCCGGGACTTGCCGCAAAGGCATCATTTTTGCAGTAGAAGTCTTTCTGGATCTGAGGGAGATTTTAGAAACTCTCCTGGTAGGGGCCTTCTTCTTGCTATCCGTGCGCTTAGTCTGGGACGCTTTACTTTTAACTGATGAGCTCACACTGACAGTCGTCTTTATACTGTCAGTATCACTCTGGGAAGACCCTTCCTCTTGCTCTTCTGCCTCTGACTCAACTTTCTCCTCAGTCTCAGTTGATTCATCCTCCTCATCTGAAGTAAGCTTATCTGTCTGCTCTTCAGGTGATGGTTCTGGGGTTGGGTCCCGCTCCCGCTGTCTCTGTGGCTCTGGGACGGGACGCGGTGGCACCCTTACTGGACGCTGGGCTCGGGGCTGTCGAGTTATCACTTCTGGGGACTCGGGCTCTGCAAGGACGGGTTTCCGTCTGGATTTCTCACCTGTCCCTGTCTTTTTAGTCTGATCTACTTTCTGCGTTTGATCTGTTCTTGCTAACATTATTCTGCACTGTTCCTCATAACAGCGCTTCGCCCAGGAGGGTGGGCTCTCACAAATACTCAACCAGGAATCTATATAGGGGTACTGATCGGGGTGCGCTACTCGCACTTTCTGGTGAACTGACTGAATAATTCCTATGGTAAAGGTTCCCTCTCGGGGCCACGCAGGGTCTAAGTCGGGCCACTCCCTAGTACATAAAATCTGCAATCGTGTCTCAGTCATTTTAATTCCATAATCTCCTGAATACCCTTCCTTAAAATGTGTGATAATACATTCTAATGGAGTGTTCCTAGTAGACCCCGCCCCTCCCATATCGATGTGTGCACGCAACAACAAACAGAAGGGAGAAGGAGGGCGGACCGTGGGTAAGGGGTCCTCACGGCCCTAGAAACATATAAGGGAAACGAATAACAAGACAAGACGATGGTCGCTTCCTCCTTTTTATGACCTGGATGCGGTCGCCAGGCCAGGAAATGCGTTACTCAGGAGTCCGCCTTCGCTTGGTCCGTGCTGCCAGACCTCTCATTCACACTTCATTCACACAATCATGCTAGCAACGTATCCCAAAAACACAGCCCAATCCTGTCTATTCTGACTAGGCCATGTTCAAATTCCAAAATACAAGAAGATGGTAGTTTCGCCCCGCGAATACTCATGCAGGGGTAGTCGGACCGTCTTGAGAGGTGATCAAGCTCTCTTTTCCAAGTTCCAAGTTCCAAGTTCAAGATTCAAGATTCAAGTGGCAGTACTGCTCTGACTCATCTGTCTAGACATACCAAATCAAAACTCTACTCACCGGATCCGGTCCTCAAAGTTCCCAAGCAAGCGTATGAGTTGGACCTCGGACTCCCCTCACTTGGGTTTGAGGTGTTGGTTCCAGCCGGGCCCGGCACCCGCCGAGGTCCGGCCAGCTCCCTCTGATGCAAGGGACCGGTGGCGCCAGGGATCGAGCCCCCATCGGAAGGGCACGATCCCGGCAGGACCAAACCTGTAGAGGCGGAAAGTCGTGGTATATTGCCCTATATACCCTCTACTACCACACCTTCCCGGCCAACGCACCAAGAATATGTAGCAGCAGAGCGCAGACAAACCAATGATACCAGGAGTCTGTTCAGAAGGTCCAAATCATTTATTTGTGCACAAGTCTCAAGCAGAATCAAATTCAAAATGGCTGAGCAATGGTTTCTAGCAAAACAACAACTTTTATAGACTTCTTCTCCATTCTAGACATAGGAAAACATTTCATTGGTCCCGGTACCCTCCCGTACACCTTCTATTGGTTCCGGTACCGATATGTCTATCCAATGATGTTCTTTGACTGGGCTTAGCACCTGCTTACCCCCCTTCTAGTCCCAATTACAATGGTCAGTTCACCAACTTAGATACTTTTCTCTTCCAAGGCCATTTAACTAGTTAGCACATGTGGGAAAGCAGGGCACTGTAACCTTTCTTTCAGCAGATTTAATTAATTCCATAGCAGCTGTACTCTCTTATCAGTAGCAATTAAACTTATTTTTCTATATTTTTCTGAGTTTCGATTCTGCTCAGCTAAGCTGATTATGTCAGAGCGCAGTTTCAGTTCTATAATAGCAGCATTCTGGGGGATGTGCAATTCCTATGGGCCTCTCCACAGGCTTCATTTACAGGTCAAGCTAGTTAGGCCTGTCTGCTTATTTCAGACACCATGGATCATATGTAACATGGCAGTTCAAATTCAGTAGAAATATCATGTAGATTAGCATATACAGTATTATGATGTCATCTTATATATATATTTTTTTTTTCTTAGCCTTTGTATTAGTTTTCCAGTGCAACACACAAAACATGCAGGTGCAATCAAGTATAACTTCAAAACATTGCCACGATTGACAGAGGTTCCTCAGCAGTCTGACACTCAGTTATACCAATGCTTTTTATCTATAGGGCACCCTATCTGAACATTCAGCATTCTGTAAATGGTACAACCCTTTGGAAAGGCAAACATCAAAGCTATGGAATAGCCTGAAGTTACAACAGAAGTGCTGTAAAGTGGTTAGAAAGAGCCCCAAACTATAAGAGCCCTAGCTCACATGGAGCGCCCAATTTTAGGCTCAGACTGTTAACATCCCTCCACCATGACCTGACAAACGGCAAGAATCAATTGATAAGGGAGCCAGACTTAACACCACAATGGCTAATAACAGGAAGAACACTTCTGCTTCCAAAGGGAAATCCAAGTAATGGCTCCAAAAATTACAGACCAATGAGCTGTTTATAGCTATAGATGCCGACAGAATACATTGGGCCCGATATTGAAAGGAATTAACACCGTTATCAGATCTGCTAATCATGTTAATCCCTTTGGATAGAATATTCTATGGCACTAACACCTTTTTACTAAACGTGGGGAGCAATTAAACGTAATGTTATCCGCACTTTCTGATTTTGATAATCAGATGTTAAAGGTGGAAAAGATGGCAAGTGACACAGAGAATTCCTTGCACAACATGGTATCAGAACGCGTGGCCTTGAAAGCCACAGTAACTAAATACGATGATAAATCAATGAGCTTGAAAATTGATCTTATTGCATTAATTTATGCTTTGTTGGCCTACCTGAATCAGTTACTGAAGATACGTTGGTGGATTTTTGGAGAGGTGGCCTCCCACAGAACTGGCACTGGTTGGCATGTTGAGTAACCTGCGAATAGAGGGTGTGCACCAGCTGGGTCAGGCATGAGATGCTGCTGGTTCACCTCTCATTGCCTTAGTGAGGATATTGAACTTTGCACATAAAATGGAGATACTATTGAAAGAGAATGGGTCTGAAATATCAGAACTGATAAGTGTATATTATCCAGGACTACTATTCCAGAGCCACTGCGATTAGGAGAGCTTTTGTTCCAGTTTGCAAAGATCTCACGGCGAAAAAAGGTTCACTTTACACTATCCAGCGAACCTTCATATGCAGCATGAGGGCTGATCTTATATATTCCAGATATTCCTTTCTTAGTTGCTATATCAGGTGCATCGAGTTCTCTAGGACCCACAGGGATGCTATCTTTTTTTGTACCTCCTCTTTCAAGTGAAGAGCTTTTGTTCCATCTACGCTCCCAATACATTTTTACAGAATTTTCATAAAGTTCTTTATCAGTAATGTTCTGCCTGGGGGGATCCATTGGTTTTTCCTGCTGGAGACTTTAACTCATTGGTTGATGCGACCATAGAGTGGTCCAGAGGGGGGAGATAGTCTCTCATTGTAAGGGCATGCCCTATTTTTGTAACCATTTGGATATGGTGGATGTGTAGCAAGAATTACATCCATTAGAGTGTGATTATATGCAAGTCTCAAGATCCCATGGTTCATTGTCCCGTATTGATTGTATTGTACAAGCATTGTGGAACCTGTATCTTTTGGGGAAACTGCTAGGTACTTGTGACCTAGATTGGCCACTGTTGGAAACAGGATACTGGGCTTGATGGATCTTGGTCTGACCCAGTATGGCATATCTTATGTTCTTATATTATAGTGGTATGGCAGTTATTCGTTAAAGTTTTGGCGGCTCGCATTGGTCCATTTGAAATATCAGATCACATGCCTATTTAGGTAGATCTAGAGAGGTTTGGGAAGAAGGGAGACTGTGTGGGGTATTCATGCTTCCTGGTGCACTTATATAAAAATGAACATTTTCACATTTACTGCCTCTGTTGCTGTCAGGCTTAAAATTGAATCTGCTGAAATCAGAAGCCTTGTCATTTAACTTAGACATAGACCAGTGCTGGCCATATGAATTTCCTTTGTGCAAGGCTGGTTTGAATCTTTGATACCTGGGAATTCCTATTTACCCTGATTTCTCCCAGTTCTCCAGACTTAATACAGAGCTGCTTTTTGAAGATACAGTGACTTCTGCATGTGGTTTGCAACATTGAATTGATTGGTTGAAATTCTCTCACTACTTTACCCCCATTAATGTGGAACTGTGGTTGATCAAACCCTTGATTGGAAACTGTGATGTCTGCGCACAGTGATGGATTGCCCTAGAGCTACTACTACTACTACTAATAATTTGTATAGTGCTATAAGGTGTATGTAGCACTGTACATATAGGACACAGTCCTTGCTCATCAGATCTTACAATCTAATTAAGAAAAAACACATAGCAAAACTGGAAACTAGACTATTGTAAGATACACATAAGTTGTGGACAAGAGAGTGAGGAACATCAGGATCCAAAAGCGGCTTCAAAGAGGTCGCTTTTCAGCCTGGATTTGAATAGGGCTAGAGAAGGATCCTGATGTATAGACTCAGGTAGTTTGCTCCAGGCATATGGAGCAGCAAGGTGGAATAAACGAAGTCTGGAGTTGGCAGTGGCAAAGAACATAAGAACATAAGATATGCCATACTGGGTCAGACCAAGGTCCATCAAGCCCAGTATCCTGTTTCCAACAGTGGCCAATCTAGGTCATACGTACCTAGAAGTTTCCCCAAAAGACCCAGGTTCCACAATGCTTGTATTGGGTCAAGCATTGATATTCTGGGCCCCTTTTTAATAATGGTTTATGGGCCTTTCCTCCAGGAACTTGTCCAAACCTTTTTTAAACCCAGCTACACTAACAGCCTTTACTATATCCTCCGGTAACAAATACCAGAGTTTGATTAAACGTTGCGTGAAAAAGTATTTTCTCTTATTAATCTTAAATAGTTTACCCTGTAGCTTCATTGCATGTCCCCTAGTCTTTCTATATTCTGATAATGTAAACAATCAATCTACGTTTACCCGTTCCACTCCGTTCATTAATTTATAGACTTCTATCATATCTCCGCTCAGCCGTCTCTTTTCCATGTTAAAGAGCCCTAACCTTTTTAGCCTTTCTTCATAGGGGTATCCTTCCATCCCCTTTACCATTTTGGTGGCTCTTCTCTGAACCTTTTCTAATAACGCTATATCCTTTTTAAGATACGGTGACCAGAAATGAACACAATATTCAAGGTGCGGTCGCACCATGGAACGATACAGAGGCATTATAATATCTTTTGTTTTATTTTCCATTCCTTTCCTTATGATACCTAGCATTCTATTTGCTCTCTTGGCCGCTGCTGCACACTGGGCGGAGGGTTTTAACATGTTATCCACAATAACGCCTACATTTTTTTCCTGGGTGGTGGTTCCTAATATGGAACCTTGCATCGTGAAGGGCACAGATAAAAGGGATCTGCTAGAGGAGCGGAGTTCCTGAGGAGGGGTGTAGAGTGAGATAAAAGAGTTAAGGTAGTGAGGAACTGCAAAATGAATGCACTTGTAGCTCAGTGAGAGAAGTTTGAACTGAATGCGGAAACTGATAGGGAGCCAGTGAATTGACTTGAGAAGAGGGGTTACATGAGCATAGTGACACTGGTGGACGATAAGCCATGCAGCTGAGTTTTGAACAGATTGAAGGGGAGAGAGATGATTCAGATGGAGACCAGTAAGGAGCAGGTTACAAGGCAGGAGGTGACTAGTGATTGGATAAGGGTTTTAATAGAAACATAGAAACATAGAAATATGACGACAGAAAAAGACCACATGGCCTATCTAGTCTGTCCTTCCATAACAACTACAACAGTCCCCTTTTTACCTTTAGAGATTCTCTGTGTTTGTCCCATGCTTTTTTGAATTCAGTTACTGTCCTCATCTCTACCACCTCCACTGGGAGACTATTCCACGGATCCACTACTCTTTCTGTAAAGAAATATTTCCGCATATCACTCCTGAATCTATCTCCCTTCACCCTCATCCCATGTGCCCTCGTAGCAGAACTTGCTATCAATTGAAAGAGGCTCTCTCCCTGAACATTTATGCCACGGAGGTATTTAAAAATCTCAATCATATCACCTCTATCCCGCCTTTCCTCTAAGGTGTACATATTAAGATCCTTCAGTCTGTCCTCATATGCTTTATAATGAAGACCACTAATCATTTTAGTAGCCACCCTCTGCACCGACTCCATCCTGTTCACATCCTTTTGAAGGTGCAGTCTCCAGAATTGCACACTATACTCCAAATAAGGTCGCACCAAAGACTTATACAGAGGCATTATCACCTCCTTTTTTCTGCTAGCCATTCCTCTCCGTATGCACCCAAGCATCCTTCTAGCTTTTGCCGTCGCCTTTTCTACCTGTTTAGCTACTTTAAGATCATCAGACACAACCACGCCTAGGTCCCGCTCTTCTTTAGTGGACAAAAGTACTTCACCTCCTATACTATATTGCTCCCTTGGATTGCTGCAGCCCAAATGCATGACCTTACATTTTTTAACATTAAATCCCAGCTGCCAAATTCTAGACCATTCTTCAAGCTTAGCTAGATCCCTCCTCATGTTATCTACACCTTCCTGGGTGTCTACTCTATTGCAGATTTTGGTATCATCTGCAAAGAGGCAAACCTTACCCGACAGCCCTTCCGCTATATCACTAACAAAGATGTTAAAAAGAATCAGACCAAGGACAGATCCCTGGGACACACCACTGGTAACATCCTTCTCCTCAGAGTGAGCTCCATTTACTTGTACTGTTTGTCGCCTCCCACCCAACCAATTTCTAACCCAAGCAGTAACTTTAGGGTCCATCCCTAGGGTGCTCAGTTTGTTTATAAGTCGCCTGTCAAAGGAACAGTGTCAAAGGCTTTACTGAAATCTAAATACACCACATCTAGGGCTCTCCCTCAGTCCAACTCCCTGGTCACCCAGTCAAAGAAATCAATCAGATTTGTCTGACAAGACCTGCCTCTGGTGAATCCATGCTGCCTCGGATCCTGTAATCCGCTGGACTCCAGAAACCGCACTATTTTCTCTTTCAGCAGCGTTTCCAATAATTTACTCACCACCGAAGTTAAACTAACCGGCCTGTAGTTTTCAACCACATCCTTACTTCCGCTTTTGTGTAAAGGCACCACATGAGCCTCTCTCCAATCCTTTGGCACCACCCCCGACTCCAACGAGGCATTGAAAAGGTCAGTCAGTGGAGCTGCTAGAACATCCCCAAGTTCCCTCGGTATTCTTGGGTGTATCCCATCCGGTCCCATCGTTTTGTCTACTTTAAGTTGAGATAGTTTCTCACGAACACAGTCTTTTGAAAATTGTTCAAGATGTCCTTTGCTTCTGTTCCTATTTGTGGGTGTTTTCTGAGGTCCTGCTCCTGGTTCTTCATCTGTGAACACAGAACAAAATATTTGTTAAGCAATTCCGCTTTATCCTTATCAGCTTCTACATATTCCTCCCCTGCACCCTTGAGTCTGACAATACCACTCTTGCCCTTCTTCTTCTCACTAATATATCTGAAAAATGTCTTATCCCCCCATTTTATTGCATTGGCTATTTCCTCCTCCTTTTGAATCTTTGCCTTCTTGACTACTTTGCTAGCGTGAGTAGAAAGGAATGGATGAATTTTGCTCATGTTATAGAGAAAGAAGCACAGGTTTTAGCTAACTGTTGGATATGCCCAAAGAAAGAGAGAGTAGAGTCAAAGATGACCCCAAGGTTGCTAGGTGAGAAAACGGGTAGGAATGTAGTGTCATCCACAGAAATAGAGAAGGGAGGAAGGGTGGAGGTGGGCTTAAGGGGAAAGAGAAGGAGCTCAGTTTTGACCATGTTTCATTTTCAGATGGCAGTGAGACATCAAGGCAGCAATGTCGGATAAGAGGCAGAGATCCAGGCCTGAATTCCTGGAGAGATTTCAGGCACAGAGAGGTAGATCTGAGATTTGTCAGCATAAAGATGGTACTGAAAACCATGGGAGGAAATAAATGCACTAAGGGACTGAGTGTAGAGAGAAAAAAGTAGAGGTCCCAAGACAGAGCTCTGAGGTACACCAACTGAAAGTGGGATGGCAGTAGAGGAGGATCCAACAGAACATAAGAACATAAGATATGCCATACTGGGTCAGACCAAGGTCTATCAAACCCAGTATCCTGTTTCCAACAGTGGCCAATCTAGGTCATACGTACCTAGCAGTTTCCCCAAAAGACACAGGTTCCACAAGGCTTGTATTGGGTCAAGCATTGATATCCTGGGTCCCTTTTTAATAATGGTTTATGAACCTTTCTTCCAGGAACTTGTCCAAACCTTTTTTAAACCCAGCTACACTAACAGCCTTTACTACATCCTCCAGTAACAAATTCCAGAGTGTGCTGAGAGAGATAAGAAGAAAACCAGGTCAGAACAGAGCCCCTAAATCCAAGTGAGGACAGGGTATCGAGGAGAAAGTGGTGATCAACAGTGTCAAGCATTAAAGTGCCATAAGACAGGCATAATCTGTTTAAAAAGACCATGCTTAGTGATGTGGATAACAAGAAGCTGAAGCAAAATTGTTTGGATTATGTTTTCTATGTGTCTATGGGAGGATGCACAGCTGAAATTGCTATCTTAATTGCTATGGGGTTGAAATATCAGGTGGATGAAGTTCTCTAGAACCCACAGGGATGCTATCTTTTTTGCACCTTGCTCTTTCAGGCCTCTCTGACCTCACCTTTAAACCATGCTGGTAGTTTTTTGGACTTCCTTCCACGTTTCTTAAAGCATGGAATACAGCTGGTCTGTGCTTCCAAGATAGTATTTTTAAACAACACCCAAGCTTGATGTACATCTTTAACCTTTTGCAACTGCTCCTTTTAGTTTTTTCTGAACTATTTTCCTCATTTTATCATAGTCTCCCTTTTGAAAGTTAAAAGGTAGTACTGTGGATTTCCTTACTGTCCTTCCTTCATTTATTAAATCAGAGGCGATCATGCTATGATCACTATTGCCAAGTGGTCCCAACACCTTTATCTCTTGCACCAAATCTTGTGTTCCACTAAGGACTAGGTCCAAAATGGCTTCCCCTTTGGTCGGTTCATGAACCAGCTGCTCCAAGAAGCAGTCATTTATTTCATCTAGAAACTTTATCTCCCTAGCATTTCCTGCCATGACACTGACCCAGTCGATACCGGGGTAATTGAAATCACCCATTATTATTACTGTGTTGTAACTTTTGTTAGCTTTCCTGATTTCTTTGAGCATTTCATCATCCATTCATTCTGGCCAGGAGGTTGATAGTACATCACCACTGCCATTGCCTTCCCCTTCCCCTTTTTACATGGAATTTAAATTCATAGAGATTCTACAGTGAATTGTAACTCAATGCCCTCTCTAACATAGAGCGCAACCCCTCTACCAATTTTATCTGCTCTATCATTACGATATAGTTTGTATCCAGGTATCATAGTGTCCCACTGGTTGTCCTCCTTCCACCATGTCTCTGAGATACCAATCATATCTAATCTCTCATTTAGTGCTACTCCTTTGTTAATGATCTGTGGGAACGTAGATTTTCTTGCTGGCGTCGATAGTCCCCTTTTTGATAAGTGGTTGAGATCTGGAGCTGACATGCTTGGGAGATCTGATCTCGGAGGAGAGTTTTCATAGGTCCTTTTAAGACTTGCCAGAGAAATTTTCTCTCCCTTACAAGGAATTTTTTGTCTACTTGGAGGTGCGACACTATCTTCTAGCATTGGGAGGGCTAAATTTAGTGAGGACAAGAATGAAGTGTTGGACATCTGTTGCTGCTTGAATGTAGAGAGCCAGATTAAGTTGTTTGTCTTCCATTGAAGTCTACAACAGCTGGGACATAGCTTAGATTTTATTAAATTAGCTAACCAATGGAATGCTGAGTTGAAGTTCGATATATCTATGGAATTACTTAAGATAATTTTAAGAGAATTAAGGAAAAAAATAGGATGAACCACATCCTATGCATCTGACTAGCTCAGTGCAAGAGCCCCATCCCCTCCATGAATCTATCTACCTCAGTGCAAGCTCTGAGTCAATTCTCAGTGCCCTCTGCTTCTTCTTATGGGGCAGGAAATCAGCATAGGAGTGAGCAACAACCTGGGACTGCTTGCTTTCCCCTTTGAAAGAAGGAGTTAGCCATATTAGGGATAATTTTATAAAAAGCCACCCAGATTTATGCACAAACAGTGCACGTAAATCTAGATATTTCAGTCATATACACATGTTCATGATGTGGATGTGATTCTGTAAATGCACACATTGGGCTGATCACATGTGCCTACACTGCGGGCATGCACAAGGGCGGAGTTTAGGAGGAGTGCAAAATTATGCACGTAAATTATAAAATACTATAATTTATGTACATTCTTGAAAAACCTAGATATGGGCGTTTACACTTGCCAAAGGGATGGCGTGAATGCTCATACCTTTAAATTAAAGCATGTTTTCGAGCACTACACCTTTATTTTATAAAGACAAGTACCCATGTACTTGACTTTATAAAATAGGCATGAAATGTGTGCATAACAACGTATGTCGATTTAGCTGCAAGTTATAAAGTTACCCTCACTGTGGGTGGACTTCCGGTGGCGCATGAGTGAGTGAGGACGTGTTCGCTGCTCGCTCCGGGGCCGACTCAGCTTTACCCTTATTCTTAGCTATTTATACCCGCACACAGCGTGAGACAAGGTTCTGCATCACGGTATTATTATAGCAGACCACCGTGGCAGCGAAATCGCAGCGAAAAATGCCTCCACCACCGAAGAAGGAGCGGGAGAAGTCTTCCCGCGCTGGAAACGTTAACCCGGCCTCCCCGGGGGCGGAAAGCGTGGATTCGGCCGCAGATGACATGGCGAAGGAGGTAGTAAAACTTCTCGACCCAAAGTTTGATCGCATACTTACCAAGCTGGATTCTGTGAGTTCGGCGCTGGCGGAAATGGGACAAAGAATAGAGGAGGTGGAACGCCGGGTCTCCACGCTGGAAGACGATGGGAATAGCAGGGTCAGAGAACACGAGGCACAGCGTGCACAGCTTGCAGCCTTAGCAGAGAAGATTGAGGACCTTGAGAACCGTTCCCGGAGGAACAATATACGGATTGTGGGGATCCCGGTAACAACTACTGATGTTCAGCTTCTGCCCCTGGTCGAATCATGGCTGCCTAAGACTTTGGGCTTGGACGAATTAGTAGGCCAGCTGAAAGTAGAGCGAGTGCACAGATTGGGGCTGAGACTGGAATCACGCCCGCGGCCGCGGGTGGTGATAGCGAAAATTTTGAATTTCCAGCATAAGATGCAGCTCCTCCAGGCTTTCCGACAAAAGCGAGAGGTACAATTTGAAAACCAACAACTTCTGCTATTCCAAGATTACTCTGCAGCTGTTGCGGCTAAGCGTAAGGAGTTCGCGCCGATCTGCTCTGCATTGTTTCGGAGAAAAATGCGGTTTACGTTAGCCTTTCCTGCTACCCTGCGTGTATCTTACTCTGGCGTCAGTCATGCTTTTACTGTGGTACAGAAGGCTCAATCGTTTCTGGACACTTTGATCGCTGGATCAGCTGAGTCATCAGTTCGGGAGGAGAGCGGCTGAGGCCCGGACCTAAAACACTTCCCGGGGGGGTCTGGCTATTTCTCACCTGGATGAGCTATAGGGCACGGCTGTCTGTAAAATACTCATATGCAGGTGCCTGTGTATTCTGTACGGGACAGTGTTCTTGGCTAAGTGCCGAAAGTCTGGGACTTTGGAGGGGGGGGGGGGGAGTTGCTTTCTTTTGTTGTGTTTGCTCATGTGTAAGTGGGAAACATGAGGCCGAATCTGGCCCTATATATTTGTGTGATGCCTGGTGGGGGGTACATTGTTGGTTGGAATGCTGTTTACTGTTTGGTGTGTGGGGTAACATGTACAGTTTACTAGTTCTTGGGAGGGGGGGGGGGCTGGGGCGGCCTTGAGGCGCCTAGCTCGAAGTCTGACCTCGACTGTAATGGTTGGGGGGATTGTTTACTTATTGGGGGTTGGGAGTAGTTAGGTATCGGGGGGGGGGGATTGTAGGGGGTGGGGGAGGGGTGGGAGGGGTGGGGGATGTGGGGAAGAGGTGGGGGCAGATGGGGGGGAGTTGGGTAAGCGACAGCACTCTTTGTTTTTTCGGGTGACTGTTAATTTCAGAAGATCTAGTGCAGCGGCGGAGGTCCTGGAGGTAAGGCTGGGTGCCTCTGGGAGAAGAGCGAGCGATTATGCTACTGGGTATGTTGATTTTGTTCTATGCCTGAGATCAAGATAATTTCTTGGAATGTGGGGGGCATAGGCTCTCCAATTAAGCGTACCAAAATTCTCCAGGAGCTCAAACGAAAGGGGGCGCACATTGCGTTACTACAGGAGACACATTTAAGTGCGGTGGAACACCGGAAATTGGCCCGGGACTGGGTAGAAGTGGCATATGGCGCTGAGTCGGGTACAAAGAAAGCGGGAGTAGTGGTGTTGGTGAAGAAGGGGATCCCCCTGATTGTAAAAGGAGTGCAGACAGACCCTCTAGGGCGGTATATTTTGATACAGGGCCAACTGTATACTGAACCCCTCTGGCTTCTTAATGTTTATGCACCCAATGTTTACGATCATGCCTTCTTTACACATTTGCTGGGGCTGATACAACATGCGGGAGGGGCAAAGGTCATTATGGCTGGGGATTTCAATTGCCCTCATGAGCCCCGTTTGGATAAGTCTTCTTCGGGGGGGGAGGGGGGGTGGTCCCGGAAAGGCATTAGCTATTTGTGCAGGGTGGGGGCCCTTGTGGATGTCTGGCGGGTTTTACATCCTGGGATGAGAGAGTACACGCACCAATCGAGGGCACATCTTACGTGGTCCCGCATTGATTACATGCTTGTTAGCGAGGGTGGATTTCCCCGGGTAGGCCGGGCGGAAATTGAACCTATTGCGGCCACAGACCATGGTATGATATGGCTTACCTGGGAATGTCAGGGATCTCGGAGAGGGGGATGGCGATTTCCGGCATACCTATGGGAGGATGAGGCCTTCCGCTCCTTCCTTGTACAACAGTGGGAGGATTATGTTCTTTTTAATGATCTCCCGGACTGCGCCCCGCTGACATTCTGGGAAGCCAGTAAGGCGGTGATGAGAGGTGCGATTATTTCATATACGGTGTCGCGCAGGAAACATCTCGATCGTAGTATTCTGGTTGCGGAGCGCGCCCTAAGTGCGTTGCAGCGTCGGGTCTGTAGGGGTAGAAAAGGGGAACTTCAGCGGGACTATATGGCGGCGCAGGCGGCGCTTAATGATTTACTTCGGCAGCGAGCGTCGTATTCGTTACACTACTACAAACACCGACTACATCTGTATGGTAATAGAGCGGGGAAGTTGCTGGCGAGGCTAGTGCGGGATCCTAGAGGTAATAGGTTTATCCCTATGCTGCGTGACCAGAATGGGATATTACAGCATCGGCCGGAGCACATAGCGCAGATATTTCGGTCCTTTTATCAGCAGCTGTACAGTGAGGAGGCCCGAGATTATGGACGAGGGGTAGCATTTCTTCAAACTCTATCTCTCCCTAGGATCTCGGTCGAGGAATTGGAGAAGCTTAATGCGCCGTTAACAGTGTCGGAGCTGCTTGCGGGTATTAAAAGGGGGAAATCTCATAAGGCTCCTGGTCCCGATGGTTTCAGTATGGAATATTACAAGCTCTTGGCCCCGCAACTGGCTCCGTCTATGGTGGTGATGTATGAGGAGGCCCGCGTCAATGGTATTTTTCCTCGGGATATGCGATGTGCGGACATCACGGTGCTCCCGAAACCTGGGAAAGATTTGTTAGATCCGGCATCCTATCGTCCTATTTCTCTTATTAATTGTGATTTGAAACTTTTGGCTTCAGTGTTGGCGTCTCGGCTTGCTCCTTTGCTACCCTCCTTGGTGGATCCTAGCCAGGTGGGGTTTGTGCAGGGGCGAGAGGCAACTCGCAATATTGCCAGATTGCTTTTGGGCATGGAACATTGCTTGCAGATGGATGAGGCTTTACTTTTGGTAAGCTTAGATGCGGAGAAAGCCTTTGATAGGGTGGCCTGGGTATATATGTGGGAGGCGCTGTCGGCATTTGGTCTGAGCGGGAATTTTGTGGGTTGGGTGCAAACCCTGTATGCCCAGCCTATGGCTCGAGTGGGCTCGAACGGGGTGTTTTCGGAGTCTTTTGTACTGGAGAGAGGTACGAGACAAGGCTGCCCGTTATCTCCGCTACTCTTTGTGTTGGCTTTGGAGCCGCTTCTATGGGCGATGCGGCAGGCCCCGGAGATTGCTGGTATCCGCTTAGGGGGGGAAGACATCAAAGTCAGTGCCTTTGCTGATGACATGTTGCTGAGTCTCACGAGGCTACCCGGGTCTTTAGAATGTGTGATGCATCTGTTACAAGAGTATGGCTCCTTCTCAGGTTTGAAAGTTAATGCTTCGAAGTCTGTCGTGCTCGATGTTGGGGGTAAAGTACGGCCTATTTGGAAAGGGCACTTTCCTTTAGTGTGGGCGGCAGGGCAAATCAAGTATCTGGGGATACAACTTCCTGATCGACCGGACCGCTTATACAGTGTCAATATCCCATGCATGCTGGCTCGCAGCTGTAACACTCTTGCAGGGTGGAAGAGTCTGCCGCTGTCGTTGAGAGGCCGGATGGCTTTGTTTGTGATGGTAGAGTTCCCTCGATGGCTATATGTGTTGCGCCTCCTCCCCATATGGGTCCTGGACAAGGATTGGAAACGTTTGGAATGTTGTTTGCGGGAGTTTCTGTGGGGAGGTCGGAGAGCGCGGATCCCTCTTCGAGCTTTAATGAGCTGGCGATTGGAGGGGGGATTGGAATTGCCCTCTTTGCGAAATTATAATTTACGCTATTTGGCGAGGCATATACGGGGACTGCTGGAGGGGGAGGGATGTGCCCCGGGTCCGCAACTGGAGGCGGCGCTGGATCCATACCATGGCCTTTATCTGTTGCATATCAGGCGATTGCCCCGGGCGCTCAAGGCGGGAGTAGGAGGGGGGTATATTGGGGCTTTGCGCGCCGCGTGGAAGGCGCTTTGTAGACGTTTTGGATGGGATTGGTGTAAGTCTCCCTTATTGCCGTTGGTGGGCAATCCAGATTTTGTCCCAGGTTATGCCCGCCCAAATATTTTTCGGCAATGGATGGAACGGGGGTTGGTGTGTCTGGGGGATCTTTATTCTGCTGATTTGAACAGCCTGGATAGCTTTCAGCAAATACAACGCCGGTTTCCTATTCGCCATCAGGACTTTTATGGGTATTTGCAAGTTCGCTCTTATTTAGCATCGCTCTCGGGGACCCCGGGGGGGGGTGTGGTCCCCTTCTACATCTCCGCGAGTTATTTTGGACCGGCTAGAGGAAAGTTCTTCAGGGGACTTGGTGGTGCGAACGGTGCTCCGCCCTAGTGGGGGCCTGGGGTTTCTTGCAGCATTAGCCCGTAGGTGGCGGGCAGATGGGGTTGAGGAACTGACGACGGATATCTTGCGGGTGGCCTTTGAGAGGATAGCGAAGGGCCCGGTGTGGGTGTATCTCCAGGAAATGCAATATAAATTTCTCTGGCGAGCGTATGCTAGTGATACGTGGGCTTACTATGCAGGTCTTCGCCCGTCCCCCCTTTGCCACTGGTGTGGGAGTGGGCCCGGGACACTACTGCACAAGTTTTGGGGTTGTCCGAGGGTGCGTGCTGTGTGGATTCGGGTGTGTAATACGATGCAGGGATGGCTAGGGGTGGGAGATGTGCTCCTTCGAGAGGTTTGTTTATTCCATAATTGGGAGCTGGGATTTGGGCACCTCTCTGGCATGCATCGAGCTTTGCTGGAGAGGGGGTTTTTGTTAGTTAAGCGGGCTTTGTTGAGACAATGGATGGATCCCTCCCCTCCCTGTTTGATGATGTGGGAGAATTCAATGGTTGAGTTGATGCGTATGGAAAAATCCACAGCTCAACAGAAGGGAGGCAAGAGTTGGGAGGGGTTTTTGGAGCTCTGGTCCCCTCTGGTGTCTGCGTTATCCCCTCAGGGTAGGGGGGGTGTGCTTAATGTTTAAGGTCTACATAATGTCTAGTGGATAACTCCAGGCCACTCCTGTGTTTGGGGGGCTCGGTGGCTCCTACCGGTCCTCTGGCTGGGCTGGGGTATGCTCCCCTCCGGTATGGTGCTACTGTAGGGCACTTGAGTAACTGTCTGCTCTCCTGCTAGGTTTTCCTGGGCCTCTGCACAAGTGTATTTGGCACTATTATACATACTATGCCTTCTTAGAGAGGGATGGGGTCTTTATTGGTGCTGTTAGGGGAGGGGGGAGGGGAGGGGGGGGAGGGGTGGACCGGTTTTATGTTTAAATGATTTGCTGTGTTTATATGAATTGCTGTGTTTGTTTGCTATCTGCCTTAGGGGTTGGGGGGTGTTATACTGTGGATTTATTCTGGTTGTCTGCAGTGTATGTGAAAAACGTTAATAAAAATGATTGCACTTAAAGTTACCCTCACTGTGACTAGTGAGGAGCAGTGGTCATCTTAGGTCATTCTCTTGGCAGCCATCTTGGGATTGGCACAAGTGAAGAAAATCATTAGCATGGACTACTAACCCACCCTCATTCTGCAGATGATCTCTGGCAGAATGGCTCACTGATAGCACTAATAACACTGGAAGCCATATTTGAGTCTATGTAAGAACACAGACAGCCCTTAACTGCACAATACCCTCTCCCCCCCAAAAAAGGGAGTCCCCAGGCCAGGACCAGCTTGTCCATTGTGCGGGAATGTTGCCAACACATGGCCCACACCTTGGGGGGCTCTGCGCCTGACTGGCTTGAGAGGGAGCAGGGGAGGCCTGAAGCTCCGACTGACCTCTGAACAGCTGTGGAGTAAAGAGTGCCATTTGCCTTATCTCCCAGTGCTGAGATAAAAAGAAGCCCGCCAGCGCACTGAGTGCCAGGAGGTTAAACGGCAGCAGATTGTTCTTTACTCCCACGGTTGTTTAGAGGTCAGCTGGGGCTTCGGGCCTCCCTGGCTGAAACCGATCAGGTTTGGGACCCATTTTGGTGTGTGTCTGGAAGGGACTGGGGACTAGAATGGAATTGGGGGTGGGGGGACTAAGAACTAGAATGGGAACGGGGGGCCAGGACTGGAAAGAGGTTGATGTTGGGGGATGGGGGACTGGGATTGGAAGGGAATGGATCTTGGGAGGGACTGGAAGAGAACTGTTACTGGGGGTTTAGGACTGACAATGGGCTGGGGAAGGTCCGTACCGAGCATGAATCGCGTCCTGTGCGACTTGCACATCGGGCACGCGCCCCCCTCACCTCCATCTAGCCACTTTCTGGACGGCGGCGGGAGAGAAGAGGCGCGCCCGATGTGTAAGTTACCGGCGTGCTAAGCAGATCTGTCCCTCCCTGCTCTGATGCTGTGTCAGAGGAGGGAGGGACCAGACCTGCTTAGCGTTCCATGAGAAAGCGTAAGGGGCGCATTTTAGCTGTCTGCCGTTGCCTGTCGCCTTTTGGAGTTTCCAGTTTAATTATTGTCTTCCTATTTCTAATTTGTGATTCCTTGTTCTGTTTGATTATGGACTATGTTTGCATGTGTAACCGAGCTGAAGTATTCTGTTCATACATTTTCCATGTGACAGTCCCACTTGTTCTCTTTCCCCAGTAGGAGATGTATTGGGTTAATATTTGCAGTGTTGCCTTTTGATAGGTAGAGTATGGTGCTTTGTGAGTTCTGGTAGTGCTGTTATAATATGGTGAGTTTGCTATGGGTTCTAAATGAACAGGGTTTATAGTACTTCCTAATGCGCCTGGCAGTTGGCACTGGAGTATAGTAATGTAGAAATCTGGTAGTCTTTTTATCCTCACTGCCCATGCAAATGGTATTGAGACACTCTTTAAGAGGCATATCTACTAAATGTTAATGCACATTCACAAATGTTAATGTGCGCTAAGTGCAGCAACGCCCATTTATTTCTATTGGTGCAGTAGCACTTAATGCACATTAATATTTAGTAAACATGCCCCTAAGTTATTGCCAGCACAAAAAAGAGGCTTGTGAAGAGCTCCTTTGAAAGCTGCCTAAAATTTTAGATGGGCAACATATACATTTTAAAATAAAATAAATTAAATTTATGCAAATAAGGTCCAGTGGCTATGCAAATGAAGCCCCTAATAAGTCCCCGCATATGGCCCCGCATCACCCTTGGGCTGCTCCTGCCCCAGGCACACAGACTGTTAAAACCAGCAAATAGGGAGAAAGGCAACCTGTAGCCTGCAAACCCTATGGTGCTGCCAGCGCCTGTCCACTAGATCAGTGATCCCTAACCCAGTCCTATGGGGCCCACCGGCCAGTCAGGTTTTCGGGATATCCCTAATGACTATGCATGAGATATATATGCATTAGAGATATCCTGCCAACCTGACTGGTTTGTGGCCCTCCAGGGCTGGATTTGGAGACCCCTGCCTTACACCTCTGTCATTTAAGATTGTGAGTGGGCAAGGTACAGATGTCCTAGACATCGAAAGGGTATATAGAATGTGTCACATTCCGCCTCGATTCTCACCACCACCAAAAAGTTGTCTAATAGACAATTTTTTGGTGGTGGTGAGAAGTGAGGAGGACTGTGACAAATTATATCTAACCTTTTTGATGTCTTGGACATCTGCACCTTGCCCACTCACAATCTTAAATGACGGAGGTGTAAGGCAGGGGTCTCCAAATCCAGCACTGGAGGGCCACAAACCAGTCAGGTTGGCAGGATATCTCTAATGCATATATATCTCATGCATAGTCATTAGGGATATCCCAAAAACCTGACTGGCTGGTGGGCCCCATAGGACTGGGTTGGGGACCACTGCACTAGATCACCAAGGTCCATGGCCCAGCATCATAAGATTTTGACTCTTCTGCTATCTTGGAACAATAAGGGGTATGTTTACTAAACCGCGCACACGTGCGCGGCGCACAAGAGCGGACGCTAATGATGCATTTAAGAGCTCTTAAGCGCCACGCACGTGTGCGCGTCACATTAACGGGCCGGCGCACGTGTGCGGGGCACTCGTGCGATAGAGGCGGGCAAACGCTTACGGAGGGCAGAGGAAGGCTCCCGAGGGGCGGGGAGATGGGGTCAATGGGTGGAGAGTGGGAGGGGAGAGGCTCCCTGCACAGGAGCGGGGCTGAATTTCGGCATGAAAAACACGGCGAGTGAAACCCTCGCGTTAGAGCGGATTTAAAGGGAAGAGAAACCATTTCCGTCAGCAATGTACAGCAAAACCGGGGAAACCTGCAAAACGTGAGCAGTGTGATACATGTGCACAGAATAAAATAGCAAATATAAATTAAAAATGACCACAACAAATGTCAAATAAATTATAATCCAGCTGGCAACAGTGATATTAATGGGCAATCATAAAAAACACTCCCAGGAAAGCTACAAAAAAAGAAATGATTTTTGGAAGGGTCTACGCTCTGTAGACCCTTTCAAAAATCACTGCATGTCAATGGAGCTTTCCTGGGAGTGTTTTTCATGTTGCCCATTGATATCACTGTTGCCCAGCTTGGCTTTGGTGTTTTCCTTTTCTTTTGGAGGCCATTTATGAGGTTTAATTGCACCCCTGTCCCCATACAAGGTAAACGAGCCCACAGTAAAATTGTGCAGAGCAGGGTGTCTGACTCATGCGGCCAGGTTTCCCATCTCCAGAGACTGCACTGTCTCTGTGGCCACAGTGTGGTGCAGCAGACACAGTCAGTGCCTGTAGAACCAGAGAGTCACAGGTTCAAACCCCAGCTGGGGCTCCTACCAACCCAGTCCCCATAGTTTTACCCACCACTAAACAGTGATAGTACAGACACTCCTGTATGGCAGAGAACATAAGCATGGTTCCAACACCTATATTTTACCCTACACCGCACACAAACCATAACAATGGGCATTACCGACAGCCGAGTCCCCCAAATTCAGTCCTGGAGTGCCACAACTCAATCAGGTCATATGCTTTCATCCAGATAGGGACATGTCTGCATGTTGGCAGAAGGGTACAGGTGGTGGAGGGGGCAGTGGCTGCAAACCACAGCAGACAGTGGCCTAGGCATGTGCAGGCTGGCACGTCCACCGTAACAGACAGGCTCTGTCGGATGTACAGTCATGGACTCCCCAGATAGCACAGCACATCTGTGCCAACACAGTGGTGCAGTGCACACAGACAGCGTGTGCAGGAACAGAAAGTCACAGGTTCAAAGCCCAGCTGGGGCTACTGCCAATCCAGTCCACATATTTTTCCTACAACTAAACCGTGATAGTAAGGAGAAACCTTTATTGCTGAGAACATACGCATGGTTCACACGCCTATATTTTACCACACCACACACAGACACCATAAACAGCCGCATTACCCAGAGCAGAGTCTCCCAAATGCAGTCCTGGAGGGCCCCACACCATTCAGAATCCATGCTGCCTCTACTAAAGATGCCTGTGCTGCATATCTATGCACCACCCCCATGGTATGCTGATGTAGCTCATGCATATTCATGAGGGACAGCATGAAAACCCGAACAGTGGTTGGAACACCAGGACTGGAGTTGGGACACTCTGCTGTAAAGCAGCAGCCAACAGGGCCAGACACCCCCCCCCCCCAGGCCCCATTGGCCAATGCCTCCTAGAGAGGCAGGACATTGGGCCCTGCCTGTATCCCCCAATACTAGCAGTTGCATACCTTAGCACTGCCACCCTACACCTGGGTATATGGTACACAGCTACCAAACGTTGCCCATGATAACTGGCAGATATCAATTCCTACGTTAAGCACATGTTGCTCATTGATCTCCACCATAACAATCATTGTGATGTCTGCGGTGTGCGCTGCAGGTCTGGTCTCTGACAGTGTTTACCACCCTGGGGAGTGACCCCCAACAGTAGTGCGTACCATATCCATGCCTGTACTGTGCCCAGGACTGGTGTGGTGGGTATGGCTGCTGGACCCCTCTATAGTAGCACAATGCTGGCATAGGTGTGGGGGGTGGCTGTCTGCCTATCCAGTGTGTGGTGGCTGCAAACACCTTCCACAGCCCACACTGCCAGCAATGTTGCCAGTATTGGGCTGCCAATGTGCATAATGAGAAGCAAGGTACCATGGGTATAGGCCGGACAGGGTGGCCTGGTCAGGGTGCATCTGCACAGGGCATAGGGCACTGACTGGGACATATTAGTGCCCGGCCACCACCTACACAGACAGGGTGACCTCAGTATGTCCTGCTGAGAGATCACTCTCACCCTGACTATGCAGTGACCACAGCATGGCTAGGCACCCCCATAGTGCTATATGGTATTTCTCTCATGTGATAGATATGGGTTTCCTTTTGGGGCCCAGTCACTGATTTAACTGCTTGCTGTGTATGCTGACATCCCAGTTCTGGGTGCATGCATCTCCACTGGGAGCATGCACTGTGGACTAACTAGCACACTATTTGCAGCTGGTATGTGTCTTGATGGAGCAGCTTGGGGGGTGCAGTGATTGATGACCTGCTGCAGGAGAATATCAGATAGTGGTGGGGTGCAGCTTAGCATATCCAGGCCTTCTGTCTGCTATTGTGTTATGGATGTGTACAGAGCTGCATTGACTGCCCTGTAGGGTGTCTGTTCCCCAGCAGGACTGGGGTTGGTGGTCCCCTCTACTGCCACCTTTGCAGGGAGGTGGAATGTGGAGCTATTGATAGGAGACCCTGTTTGCCACCCTTGGCCCGGGGGGGGGTGTGCATGGCCCACCTGGGGGTCCATGGGGGGCTACACCTGACTGAAGCAGATAGAGATATCCAAGGTGTTTGTGCAGAAACTAACTATCTCACACATTAACACTGCTTTGGACCTCCAGCATGGCCTCTTTCAGCCATGGAAGGTGTTGTGGACCTGGTCCTGGGCGCCTCATTGCACCCTCAGGGTGAGCACAGTACTCGCACAATGTGACGGTGTGTAGCTACTCTGTGCCAGTAAAACACACGGTCAGTACCCCCTACCAGGCCGAGGTGGTGTGTGGGTGCACATGGTCACTTCCCTCTACCGGGCAGAGGTGCTGTGGGGGTGCATTGCACATCTTGTGTTAATCTGTGGACAGCTGATTTGCATGTGCAGTGCATCATGGGTATGGGTAGGCTAACCCTATCCTGGTGACCACAGCAGACTGTCTGTGTGGTGACGTGCATGCCCTCTGCAGCCAGCCAGGGGCTTGCTAGCAGCTATAGAGCTGTAGCCCAATGGTTACTGCACTGCCTCTGAAACCAGAGGTCATGGGTTCAAACCCACGTTGGGGTTGTTTGATAGGGTTATCCAACACATTATCTTTTTTTAATGTACATATTTTGATGCCAGCAAAAACACCATCCGCGTACTGTACCCATAAGGTGCCTCTGAGGGTGCTTTATAGGGCGCCCTATAGGGCACCTTATGGTTCCCGTCCATATAAGGTGCACTATACATTCTCCTGTGACGCAACCTATAGGTTGCCCTATAGGGGACATTTTAGGGTGCTGTGGCGGACAGTGCAATTTATAATGTGCCCTATGGAGTGCCTTATAGGGTGCCTTCTACGGCACCTTCAATTACGGCACGTGAGGGCGTGTTTGCTGGCAGCAATTAATAAAATAAAAATAAAGTGCTGTAGGAAAAAATATGTACAATGCAAAGCTGATGCCACAGCCAGCCTTATGTATTAGGCACACTGGGGAGCAAACTCATGACCCCTGTATCAGCAGTCAGTGCCTTACCCATTGTGCTTCACTGCTGCTCCTCCTTGCCTGTCAGCGCACCTACTTATGCTTTTCATTCCTTAAACTGCACAGTGCTGCCATAAAAAACAGTACTCTGACCTTGCGGTACCTCATACGGCACCCTCTAAAGCGCCCTATAAGCAACATTCTAGGGTGCCTTGGCTGACAGTGCACTTTAAAATGTGCCTTATAGGGCGCCTTATGTTAACACGCTTTGAGAGTGCGTTTGCTAGTAGTGATAATTAAAATAAACATAAAATGACTCCAAAAGCAATCTTCCCCATAATATGTAATGCCTCAGCCAGCTGTCTTCATTGGGCACTGTGGGGAATCAAACCCCTGATCCTTGCACCGTTGGTCAGTGTCTTAACCATTGTGCTGTGGCTCTGCTCTTCTGTTTGCCCATCAGCGTACCACATATGCCTCCCGCGCAGCCATCTGATGCGCTAAGGTGCGGGGCGTACAAGGGCGCCGCGCACCTTAGCGCATATTTAAATTCCGGCTTTTCTTTTTCAGGACGGAACGCCCACTCCTTATATGGCACCCGCACACTACCGGGGCCCGCACCTTAACGGGGTTTTAGTAAACATACCCCTAAGGATCCCTGTTCAAGTCCAGGCTGAAGACCCACCTCTTTGAGGCTGCTTTCCGATGCTGATGCTCCTCATTCTCTTGCCCACTATTTATGTGTATCTTGCCATGCTCGAGTTCCCAGTTTTGCGATGTTTTTTCATCTTGATAAGATTGTAAGCTCTGAAGAGCAGGTACTGTGTCTTATGCACAGCACTGCGTACACCTTGTAGCACTATGCAAATGGTAAGTAGTAATCTACAGCGATTCCCTGCCATCAATGAATAAAATGGCCGCTATACCATGAGGACATGGAGAACAAAGCACAGGAGGGAAGCCGGAGCTCATTGTACCGCACAGGGGGTCATAACTCCTATGCCCCTCAAAATAAAAGTTATGAAGACAAAAACTGTTAAAACATCTACTTCATCCAAGTTAAAATGAGCCACCAATGATCCAAAATAGGACGCATGTTGTTGTTGTTGTTAAGTGCCGTCGAGTCGGAGTCGACTCATGGCGACCCTCTGGATAGCTATCCTAAATTGTGTTCGGTCTTCAGTCAGGCAGCTCATTGTTGACAGACTGGTACCCGTAGCTGCTGTTATTGTATCGATCCATCTCATTGCTGGCCTTCCTCTTTTGCGTTGACCTTCTATCTTGCCAAGCATAATGTCTTTCTCTAATGATCTCTCTCTTCGCATGATGTGTCCAAAGTATGAAAGTCGAAGTCTTGTCATCTGAGCTTCTAAAGAAAGCTTAGGTTTGATCTCCTCTAGTACCGACTGGTTTGTTCTTCGGGCAGTCCATGGCATACACAGTATTCGCCGCCAGCACCATAATTCAAAGGCATCAATTTTCTTCCTGTCTATCTTTTTCACTGTCCAGCTTTCACATCCATATGATGTTATTGAAAATATCATGGCTTGAACAAGTCGAATCTTAGTATGGAGACAGACATCTCTGCTCTTGAGAATCTTATCTAGGTCTTTCATAGCCATTCTGCCAAGAGCAATGCGTCGTCTGATTTCTTGACTGCTTGTTGATTCTTTATTGATAGTTGATCCAAGTAGGTTAAAATTGTTCACAATTTCAATTTCTTCTCCTTCAACGATGAACCTGTTGATTATGCCAGTTGTCATAAGAACATAAGACATGCCATACTGGGTCAGACCGAGGTCCATCAAGTCCAGTATCCTGTATCCAACAGTGGCCAATCTAGGTCATACGTACCTAGCAATACCCCCAAAAGACACAGGTTCCACAATGCTTGTACTGGGTCAAGCATTGATATCCTGGGTCCCTTTTTAATAGTGGTTTATGGACCTTTCCTCCAGGAACTTGTCCAAACCTTTTTTAAACCCAGCTATACTAACAGCCCTTACTACATCCTCCGGTAACAGATTCCAGAGTTTGATTACACGTTGAGTGAAAACATATTTTCTCTTATTTGTCTTAAATAGTTTACCCTGTAGCTTCATTACATGTCCCCTAGTCTTTCTATATTCTGATAGCGTAAACAATTGATCCACGTTTATCCGTTCCACTCCATTCATTAATTTATAGACCTCTATCATATCTCCCCTCAGCCGTCTCTTTTCCAGGTTAAAGAGCCCTAACCTTTTTAGCCTCTCTTCATAGGAGTAGCCTTCTATCCCCTTCACCAATTTGGTGGCTCTTCTCTGTACTTTTTCTAATAACGCTATGTCCTTTTTAAGATACGGTGACCAGAATTGCACACAATATTCAAGGTGCGATCGTACCATGGAGCGATACAGAGACATTATAATATCCTTTGTTTTATTCTCCATCCCTTTCCTTATGATACCTAGCATTCTATTTGCTTTCTTGGCCGCCGCTGCACACTGGGCGGAGGGTTTTAACATGTTATCCACGATGACTCCTAAATCTTTTTCCTGGGTGGTGGTTTCTAATGTGGAGCCTTGCATCGTGTAACTATAGTGTGGGTTGTTCTTTCCTAGGTGCATAACTTTGCACTTGTCCACATTAAATTTCATCAGCCATTTGGATGCCCAGTCTTCCAATTTATCCAGATCCTCCTGCAGTTTTCCACAATCCTCTTGGGTTTT
Source organism: Ichthyophis bannanicus (assembly GCA_033557465.1). NCBI lineage: Eukaryota > Metazoa > Chordata > Amphibia > Gymnophiona > Ichthyophiidae > Ichthyophis > Ichthyophis bannanicus. The sequence goes on along the minus strand of CM066032.1, from coordinate 1,198,660,705 downwards.
AACAACTTTAAACAGTTTTGTGTCATCTGCAAATTTGATAACCTCACTAGTTATTCCCTTTTCCAGGTCATTTATGAATATGTCAAAAAGTAGCGGACCCAGTACAGATCCCTGGGGTACTCCACTATTCACCGTTTTCCATTGGGAATATTGGCCATTTAGCCCTACCCTCTGCTTTCTATCTTTTAACCAGTTCCCGATCCACAATAGTACACTGCCTCCTATCCCATGACTTTTTAGCTTCGCCAAAAGTCTCTGATGGGGGACCTTGTCAAAAGCTTTCTGAAAGTCCAGATACACTATATCAACTGACTCACCTTTGTCTACCTGTTTATGCACACCTTCAAAAAAACATATCAGATTAGTAAGACAAGATCTTCCTTGTCTAAAGCCATGTTGGCTGTCTCCCATTAGGCCATGACTATCTACATGCTGTGTAATTTTGTTCTTTATGATGGTTTCTACCATTTTCCCTGGTACTGACGTCAGGCTCACCGGTCTGTAATTTCCCGGGTCACCCCTGGAACCCTTTTTAAAAATTGGTGTTACGTTGGCGACCCTCCAATCTTCAGGTATTACAGATGATTTTAATGAAAGTTCACAGATTACCAATAGCAGGTCTGCAATCTCATATTTCAGTTCTTTCAACACTCTGGGATGTATACCATCCGGTCCAGGTGATTTGCTACTATTCAGTTTATCAAATAGTTGTAATATATCTTCCCGGTGTAGCGATATTTCTCTCAATTCCTCTGCAGTATCACCTTTAAATACCACTTCAGTCTTGGGTAACATCCCTACATCTTCCTCAGTAAAGACCGAAGCAAAGAATTCATTCAGTCTCTCTGCTATAGCCTTGTCTCCTCTTACTGCCCCTTTTACTCCTCTATCATCTAATGGTCCAATTGACTCTCTCACAGGCCTTTTGCTACGAATGTACTTGAAAAAGTCTTTATTTTGTGTTTTTGCTTCCGTAGCAAGTTTCTTCTCAAATTCCCGCTTTGCCTGCCTTATCAATGCTTTGCATTTAACTTGCCAGTGCTTGTGCTGTTTCCAGTTTTCATCATTTGGCTCTTTTTTCCATTTCCTGAAGGTTGCTTTTTTGGCAGCAACAGCCTCTCTGACCTCACCTTTAAACCATGCTGGCAGTTTTTTGGACTTTCTTCCACTTTTCTTAATGCGTGGAATACAGCTGGTCTGGGCTTCGAGGATAGTATTTTTAAATAACACCCAAGCTTGCTGTAAGTCTTTAACCTTTGGAACCGCTCCTTTTAGTTTTTTCCTAACTATATTCCTCATTCTATCATAGTCTCCCTTTCGAAAGTTAAAAGGTAGTACTGTGGATTCCTTTACTATCTGTCCTCCACTAATTAAATCAAACATGATCATACTATGATCACTATTGCCAAGTGGTCCCAACATCCTTATTTCTTGCACCAGATCTGGCGTTCCACTAAGGACTAGGTACAGTATGGCTTCCCCTCTGGTCGGTTCATGAACCAGCTGCTCCAAGAAGCAGTCATTTATTTCATCTAGAAACTTTATCTCTTTAGCTTGTCCTGCTGTGACACTGACCCAGTCGATACCGGGGTAATTGAAATCACCCATTATTACTACTCTGTTGTGACTTTTGTTAGCTTCCTTGATTTCTTTGAGCATTTCATCATCCATTTGTTCATTCTGGCCAAGCGGTCGATAGTATACTCCCACTGCCATCACCTTCCCCTTCATAAATGGAATTTCAATCCATAGAGATTCTACAGCAAATTTTGTTTCCTGCAAAACGTTAATCCTTTCTGAGTCAATGCCCTCTCTAACATAGAGTGCAACCCCTCCACCAATTTGATCAGCTCTATCATTACGATATAGTTTGTATCCAGGTATCACAGTGTCCCACTGGTTATCCTCCTTCCACCATGTCTCTGAGAGTGCAATCATATCTAACCTCTTATTTAGTGCTATATATTCTAACTCTCTCATCTTATTGTTTAGACTTCTAGCATTGGCATACAAGCATTTTAGAGACTGTATTTTATTATGATCTTTGTCTTCTTTACATTAAGGTGCAGGCCCATTTTGAGATTATGTTCTTTGATTGTGAGAAGCAAATGTTTCAGATCATCTTCACTTTCAGCCAGTAATGTGGTATCATTCATCAGCATAGCGAAGGTTGTTGATGACTCTTCCACCAATCTTCACACCTCTGTTGTCTTCATACAATCCTGCTTCTCTGATGATTTGTTCTGCATATAAATTAAACAGGTAGGGGGAAAGTATGCAGCCTTGTCTTACACCTTTGCTTATTTTAAACCATTCTGTTTCTCCTTGTTCCGTTCGAACTGTTGCTTCTTGATCAATGTACAGATTGCGCAAGAGAACGATCAGGTGTTCTGGTATACCCATGCTTCTTAATGTGGCCCAGAGTTTCTCATGGTTTACACAGTCAAAAGCCTTGCTATAGTCAATAAAGCACAAATAGATATCCTTTTGGTATTCTTTAGTCTTTTCAAGGATCCACCTCACATCCGCAATGATGTCTCTCGTTCCTCGCCCTTTCCTGAACCCTGCTTGCACTTCAGGTAGTTCTTGTTCCAGGTATGGTTGTAGTCTCTTTTGAATAATCTTCAGTAGAATCTTGCTGGCATGTGGGATCAGAGCGATTGTGCGATAATTTCCACAGTCAGTTGGATCACCTTTCTTTAGTATTGGTATAAACACAGATCTTTTCCAGTCAGTTGGCCATGATGTTGTCTTCCATATTTCTTGGCAGAGTCTTGTGAGTACGGTAACAGCTGCATCAGATTGCTGCAATACTTCTAAGGGAATGCTATCAATGCCTGGTGCTTTGTTCTTTTATAAGGCTTTCAATGCTGCTTCAACTTCTTCTTTCATCACCAATGGTTCCCGATCATAAGGTACAGGTTGAAACGGCTGTTGGTCCACTTGATCTTTATCATATAAAACTCTGTATATTCCTTCCACCTTTTCTTGATCTTCTCAGCATCATTCAACATAGAACCTTGAGCATCTTGTAAGATTCCAATTCGAGGATGGAACTTTTTCTTTAACTCTTTAGGAAAGCCGATCTTGTTCTTCCTCTAATAGTTTCTGCTTCTATTTCCTTGCAAGTGTCATTGTAGTACTTTTCCTTGTCCTGTCTTGCTGCACGTTGGAAATCTCTGTTGAGTTCTGTGATTGTCTTTCTTTCTCCTCTGGCTTTAGCATCTCTGCGTTTCTGGGCAATTTTCAGAGTTTCTTCCGTCATCCATTTTGGCCGTTTTTGCTTTTTCACCTTTTGTAGAGACTTCTCGCTTTCTTCCAACACAACCTTCTTGATGTCATTCCATAACTCTTCCGGAGCTCTGTCATTTGTATCTAAAGCAGCAAATCGATTTTGCAGGCAGTCTTTAAATTCCAGTGGTATATTCTCAAGGTCATATTTTGCTGCATTCATGAGTGGTTTGCTCTTTTTCAACTTTAGCTTGAGTTTGCATACTAGTAGTTGATGATCTGTACCACAGTCAGCTCCAGGTTTTGTCTTTGTTGATGTTACAGAGCTTTTCCATCGTTGACTTCCACATATGTAGTCAATTTGATTTTTATATAATCCATTTGGTGAAGTCCATGTGTACAGTCGCCGCTTGTGTTGCTGGAAGAAGGTGTTTGAGATGAATAGATCATTGGTCTTGCAGAATTCTATCAGTCTTTCTCCAGCTTCATTTCTGTTGCCAAGTCCATATTTTCCAACTATTTTGCCTTCTTCTTTGTTGCCAACTTTTGCGTTCCAGTCACCCGTGACTATCAGGATATCCTGTTTGCATGTTCTGTCAATTTCAGCTTGTACTTGTTCATAGAACTCTTCAATTTCATTCTCTTCTGCAGCTGTTGTTGGGGCATATACGCATGAAATGAGAGTCAGAAGCTGTAAAGATGTCTTACACATTGGAACATGGAACGTACGAAGCATGAACCAAGGGAAGTTGGAGGTGGTCAAGAATGAAATGGAACGTGTACAACTTGATCTGTTGGGTGTCAGCGAACTGAAATGGACTGGCATGGGGCACTTTGCATCAGATGATCACATGGTCTACTATGCTGGAAATGAAAGACAAAGAAGAAATGGTGTTGCATTTATAATAAAGAAGAAACTTGCAAGAACTTTAATGAAATACAATGCAGTCAACGAACGCTTAATCTCTATTCGTCTACGAGGATTGCCTATCAACACAGGAAGCATAGACTATACCAAATGGCTGAGTCTTGCTGGCAACTTGGTAAGGCTACCAGATTTTTGCAGGCAAATCTGGGATACTTATCCAAAGTGTGTATGTTTGTGGGGGCAGGAGGGGGAGAGTGCAGGTTTGAGCAAAAAAACATGAAGGAGGGAAGAGGAGCAATCACCTTACGTCAACCTCTTACTATCTCCCAACATCTCAAACCTAGAGATACATTTTGTGTCCAGCTAAAGCCATAACCATTAGGACACAAAAAGGGCAACACAGTAGCCCTGCCCAGGGCAAAGTGGTGGCATTTGGCTTTCAGATTCTTTTGAGGACAGAAAGCAGAGGTTATGGCGTTAATCTTCCCTCTGTGTGGCTCGAAAAAGGACCTTTTATATTTTAGCATGTAGGCGCCATTCCAAGAAATACATCTAGGCTAGCTACCTGACTCCATGTCATAAGGAAGGATAGTTTAGAAAGGCGTCATGACTGACTGAGGAGCACTGCCCCAGCCCCCACCCCTCTTTCCCTTCCTCACTTAGTGTGCTGCCTTGCCTGTGGCAGAGAAGGAGCCCGGACTGCCTTCTCGCCCTGGCACATGCTCCTGAAATATGCCAACTGCATGATGGATCTGGAGATGGATTCGGCAGGAGGGGGGAACAGAAGTGGAGCACAGTGAGCAGCATGGCAAACAGTGCGGCTGCGGCTACCATGTGACTGCACAAAGAAACAAACTAAAGGTAACGAGTAATAACAGTCAGCAGCACGAGTCTCTGAGTCATCAGCAGACTGTGCTTCACATCAGGGCTGGCTTTACCTATGGCCCCCGGTATACAGAACCCTGGGATAGGTGCCTCTTTTGCTCATAGGCAAAAGCAGCCCTGGATCCACCAGCCAAGTTAAAGAGAGATTTCTTTAAGAAGTCTGTAGCAACAGCTGCAGCTTCCACAGAAGGGCAAAAGAAAGCAGAGGCAGTACAGGGTGGGGCCAGGGGAAAGGAAGACCAGCAGTGGGTAAAGTCATTGCCTACAGGCATAGTAGGAGGAACACCCTGTTCCCTGCTGATAAATGAGTGCAACAGGTTTTGCCAGATACAGAATCTGATGAATCAATGTGTGAAGGATTTCCTGAATACTCAGATTTTGAAAGTTTTACGAGCTGAGGAGTGGCTGGGAAATCTAGTTGCTGGTGTGGTAAGCACTGGTGAGGAAGTAGGAAGTGATAGGTGCAGGCTCAGAGTCCCTCACAGGTAGATCAGGTAGTGGAGAATGTGAGCGATGCTCTCAGTCTTTCATCGTCTGGTCCTTCCCTCAGCTTCTTCCTCTACTCTCTCTTCTCTCTCTTCAACCCTGACTTTCTCCTCTACTTTGCCTGGTAAGAGTTCTCTCTCTCTTTGCCCATAGTATTGAGAAGAGGATATCAATAGTGTGGCAAGGCATATGACACTTTTCATTTTTGGGCAGAGACAGGATGCAAGGACTCTTTCTTTGCTGTCGTACTAAAGGAGAGAGATTGGGGTATTTTACCGCTCCCCTGCTTTTAGGGAGCGGTAAAATACCTATGTTACCCATGACTGAAGTGGCATTTAAAGGTGCGGAAGAATTGAAGGAAATATCGATACATCGGGAAGATGTATTACAACTATTAGATAAACTGAAGAGTAGCAAATCACCTGGGCCGGATGGTATACATCCAAGGGTGTTGAAAGAACTGAAATATGAGATTGCAGACCTGCTATTAGTAATCTGTGAACTATCATTAAAATCATCTCTAATATCTGAAGATTGGAGGATCACCAATGTAACACCAATTTTTAAAAAGGGTTCCAGGCTGATCCGGGAAACTACAGACCGGTGAGCCTGACGTCAGTACCGGGAAAAATGGTAGAAACCATCATAAAGAATAAAATTACTCAGCATGTAGATAGTCATGACCTAATGGGAGACAGCCAACATGGCTTTAGACAAGGAAGATCTTGTCTTACTAATCTGTTATGTTTTTTTGAAGGAGTGAATAATCAGGTGGACAAAGGTGAGTCAGTTGATATTGTGTATCTGGACTTTCAGAAAGCCTTTGACAAGGTCCCTCATGAGAGACCTTTGGCAAAACTAAAGAGTCATGGGATAGGAGGCAGTGTACTATCGTGGATCAGGAACTGGTTAAAAGATAGAAAGCAGAGGGTAGGGCTAAATGGCCAATTTTCCCAATGGAGAAAGGTGAATAGTGGTGTACCCCAGGGATCTGTGCTGGGTCCGCTGCTTTTTGACATATTCATAAATGACCTGGAAAGTGGAATAACGAGTGAGGTTATCAAATTTGCAGATGACACAAAACTATTTAAAGTTGTTAAAACCCATGAGGATTGTGGAAAATTGCAAGAGGATCTTGATAAATTGGAAGACTGGGCATCAAAATGGCAGATGAAATTTAATGTGGACAAGTGCAAAGTTATGCACCTAGGGAAGAACAACCCAAACTATGGTTACACGATGCAAGGTTCCACATTAGGAACTACCACCCAGGAAAAAGATTTAGGCGTCATTGTGGATACCATGTTAAAACCCTCGGCCCAGTGTGCAGCAGCGGCCAAGAGAGCAAATAGAATGCTAGGTATGATAAGGAAAGGAATGGAAAATAAAACAAAAGAAATTATAATGCCTCTATATCGTTCCATGGTGAGACCGCACCTTGAATATTGTGTGCAATTCTGGTCGCCGTATCTTAAAAAGGATATAGCAATTTTAGAAAAGGTTCAGAGAAGAGCCACCAAAATGGTAAAGGGGATGGAAGGATACTCCTATGAAGAAAGGCTAAAAAGGTTAGGGCTCTTTAGCCTGGAAAAGAGACGGCTGAGGGGAGATATGATACAAGTCTATAAATTAATGAACGGAGTGGAACGGGTAAACGTAGATCGATTGTTTACCTTATCAGAATATAGAAAGACTAGGGGACATGCAATGAAGCTACAGGGTAAACTATTTAAGACTAATAAAAGAAAATATTTTTTCACTCAACGTGTAATCAAACTCTGGAATTTGTTACCGGAGGATGTAGTAAAGGCTGTTAGTGTAGCTGGGTTTAAAAAAGGTTTGGACAAGTTCCTGGAGGAAAGGTCCACAAACCATTATTAAGAAGGGACCGAGGATATCAATGCTTGAACCAATACAAGCATTGTGGAACCTGTGTCCCTTGGGGAAACTGCTAGGTACGTATGACCTAGATTGGCCACTGTTAGAAACAGAATACTGGGCTTGATGGACCTTGGTCTGACCCAGTATGGCATATCTTATGTTCTTATGTACCTTTTTCTGGAGAAACGGAGGGAGGTATCATGATGTCTACTGTAAGTTCTTTGATAAGAAGAAGCTAGATGAAGACACTAAGGGGTATGTTTACTAAACCGTCTTAATGTTACCGGCGCTAGTTGCAGCGATAATGTGAAGAATGCCATATAAGGAGTGGACGTTACGGCGTCAAGGTAGCAAGAATCTTTGTCGCGTGATAGTGAGCGCCGTGGCACGTTAGCGCACGTTAACCCTAAGTTCATGCCAGCACAGTGTGAGAAGCCATAACGATATAGCCCACTGGGTACTGCAATGACTGTGGAGGCAGAGGTCATGGGTTCAATCCTGCAGTGGTGTTATATAAGAAGGCTGTCTGAGGCATTTCCCTTTTTTAATTTAAATCAGTGCTGTCTGAGGCAGTTCCCGTATGTCATTTAAGAAGGCTGTCTGAGGCATTTCCTTTTTTAAGTTAAATCAGTGCTGCCAGCAAAAACACCCTTACAGTGCCATAACATAAGGTGCCGCATAAGGGGCCCTATAAGGCACTCCATAGGGCACATTATAAAGTGCCCTGTCCGCCAAGGCGCCTTCTAATGTGCCCTATAGGGCGCCTTATGAGGCACCTTAAGGGTACAGCACTGTGAGGGTGCAGTTTGCGGGTAGCACTGATTTAAATTAAAAGGAAAAGCCTCAGACAGCCTTATTAAATAACACCACTGTGGGATCAAACCCTTGATCTCTGCCTCCACAGTCATTGAAGTAACCAGTGAGCTACATCTCTACAGCTACTCAGGGCCGGATTTACCTTGAGTGAGGCCCTACGCCAACAAAAATTGTGGGCCCCCAGCAGGGGCGGCCCAAGGGGGGTGCGGGGCTCATTTGCATAAGGGGCCTCATTTGCATAAATATTTGCATAATGTTACCATATATTAACTTTTAGTAAACGTGCCTCTTAATGAGTGTATGGATAAAGAAAGACTAAAAGATTTCTACATTACTATAATCCAGTGCCAACTGCCAGACACATTAGGAACTACTACAAACACTGCCCATTTAGAACCCATAGTAAACCCGCCGTATCCTAACAGCACTACCAGGACTCACAAAGCACCATACCCTACCAATCAAAAGGCAACACTGCAAATATTAAACCAATACATTTCAGAGAACAACAATACATGACCTACTGGGGGAAGAGAACAAGTGGCAATGTCAAATAGGAATTATATAAACAGAACACCTCAGCTCAGTTACACATGCAGAACATAGACCATCAAACAAGTAATCACAATTTAGAAACAGGAAGACAATAATTAAACTGGGAATCCCAAAAGCCAAACTTGGAAAGTACAACACTGTAGAAATAAAACTATACATTAATTTGCTCTTGTACTAAACAAAGCGCAGACATTAATGATGCACATTTACCAGAGCTGACATATTCCAATTAATAAATTCAAAATAAAGAGATATTTTTCTACCTTTTGTGCATTTTTTTCAGCTGCAATTGCTCCAGCCACTTTCTTCTGGTTTCTTCGTGTCTTCTGCTAACTCTCCATCGTCTGCTGTCCATTTGTCCTTTCTTCTCTCTGCTAGATTTTTTTCCATTCTCTCTCTACATCTGCTTTAACATACTAATCTTTCTCCTTTTGCTCTTTCCTCATTCCTATTTCATCCACTCAAATTTTACCCCTCCATCCTCAATCCCCACTTACTCTCCCAATACCCGGCCAATTGTAGATTTTTTATCCCTTCCACACAAAATATTTTTCCCTTCTCCATTTTACTCTTCCAGCCCCATCCCATTCTAATCCTCCCCCAACATCAGCTCCCTTCTAGTTCCAGCCTCACCCAGCATCCATTCCCTTCTAGTCCCTGCATCAGCCCATTTCCAGTCCTAGCCACCCATCAGCCCATTTCCAGTCCTAGCAACCCCCCAACCCAATACCAGTCCTAGCCCCCCCATCAACCCACTTACAGTCCTAACCCCCCATCACCCCATTTTCAGTTTAAGCCCCCCCTATAACCCATTACCAGTCCTAACCCCCCATCAGCCCACTTCCAGTCCTAACCCCATCAACCCATTTCCAGTCAGCCCCCATAGCCCATTGCCAGTCCTAACCCCCCCATCAGCCCACAGCCCATTACCAGTCCTAACCCCATCAGCCCACCTCCAGTTTTAACCCCCCCAGCCCATTTCCAGTCCTAGCCCCCCCATAGCCCATTACCAGACAGCCCCCATCAGCCCACAGCCCATTACCAGTCTTAACCCCCCCAAAGCCCATTACCAGTCTTAACCCCCCCCAAAGCCCATTACCAGTTCTAAATCCCCCCAACAGCCCATTACCAGTCCTAACCCCATCAGCCCACCTCCAGTCTTAACCCCCCCAGCCCCTTTCCAGTCCTAGGCTCACCTTAGACCTTTACCAGAAAGCCCCCATCAGCCCACAGCCCATTACCAGTCTTGACCCCCCCCAAAGCCCATTGCCAGTTCTAAGCCCCCCCAACAGCCCACAGTCCATTACCAGTCCTAACCCCATCAACCCACCTCTAGCCTTAACCCCCCCAGCCCATTTCCAGTCCCAGCCCCAGCCCCAGCCCCAGCCCCCCCAATAGCCCATTACCAGTTCTACCCCCCCACCCCCGTCGGCCTAAAGTAAAATTAAATTAAAAAAAAAAAACCTGCTGGCTGCCGCCGCGGGGCCCCCTCTGCTGCCGCGGCAGCACGGACTGACCCGCGGGGGCCCCCTCTGCAAGCTGACTCCGTCGGTCCGTCGATCCCTCTCTCCCTCCGTGCACGCTGTGAGAGGCGCGAAGGTAGAGTGTCTCCCTCGCGTCTCTGTTAAGCCCGCAGGGGCTGATGGGGAATTTCCCATCAGCCCCTGCGGGCTTAACAGAGACGCGAGGAGACACTTTCGCGTCTCTCACAGCCTGCACGGAGGGAGGGAGGGAGGGAGGAACGAACCGAACCGAACCGATGGAGTCAGCTTGTAGAGGGGGCCCCCGCGGGTCAGTCGGTGCTGCCGCGGCAGCAGAGGGGGCCCCGCGGCGGCAGCCAGCAGGTTTTTTTAAAAATTTAATAAAAAAAAAAAATTAACTTTTTCTTTTTTTGTGGGCCCCTGCCAGCTGTGGGCCCTACGCCATGGCGTACATGGCATATAGGTAAATCCGGCCCTGCAGCTACTATGACTACACTGCTGGCTGGCTACAGAAAGACTGCAGGTCACCACACAAACTGTCAGCTATGGTTACCAGGATAGGGTAAACCCACCCGTACCCATGATGCACTGCACATGCAGATCAGCAGACTACAGCTGATCACAAGATGGGGTATGCACCCCCACAGCACCTAGGCCTGGTAGGGGGAACCGACCGTGTGTGTTACTGGCACAGAGTAGCTATAGACCATGACATTGTGCGGGTCCTGTGCTCACCCTGAGGGTGAGGTGGGGCACCCAGCACCAGGTCCACAGCACCTGGCTGGGCTGAGATAGGCTATGCTGCAGGTCCCCATCAGTGCCAGTGTGTGATAGGTAGTCCTTGCAGACACACCCAGGATACACCTGTGTTCATCTATATGTCCCGTGGCATCTAGCCCTTAGGCGCTGGACCATGGCGTTATATAGTGATATCATGGACTGGATCGTTATGCCTGCATTCTGGTAACTTGCTGTCTCTATTACTCTCCTTCTCTTATCTGTGTACTTCTTTCTGTCTTCTATTCTGTCCTATCTTATAATGGCGTTCTTTTCCTATTTCCTCAAATAATATATTATTGTAAACCGCTTTAATGCCTTTTGGCCTAAGCGGTATATCAAATGATTAATAAACATAATAATAAACATAAACACCCTGAATAGTGCATATCCTGTGTGGGTACCATGGTCACATGTTATAGGTGAAGGGGGGGGGTGTTTGGACCCAAAAGCGGAATATGTAGCACCACCCATCCCACTCTCTGTGGCTGAGGGTGGGGGACAGGATCTCCCACCAACAGAACTACATTGTACATTTCTGCAATGGTGGCAGTAGAGGGGACCATCAACCCCGGTCCTGCAGGGGAGTCAATGCAGATCCATACACATCACAAAAGGCAATGGCAGACAGCTGGAAAAGCTCAGCTGCCCCCCCACCACTATCTGACATTCATCAGCAGAGGGCACAGTCAGTCCCCACCCATTGCATCCTGCAAGGCATTCCAGCCATACACATGCTAACCGCAGACAGTCTGCTAGCTAGTGCATGTTCCTAGAGAAACTGTGTGCACCCAAAAATGGGATGTGAGCACACACACCAAGCAGGTAGGTCAGTGATTGGGCCCCAGAAAAGAGAACCCATAAATATCACCTGGAAGAAATGCCATATGGCACTATGGGGGAACCTAGCCATGCTGTGGCCACTGCTCAGTCAGGGTGAGAGTGACCTCCCAGCATGATATGCCGTGGCTATCCTGTCCGTGCAGGTGGTGGTCGGGCACTACAGTGTCCCAGCCATTGCCCTATGCCCTGTGCAGATGCATCCTGCCCAGGCCACCCTGTCCAGACCATACTCACAGTACCTTGCCCCTCATTATGCACATTGGCAGACTAACACTGGAAACAGTGCAAGCAGTGTGGGCTCAGTAAGGTGTAGGCAGCCACAACACACTGGATAGACATACACACACTCCCACACCTATGACAGCTTTGTGCAGCTATAGAGGTTTGTGGCAGCCCTGGCCGCCACACCAGTCCTGGGCACAGTGCGGGCATTGCCATGGTACGCAATACTGTTGGGGTCACTCCCCGGGGTGGTAAACAGTGTCAGAAGCAAAGACTGAAACACACTCCACAGATATCAGAAAGGTTGTTATGATGAATCTCTGTCAACAAATCATGTTTAACCTAGGATTTGTTATCTGACATTAATCATAGCAACCTTTTGATATATGTGGAACGTGTCCCCAAGTTTAGGACGGCATTGCTAAGGTATGAAGGTGCCAGTATTGGGAGATGCTGCTCCGCAGAGGGCCCAGCAGCCTGACTCTCCATGAGGCTTTGGATAGTGGGGCCTGTGGGTGTGGGTATTTGTGCCCCTATTGGCCGCTGCTCTAGGGCAGAAGTTCCCAACTCCGGTCCTGGTTGGCCAAACACTGTTCGGGTTTTCATGCTGTCCCCAATGAATATGCATGAGATGCATTTTCATATAATGGGGGCGGTGCATACAAATGCAGCACAGGCATATTTATTAGGGCCAGCATGACACCTGAATGGTGTTTGGCCCTCCAGGACTGCAGTTGGGAAACTCTGCTCTAGGGATTGCACATGTTTATGGTGTCTGTGCTCTGTAGGGTAAAATATAGGAGTTTATGGCATGTTTATTTTATCTGCATTAACGGTTCTGTCGTTATTACCAAGGTGTAGTACTGGATAAAATATAGGGACATGGTTTGCAAGAAGCATAGCTGGGACTTGAACTTGTGGCCTTCTGCCCCTGAACACACTGGCTTTGTGTACTGCACCAAACTGTTGCCACAAGGGCAGATCATACCCTGGGGATACCATGACTGTTCGTCAGACATACCTTGTCTGTTGCAGAGCACGGCACCCACCTAAATGGGGCTTGGCCATGGTCTCCAGTTTAAGTTTAAATTTAAAACACAGAAGAGAACTTTCTGGTTAAATTTAGAACCCAGCAGAGAGCTTGTAGTTTAAATTTCATAATAAGTTAGAGCCTAGCAGCAACAAAGAGCTATAATTTAAATCAAATAAGAATATAGATTAGCACAAAAGGCAAAACAGGGTCAGTACTCTTTGAGCAGCAAATAAAGTATTCTAGAGACCTTTACAAAGAGGCCTTCTACCTAGGGGGCAAGAGATCTGTGAAACCTTTTCAATAGGTGTTAACACCAGGTGGCAGTTCAAAAGGCCATTTTGAAAGACTCCTTCTATCCAAGCAAGGACAATCATCCAGGAAGTTGGTCACAGCTTACCTCAGCAGCACAGGCATAAATAGCTCAACCAGAGCTCTGTGATCCTCAGTCTTGAAGGACTAGAAAAAGGGACTGTTACTTCTGGAGAGAGATCTGCAATTGTGAGTATATATTTCTGGGAATTTTCTGAAAGGAATTATCTTTATCTTTATTTAAAATTTGATAGACCGCTTTCCGTCGAAACATAAAGCGGTGTACAATAAAAGGTTAGCAATGCAAAAACATGGAAAAGAACGCCATAATAAAATAGGAAAGTAAAAGTATAAAAGCATAGACAAGTAAAGTAAACAAAACAAAAGGGCCAATACTTTATAAAACATAAGAGTACAACGAGATAGTAGGCCCATATAGGGGGAGACAAAACAAATTACGAGTAGACAAAAACACATGACAAGACAAATTACGAGTAGACAAAAACACACGACAAGACAAATGATGAACAGACAAAAGCACATGATAAATGAGAACATCAGGGAGGACCATCAGGAGAGAGATTAAAGGCTTGCTGAAACAGATGGGTTTTGAGTGATGTTTTAAATTGAGGATACGAAGATTCCAATCGGAGAGGTGGTGGTAGTGCATTCCATAGTACTGGTCCCAGAATAGAAAAAAGCTGCATGGCGGGTTTGTTCAAGATGAGCTTGTGACGGAGAAGGTAGGGACAGACGGTTGGCATGGATAGAACGAAGCTGACAGTAGGGAGTGTGAAGAGAGATCCGATCTGCAAGATATAGAGGGGTATTGGTGTAAAGAGCACGATGAATCAGAATAAGAAACTTATAGTGGAAACGAAAACAGAGGGGTAGCCAATGCAGACGGAGAAGAATAGGAGTGATATGATCAAAGCGATGAGAGAACGTAATTCTTTCTATTAAAGCTATTTAATCTGTGAACCCACTATTTTTTGTTAAATCAGTCAGGGCCTAGTAGCAGCAGTTTAAGTTTAAATTTAAAACACAGAAGAGAACTTTCTAGTTACATTTCATACCCAGCAGAGAGCTTATAGTTTTAATTTAATAGTCACTCAGGGCCTAGTATCAGCAAAGTATTTTTTGTTTAAATTTAAAACACAGAAGAGAGCTTTCTGGTAAATTTGGAACCCAGCAGAGAGCTGTAGTTTAAATTTAATAGTCACTCAGGGCCTAGTATCAGCAAAGTACTTTTAGTTTAAATTTAAAACACAGAAGAGAGCTTTCTGGTTAAATTTAGAACCCAGCAGAGAGCTTGTAGTTTAAATTTCAGAATAAGTTAGAGCCTAGCAGCAGCAAAGAGCTATAATTTAAATCAAATAAGAATATAGCTTACCTCAGCAGCACAGGACAGCCCTCTTTTAATAAGGATACTACCAAAAGCAGAGAGGTTCCAAAAAAGAGTAAAGTAGCCCAAATGCCCTCAAGTATGGAGCAGACAGAGCTTAAAGATCCCAAATTACCCATGTCTACCAATAGCCAAATTAATATGAATAAAATACAGTCTCTAAAATGCTTGTTTGCAAATGCTAGAAGTCTAAAAAATAAGATGGGAGAGTTAGAATATATAGCACTAAATGAGAGGTTAGATGTGATTGGAATATCAGAGACATGGTGGAAGGAGGACAACCAGTGGGACACTGTGATACCTGGGTACAAACTATATCGTAATGATAGAGCTCATAAAATTGGTGGAGGGGTTGCGCTCTATGTTAGAGAGGGCATTGAGTCAGAAAGGATTAAAGTTTTGCAGGAAACAAAATTTGCTGTAGAATCTCTATGGGTTGAAATTCCATGTAAAAAGGGGAAGGCGATGGCGGTGGGGGTGTACTATCGACCGCCTGGCCAGAATGAACAAATGGATGATGAAATGCTCAAAGAAATCAAGGAAGCTAACAAAAGTTAGAGCGTGGTAATAATAATGGGCGATTTCAATTACCCTGGAATCGACTGGGTCAGTGTCACGGCAGTACATGCTAGGGAGATAAAGTTCCTAGATGACATAAATGACTGCTTCTTGGAGCAGCTGATCCATGAACCGACAAGAGGGGAAGCCATATTAGACCTAGTCCTTAGTGGAACACCAGATCTACTGCAAGAGAAAAGGGTGTTGGGGCCACTTGGCAATAGTGATCTTAGCATGATCGCCTTTGATTTAATTAGTGGAGGAGGGATAGTAAGGAAATCCACAGTACTACCTTTTAACTTTCGAAAGGGAGACTATGATAAAATGAGGAAAACAGTTAAGAAAAAACTAAAAGGAGCAGTTGCAGAGGTTAAAGACGTACATCAGGCTTGGCTGTTGTTGAAAAATACTATCTTGGAAGCCCAGACCAGTTGTATTCCACGCTTTAAGAAAAGTGGAAGGAAGTCCAAAAAACTGCCAGCATGGTTTAAAGGTGAGGTCAGAGAGGCTGTTGTTACCAAAAAAGTATCTTTCAGGAAATGGAAAAAAGAGCCAAACGACGAAACCTGGAAACAGCACAAGCACTGGCAAGTCAAATGCAAGGCATTGATAAGGCAGGCAAAGGGAGAATTTGAGAAGAAGCTTGCTGCAGAAGCAAAAACGCGAAGTAAAGACCTTTTCAAGTACATTCGTAGCAAAAAACCTGTGAGAGAGTCAGTTGGTCCATTAGATGATAAAGGGGTTAAAGGAGCACTAAGAGGCGACAAGGCGATAGTGGAGAGACTGAATGAATTCTTTGCTTCAGTCTTTACTGAGGAAGATGTAGGGATGTTACCCATGATTGAAGTGGTATTTAAAGGTGCGGAAGAATTGAAGGAAATATCGATACATCGGGAAGATGTATTACAACTATTAGATAAACTGAAGAGTAGCAAATCACCTGGGCCAGATGGTATACATCCAAGGGTGTTGGAGGAACTGAAATATGAGATTGCAGACCTGCTATTAGTAATTTTTAAAAAGGGTTCCAGGGGTGATCCGGGAAACTACAGACCGGTGAGCCTGACATCAGTACCGGGAAAAATGGTAGAAACCATCATAAAGAATAAAATTACTCAGCATGTAGATAGTCATGACCTAATGGGAGACAGCCAACATGGCTTTAGACAAGGAAGATCTTGTCTTACTAATCTGTTATGTTTTTTTGAAGGAGTGAATAATCAGGTGGACAAAGGTGAGTTGGTTGATATTGTGTATCTGGACTTTCAGAAAGCCTTTGACAAGGTCCCTCATGAGAGACTTTTGGCAAAACTAAAGAGTCATGGGATAGGAGGCAGTGTACTACTGTGGATCAGGAACTGGTTAAAAGATAGAAAGCAGAGGGTTGGGCTAAATGGCCAATTTTTCCAATGGAGAAAGGTGAATAGTGGTCTGACCCAGTATGGCATATCTTATGTTCTTATGTCTGCTGTGGGCAGATGCCACTGCCCCCTCCGCCACCAGCACCCCTCTGCCACCATGCTGACATGCCCTTGTGCCAGTGGTGCTGGTGGTGTGCAGTCCCAGGCCATCCAGTGTGCCGGTAGGGGGCTGCCTATGGTGCGTGATATGGGGTAGAGGTGCCTGCATAGACATCAACGCTTCCCCCCAGCACCGCCTGCCAATGTTATGTGCCCTTTGGGGTACTTACTGGGAACTGTCCCCTGGGACACTGTGGGACACACACTCGTGGCCATGTTTGCCCATGGTCAGTTGCTGTCCTGCTAGTTTTCCCCTTCCACATTCCTATGTGTCACCTAGGCATCTGCCTAGCCCACCCTGTGCCCCAGCTGCAGTACTGCATGTCCCGCCTGCAGCCCCCTGTACCCCATTTGCAGCCTCACCGTAGTGCCCTCTCGTACTTGGGCACTATGATGTTGCTGCACATGTATCACTACTATCACTTTTCCTAGTTTCCCTGCCTTTGCTGCACATTGTTGACTGAAATGGTCTGTCTCCCCTGCAAATGTGCCTCTAGCGCGAGGTTTTCACTGGCGCTAATTTTCAGACCTTCATTTCACAGCGATAGTGTGCATGAGGCCTCTCCCCGCCCACTCTCCGCCCATTGACCCCCTTCTCTCCGCCCCTGGGGAGCCTTCCTCCACCCTCTAGGGAGCCGTACTCTACCCTCTGTGCATCTTAACGCCGCAGGAGACGTTATCACGCGATACGTGACGTTCTTGCACGGTAAGGCACCATTATCGTGCGATAACATCACGTATCGCGCGATAACGTCGCAGCTGCGCTGTTAGCGCCATTTAGTAAACATACCTCTAAGTAATTCAAGCAAGCTAAAGTACTGTTTCCTGAGCCTATGGTCTGTTTTCATCTTGAGCGATCAACAGAAAATCTATAATAACGAGGGTAGCAATGGAATGACTGGTTATAATCAAGTACAGCATGGGGCTTGTGCACCTTTCAAATGCATAAGGCTTGCCCATTATCTAGAGTTATGTGAACATCCTTTTTATCAAGTAGAATCTGTTATTAAAAAATAGAATCAATACAGGCAAACCTCTCCATTAGTTACATGTCTTTCCTTAGTCACCTCTCAATTTCCTGCTACCATTCTGGTGATACCGGTGACCTGCCAAGTCTCTTTCCTTTGCAATACCATGCCATATTATTCCCTAGATAAAAACAACTCTGCTCAAACATCTATCCCAGTGGCTCCCAAACCTGTCCTGGGGGACCTTCAGCCAATCAGGTTTTCAGGATATCTACAAAGAATTCCATGAGATAGATTTGCATGCATTACCTCCATTACATGCAAATTTCCATTATGCATATTCATTGTGAATATCCTCAAAACCTGACTGGCTGGTGGGAGGGGGGATGTCCCCCAGAACAGGTTTGGGAACCACTGATATTGGGGCTCTCTACTCTCTAGCACAGTGGTTCTCAACCTTTCTTGTACCATGACCCCTTTTACTATTGGTCAACTTGTGGTGACCCCAATCATAAAATCAAATGCGTCTCTCTTCCTTTACCGTTAACACATTGTCGCTGTAATCATTTGTTGAATTATTAATATATTATAGGGCTTTGCAATATGTTTTTATTTATAAAATTTACTTATTTAAACCACAATAATTAATCACAATAACAAGTAACAATACTTGATTTCAAAATTATGATGATTTTGTAGTCAAATCACTAATATGAAAGAAAATTATTTTTTCTACCTTTGTCGTCTGACCAATTTATTCTCTGATCATGCTGGTCCTGATCTGAGGCTTCTGCTTTCCTGTCTTCTCTTAGCTCTCTTTCTGTGGTCTATGGTCCATCTGCCATTTCTTATCTATTCTTTCATTTTCTTCACTTCTTTCCATCAGCCTATTTCCAGTCCCAGTAACCCCTCCCCAGTATCAGCCCCTTTCCAGTCCTCACTCCCATGACTGCCACTGGTGTCCATTCCCTTCCAGTCCCCCTACTTCCCCACTGACCAGTCCCTTCTAGTACAAATACCATGGCAGCCCCTCTCAGATCCACTCCCTTCCAGTTCCATTCTCCCATCCCCTCGTATCAACCCATTTGTAACCTTAGCCCCCAGTTTTCTTCCAGGGCCAGCAGCTTTATCCTCCCCTCCACACAATCAGCCCATTCCCAGTCAAAGCCCCCCAATCAGCTCACTTCTAGTGCTAATCCCCCCTCAACCCCATTACCAGTGCTAGCCTTCCCTAATTAGCCCAATACCAGTCCTACCCCCCATCAGCTCATTACCAGTCCTAGCCTCCACTAATCAGCTCATTTCCAGTCATAGCCCCCCGATCAGCTCATTTCCAATGCTAGCCTCCCTTCAGTCCATTACCAGTCCTACCCCACCTCATCAGCCCATTACCAGTCCTAGCCTCCCCTAATCAGCTTATTTCCAGTGCTAGTCCCCCCCTCAACCCCATTACCAGTGCAAGGCTCCCCTAATCAGCCCATTACTGGTCCTACCCCCCATCAGCCCATTACCAGTCCCAACTCCCCCTTGATCAGTTCATTCCCAGTCCTAGCCTTCCCTAATCAACCCATTACCAGTCCTAGCCCCCCCATCTGCCCATTACCAGTGCTAGCTCCCCCATCAGCCCATTATAATCCTAACCTGCACTGTCTCTCGCCTCTGTCCAGCATTTATCCCATCTGTCCAGTATGTTCCCTTGTCTCTCCCCTTTGTCCATGCCAGCCCCCCTCCCTCCATCCATCCATATCAGCCCCCTCCCTCCATCCCTCCATGTCAGCCCCATCCCTCCCTCCCTCCATCCATCCATATCAGCCCCCTCCCTCCCTCCTTCTGTCCATGTCAGCCCCCCTCCCTCTATCCATCCATATCAGCTCCCTCCCTCCATGTCAGCCCCCTCCGTCCATGTCAGCCCCTCCTCCCTCCATCCCTCCATGTCAGCCCCCCTCTGTCCATGTCAGCCCCCCTCCCTCCCTCCATCCATATCAGCCCCCTCCCTCCCTCTGTCCATGTCAGCCCCCCTCCCTCCATCCATCCATATCTGTTCCCTCCCTCCATGTCAGCCCCCCTCCCTCCATCCATATGAGCCCCCTTCCTCCATCCCTCCATGTCAGCCCCCATCCCTCCCCCTCCCTCTGTCCATGTCAGCCCCCTCCCTCCATCCATCCATATCAGCTCCCTCCCTCCATGTCAGCCCCTTCTCTCTCC
This sequence comes from Ichthyophis bannanicus, assembly GCA_033557465.1. Lineage (NCBI taxonomy): Eukaryota > Metazoa > Chordata > Amphibia > Gymnophiona > Ichthyophiidae > Ichthyophis > Ichthyophis bannanicus. The sequence goes on along the minus strand of CM066032.1, from coordinate 1,198,640,662 downwards.
ATGTCAGCCCCCTCCCTCCATCCATCCATATCAGCCCCCTCCCTCCCTCCCTGTCCATCTCAGCCCCCTCCCTCCATCCATCCATATCAGATCCCTCCATCCATGTCAGCCCCCTTTGTCCATGTCAGCCCCCCTCCCTCCATCCATCCATATCAGCCCCCTCCCTCCATCCCTCCATGTCAGCCCCCATCCCTCCCTCCCTCCCTCCATCCCTCCCTCCATGTCAGCCCCCTCCCTCCCTCCATCCATATCAGCCCCCTCCCTCTGTCCATGTCAGCCCCCCTCCCTCCATCCATCCATATCAGCTCCCTCCCTCCATGTCAGTCCCCCTCCATCCATGTCAGCCCCTCCTCCCTCCATCCCTCCATGTCAGCCCCCCCCCTGTCGATGTCAGCCGTGTTGCAGGTTCCCTGCCCCCTCATCACCTCTCCCCATTTCTGCCTCCCTTCTAATGTAGCCGTGGCTCCCTTCCTCTTAGGGAACCGCGGCTGTGCCTGTAAAATCATTGCGGAGCCTCCCTGTCTCTCGACGGGCTCCGTACAGCATTGTCCCGCCTCCAAAGGAAGTTCTTTACCACTTCCTTTGGAGGTGGGACAGTGCTGCACGGAGCCCGTTGAGAGACGATTTTACAGGCACAGCCGCGGTTCCCTAAGAGGCAGGGAGCTGCGGCTGCATCAGAAGGAAGGGGGTGAGTTTGCCACTGCCGAGAAGCAGACTCGGCAGTGGCATCAACTTGTGCGCATTTAAAAAAAAATTTTAAACTTGGCAGAGACAAGGCGACCCCCGCTAAATCCTGTGGCGACCCCCATGGGGGTCGCGACCCACAGGTTGAGAACCGCTGCTCTAGCACAACTTCAGAACAGATATGTGCCAAACAGGATGCAGCCATTTCTACCTTCGTTTTAATGGGATGCTTCCAAGAGGCACCACAGGAAGTAGGTCTGGACTGCTACAGCATTTTATAGTGTCTGATCTTGTTTTCGAAACATAGATGGCTATTCATTGTTTTGAAACAACTTAAAAGGGGCCTTTCTTAATGCCTACCTTGTAAACCACTGCATTGTACATGTGACTGATTCTTATGCACAAAGAAATGCATGGAAAGAGCCTATCTGACTTATCTTAAACTAAATGCCTGACTTGTAGAGAGCCTGCATTACATAGAACCCTTACTGAATGATGAGATTTCAGTGAAACCGGTATACATGGTTTTGAGGACAGTTTTTAAGAAGATTGAATTTGCTTCATAGCCAGCATATGTCCTTTTAATAAGCATTTTTTCTGTAGACAAAAAGTGAGAAAATCCTTAGAAAACAGGCTTGCAAAGTGTCTGCACTGCAATATGATAGAAGGCCTGTAGATGGCGATGTTTACAAAGTTTTGCAGCAGAGCAGGTTGTGATTCTGCTATGCTTTCAGCTGACGGGTTATGTTCTCCAGACCAAAATAATGGATTTTATTCTCCATGACATAAATCATGCAGTTTATTTTTTGACTGCCACAGATTTTGGAGGAACGCTACATATTAAAAATGAATGTACCATAGCTACATGAAGGCCAAGTTATAAATGATAACCTAATTTGTACATTTAAAGGCACATTTTGGAAATGACATCCAGGTGCAATCTGGGACATCCAGGTGAAAACATTTAAAAAAAGATAGGTCCAAGTTTGAGCACAATTTCAGAAACATAGACATACCTGATATGGACTTCATCCGGGATGGCTACATAGATGTCCCCATAATGGTATTCCAGATAGGGGACACGTCCCAGTCTGCTAGAGGAGACATTTGGCAGTATGATAACCATAAAATAGGTTTTACCAATACCTATCAATTGTCTTTCTGGTTGTGGACAGTACTGGGGTTATTAGAGTATCATCTACTCTAGAGCATCCCGATGTTTTAATGGCAAAACAAGCACTTTTCTGATGCCAATTCATTCCCTGGAGCAAGCAGATATAGACTTGGATGAGGATGGAGACATGCTGGCCATTTCTGAAATTGGGCATGCGCATCTAAGGTCTTCAGAATGCCTAGGGCACCCTCTACCCCAGGGGTCTCAAACACGCGGTCTTTGTGCGGCCCGCGACGGAGGAAAACAAAAAAACCCCAAAACCCTGGCTTCTGCCGTTGCCGCCGTGGCAGCGGCAGAAGCAATTGTCAAATTTTAAAAAAAACTGACTTCTGCTGCTCAAGCAGCAAAATCAGCTGTCCTGCGGCCCCTTCCCCTGTGCCCAGAGATCCGAGTCTGCTCTATCAGCGGCGTGCTTTTCAAGCCGCGAAGAGAGTATTCCCCTCTCGCGCGGTTTCAAGCCGCGCGAGAGGGGAATACTCTCCTCGCGGCTTGAAAAGCACGCCGCTGATAGAGCAGACTCGGATCTCCGGGCACAGGGAAGGGGCCGCAGGACAGCTGATTTTGCTGCTTGAGCAGCAGAAGCCAGGTTTTATTTTAATTTACCGGGGGGGGGGGGGGGTGGTGGACGGGAAATGGGCTATTGGGGGGGGGGTATGAGTGGAAATGGGGTTTGGGCAGGGGGGGGGGATGACTGGAAATGGGCTATTGGCAGGGGGGGGGTTATGACTGGAGATGGGCTATTGGCAGGGGGGGGTTTATGACTGGAGATGGGCTATTGGCAGGGGGGGGTTATGACTGGAGATGGGCTATTGGCAGGGGGGGGGGTTATGACTGGAGATGGGCTATTGGCAGGGGGGTTATGACTGGTAATGGGCTATGGTGGGGGCTAGGACTGGAAATGGGCAGGTGGGGGTTAGGAAGGACTGGAGGTGGGCTGATGGGGGGAGTTAGGACTGGTAATGAGCTATGGAAGGGCTGACTGAAATGGGGTAATGGGGGTTAGGGCTGGAAGTGGGCTATTGGCAGGGGGGTTATGACTGGTAATGGGCTATGGGGGGGGGGTAAGACTGAAAATGGGGTGATGGGGGGTAAAACTGGAAGTGCGCTATGGGGAGGTTAGGACTGGTAATGGGCTATGGGGGGTCTAGGACTGGTAATGGGCTGGGGGGGGGTTGCTAGGACTGGAAATGGGCTGAGTGGAAGGGGGGCTTGAACTGCAAATGGCTGATGGGGAGGGGGGCTTGGAATGGAAATGGGCTGTGAGGGGAGGGAGCTAGGATTGGAAATGGGCTGATGGGGGGCTAGGATTGGAAATGGGCTGATGGTGAGGCTAGGATAGGACTGGAAATGGACTAATGGGGGGACTAGAAGGGAGCGGATGCTGGGTGGGGCTGGAACTAGAAGGGAGCTGATGTTGGGGGAGGATTAGAATGGGATGGAGCTGGGAAAGTGAAATGGAGAGGGGAAAAATATTTTGTCTGGGAGAGAAGACAAATCTACAATTGGCCAGGTATTGGGAGAGTAAGTGGGGATTGAGGATGGAGGGGTAAAATTTGAGTGGATGAAATAGGAATGAGGAAAGAGAAAAAGGAGAAAGATTAGTATGTTAAAGCAGATGTAGAGAGAGAATGGAAAAAAAACTAGGAGAGAGAAGAAAGGGCAAATGGACAGCAGACGATGGAGAGTTAGCAGAAGACATGAAGAAACCAGAAGAAAGTGGCTGGAACAATTGCAACTGAAAAAAATGCACAAAAGGTAGAAAAATATCTCTTTATTTTGAATTTATTAACTGGAATATGTCAGCTCTGGGAAATGTGCATCATTAATGTTTGCGCTTTGTTTAGTACAAGAGGAAATTAATTTATAGTTTTATTTCTACAGTGTTGTCGTACATTCCAAGTTTGGCTTTTGGGGTTCCCAGTTTAATTATTGTCTTCTTGTTTCTAAATCTTTTAGTCTTTCTTTATCCATACTCATTAAAGAGGCATGTTTACTAAAAGTTAGTGTATGGTAACATTATGCAAATAGTTATGCAAATGAGGCCCCTTATGCAAATGAGGCCCCGCGTCTTATGCGGCCCCCGGGTTACTTTACAAGTCCTCATTTGGCCCTCAAAGCAATTTGAGTTTGAGACCCCTGCTCTACCCTGTCCCTATTTGTGATGGACATCCTTGTGCTGGGGCTAACTTTATAACCATTATGTAATATGACTCCCAGGACATGTCCGTGATTTGAACGTCTGCATACCCGTTTCCAGATGTCCAGAACACGAATAGAGCTTCTAAAATGACCCCCTTAAGGTCTGCTTCACTAAGACTTTTTCCCCTTTGGTATCTATGGAAAAATACCTAATGAATCAGGCCCTTAAGGTGTACTGCATGCTGCAAAATATAACCTAACAGCAATGATAACAGTAAAACTCTAGTAACATTATGGGGTTTTGGTAATGACACAGAAGTTACGCATCACACATCAGTAAACAGGTAATTTTATAAGCCTTTAAGGGTGTAAAACAGAAAAAAGTGCTTTTAAAATTGCCTGCCATATGATACAAAGTGCATACATTATTCAATGCATCCGTAAGTGTTCCTGAGGCAGAGGTGTAGAGGAGCTGGAGAGGGGTTGCTAGATATGTGTATATGTTATAAAACAGGAGCATATCCCAGTATCAAACTTGGGAGAAAAAGCTATGCCTGTCTCAGAGCAGACATAACTTTTGTGTGGGAGCTTTCAGAGAGGGTAATGAATACAGGCACATAGGTTCGTATGTTGTCTTTATAAAACATGCACTACATATATACTTAAGTTCCTTCACAGCATAGGTGTAAATATTATGTAAGTAATGCAGAGTCCTCTCCCTCCCTCCTTCCAAGTCCTGAAGGATTTGTTTGACCCAGGAAGAGTCTAGCCTCTTTACACTGTCTTGCACAGATTTGCATCTCTGGTGCTTTGCTATAGTAACAAGATTTATGCAAATAATGGGGCCAGTTTTCAAAGCCACTTATCCGGGTCACAGCACCGCTACCGGGATAAGTGACACTGACTGAGGCTATCCCTTGATTTTTAGTGGAATTTATCTGGATAATGCCACTGAAAACTATTCAGATAGCCAGGTCCAGTGCTACCTTTTTTGCTGCCCTGTGCTGCCCCTCCCCCCACCACAGTGGATTTCAATGGAACCCTTCACCTCTTTTGTCCCAACATGATGAAAATTTTCCAAGGGCTAGCTGTGTTAGTATGGAGTAGTAAACATGACAGAGACAGGTGGCACCTTATGGATGACACCTTATAGACTAACCAGTTTATTGAGGGTCAGGTGTCAATAAATTTGTCAGTCTACAAGGTGCCCCCTGCCTCTGTCATTTTGGTCTGATCATCATTTACATATGCAGTGGGATTAGGTGGGTGCCAGTTTGGGTGTGTCATGGGGAGTGTCAGGGGCTGCGTACGTGTGTGTGTGACAGAAGCTGCATGTATATGTCTATCTCTGTGTGTATGTGTGTGTGTGTCATGGGGAATATTAGGAGCTGCATATGTGTGTATGCATGTATGTCTGTCTGTCATAGGGACTATCGTGGCAGAATGTGTGTGTGTGCATGTCTGGCATGGGGAGCATCATGGGCTGTGTGCGTGTGTCTCTCTCTCTCTCACATGAGCTCTCTCCCAGACTTCATCTTGTCTGTTTCTCTCTCTCTTATATGATCCCCCTCCCAGGCTTCCTTTAGTTTATTTCTCTCTCTCTCTCTCTCTCATGACCCCTGTTCCAGGCTTCTTCCAGTCTCTTTCTCTCTCATGATTCTCATCCCAGACTTCCCCCAGTTTGTTTCTCTCTCTCTCTTTCTTATACCTCCCCCAGTTATCAACCTGTGTTTTTTTCTCTCATAGTCCCCCTCAGCCATCACCTAGTGCATCTTTGTCTCTCTCTTTCTCAAAGCTCCACCCAGCCATCACCCAGTGTCTCATTCACAGCCCCTAACCATCACCCAATCTCTCTCTCTCTCTATCTCTCTCTTGTAACCCTCCCAGCCATTACCAAGAGGGTATCTCTCTCTCTCTCTGTCATAATCCCCCCTCCATCACTCAGTGTCTCTCTCTCTCTCATTACCCCCCCAGCCATCATCTGTTTTCTCTCTCTCTCTCATTGACCCCCCTGCAGTTATCACTCAATGTTTCTCTCTCTCTCACCCCCCACAGACATCACCCAATGTCTACTACTACTACTACTGAACATTTGCAGATAACACAGTTGCTGTAAACATGGGATACAGCTAGGGAGAATGGTAGGGAAACACAAAGGACATCAGGTGAGTAAAGATCTGAAGTGGCAGTGAAGAGGTGAGTTTTCAGCCTGGATTTGAAAAGGGTCAGAGAAGGCGCCTGACATACAGACTCAGGTAGTTTGTTTCAAGCATAAGGAGCAGCAAGGTGAAAGGAGGAAAATCTGGAGTTGGCAATAGAAGAGAAGGGCACGGGTAGAAGTGATTTGCCAGAAGAGCAGAGTTCATGAGGAGGGGTAGGAAGAGATAAGAGAGGACATATAGTGAGGAGCTGCAGAGTAAATGCATATAGGTCAGCAGGAGACACCCAATGTCTTTCTTTCTCTCTCTCTTTAGTAGCCCCCCCATCATCACCCAGTGTCTCTCTTTTTCATAACCCCCAGCCATCACCTAATCTATCTATCTCTTTTGTAGTCCCCCCAGCCATCACCCAATGTGTCTCTCTATCTCTCTTGTAACCCTCCCAGCCATCACCCAGTTTCTCTCTCTCTCTGTCATAGCCCCTTCCCCCACCACCACTAGGTCTCTCTCTCTCTCTCTCACACACTTTGCTCCCAGCCATCAGCCAGTTTCTCTATCTCTCTTTCATTGCCCCTCCCCCCTGCAGCTATTACTCAATGTCTTTCTCTCTCATTGCCTCCCACCCCTACATCTATACCCAATGTCTCTCTCTCTCTCTCTCTCTCTCTGGTAGCCCTCCCCAGACATCACCCAGTGTCTCTCTCTCTCTCTGCCATAGTTCCCCCCCATTGCACTGTGTCTCGCTCTCTCATTGCCCCTCCCAAGCATCAGCCGGTTTCTCTATCTCTCATTGCACCCCCTGTAGCTATCAGTTGATGTCGTTCTCTGTCTGTCTGATAGTCTCCCAGCCATTGTCCAGAGTCTCTTTCTCTCTCTCTCTCTTGTATCCCCTCCCCAGGCATCACCCAGTATCTCTATTTTTTGTAGCCCTCAGCCATCACCCAATGCCTCTCTCTCTGTCATACCCCCATCAGTTTGTGTATCCTTTTGTCATTGCCCCCCCCAATAGTCAGCCAGTTTCTCTATTGTTCTCTCATTGCTTCCCCTGCAGTTAACACCTGATGCCTCGCTTTCATTGCCCCGCAAATATTGCCCAATGTATCTCTCTTTTTCTCACCCCTCCAAACCTGTTATCTTACCATTTCTCTCCACTGCGGCGGACAAGCAGGGAAAATCAGTGTGGGGCTTTGGATTCCTTGTACACATTGCACAAATGTGCAACACATGCAAGGGATACAAAGCCCTGATTTTCATTGCTTGTCTATTTGCCATTTTCCACCTGCTGCTCGCTTGCCCCCCAGCTGGACCCTGTCAGCTTACTGTGCCAATTGCACTGCCCTCCTGAGGCTGCCGCCCTGTGCAGGTGAATGGTTTGCACAGTGGGTCATGTCAACCCTGCAGACAGCCTTGGCACTTAATGTATAGTGCCTGGATGATCTGTAGACAGAGCAAGGGCAGTTTCCAGAGTTATCTGGTTAGTAGTGATATTCAGTCTGCTAACTGAATAACTATCCAGATAAGTTAGTACAGCAAAAAAGCTGTGCTAACTTTATCTGGTTAGCTATGATGGTCATTCTGATCTGCGAATATCGGGGATGGACATCTGACTTGGATGTCCAATCCCCGCTATTCGCAGGGAGTGAATTCCCAACTCCAGGCTCCCTTCACATACAGCAGAATTGTGCGAGGAGCTCTGGATAGGGGCAGGAGGGGGAGGGCCAGAGGAGGAGTGTAGGCAGGATGGAGCCGGGCCTATGACTCTGGATGTACAGGGCCTATCCAGGTCACGGCCCTAAATGTCTGGTTTGGAGGAGATGGACGGGGAACTTATTCCACCTTGGAGATGGAATAAGTTCTCCTGACGATGGCGAGCAGCATTGGAGGATTCTGCCAAAGAGGGGTTGGGTGGCAGGAAAAAGCAATTCTCATCTTGTGCATGGAATTGGGGCTCCTGCATGGTGTCCCAGTGCCATGGTGATGGGACGCCATGGCACTTGGGTTCCAGCAGGAGAATGGGGAGGGTTAGCCGGGGAGAATGCTGCATGTCCCGGCACGCTGAATCGGGGCTCATCTGACCCGTCCAAGTGCCCCAATTCTGCTCCTGCAGGAATATCTAGCTCCTGCGTGTGCAGAATTGGGGCCAAATCCGGCCTGTCCAGATTTTGGATGTCCAGACGGGCCGGACGTGCCCTGATTAGACTTGGCCACCACCTGGATAGCAGGCTTAATATCATTGGTATCTGGATAGTGAAAGTAGTCAGTGCTGAATCTGGATGTTCAGTGCCAGCCACTATCTGGATACCCTCACCGAATATACAGATTTATTTCAGATGCGGCAGCTGGCTTTAAAATCAAAGAGCTGACTGCTCAACTGAATATTAACCCCAATACTCCTTTGTCACTGTTCAGAAGAAAACCTTTCAGTGACTGGACACAAACTGAGAACATTTGTGAAGTTGGTCCCATGGCAGGCTGGGCACTTAATCAAATGCAATATGACTGATGAATGCTGAAAACCAAAGGCAAGGGGGAAATAACCTCTATTGCATAGTAGGTAAACCTCTCCCTCCCCCCTCCCCCCAAAACAAAACAAAACAAGAGACATGGGGAAAGTAACCTACACTGTGCTGCAGGTTTAGCCCTAGCAACCTCTACTGGGCAGACTGGATGGTCTATGTATGTTAGTCTTTATCTGGCATCATCCACTATGTTGCTATGTTACTACTACTACTGTTACTACTAATCATTGGTATAGCGCTAGAAGACATATGCAGCGCTGTACAAACAGTTGTAAGACACATTCCCTGCTCATCAGAGCTTACAATCTTCTGGTTGGCAGGGACTGGGAATATTGCAGAAGGAGCATTCACAGCACCTTGTGATAGAAAAAGAATCCCAATCATTTTTCAACAGTCCAGATTATGAATACATGGAATACATTTGGAGGTTGCCAGGATCTGTGGACTCTCATCAAGGATTGGTGACTGTGTTAGATGAATTGGTAGCTAAAAAGAAGGATAGCATCTGGACAGTTGCACATAGGGTTACCAATTGGTTCCAGATGTGCCTGACAGGCTTGATCCAGACTTTGGTTTAGCCCATTGCATGCAGGAACATGTATTCTGATTACTCTATTTCACTCTTTAAGAAAAGCAAGGCTACAAGTCCCTGCATTCATTGGAGTAAACCCAGGACTGGATCAAGCCTGTTGGGCCCATCTGCAGCCAGTTGGCAAACCTTGTTGCACATGGAGGCTTATGGCCTACATATCTAGTAGAAGCTTAAACCCTCCCCATCTTCTGTTTTGTTTAGGCCTGTCCTACTTGTTCAATGGAGAACGTTTTTTAGCGTTTCCCAGATAATAATTTTGTAGTTCAGGGGTCTCCAACTCCAATCCTGGTTTTCTGGATGTCCTTAATGAATATGCATGAGATAAATGTGAAAACAATGGGGGCAATGCATGCAAATATATCTCATGCATATTCATTAGGGATATCCTGAAAATATGACTGGTTTGCGGCCCTCCAGGACTGGAGTTGGAGATCCCTGTTCTAGTTCAGTGTTTCCGAACCCAGTCCTACGGGGCACACCGGCCAGTCAGGTTTTCGGGATATCCCTAATGACTATGCATGAGATATATATGCATTAGAGATATCCTGCCAACCTGACTGGTTTGTGGCCCTCCAGGGCTGGATTTGGAGACCCCTGCCTTACACCTCTGTCATTTAAGATTGTGAGTGGGCAAGGTGCAGATGTCCTACACATCGAAAGGGTATATAGAATGTGACACATTCCTCCTCGATTCTCACCACCACCAAAAAGTTGTCTAATAGACAATATTTTGGTGGTGGTGAGAATCGAGGAGGAATGTGTCACATTCTATATACCCTTTCGATGTCTAGGACATCTGCACCTTGCCCACTCACAATCTTAAATGACAGAGGTGTAAGGCAGGGGTCTCCAAATCCAGCCCTGGAGGGCCACAAACCAGTCAGGTTGGCAGGATATCTCTAATGCATATATATCTCATGCATAGTCATTAGGGATATCCCGAAAACCTGATTGGCCGGTGTGCCCCGTAGGACTGGGTTGGGAAACACTGTAGTTAATACCTTCAAAATGAGAGCAATGTACGAACCAGTAATGTTTCAATTGTGGTTCCAAGTTGCCTTATGTAGGAAGCCACTAATATTCCTATTGTGCATGGGATTTCTTTTGGACGATAGGCTGTCTATGAAACTACAGATTAGAAGCTTTTTTTTGAAATGAACTTTTTGTTCTTTGTAGACTTAGAAACTATTCTTATGTGATTTTTAGTCAGTATTTCAGGCCTTGCTATGTTTATGTTTATGTAATTTCTTGATATACCGCCCAGGCTGAAGGGCATTAGAACGGTTTACAATCACTACAAGCAGGTACTGGATATATTCCCTCGTCCCCAAAGGGCTCACAATCTATGTGTACCTGAGGTAATGGATGGTTAAGTGGCTTGCCCGAGGCCACAAGGAATGCCTATAGGACTAGAAACCCCAGTCCCTCTGGCCTGAGATGGCTGTCCCTGTCTGTTGATAGAATACTATAATTCTTGGTATCATGGGCTGCCATTATTGTCCTTTTGGGACTTTCTGGTTACCCAAAGTGCTGCTGCATGCTTCTGTCAGGCACAAAGTGCCATGAACATATTGATCTAACTCTTTTTTGAGTTCCATTGCTTTCCAATTGAACAAAGCGCAGCTTCTTAAACTTTTGACCTTTGTTATGAAAGTCATGTATGACTTAGTGCTTTGTTATCTCTATTCTGTGATTACTGGATGCTGCCTTAAGTGTACCTTGTGGTCTTCCAGTTGGGAACGTTTAGTAGTGCCAGCTGACAGATTAGTTGTGGTTGGTATGCAAACTTTATCTATGGCTGGGCCTGTATTATGAAACACCATGTCAGCAGGACTTTGATTTGAGAAAGATTTGTGGTATTCTCCACCATATCTTGATCTGTTGGAGCATGGTAGAAGGACAATATTGTTCACAAAAGCTTTCTGTATACAGAATTTTATGGGCCCAGTATTCAAAGGATTTATGGTCCTAACTTGGTCTCTTTGAAAATTTACTAAGCTGAGTGCATAAATATTTTCTTAAAATTTCTCTAAACTCAAAAATTTAGAAACATAAAAAGTGGGTGATAATGGCGGTGGAATGGGGGGGGGGGTGGAAATTAGGAGCTTAGCACTGATTCAGCACAAGGTATTTTAATTAGGCTCATAAATCGTTGCAAATGAATGGCAGGCCTAAATTTAGGGGTATGTTTACTAAACCGTCTTAACGTAGCAGCGGCGGTATTATCATGCGATAAGGTCACTTATCGCGCGACAACGCGCCTGCGGCGTTAAGGCACCCTAACGCCATGAAATCCGGCTCTAGAGGGCGGAGGAAAGCTTCCCAGAGGGCGGAGAGAAGGGGTCAATGGGTGGAGAGTGGGAGGGGAGAGGCTCCAGGCACACTAACGCTGTGGAATCCGGGTCTGAAAACTAACGCCAGTGAAACCCTCGCGTTAAAGCACATTTGCAGGAAAGAGAAACCATTTCCGTCAGCAATGTACAGCAAAGCCAGGGAAACCTAGAAAAAGTGATAGTTCTGATACATGTTGTTGTTGTTGTTAAGTGCCGTCGAGTCGAAATCGACTCATGGCGACCCTCTGGATAGCTATCCTAAACTGTGTTCGGTCTTCAGTCAGGCGGCTCATTGTTGACAGACTGGTACCCGTAGCAGCTGTTATTGTATCGATCCATCTCATTGCTGGCCTTCCTCTTTTGCGTTGACCTTCTATCTTGCCAAGCATAATGTCTTTCTCTAATGATCTCTCTCTTCGCATGATGTGTCCAAAGTATGAAAGTTGAAGTCTTGTCATCTGAGCTTCTAAAGAACGCTTAGGTTTGATCTCCTCTAGTACCGACTGGTTTGTTCTTCGGGCAGTCCATGGTATACACAGTATTCGCCGCCAGCACCATAATTCAAAGGCATCAATTTTCTTCCAGTCTATCTTTTTCACTGTCCAGCTTTCACATCCATATGATGTTATTGAAAATACCATGGCTTGAACAAGTCGAATCTTTGTATGGAGAGAGACATCTCTGCTCTTGAGAATCTTATCTAGGTCTTTCACAGCCATTCTGCCAAGAGCAATGCGTCGTCTGATTTCTTGACTGCTTGTTGCTTCTTTATTGATAGTTGATCCAAGTAGGTTAAAGTTGTTCACAATTTCAATTTCTTCTCCTTCACGATGAACCTGTTGATTATGCCAGTTGTCATGATCTTTGTCTTCTTTACATTAAGGTGCAGGCCCATTTTGAGACTGTGTTCTTTGATTGTGAGAAGCAAATGTTTCAGATCATCTTCACTTTCAGCCAGTAATGTGGTATCATCAGCATAGCGAAGGTTGTTGATGAGTCTTCCACCAATCTTCACACCTCTGTTGTCTTCATACAATCCTGCTTCTCTGATGATTTGTTCTGCATATAAATTAAACAGGTAGGGGGAAAGTATGCAGCCTTGTCTTACACATTTGCTTATTTTAAACCATTCTGTTTCTCCTTGTTCCGTTCGAACTGTTGCTTCTTGATCAATGTACAGACTGCGCAAGAGAACGATCAGGTGTTCTGGTATACCCATGCTTCTTAATGTGGCCCAGAGTTTCTCATGGTTTACACAGTCAAAAGCCTTGCTATAGTCGATAAAGCACAAATAGATATCCTTTTGGTATTCTTTAGTCTTTTCAAGGATCCATCTCACATCCGCAATGATGTCTCTCGTTCCTCGCCCTTTCCTGAACCCTGCTTGCACTTCAGGTAGCTCTTGTTCCAGGTATGGTTGTAGTCTCTTTTGAATAATCTTCAGTAGAATCTTGCTAGCATGTGGGATCAGAGCAATTGTGCGATAATTTCCACAGTCAGTTGGATCACCTTTCTTTAGTATTGGTATAAACACAGATCTTTTCCAGTCAGTTGGCCATGATGTTGTCTTCCATATTTCTTGGCAGAGCCTTGTGAGTACGGTAACAGCTGCATCAGATTGCTGCAATACTTCTATGGGAATGCTATCAATGCCTGGTGCTTTGTTCTTTGATAAGGCTTTCAATGCTGCTTCAACTTCTTCTTTCATCACCAATGGTTCCCGATCATAAGGTACAGGTTGAAATGGCTGTTGGTCCACTTGATCTTTATCATATAAAAACTCTGTATATTCCTTCCACCTTTTCTTGATCTTCTCAGCATCATTCAACATAGAACCTTGAGCATCTTGTAACATTCCAATTCGAGGCTGGAACTTTTTCTTTAACTCTCGTAGCTTTAGGAAAGCCGATCTTGTTCTTCCTCTAATAGTTTCTGCTTCTATTTCCTTGCAAGTGTCATTGTAGTACTTTTCCTTGTCCTGTCTTGCTGCACGTTGGAAATCTCTGTTGAGTTCTGCGATTGTCTTTCTTTCTCCTCTGGCTTTAGCTTCTCTGTGATTCTGGGCAATTTTCAGAGTTTCTTCCGTCATCCATTTTGGCCGTTTTTGCTTTTTCACCTTTTGTAGAGACTTCTCGCTTTCTTCCAACACAACCTTCTTGATGTCATTCCATAACTCTTCCGGAGCTCTGTCATTTGTATCTAAAGCAGCAAATCGATTTTGCAGGCAGTCTTTAAATTCCAGTGGTATATTCTCAAGGTCATATTTTGCTGCATTCATGAGTGGTTTGCTCTTTTTCAACTTTAGCTTGAGTTTGCATACTAGTAGTTGATGATCTGTACCACAGTCAGCTCCAGGTTTTGTCTTTGTTGATGTTACAGAGCTTTTCCATCGTTGACTTCCACATATGTAGTCAATTTGATTTTTATATAATCCATTCGGTGAAGTCCATGTGTACAGTCGCCGCTTGTGTTGCTGGAAGAAGGTGTTTGAGATGAATAGATCATTGGTCTTGCAGAATTCTATCAGTCTTTCTCCAGCTTCATTTCTGTTGCCAAGTCCATATTTTCCAACTACTTTGCCTTCTTCTTTGTTGCCAACCTTTGCGTTCCAGTCACCCATGACTATCAGGATATCCTGTTTGCATGTTCTGTCAATTTCAGCTTGTACTTGTTCATAGAACTCTTCAATTTCATTCTCTTCAGCAGCTGTTGTTGGGGCATATACTTGAATTATAGTTGTGTTGATAGGCAATCCTCGTAGACGAATAGAGATTAAGCGTTCGCTGACTGCATTGTATTTCATTACAGTTCTTGCAAGTTTCTTCTTTATTATAAATGCAACACCATTTCTTCTTTGTCTTTCATTTCCAGCATAGTAGACCATGTGATCATCTGATGCAAAGTGCCCGATGCCAGTCCATTTCAGTTCGCTGACACCCAACAGATCAAGTTGTACACGTTCCATTTCATTCTTGACCACCTCCAACTTCCCTTGGTTCATGCTTCGTACGTTCCATGTTCCAATGTGTAAGACATCTTTACAGCTTCTGACTCTCATTTCATGCGCAGCTACATCAGCAGTCAGACTTCCCGAGGGCTTTGATCCAACCACATCATAAATGCTGGCTTTACTCTGAAAAGTCTTCAGCTCTTCCCCAGTAGCTAGTTGAGTGCCTTCTGACCTGGGGGTCTCATCTTCCAGCACCATAGCACAATTTGTTTTGTTGTAACTATCCATTGGGTTTTCATGGCAAGATACAGAAGTAGATTGCCGGGCCTTTCTTCCGCGCAGTTTAAGTTTGGTGTTGTTGCCGTTGTCACAAAAATGTGATCCTCCGCCGTCAACACTGTCCCATTCTGCTGCTGCCCAGATGGGTGGTTTGTCTTGGTCTGGCACCTCAGCTGAGACCTGTCCATCTTGGGAGACCCTGCCAGTAGTTAAACTACCGATAGTTTAGCTCTCAGCATCACTGATGCACGCAAGCCCTCACAGCACGACAAGCTGCAAACCAAGTGAGAGCTGATACATGTACACTGAACAAAAAGGCAAATAAACATGGAAAATGACCTGAACAAAATTTAAAATCCCCATAACCAAGCTGGCCAATAGTGATATTAATGGGAAAAATAAAAAAACACTACTGAGAAAGCTCCAAAAAAATATATCATATCTGGAAGGGTCTATGCTCCGTCCCCCTAAAAGGTGAATGATCCCACATTGAAATAGTGCTGATCAGGGTTTTCCCTTTTTATTGGACAGGTTTGTTATGGCATGCACATGTGCCGCAACAGCAGGGTGGGCATGTAGGAAAGGGCAACTGTACAGATGCTGGAAATGGGATACAGAGGGCTGCAGGCGGCACATGCTGTGGTGCAGCTGGGGCACAGTACGGACTAGGCAGATGCCTAGGTGACACATAGGAATGCTGAAACTGACAGCAACTGATGAGGGCCCAACATGGGCACAAGTGTGTGTCCCACAGTGTCACAGGGGATAGTATCCAGAAGGTACCCACAAGGGCACAGAACATTGGCAGGCGGTGCTGGGGGGGGGGGGGGGAAAGCGCGCATGTCCATGTAGGCACCCCTACCCTAGAACCCGCACCATAGGCAGCTGCCTACCGGCACACTGGATGGCCTGGGAGTATGCACCACCAGCACCACTGGCATAAGGGCATGTCAGCATGGTGGAGGGGGCAGTGGCATCTGCCCACAGCAGACCATGGCCAAGCTCCGTTTAGGTGGATGCCATGCACTGCAACAGACAAGGTCTGTCTGGTGAACAGTCATGGTATCCCCAGGGAATGATCAGCCCCTGTGGCAACAGTTTGGTGCAGTGCACACAGCCAATGTGTTCAGGAACAGAAAGTCACAAGTTGAAGTCCCAGCTGTGGCTCCTGTCAACCCAGTCCCCATATTTTATCCAGTACTAAACCATGGTAATAAAGACGGAACCTTTATTGCAGATAACATAAACATGCCTGAAATGCCTATATTTTACTCTACAGAGCACAGACACCATAAACATGTGCAATACCTAGAGCAGAGTTTTCCAACTGCGGTCCTGGAGGGCCAAACACCATTCAGGTTTCATGCTGTCTCCAATAAATATGCCTGTGCTGCATTTGTATGAGCCGCCCCCATGCTATGCAAATGTATCTCATGCATATTCATTAGGGACAGCATGAAAACCCGAACAGTGTTTGACCCACCAGGACTGGAGTTGGGAACCTCTGCCCTAGAGCAGAGGCCAACAGGGGTACAAACACCCACACCCAAAGGCTCCACTATCCAACGCCTCATGGAGAGGCAGGCTGTTGTGCCCTGCGTGCAGCAGCATCTCCCAATACTAGCACTTGCATACCTTAGCAATGCCGCCCTAAACCTGGGAATACGTTACACAAATATCAAAAGGTTGCTATGATTAATGGCAGATAGCAATTCCTAAGTTAAGCACAATTTGCTGATTGAGTTGCATCATAACAACGTTTCTGATATCGGTGTAGTGTGTTTCAGTTCTGGATTCTGACAGTGTTTACCACCCTGGGGAGTGACCCCAACAGTATTGCGTACCATAGCCATGCCTGCATTGTGCTCAGGACTGGTGTGGTGGCCAGGGCTGCCAAAAGCCTCTATATTTGCACAATGCTGGCATAGGTGTGGGAGTGTGTGTCTGTCTATCCAGTGTGTTGTGGCTGCCGACACCTTACTCAGCCCACACTGCTTGCACTGTTTCCAGTGTTAGCCTGCCAATGTGCATAATGAGGAGCAAAAGGTACTGTGGGTATAGCGCGGACAGGGCGGCCTGAGCAGGATGCATCTGCACAGGGCATACGGCAATGGCTGGGACATTGTAGTGCCCGGCCACCACCTGCATGGACAGGGTGGCCACAGCATGTCCTGCTGGGAGGTCACTCTCACCCTGACTGAGCAGTGACCACGGCATGGCTAGGTTCCCCCATAGTGCTATATAGTATTTCACCAAGTAGTGTATATGGGTTTTATTTTCTGTGGCTCAATCCATGATTAATATTCTTGGTGGGTGTGCACACATCTTCTCCAGGAACATGCACTATGGACTAGCTAGCAGACTGTCTGCAGTTAGTATGTGTATGGCTGGAACACCTTGCAGGGTGCAGTGGCTGGAGACTCATTGGGCTTGCTGCTGGAGAATGTCAGATAGTGGTGGGGGGCAGCTGAGCATTTCCAGGCCTACTGTCTGTCTGCCATTGCCTTATGGATGTGTACAGATCTATATGGACTGCCCTGTAGGGTGTCTGTTCCCCAGCAGGACTGGGGTTGATGGTCTCCTCTACTGCCACCATTGCAGGGATGTAGAATGTGGATCTGTTGGTGGGAGATCCTGTTTCCCCACCCTGAGCCACAAAGGGCAGGTTGGGTGGTGGTACATAATCCACCTATGGGTCCAAACACCCCCCCTTCACTTAAATCATGTGACCATGGCACCCACACAGGATATGCACTATTCTGGGTGCATCATAGTCCGACGTGACTGAGAAATACAGATGGACACACGTGTATCCTAGGTGTGCCTGCAAGAGCTACCTATCACACACTGGCACTGATGGGGACCTGCAGCATAGCTTATCTCAGCTAAGCCAGGTGCTGCGGACCTGGTGCTGGGTCCCCCACCTCACCCTCAGGGTGAGCACAGTACCCCCATAATGTGACGGCCTGTAGCTACTCTGTGCCAGTAACACACACGGTCAGTTCCCCCTACCAGGCCGAGGTGCTGTGGGGGTGCATACCCTATCTTGTGATCATCTGCAGACTGCTGATTTGCATGTGCAATGCATCATGGGTACGGGTGGGGTAACCCTATTCTGGTAACCACAGCAGACAGTTTGTGTGGTGACCTGCAGTCCTTCTGTAGCCAGCCAGGGGATTGTTGGTAGCTGTAGATATGTAGCCCACTGGTTACTTCACTGCCTGTGGAGGCAGAGGTCATGGGTTTGATCCCACAGCAGTGTTATTTGATAGGGCTGTCTGAGGCATTTCCTTTTTTAATTTAAATTAGTGCTGCCATCAAAAACACCCTCACAGTGCTGTAACCTTAAGGTGCCTTATAAAGCGCCCTATAAGGCGTCTTATAAGGCGCCCTATTGGGAACATTATAAGGTGCCTTGGCGGACAGTGCACTTTATAATGTGCCCTCTGGAGTGCCTTATAGGGCGCCTTATGTGGCACTGTGATGGTGTGTTTGCTGGCAGCACTAATTAAAATTAAAAAAGAAATTGCCTCAGACAGCACTGGTTTAAAGTAAAGGTTAATGCCTCAGACAGCCTTACTCATTGAGCCCACTGGGGAATCAAACTCATGAGCACTGTACCATCAGTCAATGTATCAACCATTGTGCTACAGCTCTGTTGCTGTGTTTGTAGGTCAGCATGCCTAATTAAGGCTAACGCATGTTAATGTACACGGCTCCCTCTATCGCCCGATAATGAGTGCAGCGCACGTTATCGCGCGATAACCCGCGCTTTCTACCTTACGACCGGAACGCCCACTCCTTTTATGGCATCCCGCACATTATCGCTGGGCGCACGTTAAGACAGTTTAGTAAACATACCCCTTATATGCACAAATTTTAAGCACCTAAATTAGGATACATTTTTCAATTGGAAACTGAGGCTCCTAAGTGTAACTGAAAATAGGGAACAAATTTACTGAGGGTGCCTAACTTAGAAGCCTAAATTTAGGAGCATAGCTTTTTTTGGATATTAGACCCTATGTGTTGAGTCACATATTCATGTTAGAGTTTGGTTTTATTATTCTTTCCATGCTGGCAGAAGTTGGAAAGAATTATGCAAAAGGGGTCAAGAAATGTCTATTCGCCTGTCTAGGCAAAATAACTCTCCAAAAATTCAATGGAATGGGATGAAACTTGTCATGTAGGAAAAACCAGTAAAGAAACACATCAGGTTTGTAAAAGGCTCATACCAGGGGTTCCAAAGAAATAAGTCCCTGCCCTCCACCCACCAAAAAAAATGGCCAAATGCATTTCTATGGGAGAAGGTGTTTTAGCTTCTAGCAATTAGGAAATTCCTCTTTTCAAGCTGTCTCTCCCTCTTCCCTATTCTCCCAACCTCTCAAACTGCAACTACCTTCCAAAACTACCTCCCACAATGGCTCCACCATCTCCAAACTGCCCCATAACTGCCCCACCACCCCAAAAACATCCCCTATTCCCAAAAAACGATGGTCCTAACACCTTGCAAACTGCCCCAGTATCCTGCAAACTACCCCCACCCACAAGAGCTACATCCATAATTGCACCACCACCCCAAAAGGTGCCCCACTTCCAAAATGTACTCCCTGCACTGCCCCAATACCCCATAAACTGATCCCACTCATAAAATCCACCCCAACTGCCCCACCATCCTGAAAATTACCATCCAAATCCTACTCCTGCAACTGCCCATCCCAAAAATACTCCCGCAAATGCCCCACCACTCTTAAAACTGCTCCCACCCACAAAAACGACTCCCCCATAACTGCCGTACCATCCTGCAAATTATCTCTATTCCAAAATCTACCAGTACAGCCATTTCACGATCATGCAAATTGCCCCCTCCCCCTGCAACTGCCTCACCACTTTACAAACTGCCCTACCTCCAAAAGCTACCCACCACAACTGGCCCACCATCCTGCAATCTGTTCCCACCCAAAAATTATCTTCTGCAACTACCCCAACATACTCCAAGCTACCCCATACTTCCAAATCACCACCCCCCAATAGCTACACCACCTTCAACCATTGTTCCTGCTAAGCATGTTTGAGCTGTGTGAAAGTCCTTTGCTGGTGCGCCTACTGGTGGGGGTCAGTGCAATGTTACAGTGTTTTGACTCATGGGGGGCAGGCAGGTCCTAAGGAACAGAGAGCTTCAGACCGCCACAGACACAACACATACATAGCACGTATACAAGAGAGATAGGCAAGCGCATGCATAGCACACACACCACAGATACACACACATAAATGCACACATATACATGGACT
Organism: Ichthyophis bannanicus; assembly: GCA_033557465.1. Lineage (NCBI taxonomy): Eukaryota > Metazoa > Chordata > Amphibia > Gymnophiona > Ichthyophiidae > Ichthyophis > Ichthyophis bannanicus. The sequence continues at coordinate 1,198,620,541 of CM066032.1, read as the reverse complement.
GTTACAGCAATAGAAAATTGTAAAAAGAAAAGTGAATATGGAAAAGGAGGAGGAGTTACTGAAAGCGATGGGGGAGAAAGCTAAGGAGTATGTAGATTTTCAGTTGGAGGACTCTGTTCAGATGTGGAATAATGGGTTGCTTGGACTATATGATGCTTGGACACCAGAATATTCATGCATGGCCCATAGAAATGCTAATTAGGGGCCTTAGTTGAAGAAAGAGCTTGGGTTATTAAAGTGTCAAGTGCGAGGTGATGGCACAAATTGCAGAAACAATGAGACTGAGCGGTGCTTAAAGAAGAAGAAATATAAGAGATTTGGCAGGCAAAGCATATGTATATTGGTAGAAGATTGGAAATGGCAGACAATCACTTGCATGAGCTATTCAGAGAGGTATCTTTTGTTTGGCAGAACTGAGAATAAAGATGACTGAGAAATAAATGCCTAGCTTGATATGTAATGATTTCACTAGCTTCTATGAGCAGAAAATATAGAGGGTGATATCTGGTTTGCCAGATTTGCAGGTGGAGGAGGAAACAGGGGAGGAATTGAGTAATGGAGACTCAAAAGATTCAGATTTTAGAGAAGTACAGTGTTTGCTATCTCAATTGCGGCCAGTAACATGTGATAATGAGCCGCAATGGGTATGTTAAGAAGGGTGTCCTTTGACTATTCAGATGGCTTGCTACTATTGTGAATGCGTCCTTGGAGTTGGGTCATTTACCATGTAGTTTGAAGAGAGAAATTATTCATTCCACATTAAAATATTAAAGAAAAATGCTAAAGACCACTTTAATGTGAGCAATTTCCTCCTAGTGTCCTTGTTGCCATTTTTAGGGAATATCATTGAGCAAGCAGTGTTTAGTCAGTTGGGAGAATTTGTGGAAGGAAGGAAATTGTGTATTCTTTACACTCTGGATATCATACATATCATAGCAAAGAAACAGTGCTACTGGTGATACTAGATTCTGCCAGATTAATACTGTATAAAGAGCTACAGTAGATTGTATGATCATTACCTTAGATCTATCAGCAGTGTATGACACTGTGCCTTATGATTTGTTGTTAACTAGATTGGAAGTGATGGGCACTCATGGTATGGCTTTGACTTGATTAAATTCTTTTTTAAGGGACCATATTCAAAGGATGTTATAGAAGGGTCAGTATGTGGATTAATGGCAGGTAATAATCAGAATTCATCACCAATGGTATCTCATCATAAGGTACAGGTTGAAATGGCTGTTGGTCCACTTGATCTTTGTGGTATAATAACTCTGTATATTCTTTCCAGCTTTTCTTCATCTTCTCAGCACCATTCACCATGGATACTATAGCATTTTGTAGTATTCCAATTCAAGGCTGGAATTTTCTCTTTGACTCTCTTTGCTTTAGGAATGCCAATCTTGTTCTTCCTCTAATAGTTTCTGATTCTATTTCCTTGCATGTGTCATTGTAGTACTTCTCCTTGTCATGTCTTGCTGCAAGTTGGAAATCTGTTGAGTTCTGTGATTGCCTCTGTTTCTCCTCCGGCTTTAGCTTCTCTATGTTTCTGGACAATTTTCAGAGTTTCTTTGGTCATCCATTTTGGCTATTTTTGCTTTTTCATCTTTTGTAGAGATTTCTCACTTTCTTTGAGTACAGCTTTCTTGATGTCATCCCAAAACTCTTCTGGTGCTTTGTCAATGGTATCCAAAATAGCATATTGAGTTTGCAGGCAGTCTTTAAATTCCGGTGGTATATTCTCAAAATCATATTTTGCTACATTCATGCGTGGCGTGCTGTTTTTTAGCATTACTTGAGTTTGCATACTAGTAGTTGGTGATCTGTACCACAGTAGGCTCCAGGTTTTGTCTTTGTTGATGTTATTGAGCTTTTCCATCGTTGACCTCTGAAGATGTAGTCAATTTGATTCTTGTACAATTCATTGGGTGACGTCCATATGTACAGTCACACTTATGTTGCTGGAAGAAGGTGTTTGAGATGAATAGATCATTGGTCTTGCAGTTAATCAGTTACAATGGGTGTGGTGAAGGGTGCCTTTGGAGCATTATAACATATTTGTGGATTAAGTCCTTATTTTAGCAGTCAAGATCTTATTATGGTGACACATGCCTTGGTAAAATCACACATTGATTGTACTGGGACATATGTTGGCCTGCCATATTGTCGGTTACAGAGACTTCAGTACATGCAGAATTCTGTAGCCGGGGGGATTTTTGCTAAGGAGAATGCTGGTGGATAGAAAATGACAGCAGATAAAGCCCATATGGCCTATCCATTCTGTCCATCCATAAGAACTATCTCTCCCTCAGAGATCCTGTGTATTTGTCCCATTCCAATGCTTTTTTGAATTTAGATACTGTTCTCATTTCCACCACCTTCACTGGGAGGCCATTCTACGCATTCAACACCCAAGCTGTTACACTCCTTCAATATTATGTGTTCCTTGTGAGGTGTCCTGGTTCCTGTGGATTTGTTTAATTTCAATTCAGTGGCGCACTTTTCATTGTTTTGTACCAGAGCAGCGGAATAGCCTCTCAGAAGAAGTACAGACTGGAGTAAATTATATGCTGTTTTGCAAAGGGGTTAAGATATGACTGTTTAGAAGGCATCTGGGGGATGAGCAGACAGAGTGTGGGAATGAGATGGGAAGGATCACTGTACTTCATTATGATTTTATGATCTTTATGTATTCTGTTTTAAGTTGGAAGCCACTTTATGGTCTATTGATCATAAGGGGGGTTATTAAACATATGTAATAAGAAACATAGAAACATGATGGCAGAAAAAGGCCACATGGCCTATCTAGTCTGCCTTTCAATACCAACCACTATGACAGTCCCCTTTTTTCCTTTAGAGATCCTCTGTGTTTGTCCCATGCCTTTTTGAATTCAGACACTGTCCTCATCTCTGCCACCTCCACTGGGAGACTATGCCACGCATCTAGCACTTTTTCCGTAAAAAATATTTCTGCATATTACTCCTAAGTCTATCCCCTTTCACCCTTATCCTATGTCCCCTCATAGCAAAGCTTGCTTTCAATTGAAAGAGGCTCTCATATGCATTTATGCCACAGAGGTATTTAAACGTCTCAGTCATATTACCTCTATCCTGCCTTTCCTCTAAAGTATACATATTAAGATTCTTAGGTCTGTCCTCATATGCTTTATAACAAAGACCACAAACCATTTTAGTAGCCACCCTCTGTACTGACTCCAACCTGTATATATATCCTTTTGAAGGTGCGATCTCCAGAATTGCACACAATACCCCAAATGAGGTCACACCAAAGACTTATACAGAGGTACTATCACCTCCTTTCTTCTGCTGGCCATTCCTCTCCCTATGCACCCAAGCATCCTTCTAGCTTTTGCCATTGCCTTTTCTACCTGATTAGCTACTTTAAAATCATCAGAGACAATCATGCCTAGGTCCCGCTCTTCTTTTGTGGATAGAAGTACTTTACCCCCTATACTATATCACGCCCTTAGATTGCTGCAGCCGAAATACATGACCTTGCATTTTTTAACATTAAATCTCAGCTGCCAAATTCTAGACCATTTTTCAAGCGTAGGTAGATCCCTCCTTATGTTATCTACACCTTTGTGGGTGTCTACTCTATTGCAGATTTTTGTATCATCCAAATGTTACCCAACAGCCCTTCTACAATATCACAAACAAAGATGTTCAAAAGAATCGGACCAAGGACAGATCCTGGGGCACACCACTGGTAACCTCCTTCTCCTCAGAGTGAGCTCCATTTACCTGTACCCTTTGTTGCCTCCCACTCAACCAATTTCTAACCAAACGGTAATAAATAAATAAATTATAGATACAGTAGCTGGTCTATAAGAGTGTAATTCTATAACAGGTCACCTAGATAGAAAATACCAACTAGGCACATATTCTGGATTTATTTTATAAAGACAATATAGGTGCCTGTGTGTCTTTATAAAATAGCCTCACAAAACTTGCAATAATTGTGGGTAGATGTAAATGTATAGCTGCTGGTGTAAATGCATGCATGACAAGTACTCGTGTACATGTGCATTTTATAAAATACATGTGCACCACATGACTCTGCCCAAAGTCCACCATGAACATGCCTACACTCTGATCATGAAAGTAGGCATAACACCCCCCCCCCACACACACACACATTCTCCACATCTACTTTGTATGTGCAACCATTTTCCATGGGAAAAACAGATTTTAGTTGTGGAAAATGGTTGATAAATTTTATAGCAGGGTGCCATGGGTGGGTAACTATGGAAGTGCCTACATAGGTTATTTGTTTTTATAAACTACTAGCACATGTGTGGCAGAAAATGCCCCTCGAATGTAGGTACAATCACTTACACCTGCTCAAGAGCTGATGTAAATGAATGCGCACATAGATTAAGGTATTTTATAATCTACATGCATATGTGCAAACTCCGCCATAACTAGATCATACCGAGCATCGTGCTATATGACTGAAGAACAACTGTTCCTCTAGCATGTCCCCGATCTCAAATCAGATGATCTGAAGACCCCAAAATTTCATAAATTAATTCTAAAGTTACCTGGCTAAACTGTTGGAATATCGACACCAGCCCCAGGGATCTATTTTATCCACCTTATTATTTAACATTTAGGTTACTCCATTGTGTTGACTTCTTTCTGGTCTTCATGTTAAGTATTCATTGTATGCTGATGACATTCATTGTTCCAGTAAAAGGTTCTTTGACTTCTGCTGCTTATTATGTAGAACCTTATATGGTGACAATAAGAAACTGGATGAAGCATTACAGGTGGCTCTGACTATGCAAAAGACATAAATTTGTATCTGGGGAATATGGTCCCCATCTAATATACCTGCATCACTTATTATTGGAAACTACCTATCCCTTTGTTGAAGCAGTTAAGACTTTTAGGATTTATTATCAATTCTTGTCCCGCTATGAAGTATATAATCTCTGGAGTTGTGAAAAAAGCTTTCTTTAAGTTATGGACGTCTGTAGAATGAGATCCTTGCTAACTTAAGATAATTTTAGAACTGTCATGCAGGTAGTTGTCCTTTCACAATTCTCTCTATTTGGGATTTCCAAAATGTTCTGTCCAGCCTTTATAATCAGTTAAAAAAAATGACTGCCTGTATTTTGACTGGGCACAGTAAATCTATTGGATTGACAATGCTCAGTGCAAACTCACACTGCCAATCCATTCCTATTGGAATTGTACTGGTTGCCAGTTTATTGGTATGCTCTTTTTAAGATTTTAACAGTGTTTTTTAAAGATTTATGATGTGAGGTACCTTTTAGTATATGCAAGTCCATTAAGATTTATCATCCTCCGAGATCACTTTGAACAGAGAAAGCATGTTTATTGGTTGTCTCTACATTTTAGAGATGACCAACTGGCTAATATATGGGATCATGCATTTTTTATAGCCCTTCTGGTATACTCTGCCAATTGATTTGCATATTCTTACCTCTTACTTACCTTTATGGAAGCTGTTAAATGCTCATCTCTTCCAGCAAGCATTTGCAGGCAGTTAAAGGCACATTTTACAAAGGACATCTAAGTGCAATCTGAGACATACGAAAAGCCAGAATGTCTGAATAAAAAGCAGACATGTGCAAGTTCAGGTACAAACTCACAAATGTGGACGTGCCCGATGTGGACGCCTATGGAAACATCTACATAGATATCCCCAGAATGGCATTTTATAACAGGGATGTCTAATAGAATAATGGCTAGAGTAGTGGGTTAGGAGCAGAGTAGATAGGGTTTAAATCTCACTATGGGCCTTTGGGATCTTAGGCTAGTCTCTTAACTCTACACTTTCTGGATGTTTTTAGGTGAGAATAAACACCCTCCGGATGCTTATTCATGCCTAAAGCAGGTCTAAATGTTGACATGCCTGCAGATGTCCCTGACATTTGTGAAATTGAATGGGGACATTTAAATCCATTGCTTCTCCCCAAACAAGCCTTTGCAACACCAACTGCCTACTTGGATGACACTGGTAATGTCTTTAATAGCTATTTGTAAAATGGCTCCAGAGACATCGCCATGATTTTGATGTGCATGTGCACATCTTCAGGCATCGAAATCATGACTAAGGGGTATGTTTACTAAACCGTCTTAATGTTACCAGCGCTAGTTCCAGCGTTACTGTGAGGAATGCCATATAAGGTAGTGGGCGTTCTGGTCTTAAGGTAGCAATCGCGGGTTATCGCGCGATAAAGTGCGCCGTGTCAGTTATCGCGCGATAGAGGGAGCCGTGCCACGTTACCACGCGTTAACCTTAACTTCATGCGCTGACCTGCAATCACAGCAGCAGAGGTATAGCACACTGGTTAATGCAATGACTGCTGAGACAGGGGTCATGAGTTCAATCCCTCAGTGTGTGTGTAATGAATAAGGGTGGCCAAGGCTGTTCCTCTTCCTGCTTGTAATAGAAACATTCCAACAATCTGTGCTGTCAGCTAAAAATACCAGCACCCCAGTGCTGTAACCTAATGCACCTTTTAGGGCACATTATAAACCAGCACGTCAGCCAAGGCAGGTCATAATGTGCCCCAGAGGGCATGACGAAAGGTTGGCAACCCCCAAGGCACCATATCAGGCACCCCATAAGCTGGCTGAATCTAAGGCGCGGCTGAAGATGCCCCAAGGATGTATAGGTGACTCAAGAAATGGTGTCCAAGGGCAGTAAGGTACCCCAAGATGAAAAGCAACAAAGGTATGGGCCAAACACAGATGTAACCCTAACACTGCACAGAGCACCAAGGAAAGACAATGCACAAGTGATGGAAGGAAGTATCAGAGCTGATGGACCAGACAAATCTGTGTCCAGGCCATGTGGCAGCTGGAAAAGTGGACAAACCTATTGGGGGCAGCTGTAGCGATGCACAGGGTGATGGTAATGTACTGTGCAGCAATGACAGTGTGTGGCAGAGGATGGGAAGACGTGTCCAGCAGAGGAGGTAGAGGTGGCAGGATAGATGCGAGGACAGAGGAGAGTAGTGCCATGCAGAGCACACACAGGAGAGGCAACCAGGAAGAGCTGCAATGCAGAAACGTGTACCAGTGCAGGACATGGGGTAGCAGCCTGCACATCAGGGCAGGACGGCACACAGCTGGCAGACACACATAGACGGACAGAAGGATAGTTGGCAACTGTGATAAGGGTACAATGTGCCAACAGCACAGATCTTCACAGATATGACTGTTACAGGAATGAAAAGTAGCTGTGCAGGACAGGCATACAAATGAAAGAGAACAGAGAGGAATCAAACCTATGATCATTAGCACAAATGTCAATGCACAAACCAGTAGGCTACACCACCAACATGATGTCATTAGCAAAGGCTGCACACAAAAAACTTGCTGTCTGCCAAGATAGGGCAACCTCCAACACTAACTATGATGGAATGCACATGCAGATCTGGTGTATACAGCTCAGATCACAGTCTGTAATTGGGACGAGAGCCACATATAAGTGCATGCACACACACAATGAAATGTTATGCAGTGGATACAGCATGCATAAGAGGAAAGAACCTAAACCCAAAGGGCGGCAGGGGATGCTCTGTGGAGCAGGGCAATATAGGGAACAGAACAGAAAAGGAGTGTGTGAGAATTGAACCTGCAAACAGGTGTGGCCCAGACCAGCTGAACCACAGCAATGCCAATCCCCCAAGCAGACAGCCTATGTTAATGCTACAAAGAAAGAGACTTGTAACAGCTAATATGTGATGGATAGGCAGCACAGAGGGCACACTTTGGTGTACGGTGAAGAGATGGAAGGGTGTGTGGATAGGTAACGAACCTGCAGGCAGCTCATGGTCAGGTTAGCACAACCCCCCCCCCCCCAAATAAAAACATGTGGGAATCAAACCTGCAACCTATGGTGTTCCAACACATGTCCACAACCACTATCACAAACAACCACAGCAAGCACAATGCAAAGATATTACCTCAAAGGGAATGTGTGTATGGGAGCCCGTAACACACAGTGATGTGTCAGACGGCTGGCAGATAGACAGCTGGCACCGTACAAGGATGTGAGCACAGGTGGGCCATGTACATGACCAGGAAATCACTAAATACGTGTGTCAGTGTGCTCAAGCAGCAACAGAGACAAATGTATGTCCAACACATATTTTTATTTTGGTTAATCATCAGAGATAGCGTAGATACTGCCTTTCATAATATCAAGGTGATTGGATAACAGGGAAAAAAGTGCAAACACATTTTGCAGGGCAGCAACCCAAATGTCACAGAAAGGTCACTGGCCCATCTACAGATGATGGGCAGGAGAGATAATGTGCATTAGGTGCATGGTGTGCAGTATGCATTAGCCCCCCACCCCCCACATGCTGCTGCACACCCCAAATGTGTTAGTCACATATGTGTGCATGTAGATAGTAGGCGGTGCATGATGAGGGCCCAACACACATCATTCATGTTCTGTTCCTAAAAATATATCTGTCCGCCAACAATATCGATGACCTAATCTCCAACTGGAACACCACAATCTCCTCCGCATCCAGCGCAACAACAAGCAAAACTAACACCAGACACACCACCAAAAAAGCCCGATGGTTCACCCCCCCCACCTCCGGAAGCTAAAAACCAAACTCAGAAGAGCGGAAAGAAAATGGAGAAAAACCAGAAAAGAAGATGACAAAACAAACTACATGTACGAACTAGACATGTACCACGCAGAAACGGACAAAGCAAAAAAGGCTTACCATTCGAAAATCATAAACACATCAATAAACAAACCAAGAGAACTATTTGAAATTGTCAAAAAACTGACAAAAGCGCCCAACCACTCCGACCAACTACCAAACATCCCACCAGATTTACTAGCACAGCAATATAAACAGCTACAAAAACCACAACTGAACGCAGACACAACAACAACAAACCACACCACCACCATAAACAAAGAATGGAGTGAATTCGAAGTAATCACGAAAGAGGAAATATCATCCACCATCTCCCATCTGAATACCACCACCTCTCCGCTGGACCCCTGCCCTACAGAATGGATAAAGAAAACCAAGGAAGACCTGAGCACACCATTAGCCTGCATTGTTAATGAATCCCTCAGCCAAGGACGCATGCAAGACCTCCTCAAAACTTCAATCATACGGCCAACCCTAAGAAAACACAACCTGGATTCCATGGACCCCGCATCCTACAGACCTATAGCAAGCCTCCCATTCGCCGCCAAAATCATAGAGAAGGTAGTTCAACAACAGCTCCAAGAACATTTAGATACCAACAACATACTGGACCCGCAACAACACGTCTTCTGCCCACTCCACAGAGTTGAGACCCACATGACATCACTAATGAACACCCTCGTCATAGGGACCCAAGCCAAACACTCTGGATACGCCATGATCTTCCTAGACATATCAGCAGCCTTCGACACCATCTCCCACAACATTCTCCTACACAGACTACAAGCAATTGGCATCAAGGATACCTTACTCCAGTGGTTCCACTCCTACCTAACCAATAGACAACAAATGATCCGCACAAACATATCAACATCGCCCCCCTTCCAACAACACCAAGGAGTACCACAAGGATCCACACTGTCAGCCATGCTCTTCAACATCTACCTGCAACCACTCTGCTCTATCATGCACGCCCACAACATCAACTATCACATCTATGCAGATGACATAATGCTCTATGCCCCAATCACAACCTCTAACCCAACAAATAAACACCTATCCCAATGCTTCACAGAAGTATCCAGCTGACTACAAAAAACAACCTATCCATAAACATAAAGAAAACAGAAGCCCTCATAGTAACAAAGGACCCAGACTTTACACCACCTACACACCTCAACATTGGAACCACACAAATACAAATACAACCGTACATAAAATATCTGGGAATCTTCATAGACCAAGCACTCACACTCAAGCAACAAATCAAAAAAATCACCGGAACAATATTCCACAAGGCTAAAACAGTACAACGCCTCAGACCTCTCCTTGAACAACAAGACTTCAGAACAGTGATGCAAGCCATGACACTCCCACACCTGGACTACTGCAATATAATCTACCATGGACTACCAGCCACTCACACCAACCCACTTCGAACTGCCTTGAATACAACAGCAAGGATTATTCAGAAAGCAAAAAAACAAGACCGCATCACCCCAATCCTGAGGGAGCTACACATACTCCCCCTTGAAGCACGAATCAAATACAAATCCGCCCTACTTACACACAAAGCTCTCTACCAAACGCAGACTTCCCAGCTCCACACACTACTGCACCATCCAGCCCACAACAGAACAACCAGACAAACCACCAACAACTCCCTCACCATACCCCATAAATGAACCAAATGCAATCAACGAACCTGCAACAGAGCCTTCGAACTATACGCACCATCCCTCTGGAACTCTCTACCAAGCCACATCAGAAATAACAAAGGCCCTTTATCATTCAGGAAACAACTAAAAACCGCCTTATTCCAGGAACACCTCGGAACTGAAACAACCACCAGCCACTGACTACCTCCCCCCCTAACTCCCCCCCGGAACATATGTTCTAAAGAGCCTGTAATGCAATGTCTATGTCCCAATTATTTGCTGAAATCATTAATGTTGGCCCCCTGGTGATAGCCCCTACCCCTGAGTTTGATCACTCGATTGTCGCCCCCCCCCCAATGTTACACTGCTTTGACCCAGTGAAAAGCAGGATATAAATACAGCTAAATAAATAAAATAAATAAATAACACAGGAGGCACAAAAATGAAATAGCATACATTGTTAAAAGTAAGCAAGTATAAACACAGATATAGAAATATATATGTTACAGCTGTTACATAATGCCTGATATGGGAATCAAAGCAGCACCAATGTAACCCAAAACAATCGTCAAATGCAAAATGAGGATATGCTAACAGGTACTAGAGGCACATGAACACAGAGAATTCAAATGAAACAAACCGCAGAAACATGCAGAGATAACACTATGCAGAAGGTCCCCTGCACTGGTTGGTGTGGATACCGTGTCTGTACACATATATCACGGTACATGTAATGAACAAATGAAGGAAGAAAATGGACACCCACACTGCCGCACTCCAAATATAACGGGGCAATGTGAGTGCCGGAACCTCAGGGTATAAATAGGACTGTGGAGACATGCAATGCTAGGTTTGTAAATCAATGTAGAGCAGCACGTCTGTACAGTAAACAAACACAATAACCTGTATATAGAGATTGAAAGAAAGTCAAACATGTTGCAGTAACCCACACAGAAGCCATATTGCCACATGCTGTGTTGCACCAACATAGCCACATGCACGTGCACCGTGTACGTTGAAACATGATATAGTGATGCCACACATGCACTGTAAGACCCTTGGTGAGTGCAAATATCAATCCAAGATGTTGGTGTGCAGTAAAGTGGTGTGGTGGCAAATACTGTGTCATGTCCAAGTGGAGGTTAGGTGGACATGGACAAGAGGACCTCTCCAATGTTCCCCCTGTGCCACACGCATGGCTGTATGCTTGTGTTGAACTAAACAGATGAGCGTATCCTGCGTTCCAGGTCACACACATGGGCAAAACACAACAACACAATGTCAAATGGATGTACAACATACAGCGACAATGTCAGTCCCTGCTGCACACATAGGGACCAGTACACAGTGTCCACAATGCAAAGGGTGTCTACAACCCAACAAGTCCTGTTAAGACTGTCCTTGAAACCCTGGGCATGCATAGTTAAGTGTGACATCTCAATATGCCACAGTACTGGAAAGGTCATGTGTGTCTCCTGCGATAAACACGACACCCAGCCAGAGCATGGCAGCAATGGTGTGTTGGACAGGCCTGTCATGCTCAAAGTAGCAGTCCAACAGTAATGTCCATCCTAGGCATGTGTCCCACTCGCAGAGGTCAAACATCCTATGGCACCATTTCCCAGGGATAGTTCCATGGTATTGTTGTGTCCTCCAACAGGTGGGTGATGGTGATGGCAGATGTACTGTAGTAGATGTGCTGTGTGTGTCCCCTGCCCTGTGTCAGAAGAGGAGAAACAATGTATTGGTATGCTGCTTGCAACATCAGGCCAAATTGCAGAGAGTCAAACATCAATATGTACGTAATGAAACGTCACACAGGCAAACATAACATGATCACAACACAGAACACAGTGCATGTTGTGGACATTTGGAATTGGAACCGCAGACGAGGGTGTCACATGGATATGGTCATGTCCATGCCCATGTTACACAGGCATTTAACACCTCCACCCCATGTGCATCAGCGTTGGTGTACAGAGACTCAGTATGAAAGGTCCATGAAACAAACAGCAAATCATTAACATATAAAGGCTGATGTCATTCCCAAAAGACCCAAGGTGCAACCTACCGTGTGTTTGCAGCAAGTGTCTGCTCGGGATCCTCTGAGGCTGTCAAAGGCCACAACACGTCACAGTGAAGGGAGAAGATGTCATTGAAATGTGTAGAATCACCATGTCCCCATGCCCAGCCACTGTTGATGCATGTCCACATTATGGCGATATCTGTGATACATAAATGCTGTTGCGCAGTGGTCTGTCAGCACAGAAGAGATAGATCAGCTCACAACACACAACACATGGCCACAATGTTCACAAGGAAAACAACAGTAAGGTAGAGATAGCACAGTCACCACCGCTCCACAGGTGTACAGACCCCTCACACCACATGATAATGCAAAATGACTGCACACTGTATCATCACACAGCCAACCCAAAAATACCCACCCACAGTATTCTAAGATGAGCGTGCCAGCAGTAGCATACGACCTGTATGTGCACAATTGGAGATTAGTGGAGATAAAGGGTTGTCAAATGCAATGATACACTGCTGTTGGCTGATGCTACAATGTCAGGGAAGGGTGTACATGCAGCCCACCACCCGAACACCTAGAACCTGCAGACACATACAGCTCTGTTGGACGTGTCCCAGAGACAGTGCTGGAGAAGACGAACTGGCCAGGAACACATGTGGATATGTATGCCAACAGCAACATATGGGGTATGGGGGTGCAGGGCAAAGAGGTGAACAACAACATATGTACAATATGACAGATCACTGCAGACATGTGCTCCCCCTGATTGTCGCCACAGACAAATTAGCTGTAGGTTCACCTACCCCAGACTACTGCATGTTGGATGATGTACAGTCAGCTGCCACTGCACCAGAGCACCAGGAGGCTCACCAAGTATGTCCTGTGGATTGAGGAACACAAGAGAAACATACATATGTCATGTTGCAGCTGTGCAACACACACTGCACCTTCACGTCCTCAGCTTGCAGAACCCCCAAGATCCTTTACAGACTGGCTGTTCCCCATCACACTGTACAGACTCGCTTCATGCTAAAGTTATCACTGAAGTGTGTGTGGCAAAATACAAGGGCCCGTACTCTGTCCGTCCCCTTCCTGACCTCTCTGCTGCCTCCAAAACTGTCGAACAGAACCGTCTCCTCGCTACCGTGCCCCTGCTCGGCTCTAAGGCCACAGTACTATCCTGCGACCCCAATATCGCTCCCACTGCCCCTTCAGTGTGTGTTCTGGTGTCTCCATGTCCTCTGCTACCCCGCTGTCAGTTCCTGTACCACAGGGAAATATCCAGGGGCTTCTTCCTTATCCTCTGTTGATATCCATTTCCCTGGTGTGGCTATCTCATCCCTTGACTTACATTACCAGCTGTGTGCTGATGAGTTGCAAATATATCTCTCCACGCCTGAGCTATGTCTGCCAAACCACACCCCGATGTCTGCTTTCCACCTGACATTGCTGGCTGCATGTCATCCCACTGTGTGAAATTGACAATGGTAAAGCATGGATATCCCATATGTGCACCTAAACCCTCCCCTCCCATCAGAGCGTCTGTGTGTGTGTGGCCACACCTTCCTTTCTCCAGGGTCCTCAATGTAGGTGTTGTCTTGGACTCCACTCTCCTCCTCTCCACACATACCCAGCTTGTAGCTGAGGCATGTGGTCTCTTTCTAGATGACATTAGCTATATTTCCCCAGTCCTCCCTGAACACACAAGTAAAACCCCAATCCATCCCCTAATCAGCTCCCGGCTTGCCTACTGTAATCTACACCTTGCTGATCTGCCTTTGAATCAGCTCTGTCTGCCTCAAAATATGCAACACTGCACTGCATGGCCAATCTACAGCCACACGCATAATGGTAATTATACTCCCCCAGTCAGGACACCTCACAGGTTCCCTATCCGTCTCCGCATCCATGGCAAGGCTCTCCTGCTGACCTATACATGCAGTCACACTGTGGTGTTGCAGTAACTTACCTTGCTGATCTCAACTACCACTAATACAACTACTACTGAGCATGTATATAGTGCTACCTGTCATATGTAGTGCTATACAGAAGCAAGTAACACACAGTCCCTGCTCATCAGAGCATACAATCCAATCAATCAACTCATATTACAAAATGTGAAGCACACACGAAAAGGCAACTGGTCCCATCTATGGCCCGCCCTCCTACTGTTGACCGCAGACTACACGCCTTTCACCTTGCTGCACCCAAAGCCTCGAACTAACTACCTGCGGCTGTACAGCAGCCCCTTTCTCAATCAGCCACAAATCATGTGTGACAGCTCACCACCTCCCCCAAGCTTACTAATCCTGACACACATGATCCACCTCCACCCGCTGTTGTGCCCTGCTCACATTCTCTGTGTTTCAGTCCTGATTAGATTGTAAGCTCTGATGGCCAGGCAGTGTCTGTTATATTTCAGTGCAGTGTTGCGTCTTACTGCTATTGGGATACAAATGTTCACTAGTAGTACTAGTACACACATATCTAAACGCATGTATGTGCCAATATATGCAGTACTTACATGAGAAGACCGCCTCAATCACCTGCCGCCTGACTGCTGTACCCTCATGTGGGTCACCACGGCCACGTACAGGAGGGCATGTATGATCATCTTCCAGATCCTCATTAATTTGGATGGGGATATGGTGCCTGAGAGCAATGTTGTGCAGGATGCAACAGGCTATAATGATCTCTGTCACAGTCTGCTTTGTATTGAAAGGCCCCACCGGTCCTATCCAGGCACATGAAACGACTCTTTAAAACGCCAAAGGTGCCCTCTATGATGGAGCGGCTGGAGGCATGGGCCTCATTGTAACTCCTCTCTGCACGTGTCCGTGGTTGACACACAGGGGTCAGCAACCAGGGGCGACACCCATATCCTGAATTACCTATAGAAAGAAATGTGTAACGTTAAAGCAGGAGCTCATGTCCACCCAAATGGACAAAAGTATGTCCGTGCAAACCAAATGCACAAAACATCCTGACACAAACATATGACATCACATGATGGGACATCACAACTATGCAGCAGAGTTTGAAGGTATGACACCCAAAACAAGGGGTAGGTGTAAGGATTGCAATCAACACAATCTGTAACCACAACACAAATGCTAGTGTCCATTCTACCATCAACACACAGTACCTTAGTAAGGAAGAGCTGGAGGGCACCCCCCCCCCCAACGTTAGATCACACACAGCCAGATGAGACACACACATAACTAGGGATACACCTCAAAGACAGACATGTGCCCATATGGTTATTCAGAGGATCACCATGTGCATGTCAGAGATGAGAAATACATACCCAGCAGTATACAGTCCTCATACTGTCCTGCCTCAAATTGTCTGAATAGTGCCAAGTGATGCAGGATATAGGAGTCATGGGTGGACCCTGCAAACCTAGGGACCACATTCAGAATATGCATATTTGCATCACATACAACCTGAACATTCCGGGAATGGTAGTGTTTGCGGTTGCGGAACAGTACCTCCCTGTCTCTGGGTGGGACCAGGGCAACATGTGTGCAATCAATAGCTCCCATCACTTGTGGTATCCCGGCAAATGCCTCAATACTGTTGCCTAGTATTGGGAATGGCAATGTAATTCCCCACCCGGCTGATCATGGCACGCAGTACCTGGTGGAGACAGCGTGAGAAGGTGGGGTAGCTCATGCCACCCACTGCAGACACAGATGACTGGAAACAGCCAGAGGCAAAGAAATGTAGGGCACCAAGGAGCTTGACAAACCCGGTATGGCATGTGACCAACCAGTCAGAGGCTCGAGGTCAGGTCTTAGATCCTCATAGAACTCCCTAATATCCTCCGTGCTCAGGCAGTAGAGGGAGATGACCTGGTAGTCACACATGTCCTGGAGCTGGGCCCTGGGCCTGTAGAGGCGAAGCTGGCGAACCTGCAACTCCGCACGCCTCCTGCGCCATGCTAGCATAGCCCCTGCCTGGCCTTCCCCCACAGCTGCAGGTCTGTGTTGCAGCAGGACTAAACCAATGCCCTGTGCCTCAGCCCCATGGACACCATCTCCCCCGTCAGGCAACCGCAGTCCCTGCACACCTCCCATGGCACATGCAGCAACCACAAAGCCTGCCATAAACTCCATCCCCCTCAACAACTCTATCTCACACAAACTCAGACACTCACCTCCCCCAACACTCACCAACCTAGCCAACACCTCCCCAACCGCTCCCCAACCCTGCCAGTCACCTCCCCCACCACTCACCAACACAGCCACACAACTCCACCACCACTCACCCACCCACCCAGCCACTCTCCACACCAAACCTGCCTCTGGCACTCTCCTTGCTTCACCAACAACCAACAGTGCACACCTTGTCTCCCTCGCCTACACAAATCCCTCAGCATGTACCAGGTGTGCATGTGTATTTTATGGGTATTTTTTATGCTGTGTGAGCGCGTTGGCTGCACGCATGTGGGAGTGTGAGGCTTGGCGCATATGCGTAATGGCACGCAGCACATGCGCATGTCTCACGCTCACGCACAGCACATGTGCAACATGGTGTCCCGCAAACGCACCTTCCGCATCTCCACGGCGCATGCGCAATGTGCGCAGCCGACGTGCTCGCACCACTGTGCATGCGTAATGCATGCAGCGTAAAAAATACCCATAAATACACATGCACACCTGGTACACGCTGAGGGGTTTGTGTAGGCGAGGGAGACAAGGCGTGCGCTGTTGGTTGTTGGTGAAGCAAGGAGAGTGTCAGAGGCAGGTTTGTTGTGGAGAGTGGCTGGGTTGGTGAGTGTTAGTGGAGAGTGTCCGAGGCATGTTTGGTGTGGAGAGTGGCTGGGTTGGTGAGTGGTAGTGGAGAGTGTCAGAGGCAGGTTTGGAGTGGAGAGGTGTGTTGCAAAGCAGGTGGGAGAGAGAGGAGGGGAGGCGAGGGGCAGGTGAGAGAGACAGGAGCTGAGTTGCGGAGCAGGCGGCAGGGAGAGGGGGGGGGCAAGGAGCAGGTGTGAGGTGGAGCAGAGGAGCCTAGGGGCAGGGATGTGTGACAGGGAGGGAGAGGGCACAGAGGGCAGTGAGATGGAGCGACAGGACATGGCAGGAGGGGAGGAGGGGGGCACCTGTTCAGCAGGACCCAGAGCCGGCAGGGAGTGTTGGGCCTGTGGTGGTGGCTGAAGGCTGATCGGGTGTGTTGCAGCCCACCCAGGGGCCACCCAGTGCCAAACGGAGGCGTATACCGGTGCAAGCTGAGCAACGGAGGAGGGCTGTGAGATTCAGCCAGCAAGAAAACCACATCCTGCTGGCCAGTGTGTTGGAGCGGTATGAGGTGCTGTATGGCCGGCTGAGCACGAGCACCACTGTGTCCACACGTATACACGTGTGGGAGGAGGTACAGGAGGCCATAGCCCAGGCAGGGGGACCAACCAGGGACCTGGATAGCCTGAGGAAGAAATTCAATGACATTAAGCGTGGTGTCCGTGCACACATGGTGGCAGAGAGGCAACATGCCATGGGCGCCGGTGGGGGTACCCCCTTTGCCCCAACCTTCACACCCCTGGAGCAGGAGCTTGCAGACTGTCTTGGCCCCATCTATTTGTGTGGACTGCCTGAAGCGCTGGACACCGCCCATCCACAGGCAGGTAGGTCCGCTCTTTTCACCTTGCTGCTCCTTACGCTTGGAAAAAACTTCCTTTGTCTATACGTCAGGCATCTTCTTTGCCCCTCTTCAAACTCAAGTTAAAATGTCATCTTTTCGCCTCTGCCTTTGGCTCTTGAGTTTGCTGTTCTCCTTCCTTCCTCTCTTTTATTTCACCTTTCTATCTTCCTCTTACACTTGTTCTTACCTCTTTCCTTTGTCCTGTCTCTCCTGCTCTTGTCTCTTTGCCCTTGTTCATATCTTTTGCCTACTCCTTTTCTTGCTTTGTCTTTGTAGATTGTAAGCTCTTTTGAGCAGGGACTGTCTTTTTGTGTTTTCATTGTACAGCGCTGCGTGCGCCTGGTAGCGCTTTATACATGCTTGGTAGTAGTAGTAGTAGATATGCAGCACACCTACAGGGCACGCCCAAGCACATGCGGCCCATGGAGGGGATTGGTGGGGGCCCATGTCCTGAGAGCATGTGTGCCCTAACACAGGCAATTGTGGGGTGATGAAACAGCAGCACATGGCAGGGTGGGTACGGGGTTTGTGTGACAGGTACCTCGGCCTGTGTGCACAATAGGACACAGTCCTGAACGTAGTCTAGGACGGCAAAGCTGTGGAGAACCAGGGGGTGTGACGGACAAGGCCCATATTTGTTTGAACACCGCATACATCAATGGTCAGGAAAACCTCCATGCAAAGCCCAGAGGGTTCAGCTGCACAGCAACAATTCATAGCACTACAGATCAACAATATCATAGTAATCTAAAAGACCTATCTGAGGAGTGGCTAATGATATCCCACCGTAATCAAAGAGGATCACAGCATACATGAGCAGCAATGTAACAGTAAAGAGCCCCATTGGGATATCATCTGCCACTATTCAGATAACCTCTTTGTATTACTATTACATTGCTGCTCTCTAGTGCTGTGAATTGTTGCTGTGCTGCTGGACCCTCTGGCCTTTCCATATAGGTGATTTTGTCCACTGATATATGCAGAGTTCATGCGATTACAGGGCTTGTCTGCCCTTCGAAGGACTCCTCCTCCTAAGGATATATGGTTGGGGAACTAACTGAGGTCTATTTCCTCTATTACTGGAGTTATACTACCCAGATTGGTGTAGCGTTCCTTCCTCACATATGGCTTATGATGTCTTAGGGGCTTGTTTACAAAGCCGCAGTAGCAGTTTCCGATCTTTTTTGGAGCCGCGGCCCCATTCATTTCAATGGGGCCGCGGCTCCGATAAAGATTGGAAACCGCTACCGCGGCTTTGTAAACAAGCCCCTTAGGGTTTATATTGATTTGTTTATTTGTGCCTACTCTTTTTGGGGTGTGTTCATTATTATCAGCTTGATTTTTCTGTCCCCCTGAGGTCTACTTGCTAAAATAGTCCTTGGCATATAGGTCACAACCAATCATCATACATCTGCAGCCAGTCACGCAGCACATTGTGACAGGGGGAAACATACAAGAGGGAATACAACTAGCCCTGAACACATTGACCTGGGGGTACCCACACACACCACCAAAACAACTATGACGTGTGTATGCTCTTACCTATCCAGGGACATATCCCAGACTACTGACAGGGAAGGGCCTAACACATGGGGATGATGACGTAGACGCAAACAAACGCCAGCAAACACATCACACACATGTCACAAACTTAACACTCTGTCAGTGGTCAACATACAGTGGGGATCCCCCACCCACCCTCACCAGACATTGGTGTGCACATTGCCACACCCGTAACAACTGCACATAGCACAGCCCCCACACCACCTGGGATCAGCCCTTATACACGTCCCACAGTGCCACAGACACATTCCCATACTCCCACACACGTTGCAACCCCATGCCCAGCAGTGCTCCACCCATCCCCCGAGACACCCCACCACACCCACGGAGTATGGGGTAGCTGTCCACCCACACTGCACTGTGCCTTGCAAAGCAGAAGGCCCCCACAGATGTCTGGCTGACACGGACACATCCTGCAACACCTAACGTGCATGCCACTCAGGGGAATGCGAGCACATCGCTCACACACACAATGATGGCACACATTCCCACTCAGGGCTCCCACATGTACCACGGCCACATGTATTGCTGAGGCCACATCCCAGGTCAGGTGGCCAGTCCATACCTAGTGCTGCAGATTGGGGGTGCGGCACTCAGCACACCATCCCCCACACACCGCATCCCATGTGGCACAGCTACACCAGGGAATGTGGCTGCTCCCCCACCCCACCCCATGCCAGGCACAGCACACTGTAGGCACATGTGCTGTCCACATTGTAGGTGCAGCAACAGCAGGACCACACATTGCTGTTGACAGTGATGTACTACACAGGTGTACATAGGTGCACTGTGCAAACTCATCTGTGCTGTGTACCCTTTTCCACCCCTCAGGTGACATCCGGACCATGGAAGCATATGAGGAGGAAGATGTGTCAGGGCCTCAGGATGCTGAGGGGCCAGAGGCCGCAATGTACAGGGACACCACCAGCAATGGCGAGGGGAGCACAGGAAAAAATGTGCTGCCCGAGGCAGAGGACAGGCCACCGGATGTCAACGCTACAGTGGGGGCCACTAGCAGCAACTCACAGGCTGTAGAGGGTATGGAGATGGAGGGGAGTCCCCACACCATGCAGGCGCCAGGAACATCAGCCACCCCTCCCACCAGAATGGCTATGATCCTGGCGGAGCTGCGGGCCCATAGTGCCTCAGCAAGGCATGATGCTGAAGGTGGGTAACAGCATACACAACAATCCCCATGGGGGTTGATGTAACATCCACAATGACATTCCATGTGCACCACAATATGTTGGCAACATAGCAGATCATTTCTTATGTTGTGGGGGGGTGGTCTGTGCCATGTGCGTTACCCCCTCTTGTAGCCTGGCTTGTCAAGTGTCAGAATATTGAGGAGCTCAGACATATGCACACAGTTCACGGCCATATACCCCAAGGATGCACACAGCGGTAAACACCTAACCCAGGTCACCTAGACAGCTTACTTGACTGACCCCTCTCCATGGGTATTGGCACCTAGCATAGCTTGTCCGCGTAATCTGTACTGTGCACCAGCGTTAGAGCAAACAGGGCCCCCCAGATATATATATGTATGTGCCATGACTCCCCACGTCATCTGGCTTATCTCATATGACCAGTGTGCAGATCAAGCAGTGACACATTGAACTGCGACACTGTACCATGTGTGAGATCTGTGATTCACACGTCCCCTCATCAGGACCCTTTCCTGGCATGAGAATGGCTCAGGGACACACAGATGTAAACATGGTAATGCGTGGCTAGTCGTGTCGTGCATGATTGCTCTGTGGACTGGTCTGGGGGGATATGCCTGACATGTGCATGTGTCTCAGTGGGAGTGCAACAGGTGTCTTACACATCACCTTGTGTCTCACCCACAGGCACTCGTCAGGTTCTGTTGGTCATTCACCAGGAGATCCACCAGCTGCGTGCCACAGCGGAGACAATGGCAGCGGTGCTACTCCGTATTGCAGATGTCCAGGAGGCCATGGCTGCCCATACACAGCAGCCAGCACCAGCGGCAGAGGCGGCAACAGCAGTCCCGGCACAGAGGGGTGGGTTGGACCTTGGTCACCATGGCCAGCCACGGAGGATGTGAACATTGTAAATAAAGACATCACAACCTGTTACTACCTATGTGCTTGTCTCCAATGTGTGGCACTGTGATCCCCTGAGTACCCTTCACCCCATGTTGTCACCCTGCCCACATGTGCCTACCCATATCCCTCAGGGGTGTGGTGTCTGCACTGCCACCAATCACCACACATTTATTTATTTATTTATTTTACATTTCTTATATACCGCACTATTTACGATCAGCGCGGTTTACATAAAACGAAACAGAATCCGACAATGAACAAGAGTCAGGTCATTACAATGAACAGGAGCAATCAACTTGGATAACGGGGGAAACTATGTACATAAATGGACTACTGAAATTGGTAAACTATGTACACAAAAGGGATACTGAAATTGGTAACTGTCTATAAGTGAGATGAGTTCATTGTGTGTTGTTCGTACCTGGAGGCTGGGGTTCGAGGGAGGCTGTGAGGTATTTAATAAAGAGGAGGTGTTTTAAGGCCTTCCTGAACTGGCTCAAATTGGGGATAGCTCTGATGTGTGGTGGTAAGGAGTTCCAGAGGCTTGGGGCGCTCAGGCTGTAGGCTCTATTTGAAGTTGATATGGCGCATCTTGTCATAGCTTTTGGTATTGCTAGCATGTTGGTTGCAGCCGTTCTTCTTATCCTGTTGGGCATGGGTTGTTGTATGAGGTCACATATTGAAGAGGAGGATAACCCATTGATGGCCTTGAATGTCATCACTAAGATCTTGAAGTTAATCCTGGCTTGGATGGGGAGCCAGTGCAGCTGCATCAGGAGGGGTGTGATGTGCTCTTTCCTTGGTGCTCCTAAAAGGATTCGCGCAGCGCTGTTCATGGCGAGTTGTAAGGGATGTAAGGTTGCTTTAGGGAGACCTTGTAGGATGGCGTTTGCATAATCAAAATGAGGGATGATGAGGGCTTGGTAGATGTTACGGAAGTCATTCAGCTCGAGTAGAGGGCGTATGTGTCTGAGGGATCTAATCTTGAAGTAGATCGCTCTTACTGTTTTTGCTATGTGCTGCTTCATGTCGAGGTTCTGATCCAGTGTGACTCCGAGGTATCGTATGGCTGATTTTACCTGCAGCTTGGCGTTGTCGACTTCTAAGTGGTTAGGTGGAATAAACTCAAGATTTCTAGAGATAAATAGGACCTCTGTTTTCTTATGTTGGATGCGCAGATTTTGAGAGAGGAGCCATTCGGATACTGCATTGAAACACTTAGTTATTGGGGTTAGGTCTGGGTAATCCAGGGATATTGGCAGGTAAAGTAGGACATCGTCGGCGTAAATCATGCAACTCACATTAAAGTGTCTAATGATGTTACATATGGGTTGGATATAAATGTTAAACATAAGAGACGATAGGGAGGATCCTTGAGGGACTCCTTGACTTTGTAGGAATGGCTCAGATGTGGTTCCATTTGCTCGTACGTGTTGCCATCTTCCAGACAGGTAAGATCTGCACCACTCCAGTGCTGTTTCAGTGATGCCTTTCTCTTTTAGCCGAATCAGGAGGATCTCGTGGCAGACAGAGTCGAAGGCTGCCGCAATATCTAAAAAGATAAGTGCGAAACCTGTACGTTATACCATGCCCTGTGTGGCATGGACTGTGCCAGGTGGTCACCCTCCTACCTATGTGTGGGGGTATACCCAACCTCTCCCATTGCCCAGCAAGATATTCACGGTGGTACATATCTGTGGTAAGGATCTATCACTCTCTCCCACCCCATATGCTCTCCATTATCATACACACATGTGTGACCATCTTCTCTGCCCACACCAGGGCCTACGTGGCTGTCTACCCACATAGGCTTGCATGCGGCACAGGCAGACAAAGGTAGCTTGCTACAGTCAGCTGATCACTCTTCCCCAGTGCTTGTAGTTCCCCACCGCTCATCTTTGAGACCTGCATCTACCTGTCTTGGCCTCACCAGCTATACCCCTGTGCAGCTCCTGGATACAGCGCTCCCTCCCATCCTTCCTGCCACATACCTGCTGCTGGCCATCCCCCTCCATTCCCCTACGAGCATGGAGCATCAGATATGCAGCCTACACATGACAGGCAGCAAGCATGTGGCCATAGCTGGTGGTACACACAGCAGTGCAGTATATCACAGGGGCACCAGGGAGCACTGATGGCTACGCACATGGACAGACCCCACACATGAGTGTGGAGACGGTCCATGTATATTACCTATGTCTAATACACATATACATAGGGATGAACACACATGTCCCATGCTCACTTCAACATTCTGTCTATAAGGACGACACGCGACCAGTGTGATGTATAACCAAACCTGTGTATTTACATATATGACACGGCTCATATTTACAGGTAGACCCATGCTGTGGCCCGAGTGACACGACACCACAGGGCATGTGTGTGGCCGCCACCCTGCCCCTCAGACACTCCAGGGCCACCCATCAGGGGATGGCTGCCGAGATGCACCCTCCATACCAGCTGCACACTGCATGTGCATCTCGGCAGCCAGCCACTGAATGGCACCTGCCAGCCACCGCATGGTGCGGTCCTGGGACTGCTGGCATTGCAGCACACCAAGCACTGCCACAGACAGGTCCCAGACACACCTGCCACCACATCTGCCCCAGGTGCCCAGGGTCTGTGTGGTGGCATGTGCATAGGCCCTGTCTGTGGCATGTGGGGTGTCACTGCATCCACACGGCCACCATTACCACACATATGCGGCAGCTGACAGGAACCCACAGTGCCCTGTGGTGTCGTGTGTCCCCTCCCTCCCACAGGGCCACCCTCTCCCCCCTCCACCTCCCACCACCCTCGCCCTCTTCCTCCTCCACCTCCTCCTCCCCCCCACCCACCGGTGCACCGGAACAACCCTCACCTTCCCCTCCCTCCCACCCCACACCACCCTCCGCCCACTCCATTTCCGCAGAGTCGTCCTCCGGCTCTGCCCCCTCCTCCTCCTTCTCCTCCATTGGCTGGACTGGAGCTACGGGCCCTGTGGTGTGTGTCCCAGATGTAGATGGCCGTTCCGCAGCAGCAGCGGCCTCTGTTGGGGAAGACAGTCATTAGGACACCATCATGCCATTCCAACACCACATAAACATTGTATGGCCACACACAGGCTCTTGGCCCACTATGACATGCTGTACATCCCTGCAGTGCCCGCAACACTCACCGTCAAGTTCCTGCTGCACCTTCCTTTGTAGGCAG
Organism: Ichthyophis bannanicus; assembly: GCA_033557465.1. Lineage (NCBI taxonomy): Eukaryota > Metazoa > Chordata > Amphibia > Gymnophiona > Ichthyophiidae > Ichthyophis > Ichthyophis bannanicus. The sequence goes on along the minus strand of CM066032.1, from coordinate 1,198,595,697 downwards.
TGAAGGAAATCCGAGCAGTGCAGCCACAACTCTCGTCGCTTCTTCTGAAGGTCCTCCACCTGGGGGGGAATGCAATGGGTGGGAACATCAGGGGGAGGATATCTCTGGTGGTTGGCCAACACATATCACACATCACTGCACGCAGCAGGGTGTTGCTGGTGCTCTGGCCAATGGGTCCTCTGCTACCTGTTGGCAGCGCCACATGCATATGTGGCTGTTGGTCTGCCCATGTGTGGGGTGCCAGCTACGTGTACTGTGTGCTACCCCCCGGCCCCCTTACCCTGTTCCCACACCCTCCTTGCATGACATGGGTGCACCATGCCATGTGTGTGGTGGTGACGAAGGTCTCCAAAAGAGGTATTTCCAAACTCTCTGTATGCTGCGACAGACACCTGTGTATTTGGCTGACCCACACACATCAGCCGACACACCCACTGTGGCACTATGAGCTCTCTAAGGAACATGTGCGATGTGTTCTGACCTCGCCCGGTGATTGGGTGGGCCAGGTACATCAGCAGGGGCCACTACCATGACATCAGACCTACAATTCTACCTCTGTGGTCAGGACTTAGGCCTCCTGTGAATAGGGCAGTTGTGGCCGAATGCAACCAGAGCATGCACAAACCCACCTAGCTGAGCTATTGACCTATGTTATCTGGTCTAGGCCCTCCCGGGGGTCGGGCAGAGCAGTGACACCCCAACAGCAGCAGGTACGCTGACACCAGCAGCTTTAAGAGACCTCTGTGATCAGGTGTGGGCCTCCTGGTGTTTGGGTACAGCAGTGCAACACCAACAGATGCAGGTACCCTGACACCAGGATTTCGAACATACCACAGTAATCAGGTCTGGCTCTCCTGGGGGTAGGGTGGATGTAAACACATGAACTGTAGCACCTACCATACCAACATGAGTTATACCAGACCTCTGTAGTCAGGTCAGGGCCTCCTGGGGGTGTGGTGGATTGAAACACAGAAATAGCAGCAACTACCGTACCAACAGGCTTTGAATATGATCTGTGTAATCAGGTCACGGCCTCCTGGGGGTAGGGTGTATGTAAAAACATGAACAGCAGCAACTACCGTACCAACAGGATGTATAAATGACCTCTGTAATCAGGTCAGGGCCTCCAGGGGGTAGGGTGTGTGTAAACACTTGAACTGTAGCACCTACTATACCAACACGAGTTATACCAGAACTCTGTAATCAGGTCAGGGCCTCCTGGGGGTAGGGTATATGTAAACACAGAGACAGTTGCAACTACCATACCAACAGGATTTATGGCTGACCTCTGTAATCAGCTCTAGGACTCCTAGGGGTAGGGTGATTCAAACACATGAACAGCAGCAACTTCCATACCTACAGGATTTATGCCTGACCTCTGTAATCACATCAGGGCCTCCTGGGGGTGTGGTGGATTGAAACACAGAAACAGCAGCAACTACCGTACCAAAAGGATGTATAACTGACCTCTTTAATCAGGTCAGGGCCTCCTGGGGGTAGGGTGTATGTAAATACAGAAACAGCAGCAACTACCGTACCAACAGGGTGTATAACTGACCTCTGTAATCAGGTCAAGGCCTCCTGGGGAAAGGGTGATTCAAACACATGAACAGCAGAAACTTCCATACCTACGGGATTTATGCCTGACCTCTGTAATCAGGTCAGGGCCTCCTGGGGGTATGGTGGATTGAAACAGAAACAGCAACAACTACCGTACCAACGGGCTGTAAATATGATCTATGTAATCAGGTCACGGCCTTCTGGGGGTAGGGTGTATGTAAACACATGAACAGCAGCAACTACCGTGCCAACAGGGTGTATAACTGACCTATGTAATCAGGTCAGGGCCTCCTGGGGGTTGGGTGAATTTTAACAAATGTGCAGCAGCAACCTCCGTACCAACAGGATATCTCACTGACCTATGTATGCAGGCAAAGGGATCATGGGGTTTGGGTGTCTTTAAAACACATGCACAGCAGCAACTACCGTACCAACAGGAGTTAAATATGACCTGTGTAATCAGGTCACGGCCTCTTAAGGGTAGGGTGTATGTAAACACATGAACTGTAGCAACTACCATACCAACAGGATTAATAACAGACCTCTGTGATCAGTTCTGGCCCTCTTGGGGGTTGTGTGGATTTAACATATGTGCAGCAACAACTTCCGTATCAACAGGATATCTTACTGACCTATGTATGCAGGCCAAGGGTGTATTTAAACACATGTACAGCAGCAACTACCATACCTGCAGGAATTATGCCTCACCTGTGTGATCAGTTCAGGGCCTCCTGGAGATAGTGTTGATGTAAACACATGTACAGCACCAACTACCATACCAACAGGATTTATGGCAGACCTCTGTGAGAAGGTCATGGCCTCCTAGGGATACGGCATACTTGCACACAGCAGCATACACACCTACTTTCAGCACTGCTTACACCACAGAATGTTGGCTCTCCCATGTAAGATGTGCATTGATTGCTGGATATTGTGTTGCATACCTTGCATCGTGTGACCTGACCCCATTCACTTACATCACGTGGGTGGTCAGCAATCCGATTAAAGCGCCTAGTGAGGCGCCCCCATGCCCTCCTGACGCGGTGGAGGTCTTGCCTTCTGGATGATCCTGGAAATAACCTGGTCTGCTTGGTGCAGATAAGGTTTGCAAGGTGTTTTAGGTCACGCCTGGTGAAGGCTGGCTGACGTGAGCACCTCTCCATATTCATGGAAGTGACTGGGTTGCTGACGCATGCACCGCACACTGCGCATGCGCGATGCCATGCACACCGTGCATGCTGTGCATGTGCATTGCCACGCATGCGCGTTGCTGCGCACGGCGCAAACTCCATGCATACGTGTTGCCACACACGGCATGCACTCTGCGCATGCGTGTTGCTGCACACTCCATGCATGTGCGTTGCCGTGCACGGCGCCGCCACTCCCGGTACACGGTGACCAGCAGTGGCATCGCTAACATACTCATGTTTGCCATTTAGCCATTTCGCTTTGTGGGGCTCCTTATGCCGGACATTCTGCCATGCCAGGCTCTTCAGTACCTTGGAGTACACGTCTACATTTAAAAAGATGAATGCTGCAGCCACACATTGCAGAGATGTGTCAGCCTATTGTTGCTACAATATGCAGCTGTCTTAGGCACTTATTTTGACTTTGGAGCACTGGGGTATTGAACCCATTACCACTGTCTGGGAAGGCATTGTATTAACCAGTGTGCTATGCCTTTTAACATAGCAATGGCTGGCTACACAACAACATCAGGTCATCTGCACACACTTTCAGCTGTGCTTACCGGGATAGTGTACGGCCACAGCTAAGGCACTTTACTGGCTACCTTAGGTTCGCCAACTGGGGTGAGTGAGTTGTTGGGTGTAAACAGAGGTTTAATTTCTCTGAGTGACTGCTACAGGCATAGATGGCCATAGCCAAACAGGTCTCTTTCAATATACACACTGCATGTGTCTGACCACACATACATAATTTGTTTTATGTGCTAAAAGACTTTGAAGTCATGATCTTGCGCTATTTTATATCCATCCAGTAAAATAACTACTTTGGCCCACTGGGGGAATGAACCCATGACCTCTCCCACTCGGGGCATTGTATTAACCATTGTGCTGCATTAATATTCTTCTAAATGTAACTATGGCTAGCCACTACACAGGTACAGGTCAACATACACACTGTCTGGTATGACTACCAGGTTAGAATAGCACCAAGATTACCCATGATGCACTTCACATGCAGAACAGCTGTCTACATCTGCTCACAAGACGGGGTTTGCACATCTGCTACAAGTCAGCTGTGAAAGGGTGAGTGACCGTGCATGTTGATGCCACAGAGTACCTACTGACCATGACATTTTGCTTCTTCTGTGCTCACCCTGATGGTGAGGTAGTGTGTCCAGCTCCAGGTCCACATTACATGGGTTGATTAGAGAGAGCTTTGCTGCAGGTCACCATCAATGCTAGTGTGGGAGTTATTCTTTGCAGACAGGCTTGGAAGTGTATATGTCCATGTCTAATTGGCATTAATGTGTTGCCCTTGTGGACTATGCTGCATACACCATAAGGCATATCCAGTGAGGTTGCCATGGACACCAGCTTCTGGAGGTGGGGTTGTGTCACGACTCACATGATGACGATGTATATAGAAAACTGCCCGGTCAGGGTGGGTTGCATGTTTTTCCTAAAACAAACACACAATATCACCCTTTGCATTAGGGGTACATGATGAGTGACCAGCAACCACAGTCCTAATGGCAACTGGACAGCTGATGCAGATCTGCACATGGAACAGGGGCACTGGCAGACAGGTACTGTGCCTGGTCAGCTCAGCTACCCCCCCACTACAATCTGACCTTCACCAGCAGAGGGCAGTCAGTATGCACCTGCTGCACCCTACATGGTGTTGCAGCCATACACATGCAAACTGCAGACAGCCTGCTAGCACATACATAGTTCATGCTCATAGCAGAACAATGTGTAGCCAAACATGTGATTTTCCACAAACACCACACTGGTTTGTCAGTGATTGGGTCCCAGAAACGGCAACCCACAAATATCACTTAACATAAACACTATTTAGCACTATGTGATAACCTACACATCCCATGGTCACTGCCCAGTCAGAGTGAGAATGACCTCAAAGCATGACATGCTGTGTCCACTTTGAACTTGCAGGTGGTGGTCGCGCACTACAAAATGCCACCCAATGCCCTCTGCCCTTCCCAGATGCCTCCTGCCCAGACCCCCCTGTCAGGGACATACCCACAATACCTTGCAACTCATTATGCACATTACCAGACTAACGCTGATAACTGTGCAAGCATTGTGGGCTCCGTACGGTGTTTGATGCTACAAACCTCTGGGTAGACATATACAGACTCCCACACCTATTCCTTCATTGCGCAAAGATAGAGGTGGGGGTCAGCCGTGGCCAACACACAAGTGATGTGCACAATGAAGGCAGTGTAAAGGCACGCAATACTGTTAGGGTCAGTCTCTGGGATGGTAACCCCTGTCATAGGCCAATCTGTAGGCCCACTCCAAATAGATTTGAAAGGTTGCTAAGATGTATCTCTGATAAAACATTGCCTTAACTTTTAATTTGTGATCTGACATTAAGCATAGTCACCTTTTCATACATATATGATATGTGCTGCCATGTTTAAGATGTCACTGCTAGGGTATACAGGTGATGGTGGAGGTAGCTGCTGCTCCACACAGGTCCCAACAGGCAGACGCTCCATAAGGCTTTGGCTGGTGGAGGCCGTGTGTTTTGGTGTTTCTGCCTCTGCTGGCCGAGGCTCTGGGGCAGAGGTTCCAGAATCCGGTCCTGGTGGCCCAAACATGTTCCCGGGTTCCAGCATTCCCGTAATGAATATGCATGGAAGACATTTGCATACGATGGGGACAGTGCATGTAAATGCATCTCATTCATATTTATTAGTGACATCCTGACAACCTAAATGGTGTTTGGACCTCCAGGACTGGTGTTGGGAACCTCTGTTCTGGGAAGTAAACATGGTTATGGTGTATGTGATCTGCAGGGTAAAATATTGGGACATGGTCTACAGGTGCCCCATCTTGGACTCAAACCTGTGACCTTCATGCCCCTGAACACACTGCCTGTGTGTATTGCACCAAACTGTTGCCACAGAAGTAGGTCATTCCCAGGGGATACCATTAGTGTTTGTCAGACAGACCTTGTCTGTTGCACCACATGGCAGCCACCTAAACAGGGCTTGGCCTTGGTGTGCTGTGGACAGATGCCACTGCCCCCTCCACCACCAGCAACCCTCTGCCACCATGCTGCCATGCCCTTATGCCGGTGGTGCGCAGTCCCAGGCCATCCAGTGTGGCGGTAGGCAGCTGCCTATGGTGTGGGTTCTCGGCTAGGGGTGCCTACATGGACATGCGTGCTTCCCCCCGGCACCGCCTGCCAATGTTATGCGCCCTTGGGGGTACCTGCTGGGTAATATCCCCTGTGACACTGTAGGACACACACTCGTGCCCATGTCGGACCCTTGTCAGTTGCTGTCTTGCTGCTTTACAGTTTCAGCGTTCCTATGTGCTACCTAGGCATCTGCCTAGTCCGCACTGTGCCCCAGCTGGACCACAGCATGTGCCGCCTGCAGCCCCCTGTATCCCATTTACAGCATCAGTACAGTTGCCCTTTCCTACATGCCCACTCTGCTGTTGCTGCACATGTGCACGCCATAACAAACCTGTCCAATATACACGACAAAAACCCTGATCAGCGCTATTTCACTGTGGGATCATTCACTTTGTAGGGGGACAGAGCATAGACCCTTCCAACATGATATCTTCCTTTTTATGCTTTGTCAGTAGTTTTGCTTTATGTTTATCATTAATATCACTATTGGCCAGCTTGGTTATTGGGATTTCAAATGTGGTTCTGGTCATTTTTTATGTTTATTTACCTTTTTGGTTCCTGCACATGTTTCACTACTATCACTTTTCTGGGTTTCCCTGCCTTTGCTGTACATTGCTGACTGAAATGGTTTCTCTCTCCTGCAAATGTGCCTCTAACGCGAGGGTTTCACTGGCGTTAGTGTTCAGACCCGGATTTCACAGCGTTAGTGTGCCTGGAGCCTCTCCCCGCCCACTCTCCACCCATTGACCCCTATCTCCGCCCTCTGGGAGGCCTTACTCCACCCTTCAGACTCAGATTTCACAGTGTGTGTGCCTATACGCCGCTGCCGACGTTATAGCGCGATACGTAACGTTATATTATTGCGCGATAACATCACGTATCGTGCGATAATGTCACTGCTGCTACGTTAACATACCCCTAATGTCACTGCTGCTACGTAAACATACCCCTAAAATGACCCCCTTAGTATATGAGATAGAGTAGCAGCTTTTGCAACTGTTTCAATGCATTATAATTTAAGGTGATAAGATAATTTTTGTTTTTTTATTTATTTTCAATTTTTATAGTTTGTTTTTTAATATATGATTTTAGATTTTTTTATTTTATTTTATCTTGTATTGTTCTTTTTGTTTTAAATTATGTGTGTTTATTTGTGATTGACCAAAATTAAGATTGTGTGAAATAGAAATATTTGAAATAAATAAATTTATATGAGGAAGAATTTTATTATCATTCCATTTTTCTACATTAGTTCCTCAGAGAAGAGAATTTGCAAAATTGATTGACACCTACAGATCCTCACCACAGTATAAAAGTAGTGCTAAAGTAGAACTGATGACTTTTCGAAAACAACTGAAATGTCATTTATTTGAACAGGCTTTTCCTGAATTTGTCTGATGGGCAAGTGTGGTGTGTGGGCATTTATAACCTGTGTTGAGCCTCTGATGGCAATTCTGATATAATATAGCAGTGTTTTTAATGGCTATTTTTAATTATAATGTTTGTATTTATATTTGTCCTTGTTGTACATGACTTATTGTGTATATAGTTTGTAAATGGCCTCAGCGATTGTGCGGGATGTAAATCCTTTTAAACCACCTTAACCACCAAGCTGATATCAACAAGACCGCTAAGTCAGCCTTCCAAAAGCTCACTACTATTCGGAGACTTAAACCCCTCCTCAGTCAATATCACTTCCGTACAGTATGTCAGGCCATCATAACACCCACTCTGGACTACTGTAATGCCCTTTTCCAAGGACTCCCCAAGCAAACCATCTGTCCCTTGCAACTAGTCCAAAACACCACTGCTCAAATCATCACTGGATCATCTCAACATGACCACATAACCCCCCTCCTGAACCAGCTCCACTGGCTTCCAATCACTTCCCGTGCCAAATATAAATTCGCTCTCACCATCTTCATTAAAAACAGCTTATCAGCCGATATTTTACAAGGCCTGATATGTACTAAGCCCATTAACAGACCAGTGAGACATAGCACCATAAATACCATACCTACACCCAGCTTATTCACAAAGGTCCACCGATATAACCAAATTCCAACATATATTGAACCCTAAACCTATTCTTTTTTGTCGGATTCAGTTGTCAAAGTGAGTGGAAGTTGACCACACACCACCGCGACATCTCCTTTTTTCTATAAATTTATGAATAAAACTTCACACTTAGCTCAGATGATGATCTCCCAAAAGATAACATGCCAGAGTAGCAAAAGTGACGTGCCACACGTTTTGGGTTGTCTTCAAAAAACATTCAACCCTGCTTCAGGCCATCTGAAACTGGCAAATCCTTGATCAAAGTTGTAGAGCTTACACAGGAATAACCAGAGGTAAGGGCACATATAGCCACTGCTCACTCGGCGTCTGACGTCACTTACACCAGGTGACTACAAACTGTCAATCATAGTAAACTTCGAAACATTGCAACTGCTAAGGGGGAACCCACTGCAGGAGAACACCCTGCAGTTGAGCAATGAAATGAAATGAAATGAAATGAAACAATAAAAATCACTATAGAAGAATGATACACTAGCCAATCTATTACAAAATGGGTTGAATGTTTTTTTGAAGACAACCCGAAACGTGTGGCATGTCGCTTTTGCTACTCTGGCATGTTACCTTTTGGGAGATCATCATCTGAGCTAAGTGTGAAGTTTTATTCATAAATTTATAGAAAAAAGGCGATGTCGCGGTGGTGTGTGGTCAACTTCCACTCACTTTGACGACTGACTCCGACAAAAAAGAATAGGTTTAGGGTTCAATATATGTTGGAATTTGGTTATATTGGTGTATTAAGGTGATTTCAACAGGTTTTGTGGTATTCACAAAGGTCAACAATTCCACTGCAAAGAGGGCTCTTTCACTTGCCGCCCTCGCCATCTGGAACTCCCTTTCAGAAGGTTTGAGAACCACCTCAGACATAAAAGACTTCAGGAAGCAGCTCAAAACACTCCTCTTCATTGAATACTTTGGCAGAGACACCAAACACCTCCTGTAACCTCTGGACTCATGTACTCACATCCACAAGCAAATTCAATGAACTGTCCCACTGTATATATGTTATGCTATTCTGCACCTACTGCATGTCCCCCCCTCCCCTTGTTCTCTTTAGAGAGTTCCTTGCAATGGTTTGAATCATGTTCTTCCCTATGCAAGTTCTATGCAACAGTTTTTTTGAGTTTCAATGTAAACCGCCTTGATTAATTGAGAAGACGGTATAGAAAAATTGTTAAATAAATAAATAAAAACAATACATATAATTTGAAATTGTTTGCATCAAAGGACTAATCCAAAGAAGACTTGGAATTGCTCAAATGATTACATTCTACTTTCATTTTCTTTACACTGAATCTCGCGGTCCAGGAGAATGTTTTTTTTTTTATCAACAAATGGCCTTTGCATTTACACCCAATGATGCATTTTTGAAGTAGAAATAAGTGACTGTTACTGTCAGATTATTTCATAGGAATAGAAGCTGTAGAAGGGACATAGCTGCCTGGAAAGTCCATGCAAAATAGTTTCTTTGGCTATGTAACCGAGGCAGGCGGACCCGGTGCTTCGGGCCCCATTTCCCCCTTCACATTCCCCCCCTCCCCCTCCCCCAACCATACAAATTACACAGCACAAGATGTCATGGAACACAACTGGTCGCAGCTTTATTAAACAATTCAACCATAATCCAACATCATAAACTTTCCAACTCGATTAGCGGAGCCCGCCCGCACCAGCCATGCCTTAGCAAAGTGCCTTGCCACCGCCAATGCCATAACTTGCCACCCGGCAAGTTTCCTACCCCTTCCCCGACTTCGCCATGCCATAGCAAAAGTCGGCCAGGGTCAACCGGGTCAGGGGCACCCCGCCCCCGCCCAAGAGTAGCCTGAGGCTCCGGGCCCCGGAAACCTCCGGGATCCTGCCCTCACCCCCCCAAGCTGCAACACCCCATACTCCACTCCCAAACATTTCAGGGCGGGTGTGGGCCCCATTTCCCCCTTCCCCCCCTCCCCCAACCATACAAATTACACAGCACAAGATGTCACGGAATACAACTGGTCGCAGCTTTATTAAACAATTCAACCATAATCCAACATCATAAACTTTCCAACTCGATTAGCGGAGCCCGCCCGCACCAGCCATGCCTTAGCAAAGTGCCTTGCCACCGCCAATGCCATAACTTGCCACCCGGCAAGTTTCCTACCCCTTCCCCGACTTCGCCATGCTATAGCAAAAGTCGGCCAGGGTCAACCGGGTCAGGGGCACCCCGCCCCCACCCAAGAGTAGCCTGAGGCTCCGGGCCCCGGAAACCTCCGGGATCCCGCCACCGGCACAGGCAACCTTATACCTGTGCCGCCCCCCAAAACCCCAAGCTGCGACCAGCGAGGATCCCTGACCACCACATATTCCAAGGCCTCCTGCCAGTCGTTAAGGAGCAGATCCATCCCGACTGGAGACAAATGCACCCCGTCACTCCTGTGAAGCCCCGCGCACCCCACCTCCACCCAAGGATGCATTATCTGGTAGCCCCCCTGCTCGCATACCCAACGGCCTATCTGCCTATTGATTTTTAACAAGCCCCGTGACCAGCGCCGCTGGCTCCAACAGGCAGGCCTTGGAACGATGTCAGACCACATCAGAATAACACCTGGAAACATCCGCAATACCCCCCCCCCCCAAGTCCTCCTGCGCCGCCCGGATCAGCTGCCGGCAGGACCAGGACACTAGGTCATTGCCTCCCAGATGTAGAATCAGTACTGCCGGTGGATGCGATCTTCTCCCGTGGTGATGCAGCAAAGGCAGCAGCTGCAACCAGCGGAGCCCCCGCTCGCCCAGCCATGAGACAGTCACCAGCGCCGGGTCAATCCCCAGATTCGCTCCAATTGGCCTCGTTGCTGCTCGCCGCCCCGCCCAGTGGACGAAGGAGTGACCGAGCACCCAACAAGCAGCAGGCTCCAGTCCCCCAGCTGTAAAATAAATCAAAAATTAAACTCTCCAGTCCCCACAACCCCCAGCGCTTCAAAGCCGCACATAGCCCCTAAATGCCCGAGAGCGCCATCTACCGATGCGCCGTATAACCTGCTCAGGCAACCCAACCGCCGCCGCACTAGTAGCCGCCCCAATGCGAAAGGAATGCGGGGCAAATTGCAAAGGGTCCTCGCCCACATAACTCAATGCCAACCTAAGCACAGCCGACACCTGAAAATGGGTCAACACATGCGCGCTCTCGTGAATAAAGAAGCCACCCACTAGGGCAGGTCGCAGCTGCAAATATTGCCGCACGGCCGCAACCGGGCATGTGACCAGATCCGGACCCTCCTTCAAAACCACACACACACCTTTGCCCCGCTGATCCATTTTAGATTTCGCCAAAAGGATCCGCAACCGCTCCGCTGCAACCTGAACTTGGTGCCGTTGAAGCCCGCCAGCACCCCGAATCCGCCCCGAGTTAGCCACCAGCTCACCCATTCTGAAAGCCCCGAAAAAGGCGAGGCAAAATACTGCCCGAAACAAAACGGCCTCATACCAGGATGCCGCCACACGTGGGAGAGCCCCGAGGAGCTTTACCAACAACTCATGCGTTATAGGCCGTCGTGTATCCCGAGGAGTTGGCCATGCACGGTCCCAACCTTGCAGCAGCCGGCGTGGTAAATTCCCCACCGCAGACGAGCCCCACCCCACCGCACTAGCAAAAAAGTTGAAACCAGCCAGTTGCGACCGCACTGCCGAACGAGAAAACCCAGCACCTTTAGCTGCCACCACATAACGCCCCATCAGCTCTTCTGGCACCCTTCCCGAATGCCACCCCTCAGCCAACAGGAATTCCACCACTCTGTCGCAGCCCCGCAGGTAAGCAGACCATGTTCCAGGTGACACTGAACTCTGCAGCAAATTCAGCATCTCCCCAGGCTAATGCTCCATAAGCGCTCTGGGACCACAGATCCTTCCTCGTCCGCTTCTGGGGCCAAGGCCCAAAACCGCTCCCACTGTAAACGAGAAAGAGCATCGGCGATCTCGTTAATACAGCCGGGCACGTGCCTAGCCTTCACCACCACATTCAACCTCAAACATGTTAACACCACCTCCCTCATCAACCTCGCTACCTGCCAACATCTGGGAGAGTAGCGATTGACCACGCTGACTACGGCCTCATTGTCGCACCACCATACCACCCTACGGTTACGAAGCCTCCCCGGCCACAACTCCAAAACTACCAGTATCGGAAACAGCTCCAAGAAGGTAATATTAGCGGTCAGCCCTGCTGCGTGCCACGACTGCGGCCATCTGTCCGACCAGGCCCCACCAAAGTACACTCCCAGCCCCCCCCCCTGCGGCATCCGTATAAAGCTGTAGATCCAAGCTGGACACCTCCACCTCCATCAGGACCGAGGTCCCATTGAATTCCTGCAAAGATCTACTCCAGACCCGCAAATCCGCCCTCATTGACTCCGTAACCCTAATCCTATGGTGCGGTTTCCGCACCCCCGCTGTGGCTGCCGCCAAACGCCGGGAAAACACTCTACCCATCGGGATGACACGGCACGCGAAATTCAAGGACCCCAGTAAGGCCTGCAGCTCCCGTAATGTCATCTTAGAAGAAGCTACTGCATTAGCTATGAGAATCCGCAAACTGTCAATCTTTTCCCGCGGCAGGCGAGCCACCATCTCCACCGAGTCCAACTCTACCCCTAAAAAGGTTATTCTCATCGACGGACCCACCGTCTTACCCTCTGCAAGTGGAACACCAAAATCGTGCGCTATCGCAGTAAACCCCGCTAACAAGTCCTGGCAAACCTCCGTATGAGCAGCACCCACGAACAGAAAATCATCCAGGTAAGGAACCACGTTCGTCGAGCCACACTTTTGTACAAGCACCCACTGCAGGAAGGTACTGAACATCTCAAAATACACACAAGAGACGGAGCAGCCCATTGGCATGCATTTGTCAAAATAATAACCCCCTTGAAAACGGAATCCCAGCAAAGGAAAAGCGGATGGATGCACCGGCAACAAGCGAAAAGCCGACTCGATGTCCACCTTGGCTTACAACGCCGCCCGACCAGCTTCCTTCACCAGCCCTGCCGCCCGATCAAACGATGCGTACCGAACAGTGCAGAACTCACGCGGAATGTGGTCATTCACCGACGCCCCCATCGGGCATGACAAGTTGTGGATTAACCTGAACTTTCCTGGCTCCTTCTTGGGAACTATCCCCAGAGGTGAAATCACTATGTTTGGGAATGGCGGATCCCGGAACGGGCCCGCGATTCTACCCAACCTCAATTCACTCAACAATTTGTCATGCACCACTGCAGCAAAGCGCCGCACCGAAGTTGAATTCCTCGCACTAGGCGCCGCCACTACCCCTTTAACCGGGATAACAAAACCAAACTGAAAACCGCTCTCTAACACAACCCCGTCTCGCCGTTTCGGATACCACTGCAACCATTCCTGCAATGCTCCCAACCGGATAGGAGTTGGCGCTCGAACCCCCGCCTCATTGAGGCTTGGGTGCTGCCCCCGAGGCTCCGTTGGGCCCCTTCTTAACGCACTGCGTCACGGAGTGCCCCCCGCCACAAATGGAGCAGTAGTGCTTGAACTTGCAGTCAGGAAAAGGGCAGGTCGCCCTATTGAATCGCCAACACACATCACCGCCCCCCACCCCCGCTTTCTGCAGACTGACTGCCCCCGGGCGAAAGGAACGCACTGCCCCAGCCGTCAGCGAAGCCCCACCTCTCCCCCCACCTGAGACCGACCTAACCGACATTTGGGCCAGCTAGAGGTTAATATCTTGCGTGCCCCATGATAGCGATCTGTTCTCTTCCATCTTGTCCCCTTCCATCTTGTCCCTGAACTTTTCATCATAGTTCAGCCACGCCCAGCCCTCGTGTGTCTGAGACGCCTCCAATATAGAGTCAGCGTAAGCTAGGAGCATACCATAATGCTCCGGCGAGTAATGGCACCACACACTAGCGAGGCGCAGAAATGATCTAGTCCAGTTCACAACATTGCGCGCAACCTTCTTAACACGCCCTGCCTTCTCATCTTCCTTCCTCTTTTTCCGACTCTCGCCCGAGCGCCTCCTCCCTTCCAAAAGCCGAAAAATATCTATGTACCGCCTCATGCGGATTTTCCGACGTAGCCGTCTCGGCACCCCCTCCCACAGCTCCGGGAATGCAACCACCGAAGGTGGCCCCCCACCAGTCACCGCTCCGCCATCACTATCCCCCCCCTTTCCGCAGCAAACCCTTTTCGGATGCGGACGACGAATCGACAGAGGAGGAAGAGGAGAACGACTCAGAGCTATGGCACCGCCGACAAGAACGCCGCCTTTTCTTCTGCGACCCCCCACCCGACTGTCCCCGCCCCCTTGCCCAGCCCCACCCTCGCCACAAATGCCCGACCACTCACCAGCCGCTGGACCCTCCACCGCACTGGCAGCATCAGTCATGACGTCCCCTTGGCCAACCACTTCACTGGTCCTCGCCGTTTCGCCGCTGACTTCACCGGATGCTTCCGCCGCAGTCCCTCGCCATGCTGGTTCGCCAGCACCAGGGCTCAACCAGCTCACCTGACTCCCAGCACCAGGCCTCCAATAAGGCTGCGCCATCGCTGGCCCCTGCGGAGACATAATAGAGAAAACAGGGGGGGAAACAGCAGGCGACCCCGCCGGGGACCAGGGACCTCCCCACTCTGCCCTAGACGTGCCCTGCCCCCCCCCCCCAGCCAATGCTCCCAAGTCGAAGGCCCCCCAGCCCCCAAACAGTCCCCAGAAACTGGCGGCCAAACCATAGGGAAGAGGTTACCCTAACCCCAGTGTGACCATCCTGGCTGCAGCCCCCCCCCTTTGCCTCATACCCCCACTCTACCCCCACCTCACCCCCCGACCCGCCCCCCTGGACCGCCCCCCCACCACCCCTTGTATCCCCTTCACCAACCAATCCCGCCCCCCCAGGCTGCCCCCCACTAGCCAGCCGGGCTCTCGTAGGGCCAGGCGCCAACACCCCACCTCTCTTCCCTCTAGCTCCCCTGCCACCCGCCTTCTTTGCCCCTTTGGCCCCACCACGCCCCCTACCAGCTCCACGTGCCCCTAGGACCTCCCCCCCCAAGGACCTGCGCCCTCTACCCCTTGCCGGACGCCCCGTCCCCCTATCAGCCACCCCCCCCATGCCCCTGCTCCTGTGCAGGCCTGGCACAATGCCCCCCTGCCCTGCCCTGCCCCCTGGCCCGTTCCACACCGCCCCTGCATGAAGGCATAAGGCCCCTAAGCCCAACTTGCCACACACTCTCGATTGGAGCTGGCCCCGCGAAAGAGCCCCGTTCAGAACGACATCTGCTGTCCTTTTAGTTTTATTTATTTATTTTTTAAATTTTACTTTATTTTCAGTATCTTGAGCAGCCCCCCAACCACTCACACGGAGCACATGAAGGCCGTGAGTCCTCTGCCGTCGAACAGGGAACTGTCCCCCCTTTTCAGCCACTGGGTCCCTGCGAGGGCCCTCCCCGTAGCCGCCTGCCCTACCCGAAGACTTGCCTGCCCCGAGCAGCTCCACCTCCCGGCAACGAAGAAAACGTGCTGCCCTCCTTGCCGCACCGACCGCTGCCGTTCCGCTGCCGGACGTCCCCTCAGGCCGGAACCGTCCGCCGCAAATTTCCCCAGCACCGATTCCAACGCCGCGATCTCTCCACACGCTGGCACCCGAGCAGCCTCCACCGAGAATGACCACGCGGAGGCTGCTGAGCTGTAGACCCGCCCCCCCATGCCACCAGTTCATCCATTGATTGGCTACCGCGCGGTTGCATCCGCCGGGAGCCAATGGATTCAAATCTCCCTCCCGCGCACCCAGCCGTGGCCACGCGCAGGGTCCCTGCACCGGGCCGTGCGACCGGTTAAGATCAGCCGCCGGGACCCTGCCCACGGCCTCGTCACTTATCACAATCTACAAAATGTCCCTTTTCTATAAAACCAATGCACCTAAGAGAATATTCTAATCCCACAGATATAGAAATGGCAGTTTTCAAACTTAAACGCATTGTTGCAAAGACCCCTGATACTTTTTACCTGCAAACTTTCCACCAGGCTTCAAAGTAAAAGTATGAATGCATTTTCATTTTCAAAATTCCTGCAAGAAAAAAAGTGCCTGTAGAGGCTTCCACCTATCTTTTTGTATGGGGTACATTTTTCCTGCTGAAGTTTCGAAAATATGAAACTACCCATGTTCTTTTCTTTCCACCTTAAATCCAACCCAGAAGTGCCTTCATTAAAATGTAGGCAAAAGTGAGTGCATTAATCCAAAATGTTCAAATGTTTCCCACATATAGGGTGAGTAACTTTCTAATAGCCCTTTTACCTGTGTGACTAACCCTTAACACAAATAAATATCCTGATTTTCAAAATGTTGGGGTTAATATTCAAAGCAGCACTTGCTATCTGGAAAGTACCTCTGAATATCTCCTACTATATGCATAGTGCCAGGCAGCAAATTATCTGAATAGCAGCGATACGCTGAATAACTGTCTGCATAATGTAGGTCAGTAAAAAGGCGGTCCTGAGTTACTCGGATAGTAGCTCTGAATATTGCTGCTTCTGGATAATGCCATTGGCCTCCGTATTATCCGGATATTCAGTGCCGACCCATATCCGGATAGCAGCACAAAAAACAGGATTTTTTTAAACTGCTGTTATGGGCATTTAAAAAAAAAAGAATGTGGTAGCCAGTATTGACCCATTTATCTTTAAAGTCCAAACCTGTACAAACAGTGATCTTTCATTATTGTGGAAAGTTGTTATTAATTAATGAGTGTGTCACAAAAATAATTACATTCTTTTTACATTTCCAAGGAAAACTATTTTGTTCAATGGAGTAATTGCAGAGGTGTTAAGTTTCTCCAGTAAATTATTTTTCTTTTTTCTAGTCACAGAATAAATTAATGTTGGTAGATCGATGAGGGCCTTGCTGTAAATAATCAGAGGTATGTGCAACGCAGATCTTCCATGTCAATTATTCCACTAGGCAGATACAAGCAGTTTGGTCTGAGGGAGGCAGTGAGGGCTTTGCTTAGCATATAATGCAGGTAATGGCATTTAGTACAATAAAGTATTTTATATGCAGCCCCTTAGCCAATGGCAGTATTATAGCGCACGCAGCAGCAAAACTAAGGGGTATGTTTACTAAACTGCATTAGTGCAATTCGCGTTAGGAGCCGTGGTAGTGAAAGAAACCCCAAATAAGGACATGGGCGGTACATCGTTACCACTACCGCGCGTTAGAAAAATTAACGAGCGTTACCGGGCGCCGTGCCGCATTACTGCGTGTTAATCATAAGAAGACGTACAGACACAAAGCACTGAAACAGAGCTGTAGCACAATGGTTACGGTACTGACTGCTGTTACAGGCAGCATGGGTTCAAGCCCCCAGTGTGCCTAACGCAAAAGGCTGTCTCAGGCATCATCCTGTACATTACAGAAGAAAAGAGGAGGCATGTTTTTCGTTACGCTGAGTATTGGTGTCAGAAAAAAACCCTCGGAGTGTGCCTAGCCACGTACGTTGGTGCGTGCATTGGTACGTGCGTAGCTGCGTGCGTACATTCGTGCGTGGGTACGTGTTTGTTTACGTGCGTGGGTACGTGTGTTTTTACCAGTGTGGGCATCTTATATTACAGACTTTGTAGGGTGTCCTGCACCTATGCATTATGCTAACAGATGTACGTGTGATGGCCTATGGTTTAGCAGAGCCTGTGAGCAGGTGCTGGTGTTTCACAGGGTTGGATTGGGCCAGTCACACCCATGATGCACTGCACATGCAAATCAGCTGTCCACAGATACACACCATGGGGAATGCACCCCCACAGCACCTCGGCCTGATAGGGGGTACCGACCGTGTGTTGTACTGGCACAGAGTAGCTACACACCGTCACATTGTGCGGGTACTGTGCTCACCCTGAGGGTGCAGTGAGGCGCCCAGCACTAGGTCCACAGCACCGTCCATGGCTGAAAGAGACCATGGCGCAGATCCAAAGCAGTGTTAGGTAGCTTCTGCAGGAACACCTTGGACAGCTCTGTCTGTTTCAGTCAGGTGTAGCCCCCATGCACCACCACACCCCTCCCCCAGGGCTGAGGGTGGCAAACAGGGTCTCCTATCAAAAGATCCACAGTCTACCTCCCTGCAACGGTGGCTAGTAGAGGGGAACAGACACCCCACAGGGCAGTCAATGTAGCTCTGTACACAGCCATAACACAATAGCAGACAGACATTAGGCCTGGATATGGTATACTGCACCCCACCACTATCTGATATTCCCCTGGTGCAAGCCATCAGCCACTCCATTACAACACCTACCAGCTGCAAACAGTCTGCTAGTGCCCAGTGGAGATGCCTGCACCCAGAACTGGGATGTCAGCATACACAGCAAACAGATACATCAGTGACTGGACCCCAAAATGAAACCCATATTTATCACATGAGAGAAATACTGGATAGCACTATGGGAGTGCCTAGCCATGCTGTGGTCACTGCACAGTCAGGGTGAGAGTGATCTCTCAGCAGGATATACTGAGGTCACCCTGTCTGTGTAGGTGGTGGCCGGGCACTACAATGTACCTGTCACTGCCCTATGCCCTGTGCAGATGCACCCTGGCCAGGCCACCCTGTCCGGCCTATACCCATGGTACCTTGCTCCTCATTATGCACATTGGCAGCCCAATACTGGCAACAGTGCTGGCAGTGTGGGCTGTTGAAGGTGTTTGCAGCCACCACACACTGGATAGACCAGGGGTGGGCAAAACTGGTCCTGGAGGGCCGCAGACCAGTCAGGTTTTCGGGATATCTCTAATGAATATGCATATGATATATATGCATTAGAGATATCCTGCCAACCTGACTGGTTTGTGTCCCTCCAGGGCTGGATCTGGAGACCCCTGCCTTACACCTCTATCATTTAAGATTGTGAGTGGACAAGGTGCAGATGTCCAAGACATCAAAAAGGTTAGATAGAATTTGTCACAGTCCTCCTCCCTTCTCACCACCACCAAAAAATTGTCTATTAGACAACTTTTGGTGGTGGTGAGAATCGAGGAGGAATGTGACACATTCTATATACCCTTTCGATGACTAGGACATCTGTACCTTGCCCACTCACGATCTTAAATGACAGAGGTGTAAGGCAGGGGTCTCCAAATCCAGCCCTGGAGGGCCACAAACCAGTCAGGTTGGCAGGATATCTCTAATGCATATATATCTCATGCATGTTCATTAGGGATATCCCGAAAACCTGACTGGTCTGCGGCCCTCCAGGACCGGAGGTGCCCACCCCTGGGATAGACAGACAGCCACCCCCACACCTATGCCAGCATTGTGCTACTATAGAGGTGGTCAGCAGCCATACCCACCACACCAGTCCTGGGCATAGTACAGGCATGGATATGGTACACAAGACTGTTGGGGGGTCACTCCCCAGGGTGGTGAACACTGTCAGAGACCAGACCTGCAGCACACACCGCAGACATCAGAATGATTGTTATGGTGGAGCTCAATGAGCAAATGTGCTTAACGTAGGAATTGATATCTGCCAGTTATCAGAGGAAACGTTTGATAGCTGTGTACCATATACCCAGGTGTAGGGTGGCATTGATAAGGTATGCAACTGCTAGTATTGGCAGATACAGGCAGGGCCCAATGTCTTGCCTCTCCAGCTGGCATTGGCCAATGGGGCCTGTGGGTGTGTGTGTGGCCCTGTTGGCTACTGCTTTATGGCAGAGTTCCCCAACTCCAGTCCTGGTGTTCTAAACACTGTTCGGGTTTTCATGCTGTCCCTCATCAATATGCATGAGCTACATCTGCATACCATGGGGGTGGTGCATAGCTATGCAGCACAGGCATCTTTATTAGAGGCAGCATGACACCGGAATGGTGTGGGGCCCTCCAGGACTGCATTTGCGGGACTCTGCTTTAGGTAATGTGCCTGTTTCTGGTGTCTGTGTTTGGTGTGGTAAAATATAGGCCTTGCGTATGTTCTCGGCACTAAAGGAGTGTCTTTACTATCACTGTTTAGTGGTGGGTAAAACTATGGGGACTGGGTTGGCAGGAGCCCCAGCTGGGATTTGAACCTGTGACCCTCTGGTCTTACAGGCACTGGCTGTGTCTGTTGCACCACACTGTGGCCACAGAGACAGTGCAGTCCCTGGAGTTAGTTAAACCGGCCTGACGAGTCAGAAACCCTGCTCTGCAACAGGTTTACTGTGGCCTCATTTACCTTGTATGCAGACAAAGGTGCACATAAACCTCAGAAAAGACCTCACAAAAGGGGCACACACCCATAACCAAGCTGGGCAACAATGATATCATTGGGAAACATTACACCACACGCCCAGGACAGCTCCATTACAATGTAATGCTCTTTGAAAGGGTCTGCGGAGCGTAGACCCTTCCACACATCATTTACTTTTATTTTGGTGCTTTCCAGGGAGTGTTGTTCCTTGTTGCCCATTGCTATCACTGTTGCCCAGCTGAATTCTGCTTTTTAAAATGTTTCTTGTGGTCATTTTTAATGTTTTATGTGAAATTTTGTTCTGTGCACATGTATCACACTGCTCACGTTTTGTGGGTTTCCCCGGTTTTTCTGTACATTGCTGACGGAAATGGTTTCTCTTCCCTTTAAATGCCTTTAACGACAGGTTTTCATTCGCGTTGGAATTGAGCTCTGAAATACAGCGCGTTAGTATAAGGGGAGCCTCTCCCCACCCACTCTCCACCCATTGACCCCTTCTCTCCACCCTCTCTCCACCTTCTGCGCTGTTTTAACGCGCCGCGGAGGTTTACGATCGTTAACTACGGTTAACGCGCGTAGTATGACGTTAACGGTCGTTAGCGTGTCGGTACGCGCGTTATACGGCACTTACGGTCGTTAACGCCGTATAATGCGCGTTAGTCACGTTTAACGCACTTTAGTAAACATCCCCCTAAGCATTGTCCCTTTGTGATAAAATACTAGGACAATGCTGAATAACTTCTAGAGCCTTCTGTGTTTGCCCTTCTCTGGGACTTTGATGAATGAGACACGCCTGTTCTTAAATCCGTAGCTGTAGCTATAGATTGCAAAATATCAATTTCTCTTTTTCTAAGCTCTTATGAAGCTTAATATTGTCTTATTCTTAGGATTCCATTGCATTGATCCTAATGTATTTTATTCCTTATAGTGTCATACTGTTGAGAATAGCAAGTGTGAACTTTTATTATGACAACCTGGCAGTTCTGATAACCGATCACCATGAAAAATATACAATTAAGCTTTACAGCCCATATAAGATGTTGACCAATGGTCCATCAAGTTCAGCATCTTGTCTCCGATGATGGTCAGTCCTGGTCACTTAGATGTAGCTGCAAAATCCGAATAGGAAAGCCCATGTCATACTACTTACTCCAAGAGGTGGGAGGTGGAAACAATAAATTTTAGAACTTTAAGGCGCCATTTATACAGATAAATAGCTGAGTTATATTTACAAAGAAGCACTATGTATAAAGTAACGATGTTAGAAAATGAGCTACTTATAATATGTACAGATGGTGGACCACAGGGTTTTCTCCATATTGAAAGGAAGCATGTTCTGTATGATCTTGGGCAGTATACATGCATTCCACATTTTAGATTGACGATGCATACAGTACATATCTCAGCATTTATACCCGCTGGGAGTCATATATAACCTACAGCTAACTTCTCCTTTGGACCTGTGGCTTGGAAGTGTGCTTGAGGGTGCAATTGTGCTCACCTCTCTGATGTTTAGAACCAACTCCGTTGGGAAAAAGTTTGATTTTCAGAAGGGGGATCCCTAATAAGCTGCTCTTGTATGTGCAGGTTTGCAAAATCTGCGACATATACATATAAGTAGAAATATATACACACAGAACCAAGAAAGTGGCTGTTTTATCTTATAGAAGCACAGAGGCCCTAAGCATTTTTATAAAATAAGCACACAAAAGCAATCCCAATAACGCCCAAATTCATATGCATAAGTTACACCTGCTCTGACAATGCACTTTACCTGTATACCCAAGTATATACCAACTCTACCACCGCTCCACCCAAACTAAGCCTGCAGGAGCAGTTATGTATGGCCTGAGTAAAAGTATGCATGATGTTTTGACATGTGTACAATTTGCTATATGCGCGTATGTGGTTATGCAGTTTTTTAAAAAACCTTTTCCATATGTAAAAACAGCTTTACACATGGTAAAAGCTTTATAAAACTACCCAATAGGTAGCAAAATCACCACATATATATCTGTATTCTATCACTCACACACATATATATAGAACTCTTGATGTTTTTTTTGACCATGAACATTTCCAAAACGGCTTTCTGTTGTATATGATGCCATTTCTATGTCTATCTTCCATGGTGAGATATATATCTATTTTATAAAAGGCTTTGCAGTCATTAAGCCTTTTATAAAATTCTTGCTTAGTTTTATGTGAGCAAACCTAAATAATTGTTTTAAAACCTGCATGACCTTTATATCCTTCATGGCTTTCCATCTCAACTGTGGTTAATGGGGCTGCGCCATAGAAATTTATCCAAACCATTTTTAAACTTAGGTAAATTACAAGCCTTGACCACTTTCCTGGGCAGCAAACTCAGCAGCTGTAAAGGCACATTTTACCAATGACATCCCAGAGCAATCTGGGACATCCAAACCAGAATTGCTGAAAAACAGCAGGCATATCCATGTTCGGCATTATTTCACAAATGCGGATGTGCCTGATATTGACATCTGCTAAGCTGTCTATATAGTCATCCCTGGAATACTATTCAAGACCAAGGACATCTAAGAATAGCCTAATGCAGTGATGGCTAACCTTTTTGAGCCCGAGTGCCCAAACTGCCGCACAAAACCAAAGAATTTCCTCAAAGTGCCAGCACGTCAATTTGCATAAATATTTGCATAATGCTAACATACACTAACTTTTAGTAAACATGTCTCTTAATGAGTGTATGGATAAAGACAGACTAAAAGATTTCTACATTACTATAATCCAGTGCCAACCGCCAGGCACATTAGGAACTACTACAAACACTGCCCATTTAGAACCAATAGCAAACCCGCCGTATCCTAACAGCACTACCAGGACTCACAAAGCACCACACCATACCTATCAAAAGGCAACACTGCAAATATTAAACCAATACATTTCAGACAATAACAATACATGACCTACTGGGGAAAGAGAACAAGTGGCAATGTCAAAAAGGAATTACATAAACAGAATACCTCAGCTCAGTTACACAGTTGCAATTGCTCCAGCCACTTTCTTCTGGTTTCTTCATGTTTTCTGCTAACTCTCCATCATCTGCTGTCCATTTGTCCTTTCTTCTCTCTTCTAGTTTTTTTTTCCATTCTCTCTCTCTACATCCGCTTTAACATACTAATCTTTCTCCTTTTGCTCTTTCCTCATTCCTATTTCATCCACTCAAATTTTACCCCTCCATCCTCAATCCCCACTTACTCTCCCAATACCCGGCCAATTGTAGATTTTTATCCCTCCCACACAAAATATTTTTCCCCTCTCCATTTTACTCTCCCAGCCCCATCCCATTCTAATCCTCCCCCAACATCAGCTCCCTTCTAGTTCCAGCCTCACCCAGCATCCATTCCCTTCTAGTCCCTGCATCAGCCCATTTCCAGTCCTAGCCCCCCATCAGCCCATTTCCAGTCCTAGCAACCCCCCAACCCAATACCAGTCCTAGCCCCCCCCCATCAACCCACTTCCAGTCCTAAACCCCCATCACCACATTTTCAGTTTAAGCCCCCCTATAACCCATTACCAGTCCTAACCCCCATCACCCCATTTCCAGACAGCCCCCATCAGCCCACAGCCCATTAGCAGTCCTACCCCCCCAGCCCATTAGCAGTCCTAACCCCCCCCTGCCCATTAGCAGTCCTAACCCCCCCCGCCCGCCCGCCCATTAGCAGTCCTAACCCCCCAGCCCATTAGCAGTCCTAACCCCCTCCGCCCGCCCGCCCATTAGCAGTCCTAACCCCCCCCTGCCCATTAGCAGTCCTACCCCCCCGCCCGCCCATTAGCAGTCCTAACCCCCCCCGCCCGCCCGCCCATTAGCAGTCCTAACCCCCCCCTGCCCATTAGCAGTCCTACCCCCCCGCCCGCCCGCCCATTAGCAGTCCTAACCCCCCCTGCCCATTAGCAGTCCTACCCCCCCGCCCGCCCGCCCGCCCATTAGCAGTCCTAACCCCCCTGCCCAGCAGTCCTAACCCCCCCGCCCATTAGCAGTCCTAACCCCCCCCAGCCCATTAGCAGTCCTAACCCCCCCTGCCCAGCAGTCCTAACCCCCCCCTTCCCCTTAGGAGTCCTTCCCCCCCGGCCCATTAGCAGTCCTAACCCCCCCCTAGCCCATTAGCAGTCCTAACCCCCCCCTGCCCATTAGCAGTCCTAACCCCCCCCCTCTGACAAATTTAAAAAAAAAAAAAGCAGGCTCTGGCTGCTGCCGCGGAAGATTGCAATGTCCCGCGGGGCCCCCTCCGCCCGCTAAGCCCCTCTGCAAGGGCTTTCAGATTCGCGAGGGAGAGCATCTCCCTCGCGTCTCTGTTAAGCCCGCAGGGGCTAATGGGAAATTTCCCATCAGTCCCTCGCGTCTAAAGGGGCTGATGGGAAATTTCCCATTAGCCCCTGCGGGCTTAACAGAGACGCGAGGGAGACGCTCTCCCTCGCGAATCTGAAAGCTCTTGCAGAGGGGCTTAGCGGGCAGAGGGGGCCCCGCGGGACGCTGCATTCTGCCCTTGCCGCGTCCGCGGCAGCAGTCAGAGCCAGCTTTTTCTTTTTTTGCGGACCTTCCCGCGTGCCAGCTGCAAGGCCTTCGCGTGCCACAGCTGGCACGCGTGCCATAGGTTCGCCATCGCTGGCCTAATGGTTACAGTAGTGGGCTAGGACCCAGGGTTCGAATCCCACTGCTGTTATCATTGTGATTATGGAGAATACTGAGGATGGTGGAGTGCCATCTTCTCTACACCTTCTGGATGTTTATGGCCAAGATGAGCACTTTTACTATGCCTATTCATTCCTAGAATAGGTCTAAACTTGGGTGGGGTTGCAGACATCCTTGTTGACTTCTGAAATCAAGTTGGGATGTCTATGTCCATTCCACCACCCCAGACATGACTCCACCATGCCCCCTGCCTACTTGGCTGTCCCTGTATCACAGATGTCTCTAAGCCATTTGTAAAATGGCTTTGGGGATGACTGCATGCAAGTTTTCAAAACATCTAAATCACGACTAAGGCTTTTAAAATGACCCCTTAATCTATCTTATCTTTCTCTTATAGTATTATTTTATCAGCCTTAACTTGATTTTTTCCTGTCTAAAATTTTGCATATCAGACTATAAGGCAATTTTTTTCCAAGGAGAAGAAAGAGATTTTTCTCTCAAACCATTGAGAAGGCAACTAATAAACCTTTGATTAAGTTCCAGGTAGTTAAGGGACTGTTAGGGGAAGGTTAGGTTGGTAAGTATGCAAAGAAGCAAGGGGTGAGAGTTGAGGAAGTGGCTAGTTTTTTGTGGAACAAATTGATAGATTAAAAGATGGATTAAAAATAGTAGGGGTGTGAGCGGATTGGTTGGAGAAGAACTGGGGAAGGTAGAGGAGGGGAGAGAGGTGATGAAATTGGATACCTTTAATAAAATACCAATAGAACAAATAACAAGTTTGGTGAAGAACCTTAACTCCACATTTTTGTCATTAGACTCAGCCCCAATATCCCTATTTAAGGAGGAGCAGAAAAGTTGATGGTTTGGATAGTAAATGCTTTTTTTAGAAAAGGGCATCATGCCAGTGAGTTTGAAAACAGCAGTAGTGACACCATTTTTAAAGAAAGAGGGGCAGATGTTCAAGTATGTGAAAAATAACAACCCATCTCTAATCTGCCAATGTCTAAGACCATAGAAAAGGAAGTGCTGGCAGAAGTAGGTATGTTTATTGAGAAGTACACAGTATTTGATGAAGGGCAAGCAGGTTTTAGAAAAGGGAGTGGTATGGAGACTATATTAAAAGATATGTTTGATGAGGGTTATTTCTGGTTGGATAAAGGGAGAACAGTATTATTAATATCAATGGATCTCATGGCAGCATTTGATCTGATAGAGCCCAAATGGTTGATGGAGAGGTATGCACAATGAGGTATGGAGGGCCAGCTATTTTAGTGGATTCTGTCCCTTTTGGAGGGGAGAACATTTACAGTATATTCTAATGTGGAGAGGTCGAAGGAGTATCATTGGAAGTGGGGAGTTCAGTAGGGGTCCCCCTTGACACCCCTTGACCACCCTCTTATTCAATATATACACTGCATTGACTACCTATGTACCAACGGATCAAATTGAAAGCCCTACTTACTACCTTCAAGGTTTTACATGGTTTATCTGCTATGTATCTTCAATCTCTTATCTAAAGAAATCAGGACAGCAGAAGCAGAAGGTCTAATTTTCTAAACATGCCGCTCATGCCGTCACTCAACGCTAAGGTTGCCTCTACAACCTCAAAGAGAGCCTTCACCCTCTTTGCTCCGGCTCTCTGGAATCTTCTCCTGGATGATCTCCGTGCCACCGATGACTTGATTGATTTTAAGAAGAAACTAAATACACATTTATTTTCAGAACATTTTTCAAATGCTAATGCTTGGTTTCTAACTCTTTAATTTTTAATTTTAATTTAATATACCTTTGTTCTAATGTTCTTTGTATAACCTTTGTTTATTGTAAACCGCTTAGACTATTAGATCGGCGGTATATAAAATAGCTAAATAAATAAATATATACTTGTTACCACTGAGGAGGATGGTGAGAAGGCATGATTTTCTATGGTCTGCATATGTGGCTGATATATAGTTACTGCATGTCTCGCTTTGGAAGGTGATGGAAGACAGCAGCAGGGGCAAATTGATGTTGTCTGTTAGAGGTGAAAGGGTGGCTGCTTCAGAAGGGCTTAATATGGAACTGTTTGAAAACTGTTTTTTATGTTTATTAGAGGTAGAGGAAGGGAAAATATAAATACAATTAGATGTGGATGGTCAGGAGATTCCTCGTGTGAAGGTTTTGAGATCATTAGTATTGTTGGAGGAAGGGGAAGGAATAGGATTGAAGCAGATAACAGCAGTATTTGAGAAGGCTGACCCGTCTTTATGGGTTGGCACTATGGCACTGTGCCAGGGGCCCCGCGCATCTAAGGGGCCCCACGTGCTCCAGCAGCTGCTTGTTGTAATGTTTTAGTTTTATAAGTCCTTTTTATGTTTAAGACATTTAAAGTTTAATTTTTTTATTATTTTCAATTTTTATTTATTTTATTTATTTATTTCAATTTTTTATATACCGCGCTATTTACAATCAGCGCGGTTTACAGAGAACCAAAGACCAGAACAACAGGCTGCTCGGTATTACATAAAACAGGAAAATAAATTTGGATAAGATAAACATGGATAATATGGGGGTACAACTATATACATTGAACTATATACATAGAATATTGATCTGCTAATTCAATCACATGAGAGAAGTATTTATGTAATATTATCAATAATGTTTGGAAAAGGAGGGGATTCTGTTAAGTTTGTGGTGAATATTATGCACTTTATGTGGGGTAGTATTTGATGAATAAGTTATGTTTGAGGGCCTTTCTGAATTGGACTATGCCGGTTATGGCACGAATTTCAGGTGGTAGGGAGTTCCAATGTTTTGGTGCGCAAAACATGAAGGCTCTATTCGCTGTTGCTTGGCTACAGGTTGTTATGGCCTTCGGCATTATTAGGGTGTTTGTCGCTATTTTTCTTCTGGTTCTAGTTGGAGGTAAAACTTGTGTGAGATCAGTTAGAGAGTTTGCAGATAAGCCATGTATGGCCTTGTATGTGAGAGTTAGGGTTTTGAATATGATTCTGCCTTGTATCGGGAGCCAGTGAAGATGTTTGAGAATTGGTGTCACGTGATTACTCCTGGATGCTCCTTGTAGAACCCTTGCAGCAGTGTTCATGGCAAGTTGAAGAGAACTAAGGGTGGATTGTGGGAGACCTTGTAGAATTGAATTTGCGAAATCGAAATGTGGTAGGATGAGCGCTTGGAAGATGGTTCTAAAATCGTCTGGGTCCAGTAATGAGCGTAGATGCCTGAGCGTGCGTATCTTGAAGTATACAGCCTTTGTTATATTGTTAACGTGTGATTTCATATTGAGACGGTGGTCCAGTGTGACTCCAAGGTATCTTATTGCTTCCTTGGTGGATAGATCAGCTCCTTTGACGCTTATTTGTGCTGGTGGAATGAAGTTAGGGTCTCTTGTAACAAAGAGAACCTCAGTTTTCTTATGTTGGATGCGGAGGTTCTGTGATAGGAGCAACTCTGATACGGCATTGAAGCAATTTATTATGGGAAGTAGATCCAATTGCATTGTAGAAAATGGCATATAAAGTAGGATGTCATCTGCATATATCATACCTTCCACGTTGAAAGATCTGATGATATTGCAGATGGGCTGCATGTAGATGTTAAACATGAGAGATGAAAGAGATGACCCTTGCGGTACTCCTTGTTTTTGGTGGAAAAGGTTTGATTCTCCTGTTGCAGATTTTACATATTGCATTCTGGTGTCCAGGTAAGATTTGCACCATTCCAGTGCTGAACTACCGATGCCTTTTTCCTTCAATCGTGTAATGAGTATCTCGTGATTTACCGAATCAAACGCTGCTGCTATATCTAAGAAGATTAGCACGACGCCTTGGCGGATGTTGTCTATATTGGTGAGTATGTTATTGAGGAGGGTGGTGAGGAGTGTTTCAACTCCATGGTGTTCTCTGAAGCCATGTTGAAAGTAGTCGAGAGGAGCTGTGGAATCTATGTGGTCTTGAATTTGGCGTTGCACCTCTTTTTCAAACATTTTTGCTAGGAGGGGAGTGCTAGCGATAGGCCTGTATGAGTCAGCCCTTTTAGGGTCTAATTTGGAATTCTTTAATAATGGTCTGATGGATGTGAGCTTTAGAGCAGATGGGAATGATCCAGTTGAGAAAGAGAGTTTCATGATTCTTGCAATGAATGGGCTGAATACACTTCTAAGGTCCTTTATCCAGAAGGCTGGGCAAGGATCGGTTTGAGCGGTGGAGGTATTGAGTGAGGAGATTGTGTCTTCAATTTGTTTAGCTGAGGGTGCAGACAGTGAAGATAAGGTGTTTTGACAAGTTGATTCTTGAATAACTGTATTCTGTAGCTCATCTGTCTGTAGGAGTTTAGATTGCAAGTAATCAGCAAATTCTTGTGGGTGAATATCACATTTTTGTTCTGAAGATGGTTCATTAGATAAAGATTTTACTAGGTTGAACAGATCACGAGGTTTGTTTAGTGATCTTTTGAGCATATCTGTGTGATACTGTTTCCTTTTGTTTGTGATTGCTTCACGGTGAGTCGCTAAATAGAGATTGTAGGCTGTACGATCATCAATGGCCAGTGATCGGCGCCAGCGTTTTTCGAGTCTTCTGAGGTGCATAAGAGAAGATCGCAGATCGGGAGAGAACCATGGAGCTGAGGGTCTTTTCCTTGATGTGTTTTTGTGTGGTAGCATAGCAATGGTATTGAGGCTGTTATTCCAGGCTTCAATTGCTTCTTCCAGGTTAAGTGTTGTATTGCTGAGGAGTGGTTGGGTGTTTGTCATTATAACATCCTTATTGAAGGGCCGAAAGCCTCTTGATGGGGCTCTTAGTGTGTTGTCAAGGTTTCTGTTGTTTAAAGAATGAGTGTTGTCCAAAGGAATTTGTAGGATTATTAGTTTATGGTCTGACCATGGCACATCATTGATAGATTTTATAATGTTGCTGTTTTGTGCAGAAGCCGATTGTGGTGCGAAGACCATGTCAAGGATGTTTCCTTTGATGTGAGTGGGCTCCAAGATTAGTTGTTGATATCCAAGAGTTTTGATGGCATTGAGGAATGCAGAGGACTGGTGTTGCTGTAATGATGGGAGATTGAGATCCCCCAATATCCAGTTTGGAATGTTAATGTTGCTGGTATTGGCAGCAATGTCTAATATGGTAGGCAGGTTATCTGGGGAGCTTGAGGGGGTTCTGTAAATCAGGTTGATGGAGCATTGCTTGTTCACTATGGTGATTGTTTCCAGATTGTCTGAGCTGTAGGAGTTAGTTGTATTGAAAAGGAGTTCAGACTTGGTGAGAATGAGTGCTCCTCCTCCCTTCTTATTTTCTCTGTGAGTTGTGTGTATGGAAAAATTTGGTGGAATGAGTTGGTTAATAAGGACATTATCTTCTTTTGATAGCCAGGTTTCTGTGATCAAGAGTGCGTCCAGGTTGTGAAGTGTAACTATATCTTGGATTACAGGCCATTTTGTTTTTATCGAACGAGCGTTTATAAGGGCACATTTTAGGCTTTTGGAAGGCGGGGAGTCTTGTTGCTTTGGGTTACTGGTTTGGAGTAATGTAATGTGAATCAAGTGGGAGTGCCGTATTCGAGCTTCCCTAGCTGGATAATGGTACGAGTTACTTGACCATTTCTTTCCGTAGTTTTTGAGGATGGGGATATGAGTGGTGGAAGAAGAGTAGGCTGAGGAGGTCCCGAGCCAGTCTGTGAGAAGGTAAAAACTAAGAAGAGTG
Organism: Ichthyophis bannanicus; assembly: GCA_033557465.1. Lineage (NCBI taxonomy): Eukaryota > Metazoa > Chordata > Amphibia > Gymnophiona > Ichthyophiidae > Ichthyophis > Ichthyophis bannanicus. Next base: position 1,198,565,123 of record CM066032.1, on the reverse strand, counting down.
AAGAGGTGATGACACATTTTGGCTTTTTGTTAAGGGGTTATTAGATGTTGAGAGAATTATGTGTCAGATTAAAATTGTCTACATTTGATTAGGAAATAGAAGCTGTTATGGTACAATGCAGGGAATTGTAAAAAACTGTAATAACTGTAGCAATGTCAGTAATAGTGCAAAAACGGTAACTGTATCAGGTGGCAGTTATATTACAATATAGTACAATACAGGCAACTGTAACAGATGGTATAATACAATGCAAGCAGTAACCCAAAGCGACCAGCCATCTTCGGCTCCCCCGGTCGGGGTAGAGCACTGAGCAGGCCGTCCATCCCAGCCGCTCAGCCCTCCAACCCAATCGGGGTTGTGGGAGGGGCCAAGCAGCAGCAGAAGAGCAGCCGCCGCCGGCGGGAAAGATCCCTCTGCGACCAGCCATCTTCGGCTCCCCCGGTCGGGGTAGAGCACTGAGCAGGCCGTCCTGTTATTTCTTTACTTATTCTAGTTTCAATTTATTTTTTTGCATTTTTATTTTACACTCGTAAAGTTTTTTAAAGTTATTTGTAAATGTTTTGGTCCTTCGTTCAGCTTGTTCGGTGTTCCTGAACAGTAGACTGTAGACCAGGAACCAGGCTATCATAATCTACTTCCAGTTTAACTTGTAAACACTGAAAGATGCTGACACCTCACCTGACAGCATAACATTTAATTTAAATAATATTAAATAGTATTAAACTACAAAGAAGTCTGAAGGTCTGATATGTTATATAATATAACATATATGTTTGCTATTCTTTGTAATGTAAATGTAATGTAAGCACAAGTTTTGTCACGGTTGTCTGCTATTACTAAGTTTTGCTGGTTTAATTTAACCATGACTGAGTGGTTAGTTTTACTGGTTACCGTAATATTAACTTGCTTATATATTTTATATTACAGATTATGGGGTATGTTTACTAAAGGGCGCTAATGTAGCAGTTGTGACATTATCACGTGATATGTGATGTTATCGCACGATAATGGCACATAACCGTGCGAGAACGTCACATATCGCGCGATAACCTCTCCTGCGGTGGTAAGGTGTGCAGAGGGTGGAGGAAGGCTCCCCAGAGGGCAGAGGAAGGCTCCCTGGGGCAGAGAGAAGGGGGTCAATGGGCGGAGAGTGGGCGGGGAGAGGCTCCAGCACACTAACGCCGTGAAATGAAGGTCTGAAAAGTAGCACCAGTGAAAACCTCGCGCTAGAGGCACATTTGCAGGGGAGAGAGACCATTTCAGTCAGCAATATGCAGCAAAGGCAGGGAAACCAAGAAAATTGATAGTAGTGATACATGTGCAGCAACATCATAGTGCCCAAGTACGAGAGGGAACGATGGTGAGGCTGCAAATGGGGTACAGGGGGCTGCAGGCGGGACATGCAGTGGGGCATCTGGGGCACAGGGTGGGCTAGGCAGATGCTTAGGTTACACATAGGAATGTAGAAGTGGAAAACCAGCAAGACAGGAACTGACCAAGGGCAAACATGGCCACGAGTGTGTGTCCCACAGTGTCCCAGGGGACAGTTCCCAGCAAGTACCCCAAAGGGCACATAATATTGTCAGGCGGTGCCGGGGGGAAGCATGAATGTCTAGGCAGGTACCCCTACCCCATATCACGCACCATAGGCAGCCGGCTACCGGCACGCTGGATGGCCTGGGACTGCGCACCACCAGCACCACCGGCATAAGGGCAAGTCAGCATGGTGGCGAAGGGGTGCTGATGGTGGAGGGGGCAGTGGCATCTGCCCACAGCACACCAAGGCCAAGCCCTGTTCAGGTGGCTGGCGTGCAGTGCAACAGACAAGGGCTGTCTGATGAACAGTAATGGTATCCCCAGGGAATGACCTGCCTCTGTGGCAACAGTTTGGTGTAGTACACACAGCCAGTGTGTTCAGGGGCAGAAGGTCACAGGTTAAAGTCCCAGCTGTGGCTCCTGCAAACCATGTCCCTAAATTTTACCCAGTACTAAACCATGGTAATAAAGGCGGAACCTTTATTGCAGATTAAATAAACATGCCATAAACGCCTATAGTTTACCCTACAGAGCACAGCCACCATAAACATGTGCAATCCCTAGAGCAGTTTTCCAGCCCCAGTCCTGGAGGGCCAAACACCATTCAGGGTGTCAGGATGTCCCCAATAAATATGCATGAGATGCATTTACATGCACCACCCCCAGTGTATGCAAATGTATCCATGCATATTCATTAGGGACAGCATGAAAACCTGAACCGTGTTCGGACCACCAGGACCGGAGTTGGGAACCTCTGCCCTAGAGCAGCGGCCAACAGGGGCATAAACACCCACACCCACAGGCCCCACTATCCAGCGGCTCATGGAGAGTCAGGCTGTTGGGCCCTGCGCAGAGCAGGAGCTACCAATACTAGCACCTGCATACCTTAGCACTGCCTGCACTGTGCCTAGGACTGGTGTGGCGGCCAGGGCTGCCAACCACCGCTATCTTTGCACAATGCTGAAATAGGTGTGGGGTGTGCGTATGCCTATCCAGTGTTATGTGGCTGCCTACACATTCCTGAGCACACAATGCTTGCACTGTTTCCAGTATTAGCCTGCCAATGTGCATAATGAGGAGCAAGGTACTCTGGGTATGGCCCGGACAGGGCGGCCTGGGCAGGAAGCAGCTGCACAGGGCATAGGGCAATGGCTGGGACATTGTAGTGCCCGGCCACCACTTGCACGGACAGGGTGGCCACAGCATGTCATGCTGGGGGGGGGGGGGGGGGTCACTCTCACCCTGACTGACCAGTGACCACGGCATGGCTAGGTTCCCCCATAGTGCTATATAGTATTTCTCTTGTGTGATATCTCTGGGTTTCCTTTTTTGGGGCCCAATCACAGACATACCTGCTTGGTGTGTGTTTGCATCCCATCTTTGGGTGTGTATAGTTTTGGGTGGTGCTACATAATCTGCTTTGGGGTCCACACACCGCCCTTCTCTTAGAACATATGACCATGGCACCCACACAGGATGTGCACTATTCTGGGTGCATCATAGTCCACAAGGCCTAGACGTGACTGGGAAATACAGATGAACACAGTTGTGTCCACAGGGACTACAAAGCACACACAGGCACTGAGGGGAACCTGCAGCGCAGCCTATCTCAGCCATGCCACGTGCTGCGGACCTGGTGCTGGGCCCCACACCTCACCCTCAGGGTGAGCACAGGAACCGCACAATGTCACAGTCTGTAGCTATTCTGTGCCAGTAACACACACGGTTGGTTCCCCCTACCAGGTGTGTTGCTATAGAGGCGCATACCCCATCTTGTGTTCGGATTTAGGCTGCTGATCTGCGTGTGCAGTGCATCATGGGTATGGGTGGGTTTACCCTATCCAGGTAACCACAGCAGACAGTTTGTTGCCACGGCACCGCGGCTCCATTGAAGAGCCACAGTGTCAGCCGCAGGAATTTAAAGCTAATTTCACACAGCATGACTCCAGAACTGGCCTCCTACAGCCAGGGTCGGGCTGTGGGGAATATCCTCCAGCCCCCCCTGCCTCATCCGCGCTCTGGCATTTAAAAACTGACCCCTCCAGAGAAGTTATTCCACCTCGGAGGTGGAATAACTTCCCCGCATATGGCACCGGCCCTGGATGTACAGAGCTGACATTAGAATCAGCTCTGTATGTCCAGGGCTGGTGACCACCCAGACTCCGTCCAAACTCCACCACTTCCCCACCCCTATCTATCTTCCCCACACAACCGGGTGAAGGCATGAATACAGGAATGGACGTCCCTTTGGGCCATCCATCACCGCTATTCGTGGCTCAGAATAACCCCCATAGAGGCCCAGGGCAGAAACTGGCGAGGAGGTCCCATAGCCCACTCGCAGGCTATGTTTCCTTCAATATGAAGCAGGTTTGGGGCCTCCTGTGGCAATTGCCCTGTTTGCCACCCCTAACACTGCCCTGTTTGCTCTCTGCTGTTGGGTGATTTAGGTCTTCAGAATGGGAGAGGAGAAGGATAAAGTGCACATGCAATGAGAATTAATTAGCAGCTGAATCTGTTTGGCAAGTGAAATGATGACCTAGAAGTATGGGTAGAAGTGCATGGCAGGTTATGCAGAGGATATAGGAAGCAGGCTGCTTCTTGAGAGCCACATTAACCTTGGTAGTTATTTAGGTTATATTTAGATTATTGCAATAATTTTGGGTTAAAAATGGGAAGGGGCAGGGAGCATACTATGGGGGCTGATACACAAATTGAAAGCGTTAATACCAAATATGTGAATTTGTATTGTGCACAACACAAAAGGCTTTGAAAGGTTCACCAAGTTGTGAGCTATGCAGTGTCCAAATGAGTACATATGTCTCTAAGGTACATAAGAACATAAGATCATAAGATATGCCATACTGGGTCAGACCAAGGTCCATCAAGCCCAGTATTTTGTTTCCAACAGTGGCCAATCTAGGTCATATGTACCTAGCAGTTTCCCCAAGAGACACAAGTTCCACAATGCTTGTACTGGGTCAAGCATTGATATCTTCGGTCACTTCTTAATAATGGTTTATGGACCTTTCCTCCAGGAACTTGTCCAAACCTTTTTTAAACCCAGCTACACTAACAGCCTTTACTACATCCTCCGGTAACAAATTCCAGAGTTTGATTACACGTTGAGTGAAAAAATATTTTCTTTTATTAGTCTTAAATAGTTTATCCTGTAACTTCATTGCATGTCCCCTAGTCTTTCTATATTCTGATAACGTAAACAATCGATCTACGTTTACTTGTTCCACTCCGTTCATTAATTTATAGACTTCTATCATATCTCCCCTCAGCCGTCTCTTTTCCAGGTTAAAGAGCCCTAAACTTTTTAGCCTTTCTTCATAGGAGTATCCTTCCATCCCCTTTACCATTTTGGTGGCTCTTCTCTGAACCTTTTCTAAAATCGCTATATCCTTTATAAGATACGGCGACCAGAATTGCACACAATATTCAAGGTGCGGTCTCACCATGGAACGATATAGAGGCATTATAATATCTTTTGTTTTATTTTCCATTCCTTTCCTTATCATACCTAGCATTCTATTTGCTCTCTTGGCCGCCCCTGCACACTGGGCCGAGGGTTTTAATATGGTATCCACAATGACGCCTAAATCATTTTCCTGGGTGGTGGTTCCTAATGTGGACCCTTTCATCGTGTAACCATAGTTTGGGTTGTTCTTCCCTAGGTGCATAACCTTGCACTTGTCCACATTAAATTTCATCTGCCATTTTGATGCCCAGTCTTCCAATTTATCAAGATCCTCTTTCAATTTTTCACAGTCCTCTTGGGTTTTAACAACTTTAAATAGTTTTGTGTCATCTGCAAATTTGATAACCTCACTCATTATTCCACTTTCCAGGTCATTTATGAATATGTCAAAAAGCAGCGGACCCAGCACAGATCCCTGGGGTACACCACTATTCACCTTTCTCCATTAGGAAAATTGGCCATTTAGCCCTACCCTCTGCTTTCTATCTTTTAACCAGTTCCTGATCCACAATAGTACACTGCCTCCTATCCCATGACTCTTTAGTTTTGCCAAAAGTCTCTGATGAGGGACCTTGTCAAAGGCTTTCTGAAAGTCCAGATACACAATATCAACCGACTCACCTTTGTCCACCTGTTTATTCACTCCTTCAAAAAAACATAATAGATTAGTAAGACAAGATCTTCCTTGTCTAAAGCCATGTTGGCTGTCTCCCATTAGGTTGTGACTATCTACATGCTGAGTAATTTTATTCTTTATGATGGTTTCTACCATTTTTCCCGGTACTGACGTCAGGCTCACCAGTCTGTAGTTTCCCGGATCACCCCTGGAACCCTTTTTAAAAATTGGTGTTACATTGGCGATCTTCCAATCTTCAGGTATTAGAGATGATTTTAATGATAGTTCACAGATTACTGATAGCAGGTCTGCAATCTCATATTTCAGTTCTTTCAACACCCTTGGATGTATACCATCCAGCCCAGGTGATTTGCTACTCTTCAGTTTATCTAATAGTTGTAAGACATCTTCCCGATGTATCGATATTTCCTTCAATTCTTCCGCACCTTTAAATACCACTTCAGTCATGGGTAACATCCCTACATCTTCCTCAGTAAAGACCGAAGCAAAGAATTCATTCAGTCTCTCCGCTATTGCCTTGTCGCCTCTTAGTGCTCCTTTAACCCCTTTATCATCTAATGGACCAACTGACTCTCTCACAGGTTTTTTGCTACGAATGTACCAAGTTCCTAGGTAAATTAAATTCAAGTTACCCTTTCTTCTATTCTCCTGATGCATATAAAAAAGTCCCAGTTCTCCCTTCCACCTGACCACATGATACAAATATAAAAACTCTTATCTCTATCCTCCTCACTTGTTTCAAGACCTTCAATTTACCTTCTACATGGGTGTGAATAAACAGATAGATAATGGTCAGCTGGTGGACATAGTGTATCTGGATTTTTGGAAAGCCTTTGACAAGGTCCCTCATGAGAGACTTTTTTTTAAATTTAGAATTTTTATTATTATTTTTCAAACATTTACACATGTTACAGGCCATTACTTTTCTTTTAACAAATATAAATATCAATTTCCACCTCTACTCCACTATTATAATAAATAACATCAACCTAAACCTTGACTCCTACTTTACTTTATAATTACAATTAGTTAACCCTTCCATCTCCCCCCCTCTCACCCTTACCCCCCTTCAGCTCCGTACCCCTTTAACTCATCTACTTTTCCATATATTTGTTCCACTCTCTTCCTTCTCCACTTTTTATACCACTGCCACACTTTTTTATATTTACTAATTCTATGCCTTTGATGTTCTTCAATCACACAAAAACCCCACAGCTGTTCCAATTTTTCATACCACTTCCTTTAGTGCAGGTACATCAACATTTTTCCATCTTCGTAAGAGACTCATACGTGCTGCCAGAATAACATACCCAATAAACCTCCCTTGATCTCCTTCCCCTTCTACCTCCCCCTCATTAAGCAATACCATTGCTGGCGTTAATTATATTAATATTCCCGTAATTTCTTCACATAAACATCCTATCTTCCCCCATAATCCTTCACTTTTGGATATTGCCACATCATATGCATCAGATCCCCTCTCCCACCACACTTCTCCCAGCATTCTCTCGGACTTTCAGGAAATATTGCCTGTATTTTCATTGGTGTCCAATACATCCTAAACCTCACCTTTAAACTATTTTCAAGCATAGGGGTACCTCTGGCCAACTGGTGTGTACGTACATATATGTGCACCCAACGCTCATCATTCCAAACTCCCGCAATATCCTCTTCCCACCTCTGTTGCCATTTCATTTTTACTCTCCCCTTTTGTAAGAGCATTTTGTAAAGTTGTGAAATTACCACTTTCTGTGTGCATTGTTTCTCCATCATCTCTTCAGATTTTGTAGGTTCACTTTCCATATCCGCTTTTACCTCTTTAGAATTTAAAAAATACCACATTTGTATATATGCATATTAATCCTTTTTCTCTAATTTATATTCATGTTGTAACTCTTCAAATTTTTTAATTCCCCCTTCTTTCCGCATCCATTGTCCTAATCGATCTAGCCCTTTTTCTCTCCAACTTTGTATCACCTTAACATCCACCCCCAGCCCCTTATTTCCTACTGCATCAATAAGTGTACATCTTGAATACTTTTTCCCCCTCAAAAGAAACCCTTTCCACTTTCTCCAAACTTGGAACATAAGCTCCCGGAATGGATTTTCATGCCCTATACACTCTCTCCATCTCCATGGATCCCAAATTCTCCTCTCCTTTTGCTCTTCTCCTCCTGCTTCCATTTGTACCCAGCTTAAAACCTCTACCCCTTCCCGCCAGGCAAACAAGGCTCTCAATTGTGCTGCTTCGAAATATTTCATCAAACATGGTACTCCCAACCCTCCTTCCTCTCTTACTTGATATAGCGTCTCCCTTGCTACCTTGGGACGCTTTCCTTCCCAAATAAATTGCATAATCATGTTCTATATCTTCCCTATCTCCTTTCTGGATACTCTACATTTATTTATTGTTATTTATTTAAATGGATTTCTATACCGCCTTTTCCTGCAATCAAGGCGTGATGTGAGGATGTGAACATGAACAGCAGTCTCGGCAATATATTCATCTTCACAGCCGTTATTCGACCTAACTAGGACAACCTTATCCCCCCCCACCTCCCTAAATCTACTCTAATGGATTCTATCAACATCTTATAATTCCATGAGAGACGTTTGAGGAAATTAAGAAATCATGGGCTAGGAGGCAGTGTCCTGTTCTGGATTAGGAACGGGTTTAAAGATGGAAAACAGAGAGTAGGGCTAATTGGCCAGTTTTCTCAATGGAGAAAGGTAAATAGTGGGGCCCAGGGATCTTTGCTGAGCCCACTACTTTTTAACATATTTATAAATGACCTGGGAATGGGAATGAGTGAGGTGATCAAATTTGTATGGCAAAATTATTCAAAGTTGCTAAATTACAAGAGGATTGTTTATAATTTTCAAGAGGACCTTGAGAAATTGGGAGACTGGACATTCAAAGGGCTGATGAAATTTAATGTGGATAAGTACAAAGTTATGCATTTAGAGGCCGATTCTGTATTGGCCATCCAGCCCCTGTATGGATGATTAGAATTGTGACGTAGAGAGGTAGACCTGATTCTGATCCCGTGGGCATGTTTAGCCCCCGTGAGATCAGAATTGGGTCTACTGGCCTGGGTGTGCAGGCTGTGCCCCAATTCTGATTGGCTGTACGTCCTGCTGATCCATGTCTAGCACAGCCAGGCTCCTGAATGGCACCGCAGTGCCATGGCGTCCCATTGCCATGGCACCATGGCTCCATTCAGGAGCCGCAATCCCCAGCTGCTAGCAAAAACGTCTTTTCCCCACATCCCAACCCCCGATCTAGCCTCCCATGGCTAAGGTCAGGCTGCAGGGATTCCCCTATACCCTCTCACCTCTTGTTTCCACCCAGCGCTGCGGTCCCCCAACAATCAGGGGCTCTTATTCCACCTCCGTCCCCGTCTCCATGGCTGACCCCGGATGTACAAGGCTGACCTCAGAATCGTCCATGGTCACTCTTTGCCCACTGCCCGCCCTCGGTCTGCCTCTGCCCCACCCCCTTTCTTCCATGAACAGAGCTCTCCATACAAATCACCTGTTCATACGGGGAGCTCTGTCCCCAGCAGGCTGTCGGCTGTTTAGTGGGTCTGGACGTCCGGATCGGACATCCAGACCCACCAAACGTAGTTCAGAATGACCTCCTTAGGGAAGAACAACCCAAATCACAGTTATACAATGTAAGGTTCCACATTAGGAGCCATCACCCAGGAAAAGGATCTAGGTGTCATATGTTGAAATCCTCTTCTCAGTGTGCAGTGGCAGTCAGGAAAGCTAGAAAAATGCTAGGAATTATAAGATGGAATTATAAAATACAACCACATCTTGAGTATTGCATATAGTTCTGATTTCCAGATCTAAAAATAGATATAGCAGAATTGGAAAAGGTACAGAGAAGGGCGACCAAAATGATAAATGGGATGGAAGGATACCCCTATGAGGAAAGGTTTAAAAGGCTAAGGCTCTTCAGCTTGGAGAAGAGATGACTAAAGAGAGACATGATAGAGGTCTAAAAGATAATAAACAGAGTAAAATGGGTAAATGTGAATCAGTTGTTTTTTTCATTCAAAAACTATAAAGACTAGAGGACATGAAATGAAGCTATAGCTCGTACATTTAAGATTAATTGGAGAAAATATTTTTTCACTTAATGCATAATTAAACTCTGGAATTCATTACCGGAGGATGTAGTAAAAGCTGTTAGAGTACTTGGGTTTAAAAAAGGTTTGAACAAGTTCCTGAAGGAGAAGTCCATAAGCCATTATTAAAGAGGACTGTGCAGGGCTGGTACCTGGAGCCTGTTCTAAACCACTGTGGCCTGCTCAGACACCAAAAGCCTGAAAAAGTAATTTTTGTTGTGTTCAAGCTTTAAACCTGCTGACTTCAAGCAATTGCCTGACAAGTTTATGTGCGCATATAGCAAAGCTATTGTCCTCAGCTATGCCTACGTGCAAGAGAACTCGCTCCTGAGGCCGTCTCATCCAGAGACTGTTCTACTAGTCCTAACATTTGCAATAATGTATGAACCTGCATACCAGCATCTTTCTCTCACCATGGACCTTTGTTTGGAGAAGGACCACCTGACAACTACTACCTGATTCGCTGAAAGATCTGAGATCAGCCCATCATCATGCTGTGATGAGAAATTCAGGACAATGAATTATGTGCTGGGCACAGAGGGATGCAGGCACTTTTTTTAGTCCCACTGTAGACTCACTTTGGACACTCTTTCTACTTTCTGCCGCATTCTGCCATTCTGCAGTCTTCAGCCCTACTGCCTGCCTGTCTCCAGCTGGAAAGTCAGACAGTATGCAAGGCCAAGGACTAACCTCAGGAAAGAGTAAGTTTCTCCCACAGACATGAAGCTCTGTGTTATCATGCAGCTCACCTGAACTGGCTGCAGCATGCGTTGGATGACTGCCACACTTGGACTCCTTGCTGTTCCAGAAGATTTCTTGGACTCAGCCACAATTGTCCTCCCACAGAGCACTGAGGTATTGGCTTTATAATTCCTCCTCGGGGTAGTGTATATTAGCTAGACAGCTATTTATTCTCCCCAAGTGCAGAGCAAATCAGTGACTTTGGTTTCTAAAACAGTGATTTATGATCTTGGTGTAATTATAGGGCTGCATAACTTGCTACCTCATAATTCTAATTTATTCTATATCTGCATTATTTTTCTATCATCAATAAAGTCTAATTTACATATAGATACAGGATTGGTTGTCTTCCTCTTTCTCATGTAGTTCATTTACAAGCAGTCCCATAGAATCTTGGGTAAAAGAGTGAAGTAGCAATTGCCCCTGAACCTATCGAGTAATAGATATTTATTATATATTTGCTACTGACTATAATCCTCACAACTGGGGGAAACCTGTCTACTTTCTGGTATCCTGCCAGGTACTTTTGACCTGGATTGGCCATTCTTGAAAACAGGATACTGGACTTTATGGACCATTGGTCTGACCCAGTATGGCAAATTTTATGTTCTTATGGCTTAAGTTCATAGTAGGGGATCGGCGAGGTGCGAGGTCCCTGGTTGGTTGAGGGGCCGCGGAGGGAGGGCGGTATGCCGGGAGCAGGGGCACAGCATTGTTTAAAATGATTGGCCCTGCCGAGTGAGCGATCGCGGCAGGAGCCAATGAAGAGAGAGATCTGCGGTGGGGAGGGGGGGCAGAGTTGGAGGGAAGGTGGGAGCTGTAGCGACATCAGCGGGAGCAGTTTCATCGGACAGCGGAGGAGAGGGTGCTGCCTGCGTGGTGCACTTCACAAGGTGGTCGGTGGGCCAGAATCGGAGGCGGTACGGGACGAAGACTGAAGGCGGTGTCAGATCGAGAGAGGCAGCAGGCAGCAGTAGGATGGAGCAGTGGGGACCGGCTAGATTCGAGCAGCGCAGGTCTGGACAGCAGACAACGTGGAGAGGAAAAGGAGAGGGCAGTCAGCGCGATACCGGGCACATTAAGGGCGGAAGAAGAGGAGGCAACTGTTGATTTGCAGCCAGGCAAGTGTCCCTCCGATTGTGGGGGGAGTGGCTTGCAAAGAATATATATATATATATATATATATATATATATATATATATATATATATATATAAGTTGTTGGAAGCGGGTTGCAAAGAATAAAAAAATACTCTCTAGATGTATCTAAATTGTTTAATTTGCTGGCAGTTCAATGCCTCCTCATAGGGGATGTGGCAGTTGGGGTGGAGGAAAAAATGGGCACACCACCTCATTTGCGCAGGGGGATCAGGAGAGGGTTAGGAGAGAAGCGAGGGGTGGTACAAGGGGGGAGGAGGGGCACTGAAGGTGCCGGAGGACAACACAAGCCCGTGGCTCCTAGCCGGGGACTTGCAGGAGTTGGTGAGTCAAGAAGGGGGTGTGGGGGGTCCCAGCTTGTACCCAGGCGAGGTTGGGATAGGGATAGGGCCTGGGGTATGTGTGCCAGAGACCAACCAACGCAGCCTAGAGTCCCATTCGGGAGGGAGGGGATGATTGTTGGCCGGATGGGTATCAGTATTTCCCCAACAGGGGACGGGGAGGTGGCAGGGACAGTGGAGCCGTTGCTCAACGGGAATGGTCTTTCACCCTTAGGGGAGGGTGGGGCGAGAGTGGGGGGTGGGGGTATGATGGTAAGACATGGCACACGAGGCACCCCAGGGGGATGGCCTTCCTTTCAAGGCGGGTATTATTTGGCAGGGGGGCCTGAGAGTTGGGAACATTGGGGGGGGGGGTGGCGGTCAAGGTACATCTCGGGCTGATTGGTTAGGGGCTTGGCAACCCTCTTGGCCTTTGGTGGTCCCCTCCCCAGTGTTTTCTTATCTTCCTACACAGGCACCCACGGTTCTACAGCACTCAGCAGGGCAGGGAACGTTGGGCCAAGGGAACATGGCGGATATGGAGTCTGAAGTGTCATCAGGGAGGCGATTCGCGGAGGAGAATGGAGTGGCAGCGGGAGGATCACGGCAGATAGTGGTGGATGTGGCGGAGCCGTCGTCTCCCACAGTGATGGCAGTGTCCGGAGCAGAGGCGGCAGGTGAGTTATTGATGGAGCAAATTGAGGGACTTGGTCAGTTGGGTCACCTGGATTGGGTGTGGAAAAAGGCATGCAGGAAAACAAAACATTCCCGGAGGCTGAAGCATAGCTACGATTCATCCTCATCATCTTTGGTCGACCCCTCAACCTCATCGTCGGGGGCGGAGAGGGCGGAACTGCCGACAGGCGATAAGTAGCCTGTCGGTAGGTACTAAGGGTGATAGGATTATGCTTCGTTTTCAGAATTATGGGAAGGTGTGCCGAAAAAGTTACGAAGAAAAATACGGAAGAGGCATTATATTAACATATTCCATTTACTCGAGGGCAGGAGGCGATCGGGCAAGAGTAAGAAAAAGCGGAAGGAGGACAAGAAGGTGGGTAGGGTCAAAAAGGTGTCGCGGAATGTCATAAATTGGGCGAGAGCCTTTTTGAGTCTTGCAAGTGTGTGGGGGCATCAGCACTCGGAGCACTACGGTATGTTGCTGGCCTATGCTGATTCAATATTAGAGGCGGCGCAGACGCATAAGGTTGGGCATGGCTGAACTATGATGAGAAGTTCAGAGATAAGATGGAGGAGAACAAATCATTGTCTTGGGGAACGCAAGACATAAATTTATGGCTGACACAGATGTCGGCTAGGGCAGGAGCGGGGGGTGGGGGTGGGCGGGCCGAAAGGGGTGATATCTACTTCCATAGGTCCTTTCATGTGGGAGGGGGGTTCCACATCAGAGAGCGGGGGAAGCGGAGCGTGAGATATTTGCTGGAGGCTCAACGAGTCTTCCTGCCCGTTCCCCAATTGTAAGTTCCGCCATGTTTGTTTGGTTTGTAGCGGAGGTCACGCCGCTGTCAAATGTGTTAACCTGGTCCGTCGTCCCTCGGTTATGGTTTCTAAAATCATAAGTGAGATGGAATAGGTAAATAGGGAATGTTATTTACCCCTTTCAACAGTAGAGGAATTCAATTTAGTTTAATAATGACACTTATACTCTACTTTTATGAATGCAAGAATGTACAAAGTGTATCACAATAATAAAACTAAAAATAAAACCAAAATGAACATTACATAAATGCTAAAAAACAAAATTATACAAATTAAAAAATATAGCCTAAAAAAATCAGAAAACCTTATCTTCAAACAAATACAATAATCAGGATACAGATAAACATATCAACAGAAAAGTAAAATGATTCCCAGAAATTCTAAATATCTAGAAATATCTTATCACTCAAAAAAATCCTTAAAAAGCTATGTTTTCAATTTGTGCCAAAATAGTACGTGATCAGTTAAATCTCTTAAATCCAAAGGGAAAAGCAACACTTTTAAATCTTGATCTGAGCAAATATCTGGGATGCTGGCAGAGTCAAAGAGCAATGAGATGTAGAACATAATGATTTGGATGGAAAAAAACGTAATCAAGTTTTCTGAAAGATATTTAGGGCCATTCCCCTGAAGGGTCTTAATAGATAAACACAGGATCCTAAATGTAATTGTCACCTCCAATGGCAGCCAATACACAACTGATTTAATAATGGAGTTGCCCTATCTCTAAATGAGCTACATGCAACAACCTTTGCTGCTAAATTCTGTACACATTGAAGTCATGGAGTTTAAATAATCCAAAATCAATAACATTACAGTAGTCCAGGTGACTTAAAACTATAGGCTGAACCACTGTACAAAATTCTTGGGCATGTAAGGTTGATCCAATGTGCCTGACTAATCATAGTTTATACCAAGTTGTTTTCACCACGCAGTTTCCTGAGATTACAAGATTAGTTGTGAATCTAAAATCACGCCTAAGGTGCAAACTTCTTGCAATAAAGATATTGTGTGACCTAAAATCATTATTGATTTCTGAATGACCACTTTTGGGAAATTACTCACCCAGAGAAGCCATATTCAATTTCAACTTATTATTAAAAAGCCAGAGTCCTAGATTCTGCATAACATCATTCAGTTGATGAACTAATTCTTGAAAAGTCTCTTTCATAGGAACAAAAAAATTCCCATCATCCACATAAATACAGTTGTGGTCAACATTATTGTCACCCTTGCATTTTAAGTATGTTGTGTACAATATCTTGAGAAATAATTGGAAATATTCCAACTGTATGTCTTCATAATATTTATTTATTTACATTTTTTATATACTGTGCTATTCTGCATCAGTGTGGTTTACATTGAACAAACTGAAATTACATTGAACAGGGCATTATAACTTGGAGGTAACTATTTTACAGGGAACATGGGCTATGGAGGGTTAAGTGGCTTGCCCAAGACCACAAGGAGCACCTGTGGGACTAGAAACCCCAGTCCTTCCAGCCCAAGGTTGCTGTCCTCTAGTGGGATTTAAACCCCTGACCTTCCAGCCTGAAGTACCTTGCCCCAACCACTAGGCCACTCCTCCACGCCAGTATGAAGAGTATGCTCAAAGGTATACAAAAATAAGCTGTCTGTGCAACTTAGACATAGTAATTTCTGAGAAAAAACAAATGATGACCTGGACAGAATTAATGGCATCCTTCACTAATATTTGGTTGCACAATCCTTGGCAGTGATGATTTATTTATTTTATTTTATTTATTTTATTTAGCTCCTCCAAACGTTTCTTGTAGCTATCTATAAGTTTTTGTACATCTGTCTGCTGGTAGTTTGTACCACTCTTCAACTGTGATTTGTTCCAACTCATGAATGTTTCCAGGATTCCTTTTACCAATGGCAGATTTCAGCTCTTTCCAAAGGTTCTCGATTGGATTGAGAACAGGACTCATTGCTGGCCAGTTTAAAACAGTCAATTTTTTCCTTTTTAACCATTCTTTTGTACATTTGGATGTATGTTTTGGGTCATTGTCCTGCTGGAGGACCGATGAACTTCGATCCAGACCTAGCTTTCGGATACCAGGTAGCACATTTTGCTCCAAAATACCTTGATAGTCCTCTGAGTCCATTATTCCTTTAATACGTTTCAAGCCTCTAGTTCCTGAGGCAGCAAAACAGCTCCTTAACATTATGGAACTTCCACCATATTTAACTGTAGGAAGGGCTTTCATTTCCTTATAATAAATCTTCTGAGTACTTCTTAGTGACCTGGATTAGTCACTTCCATAGACAGGACATTGCGCTTGATGGATCTTTGGTCTGATCGAGAATGGTACCTCTAATGTTCTTTTGTTTTTATTAAGTGGTGGTGATCCTCTGGATGGAGAGTGTATTAAAGGTGATAATGGGTATGTTTCTTTCCCTCTGTAGAGAGAGGCAGACAGGGTAAGAGGTCTTCTGTAGGTAGATAAAAGACAACATGCAATTATGTGATTGGATAGTGGTAGATGGCTCTGTAAATGACATGGAGGGTGCCAATGGAATTTCTATAATAGTTCCTTCTCCTACACACTTAAAAAAATGTATTTCCTGGCTTTTCTGAAGAAATATTTTCAATGAATATGTCCTAAATGTCTGCTTTTATGATAATTGCTAATATTCACTTTAGCAGAGGCTGAAAAGATTTTGTGTGAACTGAATCCAGAGAAAGCAGACACTGTACATACCTGTGATGAGAACCTGCAGATACAATGAAAACAGATTTATTTTCTTTCCAGGTACATTGTCTGAGGCTAATATCTTGTTTGTGGAAACAAAGGAATGTAGAAACCATTATTAAGCTGATCACAAAATACCTTATCTGTTAACACTATGCCACATTTCTTTACTCATCAGAGTTATTGGTTGCCACACCTCTGTCTGGTTTCCTCTCACACACCTCTAAACCTTAAAAGCAAGGCAGTCTGAACCATGCATAGCATGTTCAGAACAATAAAATGTAAGTGTAAACCCTTTAGTGTATTTCCTGTCCCAAGAAATGCATTAAGTCAGAGGAGTGTGTGTGCCGACCCAACCCTTGGGGTTTTTTTTTACAAGGTGCAACCGGAAGTAAATTGTCAGGCTTTTGCTCCATGCAGTAAGTCTACAGCACTTGGTATTCCAAAGTGGTCTCTCATCCAAGTAGTAGCCAGGCCCAGCCCTGTTTGGTGTCTGAGAGCAGCCAAGATCACGGTTTTTCAGGGCAGCTAAATCAGAATAAAGTGAGTAAAAATCCAAAACGAATTCTCTAAAGTAATACTTCAGTCAGCTCTACTGATATGCTCTGACTGTGGCTATTGCTAGAGATATAAAGTCACCTTTAAACTCACTCATCACTAAGGGGGCTATTATTAAAGCACACTAAAATTAATGTGCATTAATTCACCACTAATGTGTATTATTAGTAACATAACATAGGACTTGTACTAAAATAATGAGTTAATGCATTGTTAACATTAGCACATCTTAGTATACTGTACATACAGACAGGCTGGATTTGGACTTAGGGATGGGTGAGTCTAAATCTCTAGAGACAGAGACATCCAGAGCATATAAGAGTAGCTGACCCATCTATTACCTTAGATTAGGAGTGAACAAGTCCAAGCCTTGAGGGATGCAAACAGGCCAGGTTTCAGGGTATCCCTAATGCATTTTCATAAGATAGATCTACATATAAACTGTACTATTGCCACTGTATGCAAATCTGTCTCATGCATGCACATTAGGGATATCCTGAACACCTGGTCTGTTTGCAGTCCTCAAGGACTGAACTTGTACACTGCTGGCTTTGAGAATTTGCTTTGGATTTCCATTCACCTTATTCTGACTCTGTGGGTTTGGCATTGATTAACAGCATTTTACTAATCTGGGATTTCTTCACAGAATCTAAAGGGATTAGTGTTTTTCAGTAAGAGGATGGAGGAGAAAGGGAAGAAGGGAAGAGGCAAGGGGGGTAAAAAGGAGGATAAAAGAGGAATTTAAAAAACGTGTTATTGGGGTTGCTACATATTTGTGAGAAGAATAGACTTCAAGATCTCAGGAGGGCATATTCAAAACGATTAATATTGTTAGCAGATCTTAGGGTTGCCAACTGGCTCCAGATTCACCTGCCAGGCTTCATCCAGTCCTGGGTATGCTCCATTGCATGCAGGGACTTGTGGTTCTGATCTCTGTATTGCACACCATAAGAGAAGCAAGACTACAAGTTCCTACATGCAGTGGGGCAAACCCAGAACTGGACCAAGTCTATCAGGTGAATCTAGAGCCAGTTGGCAACCCTATCAGACCTGCCAATCATGTTAATCCTGGTGAATGGGATATTCGGCACATAGCCATTCTGTGCCGCTGAATATCCCCTCCTAACGTCACTGCATGCCCCGAAGCTAACCACATAGCACTGGGGGTACTTGCATTAACCAATCAGCAGCAATATTCAGCCGCTGGCTGGTTAATGTAAACTGGCTAAGGTTTGGCCTAACTTTCGCAGGTTTAACTAATCAGGCAGTGGCTGAATATCGCTGTTGCCCAGTTAGCTAAAATGTGATCCCGGGCATACCAGATATTCAATGCTGCTGGCTGGATATGACCCCGGCATTGAATATCCGGGTCTCATTTAAAATGGTGATGGCCAGCCATTTTATTCATGCTGGCTGCTGCTGTTGAATATCTGCCTCTCAATGCGTATACATTGTAAGAAAGAAGGGAGATGGAAGATATGATAGAGATGTTTAAATACTTCCGTAGCATAAATGGATAGGAGGCATGCATCTTTCAATTGAAAGGAAGATCTGACACAAGAGGGCATAAGATGAAGGAGAAAGGGGACAGACCAGGAGTAATCTAAGGAAAATTTTCTGGAAAGACTAGTACGTGCATGGAATAGCTTCCTAGTAGAGATGATGCACACGAGGATTGTATCTGAATTCAAGAAAGTGGGACAAATACAGAGGATGTCTGATGGAGAAGAGTGGATTGCAAGCTTAGTAGTTGGTATGTATGGATGGGCGGACTGGATAGGTCGTATGGTCTTTTTCTATGTTTCTGTTTAAACCATTCTTGTGCATGAAGTAGTATTTTAAATGCATAAAATTAGGTCATGCCTAAAGATATATGTGGAGGAAACTGTTGCGTACTTGTACAGTCGCAATTTATATGTGTACTTTATAAAATACATCGATATGCATGTAAAGTACATATTGACTTTTACAGCTACTCTTGAGCAGGTGCAATATTTGTGCCAGCAGTGTAGCTCGATTTCAGCAGGATTTACGCTAGCATTTTTTAAAGACATAGGCGCCTATTTCTATTAAATAGGTATAAAATAGGTGTCCTCCTGCCCACCCAACCTAGGTGCCCTGTAGTCAAATTACCTGCTCCATGCAGGTCATGCTCCACTCTATTTCTTGAAGTATAAAAGATAGTTAAATTTATTTTGATTTTATTCTCTTGCTATAAAGGGATCTACTGTGTCTGTCCCATGCCATTTTGAATTCCGTCACTATATTTGCCCCCACCACCTCCATTGGGAGGGAATTCCAAGCATCCACCACCCTTTCAGTGAAAAAGTATTTCCTGATGTTGCTTTTCAGTTTACCTCCTTGCAGCTTCATTTTATTCCCTCATACTATAGTTTTACAGCTTCCTCTTCTTTCCAAAAGGTTTGTTTGTTCTTTAATACCCTTTAAATATTTAAGTGTCTGTATCATATCTCCCCTGTCCCTCCTCTCCTCTAGGGTATACATATTTAGGTCTTAAAGGCTCTATACATCTTCTGGCGCAGGCTCCAAATCATTTTGGTTGCCTTCCTCTGAACTGTTTCAAGTCTTTTTATGTCCTTTGTGCGATACGGTCTCCAAAACTGAACACAATACCCCAAGTAAGGCCTCACCTGCGACTTGTACAGTGGCATTAATACCTCATCCTTTCTGCTGGTTATTCCTCTCTGCATGCAACCCAGCATCCTTCTGGCTTTGGCTCTCGCCTTGTCACATTGTTTCGCCACCCTGAGATCCTCAGACACTATCACTCCAAGTTGCTTCTCCTGGTCCATGCACAACAACCTCTCGCCCTCATCGCATACAATTCCTTTGGATTTCTGCATCCCAAGTGCATGACACTGCGCTTCTTCACATTAAATCTTAACTGCCAATCATTAGACCATTCTTACAGTGTTTTTAGATCTCTCTTCATGTTGTACGCTTCCTCGGAGGAATCCACTGTGTTGCAAATTTTCAAGTCATGTGCAAAAAGGCTGACTTTTCCCTTCAGTCCTTCAGCAATATCACTTACAAATACATTGAACAGTACTGGTCCCAGGACTGATCCTTGGGGCACATGCCACTTCTCATTTTTCTTTCTTCTGAGTGAGTTCCATTTACTGCCACCTTCTGTCATCTGTCAGTCAACCGATTTCTGATCAGTTTGGCATCGTGGGACCCATTCCCAGGCTGCTCAGTTTATTGATAAGCCTCCTATAAGGAACAGTATCAAAGGCTTTGCTGAAATCTAGGTAGATCACATCCATTGCATGCCCTTGATCTAGTTCTCTGGTCACGAAGTCAAAGAACTCAATCAAATTTGTTTGGCATGATCGTCCTTTGGTAAAACCATGTTGCCTCAGATCATGCAACCCATTGGTTTCTAGGAAGTCTACTATTTTTTCTTTCAGGATTACCTCCATTACTTCTCCCACCACCAAGATAAGACTTACCGGCCTATAGTTTGTCTTCTCATCCCTATAACTAATTTTGTGAAGAGGTACCATATCAGCTCTTCTACAGTACTGCAGAACCTCTCCCATCTCCAAGGATCTATTAAAAACATCCTTTAAAGGTCTTGCCAGAATCTCTCTGAGCTTTTTCAGTATCCCATCTGGCCCCATGGCCTTGTCGACTTTCATTTTTTCAAGCTGCTCTAACACATCATCTTCTTTGAATGGAGTGGTATCTACTCCATTCCCATTTGTATATTTGTCAATCATATGTGGTTCTTCTCCAGGATTTTCTTTAGTGCATACCAAACAGAAGTATTTGTTTAGCATTTTTGCTTTTTCAATGTCACTTTCCATGAATCTGACCTTGACATGTTTGAGTCTTGCAGTTCCATCTCTGATCTTCCTCTTCTCCTGAATATACCTGAAAAAAACTTGACTCCACACTTCACATCTTTAGGCATCTTTTCTTCTGCCTTTACTTTTGCTATCCTTATTTCTCTCTTTGACTTATTTAGCTTTATCTTGTATTCTTTTCTGAGTTCCACTGTTTGTGATCTTCTGAATTTTGTGAAAGCTGTGTTTTTTGCCTTTATTTGTGCAGCCACTTCTTTGGAGAACCATATAGGTTTTCTTTTCCTCTTGATTTTATTTCCTTTTTTTCATATATATCTGTTGCCCCTTCTAGTGCCTCTTTTAGTTTAGCTCACCACAATTCCACTTCCTTTATCTCCTTCCACCCTGCCAGCTCCTCTTCAGGTACTTTCCCATTTTACTGAAGTCAGAGTTTTTGAAGTGTAAGACTTTGAGTTTGCAGTGATTGGACTCTACCTTGGCTTTTACCTCAAACAATATCTTTGTCTTGGAAACAACTTAGATTGTAAGTCCACTTGGACAGGGAAATAATGCATGCACCTGCTTGTAGTTCACCTTGAACATGGATTTAGAAAAAGCAAGTAATTAAATCTAAAATCCAAATCCAATTACAGGGCACCATTGCTCCAATGCAACTTTTTTCAGTGTGCTACCACCACTAGGAGTCAGTATGTACTGTCCAGTTACTAGGAGTCACTGTGCATAGCAACCAATAAGAAAGCTATACTGGAAGCTGAGGCCGAGCAGTTGTTCTAGTGGGCCGAGATACATCTGCTAGCGTTGTCGGCAGCGCATGTCGCAGGAGTGGAAAACTTAGAGGCTGATTTTCTGAGTCAAGTGAGAATGGACCCAGGGGAGTGGGTCCTACATCCGCAAGTGTTCGAAATGGTGGTACACCTCTGGGGTCCGCCAGTAATGGATCTCATGGCGACGTTTCAATCTGCGAAGGCCAACCAGTTCTTCACAGAAGACGGGAAAGAATGTCGGAAGGCCTGGATGTGCTAATACAGCCCTGGCCAGAAGGGCAACTCCTGTACAGGTTTCTACCTTGGGTGTTAATAGGTCGGTTGTTGCAGCAAATAGAACGTCATAGAGGACAGGTAATCTTAATTGCGCCGGATTGGCCAAGACACCCTTGGTATGTGGATCTGATGAGGCTCTTGATAGGCAAGCCATGGCAGCTTCCACTTCGCAGGGACCAGTTATTCCAGGGTCCGCTGCTTATGCCTCAGGTTGATCGGTTCTCGCTTACGGCTTGGCTCTTGAAAGGGCAAGGTTGACAGCGAGAGGTTATTCTTCAGCAATGGTTTCCACCTTGTTGAAGGCTCAGCGGAGATCAACTTCATTGGCGTATATTTGTATGTGGTGTGTCTTTGAAGCCTGGTGTGTTGACAAGAAAGTTAAGTCCTTAAAAGCTTCGGTACCTCTGGTGCTAGCTTTTTTGCAGGATGGATTTGAGAAAGGGTTAGCGACTGTATCCTTAAGAGTACAGTTGGTGGCACTTTCCTGTTATAGAGGTAAGATAAAAGGAGAGGAGATGGGCGGACATCCAGATATCAAATGTTTTTTGAGGGCAATGTCGCTTTTGCGGCCGCCGTGTAGGCAGATTGTTCCAATGTGGGATCTACATTTAGTACTGGAGGCTTTGGTGCGTGAGCCTTTCGAACCTTTGTCTAGAGCATCGCCGAAGGACCTTACTCTCTAGGTGGTGTTTCTAGTGGCTATTTCTTCGGCCCAAAGAATATCGGAGTTGCAAGCGTCGTTGTGTAGGAAGACTTTTCTGGTTTTTAGTGATACAAAGGTGGTCTTGAGGCCAGTGCCGTCCTTTTTGCCCAAAGTAGTATCGCCTTTTCATGTGAATCAGGTGGTTTCACTACCAGTTTTTGAGGAAGGCAGTACTGGTGCATCTTCGAAGCAGTTACATCAGTTGGATGTTCGTCGAGTATTAAAAAATTATTTAAGACTTACAGCATCTTTCCGCAGATCGGATAGATTATTTGTTTTGTTTGGAGGAGCAAGGAAAGGAGAAGCAGCATCAAAATCTTCCATTGCCAGATGGCTTAAAGAGGCGATAGCATCCGCGTATGTTTTAAAGGGTAAATCAGTGCAGAAGGGCTCAGAGCTCATTCGACTAGGGCACAAGCAACATCGTGGGCAGAGTGCAATTTGGTGCCAGCGGTTGAAATTTGTAAGGCGGCTACTTGGTTGTCTTTACATTCTTTTGTGAGACATTACTGTCTAGATGTGCAAGCGGAAAGGGATACCTGTTTTGGATCAGCAGTGCTTCAGGATGGTTTAGCAGGTCCCTCCCGTTGACTTTTTTCACTGCTCTGTTAAATCCCCAGAGGTTCGGGACTAGACTGGAGGGACGATAAGGAAGGTGAAATTAGACTTACCTGCTAGTTGTTATTCCTTGAAGAACTCCAGTCTAGTCCCATATCCCTCCCTAGTAATTTCCTTGGGCTAGAGCCTGAAGCGAAAGGTGTTTTACAGGTTAGCTGAATGAGTAGCTGTAATGGTTATGGCTCATAAAGGGGGGGATTGTATCGATAGGGGTTCAGAAGCGATTAATATCCTCCATAAAAGGGTATGGCGGATCTCAGCATTTCAGAGAACATTGAGATAGTTTAAGGGGAACATAAAGGAGTCCAAAATATATTCTCCTTTTTTATAAAGTTACTGGTTAAGTTATGTTAAGTTTGTTAGTAGTGTTTACTACTTAATTGTTACTCCGGTGAGTCTGCTTTGTCAATAGGTAACTGAAATCAGGAGGCAGTTCCTGTGCATTTATACTGGTGTCATCAAAAGGATGATGTTTCTCAGTCTCCAAGCTGCTGGAGGAGGAGCAAAACCCCAGAGGTTTGGGACTAGACTGGAGTTCCTCAAGGAACAACAATTAACAGGTAAGTCTAATTTCACCTTTTGGTTCCATCTGTGTGTGTGTGTGTAAATGTATCGCACATTTTAGTATGTGGAGACTAGAAACGATGAGATTGGGACATACTGTGATAAAGCTGACACTACTGAAGCTATGTAGTTAGGAGAAAACTCCGTTTCTTTTAAAGAAATTGATTTACAGAGAATGCAGTTACCAAGAAGTGCAGCTAGAGGGAGTAGGCATCAGGCTGCAGAAGGCAGGCTGACACACCCAGATTGTAATGATGCAATAGCTAATCAAACACACCTGAGTAGAGGGCCAGAAAGCTCACTAAAGAAACGGCTTTATAAGCAGTGCTCGGTCAGGAGAATAGAGAGAGGACCACCAATACAGAGAGGACCACCAGTACAGGGAGGACCACGAATAGAGAGATGACCACAGGAGCAGAGAGGACCACAAATACAGAGAGCAACAGAAACCCCTGCTACTAGGGAGAGAGAAAGGGGAAAGCTCCAACTACGGAAGGAAAGGCAGTTAAGCTTGCAGTCCTTACAAGGAAGGGACAACTTCCAGGAAGGACAAGCCCATGCTGAAAAGCTCCAGAAAGAAGTTTCCAGGGAAGATAGTGTAAGCAGGAGAGTGCCTGGTAGAGGGAATACCAGCAACGCACTTCTCAGAGAACAAAGGTACATTCACACGTCCTTTCCTGAATGTGTGCCAGGTCCTAGAAAGGCTTGTAAATCAGAGAGCCATAGATATGAGAAACAAAGCTGGGGAAAGCTTTGGAAACCTGTGCAGAAGGTCCTAGATAAAAGCCATATTAATTGTTTGCCAGACCAGCTCCAGCCAGGCTGGAAAGTCTTGGAGAGAACTACTGAAGTACATTCAGTTTTGCCTAGGGAAAGCTTAGGCTTAGCAGACACCAAATCTGAGCAAGAGGATATGCAAACAGACCTTGTAGAATCAGAATCATTGCTACCTGAATATCCTATGGACTGTACTCTCTGTGTAGCTGAGAGTTTAGAATCTCTCACAGAGTCATAGCATAAGACATGCTCTAAAATGTCATTGCTTTGTTGAGCTGAAAAGAAGAAGTTTTTGTGTTTATTTAACCTGTTTATATTGAAAAATCCTGCTTGAAAGGAAAAGACTGTGAAGCTCTTATAACAGTTTTGGACTTTGTAAATACTTTGGTAGAAACCCTGAATCAAGGTGAGTTCTGTTGTCTTCTTGGAGAACCTTAGCGCATCAAGGGAATAAAACCTTATATTTTACCCAGCACAAGGCTCACACAACTATTCTTTATAAAGAAGGGAACTACAAGGACCATAATGCACCTGGTCTAAGTTAGAGTTCCCGGCTTCAACAAACAATAAATGTCCGCCCTGACCCTTCAGCACGCTGCCTCCGGAAGGGGCTGTGACAATACTCATTTCTGACAGTATTTTAGAAATGGCTCTGCTAAACATGGAGCTGTTTCTAAAATACATAGAAGGAAGTGCAAGAATGCACATGGCATGATATCAACCCTCACTGGGAGGAGCCATTTTACAAATTTACATGTGCGGAAAAATCAATGGCGGAAACCCGGCAACTTACCCGTGCAAGTGCCACCTTTCACAACTTGCATAGGTAAAAGTTGACACTTACATGTGTAAACTGGGGGCTTCACTGGGGAGTTACTTTACTATACCTTGATGTTATGAGAGTGTCACGGTAGGTTGAATTACCTGAGGTAAGCTACCAGTGGAAATTTTCAGCTTACATAGAAAATATTTTTTATTTTTTCTACAATACACGCTACAGCTTCATGGACCTCAAATTTCAAATCAGAACTTACCAAGGGGTGAGAACTCCCTCACAATGAAACACTTGAACAAGTTTAACTTTTGAAAAATATTTCAGTTTTAATTTAAAAAGTAGTAGAAATCCAATTTTTATAAGCCAACAGTAACAGTCTGTATAAAATTTTTCCTTTCAAAATATTTATCTTGAACAATACTCTTAAGTATATTCAGTTTATATAACAACCTGTATTCATAAACACTTTGGTACATTGCACTGTAATATAGTCAACTATAGTCCATAAACAATTTTTTAAATGTTTCTGTTCTTCAAGGGTTCTACAATGTTGTCCCTTTCAACAACGGTCAAGCATTAGTTAACCTGTTAAAGGCTTGAAGTTTTTTCAGTATTTAACCCTGGGAGTACCGATGGGGTCAAAAGTGACCCCATTGCAAGTTTCACAATGCGTATCTCGGAAACTAGTTGTTCAAAAATGCAATCTTTTTATGACTTTTCACATGTCAATATTCTCTTTATATTGCGCCATGAGAGGAATAATTTTCATCCGCTAGGTGGCGCTAGTGATGACTTGCAGCACAAAGTACCAGTGGGGTCATTTTTGACCCCAGTTGCTTACATCCAGTTTGGATTGTGATACAATTTGCAGTTTTGTGAAATTTTTGATCTGACAAAGGTATTTATCATTAATTATGTATCATTTATTTTTTGTACTCTTATTTTATGAAAATTACACATTTTCTGTAATTGATGTCATACGTTCTCTCATTATTTCCGATGAAATCTAAAGGCTTTCAGCTCGTTCATCACGATTATTGTACACCTATAGTAAAACTGCTTTGCATTTTATTCAACTTTATCTTTGTTTATTTATTTTAGGTTATTGTTTATGATGTCAAAATGAATGTATTCAGCTGCCCAAGTAGAGAAATATTGCAACGAGATGCTGACAGTGACGGCTCTGAGTCGTCTGATGATGTAGCATATCAGCCAAGTTCGGGCGATAAATCTGATGATGGCAGTCATGATTCAGATGGCGACAGCAGTTGGTCGCCAAGTGAATGTGAGACTGATGTTGAGCCGGTAACATCGCCTGCAGCAAAGAGTCAAGTTACAGGTTGAGGCAAAGGTCGAGGCTGTGCTGGACGGGGAAGAAGGCAGGAGTCCTCGGTGTCAGTATCATCTGTGAGGAATCTTAGTTGTGATTGTAGAGGAGCTAAGAGGTTGCCATTGAAGCCTATGTATCTAAGGATGCCACATCATGGAACAGGAAACCTATAAAGCAAGCTGCTGGAAGATACGCCAGAGCTAATGTCATGCCCATACAACAAGGTCCTACAAGGTATGCTGTACGAAATGTTGATGGCCCTCTCGCAGCATTCCACTTGTTCATGAGGAAGAACTTATTGAATGAAATCATGATGTGGACGAGCAAACAAGGAAGACACATTTATGATGACACCTGGAAAGATTTGACAGACGGAGAATTTCAATGTTTTCTTGGACTTCTGATCCTCTCAGGCGTGTACAAGTCACAAAATGAATCCATAGTTCAGTTGTGGAACCTTGAAGATGGTTGTTCTGTTTTCGGCAAAAATATGGCCCGTAACCGTTTTCAGCAAATTTCTTGTGCTCTCAGATTTGATGATGCAACCAACAGACATAAACAACGAGGCGTGGATAAGCTTGCTCCAATCAGACACGTTTTTGATACCTGGGAAGCAACTCTAAGTGACGCCTTTGTTCCTGGTGAAAATGTTACCATGGATGAGCAACTGCTTACATTTCGTGGCCGTGTTCCGTTCAGACAATGTATTCCCAGCAAACCTGGGAAATATGGCATATAGCTATGGATGTTGTGTGACAGTGCAACATCATATGTTCTGCGTCTTCAAGTATATACAGGAAGGGAACTCGGAGAAAACAGGGAACAGAATCAGGGTGAAAGGGTTGTGCTGCAACTCACTGAAGGATTGACGTGATCTGGCAGAAATGTTACTGTTGACAATTTCTTCTGCAGTTTATCCCTGTCACGGAAATTGCTAGAAAAACAAATGACACTTTTGGGGACAATTTGAAAGAACAGAAATGAATTACCTCCAGAATTTGTAACAGCAAAGGGCCGAGAGGTATTCGCTTCACTGTTTGCCTTTCGCGATGACGCCACTCTGGTTTCCTATTGCCCAAAGAAAGGAAAAGTGGTTGTTCTTCTGAGCAGTTTGCATGATCAAGAAGAAGTAGATAACACACGTCCAGACAAAAAAACACGCATGATCTTGGACTATAATTCTAGTAAAGGTGAAGTAGATACGGCAGATCAAATGTTATGCACGTATACCACAAAACGAATGACAAGACGCTGGCCAGTGACAATCTTCTACAACATGTTGGACATCAGTGCTTTGAACGCCTTCATTGTTTGGATGTCACTAAATCCAGAATGGCAGTCCAAGTCAAAGCACAGACGTCGTCTATTCTTCTTGGAATTAGGAAAGCAACTGCTTTAGAGTAATTGCAGCAAGACTTCTTCCAGCATTGAAGAAGCCACTGATGCTGTTTGCAATGTTGGGATCCCAAAGAAAAGGGCAAGGTGTCACTGCTGTTCCAGAGAAAAAGACAAGAAAAGCAACATAGGTTGCACCTCCTGCAAGCGCAATGTTTGCAAAGAACATTCAGAAATTGTCTGTGTCTCATGCAAATGACTGTAGTACTTTACTGTGTTCATCAAGTGTATGCAAAAACTGCTTTCATGGCAACTCTTCATGTAATTTTATGATAAAGCATTAAATTTAAAAACATTTAACCTTCATATAATAAATAATTAATTCGGAATAATATTTTGTCTGTTTAGTTTAAATTTTTCATGGTTAACAATTAAAATTCATCGAGGGTCATTTATGACCCCAACGGTATTCAGTGTGTGCAAAAAATCTCAGTAATTCCAGGGTTAATAGAAGAAAAGTTCTAACACTGTCTTTAATCGCTAAGCTTGTAGGTAAATAGGTGTTACCATGCAGGTAAGAAAACCTTTTGTTTCAAGAAATAGACTAGTGCACTAGTTTGTGCCAGAAATAGTTACTGTGGTGTGTCAGTCACTTATCTCAATCTTCTTTTCCAGGTCTTGCTGCTTTCTTGAACTTTGGGCGCCTTAGGATCCCCTCTGCTCCAGCGATGTTCAACTATAGTCAGGATACCTTTGGATATCTGCTACCTATCTTTACACATCAATAAAAGAAACTATCTCCCTAGTTATGTGTGTAAAACTAGAAAAATATGCCTATCCCTTTTTTAAATCTGTTCCTTTTTATTACTTGGCAGGCTTGCTGGGCCATATGGTCCTTTTCTGCCGTCATGTTTCTATGTTTATGTTCCCCAAAATATAAAAGATAAGCAAGTTCCCTTTCTTTCCCTTCCAGTTAACTCTCTGCCAATCAGTTCAGAATATATCAATTGCCAATTAGTTCTGGTAAACTATGCCAATTGCCAAAGAAATTTAGTGACTTTGTGACCTAGATTGGCCACTTTTAGAAACAGGATACTGGGCTTGATGGACCTTGGTCTGACCCAGTATGGCATATCTTATGTTTTAGTTCTTAGTTCTTTAACCCTTTGAAGGCCTACTTTAAAATTTTAATCCACATTCTGCAGCCGGGTTAATTTTTGCATATTTCAGGA
This sequence comes from Ichthyophis bannanicus, assembly GCA_033557465.1. Lineage (NCBI taxonomy): Eukaryota > Metazoa > Chordata > Amphibia > Gymnophiona > Ichthyophiidae > Ichthyophis > Ichthyophis bannanicus. Next base: position 1,198,536,136 of record CM066032.1, on the reverse strand, counting down.
AAATTGTACCCATCTTATTCAATATGTTCTAATAGTGATTTTCCTTCTGCTATGGTCATGTATTATATACCACTTGATAGGAATATTTAGTCAGGATTTTGGATCCCGAGAGTTTTGGGCTCGGCCTGGAAAGGGTTAAAAATGGCAAAGGTTTGTTTTTTTAAGAATACATACTACCCTTCTCTCTCTCTCTCTTTCACATCCATACTCTTTCACCTGAAACAGTTCAAGCTATTTCAGGATTAAATAAATCCCGTGAGCAGGGCTTATTTTTTTATCAGCTCAATATCAAGGTTTTTCTTCTCATTGCACTTGGAGGTTTATACCTTCAGCCTTACTTTCAGCGCTTGAAGGACTCCAGTGCTATTGTAAGCAAGTCTCACACACTATTGAACTTTTTATCAAAACAGTACTCAAATTAAACTCACTCTTAAATCACTTAAAGTTCTCTCTCTCAAATAAATCACCTCAAATCCTCATTAAGCATTGTGTTAAACTCCTTCAATGAGTCTTAGAGCTCCCTCAACCTTATTCCAGTCACCAAGGAAAAGTTCTCACTTTCAACTAAGTTTTCTCTTCAGCTTTCATTCAAGTTTCTGACCCCATTCTCCTCTAATAAATTCTCAATTGTTTGCAATGCTGACATCAAATAATCTTTTCACAGCTTTCACAAAGACGCTCATTGTGAAACATCTTCCCATCAAAGTCTTCTTTCCAACCCTAACTAATGTTCCTGCACCAATATTATATCTTCACTGTAAGAGTGTTCTTCCACTCAGCTCCCTTTGAAAATAGTCCCCTTTACTAGCTTTATTTCAACTTAGACAACATTCTTTATGTTGTTTTAAAGCCCCTAACAGACCTTTGCACACATAAAAATAATTTTATGAGCCGTTTTCTTTAAAGTTTTCTTAGTATCTATATTATTTATTTAAATTACATCATGTGAGCTCTTCCCATGCTTGCTAGCAATACCCTGCACGTGGATACCATAATCCAGCACACTATATATAAATATGCATATATATGCACACACACTAGTATTTAAATCTTTTTACTCATTGCATGTTTATTCTTTTCATTGGCTACCTTTCTGACACTGTTTATTTATTTTTACTTTTTTTAACTTCTTCGGACTTTCTTGTTCCTTTGGGTCCCCTCCCAACCCAGAGTACACTGCATATGTGTGCCAATCACGCATGCAGAGTTACATCTGGATTCTGGCTGGCACATTAAATCTTTAAAATTCAGGGCAGCATGGGCCTCACGCTCACCTTCCCACAGCTGCCCGATCCCCCCAGAGCCATTTCTGGGCCCTGGGTGACATTATCATAATGGCAAGGGTACCGTGATCATGGTGGCCATGCCTCAGCAGCCTCCATGATGCCACGGGAAACCTGGGGAGCATGCTCCCATGGGCTCCCTGCAGCATAAAATGGCCGCAACCTACCCTGCCTTACCAGAAAACATAGGTGCAACGAAAAAAGCATTACTACCACATATTGATTGAAGAACACAGTCAAAAACGTTGTGTTTTAGAAAAACACTTTATTGCAAATACACCAAAGAGGTGATAACTAGCCAACCCGACATGGCTGTGTTTCAGCAATGCCTTCTTCAGAAGTATTTCGGCATGCTGAAGACAACAACACAAATAAATAATTAAAACAATGATGAATTAAAACATAAACAATTAAAACATAGCATAAAATAATAAAACCCTTCATCCATAAATATTAAATAATAAAATAATTAACCAATAATACAAACATGCTATAAATTGTTATCATGAATTATCATATCTAACAGAAACCAAAATTGGCATAAAATCAATAGGGTAAATTATAAAAACCTAATAAAAGAATGTGAACATACACTTAGGAATCCATGTATATAAAAAAGTCACATATAAATAACTTATGTTCACATAAATACATAAATAAAATACATCTTAATTATACATATATGCTTAAAACTATAAATCCATAAATAAGCACATCAATGCACTGACCATAAAATATTTAACTTTCAGAATTATCCTTTTGTTCAGATCGTGTCTGAACTGAGGAGAGGAACGAACAATAGATGGTCTTTTAAAATTAAGACATTTTGCTTATAAAAACAAGTGAAAGTAAAACAAATAAAACGAAGAAGCAGGAGTGAGATCTAAGCGGGTACCAGTTAAAAAGCCAGAGTCTAATAGGTTTCCCTATGATTTATGTGGTACAATAAGCATTCTCACTTATGAGAACGGTCATCTAAATCAAAAGTGGAGGAGTTTTGTGCAGTTTTAAAACTCTCAGAGACTTTAAATGGCTACTGTAATATCAAGTATCCTATTCTGTTAATATCTGCCACAATTTAAAATTATTTTATACATCTAAAAACCGATGTCTTATATTGCCTTCCTACCTTCAGGCATATGATCCTTCAGTAATCCGGAATGTAGTAAAAAATGCCTGTGTGTGCATCTACGCTGTGTGCTTTAGACTGGTGCCAAAACTGGCTCTTTTTAAAAAACAGAAATACAAAAGCCACAGATACCTGCTAGCTTGCATTATTATTATTCCAGTCAAAATGAAGTAAAAAATAGCCAGTATTCCTACAACTTTCAAAATAGTTGCCGAATCTATCTTCACCTCTTCCCAAACCCAGCTCCCTATTATATGATAAAATCTAGCCATTTCACAAGTTAAGTGGTCTGACCTTATACAAATAAGGGCTGAAAATGTCTGAATAAATGAGTTTGGTGTCCACAAATGAATAATATTAAAGGGTAATTTAAAAAAGCATTTCTGTGGGTAAAAACAGCATTTTGCATGCAGAAATATTTTTTCTACAAATTTGCAGAGTGTAAGTGTGTAAATATATGCCCATTCTTCCTGTCTACACATGCATTTATCCAGTCTGGGTGGAGATGTACTAAGGGATGAGGTTTGAACTTATGTGCATATTTTATGTGCGCAAAATCAATCAGCACATTTGTGCATGCTGAAGAGCTGATGGAAATATGTGTGTGCACCTTCCATGGGATAATTTTCAGTGGAGAGGCGTGCTCATATTTTCCCTCTGCAAATTGCTGTACATTATGCACATGCCTACTGGCCAAGACAGGCAGCCTGTATAAATTACCCTCCCTAGTGGCAAATTATATTTTTTAAAGAATAATCTAATGAAGGAATTAGCATTTTGTTTTTCCTGAAATACTGTATAATGGTTTCAGGACTCTTTGCTCATTCTGGGGGCAGTTATCCCATGCCGGTGATATTATGATGTTTCTTAGGACTATACTATTCTTGGTTTAAGGTAACATTTGACTAGTGCATACATGCTGTTAGATTCAATTTAATTATTGACGTCAAGAATTCAATTTGTCTAAAGTAAACACAATATCTGGTTTAAATGATCAAAATCAACTTAAGACATGGCATTGATCCGATCACATGGGGAGTCATTGCCCGATAACGGTGCGGTGGAAAGAATCCCAAAATTCAACAAAATGTTTTTGAAGGTGCTTTCTGATTCAGGTGAAACCAGTTGAGGGTGCCACTCCTCTATGAATACCATAGCTGTCATTTCCAGACAATTAACTTTTCAGTAAATATGTCTTTTATTTATCTGACCACACCTGTCAGAGAGACCTCAAACCTTTCAAGCCAAGACAGGTATCACAGCTAATCTGTTCACAGCTTTCTTAGTTAACAATCCAATAAGAGCATTAGCCATCTTTACAGTAGCTGAGGGAGTTTTGTAAATACAGCTCCTACTGTTTTGATTATGATATCCGAGACTGTTTCCTGAATAGCGCTGGCAAGCAGATAAAAGGCATATTGCAGTACTGGCTTCAAATACTAAATGAAAAAAGAGAGAAAAATTAAGTAGCATTAGTGGAAATTTGTGCACAGGTCCCTACATTAAGGTATTCAGCAATCAGAAAGAATGAGCGTCTGAGGAAAGAAATTAACTTTTAGTGCCAGTGGCATGAGGACAGTCATTGACAATATATTACAATTTGGAAAATGCAAACATTGAAATCTGAAGGAAAAGCAAAGTTGTTTCAGTCATCTCTCTGTCCTTGTATTGTCCCTGTCTTTGAAAGAAAAGGTATACAGAGACCCAAAATGTGTCCAGAGCACAGCATTCTTTGAAATTCTATAAATTGTTTTTATAAATATTTTCAGAATTAAATGCAGAACTCAACAGTGGGGTCACATGCAGCATTAACATCTAAAATTTCCTACAAGAAAACACTAGCACCTTGTCAACAAATCTTTTCATTGTGCCATAGAAGAGTAATTTAGACAAAGAGGCCCGGCAGCTCATGTAACCAGGTGTCAGCGCTATGGGGCATGGCATGTTTGTTGTTGTTAAGTGCCATCGAGTCGGTGTCAACTCAAGGGGACCCGTTGGATAGTTGTTCTAAATTGTGTTCGGTCTTCAATCAGGCGGCTCATTGTTGACAGACTGGCACCCGTAGCTGCTGTTACTGTATCAATCCATCTCATTGCTGGCCTTCCTCTTTTGCATTGACCTTCTATCTTGCCAAGCATGATGTCTTTCTCTAATGATCTCTCTCTTTGCATGATGTAGCCAAAGTATGAAAATCAAAGTCTTGTCATTTGAGCTTCTAAAGCAAGCCTCGGTTTGATCTCCTCTAGTACTGATTGGTTTGTTCTTTGGGCAGTCCATGGTATCTGCAGTATTCGCCGCCAGCACCATAATTCAAAGGCATCAATTTTCTTCCTGTCTATCTTTTTTATTTTCCAACATTCGCATCCATATGACGCTATTGAAAATGACATGGCTTGAACAAGTCGAATCTTTGTATGAAGAGAGACATCTCTGCTCTTGAGAATCTTGTCTAGGTTCTTCATAGCCATTCTACAAAGAGCAATGTGTCGTCGGATTTCTTGATTGCTTTTTGATTCTTTATTGATAGTGGATCCAAGTAGGTTAAAGGTGCCAACAATTTCAATTTCTTCTCCATCAACAATGAACTTATTGATTTTGCCAGTTGTCATAATCTTTGTCTTCTTTACATTAAGGTGCAGACCCATTTTAAGACTATGTTCCTTGATCGTGAGAAGCAAATGTTTCAGATCATCTTCACTTTCAGCCAGTAATGTGGTATCATCAGCATAGCGAAGGTTGTTGATGAGTCTTCCACCAATCTTCACACCTCTGTTGTCTTCATACAGTCCTGCTTCTCTGATGATTTGTTCTGCATATAAAATAAACAGGTATGGGGAAAGTATGCAGCCTTGTCATACACCTTTGCTGATTTTAAACCATTCTGTTTCTCCTTGTTCCGTTCGAACTGTTGCTTCTTGATCAATGTACAGATGGTGCAAGAGAACGATCAGGTGTTCTGGTATACCCATGCTTCTTAATGTGGCCCAGAGTTTCTCATGGTTTACACATTCAAAAGCCTTGCTGTAGTCAATAAAGCGCAAATATATATCCTTTTGGTATTCTTTAGTCTTTTCTAGGATCCATCTCACATCTGCAATGATGTCTCTTGTTCCTCGCCCTTTCCTGAACCCTGCTTGTACTTCAGGTAGTTTTTGTTCCAGGTATGGTTGTAGTCTCTGCTGAATAATCTTCAGTACAATCTTGCTGGCGTGTGGGATCAGAGCTATTATGCGATAATTTCCACAATCAGTTGGATCACCTTTCTTTCATATTGGTATAAACACAGATCTTTTCCAGTCAGTTGGCCATGATGTTATCTTCCAAATTTCCTGGCAGAGCCTTGTAAGTATGGTAACAGCTGCATCAGATTGCTGTATTACTAAAGGCTGAAATGCATTAATGAAAGTTAACATGTTTTAAGTGTTGCTATGGCCCTTTGATTTCTATGGATCATGGCAGCATTTAATGTGCTTTAACTTTCATTAACGCACACTTACTTTTAGTAAACATGCCGCTATATGCATGCAGTAAAACCTTCCAAGGAAAAACATCTTGAAACTATCTCCTCATTGTACAAGTTCACAATTGACCCTATGGGACTAATTCATCTAAACTGGTTAAAAATGTTAATGCATATAGCTAAAATGTCATTTTAACATGCAGTACCCCAAATTTTTTAGTGCATGTGCTAAAAACAGCTTCAGTAGTACTTTCAGTATATTCTATCAATGTACAGACTAACATAAAAAGTATAGGGTCTCTGAACTACATCCACTTGATTGCTAAGATGATTATTTACAATCTGCCACAGTGCCTACAAGGGCAAAATGGGCCCTATAGCTGATAGCGCACACTAATACTATTAGTGCATGCTCACTGTTAGGAAATGACTCCTTCAAAAGCATATTGATCACCGCTAGGGTGATTTTGGTGCCATATTGAATCTGGTGCCAATGGGGCAGGAGTAACCAAGGATCACTTCTGTTCCCCCATTAATAGGAACCAGGGAAATTCTTGGTAGGTGCTGGGGGTAAATCGGGGAATGGGAGGCTATGTGTTGAAGGGAGGTCATGTCTGGGCTTCATTCAGAAGTTGAGGGTTTGGATCCAGGATAGGGGGGCTTTGATCCAGTGGGTAGGGGGAGGGGGTTGATTGGGAGGCTATCTTTGTGTTGCTGTGGTCAGGAACACGTGATGTTCATTGTTGCAGCACTGCCAAAATAAATTTACCATGCTCATCATTGATCTGCAGTATGAGGGGGGGGGGGGGGGGGTGTTACTGCAGGTTAGTGACAAGTATATTCCGCTGTAGTAAAATTGTGAATTTTGCAACAGGTTAGTAACTACCACCCTGTCAGGCTGATCAAAATCACAATCTAAAGTTAACCAAATAATTTATCTGGTTAATTTTAGGACTATTGTTTAAAAGATAACCATGTCCCCCCACCACCACAGCACTTCTCCCCAGCATAACTGGTTACATTTTTATATAGAAAATGGAGACTTGTATAAGTGGTCAGCAGCTCCACAATTTCAAAAGGAAAGCATTGTCTGGTTAGCTTTGAAAGTTGATTAGGCAGATCTTTTGAAAATCAACCTCATATTTTATTATCTGTTTTAAATGTTCATGGCTTGCATTTTTTTGAGTGAAGGAGAGATGGGAGTGAATTAAAAATAACAGTATTCAAGGATTTCTACTGTTGCTAATAATTATTTGTTTGAAATGATTGCACTGAAAGCTAAATATTTTTACTTTAGTGCAGATGAATTACTTTTAGGCTCTATGATCATTTAAAATTAAAAACTAAATGCTATGCATTTTGTCTTATATCTAACTATTTTCAGTTTCATTTCCCATGAATATTAACTTTTCAAGAATGCTTGGATTTTTACTTAGTGCACCTAAATTTTACAGCATGTGTGACACCTTTTGCTAATCTGGAGAAGGCGAATGAGAGGAACATCAGCTCAGTATTAGTAGAAAATATTAAAATGCAAATAAATCAGGAGCATAGATATATATATATATATTTCATTTTACCTGTGAATCTAGTTTCTATTTGATGAGAAAGCAAACAGAGCATGTTTTCCCCTGTCACTGGGGTAGGTCATGATTTCGATCTAAGGGTCACTCCAAGTGCTCTCTTTAGTAATTGCTTGGGCTGACATCTGCCTTGACCTTTATTTTCTTTGCCCTTTCCGACTGGGGGTCATGAATGTGAAGAAGATAGATGCCCCATAAACTGATAATGATTAAGGAATCAGTGATACCTACTGGCCTGCAGTGCAAATCCCCAAAAGTGTTTTTAACCCCTGAATAGAGTCCTTACTGCAAATATCTGTGCTGTTTGTCTGTGACTGAGGTTCCATTATGGCATGTGTGAATAAATTGGGATAACAATTTAATAGGATTCGAGAAAGCAGATTAGATAAGGAAACCAATTTAAAGGAATTAATGTAAAACATGAATGAAATGTGAATATTTGTGCTAAGTTGAAACCTAGAACATTGGATCCAAAACATCTACACTGCTTTCTATGGGAAATTAAGCCTACAGAATGCTAATTTGCACTCAGTTCTAAAAGACACCCACCCCCCACACATAGAAACATGATGGCAGAAAAAGACCACATGGCCTATCTAGTCTGCCCTTCCATATCAACTACTACAAGGGTCCCTTTTTTCCTTTAGAAATCCTCTGTTTCTCCCATGCTTTTTTGAGTTCAGATACTGTCCTCATCTCTACCACCTCCACTGGAAGACTATTCAACGCATCAACCACTCTTTCCGTAAAGAAATATTTTTGCATATTACTCCTAAGTCTATCCCCTTTCACCCTCAACCTATGTCCCCTCATAGTAGAGTTTGCTTTCAATCGAGAGGATCTCCTCCTGTGCATTTATGCCACAGAGGAATTTAAACGTCTCTGTCATATCTCCTCTGTCCCACCTTTCCTCTAAAGTATACATATTAAGATCCTTATGTCTATCCTTTTATGTTTTATAATAAAGACAACTAACTATATTAGTAGCCACCCTCTGCACCGACTCCAACCTGTTGATATCTTTTTGAAGGTGCGGTCTCCAGAATTGCACACAATACTCCAAATGAGGTCACACCAAAGACTTATACAGAGGCACTATCACCTCATTTTTTTCTGCTGGCCATTCTGCTCCCTTTGTACCCAAGCATCCTTCTAGATATAATAAAAGACATATGCAGCATTGCAAGGAAAGGGGAAGTGCCACTGATAGGTGATTTCAATATGCTGGATGTGGATTGACACAATCCTGCTGCAGAGCCATCTAGAAGTAAAGAGATCCTAGATTCTCTACAGGGAGAACTATTCAGACAACTAGTAACAGAACCCACATGTGAAGGGGCTATTCTGGACTTGGGGCTTATCAATGGTAAAAGTGTTTCTGATGTTATAGTGGGAGATCATCCAGTGATCACCAGATGGTGTGGTTTAGTGTTAGTGCTAGGGCTCATAAAATCCATTCAAAAGCGAGGGTCTTAGACTTTAGGAAAACTAAATTTTCCAAGATGGGCCAATACCTCAAGGAGTCATTAGCGAGATGGGAAAAGCTGGGGAATGTAGAAAAACAGTGTGAAAAACTGAAAGGGGATATTTTAAGGGCAATCAACCTTTTTGTTAGGTAAATAAATGTAAAAGGAAAAGGAGGCTGCTATGGTTCTCAAAAGAAATAGCTGAAAAGGTCAAGAAAAAGAAGGAGGCCTTCATGAAATACAAGAGATCACAGAGAGAGGAAGACAGGTATCTATATTGGAAAAACGTAGAGAAGCTAGCAAAGTAGTCAGGAAAGCAAAGATACAAAAAGAAGAAGAAATAGCAAATGCAATAAAATGGGGGGATAAGACATTTTTCAGATATGTTAGTGAGAGGAGGAAGGGCAAACGTGGTATTGTCCAACTCAAGGGTGAAGGTGAGGAAGATGTAGAAGCTGATGAGGATAAAATGGAATTGCTTAACATTTCTGTTCTGTATTCACAGATGAAGGGCCAGGAGTAATACCTCTGAAAACACCCATAAAAAGGAACAGAAGCGACAGGAATCTTGAACACTTTTCAGAAGACTATGTTCGTGAGGAACTAGCTAAACTAAAAATAGACAAAGTGATGGGACAAGATGGGATAAATCCAAGAAAACTGAGGGAACTTGGGGATGTTCTAGAAGCTCCACTGACTGACCTTTTCAATGCCTCTTTGGAGTCGGGAGTAGTGCTTGAGGACTGGAGAGAGGCACATGTGGTCTCTTTACACAAAAGCAGAAGTAAGGATGTGGTTGAAAACTACAGGCCAGGTAGTCTAATCTCTGTGGTGAGTAAATTACTAGAAACACTGCTGAAAGAGAAAATAGTGAGGTTTCTGAAGTCCAATGGATTACAGGATCGGAGGTAGCATGGATTCACCAGAGGCAGGTCTTGTCAGACAAATCTGATTGATTTCTTTGACTGGGTGACCAGGGAATTAGACCATAGGAGAGCCCTAGATGTGTTGTACTTGGATTTCAGTAAAGCCTTTGACACCGTTCCACACAGGTGACTTATAAACAAACTGAGCACCCTAAGGATGGACCCTATAGTTACTGATTGGGTTAGAAATTGGTTGGGAGGCAACAAAGGATACAGGTAAATAGAGTTCACTCTGAGGAGAAGGAGGTTACCAGTGGTGTGCCGCAGGGATCTGTCCTTGGTCCGATTCTTTTTAGGATCTTTGTTAGTGATATTGCGGAAGGGCTGTCGGGTAAGGTTTCCTCTTTGCAGATGATGCTAAAATCTACAATAGAGTAGACATCCAGGAAGGTGTAGATAACATGAAGCGGGATCTAGCTATGCTTGAAGAATGGTCAAATATTTGGCAGCTGAGATTTCATGCTAGAAAATGCAGAGTCATGCATTTGGGCTGCAAAACTCCAAGGGAGTGGTAGTGTAGGGGGTGAAGTACTTATGGCCACAAAAGAAGAGCGGAACTTGGGTATGATTGTTTCTGACAATCTTAAAATAACTAAAAAGGAAGAAAAGGCAACAGTGAAAGCTAGAAGGGTGCTTGGGTGCATAAGAAGGCATGAGGGCAGGGCCTGTGTTAGAGGGTGCAATCATTGGAATTTAACAGTCCAAAAAGCAGCTGTCCCCACACACATCATACATAGACAAATAAAAAAGACAGAAAAATGGTTCACAAAAGAACTAGCAAAACTAAAAAAAACAACTGAGGAAACAAGAAAAGAGATGGAGGAAAACTACCGTATTTTCCGGCGTATAAGACGACTGGGCGTATAAGACGACCCCCTACTTTTCCTGTTAAAATATAGGGTTTGGCCTATACTAGCCGTATAAGACTACCCCTCTTCCAGCGCACACCAAAAAAAACAAACCCATCAGATTTGATTCAAACTGTGACAAGCAGGCGGTATTTAATATAGATCTGAAGTTCTCCAGAACTATAATTCTTGTGAAAGGAGATAGCATATGATCCTTGGTGAAGCGGCTGGCGGCTGCTATCGATAAGAAGTACCGGTACACACAGGGCCGGATTTACCTTGAGTGAGGCCCTACGCCAACAAAAATTGTGGGCCCCCAGAAAAGATAAAAACGAGCACGCCGGATCAGCTGTGCGCTGTTGGCCCTGACATCATAATTAAACTGGGAATCCCAAAAGCCAAACTTGGAATGTACAACACTGTAGAAATAAAACTATACATTAATTTGCTCTTGTACTAAACAAAGCGCAGACGTTAATGATGCACATTTACCAGAGCTGACATATTCCAATTAATAAATTCAAAATAAAGAGATATTTTTCTACCTTTTGTGCATTTTTTTTCAGCTGCAATTGCTCCAGCCACTTTCTTCTGGTTTCTTCGTGTCTTCTGCTAACTCTCCATCGTCTGCTGTCCATTTGTCCTTTCTTCTCTCTTCTAGTTTTTTTCCATTCTCTCTCTACATCTGCTTTAACATACTAATCTTTCTCCTTTTGCTCTTTCCTCATTCCTATTTCATCCACTCAAATTTTACCCCTCCATCCTCAATCCCCACTTACTCTCCCAATACCCGGCCAATTGTAGATTTTTTATCCCTCCCACACAAAATATTTTTCCCTTCTCCATTTTACTCTTCCAGCCCCATCCCATTCTAATCCTCCCCCAACATCAGCTCCCTTCTAGTTCCAGCCTCACCCAGCATCCATTCCCTTCTAGTCCCTGCATCAGCCCATTTCTAGTCCTAGCCACCCATCAGCCCATTTCCAGTCCTAGCAACCCCCCAACCCAATACCAGTCCTAGCCCCCCAACAATCCACTTCCAGTCCTAACCCCCCATCACCCCATTTTCAGTTTAAGCCCCCCCTATAACCCATTACCAGTCCTAACCCCATCAACCCATTTCCAGTCAGCCCCCCATAGCCCATTGCCAGTCCTAACCCCCCCATCAGCCCACAGCCCATTACCAGTCCTAACCCCATCAGCCCACCTCAAGTCCTAACCACTCCCCATCAGCCCATTTCCTGTTCTAGCCCCCCATAGCCCATTATCAGTCCTAACCCCCCCATAGCCCATTACCAGACAGCCCCCATCAGCCCACAGCCCATTACCAGTCCTAACCCCCCATAGCCCATTACCAGTCCTAACCCCATCAGCCCACCTCCAGCCTTAACCCCCCCAGCCCATTTCCAGTCCCAGCCCCCCCCATCGGCTTAAGTAACATTTAATAAAAAAAATAAAACGCTGGCTGCTGCCGCTGCCGCTGCCGCAGCATGGACTGTCCCGCGGGGCCCCCTCTGCTGAATCCCTCCCTCCCTCCGCGACGGCTGAGCCCCTCCGTGCCGGCTTTGAGAGGCGCGAAGGGAGAGTGTCTCCCTCGCGTCTCTGTTAAGCCCGCAGGGGCTGATGGGAAACCCATCAGCCCCTGCGGGCTTAACAGAGACGCGAGGGAGACACTCTCCCTTCGCGCCTCTCAAAGCCGGCACGGAGGGGCTCAGCCATCGCGGAGGGAGGGAGGGAGGGATTCAGCAGAAGGGGCCCCGCGGGACAGTCCATGCTGCCGCGGCAGCAGCTTTTTGTGGGCCCTTGCCAGCTGTGGGCCCTACGCTACAGCGTAGCTGGCTATAGGTAAATCCGGCCCTGCCAAAGCGAGACAGAGCCACGTCGCAGAACGTGTACCGGCGTATAAGACGACCCCCGACTTTTGAGCATATTTTTAGGGCTTAGAAAGTCGTCTTATACGCTAGAAAATACGGTAAATCAGACGAAAATAAATCCCAATATATGAACACACTCAACGAATACAAGAATGCAATTAACAAATCAAAAAGGGATTACCACTCCAAAGTAATAAATCTGGCTATCAACCGCCCTAGAGAACTATTTGCAATCGTAAAAACATTGACAAAAGCTAAAAACCCCGAGCCAAAACAATCAGCAATAAGCATACAAACTTTAGCAACCCACTTTGCAGAAAAACTAAAGTGCAAAACTAATACCATACCAGCGATACTACCTCCAAACACTGAATTTAATAACAATTGGACAACCTTTCACACGGTAGACCAAAAACACCTCCTTAGGATCATAACATTAATCAACACCACAACTTCTCCACTCGATCCATGCCCTGTGTCATGGATCAAATGTACAAAGGAAGAACTAGCTGAAAACATTCAACACATGGTGAATCAATCCCTTTCCCAAGGCATCATGCCCAATGCCCTAAAACTCACAACGCTTCGCCCAATTATAAAAAACAATAAACTTGACTCAAAAGACCCAAACTCATACAGACCGATAGCCAGCATTCCATTTATAGCTAAAATAATAGAAAAAACTGTTCAATTACAATTACAAGAGCATATTGATGAACACAAACCCCTAGATTCACACCAGTTTGGTTTCCGCCCCTTCCACGGTGTAGAAACCCTTTTAATTACACTGATGGACTTCCTCATCAAAGGTACAGATGACAACAGTCAAGGCTTCCTACTCCTTTTCATAGACATTTCTGCCGCCTTTGACAACATCAACCACCTTACTCTGATCAATAGACTAGAAAACCTAGGAATAGGTGGGACTGTCCTCAAATGGTTCAAGTCTTACATCACACACAGACTAATACGTGTCCAAATAGACCAAGAAGCATCAGAAACCTTCCCTCAAGGACAAGGAATACCCCAAGGATCAGCCCTTTCTGCCCTCCTTTTCAACCTGTACCTACAACCCATTACAAAAATATTTAGAAAACACAGGATTAGTCACTTTATCTATGCTGACGACATCATGCTCGCTCTCCCCATAACCACCAAAAACCCTACTTACGACACCCTATCCGAATGCATGGCTGAGACCACCTCTTGGATGGAAACCAACTACCTCAGCATCAACCTCAAAAAAACGGAAGCAATGTTCGTAACAAGATCACCCGTGACCGAGGACACTTATCCAACATCAATCTCAATCAACAATACAACTATACCTGTTAAAAAAGAGGTAAAATACCTAGGTGTAATAATTGATCATACACTCACCATGCTACCACACATAAAGCAGACAGTAAAAACCATATTCTACAAACTCAAAACCATACAACACCTAAGGCCCCTTCTTTACACACATGACTTTAGATCAGTTGTTAGTACACTCATCACCCCCCACTTTGACTATTGTAATAGTCTCCTAATTGGCATACCACAAAAAAATACCTACCTATTACAAAGAGCCCAGAACTTCTGTGCAAAAGTAGTTACTAAAGCCCGCCTAGTAGAACATGTAACCCCTATACTGCTAGAACTACACTGGCTTCCTATAAACAGCCGAATCAGATATAAAATTCTCCTAACAACATTCAAGCTCCTAAACGACATTGCCCCCTCACATCTATCCACACTACTACACGCCCCATCTGAATCAAGAGCTCGCAGACTAAACGCAGCCCACTCACTTGATATACCAAAAACATTCATGAAGACTAAAAAAATCCACTAGCGCCAGGGCCTTCACATTCACTGCCCCCATGCTCTGGAATGATCTCCCAATAGACCTTCGCATCATAAAAGACCTCTCCCAATTTAGGAAAGAACTCAAAACATACCTATTCTCCGAACACTTTGAAATCCCCTACCCCCCAATCAGCCCCACAGCATCCACAGACACACAAATACAAAGCCCTTAAAATCACAATTAGCTAACCATACACAGACCTCCCACAGACACACCAAAAACTCACGATAAAAAAAATGGAAATAAATTCCTCCACTCCCACATGACCAATGAATATTCTACCCTGTAACTCATTGTATATAACATTTTTTGTAAATAACCATTGTAAATAGTTGGCAGTTCTTCGCCTCATTACCTGTAAAAAGTTAGAAACCTCTGTTTTAATATAATGATACAGAAGTATACAAAAGAATACAAAATGTAAATAGTTCTGACAGTTTATCGCACTATTAAATGTAAAAAGTTAGAAATTTCTGTTCTATGTAATGGTATACGGAAGTATACAAAACTGTTAACTTGTTCCATGTAAACCGCCCCTGATCTCTGGAAGGGGCGGTATAGAAGAAACAGATAAATAAATAAATAAATAAGAAGAGGAATGGCTAGCAGGAGAAAGGAGGTGATAGTGTCTTTGTACAAGTCTCTAGTGAGACCACATTTGGAGTACTGTGTACAATTCTGGAGACCACACCTTCAAAAGGAAATAAATAAGATGGAGTTGGTCCATTGGGTGGCTACTAGAATGGTTAGTGTTTTTGTTATAAGACATGGGGATATACTTAAATATCTCACTATGTATATTTCTGAGGAAAGGCCAGAGAGGGATGATATGATAGAGCCATTTAGATACCTCCATGGAATAAATGCACAGGAAATGTCCTTCCTCCAGTTGAAAGGATGCTCTGGAATGAGGGGTCATAAAAGAAAGGTGAAAGGGGATAGACTCAGGAGTAATCTGAGGAAATATTTCTCTACAGAAAGGGTGGTGGATGCATGGAAGAGCCTCCCAGTGGAGGTGATGGAGATGAGAGTGATATCTACTGCTACTGCTATTATTAAACATTTATAAAACGGAATTCTCAAATACAGAGGTTCTCTGAGGGCAGGGCCTGTGTTAGAGGGTGCAAACACGGCAATTTCCCTGGGTCCCCAGTCCACAAGGGGAGCCTTAAGTCTGCCTGAAGCTGAAAAAGGGACAGCCTGCCAGTGAGATTTGGGGACCCTCACAAATTTCTGCTCTGAGCCCCAGCATGTATACCACAGGCCTGTAAGGGAGAGGAAGGGATTATAGAGCGTAATATTTTGAATGGATACACAGACTGAGAGGCTATCTGGTCTTTATCTGCTGTTATTTTCTATGTTTCTATGCAAAAGAGATTGGGATAATAATAACTAATTTTGATTTAATACTGCTTAATTTATCATTCCTCTTTGTGACTCTAAGCATTTTTCAAATATCTCTTTTCCATTGCATACATATGTTCCAAACTATAGTTGCCACTTATTTGACTCTGAGGATAAATTCTAGTCAGAATGTAATTCACTGATCTAACCAATGGGATGTCCATCCTCGCTATTTGCGGGACAGAATAGACCCCACAGTGTCTTTGGAATACAGGGGAAATGCCCAAAGACAAGGCAAATGTTTAAGTATCAAGAAAAAACCCCCAGAGAGCAAAGGCTAAAAAGCACAGTTCCTGTCTGTGTATACATTGCTATTACTTGTTCAGAATTGTTATCTAGGCATATGCCTAGTTCTTGTATTGGTTGGACACAGGGGTTCCACTGAGTAACTGAAGGAAATAGTTATCAAGGCATGATCACCCACACAATAGGGTTAATAATGAGAGATGGAATGCAGGAGAAGATAACATATGTCCCAATACATTATTACATCTTCAAGATCATCAAAGCGGCTTTCAGGCTGGGAAAAGACTTGAAAGTCAGGCTCTGAACACATAGGCAGAACAGGGAGTAATGGTCTTCACTGTCCACACACAGAAACACAGGCATGTGGCAGGCAGTTATTCTGTAGCATCAGAAGATCTGAGGCCTATGGAGCAGGAAACCATGTCACATTGCTTCAGAGATCTTAGTTCAGGATACAGGTTGGATATAGGCAATGGCCTCATATTCCCACACCTGCCCAGAAAAGACTCTCCACCAAAGATACCCCTATTCCTCCACACAAACTCCCACTTCCTCATACATAATCCAAATCTTCCATCTCCTAAAGAATGAACCCCAAAGAAGACCCCCACCCCAAATGCCCCCATCCATTGTAGGCCTCAGGCCTTTCTTTAAGAGCTCCCTTGTGGTCTAGAGGTGTTGAACAAAGAGCAACCCAAGGTTGCTCCTGTCCTTTGGTTCCAGGTTCAAAATATTGTTCATGACCCCTAGCGGTAGTCTCATGAGACTACTACTATGGGTTATGGGCACCATTTTTAACCCAGTGCCAAAAAGGGCAGAGGTGACTGAGGATTACTTCTGCCCTGACACCCCTAGAACACCAGGGAACCCCTAAGGTAGACCCAGTGGGCCTATGGGTGTGTTGGGGGGATCTTTCTTGGGGTTTCCATACAGGGGTGGGAGGCTTGCAGTGTGTCTTCAGGGGAAGTTGGGGTCTTGTTGGGGTATGTTTGGGAGGCCTTTGTAGGGAGGGAGAGGGGATCCCAGGACTGCACTTTTTGTATTCCATATGCTGGCCCCTTTAATAGAGTCTCCCAAGCCCAATGGGCCATGTGCTAGTTGCCCAATACCCCAGAGGAGCTGAAAAACACAGCCTGTGAAGTGGATTCTAAGTTGCCTTATTCATTTACTGCAAGAGCCACTAACCTGTTGAATTGACCTGTGATTAATTAAGCTGCAGTAAAATCCAAGAGAGGATATTCAAAGGAATTAACACGGTTAGCAGACCAGCTAACCATGTTAATCCCCTTGTCTAGGAATATTTATTTATTTATTTATTTTATTTATTTTATAACTTTTATATACCGCGCTATTTGTTATCAGTGCGGTTTACATACAACAAGGGTGCACAGTCAGAAGTCTGTTCTGTGCTTACATTGTAACAGGAGTTTAAACTTGGAACATACATTGTAACAGGAGCATAAACTTGGAGCAACAGGGGAACTAAAAACATATGTACAAAATATAATTAGATTTGGATTGTATATACAGGAGGTCTAAGGCGGGTTCAAGATACTTGTGACAGGGTGCGGTTTGTATAATATCTGCAGGCGCTGCCGCTGCATGCCCTGGTACTAACCAGTTAGCATCATCAGAGCATGTCAGGGGTGTTCCAGGGGTGGCACCTTTCGATAACTGGGCAGCAGCGATATTGAGCCGCCGCCTAGTTATCGACATGGGGCAAAAGACAGGCGCAGTAAAGGCTGGTGTAACTTTTGCTTCGGAAACTAATCGGGCAGTGGGCTGAGTATCACCCCATAGCTCAGTTAGCTTCCTGGCAATCTGGGCAACCCGGATATTCAATGCCAGATATGGCTCCGGCAGTGAATACCCGGGTTTAAAGTTCAGGGGTGATGGCTAGTTGTGTTAGAATGGCTAGCTGCTGCCGCTGAATATCCCCCCTCTAAGATTTGATGCAGTGTAATTACTTCCCCCTTTTATCATTGCATCCCTGGACCAATGCCGACCAGTGCGGAGATTCATCACAAATGAGCCCCTGCAGTTCGAGTGACATTTCCAGTGTGATCACTTTTGTTAGAAAATTTTGTTTTAATTTCAGATTGCCTAAGGTAAAGATAACCATAATGAAGTCGCCACATCACTCAAAGCAGTGACCAGAGGGACTTTTCTGCTGTACGTATGGCCATGTTCACAACTGTTAGGTCCCTCAGAATCTGAAGGATTTCCCCGTGGTTACAGTTATACAGCAAATTATCTTCCACCAAAAATACTATACACAACCTTGAATATCTCATAAACTGTAATTAGCTGATATCCTTTCGAAAACACTGTAGGCAATAGTAAATAAGATAATTACATGGTATGACATGTCTTATATTTTGTTTTCTGCACAGTTTTGCCTCCTGTGGGGAAATGTCAATCAAACCAATCTACTGTGTAAGGTGGGAAAAATGGAGCTGTTTTTTAAAAAATCTTTGAACCCTCAGTAGATGAGACATTGATAAATACTTTCTTAATTCAGTAGGGTTTCCAAGAGTTGGTTTGAACTAATGATGAATGGGTTTTATTTAGAGTGGGTTTTTTATTCTTGGGAGGATTTTTAATTTTGCTATGGATCGATGGAGCTTTATTGGGGAATATGTGCTGGTGTTAATGTTTATCATGGAACTAAGCGGTATTGGTTTAACTTTTAATTTATTGTTCTTTTTATTAATTCATACATTTTTAAAATTATTGTTTATAAAGCTTACAAAATATAAGATAATTTTGCTGAGGAAATACAGTAAATTATATTCCTGCCCCACAAATACAAAAAAATGACATTACAGGAAATTCACAGCAGGTTGCAAATCAGTGCTAGATCATAAGTCATCATGAGGGTGAAAAAATCACTTGATAGAGAGGGAAAAAACAGAAAGAAAAAAAAGTTAGGAAAATGCATGGGTGCAATAGCCCTGAGCACCTTACTACAATTGTATACCTCAATTTATAATCCCTCCTCTAGGTTTGCTTTGAAAATACAAAATTTTCTTTGAATTAATAAATAAACCTTGACAGTTCAAGAGTAGAGAACACATGGAGCAAGGCTCGACAAATCCCGAGTGGCAGGTAGCCATGGCACCTAGAAATTGCATCCTGGCACCCAGGATTTGATACCCTCAAATTTCTTTATTCTGATCTCATGGTTTCAAGTTCAGGAGAGGAATCACTGCCTTCTGTTGGCATTGTGCAACAGCACGTTAAGGACATGATTTATTAAGGTTTTCCCCATAGAAAATAGGGAAAAAGTCTTAGTAAATCAGGCTCTAAAAAAGGAACTGTGATACATCTTTTTAGGGGGGGGGGGCACACTGTGATCTAGGTCTCGGCAGCTGGCTCCTCAATTTTTAGGCTGGCTCCTAGATTACAAGAAAATTTGTCAAGGCCTGACACAGGGTATGTTTACTAAACTATGCTGTTAGCATGGCGATTACTGCATGCTAAGCGAGCTGCACTGTTAGCACTGGGCACTGTGGTAAAATCCTGTGACAGGATGTGTGAGGGAACAGATAGCCCCTGAGCCTCTTCTGCTGATTCATCTTGCTGTGGCTGCAGTGGTATGTCTGGTTTTCTCTTCGAAGGGCCCTCCTCCCGTATCCCTGTGGGTCTTGGCTCCACAAGCTGCCCCGAGGTCCCCACCTGTGGTTTATCTGTAGGGAAGGAACATAGTACAAAATGATGCAAATAGTGCCCAGACAGTCTACAAAGACAGGTTGTATGTAAGCAGTGTGAGCTCAGGGATGAATGAGGGAAACCAGGCATATCCAGGTCCCAGTCATACACCTTTGCACTCATCCCATCTCCATCTCCATTGCAGCACTCATGCAAACATGCATAGTGAATGTTGCCCAAATGTCTGGTGCAGGATCTGTACTTGCCACCAGAATGTATGCAGGCCTTGCAGTGGACCCCTGTGGTCAGTGGGGGAATGGTATACAGGTGCATGTTTCTGGCACACTAGCAACCTAGTTCATGCACAACACTGGCAGAAGAAAGCATGCTTCACACAAGCCTGGCTTCAGCATACAGCAGGTACCCATGGGGAGGGTAGTGTGGATATCATGTGCACTGTCCTCCCAGGCATGTGCACTGGCATGTCACAGGTGCCATGGTACACAATACCAAACCCACAACAGCCCTCCCGTGCATCCCTAATGCATGGCTAATGCCCTGCCCACAATAGGCCCCTGATTGATAACCTGTCTCTGCTCTCCTGCAGGTATGGGAGTTGGTGGGAAGCATGAAGCACGCCATGTATGATATATTTATGCCACTGCAGTGAACATGTATCAACCCTCAGACAGCAATAATGAGATATATTTGTCCTACCAAGTAGTGAGCTGTGGCTTATTTTCATAAAAACTGTCCAATTAATGTACTGATGTTAGGAACCCCTAAAAGGGACACATGGCTAGGGTATATGTCATGGCCAAAGATGGGGGACTAATGTGTAATGATTTCTTGCTGCACAGAAGATACATAGTGGAGCCCCATTCCGGGAGGGGGATGTCCAGGCCGTTCGGACATCCCCATTGAAGACAGGGCTGTTAAGACCTGATTCTGGTCTGCGGGAACAAAATATTCCCATGGGAGCCAGAATTGGGCCCAAGGACGGCCCGGCATGCCCCTCCTGCCTGCAGGGACGTCCTCCCCACAGGCGCCCCAGACCGCTGTGTTCCTGGACCCCCAAATCCCCGCCACCCGACCCACGGCAGGCCTCCCGTGGCCTGGATTGGGTGACGGGGGCCCCCCATGTCCTGCCCTGACTCTGTGTGTATCTCCCCTGCCCCGATCTTCCGAAATGTGCAGTTTATACCACCTCAGAGGTGGTTCAAGCTGCATGTCCCTGAAGGCCTGGCAGGACATACAGGTCCGTGACCTGAATTGGCCCTGTACGTCCTGCTGGTCTGGCCCAGCCCCACTTCGCCCCCTCCCACCCCCTGCTGGATCTCCCCGTCCTGAAGCTCAGGATGCACAGGAAGAGCCATTGAGGGAATAGGCTCTAGGTGGATTGTGGGGCTGCTCATCCCAGTGGGATGTGCAGCCCCGCAACCCGTGTTCCTAAATGAGGGCCATAGTGGCCAAATGGCATTAATCACATCCCCATGCATATCCAATGCCTGACACATACGTCCCAACCCATGCATGCATGCATGGCTAGCAATAGGAGGCTGGAGACATGCTAGGGGGAAGGGGGGAAGGAGCATTGTTTCCCCACAAAGGTGTCAAAGGGACTCATTACTGCAGTGAATGCATGGCTAGGTTGGGCAAATATGAGATCTCCCTGGCATGTGCAAAGACAGGTTAGTACTCACTCACCTTTTTTGGGGCACTGAGCTGTCATGTTCTGGCCCTCCTAAGATGGCCACCTCCTCAATAAACTGCAGCATCCTTGTCTCCAGGGTGCTCAAGGCATTGTGCTAGTTAGTAGGAAGACAGATATTAGCCACCTTTCTTTGGCCACCTGCCAGAAGATCTTTCACTTTTTCTTTAGGTCCTCTAACTCCTCACCATTGTGGTGGTGAACCTGATGATCTGCTTGGCAATATCCTGCTAGGCATGCTGCTTCACATGGGCATCTTCAGATCCAAAAAGAGTGGCATGGTTCCTCATAGCAATCTCTGTCTCTGCAACTGTGAAACTGGTATTTCCTCCATGGATGCTGCAGTAAACAGAGATGGCCTATCTGCCCAGCCCTTTAAATAGTCCCAGATAGGAGTTTGCTGATGAGCTAGCCTCAACCTATGTTATCATCTGATAACTGGTTATCATTAGGCTGCTGAGAATCTCAATATCGACTATATCAGTAGGATGGTAAAGCAATGTTTAACCAGATATGTCCTCTCGGCAACAATATTCAACACTGTATCTGCATCTGAGAAATCCAGATATTACAAATATTGCTACTTTTATCCAGATGAAAAAGCTGGCAATTCAAAAAGGGCTACAGTAATAGTTCACTAGGGGCTCACATGTTGCCTCATTAACATATACCTGCCTGCCTGCCTCATTCCCATCTGTGATAGTGTGCACATGATGGGTCCACAGGTATTGCTGTTATTCCAGCAGTGTACTGGCCAGGCAAACATAGATTTCCTCGGAGCAGTTTCTCCATATGAGTTAGTTTTGCGCATACCATGATGGTCGTGAACCTCACATCTAAGCCAGGGCATGGGGAGTGTGATTTCAGTCTCTCAAATTTACTACTAAGGCTCAGTGTAGTACTTGCATTGTGCCAAGGAAAGCCTCCTGCTGGAGTTTGTAAGATGTAACATGTATGGGTAGTTTGTCAAGATGTGCTTGGGAATTCTTCTTTATCAAGCCTATGGCATCCAACACGATGGGAAATATTTCTGTATCTTTCTGGCACATTTTCTTGGTCTCTGACTGCATTTCCTGATATTTCAGGATCTTCTGCCTCTCCACGTGATTCACAGAGTAGTTGCTTGGAACTGATACCTCTATTATCAATGCCATTCTGGTGTTTTTCTCCTCAACCACTATTTATTTATTTAGCTGTATTTATATCCCACTTTTCATCGGGTCAAAGCGGTCAATTGGGGGATACATTTAACACGAGGGGATATGAGACACATACACTAATACTTACAGGGAACATGGGCAATGGAGGGTTAAGTAGCTTGCCCAAGACCACAAGGAGTGCCTATAGGACTAGAAATCCCAGTCCCTCCGGCCTGAGATTGCTGTCCCCAGGTGGGACTTGAACCCCTGGCCCTCCGGCCTGAAGTACCTTGTCCTAACCACTAGACCACTCCTCCCTCAATATATCTGTCTTCCTCATACCCAGCTTTTTACGGTTGGAATGGGAGTATCCCAGGTGATCATAACCTCCTCATTCTCTGTAATTCTCTTAGGGTCATGATCCCAGTGCTTTTCTGGCACAATGATGTTGTAGTGCTTTCAGTTTTTCCAATGGATGTGGTATAAACTGTACATTTCTGTATAGAAATTTTCTGCTATTAGAACTTCACAGCCAGCTATGAGGTAAGTCACTGTTTCCAGGTCTTTCTTACAGAATCGACATATGTTTGCATTGCCAGTTTTTTCAATGCTCACTCTAAATCATCTCATCTGTAAGCCACTGTCCTAGGCTGCAACTCTCATCCTTTGGTTTCAGTTCACCCCTCCTTAACCATTCATGTGTCTGTTCTTGATCAACAAATGGTTCCTGGAGTAATACTCTGTATTGGGTCTCCTTTTGGAAGGAGAAATGTTCTTCCTGTAGTAAGCCATTGTGGTATTAAATCTGGCTGCTTAAACAATTGATTTTTGCAATTCTCCAGGTCTGGGTAGAGTGATGATAACTGTTTGAGCCAACAGTTGGTTACTCCATCTGGGCCAGAGCTCTTCCAGTTTGGGTCTCACTTTAACCTGCTTTCTAGCTCTAGTTGTTACTGCAGACCATTCCATAGGTTTAATGTTTGCTTTTTCTAAATGCTCCTGTATGCAGGGTAACCATTCTGTTTTTTGATTGTGCTTTATAGGGTCCTCGTCTAGTTATCTCCAGAAGTTTTCTGTTTCAGCTTTGGATGATGGTGCTTTTATTATCTTAATGCTCTTTCCCAATTCCCTGTAGAGTTGTTTTGGGTTCTCTCTAAATAGCTTATCTTTTTTTTGGTCTTGTTTTCTTCATATCTTCACAGTTTTTGCGCTTCTGTTGCTACTTTCAATTTATTGTTGGAACATACACATTTCAGGTCTTCTGTTAATGCAGCAAGCTTTAGCTTGATGTCTTGGATCTTCCTTAATATCTTTGATGATCTTAATCCTTTTAAATACCCATTTATCAGGGATACATCCGCACCCCCCTCACTTGGTTTGCAGCTTGTCGTGCTGTGAGGGCTTGTGTGCATCAGTGATGCTGAGAGCTAAACTATCGGTAGTTTAACTACTGGCAGGGTCTCCCAAGATGGACAGGTCTCAGCTGAGATGCCAGACCAAGACAAACCACCCATCTAGGCAGCAGCAGAATGGGATAGTGTTGACGGCGGAGGATCACATTTCTGTGACAACGGCAACAACACCAAACTTAAACTGCGCGGAAGAAAGGCCCGGCAATCTACTTCTGTATCTTGCCATGAAAACCCAATGGATAGTTACAACAAAGCAAATTGTGCTGTAGTGCTGGAAGATGAGACCCCCAGGTTGGAAGACACTCAACTAGCTACTGGGGAAGAGCTGAAGACTTTTCAGAGTAAAGCCAGCATTTATGATGTGGTTGGATCAAAGCCCTCAGGACATCTGACTGCTGATGTAGCTGCGCATGAAATGAGAGTCAGAAGCTGTAAAGATGTCTTACACATTGGAACATGGAACGTACGAAGCATGAACCAAGAGAAGTTGGAGGTGGTCAAGAATGAAATGGAACGTGTACAACTTGATCTGTTGGGTGTCAGCGAACTGAAATGGACTGGCATCGGGCACTTTGCATCAGATGATCACATGGTCTACTATGCTGGAAATGAAAGACAAAGAAGAAATGGTGTTGCATTTATAATAAAGAAGAAACTTGCAAGAACTTAATCTCTATTCGTCTACGAGGAATGCCTATCAACACAACTATAATTCAAGTATATGCCCCAACAACAGCTGCAGAAGAGAATGAAATTGAAGAGTTCTATGAACAAATACAAGCTGAAATTGACAGAACATGCAAACAGAATATCCTGATAGTCATGGGTGATTGGAACGCAAAGGTTGGCAACAAAGAAGAAGACAAAGTAGTTGGAAAATATGGACTTGGCAACAGAAATGAAGCTGGAGAAAGACTGATAGAATTCTGCAAGACCAACGATCTATTCATCTCGAACACCTTCTTCCAGCAACACAAGTGGCGACTGTACACATAGACTTCACCCAATGGATTGTACAAAAATCAAATTGACTACATCTGTGGAAGTCAACGATGGAAAAGCTCTATAACATCAACAAAGACAAGACCTGGAGCTGACTGTGGTAGAGATCATCAACTACTAGTATGCAAACTCAAGCTAAAGCTGAAAAAGAGCAAACCACTCATGAATGCAGCAAAATATGACCTTGAGAATATACCACTGGAATTTAAAGACTGCCTGCAAAATCGATTTGCTGCTTTAGATACAAATGATAGAGTTCCAGAAGAGTTATGGAATGACATCAAGAAGGTTGTGTTGGAAGAAAGCGAGAAGTCTCTACAAAAGGTAAAAAAGAAAAAAACGGCCAAAATGGATGACGGAAGAAACTCTGAAAATTGCCCAGAAAACGCAGAGAAGCTAAAGCCAGAGGAGAAAGAAAGACAATCACAGAACTCAACAGAGATTTCCAACGTGCAGCAAGACAGGACAAGGAAAAGTATTACAATGACGCATGCAAGGAAATAGAAGCAGAAACTATTAGAGGAAGAACAAGATCAGCTTTCCTAAATCTACGAGAGTTAAAGAAAAAGTTCCAGCCTCGAATTGGAATGTTACAAGATGCTCAAGGTTCTATGTTGAATGATGCTGAGAAGATCAAGAAAAGATGGAAGGAATATACAGAGTTTTTATATGATAAAGATCAAGTGGACCAACAGCCGTTTCAACCTGTACCTTATGATCTGGAACCATTGGTGATGAAAGAAGAAGTTGAAACAGCATTGAAAGCCTTATCAAAGAACAAAGCACCAGGCATTGATTGCATTCCCATAGAAGTATTACAGCAATCTGATGCAGCTGTTACCATACTTACAAGGCTCTGCCAAGAAATATGGAAGACAGTATAATGGCCAACTGACTGGAAAAGATCTGTGTTTATACCAATACTAAAGAAAGGTGATCCAACTGACTGTGGAAATTATCGCACAATCGCTCTGATCCCACATGCCAGCAAGATTCTACTGAAGATTATTCAAAAGAGACTACAATCATACCTGGAACAAGAACTACCTGAAGTGCAAGCAGGGTTCAGAAAAGGGCGAGGAACGAGAGACATCATTGCGGATGTGAGATGGATCCTTGAAAAGACTAAAGAATACCAAAAGGATATCTATTTGTGCTTTATCGACTATAGCAAAGCTTTTGACTGTGTAAACCATGAGAAACTCTGGGCCACATTAAGAAGCATGGGTATACCAGAACACCTGATCGTTCTCTTGCACAATCTGTACATTGATCAAGAAGCAACAGTTCGAACAGAACAAGGAGAAACAGAATGGTTTAAAATAAGCAAAGGTGTAAGACAAGGCTGCATACTTTCCCCCTACCTGTTTAATTTATATGCAGAACAAATCATCAGAGAAGCAAAATTGTATGAAGACAACAGAGGTGTGAAGATTGGTGGAAGACTCATCAACAACCTTCACTATGCTGATGATACCACATTACTGGCGGAAAGTGAAGATGATCTGAAACATTTGCTTCTCACAATCAAAGAACATAGTCTCAAAATGGGCCTGCACCTTAATGTAAAAACAGATATATGTATCTTATCTGATGTTTTGTAGTTCTATGTAAACCGCGCTGATAATAAATAGCGCGGTATATAAAAATGTTAAATAAATAAATAAATAAAATAAATGTAAAGAAGACAAAGATCATGACAACTGGCATAATCAACAGGTTCATCGTCGAAGGAGAAGAAATTGAAATCGTGAATAACTTTAACCTACTTGGATCAACTATCAATAAAGAAGCAACAAGCAGTCAAGAAATCAGACGACGCATTGCTCTTGGCAGAATGGCTATGAAAGACCTAGATAAGATTCTCAAGAGCAGAGATGTCTCTCTCCATACAGAGATTCGACTTGTTCAAGCCATGGTATTTTCAATAACATCATATGGATGTGAAAGCTGGACAGTGAAAAAGATAGACAGGAAGAAAATTGATGCCTTTGAATTATGGTGCTGGCGGCGAATACTGTGTATACCATGGACTGCCCGAAGAACAAACCAGTCTGTACTAGAGGAGATCAAACCTAAGCTTTCTTTAGAAGCTCAGATGACGGGGGGGCGGAGCCCGATGTCCAGCGGGATGGTCGCATAACGCTGAGGCTCCCGAGAGGCCTACTCAGAATCCTGAATTAACACCGGACAAACTTGAATTTCTGCTCTGATCTTGCTGGGGCATATTGGTGAGATGGCGGGGACCAAACCCACGCGCCTGGAATTTGGATCTCCAGCGGCTTCTCACGGTAAACGCTCCAAAACTGAACCCCCGTCCCCGCAGAAGGGGCTGGCTTTCCGCGAGGGCCCCGAAATGCAGCAGGAAATCCTCGCAGAAATTAGAGGGGTTAAGGACCTCGTGCAGTCAAACGGTGAAGCACTTCGAGCGCTGAGGGAAGATCTTGGTGTACTGCAAGGCAGGCTAGAGGGGCTCTCTTCGCGTCAGGACAAAATGGAGAGTATATTAGACTCCCATGCGGTCCGGCTGTCCAAACTCGACAAAGTTGAACGTCAGGTGCGGGCCTTGCAGAAAGAAGTGGAAGATGGCAATAATAGAGCGCGCCGCAACAACCTACGACTCGTGGGCATACCGGAGGGAGCGGAATTGGGAGACATGAAGGAGTTTTTAAGTAAAATCCTCCCTTCCCTGCTCCAAATCACCTTTACCAAAGAATTGGAGATCGATCGCGCTCATCGTGTACCCACAAACATAACGCTCAACAGGAAGACCCCGCGGCCTATCATCTTTCGACTTTTGAGATATCAACATGTGGAACAAATTCTCAGTGCCTCCCGGGCAAAGGGCCATATGGAGTTTGAGAGCCACAAGGTCTCCTTCTATCCTGACTTGGCTAAACCCACGGTCGACCGCCGAAAGCGCTTTCTGGAATTTCGGCCGAGGCTTCAACAACTACAAGCACGCTATGGCCTGATGTACCCGGCCAAGCTCCGAGTCACGCTTCACAATCAGACAAGAACATTTGAGGACCCTGATCTACTAGCGGAGTTTTTGGACTCTAAAGAAGCCGACTTGATGCGCTGACTTCCAGAATATTTCTGCCAGTACTCTCACATCCGCTGTACCTGCCATATTGGATTTACCGCAGCGCAGTGAAGAGTCTGTCGAGGGCGGTTTGTTGCCTTATTTTGAAGATATTTGGGACCCGACTCCATCTACCCATAGCAGCCTCGACGAGTATCAGAGACAGTGTTTCTTATGGACTCTGGTGTTTCTTTTCTTTTATTATGTCAATATCTTCCTCTCTAGGGCCTCCTCCCGCAGACATCTGGTCGCCATATTCAGGGGGGGTTTTGCTTCTTCTCTAAGTTACTTTGGTACATACTTTTCAATATGGGTGTATTGGCCAGCATACTTTGTGTTTATGTCATTATTGTACAGATTCTGATTATGTTGTAAGTTTTCAAGCGCTCTTACCTAAAATGTCTATTATCGATTGATGGCACCATGTCAGATTTTCTCATTGAACGTACAAGGAATCAATAATCCGATAAAACGGAGGAAACTCCTAAGCTATCTAAGTCATGAAGCTGCGGACCTGATTTTCCTCCAAGAAACACATTTCAATTCGAAGGAAACTCTCAACCTCAATATTAAACCTTACATGGTGGCCGCCTATTCCCCAGCCGTTTCTAGGAAATGTGGGGTTGCCATATTGGATAGGAAATCTCTGCATGCTACTATTGTTGCGACTTGCTCAGATACAGCGGGTAGATGGCCCAGAGTTCACCTCAAGATAGGTAACTTTAAAGTTACATGTATATGCCTTCATGCTCCTAATGTGGATGACCCTGCCCTTTTGCTATTATTGCTCAGGTTACGCAGGCCTCTGCTAATACTTCCTTGATATTGGGGGGGATTTCAATCTAGATTTCAATCTAGTTCTTGATCCCCTGATTGACTAATAGCCGCCTAGGACAAGTGGTCCCCCCAAGAGTCACATCGCGCTTACCTCTGTGATCAAAGATATTGTTCTAGTCGATCTATGGAGGTTACTACACCCCAATGAGCTTGACTTTACCTTCTTCTCTTCCCCTCACAAATCCCAGTTTCGCATAGATTTCTTTCTAATATCAACACTGTTAGTTCCTCAGGTGGACGCTGTAAAGATTCACTCCCAGCATATTTCAGATCATGCTGCTATTTCTTTTCAATACCACACTACTGCACTTCAAGGGAATCCGGGGGCCTGGTTCTTTGATAGAGCCCTATTAACTCAGCCAGAGTTCCGGTTAGAAATTCGAGCAGCCATACATGATTACTTCCAGACCCTGGTACTCCAGGGGGATCTGGACACCCCAACAGCTCTTCCCTGCAGCTCGTTGGAAAACCTTTTCTGATTTATATAGGGAATTTGCGTTACTAGCGCAACATTACTTTCAATTGATGCAGTTTCCATGCTGCCTCAAAAGTGCTCCAATCATGCCGCCTTCTGTCCTTACTAAGGATGGGCTATTAGAACTAATTTACTCTATTAGTAGTACACATGGGATAGCCTCTAACTTTTACAAACTATTATGTCAGGGTACAGATACTGCCACTTGTAGAGTCCAACAAGTCTGGGATCGCTAACCGCAAACCACTTTACTCCCTGTGCATTGGAGCGTTTTCTGGAGCAAAATAGTGCGGGTTTCCCGATCTGCCTCAGTTACCCAAACTCAACTCTCGTCTTTTTGCACATAGCTGTTCTTATATTCCAGGAAAATAGCCAAATGGAACACAACTGCCAGGGACCAGTGTAGGTCTTGCCATACTGATGTGGGAACCCTTCCTCATGTTCTTTATGAATGTTCTTAATTACAGGTTTACTGGGGGCGGGTCTGGGGTCGTATTTCACTTATCTTACACCTTCATGAGCCTCTTTCTTGGAAGACTGTGGGACTCCGCTCAGTGGCGGAGGTCCCCTCTCTTCCTAAGAAGGGTCGCTCTCTCCTGATTTCATGCTGGGTATAGTCATATGTTTAATTCCGAGGACTTGGAAGGATAGTTCTCGACTTACTGTCAATGAATAGTGGAACCTTGTCTGCTTATATAGTAAATATGAGCAGATATTTCGGAGAGCTATTTTCCATGCCCAAATTCATTCTCGCTTGTCTAAATGGCAGATGCTCAATGATCATGTACAATCTGTTTATTGCTTCGACATGTCTGTTTAATGTACATTCATCATGTTTCAGATCGCCGTTAGGTTTTGTAACTCAATAATGTCAGTATACGCCCGCTTCGAGAATGATTTAGTTTTCTAGAGAAGAAGCAGGGGGGAGGGGGGTGGCAGGGGTTTACTTTGGTGTATGTATCACACTCCATGTATGTATTGTCTTTTAGTTGTATGTCTTCCTTCCTTTGTTGTTGTAAAACGAAAATAAAGAATTAAAAAAAAAAAGAAGCTCAGATGACAAGACTTCGACTTTCATACTTTGGACACATCATGCAGAGAGAGAGATCATTAGAGAAAGACATCATGCTTGGCAAGATAGAAGGTCAACGCAAAAGAAGAAGGCCAGCAATGAGATGGATCGATACAATAACAGCAGCTACGGGTACCAGTCTGTCAACAATAAGCCGCCTGACTGAAGACCGAACACAATTTAGGATAGCTATCCAGAGGGTCGCCATGAGTCGACTCCGACTCGACGGTACTTAACAACAACACCACCTCCGCACCCAATGACTGTATTTTCCCCTCAATTCACTTTTTCCAAGGAGGAACTGTTATTGTTTTCTTTTTCTTCTGGCCCTGCATTTTAGCTGGTATTATTCATGCAGTAATAATTTTATATGCACAATACTGGATTTATTTTAGTGATGTCAAGAAATGGCCCCTTTATAAAGGATGTGGCATCGTTCATCTTTATAATCATACTTTTAATCTTAGGTGTTAAATTTAACTTGGTATTCTTTCCCTTGCCTGAAACACACCATATTCATCTTTTTCCATGTGGACTAGGAGTTTGATCTTGAATTTCTCCACCTCTGGGTCTTTCTCCTCCCTTTCTTCCCCCTCTTCAGTTGATTGGTTGACCTGTCCTGTAGTTACCTCACTTTCCTGCAGTTCCAGATCTCCAACTCCATCTCCCCCTCAACTGCTCTTTCTGTTTTTGTGTCTTCCTTCTGGTGCTCTCACCCAGGTCGCTTCCTCCTTCCTGTATCTCTTTTTCCGTGGAAGCGCTTAGTTGCTTCAAGATATTATCATTCACATACTTCTTTGCTTTGAGCTGCAAAATGAAATATTTTAAATTTGCATCTGTTGCTTTTTGCAGTTTTTCTTGTGGCAGTTTCCCTTTCTTCCAGTTTTTGGTGGATTCTCCTTGAATACCCTCTTGATTTAAATATAGAGTTTGTAGCATAAAAGTAGCAGTACATTATCTCCTCCTTATCTGCAGAAGTCCACTTAACCACAGTTAATCTTCTTAACTTTTTCATTAATTTACAAGATTTATCTTCAGCTACAGTGGGTCCATGAGCATGCTCACTATGGCCTTGATCTGTGGCAGACTTGTTATCTACATCTGCAGCACTTGCACTATCGCAACCACCATCTTTAGCCCTAGTGTGTAAGCTATGGGTGGGCACCTTTTTATCCTGGATAACGTCCGGCCAGTATGTGTTTTTCTTTTTCATTCCTACCATACTTTAATTGTAGTGTCGCCTTTCTGGGATTTAGTATAGATGTTGTACAATGGGGTCACCACGTGAAGATACCAAGTAAGATTTTCCTTTGTGAAATTGCATGTGTTCTAACATGAGGCTCTCTCTCTTTTGCACTTATGCCATGGAGGTATTTAAATGTCTCTATCATATCTGCTCTATCCCGTCTTTCCTCTAACATATACGTATTAAGATCTTTAAGTCTGTCCTTCTATATGATTTATAATGAAGATCACTTACCATTTTAGTAGCCACCCTCTGCACCGACTCCATGCTATTTATATCCTTTTGAAGGTGTATTCTCCAGAATTGCACACAATACTCCAAATGAGGTTGCACCAGAGACTTATACAGAGGCACTATCACCTCCTTTTTCTGCTGGACATTCCTCTCCCTATGCAACTTTAGGTGTTAAATTTAACTTGTATTCTTTCCCTTGCCTGAAACCCATGTGGACTAGGAGTTCAATCTTGAATTTCTCCACCTCTGGGTCTTTCTCCTCCCTTTCTTCCCCTTCTTCAGTTGATTGGTTGACCTGTCCTGTAGTTACCTCACTTTCCTGCAGTTGCAGATCTCCAAGCTCCATCTCCCCTTCGCTGTTACCTTTTCTACCTGTTTAGCCACTTTAAGATCATCAGAAACAATCACCTCCAGGTCTCGCTGTTCTTTCATGGACAGAAGTACTTCGCTCCCTACATTGTACTGCTCCCTTGGATTTTTGCAGTCCAAATGCATGACCCTGCATTTTTTACCATTAAATCTCAGCTGCCAAATTCTTGATCATTCTTCAAGATTAGCTAAATCCCTCCTCTTGTTATCTATTCCTTCCTGGGTGTCTCCATCTCCTCCACTGTAGTCCCTTCTATCTCTTATATTCTCAACCTATCACTGTCCACTGCAACCTTCCCTGCAGC
Source organism: Ichthyophis bannanicus (assembly GCA_033557465.1). Classification (NCBI taxonomy): domain Eukaryota; kingdom Metazoa; phylum Chordata; class Amphibia; order Gymnophiona; family Ichthyophiidae; genus Ichthyophis; species Ichthyophis bannanicus. The sequence continues at coordinate 1,198,503,527 of CM066032.1, read as the reverse complement.
CTTCGAGCATGCTGTGATCACGCCTCTCCTCAAAAATCCCTCTCTGAACCCTGCCTGTTCATCTCACTATCAACCCATTTCCCTCCTTCCCTTCATTTCCAAACTACTCGAACATGTGGTTCACTGCCATTGCCCCAACTTTCTCTCCTCTCAAGCCCTTCTGTATCCTTTACAATCTGGCTTTCGTCCTTGACATTCTACCGAGATGGCTCTTGCTAAAGTCTCCAGTGACCTGTTCCTGGCAAAATCCAAGGGCCTTTACTCAATCCTCATTCTTCTTGACCTTTCTGCTGCTTTTGACACTGTTAACCATAACTTTCTCCTTATACCTTGTCCTCACTTGGTTTTAAGGTCTCTGTGCTATCCTGGTTCTCTTCTTATCTTTCCCATCACTCTTTCAGTGTTTGTTCTGATGGATCCTCCTCTACTGCTCTCCTTCTCTTGGTTAGTGTACCCCAAGGATCTGTCTTGGGTCCACTCCTTTTCTCTCTCTATACACAGTCCCTTGGTGCACTCATCTCTTCCCATGGCTTTCAGTACCATCTTTATGCTGATAACTCCCAGGTCTACCTTTCTACACCTGAAATCTCTCCATCAATCCAGGCTAGGATCTCTGCCTGCCTTTTTGACATTGCTGCTTGGATGTTTCACCGCCGCTTAAAATTAAACATGGCCAAAACTAAGCTTCTTATTTTTCCCCTTAAACCCTCCTCTCCCCTTCCTCCTTTCTCAGTTTCCATGGACAACTCTCTACTCCTCCCTGTCTCCTCAGTATGCAACCTTGGAGTCATCTTTGACTTCTCTCTCTCCTTCTCCACACACATCCAGCTGATAGCTAAAACCTGCCATTTCTTTCTCTACAACATCAACAAAATTTGCCCATTCCTTTCTGAACACACTACTAAGACACATATCCACTCCTTAGTTACCTCCCATCTAGATTATTGTAACCTACTCTTTGCTGGTCTCCCTCTGAATCATCTCTCCCGCTTCAATCTGTTCAAAACTCTGCTCTTCAACTAATCTTCCGCCAGCCTCATCATGCTCATATTACCTCTCTTCTCAAGTCACTTCATTGGCTCCTTATCCATTTCCGCATCCAATTCAAACTTCTCCTGCTGACCTTTAAGTGCATTCACTATGCAGCTCCTCACTACCTTTCCTCTCTTATCTCTCCCCACACCCCTCCTTGGGAACTCTGCTTTTCTGGCTTCTATCTGTGCCCTTCTCTTCTATTGCTAATTCTAAACTTTGCTCCTTTTACCTTGCTGCTCCTTTACACCTGGAACAAACTACCTGAGTCTGTGCATCAGGCGCCTTCTATGACCCTTTTCAAATTCAGGTTGAAAATGCACCTCTTCACTGCTGCTTTCGGATCTTGATTCACCTGATCTTTCTTGTGTTTCCTCATCATTCCCCCTAGATGTAACCTATGTCTACAGCTACTGTGCTGTCTGTCTTGACTAGATTGTAAGCTCTGATGAGCAGGGACCATCTTTTACATGTGTCTGTGCAGTGCTGTGTATGTCTTGTATTGCTATATAAATTCTCAGATTGCAGATTTTGGTATCATCCACAAAAAGGAAAACTTTACCCAACAGTCCTTCTGCAATATCACTAACAAAGATGTTAAAAAGAATCAGACCAAGGACAAATCCCCACGGCACACCACTGGAAACATCCTTCTCCTCAGAGTGAGCTCCATTTACCTGTACATTTTGTCACCTCCCACTCAACCAACTTTTAACAAAGTCAGTCACTTTAGGGTCCATACCTACGGTGCTCAATTTATTTATAAGTCGCCTGTGCAGAACGGTGTCAAAGGCTTTCCTGAAATTCAAATGCATCACATCTAGGGCTCTCCCTCGGTCCAACTCTCTGGTCACCCAGTCAAAAAAATCAATCAGATTGATGGCACCCAGTGTGGACAGATTTAGAACTGATAGCCCTCCCCTATCATATCAGCTGATGGTGTAGACCCATATGTAGGTAACTTGGGGAGTGTGCTCTGTATGGCTGGAAAGGGACACTGAGGGATATAGTGGTTGCCCTCTATGGTAGATGCGCACATTGTTTGGCAGGGCTGAATGGCAGCATTGCAGCCATGTCACCATCCAATGGCATGGTCATTTGGCTGTGGGCCTTGGCATGGTCTGTCCAGAGAAAAATGTTAGTGCATGTCACACAGCCTGTCCATCTGTGATAGCTGGTATCTGTCTGTGTCCCTGAAATGATAACCAGTGGGCAGTGCAATAGAGATCTGTGGACCCAGCTCAGCATGCATACAGTCCACGTGATTCCAATGGCACCAGTTCCATCCCTTTGGAGTACAGCAATCCTTGATATGGCAGGTGTGGATGGCTAATAGCCACAGGTAGTACTAAAAGTGTTGTATGTTCATTGCAGCCAGTTGCACCTCTACCCAGGCTCCCATCATGGGCACTGGCAATGTTTGGATGGGAGGTCCATTTGGGGCCATGTGATTTCTTTGACACAATGTGCATGCCATGTGTGTGGCTACACCTATTGCATGCTGTGCCAGATGAATCACTGCAGGTAGGGTACTCATAGGGCCTGAGCTGGAAATGTGTGTCCTACATATCCCTCACAGGACCATACTCTGGGATATGGATAGGTTTGGAAGGCTTGCTGCTGAAGGAGAGGAGGGGACATAATTGTGAGGTGCCAAGCAACCTTCAAAATTGTGCTTTGCACCTATTATTCATGCTGTCTCCCCCTGGCCACTTCTGTGTCCCTCCGTTGGGAACAGCAACAATAACTTGGAATGTGTGGATGTGGCTGAATAAGAGATCAGTAAATACCCTTAATATGTGTGATGGGAGCATGCAGGGGCAGGGGAACACTTTGCATGGTGTTGGCAGATAGCATGTCATCATCATTGTACCCTTGACCCAACTATCCTGGAATAGTGAATGAGGCCATATGAAGGCCAATTCCCTTCTGGACATCCAGCTCCTGTACAGCCCCCTCAGAATCGGTGCATACAGTGGTAGACCAGATTCTGATTCCATGGGGGCATCTAGAAGGCTGACCCAGGTCGTACAGGGCCGACCTCAGAATCGGCTCTTTAGGTCCGGGGTGACAGCCTGCCCACGCACTGCCGTCGCTCTGCCTACCGCCTACCGCCCACCCTCTCCCACCCTCATCTAAGGCTCTCCGTACAACCCCACTGTTCATACAGAAAGCCTTCCATGGGGAATGAATTGTGGGGATGTACGTCCAGGCAGGGCATACATCCTTGCTATTTGTGCCTCAGAATGACCCCCACAATGTATAAATACAACGTTTTAATAAAGAACTATAGTCATGGCATTATTCCAACATGCATATGTAGAGTGACACACCTGTCATTTCTTGCCACATTGGTGAGAGGGGAACATACGGGGGGGGGGGGGAAGTTTGGGTTAAGAACATAAGGTATGCCATACTGGGTCAGACCAAGGTCCATCAAGCCCAGTATCCTGTTTCCAAAGCAGTTTCCCGAAAAGACAGAGCTTCCTCAATGCTTATATTGGGGCAAGCAGTGGATATCCTGGGTCCCTTTAATAATGGTTTATGGACCTTTCCTCCAGGAACTTGTCCAAACTTTTTTAAAACTTGGCTACACTAACAGCTTTTACTACATCCTCCGGTAACGAATTCCAGAGTTTGATTACACGTTGAGTGAAAAAATATTTTCTCTTATTAGTCTTAAATAGGTTATCCTGCAGCTTCGTTGCATGTCCCCTAGTCTTTCTATATTTTGATGGCATAAACAATCGATCTACGTCTACCCGTTCCACTCCATTCATTAATTTATAGACCTCTATCATATCTCCCATCAGCCATCTCTTTTTGAGGTTGAAGAGAACCTTTATAGCCTGTCTTCATAGGGATATCCTTCCATCCCCTTTCCCATTTTGGTGGATCTTCTCTGTATCTTTTCTAATAACGCTATATCCTTTTTAAGATACGGCAACCAGAATTACATACAATATTCAAGGTGCGGAACGATACTGAGGCATTATAATATCCTTTGTTTTATTCTCCATTCCTTTCCTTATGATGCCTAGCATTCTATTTTCTTTCTTAGCCACCACAGCACACTGGCGGAGGGTTTCAACATATTAGCCATGATGACGCCTAAATCTTTTTTCTGGGTGGTGGTTCCTAAAGTAGAACCTTGCATCGTGTAGCCATAGTTGGGTTGTTCTATCCTAGGTGCATAACTTTGCACTTGTCCACATTAAATTTAATCTGCCATTTGGATGCCTAGTCTTCCAATTTATGAAGGTCCTCTTGCAATTTTTCAAAATCCTCATGGGTTTTAACAACTTTGAATAATTTTGTGTCATCTGCAAATTTGATTACCTCACATGTTATTCCCATTTTCAGGTCATTTATGAATATGTTGAAAAGCAGTGGATCCAGCAAAGATCCGTGGGGTACTCCATTATTCACCTTCCTCCATTGGGAAAATTGGCCATTTAGCCATACCCTCTGCTTTCTATCTTTTAACCAGTTCCTGATGCACAATAGTACACTGCCTCCTATCCAATGACTTTTTAATTTTGCCAAGAGTCTCTCATGTGGGACCTTGTCAAAGGCTTTCTTAAAATCCAGATGCACTATATCAACAGATTCACCTTTGTCTACCTGTTTATTCACACTTTCAAAAAAACATAACAGATTAGTAAGACAAGACCTTCCTTGGCTAAAGCGATGTTGGCTGTCTCCCATTAAACCATGACTATCTACATGTTCAGTAATATTGTTCTTTATAATGGTTTCTACCATTTTTCCCAGTACTGAGGTCAGGCTCACTGGTCTGTAGTTTCCCGAATCACCCCTAGAATCCTTTTTAAAAATTGGTGTTACATTGATCATCTTCTAATCTTCAGGTATTACAAATGATTTTAATTATAGTTCAACATCCTTGGATGTGTGCCATCTGGTCCAGGTGATTTGCTACTCTTCAGTTTATCAAATAGTTGTAATACATCTCCCCGGTGTATCGCTATTTCTTTCAATTCTTCTGTGGCATCACTTTTAAATACCATTTCAGTCATGGGTAACATCCCTACATCTTCCTTAGTAAAGACCGAAGCAAAGAATTTATTCAGTCTGTCCGCTATAGCCTTGTCCCCTCTTAGTGCCCCTTTTACCCCTCTATCATCTAATGGTCCAAATGATACTGTTTTTTTGCTACGAATGTACTTGAAAAAGTCTTTATTACGTGTTTTTGCTTCCACAGCAAGTTTCTTCTCAAATTCTCTCTTTGCCTGCCTTATCAACGCCTTGCATTTAACTTGCCAGTGCTTGTGCTGTTTCCCATTTTCATCATTTGGCTCCTTTTTCCATTTCCTGAAAGATGATTTTTTAGCAACAACAGCCTCTTTGATCTCACCTTTAAACCATGCTGGCAGTTTTTTGGACTTCCTTCCACTTTTCTTAAAGCGTGGAATACAGCTGGTCTGGGCTTCCAAGATAGTATTTTATAAATAACATCCATGCTGGATGTAAATCTTTGACCTTTGCAACTGCTCCTTTTAGTTTTTTCTTAACTATTTCCCTCATTTTATCATAGTCTCCCTTTTGAAAGTTACCGTCCTTCCTCCATTTATTAAATCAAACTCAATCATGCTATGATCACTATTGCCAAGTGGCCCCGATACCCTTATCTCTTTATTTATTTATTTTATTTAATACACACTTATATACCACTGCTTCCAGCGATCAGCAGCGGTTCGATTCATCTTTTGGGGGTTGTCAAATCAGGACTGGGAGGGGATAGTAGATACATAGATCTGAGGACAGGTCACAGCACACAGGGTTAGTGTCTTGGGGAACGGATTACACATATTTACATTTATACATACATATTTACACCTTTTTGGTTTACACAATTTTACATATTTATACATGAAGCGGAATCAAAAGCATATAATTATCTGATTGTTTTGCTACGATTCAACGGAACTTGAGAGTCATGGCTGATTGTAGTAACATCTGAATAGGTGGGTTTTTAGCTCTTTCCTGAATATTGTAATGTCCTTGATTAAACGCATGAGATCTTGTGTTCCCCTATTGACTAGGTCCAAAATGGGTTCCCCTTTGATCGATTCATGAACAAGCTGCTCCAAGAAGCAGTCATTTATTTTATCTAGAAACTTTATCTCCCTAGCATGTTCTGTCGTGACTCTGACCCAATCAATGCCAGCATAATTGAAATCACCCGTTATTACTGTGCTGTAACTTTTGTTAGCTTCCCTGATTTCTTTGAGCATTTCATCATCCATTTGTTCATTCAGGCCAGGGGGTTGATAATACACCCCCACTGTCATCGCCTTCCCCTTCCCCTTTTTACATGGAATTTCAATCCATAGAGATTCTACAGTGGACTTTGTTCACCTCAAGCTTAATTAATCTCAGGTCCTTAATGTATGCCTGATGAGGATAAACAGCTGCACCTGAGAGTGAATATGGCACCTCCTTTCCTTTAAGAGGGTTAATCAGCTATAAAGCTATGATTATCCCAGGGGTGGATGGGAGTCAGGGAGGGAGGGAGGGCGGGAAAGAAGATTTATTAAAAGCTGGCTGCTACACAGTAACTTGTCCTGGGCTTCTGAGGTAATCTGTGACCAATTTCCTGGGTGATTCAGGCAACCCTTGCTTGGATAGTGGGAGTCTTTCAAAATGCCCCTTTGATCTGTCACTTGGCTTTAACACCTATTTAAAACAATTTCACAAGTCTCTTGCCCCCTATCTAGAAGGCTTCTTTGAAAAAGGTCTCTAGAAACACTATTGCTCAAAGAATACCGACCCTGTTTTTCCTTTTATGCTGTTATACTCTAATTTGGTTTAAATTAAAGCTCTTTGATGATACTAGGCTCTGACTGAGTATTAAAATTAACCTAGAAGCCCTCTGTTGGGTTTTAAATTTAACTGAAAGTTCTCTGCTGGGTTCTGAATTTAAACTGAAAGCTCTCTGCTGGGTTTTAAATTTAAACTGAAAGCTACCTGTTGAGTTTTAATTTAACTAAAAGCTCTTTGCTGATACTAGCCCTGACTGATTTAACAAATACACTGGATTCTAATTTACACAGATTAATCGGCTTTAATCTAAAGAAATTCCTTTTTCCTCAAGATTTAGAAAATTCCCAGAAGTAAATACTTACAATTGCAGATCTCTCTCCAGAAGTAGCAGTCCCTTTTTGTAGTCCTTCAATAGCATCACTCCCTGTAATTCATCCTACAGGGCCAATGTAGGTCCTATGCTACCGGATAGCCTCCATGAGGGCCCATACCTTTACCCTCATTCCCTTCACAACACTAATCATCTGTCAGTTGGTGCCTCTCAGGACCTGTAGCTCCTTAAGCATCGCATAGAGAATGGACAGGAGGTCATGAGGGATCTCAGACCATCAGAGTTGGGTTGGTATGGTGGACAAGGAAGGGGCTGTGGAGGGTGGCATTGCTTACTGCTTTGGTGGCTTCAGGGGGACACCTGTGTCATGCTATCTGTGAGTGGTAGGGACTTCCTCTGCATGCCCAGCCTTAGCCTAGATGTCATCCTTCTCCTTATCTGCAGTATCTTCCTGGCCAGTCTCAATTCTAGTGGCATTTTCTATCTCGTCCTCCTCCTCCTCTGCTCTGGGCTCCTCCTGGACCTGGTCCACGTATTGGCCTCATCCTGTTCCTCCTCCTTCCCCCCATTTCCTCTTCCTCCTCCTGTTCATCATCATCCTCATCATTCGCATTCACCAGTTGGTAGACATGGTCAAGGATGAGGATGATGATGAGGAGAATGATGCTGAGGAAGCAGGGGCATGCTTTTCCCCTTACTATGGCTCATCTATCCTCCTCTGGCTGGGTGGACTTTGCTCATGTGATTGGGAGGACATATCTGCAGCCATTAGAGAACATAGCAAGATCTGGACACTGATGAATGGTGGCTGATGTGGAGACAAGAAATGCATGGAGCCACTAGATACACTGAAACAGTATCTAGACATACTTTGCAGTATCAACGTTATGCTCATAGCTCTAAAGTTGCATGGACATCACAGAATGTAGACTCCTGATATTAGCCCTCAGATGGGGCATGTCAGACATATGGGAGGGGGGAGGTCAGTTACAGATATGTAGTGGTGTGCAAGCATACATGTGTTGTACTGTTTGGGGCACTGTCATTTGCTGGGATCATTGGGCATCACTACAGCATCTTGATAATATTCTTCTTATGTTTGAGTTTGGTTTTAGACCCTTTGCTACAGGCTAATGTTGTGGATGAGGAGTTGGCTGCCCAAGCCAAAAAGAGCAGCTGACAGCATGATTGCACTTCCCAGTAAAATAATTAGGGCCAACAGTTTGCCATGTTCCAAATCAGGTGCTCTTTGGCATGGTTTGGTCTCAAATCAGTGACCCCTGGGTTGGATGGCAGTCATCTTCCATGATGAACTGTTACAACACCTGGGGAAGGGTCCTAGCCAGGCCATAATTAACTTCATTGTGTGTGTCTGCTGCTACTGGGCCCTGTGTCCAGACTGACCCACAGCTTCGTTCTGAGCTCTGTGGAACACCTTTCCTGGGTTCATTTCCCCATGAATCCCCTGACCCTGCTCCAGAGACATGGTCCTGAAGGTTTTCTTCAGCCATGTACCTTTGCCAGTATATCTGTGGTGCCAAGCCAAGGTATGCTGTCTGAGACCTTTACCAAGCCTACTCTGGATTTGGGATGTCCAACTGGTAATCATCACAAATGTGGGCAAGAAGACCCTGAAGTAGGCTAGGTGAATGTCCCCAGTACTACCCTGAGACAATGGCTTCATAGGCTGTCAAGCATATGTACATGGCAGAAAGAACATCTGTGGAGTACATCTATGGAGCAGGGTTCAATAGATTGACAGGTGAAAGATTCCAGGAATGATTTTCCACAGAGCTCTGATCCTAACAGGTTTAGGATCTAGTAGCACCAGACATTCAGGACACAATTAGGTACAGGCTGGCTAGGGCTATCCTCCAGGATCTGTAGCAACTCTTCTTGGAAGATGTGTGCCACCCTTCCTAGGGGCTCCCTGTTCAACCCCAAGCCATGACAACTATTCAGGAATGTTGCCTAAAGGGCAGGATGGGGTTATCATTTAGTTGTCTGGACACCTCTTGTAACCTCTCAACTAACTTTATTGCTGTGGTTGGGTCAGCAATCACAGTCACCTCTTAATTATCTGACATGTCCTGAACTGACAGTTTCTGAACCTAAGGTGGAACAAATGGAAAGATATACTAGTGAAACTGCCATAAACCCTAGAAATACCTGTTCATGATACAGAGCACTGGACTTCCAGATTGGGAAGTTTAAGCCATTGTGAATATAGGGAGTCGAGCAAGAAGTGGGCTTTATACTTTGGAGGAGTTCTCGACTACAAGGAGAAACAGTTTGTTGAAAGATGACCACATACTGGTTGTGGTCGATATTGGAAAAGTTTGAGAAGGGGGTGAAAAACTGGTCACAACAGAGGGAAAGCTGTTATAGATGGTTATGAAAGTAGTCTACAAAATGTCTGCTGAAGGTAAGTTCTGGGAAGCTCTCAAGAAGCTGGAAAAAGTGGATTTAGAGAAAAGAGCGAATAGGGTTTGGATTTTTTAGTACTTTTTTCAATGGCAGATGTAAAAAGGTTTCTCTTGGTGAGCTTAATTCGATGTTTGTACTGATTTTGCTTATCTTTGCATTGGGATAGTGCAGAAGGCTTTTGAAACTTTGGCTGGGACTTTAAGTGTATTGCTAGTCTCTTTCATAGAAACATAGAAACATGACGACAGAAAAAGACCATATCAACCACTACAACAGTCCCCTTTTTTCCTTTAGAGATCCTCTGTGTTTGTCCCGTGCTTCTTTGAATACAGATACCATCCTCATCTCTACCGCCTCCACTGGGAGATTATTCCACAGGTCCACCACTCTTTCCGTAAAGAAATATTTCCGCATATCATTCCTGAGTCTATCCCCTTTCACCCTCATCCCATGTCCCCTCGTGGCAGAGCTTGCTTTCAATCGAAAGTGGCTCTCCCCCTGTGCATTTATGCCACAGAGGTATTTAAACATCTCAATCATATTATATCTATCCCGCCTTTCCTCTAAGGTGTGCATATTAAGATCCTTAAGTCTGTTCTCATATGCTTTATAATGAAGACCACTAACCATTTTAGTAGCCACCCTCTGTACTGACTCCAGCCTGTTTATATCCTTTTGAAGGTGCGGTCTCCAAAATTGCACACAATGAGGCCGCACCAAAGACTTATACAGAGGCACTATCACTTCCTTTCTTCTGCTGGCCATTCCTCTCCCTATGCACCCAAACATCCTTCTAGCTTTTGCTGTCACCTTTTCTACCTGTTTAGCTACTTTAAGTTCATCAGACACAATCATGCCTAGGTCCCGCTCTTCTTTAGTGGACAAAAGTACTTCACCCTCTATACTATATTGCTCCATTGGATTGCTGCAGCCCAAATACATGACCTTGCATTTTTTAAAATTAAATCTCAGCTGCCAAATTCTAGACCATTCTTCAAGCTTGGCTAAATCCCTCCTCATAGAAACATAGAAAAATAATGACAGAAAAAGACCACATGGCCTATCTAGTCTGTCCTTCCATATCAACAACTACAACAGTCCCCTTTTTTCCTTTAGAGATCCTCTGTGTTTGTTCCGTGCTTTTTTGAATTCAGATATGCGTCCTCATCTCTACCCCCTTCACTGGGATACTATTCCACAGATCCACCACTCTTTCCATAAAGAAATATTTCCACATATCAATCCTGAGTCTATCCCCTTTCACCCTCATCCCATGTCCCCTCATAGCAGAACTTGCTTTCAATCGAAAGAGGCTCTCCCCATGTGCATTTATGCCACGGAGGTATTTTAACGTCTCAATCATATCACCTCTATCCTGCCTTTCCTCTAAGGTGTACATATTAAGATCCTTAAGTCTGTCCTCATATGCTTTATAATGAAGACCACTAACCATTTTAGTAGCCACCCTCTGTACTGACTCCATCCTGTTTATGTCCTTTAGAAGGTGCGGTCTCCAGAATTGCACACAATACTCCATCCAAGATCTAGAAGTAAGGAGATCCTTAATTCTCTACAGGGAGAACTATTCAGGCAATTGGTAACAGACCCCACACGTGGAGGGGCTATACTGGACTTGGTGATTACCAATGGTGAAAGTGTTTCTGATGTTGTAGTGGGAGATCATTTTGCATCCAGTGATCACCAGATGGTGTGGTTCAGTATGAGGACTAGGGCTATTAGAATCCATTCAAAGGTGAGGATCTTAGACTTTAGGAAGACTAACTTTGCCAAGATGGGCCAATACCTCAGCGAGTCATTAGTGGGATGGGAACAGCTGGGGGCTGTAGAAAAACAGTGGGCAAAACTGAAAGGGGATATTTTAAGGGCAACCAACCTTTTTGTTAAAATGGTAAATAAAAGTAAATGGAAAAGGAGACCGCTATGGCTTTCGAAAGAAGTAGCTGAAAAAGTGAAGAAAAATAGGGAGGCCTTCATGAAATACAAGAGATCACAGAGAGAGGAAGACAGGCATCTATATCTGGAAAAACTTAGAGAAGCTAGCAAAGTAGTCAGGAAGGCAAATATTCCAAAGGAGGAGGAAATAGACAATGCAATAAAATGGGGGGATAAGACATTTTTCAGATATGTTAGTGAGAAGAGGAAGGGCAAAAGTGGTATTGTCAGACTCAAGGGTGCAGGGGAGGAATACTTAGAAGCTGATAAGGATAAAGCAGAATTGCTTAACAAATATTTCTGTTCTGTGTTCACAGATGAAGAACCAGGAGCAGGACCTCAGAAAACACCCACAAACAGGAAGAGAAGCGAGGGACATCTTGAACAATTTTCAGAAGACTGTGTTTGTGAGAAACTAGCTCAACTTAAAGTAGACAAAGTGATGGGACCGGATGGGATACACCCTAGAATACTGAGGGAACTTGGGGGCATTCTAGCAGCTCCACTGACTGACCTTTTCAATGCCTCGATGGAGACGGGAGTGGTGCCAAAGGACTGGAGAGAGGCTCATGTAGTGCCTTTACACAAAAGCGGAAGTAAGGATGTGGTTGAAAACTACATGCTGGTTAGTTTAATTTCAGTGATGAGTAAATTATTGGAAATGCTGCTGAAAGAGAAAATAGTGAGGTTTCTTGAGTCCAGCGGATTACAGGATACGAGGCAGCATGGATTCACCAGAGGCAGGTCTTGTCAGACAAATATGATTGATTTCTTTGACTGGGTGACCAGGGAGTAGGACTGAGGGAGAGCCCTAGATGTGGTGTATTTTGATTTCAGTAAAGCCTTTGACACTGTTACTCACAGGCGACTTATAATCAAACTGAGCATCCTAGGGATTGACCCTAAAGTTACTGCTTGGGTTAGAAATTGGTTGGGTGCGAGGTAGACAAAGAGTACAGGTAAATGGAGCTCACTCTGAGGAGAAGGATGTTACCAGTGGTGTGCCCCAGGGATCTGTCCTTGGTCCGATTCTTTTTAACATTTTTGTTAGTGATATAGCAGAAGGGTTGTCGGGTAAGGTTTGCCTCTTTGCGGATGATTCCAAAATCTGCAATAGAGTAGACACCCAGGAAGGTGTAGATAACATTATGAGGGATCTAGCTAAGCTTGAAGAATGGTCTAGAATTTGGCAGCTGGGATTTAATGTTAAAAAATGTAAGGTCATGCATTTGGGCTGCAGCAATCCAAGGGAGCAATATAGTATAAGTAGTGAAGTACTTTTGTCCACTAAAGAAGAGTGGGACCTAGGCGTGGTTGTGTCTGATGATCTTAAAGTAGCTAAACAGGTAGAAAAGGTGATGGGAAAAGCTAGAAGGATGCTTGGGTGCATACGGAGAGGAATGGCTAGCAGAAAAAAGAAGGTGATAATGCCTCTGTATAAGTCTTTGGTGCGACCTCATTTGGAGTATAGTGTGCAATTCTGGAGACTGCACCTTCAAAAGGGTGTGAACAGGATGGAGTCGGTGCAGAGAGTTGCTACTAAAATGATTAGTGGTCTTCATTATAAAGCATATGAGGACAGACTTAAGGATCTTAATATGTACACCTTGGAGCAGGGGTACTCAAATCCGGTCCTGGAGGGCCATGAACCAGTCAGGTTTTCGGGATATCCCTAATGAATATGCATGAGATATATTTGCATGCACTGCCTCCATTGTATCTATCTCATGTATATTTAATAGGGATATCCCGAAAACCTGACTGGTTCATAGCCCTCCAGGACTGGATTTGAGTACCCCTGCCTTAGAGGAAAGGCGGGATAGAGGTGATATGATTGAGATGTTTAAATACCTCCGTGGCATAAATGTTCAGGAGGAGAGCCTCTTTCAATTGAAAGCAAGTTCTGCTACGAGGGGACATGGGATGAGGGTGAAGGGAGATAGATTCAGGAGTGATTTGCGGAAATATTTCTTTACAGAAAGAGTAGTGGATCAGTGGAATAGTCTCCCAGTGATATTTCTATGTTTCTATGTTTCCAAATGAGGTCACACCAAAGACTTATACAGAGGCACTATCACCTCCTTTTTTCTGCTAGCCATTCCTCTCCCTATGCACCCAAGCATCCTTCTAGCTTTTGCCGTCACCTTTTCTACCTGTTTAGCTACTTTAAGATCATCAGACACAACCACGCCTAGGTTCCGCTCTTCTTTAGTGGACAAAAGCACTTCACCCCTATACTATATCGTTCTCTTGGATTGCTGCAGCCCAAATGCATGACCTTGCATTTTTTAACATTAAATCCCAGCTGCCAAATTCTAGACCATTCTTCAAGCTTAGCTAGATCCCTCCTTATGTTATCTACACCTTCCTGGGTGTCTATTTAATTGCAGATTTTGGTATCATCCACAAAGAGGAAAAACCTACCCGACAGCCCTTCCGCTATATCAAGCAAGCTCTGTTTAAACTAGTGCTGAAGAAGTCAAGCACAGATCCTCAGGATCTGTGTAATTATTGACTTGTATCCAATCTGCTAGTATTGGCTAAAATAATTGAGTCTGGTGTAACTAGTCAGTTCTGGGATTTTCTGAGGTAGGGATTGCAAGATTACTTTGTCTCAGCTGAGTTTTCAACTTAGTTTTAGTATGGAGATCCTATTGCATTTCCTTCTGTATGATCGTGCTTACTGACGGGTGAGTCAGGAGTGTTGGTCGTACTTGATCTGAACACAGCATTCGACACAATGCAGCATGAACTTCCAATATCTCGTTAAGAGGGATGGGAGGTGTTGGTATTGCTGTGAGCTGAATTAGTTCATTTTTGTCTGAGATGACACAAAATGTGGTGTGGGCTAGAAAATGTCTTTGGTTTTCACCTTGCCATGGGGTTTACCTCAGGGACCCCTGTTCTTTACCATCTTGTCTAAAGCCTGTGTTCAGGCTTTGGAGGAGACAGTATGGAGTTGAGATTTAAAATCTACATTAATGCTTATGATGCTCAAATGTTTCTGCTGTGGGATCAAAATTTTGTGCAAATTTTGAACCTTGAATGTCAGCCATAAAGTCATGGATGAAGCTTATTGTTATATATGTAAATAATTGTTGTGCATGTCTCCCTAAGTTATCCAAGTTTTTCTTCCCTGTTCTATGTAAAACTGATATTTGTTAATTATGGTTCCATGTAAACCGCGCTGATGCTAAAAAGTGCGGTATATAAGAAAAATAAATAAAAAAAATAAAAAAAAATAAAAAATAAATAAATAAAACATAAACTGAAGCTTAGTTCTGGATATACTGAATTGCTTTAGGTGAGCTCCTTTATGGTACCCACTTCCTCCTGATTTTCAAATATTAGGGTAAAAGGAGAATATCTACTGAGGTTAAAAATGTAGGGGTCATTTTAGATTATGGTTTGTCAGGAGGCCCACATGTGGCTTCAGTAACAAAGAAGATCATGTTAAGGCTATGGTTAGTTAGGCAGATCTGCTATTTTCATGACGAGGTCCTCTCACCTCACCTACTGCAATTCCATTGGTGTGGCTTGAATATGAAAATTCTGGGTAAATTATAGTTAATTCATAGGTGGCTCTGTGTAAGTTGACATGGGAGAAGGCCACTCTTTTGCAGGTTGTACTGCATTAACTGCCAGTTGTTGCCAGAATCATTTTTAAATTGTTTGGGACATTTAGAGCAATTCATGATCAGGGTCCAATATATTTGAAGGGCAAACTGGAAAAGCATTGGCCCGCCTGAATGTGCCACTCAAGCCAAGCTCTTAATTTTAGTCTTCCAATGGCTAAGTCTTTCCATATGGTTAAATCAAGGACTAGATCATTTCCCATGGGCAGTTCCTTTACTATGAAACTCCCTGCTGTTAGACTTAAATTCCATTATGAATTATGCCATCTTCCATTGAAAGCTAGAGACTTTTATTTCTTGATATTGTTTAGGTTCTGGCTTGAAGGTAGAAAGGGCCAAGCAGTTATACATTAAGGTTTATTTTCCAGACAATGCCAGTGTTTGGAGAGGGGGGGGGGGGTGAGTACAAACAGGTCAATTGTTCTGGGCCCCTATGCCACAACAGGTCCCTAGCTGGTTCAAAGCTGAAGAAGGCATAGACTACTGGCAGGCTTTGGGGGCCCCCTCCAGATTTCCACCCTGGGCCCCGGTATGTCTAACATCCGTCCTCTTTCCAGGTCTGGGAGCATATGATAGGGGTAAGTTTTATTAATGTATTATAATGATTCTGCCAATTTTACAATGTATCTTGGTTTGGTATACGAAAAAGATTGGTTTTATTATGTACATATTGCACCTGTATAGCTATCGGCTTGAAGGAGTTGATTGTGCAATCCCCAATTAACTTAAATTAAATTAATAAAGTTCACAGGCTCTCCAGTAACTAATGTAAGGCTTTCGACAGCTAGTCTAATCCATTCTGATTTCCCAAAGCATCTGGCACAGACTGACTGAAGATGCTGATAAAGAATGACATCAATAAGAGAGTGAAGGGTTTTTTGCCGTGTTCGTGAACCCTGATTTTTTAGGTCACAGAAAAGTTATGCACCCTATCCATTTTTTACACAGACATTTATTTATATATATTTTCAATAATAACCTGTACATTTGTATAAAGAGTTAAATTAGTTGCTTCTTTCAACTTTATCAGCATGAAAAAAAATATATTTTGGAGCATTTAATGGAATTTTGCAAAGAGATAAAGTGAGATTTTGTGAGATAAACTGTACTCAAAGTATCTACTGCTTTTTACAGAAGAAGATCAACAGCTTTAAAGTGGTTTAAGGAGTGAATATATTTTTCAGCTTCGTGTGCAACCCGTAATATAAAATTAATTAACAGTACAACTGCACAAAGACATGCTTAGGAAACCTCTTACCAATTTATTAGAAAGATGTCACAGCAGAGCTTTTGCTGACTATAGCTTTAGAAAGATTTGATTATGACCCTTCTTTTGAAAATGTTTTACAGAAGTTTATCTCGATATCTTGAGGAATTAAATAATGATGAAACCAAGTATCTTCCAGATACAAAAAGTGGCAAACGATTACATGAACATGCGCATGCATATATTATTTAAGAACTGCAAAGTTTACCAGATAACATGCTGACGACTTGTTAACCAGTACACACGTTCTTTGCTCGACGAATGGAAAACTATCTTATACAAAATTCTTAACAAAAAATAATTTGTATTTATTTTTTATTTCATAGCCAAATTTCTAGACACTTGATCCAGGCTTCCTGAACAGGGAGAACATGATAGATCATGTGGAGGTTAATTTTATAAAAGGATGTCCAGGATAAGAGCATAAGCAGGTGCCTATTTTAGGTCTATTTTATAAAGATGCATAGGGACTAATTTGTCTTTATAAAATACTAGTGAAAGTGTCAAGGATTGTGCCTTAAAAGCTATAGCAGGTATATATAAAGGGATGTATGTAAAAAGTGAAATTTTAGAAGGGATATCCAAGTGCAATCTGGGACATCTAAGCCAGAATGTCTGAAAAAAATGAAGATACGTCCAGGTGCAGATGTGATTTCACAAATGTGGCCGTGCACCGATAGGGACATCTGAGTGGATATCTACAGACACATCCCCAGAACCTTACTTCAGAAGCCAGGAGAGCCTAATGGCTTAGGAGCAGGAACACCGAAGGTTCAAATCCCACAGCTGTTATTATTGAAATTGTGCTGAGGACTGGGGATGATGGAGTGCTTCTTTTCTACACCCTCTGGATGTTTATCAGCAAAAATGAGCATTTCCAAGATCCTAATTCGTGCCTGGAGCAGGATGTTTCTCAGATCAGGTAGTGATGTCCTTTTCCTGGGAACACCTCAGCCACATCTCTACTACACCCCCTTTCAGACATGGATGTCCCCAGATCCTGCTTCTAAAATGTCTCTGGGTTTTGGATGTTTCTGTGCCCATTTTTCAGATGTCCAAAGCATGAATAGGGCTTCTAAAATTCTACCCAAAGTATGCAGTATGCATTGTGTAAGGTTTCAGATGTGTTGATCAACTTGTTTGGGGTGTACTGCAATGTGTGTTAGGCATGTGCATTAGTTAAGAACATAAAAACATAGGACCCGATATTCAGTGCCGCTGGCACTGAATAGTAAACTTGGATATTCAATGCCAGGATCATATGTGGCCCTGGCATTGAATATCTGGGATCACTGCACAGCTGTAGACGCTACAGAAGCTAACCGGGCCATGCGGCAATATCGCCACTGCCCGCTTAGTGATGGGTGCCACCTCCACTCTGCCCTGGAACCCCCACAACACGCCCCGATGCTACATGGTTAGCATTGGGCCATGTAGCAGCTTTACCTTGGGATATTCAACAGCGCTAACCATGTAGTGCCACTAAATATCCTTCTAAGCGGCATTTACACAATTTATAGGTCTGCAAACCATATGAATGCCTTTGAATATTGGGCCCATAAGATTTACCATATTAGGTCAGACCAATGGTCCATCAAGCCCAGTATCCTGATTCCAATATTGGCCAATCCAGGTCATAAGTTCCTGGCAGGATCCCAAAAGGTACACAGATTCCATGCTGCGCATCACAGGGATAAAGTATGGATTTCCCACTGTCCCCTTTAATAATGGTTTATGGACTTTTCCTCTAGAAATTTGTCCAAGCATTTTTTAAATCCAGCTATACTAACAGCTTTTACTATATCCTCTGGCAACGAATTCCAGAACTTGATTACGTGTTGAATGAAAAAATATTTTCTCCAATTAGTCATAAATGTTGTTTCATTGCATGTTTCCTAGTCTTTATATTTTTTTAAGGAATAAACAACTAAATCACATTTACTTGTTCTATTCCACTCAGCATTTTTTGTCCTTCCCTCCAACCAATGTGCCCAGTGCATTATATTCTTCAAGGCAGGGAATATCATGGCTCCCCATCATTCATGACTAGCACCAGACTTGGTGGAAAAGCTATTGTTTTTTGGCCATATTGAAGGATTTATCACGGTGGGCTGGGGATGATGAGGTGCTTCTGGTGACGTTAGATGTCCAGTCACTCTATACTAGTATCCCACAAGAAGATGCAAAAGCGATAGTACAACAAACGTTAGTGGATCGGGCTGATTTGTCTTCCACACAGTTGCATTTTTTACAAGACCTCACAACTTTAGTCCTCTTCAGAAATTATTTTGAATTCCAAGGAGTCATATACCATCAAATTTCCGGGGTGGCGATGGGTGCCACATGCGCCCCGTCTATAGCCAATCTGTATATGGGGGCTTTTGAGAAACGTTGTTTTCCCTCATCACCTTATTTGACTAACATTAAGGCCTGGCATTGATACATCGATGATGTATTCATGCTATGGCGCGGTACCGAATCCTCTTTAAGTTCTTTCCTCCAGTGGTTAAATCTTCAAGATATCCATATTAAATTCACTAGTGAGGTACAATCACACAGTATTCATTATTTAGATTTACAGATCACAAGAGAAAAGAATGGTTGGGGTACCTCGGTCTATCGGAAGTCGATAGACCGAAACACCTTTCTTCATTACGACAGCGCCCATCCCCCCCAGTTAAAGAAAAGTCTCCCGCTGTCTCAATTTTTACAATACCGTCATAATTGTTCTAGTCCACAGGTATACAAACATCTGTCAAAAACTTTGAAGACGGATTTTTTGGACAGAGGGTATCCCCGCCCCATAGTACAGCAAGCGTACCAGCGAGCGCTTTATATCAACCGGGATTTATTGTTGTCACCGAAGACGCATACAAGTCAGCACCCCAAATGAGTACAAGCACACACGCAAGGACATAACAGACAGAGCTCTCTCCATGGCTGCTCCAACAATATGGAACAATCTACCGGACGATCTAAGGGCAACTCCAGACCTCAAAGACTTCAGAAAACAACTGAAAACCATGCTGTTCATAGAGCACTATGGTCACATCACATAACCTAAGAGAATGGATAACAGCACTCCAATCCTCCCAAACAACTGAATATATATAAAATATGATTCTAGCACCACTGTAAATAGCCCACCCTGTATATAGCTCAAACAAATCAAGCACCCAACACATCCCTCACACAACTAAGTTTTATCCTCACTGCATGTACAACACACACACTTTACCTGATTGCTTGCTGTGATACCACCTTGATTATTAAGATAAGGCGGTTTAGAAATACTGTTAAATAAATAAAATAAATAAATAAAATACAACACAGTCCAGAGAGAACCTAAATATCAACTTCATTGCTTCTTACTCTCCTATTAGCTCTGGCATACAACGCATTTTTAAAAGGCATGGTGCAATTCTTCAGGCAGTGCCGGGGGTACAGGATAAGTCTATCCGCTGCGTATGGAAACGTAGTCGAAATTTAAAGGAACATTTGAGCCCTACAAAGTTACGGGCAGTTATACGATCACCTTTGGAAAATTGTGAAGTGGGACACAAAAAATGTGGACATTGTGCGATCTGTAATGTTACATCGGAACGAGTGCAGTTTATTCACAAGGGCATCACGTATAAATTAAAGAATGCCACCACCTGTGAATCCACTTATGTGGTCTATGCTATTCAATGCCCTTGTGCTTTACTGTACATTGGGAAAATGATCCGTTCCTTTCGGGTTCGCATGCAGGAACATGCCAGTCGGCTTCGCTGCTGCCGAAAAGAGGCTCCTCTTGTTCAACATTGCTTGTCATTCCATCACACGTTTGCCCATCTACAATGTTGGTGTATTGAAATGGTAATGGGAGCTGCACTGGGAAAAACACGTGAACAGCTGTTGATTTATAGAGAACAATGGCCACAGTACAACCAGGGGGTCTGAATCTAAGCATTGATTGGGCAGCTTGTGTTTAGCCTCTGGACAATTATAGAACGCCATTGGGACATTTAAAAATGGTTCTTTGATTTCGAGTCCGCATGCGCGGCGTGGTTAGCTCATCCAGAGGATTGGAGGGTGAAAAGCTGAACTGAGATACGAGCTGCGCTGTGTTCAGGTTAAAAGAAATTTTCTCTATTTGTGCTATGCATATTTATACATTTCCATATTTTAAACAACGAGGTAGATACTTACAATTGTCAGTACATATTGTAGTCACGCACGATATGATTTTTTTAGGAAACACATTTGTGATTGTCCCTTGAGAAACCCTGAATGGAGAAATGCACAGGCGCCTCATAAAGAGTTGGCGTTGGGACACGCTATATTTTATGAAGAAGAACATGAAGAAAAAGCTTCAAATCGTTTCAAAAAAATCGTTCACAAGATTTATGCCATATCACGTTTTTTTGAGCAAGTTAAGTATTTTTCCATAATTGGTTTTTGTTTTCAAAAAAATAGTGATATGTGACATAGTCTATTCAACATAAGCCATTGATGTTATACCGGCACATGTCTGGCAATATCAAATAATATCCAGAATTGTTAGTGCCAATGGTTAATTCGGAGGCTATGTTGTGACAAATATACTGTACATGATTGTATTGGTGAAGAGTTGAATGAGGTTTTTCAGTTTTGATTGTTTCTGAAGACAAATCTCCCTTGGCTTGGTTTCCTTTCTTGTCATGCAACTGTAGCACTATACAGATGATAAGTTGGTACTGAGTGTGGAGCTATACTAAGGGGCAGTTGCTCACACTCTGCCTTCAGTGTGCCTACTAGCTCTGTTTCTGATCATTTGCACTGCAGTCTCTAGGATGGTGCCCAGTTCCAGTGGCTACCTTCAGCCCCCATGAGAAAACATAAAAAAAACAATAAATAAAAAAAAATGTAAAGCAAAATCCAAAATAGAAAGGAAATAAAACAAAATGAACTGAGAAAAGTCTCCCTCTGCTGCTGATACCAGTCTCAATGTCATGTCATTTCTGTCATGGGCTCCCTCTTTGTTGCCAGCCACTCCTGCTCTTGGGAGCTGAATTACAGCTATATGGCAGTGGTTGCAAATCCTACTCCTGCTTGCATAGCTGCTCTGTGGCCTGCTGTCATTTTTCCAGTGGGCCCATTTAGACCCAAGTGGCAAAACAAAACAAAAAGAAGGAAAGAAATAAAAAAGGAAATAAACATCAATAAAAAAGAAAGACCTCCTTTCTTCTTATCTGTCTCTGCCGCTCCTGCCTGCTTCACTGTGTTTGCACTGCTCTCATGGCCTGCCTCTCTGCTGCCCTTCACCCCTCCTCTGCTGATTTGGGTGCTTCATGCCAACTTCTGGCTATGTGGCTCTGTGACCAGTGTGCTTTGGCTTTTCCTGGGCCACTCTTCTTTGTCCTCCTGCTCTCCACCTTTGTGGGTGCCATAGGCTTATCTTTATATGACTTTTATTCTCCTGAAGACTCATCTGCACATCCCAGCAGCCCAAGCAGAGAACTCTATAAGTCAATGCGAATCAGCCAGGCAAGAGCTGCCACAGACCCCACACTCTCCCCAGTAGCAGAGGATTGGAAGACTCATCTGCATATCCATCCAGTCTTTTTCATTTACTTCAACAGATACCATAGCACCACCAACTGAACAATGGCTGGGATTTCTATTGCCAAAGCTGTTGGCACTGTTACAGCTTCTGCCTTTATCCAGATAGCCAGCTTGATGCCAGTCGAGAGACCAGTTCCATGTGCAAGATGTCTGCAAGCTGAAGACCTCGTTAAACAAGTGGAGGAGCTCAGAGAAGAGGTGGTGAGGCTGAGAAGCATTTGAGACAGTGAGAAGTACATTGATGAGATGCTTCTTGAAGCATCCAAGCTCTCTGATGGAGGTTAAGATGGTATCGTATAGAATGAAGAGAGCTGGACATGAGTCATCAGGGCTTGCAGAATCAACAATCCAACTCTTCCAGTCTTTGAATTGAAGAACCATTATGCAGCCCTAGAAGTAGAGGAGGTAAAAGCATTCTAGGAAAGGGAAGAACCAGAGCACAAGCACCCCAAAGTTGCAGAATCAGTGACCACAAGGAAGCAAAAGGTAGTGGTGGTTGGTGACTTTCTTCTGGGGGTTATTGAAGTTTCCATTGCTGACCAGACTTAATGTCCAGGGAGGCGTGCTGTCTGCTAGGTATCAAAATCCCTCAGGTAAGTAAAACATTAACAGCTTCTATAGAACTGAGTAAAAGGGGCAACATCTGGAAAGCAGTGTCCATAAATGCCCGTAGTATGTGAAATAAGATCCCAGATGTTGAAGCTTTAATTGAAGAGGCTGACTTGGATTTAGTGGTGGTTACAGAGACATGGTTCATAGATAATCATGACTGGAATGTAATTATACTGGGCTGTACTTTATTTAAGAAGGACAGGGGAGGAAAAAGGGGAGGACGAGTGGCACTATATGTAAAAAATAATACTAAAGCTATAAAATTACAGGGCTTAAAAGGGAGCGAGGAGGCACTATAGATTAAAATAGAAAGAGGGAGCAGGAAATCCCTTTGCATTGGTGTGATACACAGATCTCCTTCACAGGAAGAAAAAGTGGAAAGAGATTTAATAGAAGACATACACAGTATTGCCATGAAAGGAGAGCTGCAACTGATGTCGTTCTGTCGAGTTGGTGTCGATTCCTGGCGACCCTCTGGATAGTTGACTTAAACTTTGTTTGGTCTTCAGCCAAGTGACTCATTGTTGATAGAGTGGTATCCATAGCTGCTTTTATTGTATCAATCCATCTCATTGCTGGCCTTCCTCTTTTACGGTGACCTTCTACCTTGCCAAGCATTATGTCATTCTCCAATGATCTCTCTCTTCGCTTGATGTATCCAAAGTATGAAAGTCGAAGTCTTGTCATCTGAGCTTCTAAGGAAAGTTTAGGTTTGATTTCCTCTAATACTGACTTGTTTCTTCTTCGAGCAGTCCATGATATACACAGTATTTGTTGCCAGCACCATAATTCAAAGGCATCAATTTTCTTTCTGCCTATCTTTTCCACTGTCCAACTTTCACATCCATATGATGTTATTGAAAATACCATGGCCTGGAGAAGTCAAATCTTTGTATGGAGAGAGACATCTCCACTCTTGAGAATCTTGTCTAGGCCCTTTATAGCCATTCTACCAAGAGCAATGTTTCATTGGATTTCTTGACTGCTAGTCCTTTCTTTTTGGATTGTTGATCAAAGTAAGTTAAAGTTGTCAACTATTTCAATTTCTTCTCCATCAATGGTGAGCTTATTGATTTTGCCAGTTGTCAGGATCTTTTTCTTCTTAATGTTAAGGTGCAGACCCATTTTAAGACTATGTTCCTTGATATTGAGAAGCAAATGTTTCAGATCGTCTTCACTTTTAATCAGTAATGTAGAATCATCAGCATAGCAAAGGTTGTTGATGAGTCTTCCAAGCATCAATATTTGAAAAAAACTTAGAGAAGCTGGGAAAGTAGTCAGGAAAGCAAAGTTACAAAAAGAAGAAAGATAGCCATTGCAATAAAATGGGGGAGCAGTATATTTTTCAGATGTTAATGAGAGGAGGAAGTGCAAAAGTGTTATTGTCAGACTCAAGACTGAAGGGAGGAATATGTAGAAGCTGATGAGGATAAAGCAGATTTGGTTAACAAATATATTTGTTCTGTGTTCACAGATGAAGGGCTCAGAGCAGGACTTCAGAAAAGACCCACAAATGGGAACAGAAGTGAAGGGGATCTTGAATGATTTTCAGAAGACTATGTTCATGAGGAACTAGCTAAACTAAACAGACAAAGCGATGGCGTCAGATGGGATGCATCCCAGAGTATTGAAGAAACTTAGGGAAGTTCTAGTGGCTCCACTGTCTGACTTTTTCAATGCTTCTTTAGAGTTGGGAATGATCTCAGGGGACTGCAGAAAAGCACATGTGGAAAAAGCGGAAGTAAGGATGAGGTTGAGAAATACAGGTCAGTTAGTCTGACCTCTGTAGTGAGTAAATTAATGGAAACGCTGCTAAAACAAAGGATTGTGAGGTTCCTGGAGTCCAGTGGATTGTAGGATCCGAGGCAGCATGGCTTTACTAGAGACAGGTCTTGTCAGACAAATCTGATTGATTTCTTTGACTGGGTGACTAGAGAGTTGGACAGAGGGAGAGCCCTAAAAGTCATATACTTAGATTTCAGTAAGCCTTTGACACCGTTCCACACAGGTGACTTATAAATTAATTGAGCACCCTAGTGATGGACCCTAAAGAGACTGGATTAGAAATTGGTTGAGTGGTAGGTGACAAAGGATATAGGTAAATGGTGCTTGTTCTTAGTAGAAGGATGTTACCAGTGGTGTGCCCTTGGTCCATTTAAAAAAAAAAATTGTTAGTGATATTGCAGAAGGGCTGTCAGGTAAAATTTGTCTCTTTATGGATGATACCAAAAATAGAGTAGACACCCAGGAAGGAGTAGATAACATCAGGTGGTATGTAGCTAAGCTTGAAGAATGGTTGAGAATTTGGTAGCTGAGATTTAATGATAAAAAATGCATTTGGGCTGCAAAAATCCAAGGGAGAGGTATAGTATAAAGGGTGAAGTACTTCTGTCCATGAAAGAAGAGCGTAACCTTTGGGTGATTGTGTCTGATGATTTTAAAGTAACTAAACAGGTAGAAAAGTTGACGGCGAAAGCCAGAAGAATGCTTAGGTCTATAGGAAGAGGAATGACCAGAAGAAAAAAAGAAGTGATAATACCTCTGTGTAAGTCTTTAGTGAGACCTCATTTGGGGTATTGTATGCAATTCTGGAGACCACAACTTCAAAAGGATATAAACAGGATGGAGTCAGTGCACAGGATGGCTACCAAAATGGTCAGTGGTCTTTGTAGTAAACGATATGGGGACAGATTTAAAGATCTCAATATGTATACTTTAGAGGAAAGGCGGGAAAGAGATATGACAGAGATGTTTGAATTCCTCCATGGAATAAATGCACAGGAGGAGAGTCTCTTTCAATTGGAAGAAAGCTCTGCAATGAGGGCACATAGGATGAGGGTAAAAGGGTATAGGCTCAGGTGTAATATGCGGAAATATTTCATTACAGAAAGAGTGGTAGATGTGTGGAATAGTCTCCCAGTGAGGATAGTAGAGACAAGGACAGTATCTCACATAGTATGTGACAGCAGATAAAGACCATCATGGTCCATCTAGTCTGCCCAGCAAGATAGCAAGAGTAGGTGCACCCGCCACTGCGTGCAGGTCACCCCTCCCCCATGCCTCTGTTTAGGGATGTACCCACTGCTCTGTGCAGGTCACCTCGACTTGTTAAGATATCCGAGACAGTTACTTTTATTTTAACTTTATCTTGTTTCTATAAAGGGATCCACTGAGTCTGTCCCATGCCCTTTTGAATTCTTTCACTGTATTTGCCCCAACCACTTCCATCAAGAGGACATTCCAAGCATTCCCCACCCTTTCAGTGAAAAAGTATTTCCTGACATTGCCTTTCAGTTTACCCCCTTGCAGCTTCATGTTATGCACTCTAGTATTACAGCTTCCCTGTCTTTGGAAGAGGTTTGTTTGATCATTAATACTCTAAATATTTAAAGGTCTGAATCATATCTCCCCTGTCCCTCTTCTTCTCATATGCCTTTCTCTGAACTGTTTCCAGTCTTTTTATATCTTTTTTGAGATATGGTCTCCAAAACTGAACACAGTATTCCAAGTGTGGTCTCACCAGTGACTTGTACAGTGGCATTGGTACCTCTTCCTTTCTATTACTAATTCCTCTCTGTATGCAACCTGGTATCCTTTTGGCTTTGGCCACCGCCTTGTCACACTGTTTAGCCACTTTGAGATCCTCAGAAACAATGACTCTGAGGTCCTTCTGCTGGTCTGTGCACCTATTGCCCCCTGTCTCATATAATTCCCTTGGATTTATGCATCCCAAGTGCATGACGGTGCACTTCTTCACATTAAATTTTAACTGCCAAACATTAGACCATTCTTCCAGTTTTTGTAGATCTTTCCTCATGTTGTTCACTCCCTCAGAGAAGTCCACTCTATTGCAAATTTTTGTGTCATCTGCATTTTCCATTCAGTCCTTCAGCACTATCACTCACAAATACATTGAACAGTACTGGTCCCAGGACCGATCCCCGGGGCACTCCTTTCATCTGAGTGAGTTCCATTTACCATTACCTTCTGTTGTCTGTCAGTCAACCAATTTCTGATCCAGTTCACCACCTTGGGATTCATCCCCAGGCTGGTCAATTTATTAATAAGCCTCCTATGAGGAACAGTATCAAAGGCTTTGCTGAAATCCAGGTAGATCACATCCATCGCGTGCCCTTGATCTAATTCTCTGGTCACCCAGTCAAAGAACTGAATTAGATTTGTTTGGCATGATTGTCCTTTGGTAAAAACATGTTGTCTCGGATCATACAACCTATTGGTTTCGAGAAAGTCCATGATTCTCTCTTTCAGGAGCGCCTCCATTACTTTTCCCACCACCGAGGTAAGGCTTACTGGCCTGTAGTTTGCCACTTCTTCCCTATTACCACTTTTGTGAAGAGGTACCACATCAGCCCTTCTACAGTCCTGTGGAACTTCTCCTGTCTCCAAGGATATATTAAAAATATCCTTTAATGGCCCTGCAAGAACCTCTCTGAGCTCTTTCAGTATCCTGGGATGTATCCCATCTGGTCCCATGGCCTTGTCCACATTCAGTTTTGCAAGCTGTTCAAACACATCATCTTCTGTGAATGGTATAGTGTCTACTCCATTTCCATTTATATATTTGGCAATCACAGGTGGTCCTTCTCCAGGATTTTCTTTAGTAAAAACAGAGCAGAAGTATTTGTTTAGCATTTTTGTTTTTTCAACGTCACTTTCCACATATCTGTTCTTAGCACTTTTGAGTCTTGCAATTTCACCTCTGATCTTCCTCTTCTCCCGAATATACTTGAAAAATGTTTTAGCACCACGCTTTAGATCTTTAGCCATCTGCCTTTGATTTTGCTATCCTTATTTCTCTTTTTGTCTCTTTTAGCTTTATCCTGTATTTTTTTCGGTGTTCCTCTGTTTGCGAACTTCTGAATTTTGTGAATTTTGTGTTTTTTGCCTTTATTTGTGCAGCCACTCCTATAGAAAATCATATACAGGGGCGGTTCTGCCATTAGCCAGAATGAGACGATCGCCTTAGGCGGCAAAGTTTTGGGAGCATCAAAAATGCCCCCAAAACCCCATAGCGACAGCCACCTCACTCTGCCTTTTTTAAAAAAAAAAAAATTCAAAGGCTTCATTGCGGAAGTGGCAACATTATTCCCCCTCCTGCTGTTGCTGATTCAGACCCGATGAGAAGGAGCAGCAGCCCCCCACAAAAAGCAAACCAGCAAACAGAATTGTGAGACTTTTGCGCGCTTGTAAGGCTCTTCTGGTCCCGCCCCTTCTGATACATCTTTGCATGCCTTTCTAGCGTGCGGCAGACCTGCAGATGCCACGTGAATAGTTCTGTTTTTCCTTGTCTTAGCTTAGGATGAGTGACATGGGAAGAGGTGCTATCTTTTTTGTAATTGGTGTTTTGGGAGGAGACAGGTGATGGAGGGGGGCCTTCTTCTCAGATCACTTCATTGGCTCTCTATCCGTTTCCGCATCCAGTTCAAACTTCTATTACTGACCTATAAGTGCCTTCATTCGGTTGCTCCTACCTACCTTTCCTCTCTTATCTCTCCCTACACCCCTCCTCGGGAACTCCGTGCTTCTGACAGATCCCTTCTATCTGTGCCCCTCTCTTCCACTGCCAACTCCAGACTTTGATCTTTCTACCTAGCTGCTCCTTATGCCTGGAACAAACTACCTGAGTTGGTACGTCAGCCTTCATCTGTGGCCCTGTTCAAATCCACGCTAAAAACTCACTTCTTTTGGATCCTGATTCCCTTAGTCTCCTGTTCACCTCCTATGTGTTTCCTTACCATTCCCCTAGATATATCATAGTGACCAGTCATTGTATAGTCTGTCTTAAATAGACTGCAAGCTCTTATGAGCAGGGATTTTCTTTTACATGTCTCTGTAAAGCATTGCACACGCCTTATAGTGCTGTACAAATAAATTTGGTTGGTGCCTGTTTTTAATTTTTTGTATTAATTGTATTGTAAGCCACTTCAAACAATTTATCATTTTTTTAAGTGCTATCATATCAGTGCTGACTTCTGAGTTTTCTTGGCATGGTATGACTAACCAAAAGTAGATAAATAGGCCTTTCCTTCTGAGGCAACAGAGGGTAAAGTGACCTGACCAAGGCCAGCCAGTAGGAATCAAACACTGATCTCTTGAGTAGTAGGCTACTCTCCACTCTATGTTAGTAGTCTATATATGTTTTAAAATTAAATTAAATGTAAATTAAATTAGAAAGACAAAGCAGGTGTAAATGTCCGCATGTAGACTATTGAGGTACCACACCCCTGGCAATGTCCACAGTAAAAGTATACTTACTCCTGTGCCTGGTGCAATTTTTATGAGAGCTAGCTTACATGTCTATATTCCCACATACGCGTCAGAATGGCTTTTTAAATTACCTCTCGAAAGTTCGAATGTCTTTTGCCCTGGCTATTTCCTGAGTGGTAAAATGGGGGTAAAACAATGTGCATAGATTGGGAGATGCAAATGTACGTTTCCTCCCCTTGATCTAAACACTCACCAGGAATCTTTGATTTGAAGATTGTGTTAAGAAATGAAACCTCTTTTCGGTAGGATGATATGCTGTGGTTTGAGCTACCACTTTAGTGACCTTGTAATCTATTGAGGCTATGATCGCTGTGGTAAGGCATGTTTTAAGAATGGATAATAGTATTATTATAGCTCAGAACACATACCATTACCTGCAATGCCTATAGTTCCATCTCTGTGCCAGCTCTTCAATTTCTCCTAATATAAAAAACAGTTCTGTGGTTTTACAACAATACCTCACTGTGTGATAATTTAATAATCTTATCACTTTTCATATAATGGTGTTTTATTATTTCACTTCTTCCCAATTGCGTAATTATGAACCATTAGCTACATTTAGGGATTTAAGCTATCCTCTAAGTTAGGGCTGTGACTAAATTAACTAATCTTTTATGATGAAAAGAAAGAAAAGTCATCGGCAGCCATTAAGACCTATCATAAAGGGGAATTATTTGATTCTGTAACCATATAAGGTGCATTAGAAACTGAAAACAAGTTTTCATGTAAACTTACTAAAAAGCATCAGGATTAGGGTTTAACAATGGCATTTTTAAACAAGCTACAACACCAATGTATGACAGCCATAGAAATGCCATGAGCCAAATGTTCTGAGTATATTCTCCATGGACACAAAATGGGAGAAAACCCTTTGATGATCCTTCCCATCGATTCAGAGGAACAGCAAACATGCAGAAGTGTTTTTCATAAGCCAATATGTGCACTAGCTCCTTTTTTATTTTTGTTCCAATAAATATTTTCTTTTGTTTAATTCTAAATCCCTTTATGGAATTAAAGCTGCGCTTCCTTTATTATGGCCACATCTGCTAGTTTCTACAATCTCCTCTGAGTCCGTTTCAGCAAATTCATGAAATATCCCGGCTTATGAAAGTAATTTTTAAAGGCATTTTCTGCTTGTAAAACATGTTTGGAGGCAGAAAAGGGCTTGAAAAACTGTACGTGGGTATAAATGTGTAAAAAATAGGTAAACTAGAAGATAGGGCATACTTTTATGTGGACCATGCACAGGCATTTCTGGGGGCATAGTTTGGGCAGAGCTTGGAGGTGGGGAACTATGAAAGTCATTTGTGTGGATATGCACATAAAATGTCTCTTATAAATGTGCATAAATGCATCAAAAACTGTGAAAATAGTGCCACTAAAATCCCAAAAAGCTACCACAAACACCAGGCCAAAATATAATAAATAATTAAATTATAGAACCTCAAGAAGACAATAAGATTCCATCAGGTATTAAAGTACACACCTACTTTCTCTGCAGGGGTTACCAGGGGCATGGTTGGGTGGAGTACAGGCAAATTTGTGAAGTATACTTACTGATTATAAAATGCTTTAATTTACAAATGTATTTGATAATTTGTGTGCAGACATTTAACACCTGCTTTCGAGTAGGTGCAATGTCTGAGTCTGCAATGTATGCGTAATTTCTGTTGAATTTTATAAAGACAAATAGGATGGAGAAGGACTAGTTCAGGAGGTCACTCCCGGCAAATGCAGAACAACATCAGAAACAGCCACACTTTTAAACCACACATCAATGAAAAGTGGGAAGATGTGGGCAGAACAAAATCAATGCAAAATAGACGCAAGCCAGTTATATGCTGGAAAGCAATGAGTACAAATCCTCAAAGCTTAGCCAACAAAGTTTCAGACCTGGAAGCCCTAATGGTGGAAATGGACTTGGACATTGTGGCCATTACAGAAACATGGTTTAATATATCACATGAATGGGATATAGCCATAGCTGGCTATAATCTATTCAGAAGAGACAGAGAAAGAGGAAAAGGAGGAGGAGTAGCCTTGTATGTAAAAAGCAATATTAAAGCTACTGCAATGCAGGGGCATGGGGAAAAGAAGAAGTGCTCTGGATTGTGTTGGAAAGAGGAGATGGCACTGTCATCCATACTGCTGTAGTCTACAGACCTCCGACTCAAATCGAAGAAATAGATAATGAATTGATGATAGATATTGCTAAGATAGCCACAAAGGGGGAAGTGATCATACTGGGTGACTTTAATCTACCCGATGTGGATTGGAGTACTCCTTCTGCGAATCTGGCAAGAAGCAAAACAATTGTGGATGCTTTCCACGATGCGCACTTAAACAAATGGTGATGGAACCAACCAGGGAAAGCTCAATCCTGGATTTAGTGCTCACCAACGGTGAGAGTGTGTCGAATGTCTGGGCGGGTGCTCCTGTGAGCAGCAGCGATCATCACACGGTGTGGTTTGAGATAAAAGCCAAGGTGCAGTCCAATCATAGCAAGCTCAAAGTCCTAAACTTCAAAAACACTGACTTTAGTAAAATGGCCAGTACCTGAAGGAGGAGTTGGCAGGGTAGGAGGGGATAAGGGAAGTGGAATTGCAATGGGCTAAACTAAAGGTGGCAATAAAAGGGGCAACAGATAAATATGTAATTAAAGTAAATAAAAACAAGAGGAGAAGGAAACCTATTAGGTTCTCCAAAGACGTGGCTGCCCAAATAAAGGCAAAAACCACAGCTTTCACAAAATTCAAAAGCTTGCAAACAGAGGAACACAGTAAGGAATACAGGATCAAACTAAAGAGACAAAAAGAGAAATAAGGAAAGCAAAATCAAAGGCAGAGATGTGAAGTGTGGCGACAAAACTTTCTTCAGGTATATTCGGGAGAGGAGGAAAATCAGAGATGGAATTGCAGGAATCAGAAGTGCTGGGAACGGATTTGTGGAAAGTGACATTAAAAAGCAAAATTGCTAAACAAATACTTCTGCTGAGTTTTTACTAAAGAAAATCCTGAAGAAGGACCATCTGTGACTCCCAAATATAAAAATGGGAATGAAGTAGATACCACACCATTCACTGAAGATGATGTGTTAGAACAACTTGCAAAACTGAAAGTGAACAAGGCCATTGGACTGGATGGGATAGATCCTAGGATACTGAAAGAGCTCAGAGAAGTTCTTGCAGGGTCGTTAAAGGATGTTTTCAACATATCCTTGGAAACAGGAGTAGTTCCTCAGGACCTGAGAAGGGCGGATGTGGTACCTCTTCACCAAAGTGGTGACAGGAAAGAAGTGACAAACTACAGGCCCGTGAGCCTTACCTCAGTGGCGGGAAAAGTAATGGAGGTGCTTCTGAAAGAGCGAATAGTGGACTTTCTCAAAACCAACAGGTTGCATGATTTGAGGCAACATGGTTTTACCAAAGGACGATCTTGCCAAACAAATCTGATTGAGTTCTTTGACTGAGTGACCAGAGAACTAGATAACGGGCATGCGATGGATGTCATCTACCTGGATTTCAGCAAAGCCTTTGATACTGTTCCTCATAGGAGGCTTATTAATAAACTCAATAGTTTGGGGATGGGTTCCAAGGTGGTGAACTAGATCAGAAATTGGTTGACTGACAGATGACAGAAGGTGATGGTTAATGGAGCTCACTCAGATGAAAGGAGGGTGATTAGTGGGGTGCCCCAGGGTTCGGTCCTGGGCCCGGCACTGTTCAATGTATTTGTGAATGATATTGCTGAAGGACTGCATGGAAAAGTCTGTCCTTTTGCAGATGACATGAAAATTTGCAACAGAGTGGACTCCCCTGAGGGAGTGGATAACATGAGGAAAGATCTACAAAAGCTGGAAGAATAGTCTAATGCTTGGCAGTTAACATTTAATGTGAAGAAGTACAGTGTCATGCACTTGATAAGCAGAAATCCAGGGGAAATGTATGCAATAGGGAGCGAGAGGTTGGTGTGCACGGACCAGGAGAAGGACCTTGGTGTGATTATTTCTGAGGATCTCAAGGTGGCAAAACAGTGCGACAAGGCAGTGGCAAAAGCCAGGAAGATGTTGGGTTGCATACAAAGAGGTACTAATGCCACTGTATAAGTCACTGGTGAGGCCTCACTTGGACTACTGTGTTCAGTTTTGGAGACCATATCTTGCAAAGGATATAAAAAGACTGGAAACTGTTCAGAGGAAGGTGACCAAAATGATTTTGAGCCTGCGTCAGAAGCCTTATGAGAAGAGACTTGAAGATCTAAATATGTACTGTGACACAGCAGCTGGCACAGAGTCCATGGAGTTAGGGGAAAGTAAGGAACTTACCTCAGAATCAGCTGGGCAGCAGACAAACCCAGCTCATGCAGAATTAGCTGAACAGCAGACAAACTCAGCACATGTAGAATTAGCTGAGCAGCAAACAAACTCAGCACAAGAAAAGCAGAAAGGCATTAGAGTAAAATATCCTTGCACTAGTCCTGACGTAGTTAGAAGCAGGAAGGCTAATCAGGAACACCTGTTCTCAGAAACCCAGGCAGCATGCAAAGAGAACAAGGATAAAAGCTGCAGGGTAGAACCAGGGAAGGCCAGTAGGGGCAGCGACCTGGGAGGACTAAGCCAGCATCCAGTGAACACACGTCATGCTCGAGGAAACCCACTAAGGGAAGGAAGCAGTAGGTGTGGCAGCAGAGCAGGAAACAGCCAGCACCGTGCCCAGGACCCTGCTAGGATTCCTGGTGGTTGGAGAGCCCAGGAGAGAGCTGCCAGAAGCCCAGATATAAGAGACAGAACCCCAGCTAAGAGGTGGGAACCTAGCTCTGCTAAAGAAAAGGCAAGAAGTTCTGTTTGGTTTGAAAGGCAAGGGCGTGGCACCAGAAGTAACTTTGATACTGAAAGTTATACAGTAATTCCACCAGCGTGGAGAAGAAGTGAAAGCCAGAAGGAAGCTTTTAATATACCAGGCATTCAGAGCCCTGGATTTAAAGAGCCCTTTCTAGAAGAGTTAGCCCATGACTCACAGGAGAGTTTTAAGGAAGACAGCAGCTGTGAAGAGTGTGACCCATATGCAATTGTAAGTGACTCTGAGTTAACGCAGTGGGAGAACAGCAGCTATAATTCTGACCCTGTGCCCATGGATTGTACAATTTGTTTATCTGACGATATTGTATCTTTATGTTGAGCATGTGCAAAGCAACCAGCTGATGGTGCCTGAAGGAAAGAAGATATTTTCTGTGCAGCAGTTCTTTTGTTTCATATTGTTGGTGTATCCCAGGAATATCCCCTCAGGGCAGGGAATAAAGCCCTAATATTACTTTTGCCTTACCACTTGACTACAAGACTCTTTTTGTATTAAAGGCAACTTAAATTTTAACACCCTAGGCAGCCGCCTAATAGGGTCATAGGAGGTAGCTATCACTCACTATCTCTCACAGTACACTCTGGAGGAGAGGAAGGACAGGGGAGATATGATTCAGACCTTTAAATACTTAAAGAGAAATAATGAACAAACAAACCTCTTCCACAGATGGGGAAGCTGTAAACTAGAGAGCATAACATGAAGCTGCAAGGGGGTAAATTGAAAGGCAATGTCAGGATATACTTTTTCACTGTTAGGGTGGTGAATGCTTGAAATGCCCTCCCGATGGAAGTGTTGGGGGCAAATACAGTGACAGAATTCAAAATGGCATGGGACAGACACAGTGGATCCCTTTACAGCAACAGGATAAAATCAAAATAAACTTAACTAATTTCTCAACATACAGGGGTGTCCTACACGGAGCGATGGGTTCACCCCTAAAACAAAGACATGGGGAGGGCTGGCCTGAATGGAGAGGCAGGTGCACCTACTCTTGCCATCTTACTTGGCAGACTAGATGGACCATACTGGTCTTTATCTGCCATCATTTACTATGTTACTATGTTTATAAAATAGGTGCAGAGTAGGCACCTTCCAGCCTACTAGTCACCCTGTTATAAAATTATTCTCTATTGGAGTCATTTTAGAAGCCTTATTCATGCTTTGAATGTCCAAAAACAGGCTGAGATGTCTTCAGAGCCACTTTAAAAGCCATCTCTGAGGATGTCCGAATTTAAATGGACCCCAGTGTTGTATATCCTGCAGAAGATCCACAAAGATTTGCAGCAACCAGCAAGGTATATGGAAAAAAAGGGATCCTCCATGTCAGAGGGGAGCAACTGAAGCAGAATCTTCAGGGAGAAGCCAGGTCTCAATTAGAGAAAGAAGATATACGCAGCAAGGCAGAGAGGCTCGAATCCTGGAGATTAATGCATGGCTGCGTGGATGGTGTCTTCAAGAGCGTTTTGGTTTCCTAGACCATGGGATGCTGTTCCAAGGGTTGCAGAGCAGAGATGGCATCCATCTGTCCAAGAAAGGTCAACACATCTTTGGTAGTAGACTGGCTAATCTACTGAAGAGGGCTTTAAACTAGATTCGTTGGGGATGGGTGAAGAAAGCCCCCAGGTAAGTGATACATTAAATACCTTTATGGAAATGGGTAACAGGGGTAACATATGGAAAGCAGTGTGTATTAATGCCCGTAGCATGGGAAATAAGATCTCTGAAGTTGAAGCTTTGGTGGGAGTGGCTGACTTAGATTTAGTGGCAGTTACAGAAACATGGTTCACAGAAAACCATGACTGGGATGTAACTATACCTGGCTATACTTTATTCAGAAAGGACAGGGTAGGAAGAAGGGGAGGAGGAGTAGCACTATATGTAAAAACTACTATTAAAGCTTTGGAATTACAGAGCTTAAAAGGGAGAGAGGAGGCATTGTGGGTTAAACTAGAAAGAGGGAAAGAGAAATCTATTTGCATTGGTGTGATATACAGACCTCCCTCACAAGAGGAAGAGGTGGACAGAGAGTTAATTGAAGACATACGCAGCATTGCTAGGAAAGGGGAAGTGCTACTGCTAGGAGATTTCAATATGCCAGATGTTGATTGGCACATTCCTGCTGCAGTATCATCTAGGAGTAAGGAGATCCTGGATTCTCTACAGGGAGAACTATTCAGGCAATTGGTAACAGACCCCACACGTGAAGGGGCCATACTGGACTTGGTGCTTACCAATGGTGAAAGTGTTTCTGATGTTGTAGTGGGAGATCATTTTGCATCCAGTGATCACCAGATGGTGTGGTTCAGTATTAGGACTAGGGCTGTTAGAATCCATTCCAAGGTGAAGATCTTAGACTTTAGGAAGACTAACTTTGCGAAGATGGGCCAATACCTCAGGGAGTCGTTAGTGGGATGGGAACAGCTGGGGGATGTAGAACAACAGTGGGCAAAACTGAAAGGGGGTATTTTAAAGGCAACCAACCTTTTTGTTAAAATGGTAAATAAAGGCAAAAGGAACAGGAGACCGCTATGGTTTTCGAAGGAAGTAGCTGAAAAAGTGAAGAAAAAGAGGGAGGCCTTCATGAAATACAAGAGATCACAGAGAGAGGAAGACAGGCATCTGTATTTGGAAAAACTTAGAGAAGCTAGCAAAGTAGTCAAGAAGGCAAAGATTCAAAAGGAGGAGGACATAGCCAATGCAATAAAATGGGGGGATAAGACATTTTTCAGATATATTAGTGAGAAGAGGAAGGGCAAAAGTGGTATTGTCAGACTCAAGGGTACAGGGGGGGAATATGTAGAAGCTGATAAGGATAAAGCGGAATTGCTTAACAAATATTTTTGTTCTGTGTTCACAGATGAAGAACCAGGAGCAGGACCTCAGAAAACACCCACAAATAAGAACAGAAGCGAGGGACATCTTGAACAATTTTCAGAAGACTGTGTTCGTGAGAAACTAGCTCAACTTAAAGTAGACAAAGCGATGGGACCGGATGGGATACACCCTAGAATACTGAGGGAACTTGGGGACGTTCTAGCAACTCCACTGACTGACCTTTTCAATGCCTCGTTGGAGTCGGGAGTGGTGCCAAAGGACTGGAGAGAGGCTCATGTGGTGCCTTTACACAAAAGCGGAAGTAAGGATGTGGTTGAAAACTACAGGCCGGTTAGTTTAACTTCAGTGGTGAGTAAATTAATGGAAACGCTGTTGAAAGAGAAAATAGTGAGGTTTCTGGAGTCCAGCGGATTACAGGATCCGAGGCAGCATGGATTCACCAGACGCAGGTCTTGTCAGACAAATCTGATTGATTTCTTTGACTGGGTGACCAGGGAGTTGGACTGAGGGAGAGCTCTAGATGTGGTGTATTTAGATTTCAGTAAAGCCTTTGACACTGTTCCTCACAGGCGACTTATAAACAAACTGAGCACCCTAGGGATGGACCCTAAAGTTACTGCTTGGGTTAGAAATTGGTTGGGTGGGAGGCGACAAAGAGTACAAGTAAATGGAGCTCACTCTGAGGAGAAGGATGTTACCAGTGGTGTGCCCCAGGGATCTGTCCTTGGTCCGATTCTTTTTAACATCTTTGTTAGTGATATAGCGGAAGGGCTGTCGGGTAAGGTTTGCCTCTTTGCGGATGATACCAAAATCTGCTATAAAGTAGACACCCAGGAAGGTGTAGATAACATGAGGAGGGATCTAGCTAAGCTTGAAGAATGGTCTAGAATTTGGCAGCTGGGATTTAATGTTAAAAAATGTAAGGTCATGCATTTGGGCTGCAGCAATCCAAGGGAGCAATAGAGCATAGGAGGTGAAGTACTTTTGTCCACTAAAGAAGAGCGGGACCTAGGCGTGGTTGTGTCCGATGATCTTAAAGTAGCTAAACAGGTAGAAAAGGCGACGGCAAAAGCTAGAAGGATGCTTGGGTGCATACGGAGAGGAATGGCTAGCAGAAAAAAGGAGGTGATAATGCCTCTGTATAAGTCTTTGGTGCAACCTCATTTGGAGTATGGTGTGCAATTCTGGAGACCGCACCTTCAAAAGGATGTGAACAGGATGGAGTCGGTGCAGAGGGTTGCTACTAAGATGATTAGTAGTCTTCAT
This sequence comes from Ichthyophis bannanicus, assembly GCA_033557465.1. Taxonomy (NCBI): domain Eukaryota; kingdom Metazoa; phylum Chordata; class Amphibia; order Gymnophiona; family Ichthyophiidae; genus Ichthyophis; species Ichthyophis bannanicus. The sequence continues at coordinate 1,198,465,656 of CM066032.1, read as the reverse complement.
TATAAAGCATATGAGGACAGACTTAAGGATCTTAATATGTACACCTTAGAGGAAAGGCGGGATAGAGGTGATATGATTGAGATGTTTAAATACCTCCGTGGCATAAATGTTCAGGGAGAGAGCCTCTTTCAATTGAAAGCAAGTTCTGCGACGAGGGGACATGGGATGAGGGTGAAGGGAGATAGATTCAGGAGTGATATGCGGAAATATTTCTTTACGGAAAGAGTAGTGGATCCGTGGAATAGTCTCCCAGTGGAGGTGGTAGAGATGAGGACAGTAACTGATTTCAAAAAAGCATGGGACCAACACAGAGGATCTCTAAAGGTAAAAAGTGGACTGTTGTAGTTGTTATGGAAGGACAGACTAGATGGGCCTTGTGGTCTTTTTCTGTCATCATGTTTCTATGTTTCTATGTTAAGATACAGAGCATTAGAGATAAAGACATAATGAATGAAGGTGAGTTTGTTGGTGGCAGATTGGACATTCTGCAGGGCGATTGAGAAAGGTAGAGAGGAAGGGGGGAAGGAAAGGGTTATGAATAAGATTAGAGGGGTTGCAGCTGGGTCTGCATAGGGAATGAGAGAAATGCCTAGGGGGGCCAGAAATGGGATTGATATTACCAGATGAGAGACAGAAGGAGCAGAAGGGCATGGGGGAGAGAAGAGGAGGGTGAGGTCCTCTCAGAGAGAGTGGAAATGACTGTATGAGAGAAAGAAAACATTGAAGCACAAGTATAGGTGATAAGTAGAAGACAAAATGGCAAGAGAGGTGAAGAGATAAGGAATGGGTAAGTAACAAGTACTAGGGGTTTGAAGTTGTTGGAATGAAGGGAAATATAAGGAAGAGTTAGCATTAAGAAGGGAAAGTGATGTGGATCGATAGGAATCGATGGGGAGGAATGACAGATCAGAGTAGATATGACATGGTGAGTCAGGAGAGGAGCCTCAGTGGATTGGGTGCACCTGATAGAGTAATAACGAGCCCCAGAAAGGCTACTTAAGAAATGTAAATCAGAGGGTGGGTGGGAAAGAAAGTCAGCAGTTGAGGAGGACACAGAGTTAGTGCAGGAAACCAAAGTTACATTTCTATCTAGTAAAATAGAGAGAGGCAATGTAGAAGAGGAGGTTGTGAATAGACAAGTGGAGGAGCCTCCTAGTGCTGAAGGATTGCTGTATATCTCCAGAATAAGATTTTGTGGATTCATTATAGTGTGGCTGAAGTGGTGTGTTCATCAGATTTGAGAGAAAGGGGACAAATGGATGATCTAGAATTTGTGGATTTTGATCAAATACTATGACTGTCTTCGAGAAATCATGAGGTCAACAAATGCTACATGTTGCCCACTTGATCCCTGACCAGAAATGTGTGGAAGCCTGCTGCTAATTTTGTACTGGGTAATCACTGGTTCATTATCAGAAGGTGTTTTGATATATTGAAGAGACTGATAATATGCTCTGCATTAAAAAAAACGCAGCTTGAGGTGAGCTCTGTAGAGAACTATCATCCTGTGTCAGATTTATCTTACTTGGGATAACAGACAGAGTCAATTGAATGATATTTTTGGAAACCATGTGTTTTCAGATCCAAATCAAGCCGGTCTGTGAAGGAATTACAGTAAAAAGGCATTGTTGATAGGCCTTGACAAATGACTTGAGGAGAAATTTATTTATTTAAGAATTATTCCTTTATGATTCTGCTAGACCTTTTGGCAGCCTTTGATACCATGGATTGCCATTGTGCAAATAAAGCTCAACAAACAAGTTGCAGTTGATATCTTTTTATTGGACTAACTTCATATATTTACACAAGCTATTGAGAGTTATACCCTGGAAAGCTTGTCTAAATTATCTTGTTTCTAAAACTTTTTGTATCTCAGAAGTACTAATACTTTGTGCAGCTAACTGTATTTCATTTTATCAGCGGTGTCTCTAAGACAGAAATAGAACTCATTATTCTACATTAACTATACAGCTGCCTTCCCTGAAGTGTTGGGCATTGTTCATAAGAGTTAACATAGATTTTGTATCTAACATGCCTTAACTTAAACTGTTAATGAACATTAGGTGCAAAACCTTGGCATAAGTTAGTAAATAGGCCCCTTTTTTAGGGGAAAGTTATTAAGCTGCGATAAAATTTTGCATTTACCACAGCTTAATCTACCATGGGAATCACTAACCTGTAGAAATTCAGTATTGAAGGTCAGCAGAGCTGGTGCTAGGGTTTCTGGTGCCCTCCTACAACCTATAGATTGGCGCTGCCTCCCTCATTATTATTAATGTTGGCTACATCCAACCCTCCTTTTTCCCAGAACTCCTTTGTGAACTCTTGTCACATAATGCTAGTATTTCTCCTTCAAATCCAGTGTTATAAGAAAATTGCAGTGAAGGGGCAAACGCAGCAGAAGAATTGAAAGAAATATCGATAAACCGGGAAGATATATTACAACTATTTGATAAACTGAGGAGTAGCAAATCACCTGGTCTGGATGATATACATCCAAGGGTATTAAAAGAATTAAAAAATGAGATTGCTCAGACCTACTATTACTAATCTGTGAACTATCATTAAAATCATCACTAATACCTGAAGATTGGAAGATGGCCAATGTAATGCCAATTTTTAGAAAGGGTTCCAGGGGAAACTACAAACTGGTGAGCCTGACATCAGTAACAGAAAAAATGATAGAAACCAATATTAAGAACAAAACTTCTGAACATGTAAATAGTCATGGTTTAATGGGAGAAAGGCAACATGGCTTTAGCCAGGGAAGGTCTTCTCTTACTAATCTGTTATATTTATTTGAAGGTGTCAGTAAACAGGTAGACAAAGGTGAGCCGGTCTATATAGTGTATCTGGATTTTTAAAAAGTCTTTGACAAGGTCCCTCATGAGAGACTTTTGGCGAAATTAAAAAGTCATGGAATTGGAGACAGTGTACTATTGTGGATCAGGAACTGGTTAAAAGATAGAAACCAGAGGGTAGGGCTAAATTTTCCCAATGGAGAAAGGTGAATAGTAGAGTACCCCAGGAATCTGTGCTGGGTCCGTTGCTTTTTAACATAATCATAAATGACCTGGAAATGGGAATAACAAGTGAGGTAATCAAATTTGCAGATGACACAAAATTATTCAAAGTTGTTAAAACCCAAGAGGATTGTGAAAAATTGCAAGAGGACCTTAATAAACTGGAAGATTGGATGTTCAAATGGCAGATGAAATTTAATGTGGACAAGTGTAAAGTTATGCACCTAGGAAAGAGCAACCCAAACTATGGTTACATGATGCAAGATTCCACATTAGGAACCACCACCTAGGAAAAAGATTTAGGTGTCATCATGGATAACACATTGAAACCATCTGCCTGGTGTGCAGTGGTGGCCAAGAATCATAAGGAAAGGAATAGAGACTAAAAGAAAGGATATTATTATGCCTCTGTATCGTTCCATGGTGCGACCGCACCTTGAATATTGTGTGCAAATCTGGTCGCCATATCTTAAAAAGGATATAGCAAAATTAGAAAAGGTATAGAAAGAGCTACCAAAATGTTAAAGGGGATGGAAGGATATCCCTATGAGGAGAGGCTTAAAAGGTTAGGGCTCTTCAACTTGGAAAAAAGACGGCTGAGGGGAGATATGATAGAGGTCTATAAATTAATGAATGAAGTGGAATGGGTAAATGTAGATCGATTGTTTATACCATCAAAATGTAGAAAGACTAGGGGACATGCAATGAAGCTACAATGCAACCCATATAAGACTAATAAGAGAAAATATTTTTTCACTCAACACATAATCAAACTCTGGAATTCATTATCAAGGGATGTAGTAAAAGCTGTTAGTATAGCTGGGTTTAGAAAAGATTTGGACAAGTTCCTGGGGGAAAAATCCATAAACCATTATTAAAGGGGACCCAGGAAATCCACTGCTTGTCCCAATACAGGCATTATGGAACCTGTGTCTTCTGGGGAGACTGCTAGGTACTTGTGACCTAGATTGGCCACTGTTGGAAACAGGATACTGGGCTTGATGGACCTTGGCCTGACTCATTATGGCATATCTTATGTTCTTATGTTAAATGCATAGCCAGAATAAAAATAACTACTGAGCAGTAAATATTTGGCATCATATGAACAGTCTGTGATAGTCCAAGAACATGTAAATTTTTGATATGGATCAAAAGAAAAACTCAGCTGTACAGACAGCTCAGAAATATTTTACTCATTGAAAAAATATGTAGAGGAAAGATTTTGTACAGAATGAAGAAATCAGAAACATGATAATCATGCAATGTACATCTAGAAACTATAAGCAAAACTGGCATAATGTTGATGCAAAGAATAATCGCAACATAAGAAGACAGTGACAACATTATGATACTTCTGATTTAAGCCATATGTGGTAAGCAGGTTTCAATGAGAAACCAGTAGGTTGCATGCTGTTGCACTGTGAAGAATAATTAGCAAAATAGGCCAATAATATACACTGCCCCCATGCTCTGGAATAATCTCCCAATAAACCTTCGGATCATAAAAGACCTCACCCAATTTAGAAAGGAACTCAAGACATACCTTTTCTCCGAACACTATGAAATCCCATATCCCCAAGTCCAACCACACACCATCCCCAAACACTCAAACACAAAGCCCTAAAACCACACTCAACTACCCACACACATACACCCACCACATACTCCTACCACATACACCCCAAAATACTCCCAAGAGATGAAAAAAGGAAATAAATTCCTCCACACACACACATATGAAAGGTAGAAAACTCTGACTACCTATAAAAAGGTAGAAAAACTCTGATCAACACTACGCTACAGAAACTTATTAATGTATATAAAATGTAAATAGTTTTGACAATTAATGCACAGTTATTTGTATAAAGTTACAATGTTATAAATCTCTGTTAATAACTATTATCTGTATAAAGTTAAAAAAAATCTCTGTTCCATGTAATGTATACATTAGTATACAAATTTGTTTACTTGTTCCATGTAAACCGCCCCTGATCTCTGGAAGGGGCGGTATAGAAGAAATAGATAAATAAAATAAAATAAATAAATAAAACAAGCATGTCTTTAGACTGCTGTAAAATAAAAAATATACTCTGAATATATCATTCATATGCCAGCATTTCGAAATGCTTTGCTGTGCCCAGGCAATTCACTGTTAATAAACTGGACCAGGAAACCCAAACATTATTTTATTTTCATTTTTTTATTTAAATGTCTTTTATACCATCCTATAATGTAATTAAGGCAGTTTACATTATAAACAACAATATTACATTATAACATATTAAACAATTACAGGTAACAGATGTGAATGTAAAATCACAGATATATACATAATTATGTTACAATTCTTTTTCTCTACCTTATTTACAAGACCAAATGTAATAGAGTCTTCATGAGTACATATTTAATTATTTTCTTGATTTCACGGATTTTTTATTTTAAGGTTGATTTCACTTTTCTTTTTTATGAGACTTCTTTCTGTTTGTATGTATAGTGATTATTTTGTATCTTAGGGGTATGTTTACTAAACCTTCTTAACGTGCACGCTGTGCAATTATCACGGGCTAAGGTACCCGAGCGCGCGATAATGATGCTTTACGGGACACAAATGTGCCTTAGCATGCGCTAACGCGCGCAGCGGCGCAAACAAGCGCTGAAGGCGGGGAAAGGCTCCCGGAGGGCAGAGGAAGGCTCCCCAGGGGCGGAGAGAAGGGGTCAATGGGTGGAGAGTGGGAGGGGAGAGGCTCCCTGCACACTAACGATGTGAAATCTGAGGCCAAAACTAACGCAAGTGAAAACCTTGCGTTAGAGCTGATTTAAAGGGAAAAGAAACCATTTCTGTCAGCAATGTACAGCAAAACCAGGGAAACCTATAAAAAAGTGATAAGTGTGATACATATGCACGGAACAAAAGTACAAATAAACATTGAAAATAACCCCAACAAAATATACAAAAAACATAACCAAGCTGGGCAATAGTGATAGTAATGGGAAACATCAAAAAACACTCCCAAGAAAGCCCCCAAAAAAAGATATGAATTTTGGAAGGGTCTACGCTCCGTCCCCATACAAGGTGAATGATTCCACAGTGAAATAGCACTGAGCAGGGTTTCCCTCTCCATTGGACAGGTTTCCTATGGCATGCGCATGTTCCACAACAGCAGGGCGGGCATGTCGGAATGGGCAACTGGACAGATGCTGGGAAAGGGGATACAGAGGGCTGCAGGCGGCACATGCTGTGGTGCAGCTGGGGCACAGTGCGGACTAAGCAGATGCCTAGGTGGCACTTAGGAATGCTGAAACTGTACAGCAGCCAGACAGCAACTGATGAGGGCCCAACATGGGCACGAGAGGGTTTATCACAGTGTCACAGGGGATAGTACCCAGCAGGTACCTCCAAGGGCACAGAACATTGGCAGGCGGTGTTGGGGGGAAGCGTAGACATCTATGCAGGCACCCCTACCCCAGAACACGCACCATAGGCAGCCGCCTACCTGCACACTGGATGGCTTGAGACTGCACACCACCAGCACCACCAGCAGAAGGGCATGTCAGCATGGTGGCAGAGGGGTACTGGTGGTGGAGGGGGGCAGTGGCAGCTGCCCAGAGCAGACCATGGCCTAGCCCTGTGTAGGTGGGTGCTATGCACTGCAACAGACAGGCCCTGCTGGACAAACAGTTATGGTATCACCAGGGAATACACTGTCTCTGTGGTGACACGGTGGTGCAGTGCACACAACCAGTGTGTTTGGAGACAGAAAGTCACAGGTTCAAGTCCCAGCTATGGTGCCTGCCAACCCAGTCCCCATATTTTACCCACTACTACAACGTGCTAATACAGACAGAACCTTTATTGCAGATGACGTAAACATGCCCAAAACACCTACATTTTACCCTACAGAGCAAAGACATCATAAACAGGCACATTACCTAGAGCAGAGTCTCCCAAATGCAGTCCTGGAGGGCCAAACACCATTCAGGTTCCATGCTGCCTCTAATAAAGATGCCTGTGCTGCATATCTATGCACCACCCCATGGTATGCAGATGTATCTCATGCATATTCATGAGGGACAGCATGAAAACCTGAACAGTGTTTGGCACACCAGGACTGGAGTTGGGAACCCCTGCCGTAAAGCAGCAGCCAACAGGGGCAGACACACCCACGCCCACAGTCTCCATTAGCCAATGCCTCCTGGAGAGGCAGGACATTGGGCCCTGCGTGCATCTCCCAATACTAGAACTTGCATACCTTAGCAATGCCACCCTACACCTGGGAATACGGTACACAGCTATCAAAAGTTTGCTATGATTACTGGAAGATAGCAATTCCTATGTTAAGCACAGTTTGCTGATTGAGCTCCATCATAGCAACCTTTCTGATGTCTGTGGAGTGTGCTTCAGGTTTGGTCTCTGACAGTGTTTACCACCCTGGGGAGTGACCCCCAACAGTATTGCGTACCATATCCATGCCTGCACTGTGCCCAGGACTGGTGTGGTGGCCAGGGCTGCTAAACACCTCTATAGTAGCACAATGCTGGCATAGGTGTGGGAGTGTGTGTCTGTCTATCCAGTGTGTGGTGGCTGCAAACACCCTCCACAGCCCACACTGCCAGCACTGTTGCCAGTATTGGCCTGCCAATGTGCATAAAGAGGAGCAAGGTACCATGGGTATAGCCCGGACAGGGTGGCCTGGCCAGGATGCATCTGCACAGGGCATAGGGCACTGGCTGGGACATTGTAGTGCCCGGCCACCACCTGCACAGACAGGGTGGCCACAGCATGTTCTGCTGGGAGATCACTCTCACCCTGACTGAGCAGTGACCACGGCATGGCTAGGCTCCCCCATAGTGCTATATAGTATTTTTCTCATGTGTTATTTATGGGTTCCCTTTTGGGGCCCAGTCACTGACCTATCTGTTTGATGTGTATGCTGACATCCCAGTTCTGGGTGCACTCATTTCCACCAGGAACATGCACTATGGACTAGCTAGCAGACTGTCTGCAGCTGGTATGTGTCTTGATGGAACGCCTTGCAGGGTGCAGTGGCTGAAGGCTTGCTGCAGGAGAATATCAGATAGTGGTGGGGTGCAGCTTAGCATATCCAGGCCAAATGTCTGTCTGCTATTGCGTTATGGATGTGTACAGCGCTGCATTGACTGCCCTGTAGGGTGTCTGTTCCCAAGCAGGACTGGGGTTGATGGTCCCCTCTACTGCCACCATTGCAGGGAGGTAGAATGTAGATTTGTTGGTGGGAGACCCTGTTTACCACCCTCAGCCCTGGAGGAGGAGGAGAAGGAGAAGGAGGAGGAGGAGGGTGGTGGTACATAATCCTCCTAGGGGTCCATAGGGGCTAAACCTGACTGAGACATACAGATATATCCAAGGTGTGTCTGCAGAAACTACCTATCTCACACATTAGCACTGCTGCAGCATGGCCTATCTCTGCTGTGGACCTGGTGCTGGGCGCCCCACCTCACCCTCAGGGTGAGTGCAGTGCCTGCACAATGTGACGGTGTGTAGCTACTCTGTGCCAGTACCACACACGGTCAGTTCCCCCTACCAGGCCGAGGTGCTGTGGGGGTGCATACCCCATCTTGTGATCATCTGTAGACTGCTGATTTGCATGTGCAGTGCATCATGGGTATGGGTGGGTTAACCCTATCCTGGTGACCACAGCAGACTGTTTGTGTGGTGACGTGCAGTCCTTCTGCAGCCAGCCAGGAGTTTACTAGCAGCTATGGAGCTGTAGCCCACTGGTTACCTAACTACTTGTGGAGCCAGAGGTCATGGGTTCAAACCCACAGTAGGGGTTCTTTGATAGGGCTGTCCAAAGCACTGTCTTTTTTTAATGTACATTAGTGCTGCCAGCAAAACACCCTCAGGGTACTGTAACCATAAGGTGCCTCAGAAGGTGCCCTATAAGACGCCTTATAGGGCACACTATAAAGCGCCTTCTGAGGCACCTTATGGTTACAGTCCGTATAAGGTGCCTTATAAGGTGTCCTATGGAGTGCCTTATAGGGTGCCCTATAGGGGACATTATAGGGTGCCATGGCGTACAGTGCACTTTATAATGTGCCCTATGGGGTGCCTTATGTGGCACCTTAGGTTACGGCACGTGAGGGTGTGTTTGCTGGCAGCAATAAATAAATGCCTCAGGAAGCAATACTTACATGTCAAAGCTGATGCCTCAGCCAGCCTTATGCATTAGGCACACTAGGGGATCAAACTCATGAACCCTGTATCATCAGTCAGTGTATTAACCATTGTGCTACACTTCTGTTTCTATGTTTGGATGTCTGTGCGCTTACTTAAGATTACCGTGCGGTAACGTGCTTAGCGGCGCTTTGCATGATAATGTGCGCAGCAACGCGCGTTATCGCATGCTAATCCCGTTTTGCTACTGAAACGCCCACTCCTTATATGGCATCCTGCACACTAACGCTGGGTGCACATTAAGAAGGTTTAGTAAACATACCCCTTAGTGTCCATAAAATATGTTAAAGCAATCTGATTGCCATTTTTCATTAAAATGTTTTACTGCGCTATGCTTTGATTACACAATTAGTCTTCCACAAACCTCCCAAGTGTGAAAGTCACATCGTTAAACCCCAACCAGTACTGCAAAAGATGATCATTTAGGGCTACTCTGATCCCGCATCACTGAAAAAGCTCCCAGAGCTCCAATGAGGCCGCCAAATTGGTCGCCCTTGCCTCCCCAATAAATCCATGCTTTCCCCTTGCTGGATCACAGGATGTGTTTTCTTTCTTGATCAAGCATATATTATTCTGGTTTTCTCTCAGTCTAGCTTCACTTCCTCCTGTCAATCATGCAGTCAATGTACTGGCAGTAGGAAGTGAAGATGGAGTGAGAGAAAAGCAAGAATAATATGGCCATTTTCTGGCCAGAAAAGTCCTAAAGAGAGCAAAAACACCCATAGACAACGACAAGAGCAGCAAAAACAAGTGCACCAGGACAGTGGTAGAAATAGGTAACTTTATTGAACAAAACCCCAACGCATTTCATCTGAACGCCTTCTTCAGGAGGAATGAGCTATTACACTACCAGCAAAAGGTACGAACAAACAACTGAGCCTCAATCAAAGATCCTGATCAGCTGACCATAGATCCTCTGAGGAAACTGCGAACATGGCAATGAAGCCGCAGGCACAGAAAGGCAGTGTCAGGGCCGTACCAAGAGTGAATCGCACCCTGTGCGACTTGCACATCGAGCGCATGCCCCACCCCCAGTGGCTGGAGAGAGGAGGCGTGCTAAGCAGATCTGTCCCTCCCTGCTCTGACGCTGCATCAGAGGAGGAAGGGACCAGACCTGCTTAGCATGCCACGAGAAGGCTCAAGGGGCATATTTCAGCTGTCTGCCGCTGCCTGCAGCCACTGAGAGAAGAAAAATTGGCAGCGACAGGCAACGGCAGACAGCTGAAATGCGCCCCTTAAGCCTTTGTGCCCTGTGTGGCTGCACCGCTCGCACAGGGCTAGGTATGGTCCTGGGCAGTGTGTTAAAAGCCGAAATTGGCACCAAACACAAAGGTCAGGGTTCACAGTAAATTAAAACCCCATTGTAAATGAACATGCACTAACGCATGTTCATTGCAGCACTAGCTGGGGCCTGATCGAGCAAGGAACGGGTGCATTGGGGCATATATATGACAGCAGTGGAGTTGGAGTAGATGTAAACAACATTTACAAGAGGATTTTAATATACTGTGAACCCTGACCTTAGTATTTGGCGCCAATTTCGGCTTTTAACACACTGCCTTTCTGCGCCTGCAGCATGAACAGATAATCGTAGCTTTATAGGTACTTACACACCTTAAAGGAAAGGAAGTGCTCTCAGGTCAAGCTCGTTATCCAAATCAGTCATACACTAAGGGCGTGAGATTAATTAAGCTTCAGGTGAACAAGGTATATTAAATGTATTAGGTACAGTTTTATTAGTATACATATCCATAGCAACCCTTCATAAGTAAAGAACTTAGATCTAAACACAAGCTTAAAACTAAGATGCAGACAGCAGTCCAGCAGCGAGATCGGGGCTTTCCAGTCTTTTGCATTGAGTGTCACATGTATGACTTTCTCCCAGTTGGTGAGAGGTCTTACATGTGCACTAGGTGCAAGGAGCTCTTTGCTCTCAGGGAACGAGTCAGTTCTCTAGAGGCTAGAGTAGCAGACTTGGAAAACATAAGAAAGACAGCAAGGTACATAGATGAGACCTACAGGGATATAGTCCTGAAGTCCCACCTCCAGTCTGGCAGCATCCCTGTTGCCATGGATGAGAGAGGTCATGTGACAGGACAGCATCACCCTGGTGTGGCAGGAAGTGATCCTGTAACTAGGACTTTTCCTCCAGGTGATGTAAAACCCTCTCGCACCGAGGAAGTTTCTCCAGGGCCATGTGCCCATGAGGGAAGGGTTAAGACAGCCGTTATAGTTAGTGATTCGATCATTAGGCATGTAGATAGCTGGGTGGCTGGTGGATGTGAGGATCGCCTGGTAACATGCCTGCCTGGTGCGAAGGTAGCGTACCTCACACGCCACCTAGATAAGGTCTTAGATAGTGCTTGGGAGGAGTCTGCTGTCTTGGTACATGTCATTACCAATGACATAGGAAAATGTGGTAGGGAGGTTCTGGAGGCTAAATTTAGGCTTTTAGGTAGGAAGTTGAAATCCAGAACTTCCAGGGTAGCGTTCTCCGAAATGCTTCCCATTCCACGCGCAGGACCAAAAAGGCAGGGAGAGCTCCAGAGTCTCAATGCGTGGATGAGACAGTGGTGCAGAGATGAGGGTTTTGGATTTGTCAGGAACTGGGGAATATTCTGGGGAAAGGAGGGGCTCTTCCGAAGGGATGGGATTCACCTTAACTGGGATGTAACCAGGCTGCTGGCATTAACCTTTAAAAAGGAGTTAGAGCAGCTTTTAAACTAGATAATAGGGGAAAGCCGACAGTCACCCAAGAGCGCATGGTTTGGAAGAACGTATCCTTTAAGGATACTACCAAAAGCAGAGAGGTTTCAAAAAAGAGTAAAGTAGCCCAAAAGCCCTTGAGTATGGAGCAGACACAGCTTAAAGATCCCAAATTACCCATGTCTACCAATAGCCAGATTAATATGAATAAAATACAGTCTCTAAAATGCTTGTATGCAAATGCTAGAATTCTAAAAAATAAGATGGGAGAGTTAGAATATATAGCACTAAATGAGAGGTTAGATATGATTGGAATATCAGAGACATGGTGGAAGGAGGACAACAAGTGGGACACTGCAGGGCTGGATTTACCTTGAGTGAGGCCCTACGCCAACAAAAATTGTGGGCCCCCAGCAGGGGCGGCCCAAGGGGGGTGCGGGGCCTCATTTACATAAGGGGCCTCATTTGCATAAATATTTGCATAATGTTACCATATACTAACTTTTAGTAAACGTGCCTCTTAATGAGTGTATGGATAAAGAAAGACTAAACGATTTCTACATTACTATAATCCAGTGCCAACTGCCAGACACATTAGGAACTACTACAAACACTGCCCATTTAGAACCCATAGCAAACCCACCGTATCCTAACAGCACTACCAGGACTCACAAAGCACCATACTCTACCAATCAAAAGGCAACACTGCAAATATTAAACCAATACATTTCAGAGAACAACAATACATGACCTACTGGGGAAAGAGAACAAGTGGCAATGTCAAATAGGAATTATATAAACAGAACACCTCAGCTCAGTTACACATGCAGAACATAGACCATCACCAAACAAGTAATCACAATTTAGAAACAGGAAGACCATAATTAAACTGGGAATCCCAAAAGCCAAACTTGGAATGTACAACACTGTAGAAATAAAACTATACATTAATTTGCTCTTGTACTAAACAAAGCGCAGATGTTAATGATGCACATTTACCAGAGCCGACATATTCCAATTAATAAATTCAAAATAAAGAGATATTTTTCTACCTTTTGTGCATTTTTTTTCAGCTGCAATTGCTCCAGCCATTTTCTTCTGGTTTCTTCGTGTCTTCTGCTAACTCTCCATCGTCTGCTGTCCATTTGTCCTTTCTTCTCTCTTCTAGTTTTTTTCCATTCTCTCTCTACATCTGCTTTAACATACTAATCTTTCTCCTTTTGCTCTTTCCTCATTCCTATTTCATCCACTCAAATTTTACCCCTCCATCCTCAATCCCCACTTACTCTCCCAATACCCGGCCAATTGTACATTTTTTTATCCCTCCCACACAAAATATTTTTCCCTTCTCCATTTTACTCTTCCAGCCCCATCCCATTCTAATCCTCCCCCAACATCAGCTCCCTTCTAGTTCCAGCCTCACCCAGCATCCATTCCCTTCTAGTCCCTGCATCAGCCCATTTCCAGTCCTAGCCACCCATCAGCCCATTTCCAGTCCTAGCAACCCCCAACCCAATACCAGTCCTAGCCCCCCATCAACCCATTTTCAGTTTAAGCCCCCCCTATAACCCATTACCAGTCCTAACCCCCCATCAGCCCACTTCCAGTCCTAACCCCATCAACCCAGTCAGCCCCCCATAGCCCATTGCCAGTCCTATCCCCCCCCATCAGCCCACAGCCCATTACCAGTCCTAACCCCATCATCCCACCTCCAGTCTTAGCCCCCCATAGCCCATTACCAGACAGCCCCCATCAGCCCACAGCCCATTACCAGTCTTAACCCCCCCAAAGCCCATTACCAGTTCTAAACCCCCCCAACAGCCCATTACCAGTCCTAACCCCATCAGCCCACCTCCAGTCTTAACCCCCCAGCCCCTTTCCAGTCCTAGCCCCCCCATAGCCCATTACCAGACAGCCCCCATCAGCCCACAGCCCATTACCAGTCTTAACCCCCCACAAAGCCCATTACCAGTTCTAACCCCCCCAACAGCCCACAGCCCATTACCAGTCCTAACCCCATCAGCCCACCTCCAGCCTTAACCCCCCCAGCCCATTTCCAGTCCCAGCCCCAGCCCCCCCAATAGCCCATTACCAGTCCTACCCCCCCCCATTGGCCTAAAGTAAAATTTAATTTAAAAAAAAAAACTGCTGGCTGCCGCCGCGGGGCCCCCTTTGCTGCCGCGGCAGCATGGACTGACCCGCGGGGGCCCCCTCTGCAAGCTGAATCCGTCGGTCCCTCCGTGCAGGCTGTCGGGCTTAACAGAGACGCGAGGGAGACACTCTCCCTTCGCGCCTCTCACAGCCTGCACGGAGGGAGGGAGGGAGGGACCGACGGACTGACGGATTCAGCTTGCAGAGGGGGCCCCCGCGGGTCAGTTCATGCTGCCGTGGCAGCAGAGGGGGCCCCGCGGCGGCAGCCAGCAGTCTTTTTTTTTTAAATTTTATTTAAAAAAAAAAGCTAATTTGTTCTATTTTTGTGGGCCCTTGCCAGCTGTGGGCCCTACGCCATGGCGTACATGGCGTATAGGTAAATCCGGCCCTGGGACACTGTGATACCTGGGTACAAACTATATCGTAATGATAGAGCTGATCAAATTGGTGGAGGGGTTGCGCTCTATGTTAGAGAGGACATTGAGTCAGAAAGGATTAAAGTTTTGCAGGAAACAAAATTTACTGTAGAATCTCTATGGATTGAAATTCCATGTAAAAAGGGGAAGGCGATGGCAGTGGGGGTGTACTATCGACCACCTCGCCAGAATGAACAAATGGATGATGAAATGCTCAAAGAAATCAAGGAAGCTAAGAAAAGTTACACTGCAGTAATAATAATGGGTGATTTCAATTACCCCGGTATCGACTGGGTCAGTGTCACAGCAGGACATGCTAGGGACATAAAATTCCTAGATGAAATAAATAACTGCTTCTTGGAGCAGCTGGTTCATGAACCGACCAGAGGGGAAGCCATATTAGACCTAGTCCTTAGTGGAACACCAGATCTTGTGCAAGAGATAAGGGTGTTGGGGCCACTTGGCAATAGTGATCATAGAATGATCGTGTTTGATTTAATTAGTGAAGGACGGATAGTAAAGAAATCCATAGTACTACCTTTTAACTTTCAAAAGGGAGACTATGAAAAAAGGAGGAAAATAGTTAAGAAAAAACTAAAAGGAGCAGTTGCAAAGGTTAAAGACTTACATCAACCTTGGGTGTTGTTGAAAAATACTATCTTGAAAGCCCAGACCAGCTGTATTCCACGCTTTAAGAAAAGTGGAAGGAAGTCCAGAAAACTGCCAGCATGGTTTAAAGGTGAGGTCAGAGAGGCTGTTGTTGCCAAAAAAGCATCTTTCAGGAAATGGAAAAAAGAGCCAAACGACGAAACCTGGAAACAGCACAAGTACTGGCAAGTCAAATGCAAAGCATTGATAAGGCAGACAAAGGGAGAATTTGAGAAGAAGCTTGCTGTGGAAGCAAAAACGCAAAATAAAGACTTTTTCAAGTACATTCGTAGCAAAAAAACTGTGAAAGAGTCAGTTGGTCCATTAGATGATAGAGGGGTTAAAGGGGCACTAAGAGGCGACAAGACGATAGCGGAGAGACTGAATGAATTCTTTGCTTCGGTCTTTACTGAGGAAGATGTAGGGATGTTACCCATGACTGAAGTGGTATTTAAAGGTATGGAAGAATTGAAGGAAATATCGATACATCGGGAAGATCTATTACAACTATTTGATAAACTGAAGAGTAGCAAATCACCTGGGCCAGATGATATACATACAAAGGTGTTGAAAGAACTGAAATATGATATTGCAGACCTGCTATTAGTAATCTGTGAATTTTCATTAAAATCATCTGTAATACCTGAAGACTGGAGGATCGCCAATGTAACGCCAATTTTTAAAAAGGGTTCCAGGGGTGATCCGGGAAACTACAGACCGGTGAGCCTGACGTCAGTACCGGGAAAAATGGTAGAAACCATCATAAAGAACAAAATTACTCAGCATGTAGATAGGCATGGCCTAATGGGAGACAGCCAACATGGCTTTAGACAAGGAAGATTTTGTCTTACTAATCTGTTATGTTTTTTTGAAGGTGTGAATAAACAGGTGGACAAATGTGAGTCAGTTGATATAGTGTATCTGGACTTTCAGAAAGCCCTTGACAAGGTCCCTCATCAGAGGCTTTTGGCAAAACTAAAGAGTCATGGGATAGGAAGCAGTGTACTACTGTGGATCAGGAACTGTTTAAAAGATAGAAAGTGAAGGGTAGGGCTAAATGGCCAATTTTCCCAATGGAGAAAGGTGAATAGTGGTGTACCCCAGGGATCTGTGCTGGGTCCGCTGCTTTTTGACATATTCATAAATAACCTGGAAAGGGGAATAACGAGTGAAGTTATCAAATTTGCAGATGACACAAAACTATTTAAAGTTGTTAAAACCCAAGAGGATTGTGGAAAATTGCAAGAGGATCTTGATAAATTGGAAGACTGGGCATCAAAATGGCAGATGAAATTTAATGTGGACAAGTGCAAGGTTATGCACCTAGGGAAGAACAACGCAAACCAGGTTACACAATGCAAGGTTCCACATTAGGAACCACCACCCAGGAAAAAGATTTAGGCGTCATTGTGGATAACATGTTAAAACCCTTGGCCCAGTGTGTAGCGGCGGCCAAGAGAGCAAATAGAATGCTAGATATCATAAGGAAAGGAATAGAAAATAAAACAAAAGATATTATAATGCCTCTATATTGTTCCATGGTGAGACCACACCTTGAATATTGTGTGCAATTCTGGTCGCTGTATCTTAAAAAGGATATAGCGTTATTAGAAAAGGTTCAGAGAAGAGCCACCAAAATGAAGAAAAGCTAAAAAGGTTAGGGCTCTTTAACCTGGAAAAGAGATGGCTGAGGGGAGATATGATAGAAGTCTATGAAATAATGAACGGAGTGGAACGGGTAAGCGTAGATCGATTGTTTACATTATCAGAATATAGAAAGACTAGAGGACATGCAATGAAGCTACAGGGTAAACTATTTAAGACTAATAAAAATAAATATTTTTTCACTCAACGTGTAATCAAACTCTGGAATTTGTTACCAGAGGATGTAGTAAAGGCTGTTAGTGTAGCTGGGTTTAAAAAAGGGTTGGACAAGTTCCTGGAGGAAAGGTCCATAAACCATTATTAAGAAGGGACCCAGGATTTCATTGCTTGACCCAGTACAAGCATTGTGGAACCTGTGTCTTTTGGGGAAACTGCTAGGTACGTATGACCTAGATTGGCCACTGTTGGAAACAGGATACTGGGCTTGATGGACCTTGGTTTGACCCAGTATGGCATATCTTATGAGGTAAGAGAAAGAACTGTCACATGCAAGCGTCTGCATTGTTGGCAGAAACTAGCCACCTCAATGGGTGGCCTTAGTTGCACCTGCTGCCGTTTAGACACATTGAAATGTGTTAACTGCAAGGGGATGTAATTGCCTCCATGCAGTTAGCCTATGGTACCGTGCTGGTAATGTGACCCACACAAATGTTACCAGCACAGAGCTTAGGAAACATGCTGCTAAAAATGGCAAACAAGAAGGCTCAACATCACCCATGCAGCAGCTCCCACTTCCACAAAAACAAGAGTGACTTGGCCGCCCCAACACAGGATTTTCTACCTTCACAAAATCAAGAGGGGCTCAGTGGCCGCTACGCAGCACTTCCCATCCTCAGAAAAATAAGAGGGGCTTTGTGTCCCAACATAACACCAACATAAACACCAAGAAGACCTTGGAAACCCCAACATAACTCCTGAAACTGAGCACTGGACCAGCATGGTGGTAATGTAAATATATATTCTGCAAAAATCAAAGGAAATGCAAGATACTTGCAAAGCAAGAAACTAAAAGAAAAAGCAAGAACCACACACAGTTGATAACACCAAATTATAAAATTATAACTCATTTTATTTTGATATTATAAACTGCATTATGGTTCTTGCTTTTTCTTTTTGAACATATATTCTGTATCCAGAGAAACCTCTTCCTTGACAATTGGTGCAGAGGAGAACTAAGACATTCATCCACAGAACTCAATACATATATAAAACAAAACTCTGATTCTGGTCATCTCACTAAGAACAACATAAACATTCTCCAGTACCAGGCATATTGGGAACTAATACAAAACCTTACAAAAGTCACTGAGGATCTACAGAGCAAATCTACCATACCATAACAGCACCAACTTCAAAAGCCTTCCTAGAAAAAAGCAGCACGGTATATACTGCAGCAGGCCCTAGAACATCTATATACCTATTTGAAAAGCTGAAGGTGTGGAGGAGTAGCCTAATGGTTAGAGCACTGGCTTGGGACCCAAAAGACCAAGATTCAATTCCCACTAGCACTCCTTGTGGTCTTGGGCAAGTCACTTAACCCTCAATTGCCTCAGAAAATTCTAAGTTATCAATGTCCCCGTTCAATGTACATTACCAAATTTAAATTACAATGTAAACTGCTTTGCCTGCAATGATCATGGTATAAAAAGCCTGTTATAAAAATGACTACAGTACAGATCCCTACATGCAAACTCCATGGGCCTGATATTCAGCTCTGGAGTTGTGGCTAACTGGGTAATGGCAATACTGAGTGGCTGCCCAGTTGGCTCCTATGGATAAAACTAGACTAGCTTTTGCTGCACCTAGATTTACCCATGTGTCATTAACAGGGTAGCAGGTGCAATATTGCCGCTACCCAATTAGACACTTTCTACGCCCATGACATGCCCTGATGCTAAGCGGCTAGCATCAGAACGTGTAGCACCATTAGTAGGGGATATTCAACAGCACTAATCATGTTAGTGTTGTTGAATATCCCGTTCAGTGGCATTTACACAGTTTACATGTCTGTAAATCATGTAAATGCCATTGAATATTGGATCCTACGTTAACAGAGCACCTGACCTTGCTCACACACTCAGAACGCAGCCCCTCACTAAATACAGAATAAGAGCCCGATTCTAGAAGCAGGACATCCAGGCCGTCTGAACATCCCCGCTGAAGATGGTGCCCTTAGGACCCAATTCTGGTCTTCAGGAACCAAACGTTCCCGCAGGAACCAGAATTGGGATTGAGGACTGCCCAGCATGCCCCTCAGGTCTGTGGGGACATCCTCCCTGCAGGTGCCCCAGACTGCTGCAGCTCCGGACCCCAAGATCGCCGCTGCCTGACCTACGTCTGGCCTCCTGCAGCCTGGATCCCCCCCCCCCCCCACACCTGGCCCAGGCACCAGTGGTGGCTGCTGTGCCTCGATTCGCCGAACAAAAACTGCTTATACGACCTCTGAGGTGGTATAAGCAGTACGGCCCAGCAGGCCCAGCAGCACGTACACGGCTGTGACCTGAATCGACCCGGTACATGCTGCCGTCAGCCCCCCTCTGCACCCCCTCCCACTCCCTGCCAGTTCTTCCCATCCTGAAGCACAAGACGTATAGGGAAAGCCGGTGGGGGAATAGGATTTAGGCGGATTGTGGAACTGCACGTCCCAGCGGGATGTACAGACCCGCAACCTGCATTATAGAATGAGGGCCTAAGTGAACACAACCTAGAGTAAAAATAAAAATGTGTAGACAAAAATTAAACTGAAACCCCAAGAAATCAGACTCCGCATGCAGTGCAACACTAGATAAATAAAAGAGATGCATTTCCCCATACTGTGTAAAATATAAAAATAGTGCGAAGATCGATAACTAAATTAAAAATTAAATTATTTTTTTCTACATTTGTTGTCTGACTATTTTATTCTCTGATCATGCTGGCTCTGATCTGAGGTTTCTGCTTTTCTCTGTCTTCTCTTAGCTCTCTTTCTTTGGTCTCTAGTCCATCTGCCTTTTCTTGTCTCTCCTTTTGTTTTCTTCCATCTTGGATATTGATTTTTTCCTTTCAGCTTTCTTCCATTTATTTCTCTCTGTCCACTCAGATTTCACTACTCCTTCTAACTATCCACTTCTCAGTATCCCTCTCTTTTACTCAATCTACCTACCACTTTTCAACCCTCACCCCAGTCCTCGCATTCCCCACCTCTTCTTCCCTGGTCCATTATCCCCCAGTCTTTTGCTCACTATCTCTCTCCCCTCCATGTCTAACATCTCTCACCCCCCATCCAGTGTCTCTCTCTCTGACTCTCTCTTTCCTTCTATCCAGCACTTCTGCTCTCTCTCTCCCTCTTTCCTTCCATATCTTCCTTCTCCCTTCTTGTCCCACTGCAACCAGCATCCCCCTATCTCCATATCATACCATCCCCTCCCTATTGCTCCCATGTCCAGTATCTCACTTTCTCTTTCTCGATCTATTTTCCCCATGTCCATCTACTCTCCTCTCTCCCTATTACCCCATGTCCTGCAGTTCCCTCTCCCCTTGTTACCCCCTGTCCAGCATCTTCCTTCTGTCTCCCTCTGTCATCTCCCTTCCCATTTTCAGCTTTTTCCCATAGTCTCCCTATAATCCCCTGGCCAGCATCACTATTCCATCTCCCCTCCTTACTTCTCCCTATGCCTATTTCCCCATGCCACTTCCCATGTCCAGTACCTTCATCTCTCTAGCCCCCCACCTCTAGCTTATCTTCTCTGCCTCCCTATCCCCCTCCCCACATCTGGCATCTTCCTTGTATCTCTGCTCCCATCGACATCCAGCATATCCCCTCCACCTTCCAAAGTCCCCCCCCATTCCACTCCTCCTCCCCTTGTAGGTACATGGGGCAGAGCCTGCTCATGGAGCAGCATGTCACACGAGCAGGTGTTGTGCAAGCCGCAATCTCAACCCAGAGAGGCTGGGTACGATCGCGGCCTTGCACAACCCTTGCCTGCGGGAGCAGCATGTCCTCTCTGGGCTGGGATCACGGCTTGCACAGCCCCTGCCCATGGGACGTGTTCCTCCTGCAGGCAGGCTCTGCTTCTCTGGTCTGCATTCACTGCCTCTCACAGCCTTCTGTCTACGGGAGCAGCGTGTCCCGTGGGCAGGCTCTCCTCGGTGCTGCCAGTGCTCCACAGGTCATCCTAATTGGGAGGGATGGCTAGCGACGGCACCCTCCTGACATCAGTGCCCCCCCTGCTGCGTTTACCCAGCTTACTGGGTAGCACCAGCCCTGCATGCCAGTAACGTCCACGGTAAATGAATAACTCAACTTGCAATCAATCTTGGAAGCTGAGTTATTTTTCCTTCCCAGGAGCATCGGGCTCTGTGGAGGCAAAGTCATAGAAGTGCCGTGCAGTCATCCTCATTCCCCTCCCCCCAGCAAAGAACTCCCTTCAAACATACCCCTGGACTCTTCTCTCCCTAGAAGAACATACCCCATAAACATTCCCCTGGTATCTATAAGGGGTTTCAAGTTGTCTAGCGAGTGGGGAAAGCAATCACTAGTCATTCCTGTCACATCAAGCGCTAGATTCAAAATGGTGCTGTCGACTCCTGGCAGAATCGAGATCTTTTGGTCTCTTATTCTTAACAACTTATATTTGTTCTTTCACATAGAAAGTGTAGAGAATGTTGTGTAGATCAGTGAACAAACTTCTATTTTAATGCATTTGGACTCAAATTTGTTAGAAAGAAACATGAACAAGGATATGGAAACTTTTACAAGGCCCCTTATGTGCCCCTTAATTCCCCTTTTTAAATAGGACCCAGAACACATACTACCATAATACTTTATCAAAAACTTTTTCAGCATCAAAGCTGAGAACCATTTCTCTTACTCCTTTAACTAATCTTGTTTCTTGTTTTTTTTTTTATAGTAGGGCACAGCTAAGACTTTGTGGACTTAGTGGAAATTATTGATTCTGCGACAGATTGCTGACAAAATCTGTCTGACCAGAGGTTATTAGATTTGGGATTGCTATGCTTAACCATGCTACTAAAATTGCTGTTAAAATGTTTATATCTAAACTTGGGAAAGATAGTGACCTATATGTTTTTATCTCATTAAGGTCCTTTTCTTTTTTGGATTACGATCATCAGTTCCTGATCTACTTTTTGGCATGAAAAATCCTTGCTGAAATGCATGATAATACATATCTTTTAGCAGGATCAACAGGTGAAGAACATCAATATTTAATAGAATTCAGTACCTATTCCATATATGCCAGAGGTTTCTCTCAGAGTTACAATGTTTATTACCTTAAACATTTCCATTTCATTAATTGGTCTTTTCAGTTTGTTTGATACTTCTAAGTCAATCCCTGGTAAATCTATACCTACAAAGAAAGCCATTTTGTAAGCACGGACGTGTTGATTCTCTTAATTAAGCACAAAAGGACTCTCTTTTGCCCCCATTTCAGTTTGGAGGGGGAAATAATCATCCTCCTGTAAAGGGATGGCCAAAAGGAGCAGTTTGTAAAACCCTATTTGTGCCAGGGGGCAGGTGCAAGTCTTGATAATAGACAATTTTGGGCTTACACGTGTACACCCTATGTGAAATAGGGAATATACATGTAGATTTTGTCCCAACCAGGACATACCTCTGACACGCCCCATCCACTTTCCATATGGTGCAGTCAGGCATGTAGAAATTTCACCCTTTCTAACATGGCAGTTTACATGGAGATGTGATTCATATATGTATATGGCTGCATATTTAAATCGCAAACAGGGCTTCTAAAGTAATATCCTTAATGCATTTCTTGCATGATCTTGTATTTTTGTTCAACTGTCATCTGATCAATGTTCCTGTTTTTCCTATAGTAAAATTTGTTTCTAAATCTCTGTGTTTCTCTGTGTTTTATTTGTTTTGTTAATGTCCTACTACATCCCCTCTAGCACTGTGTCTCCTGCTTCCTACGATAAGACTGTAGAAATTACAAGTTATTTGTTAAACTCTACATGTCGTTGTTAAGTGCCGTTGAGTCGGTGTCGACATGGCAACCCTCTGGATAGTTGTCCTAAATTGTGTTCGGTCTTCAGTCAGGTGGCTCATTGTTGACAGACTGGTACCCATAGCTGCTGTTATTGTATCGATCCATCTCATTGCTAGCCTTCCTCTTTTGCGTTGACCTTCTATCTTGCCAAGCATGATGTCTTTCTCTAATGATCTCTCTCTTCGCATGATGTGTCCAAAGTATGAAAGTCGAAGTCTTGTCATCTGAGCTTCTAAAGAAAGCTTAGGTTTGATCTCCTCTAATACTGACTGGTTTGTTCTTCGGGCAGTCCATGGTATATGCAGTATTCGCCGCCAGCACCATAATTCAAAGGCATCAATTTTCTTCCTGTCTATTTTTTTCACTGTCCAGCTTTCGCATCCATGTGATGTTATTGAAAATACCATGGCTTGAACGAGTTGAATCTTTGTATGGAGAGAGACATCTCTGCTCTTGAGAATTTTGTCTTTCATGGCCATTCTGCCAGGAGCAATGCGTCATCGGATTTCTCGACTGCTTATTACTTCTTTATTGATAGTTGATCCAAGTAGGTTAAAGTTGTCCATGATTTCAATTTCTTCTCCTTCAGTGATGAACTTGTTGATTTTGCCAGTTGTCATGATCTTTGTCTTCTTAACAGCCCATTAGCAAAACCTTAAGGTTTGCTTTACCAGCTACTCCTCACTCACACAAATCCTTTCTCACCTGATCTGTCTTCACTTAACCAGTGTCTTTCCTTCATTACTTCCTGGTTAAGGGTCCACCATTTGAAGCTCAACCCTGCTTAAACTACTGCCACCTGGCTTTCTGGTCCGTTGGCTCCCCCAACTTTGTCTCCAACTCTCTTTGGTTGTCTTGTTGCACTTACACCATCCTTCCATTATCTGGGTGTCACAATAGACTCTGCCCTTTCTTTTCACTCACACATAAGTTATCTTGTTCAGCATTCTTTTCTTTCCCTTCATCGTATTAAAAACATGAGGTCTGTTGTTTCCACCTCTACTATAATCACACTAGTTGTTTCTCTTGTTTTAACCCATGTCGATTATTGTAATTCTGTCTTGGCCTGCCTTCCACACTATGAACTAAATCGTCTTCAACTTTATCTTTATCTTTATTTTTCATTTGATATACCGCCCAGGCCAAGGCATCAGAGCGGTTTACAATAAAACAACCGTATTGTAGAAAACATGAAAAGAACGCCATTCTCCAGAATACTGCCGCTCGTCTAATATTTCACGCCACTCATTATGACCATTTGATCCCTCTCCTTCAATGACTACACTGGCTCCCCATATCTCATCACATTTAGTTTAAATTTCATACTCAGGTTCATAAGACACTTCATACTGGTTCCCCTTCTTACCTCTCCTCTGCAGTCATACTACATACCCTGCATCGCTCTCTTCATTCCCTACATATGAATTTATCTGCCCTCACCTTCTCAAGCACACCTGGAAGCAAGATGACATGCAGCTTTATGTTTTTTGGCCCCCTCTCTCTCTGGAATAAGCTGCCACCTGCACTCCGTCTAGAGCCATCCTATCGTAAGTTCAAGACATAACCCAAGACACATCTGTTCTGCTTAGCTTTTAATTTACCACCGGAATCTCATTGACCTTCCATACCTCTCTTGGATCTTTAGAAGTCTTCATGTATCCCCCCTTGTTTCCTCTCTCTTACCCCACCCTAGTGTGACAATGTCTTCTTGTGTTTTCTTTCCTATCAAATTTTGGAGTTCTTTTCTGATTTTCAAAAAGATATTTTTATTGTTATCTGCCCTGTTGTCCCCACGAGGGGCGGTATATCAAATTTTAATAAATGAAATAACAATGAAAATAAAATTATTTATACTTTCTACTGAAACTATATTGAAATATTATCTCTCAATGTACTGGTACAATAACACTTTTCACTTCTACTAGGAATACGTATGGTGGGTCTGAGAATCTGGAAAGTGAACATCTATTCAGTTCTAAACACAAGTGTTAAGACTTTTGCAACTATTTCACTGTAGCGGATGACCAATTCGCACCAGTAGATACAGAGTAAATTAGACAATATAATGAAAAGAGTACATTCAGGAGGTAATTATATAAATTGTGGTTACTTTATGTGTTTCAATGGCAAATCCATGTGAATTTGACTTTACAGAATACTAGCGTAAGTGGCCTTGAAACCGAATAAATGAAACTACGGTCACTTATGTCTGCTCTAGAGCAGGTATAAATGACTGCACGTATCTTACATGCAGTGGGGCCAGATTCTATAAAGTATGCATGCAAATTCATGCTTCGCCCATGCTCCATCCAAACTCTGCCCCTATGTACGCCCACAGTGAAAGTATATGCCATCAGTCTATGGCGCGTATTTTCAGAATAGCACCCGACTGAATTCTGCGCATGAAGTGCTCATTTATGCACAGAAATCAGTAAATATTATGATTTATGCATGTAAACACATGTAGAAATCTAGCCATGCTCTCAGTGCTTCTGGTAGTTTTAATAAACATTCTGTTAGCAAACAGATCATGACTATTGTCAGCTTATCGCCTTATTACATGTGGGTATATTCAGCCAATAGTTCTTAAGGACTTCAGGGTCTCCAAAGATTTTTGTCACACTATTCAGCATGGCCTGCATTTCCTCAGGGTGAAATGAACCAAATTTGGCATTACATTTGAAAGCAGTTACTTTACTAGCATCTGGTAAGATCAGTGTTTCATTACTTTCCCACATCAAAGAGCTGCTTGATTTTATCTCTGTTGAGAATTTCTAATAGGTGACATAATACTTTAAGGATTATCACTCTGGGAAAGTTTGAATAATGCAGATGGAAAGGTGATACACAATGTGCCTATTCAATTTCAGATGCTCAATCAACTTTCAGGGCTGGTAATTCAGGATGAAATTTCTATCACTGGTGCTCTCCTGAGATCCTCATTAGTTCGATTGCTTACATGATACTCAGATGAAATCTCTAGTTTGATTTGTTGAAGCTCTTCCAATAATGCGGATGTAGAGTTCTGAGGTTCCTTGATGGCCCCCATTTCCTGCAGAGATGGAGGATCCTGTTTACTTTGCTTGGCACCTTGTGCAGGAGTTAAAGCAGTCTCAATATGAAATGGTTTTCCCGAGGCCCTGTTAGTACTGTTTCCTTTAATATTCCAGTGGTCAAAGGTTCGGAGGCTAGAGGGTAAGGGTTTCTTTTAGAAGCCTTATTCATGATTTCCATATGTAAAATCAAGCATTTATATGTGGAAATGACATCCATGTTTAAATGGCTGCTGTTTAGAAAGGGCTGCATTTACATGTGGAGGTAGATATTGCAAGTGGGAATGGTTAGGGAGTGATCTGAGTGGGTCAAAAACCTACACTAGTAGTCCCCATTTCATATAGGGAATACAGGTGTATAGCTAAAATTGTCCATGTTGGAATTTACACCTGTTTCCTGGTATGTTTATGCTTTCAAAAAGTGCTTGTTTCATCCAGTCTTTAGAGGAGGGGTCAAGGGGTTATCCTTCTTAATTCTCAGTTGTCTATTTTCCCCTTGAAACTGAAATTAAAGATAGCAGCTTCTGTATTTAATTGGTATTTAGGTCCTCAGGGAACAGACCGTACTCGCAGAAACCAAAAGACACAGAGAGTGAGACGTAAAAAGGAAGTCCTTTATTCAAATCCAGCAACCCCGGCAAGGCCGTGTTTCGGCATGAGCCTTGAGTTGTTTGTAAACCACTTTGACCTGGTGAAAAGCAGTATAAAAGCACAGCTAAATAAATAAATAAATAAAGCCAAGCGAGGTCTTCTCTAAATCTTATCCATTCATATGCCAGTTTAACTGCACCACCTCTTGCCATCTTTAAATTTTTTTTAAAATTTCTTTATTTATATTTTCCAACAAAATACAAACAAAAGAGAAAACCAAATTGCAGTAAATCAACATACACAATTCTTTTCTTTAACATGAAAAAAGAAAAAGATAAACATAGCCCACCCCACCCTGTCCCTCCCATCATCATGCGTTCATCAGGGGCTAAATAAAGAAACACAAAAATACAGTTAAACCTCGGTTTTCGTTTGCCCCGGTTTTCGTCGGTTTCGGTTTTCGACGTCTTTTCTGACTGAGATCTTGTCTCGGTTTTCGTCTATCGCCTCGGTTTTCATACTCGCGCTGGTCTGCATACACTGCCTGCCCAGTCCCGGCAGCACTACCCCCCCCCCCCGGACTCACCGATCGCGTGTGCCAGATCTGAAAACCAAAATACTGTACATATACCTTCGCGCTGGTCTGCATACACTGCCTGCCCAGTCCCGGCAGCACTACCCCCCCGGACTCACCGATCGCGTGTTGAGATGCGAAAGTCAGGTGAGCAACATCCTCGAGCCAGAGATGCAAGGATTGCACAGAGAGGAAGGCCCCGATCTCTCCACCGCCTGCCTGTTCTCTGGAGCGCCCCCTCAGGCTCGGAGGTAGCAGGGTAGCAGGAGATGTTGAATGGGTAAGCAGGAGATGTTGAATGAATGTGGGAGGCAGTTCTTTCTCTTGCGGGGTACGTTGTTGAGACGGAGTCAGCGATCAGATTAGTGTCCTACAGTATCTGTGTGTTTGCTGTGCTGTGGACGATCGGGCAGCTGAGAGAAGTGACAGGAGCTGTTCTACTGCTGGCTGAGACTTCGGGAGCTCGTGCTGCTGCAGCCATTGCCACATGGCTCTGGAACGCATGCTGAGCGGGAGAGTGGTGTTTCCGGTGGCTGTGGCTGGTGCCTTTTTTTTTTGTGGATCCTTCTTTTTTTTTTTCTGTTTTCTTTAAAAATTTCTGGATGTTTTTTTGCTGAAGATTTGCATCTTGACCGTGCTGTTAATCTTTCTCCCTTCTCAGCAGTTTAAACAATTTGTCTGCCAAAAATACCTCTGGAGCACCATCTTGTAGCCAGAAGTGGGATTGACTCTCTTCCTGATTGCAAATTGCTAAAAGTTCTCATTGTGCCTTGACACAGACTTTGAGGGGAGCAGTGATCTGAAAATGGTCTGTAACAAACTCGTCCGCCTGCTCGCGTGACTCGGCCACTCATTTCCCGGAATCGAGCGCCCATACAAAGTGCGTTTGTGATTCAGTCTGCCTTTGTTTCTCGTTGAGTGAGCATCACCCCGCATTCATTGAGTGTGACTGCTAAATAAGCCACCATGGGGCCAAAGAAAGTTCCGAATGCCAACCCTTTGATGATAAAGAAGGTGAGAAACACGATAGAATTCAAGAAAGAAGTCATAGCAAAGTATGAAAGTGGCGTACGCGTGGCCGATCTCGCCAGGATGTACAGGAAGTCTGCATCAATGATCAGTTCCATCCTGCTGAAGAAAAACGAAATTAAGGAAGCTGATGTTGCGAAAGGAGTGAATGCGCTAACGAAACAGAGATCGCAAACAATCGAAGATGTTGAGAAGTTGTGGTTGGTGTGGATCAACGAAAAACAGTTAGCGGGAGATAGTGTTTCAGAGGCGATAATTTGTGAAAAGGCAAGGCTGTTGCATGCAGATCTTGCAAAGAAAATGCCTGGAACGAGTGCTGATGTTACTGAATTTATGGCCAGCAGAGGCTGGTTTGAGAAATTTAAGAAGCGAACTGGCATACACAGTGTGGTAAGGCATGGCGAGGCTGCAAGTTCGGACAAACTTGGGGCCGCAGAATTTGTTGATGAATTCAAGGAGTATGTAGAGGCTGAAGGATTCCTCCCCCAACAAGTCTTCAATTGTGATGAAACAGGCCTCTTTTGGAAGAAAATGCCAAAGAGGACCTACATCATGCAGGAGGAAAAGGCACTGCCAGGACACAAGCCTATGAAGGATAGGCTAACTCTTTTGTTGTGTGGTAATGCTAGTGGGGATTTCAAAGTGAAGCCTTTACTGGTGTATCACTCTGAAAATCCCCGAGTGTTCAAGAAAAACAATGTTATCAAGAGTAAATTGTATGTGATGTGGAGGGCTAACAGTAAGGCATGGGTCATGAGGCTAATTTTCATTGAGTGGGTCAATGAAGTGTTTGGCCCGAGTGTGAAGAAATACCTCCTGGAAAATCAATTGCCACTCAAGTGCCTCCTGCTAATGGACAATGCTCCTGCTCATCCTCCAGGCTTGGAAGACCAATTGTTGGAGGAGTTTAGTTTCATCACAGTGAAGTTCCTGCCCCCTAATACCACTCCTCTCATCCAGCCCATGGATCAGCAGGTCATTTCAAACTTCAAAAAACTCTACACCAAAGCACTGTTTCAAAGGTGCTTTGAAGTGACCTCGGACACTGAATTGACCCTAAGAGAGTTCTGGAGGGATCACTTCAATATCCTCAATTGCATAAGCCTTATAGATAAGGCTTGGCAGGGGGTAACTTCCAGGACGTTGAACTCTGCTTGGAGAAAATTGTGGCCAGAATGTGTCCTCGAGAAGAATTTTGAAGAAGGGTTTGAGGCTCACCCTGATGACCCTACGCCTGTTGTGCAATCTATTGTGTCTTTGGCGCAGTCCATGGGGTTGGATGTGAGTGGCCAGGATGTGGAAGAGTTGGTGGAGGACCACAGGGAAGAGCTAACCACTGAAGAGCTGCAAGACCTTCAAGTGGAACAGCAACAGATGGTAGCTGAGGAAATTGCTTCAGAGGAGGAGGAAGAAGATAGAGATGAGAAGGTGCCTTCTTCAGTGATTAAGGACATGTGTACAAAGTGGAGTGAATTGCAAAGTTTTGTGGAGAAATTTCACCCTAACAAAGCTGTTGCAAGCCGTGTCTGCAACATGTTCAATGACAATGCCTTGTTCCATTTTAGGCAAATCTTAAAGAGACGCCAGAAACAGACCTCTCTGGACAGATTTTTTGTGCGACAGGGGTCCAGTGACTCTCAAGCTGGTCCTAGTGCCAGTAAAAGACAAAGAAGGGAAGTAACCCCGGATAGGGCCTTGATACCTGAGGTCCTTATGGAGGGGGATTCCCCTTCCAAACAATAACCTCTCCTCCTCCCTCTCCCCTCCTCGCCATCTTCCATATGCCAACAAGAGTCTTCAATAAAGGTAAATGTGATGTTAAATGTTCATTTATCCATTTCATTAGTCATTTATATGTATTTCTCATTGTTTTCTGTATGTAAAAATATATTTATTCTCTATAAAATGTATTTTTTGTCAATATTTTTGGGTGTCTGGAACGGATTAATTGAATTTACATTATTTCTTATGGGAAATCTTGCTTCGGTTTTCATACGTTTCGGTTTTAGTCAGACTTTTTTGAACGGATTAATCATGAAAACCGAGGTTTGACTGTATCTGCAAGCCTGCTAGGCCTACAAGGGCAATATAAGAGCAACCACTCCACTGCAAAGGAAATAAGGAGATTTGTCTAATAACCCCTTACAATATCTCATACCGTACTTTAGAGATGTAATTCTGTAGGAGTTTCCGCTTAAGAAAAGAGAAGGATGCAAGGGAGCTACCACACCATGGTATTTGCACATATATGTATCATAAGCACAATTGTTCCACCATTCGCGTCAACCAAGCTCTGCCATATGTTTTCCAGTTAGAAATACCGAAAAAAGGACCACTTCCAACATGAAGTTAATTAAAACGGACAATCCCGCTGTTACGGCGAGAAGCCAACTTTTGATTGAAAAACGACCCCAGACCAGGAGAGATTTGCCCAAAATCCCAACACCTCTTTAATACGGTTCCATGTTGAAACCCAATAAGACTGAATGTTAGGGCAATCACACACCACTTGTCTCAAAGTGCCGACATCTCCTCAATTAGACTAACACTCATTCCCAGCTGTCTGATCCCATTTAGCTACCTT
Source organism: Ichthyophis bannanicus (assembly GCA_033557465.1). NCBI lineage: Eukaryota > Metazoa > Chordata > Amphibia > Gymnophiona > Ichthyophiidae > Ichthyophis > Ichthyophis bannanicus. Next base: position 1,198,434,991 of record CM066032.1, on the reverse strand, counting down.
TCAACAGGCAATCCTCCTTATGAGTTGTATTTACTGATTTTTAAAGGCCTTCTAAGTATCCGATATACCCTATGAGACTTCAATCTCCCAACAGACACCATGCCAGGAAGAAGGTTCTAGAGGAAGGGATTACTTACCCTCTCTTCTAGTTCAAGCCATATTGAGCGCAAAACCTACGGCCCCCTCCACCCATCGCAAACCTTGTTTTAGTAAAAAATCACAGTGTTAGGCATGAAGATCAGAAAAGATCACCCCCTTTCCTCTTTTTAAGATTTAACTTTCCTGAGAGCAATTCTGGGCGGTTATTTTCCCATAGAAACTGAACTAGAATCCTTTCAATTTGACGATAGACTCTCCCTGTAAGGAGAACTGATAACATTCCAACTATTCAATCCACTTTAGGAGTGATAGTCATATTTATAGCTTTAAGACGACCCCAGCAGTAAAACATACCGGCGACCACATTGCTATTATACTACTGGAAGATCGTTGAGTCAAATAGGGTAAATGAGTGAACAGAAATGTGAGCCGCATGAATAGTAGACTCACTAGTTCTAGAACAAAGTTCCTTGGAAACTAGGGAAAACCAATACGTGATATTTGAAAATTCATAAGGGATAGAATTCTCCTCATTAAAATGGCTACCCCATTGTTCTTATGATAGGCAGCTAAGAAGCCCCTTCTATCTAGTCTCAACGACTCCTCTCCATTCAAGTGTGTTTCCTACAGCAGTGAGATGTCAGCACTTTCTTTCCTACCATACTGAAGAAAACTTTTCCTCTTAATGGGATTATTAATGCCCTTAACATTCAGTTAAATGATCTTAGAAGAAAGCACACTAACAAAATAACTCTGATTAACAATCAAATGTTGCAGAAACATACCAAATTGTAGCATTTAGTTTTATATTTTAGAACAACTTCTCAAGCGCTCTCAAAGTGTTAGCTGCCTCTATAGCCCAAGGAAGAAAACCCAACAAAAAAAAAGGCACAATTTAGCCCAGCCCCATCATATGATCACTCATAATAAGAACACCTAATTCTGGAAAAGCATCTCCCTAAAACCACCTAAACCCAGGGGGAGGGGGGGGGGCTATATAACACACAAAAACTTAGTGGCTGAGCCCACCAGGACAAGACAGACACGGAGGGCAAAAGACCTAATGCTTCCGCTCTTCTATGTTACTCAAAATATTGCGCTTTGTAAAAGAAAAGAAAGAGAGAACCATCTCAGCCAGGATAATACCCTGGAGCTCCTTTACACAATGCAGAATGGATGTCCCAGTATTTAACAATGTTACATAATGAAATGTCGGTCCTGCATGGATAAGTCGCCCTCACACGACCTCAGACCAGTCAAACACCCACAACAGCAAGCGCCACGAAACTTAGCAAATAATAGTTGCAGAATGACTTTCACCACATCATCGCCGACTCCTTATCTTCCAGAAATGCATATAACTCCCTGGGATCATCAAAAGTCTTAGTCTGGTTATGCAGCGTGACTCTCATGTGGGCAGGATATAGCAGTCCAAAATGGGCCTGTAGTTGCACCAAGCGTCGATGCGCCAGAAAACTTTTATTATTTATTTATTTATTTAGACAGTTTTGTATACCGCCTTATTCTTCAATCAAAGCGGTCACAACACAATTGGGGGATACATTTAACACGCGGGGATATGAGACACATACACTAATACTTACAGGGAACATGGGCAATGGAGGGTTAAGTGGCTTGCCCAAGACCACAAGGAGCATCTGTGGGACTAGAAACCCCAGTCCTTCCGTCCCAAGGTTGCTGTCCTCTAGTGGGATTTTAACCCCCGACCTTCCGGCCTGAAGTATCGTTGCCTTCGCAAAGTCCGGGAAGAACAGGAGTTTATGTCCCTGATATTCCAAAGTTGAACGTGCTCTGGCTGCTCCCATTATTTGCAATACTTGCTGAAAACGGAAAACTTTCAAGATGATTGGGTGTGGACACTTGCCCATGACCACGGACTGAGTAGGTACTCTATGGGCGTGCTCAATCTCGAACGGCATAGCAAACTGCAACTTTAACACACCTGGAATCATGGCCTGCAAAAAGAACACCAAGTCAGGACTATCTGCTCCCTCAGGAACTCCTAATATTCTTATGTTATTCCTCCGAGAGCGATTATTACTGTCTTCCACCTCTCTTTGTAGTGAACGTATCAACTTGGCCTGCTTCTCAACGGCTGCAAGCCTTTCTTCATGTGAAGCCACCACATTCTCCACCTTCTCCAAACGAGCCATATTTGACTCCAAAGAGGATCGCAAAGCGTTGATATATTCCTGCATTGCACATAGCGATTGTCTATTAGCTTTGACCAAGTCTTTGACCTGCCCGAATCTCAGCCAGGATCTCCTGTGAGGTCTCAGGACAATCTTTGATGACCACCATCTTGTGAGGTGAGAGAGGTACCATCTTGGTTCTCTTTGCACTAGTATTTTGGGATACTTGGTAAACCAGCTGCGTCTGTTTGGAGCCAGACATATCTGGGATCAACTGGTATCAATGTAGGTAGGAACTATTTGATTAAAGATTGCCAAAGTCAGGATTCTTGTCTATTGCCTTCTGGAGCACAGCTCTTACACGTCCAGCTTGACCAGAAACCAGGCTCCACCCTCTGCCAACTTTACTTTTATGTGTTAGTCAGTGCCAGGCTTTTCAATTTTTTAAAAATGTGTTTTGTTACTATGTATTATTTTTTAAAATTAATTTTATGTTATTCTTTGTTTTTGGTCAGTATTAGACTGCTAGATTGAGGAAGTGAGTTTGGAGAGCAGAAAAGAGTGGATGGGGGGGTATGGGAGAGAGCACCTATAGGTCAATAGCCATAAATAAATGCTATGTGATACACACACACACACACACACACCTCTCAAACTCCCCAGACATCCCTCTCATACATTTCCACAGATACATACCTACATTTTTCACATAGACACTAATTAACACATTATACCACTCTGACACAAACATCTCAAATACAGTTAACATGTACTCTCCATACAGCTTTCCCCTACTCACCTACACCCACAGCCCCCATCTCCCTGCAGAGACACACTTCTCTCTAAGTCCCCCACACAGACATGCCCGAGTTTGTGAATGGAAGAATGGAAAACCTGCCATTGTGTCATACCATCAGCGTGCACTTTTCAACTTGCTAAAATGGAATTGTGTGCTTTGTAATATTTTTTAAATTATTCCTTTTCAAGTCTATTTTTATTGTTTAAAATGAATTCTAATTTTTATGAATTTTGTTGAATTCTTTTGAATTTTCTTGTACTCAGCGCTAGGCTCTTTTATTTACATAACATAATTTTTAAATAACACATATTAAACACCTTAAAAATAGAATTGTTGTTAAGTACTGTCAAGTCAATGTCAACAATGTGGATTAAGGGGGTTATCCGCCTTAATGCCTCACGGTTTATTTTCCCCTCCAAACTGGAATCAGTTAAAGATAATGGCCTCTGTAGTTATTTGGTGGCATTAAAACATATAGGTTTGCAAAATACCAGCCTACATGTGCAAGTTACAGAATATCAGCTTACACAAGCAAGTCGCCATGTTGCCTCTGCTGATTTTTTTCATGTGTAGATTTGTAAAATACCTCCTCCAGCTCTCTGTATTGGCAAATACACAAACATTCCCCCATGTCTCTATACATATTTAGAAAAGACTCCATGTTTGGCAGAGCCTTTTTTAAAATACTGCTAGAATTAAATATGTCCTCACACTGACGTCTCAATTCTGATCTCCATGTAGGGCCCAATATTCTACTAGACAGGCCTGCTCACCCTAACCCTGGATATTCAGTACCCAGAAGAAACCGCCTCAGAGCCTAACTGGGTAGTGGCAATATTGCACCACTACCCAGTTAGCATCTGCAGCCAAAACTAGGCCAGCCAAAAGCTGGCCTAGTTTTAGCTGTGGATTGCTAACTGGTTAGAGGTATAATTTATTTATTTTATTTAACATTTCTTATATACCACCTTTCATGATATTGAGGTGGTTTTACATTGAACAAACTGAAATTACATTGAACAGGGCATTCTAACTTGGAGATAACTATTTTACAGGGAACATGGGCAATGGAGGGTTAAGTGACTTATCTAAGACCACAAGGAGCACCTGTGGGACTAGAAACTGCAGTCCTTCTGGCCCAAGGTTGCTGTCCTCTAGTGGGATTTGAGCCACTGACCTTCTGGCCTGAGGTAACTTGCCCCAACCACTAGGCCCTCTCCTCCCTCCAATATTGGCACTACCTGGTTAGTGGCAATCTCTGCCCGGGAATGCCGCCAACATGTCCCTATGCTAACTGGATAGCGTAGGAGACATAGACAGGGATATTCAGTGGCACTAACTGTGTGGGTGCTGTTGAATATCCCCGTTTAAGGCATTTACATGGCTTACTGGGCTGTAAACCATGTAAATGCCTTTCGAATATCGGACCCATAGTATCTATAATTTGCCTGATAATAAATAGCTAAGATAAAAAGTCCTTCATGTATTTGCTTTTAGGATGAGTCTCCTTGAGCCAAGCCTTTATTCCTGACTTGAAGAAGAGACCAGAACACCAACTGGGTCCATGCATTTTCCACCCATCCTCTAGTGCCAGGTAAGTCCTTCTGATCTGCTTGAGAAGAACTTTTGAGAGCCATGTTTCTTTATCATATCAGTACATAATGAATAATATGTATTAAAACTTGCATATTCAGGAAATGTCATCCTTAAATTATTCTGCAGCAACTGGAAGGACGAAACATAATTCTCCAAAGCCAGCCAGAAATGTTACAGATTAATTTAATGAAAAGGTTTTACCTGAAGCTTGTTTGATGACATTTATTTCCATGCAAAGTCTATAAATTCCAGAATTTTAATAGATACTGTATCTAATATCTGATTAACAGAACAACGGGCACCTTAACTAATGTGTCGAACATGCATATGAAAAATTACCCTCAATCTATTTTAAATACCAATGTACCATTGCAATAAAGACTAAGGGGGTCATTTTAGAAGCCCTATTTGTGATCTCCGCATCTGAAAATGAACTCCTGAAAAAGGTGTGAGCTCAATCCAGTTCCCTTAAATCAAGAAAGCAGTAATAGAAGACAGAAGGTGGTTTGTACATCTTTCATTTTCAGTGCTAAGGGAAACACACTGTAATATGTTTATAAGCTTGAAGGCATTTTCATCCTACTTGAGGCAAAATAATCTGATCAAACCAGAGTTATGTCACCCTCAGAGATGGCCCAGGTGTGATTAATTAAAAACCACGGTTAAATATAGTAGCAGTTTATTCTGAATTGTTTACTTGGTCATATAACAAAGGAATGAAAAATTAGCAATCTGTGAAAATGTTGGGCCCAATTTTCAAAAAGGCCGATATTCAAATATCATGGTGGTTAGCCACAGCGCTTAAATACTGGCAGGATATTCAGTAGTAGGATGTGGACAGGAGCTGCCACCGAATGTCTGGGCTGAGGGGCACAATCCGGATGCCAGTAGTGATCTAGTCAGTGCAATATTCAGCAAGCACTTATCCAGATTGCCATTTAGGACTGCTTATCATGTGGTTTAAGATAGCCGGATAAGTGCTGACTGAATATCGCACTGACTGGTGAGTGCTGGCAATTATATGGATTGTGTTGATATGCCCTTACTCTGCCCACAGACCGGATTCTGCTGAGGCGGTCTGTGGAGATTCTCAACAGCAGTAGCCGGACCGTGCTGCCAAATATCACGGATAATGGTCGACCTGTCAAAGGTTATGAATATCGGTCCGGTCATAGGTGTCGGAAAGATGTGGGCCACATGGACCCTGGTCTCACCAAAAATTGTGGCATGGCAGGCAGCAGACTGCCCATGGGGATCCCATTCCCCCATGGGCAGAAGAAGAAGAGAAGCTGTGATCGCGGCAAAGACCCTTCCTGCCTGCCTGTGGAGAGACTGGATCCCCCATGGGGCAGAGTTAGGGCAGAATTTGGGGTGGTGCTTGTGCCCTCCCAAAGAAAAAGGCCTTCCGCTGTCCCTGGGCCCCTTTATTTCATTTCCTATTTATTTATTTAACATGCTTTATATACCGCTTTATCTTGCCTCAAAGGTTTACGTAGAACAGATATATAGAACTAAGGTGGGATACATGTAACTTGGATTATACAAAGTGCGGGCTTAAACATGGCAAGAACTTGTATAGCTACACTGCGTTTGGAGAGTAGTTTCCTAGTGAAGGGACTGGCCACTTAGCTTTCCCTGATGCTGATGCAGTTGAGTAACAGTCAGATCAATATTCAGCCATGGCTGTTCTTTAAATGTAGCTGCTGTTACTAAATAAAAAACAGATATTCAGCTCTGGTATCGGACAGGGGCTGGCACTGATTATCTGGGCAATGCAGCCAGTGCTGTCTCTGTTTGTATAGCAGGGATTTTCAGCACCACTATATGGAGAGTCTATCCGGGTAGCCATTAAACCTGCTTTTGTCTGTCTTAAGTTATGTGGAGTGGAGGAGTAGCTTACTGGTTAGAGCAACTGTCTGTCCCCATGCGATCAGGGTTCAGTTCCTACTGCCACACCTTGAGCTAATTACTTAACCCTGCATTACCTTAGAAGAAAAGGCCTGGCAATCTACTTTTGGTCATACCATGCCAAGAAAAACCAGGGGCTGCTGGAAGTCAGTGAAGATCACCACTGTGGGCCCCATTCTGATCAGGGCACATTCAGGCCATCTGGACAGCCCAGATTTGCACCTGATTCTGCACGCACAGGAGCTAGTCGTTCCCACAGGAGCAAAATCAGGGCAAAGGGGCTGGATGTGCACCAAATTTGTGCCTCCAGATGTACAGCCATGGCTCAGTCCAACCCAGCCAATGCTCCTGCATGAAGCCTTGGTGCCATGGTGTCCTGTCGCCATGGCACCAGGATGCCATACAAGAGCCCTGATTCCCCACTTTTGAACAAACCTGCTGTTCCCTGCTGCCTGACCCCCAAAAGGGCCTACGAAGATGGGGATCGGGCTGTGGGGAACCACCTGGTGCTCCTCACCATTTTGGGGGGGTCCGCCTGTGCCAATCTCCTTCTTCAGGTAGACTTATTCCATCTCGGAGGTGGAATAAATCCCCCGTCTAATCCTCCACGCCGTACGTACAGGGCCATGACTAGAATTAGCCCTGTACGTCTGGGGTCATAGGCCATACTCCTCCCACCCACGATCCTCCTCCAGCCCACCCCCTCCCGCCCCTGTCCAGAGCTGCCCATATACGTGCGGGGAGCTTTGGATTTGGAATCGGCCCCAAGCGTTTGGTGGGGATGTACGTCCAGACCGGACATGCATCCCCACTAAAACACTGCATGGAATGACCCCCTTTCGGGACAATCTATCACTCCACACCTACTCTGCTCACAGACTGCCCCGAGGAGGTCAGCCAGTGGCACTTTTCTGTATAGCAGGAGCTACTCTATGGATAAGTGCCACTGAATATGAACTTAAATGTGTTTTCAGTAAAGGCATAGGATGAGTATACTTGAAGCCTTCATCTTGTCAGGATGAAATAGTTGTCTGTCATTAAATCAGAGATTGTATATTGTTACCTATTACATTAGTTCTTATTACGTTACATGTAACGCATGCTTCTTTTTGCTCCTAATGTTGATTACACTGAGTTCATTGTAAATCATCTTGATTGGTAGAAGGATGGTATTAAAAAAAAAGATCTTAAATAAATAAATAAATAAATAAAGGAATCTCGGTTTATGTTACTTTTTTGGGTAATTTTCCTTAGCTTTCTAATACAGTAGCTATACTATGACTCATTTTATTTCTGGAACAGTTATGTCTCCATTGGAAAACCACAATTGAATCTGAACGTGCAAGAAGAACATGTAATCCATTGTTATTAAAAAAAAAGTTAGCTTACCTTTATCTAAATGTTAAATATTACAAAATCTTTGAGAGTCAGTGAATGTTTGGAAGTCAAAGTGTGTCTTATAAAGGCTGATGTGGATTTATCCTAGAATTATATGTATTATCTCTGAAGCCATGTAAGATATGGCCAGGTTGGGAGAAAGGGCGAAAAAAGGAAAAGATGTACTACAGATGTTGACAAGAACAAACAACTATAAACAAGCTCTCATTTTTTAGAGACTTGTAGTAATTTCAAATACAAACACTCTATGAATACCGAGTGGTATCTTATTAAATATGTATTATCCAAGAATGCTGTTTTCACTTTGAGAAAATCGTATGCAGAATATCAAGTAGAAAGAAGAGAAGGGTTGCTACTAAGAGCCATGTTGATGAAACAGCAGGCAGAAAGGAGGAAGGTATCTGAATGATAATATTTGTGAAGGACAATTTTTAGAATCATATAGGGAGTAATTTTTTAACAGGGTAGCTAAATAGGCAGGCCAAATTAGGTGCCTATTCCAAGTTTATATTAATTGTGGAAAAAATGATGGCGTGGACATTTATGCCTGCTTTGGAGCAGATGTAAATGTCCATGCATAGAGTAGCTGAAAAGGTATGGAAAAAGAGGATAGCCTTCATGAACAAGATTGCAGAAAGAGGAAAACAAATGACATTATCTGGAGAAACTTAGGGAAACTGGTAAAGTGGTCAGGAGAGGAAAGATGCAAATGGAACAAAAAATAGCCCATACAGTAAATAGTGGAACAATACTTTTTTTTTTTATAGATGTTAGTATCAGAAGAAAGTACAAAGGTGGCATTGTGAGACTCAAGGGCAAAAAGAAGGAACATGTAGAGGGTGAAGTAGAAATGGTCGCAATATTTCTGTTCCATGTTTGCAGATGAATGGCTGAGAGTAGGAACGCAGAAAACAAACACAAACAAGGAATGGAAGTGAGGTAGAACTGTGTTAGGAAGAGGCTAGCTAAATTAAAATTAGACAAAGTGGTGTGGTCAGTTGGGATATTTCCAAGGATTGTGAAAGAACTTAGGGAACTTCTGGCGGCTCTGTTGTTTGGTTCCGGAGGGCTGAAGACTGGCTGATATTGTTCCTTTCAACTGAAGCAGAGGTAAGATGGAGGTTGTGACCTAAAGGCTACATTTGCATAAATTATGTATTAAAATCGATGTACACCATGAGGTTGAGTCACTCCCTGTTTTTGGCCCCAGAGACCATGCAGATATCTAGGGACATCTGCTTTGTTGGTGCATAAAATCCTTATATAATATTACCCTCACTATCCAACTATATATCCTAGCATTTTTCTGACATTGTCCATCACCTTATTGCACTGTTTCACTGCGGTCGCCCACCCCAAAAACTGCTCCACCAGAAATATTTAACCCCTCCTGCAACTTTCCTACGACCCTGTCAATTATCCCATCCCAAAAAGGAACTCCCCTGCAACTGCCCCATGCCCAAAAACTACCCCACCACAACTACCCCATTGCCCTGCAAAATGTCCCACTCCAAAACCCCCCAATGACACACACACACACATATACATGCATCCCTGACACCTCCATGATACACATATGCACAAACATACCCCTGATACTCTCATGACATGCTTACACCCCCAAAATCCTCATGATACTCGTACACATGCACAAATCCCTACGACATCACTATGACATACCCACATACTTGCAGACCCCAACACCCCATCACACACACACACACACACACACATATATGCATGCACTCCACGACACATATACGCATCCCCTGACAGCCCCCATGACACACATGCACCCCTCACATACCTGATTCTGCAAATGGGATAAAGTGCCATTGTGTCGAACTACAAGCATATACTTTCCAACTTGTCAAATTTTGCAGAGTAAAGGCCAAAATGATTCAACAAGTAAACACACACTTTGAATTCAAAAGCCCTAAGGTTATGCTGGATTACTTTTTATGGTGACTTAATGATCAATGAAGTCTGATTTAGGAGGCTGATTTTAGCTATGGACCTTGTTCCTTTGTCTCATCACTCATCGTCAACCCACAAATGTACATGGTATTATCAGTTCCATGATAAGAGAATGATACATTTCACATTCCTTCTTTCTTTTGATTGCAAAGCTGATCATGTAAGATCAAGCGTGTCCCTACTGTGAGAATTCCACTCTAGGTAGCAAATTAAGATGGACTTCAAAGCCAATACTCACGGAAACAGACTAGTAAACAAAAGTAGAAGGGAACAACATCAATCATTAAAAGTGAAGGTCCTACAGATGTTTTGGAATTCAGTGATTATTTAAAAAGTTATAATTTGTCTTTTTAAATGGATGTAGTATAAAAGGATAAGTGGATTTTTCTGTTATTCGGATTATGCGCAGAATATGATTATAAAGGAGTCATGTCCAGTGTTTCATTAGCCATTAAAAGTAAACTATGATGCTGTTTTACTAAAGAGGACTGGCTGGCAGTGGGTGTTCTGGTGCATGGTGAAGGCATACTGGGAGAAGTGCTGTCAGCTAGTGTGGGGTCATGACAGCATGGGACAATTCACGTGTTAGGATGATAGGTGGGTGGGTTAAGGATAGAGTGTGGGCATGGTGAGCTCAGAGCAGTTTTGCTGGGTTCACACTGCATGCTAAGTGCATTAGTGTGGGTTCCCTTAGCGCCACCTCATTAAATGCTACTTGTGCTAATGCGGCCTGTGTTAGGGGACAGTCCTCCATTTTAACTGCCGGGAAAATACTTCCCGACAGTTAATGCAGTGGCGTTGTACCTAATGCACCATAGTTTTGGCGCTTTTGGTGAATTTGGTGCAACACCTTAGCGCCTTTTAGTAAAAGAGCCCCTACGAGGCATTTTACTTGCATAAATCAACATGTTGAAAATTGCCTAATCTCAATGAAAAGAGACATTCCCCAGGGAATCGGACAAAAAGTACATGCGTTGATTGCATTGTCAAAGTTCTGTGCATACCTTTCAAACAAAATTGTATCCCCCCCCAAAAACTAGTTGAAGTGATGGCATTAATTTGGTTTTGTTTTTTTCTATTCTTTATTAATCAGCTCAGTGGGGAATACAACATCCAGCTTATGATATCATCAATGAAGACTTCTTTTTCCTATGACAAGCAGAAATGAGTGAGGCATACAAGTTAGTGACATCATTCGATGGCACCGAGACAGAACTGCTCATTCACAGCTGGGAATTTTAGTGTAAAGTTCTGAGCATGAGCGGCTCTTCCCACATGCTGTGATCTGCTTAGCTTCTCACTTTCATTTCTTCCACTCTGCTGAACAGATGCTTTACAAAGCTTTCCCAAAATGTTTTATTCTTATTTTTATCTAGCAAAGTTTTTTCATCATCTTTAATATTGATGTTTTCTTTCTTGTTATTAAGTCTTCAACAATTTTTGTATTATTTTGTTCTCATTTATTTAAAAAAAGTTTCTATTCTGCATTCCTGTACATACATTCAAGATGGTTCATAAAAATAAAATAGAATAATAACATATCAATAAAACATCAAAATAACATAGATAGCACTGCGTGGGACCTATCTAAGGAGAGGACCTTCAGCTTGTTTGCCGCAATTGTTTGACAAGCTTGGCTACTGTGTTTTTTGCACATCATAGCTATTGTCTAGCATAGTAACCAAGTAGCTGAACTTAAGACAACATCATGATTACCTCAGAGAATTTCTCCCTGGGTAATTTTTCCAAATGGGTTAGTTTTGCACATACCATGGCAGTAATGAACCTCACTTCTAAGCCAGGTATATGGAGTATGACCTTAGTCTCTCAAATTTATTGCTGAGGCCCAGCATAGCATTTGTGCCAAAGAGAGCTTCCTTCTGGAGTTCATAAGATGTAACATGTATAGGCAACTTGTCAAGGTGTGACTGGAAATTCCTCTTAATCAGGTCTATGGCTCCCAATACGATGGGAAATATTTCTGTATCTTTCTGTCACATTTTTTTTGGTCTCTGACTGCATTTATTGGTATTTTAGGATCTTCTCCATCTTCACATGATTCACAGAATAATCACTTGGAACCAACACTTCTATTATCAATGCCGTTCTGGTGTTTTTCTCCTTTACCACTATGTCGAGTTTCCTCGCATCCAGTTTCTTATCCATGGGAATGGTAATGTCCCAAATTAACATAACTTCTTCATTCTCCATAATCATCTTAGCGTCATGATCCCAGTGCTTTTCTGGTATAGCGATATTGTAGTGCTTACAAAGTTTACGAGACATGCCTTGTTGTGTCTTTCTGTATAGAAATTTTCTGCCATCAAACTTCACAGCTAGCTACAAGCCAAGTAACAATTTTCTAGCTCTTTCTGACAGAATCTGCAAATGGCTATTTTACCAGTTATCTCTATGCTCATTGTGAACCATCTCATCCATAATCCACTATCCTGGGCTGCAACTATCAATCTCTCATCCCTAGGATTCAGTTTGCCAGTTCCTCACAATGTGGTGGTTCAACTGACTACTGAGGTTGTACTGAGATCACCAGAATCAGCGCAAACCACATTTGAGTTTCATGCTGACACCTCCTTATTGCAAAGTGGCATGAGAGATCTGGACACACAGGAAATGGGTTTAATCCCTAGTTCTTCATGCTCCTTGGAGGACTTTCCCCTGCACAGGATGTACATAGACCTATGGGCAACTTTCTTGAAATTGTGCAGTCTATGCAGACTTCTGATGTGGAAATGTTTCACCGACCTATGCATTATGTATCTCATCCATCATCATCAGTACATCTGTGCAGATTCCTTTCATCACCAGTGTCTTGTACATATTAGGCAGTACTATCTTTTTCTCTGGAAGGTACCCTTCAGAGCTCTGGGTTACAGTCATAAATCCATCAACATTCTAATTTGGAACCTGTGCTGTTGTCTGTAATGCAGTTTATGGTTGGACAGCTTTTGTTTATGGATCTATGCCAAGATTGACAGCTTTTACAAGGTATGACAGGTAAAGGAGGAATAGCCTAGTGGTTAGAGCAGTGGATATAGTAATCACAAGGCCAGGATTCATTTCCCACTAATACTCCTTGTGGACTTGGGCAAATCACTTTACCTTCCATTACCTTGGAAAAAAGGCCTGGCAATCTACTTGTAGTCTCACTTTGCCAAGAAAAAACAGAGGCTGCTGGGTTGCCAACAGTCAGCATTGACTCAATGGCAGGCATTGCATGTTTCTATAACTCTGCAAGAAGGGTACATAGGATGAGGGTGAAAGGGGATAGACTTAGGAGTGATATGCGGAAATATTTCTTTATGGAAAGAGTGATAGATGCATGGAATAGTCTCCCAGTGGAGGTAGTAGAAACGAGGACAGTATCTGAATTCAAGAAAGCATGGGACAAACACAGAATATCTCTAAATGAAAAAGGAGACTATAGTAGCTGATATGGAAGGACAGACTAGATTGGCCATATGGTCTTTTTCTGCTGTCATATTTCTATGTTTTTATGTAAATACTTAACAAATAATAAAAAACTCAGTAGAAAAAAACAATTGTACAAATTAATTTTTTTGTCGGAATGGCCAGCACAGTAGAGAGGAAAAAATACCTACTACCACCGTGGCCCGTCCTTTTTAATCATTTTGAAAATCAATTTAAAACAGCTCTTGTTCAAAAAATAGCTGGTACTTAGCTTTCTGAAGGAAAAACAGGCTGTAGAAATGCTGCAATCAACAGTAGGTCAAATGTACGACGTGCCACGTTTCGGGGGTATACACATAAGCCCCCTGCTTCAGGTCAGACCACTGTATAGAGTATTTTTTCCTCTCTACTGTGCTGGCCATTCCGACAAAAAAATAAATTTGTACAATTGGTTTTTTCTACTGAGTTTTTTATTATTTGTTATTTATTGATGCTCAGTTAGAAGGTTTTTTGGTGTTATTTTATGTAAATATTGGCAAGGGTCTTCTTACAAGGTCAGATTCTGAAGGCATAAAACCATGCAACAATTCAATGGATTTCTTCATTTGAAACTGATTGTCTGCAGTGATAAGACCTCACAATTCAGCTCTGTGCTGTTTTTTCCTACTAAATTTCCTCCTGTGGATTACATTTTTGGGTTGCGCTAGGGTCAGTTGAAAACATGCCTTTTTCAAAGCTAAGCATATTTTATTGTTGTCGTGTTCAGCTGGTGTTTTCTCAGCATCTATTATTAGACTTGATTATTCTATGGTTGCTGCTGGAACTATAGAGGGGTAAAGAAACATAGAGACATGATCGCAGAAAAAGACCACATGGCCTATCTAGTCTGCCCTTCTATGTCAACTACAATACGTTTAGAGATCCTCTGTGTTTGTCCCATACTGTTTTGAATTCAGATACTATTCTCGTGTCTACCACCTCCACTGGGAGACTATTCCACACATCTACCACTCTTTCCATAAATAAATATTTCCGCATATTACTTCTGAGTCTATCCCCTTTCACTCTTATACTATGTCCCCTCATAGCAGAGCTTGCCTTCAATTGAAAGAGACGCCCCTGTGCATTTATGCCATGGAGGTATTTAAATGTCTCTATCATATTGCTCCTATCCTGCCTTTCCTCTAAATTAAGTCTATCCTCATATGCTTCATGATTGTTGTTAAGAGCCATCAAGTTGGTGCCAACTCATGGCGACCCTCTGGATAGCTGTCCCAAACTGTGTTCGATCTTCAATCTGTCAACAATGATCTTCAATCATTGTTGACAGACTGGCACTCATAGCTGCTGTTATTGTATCGATCCATCTCATTGCTCCCCTTCCTGTTTTGCGTTGACTTTCCACCTTGCCAAGCATGATGTCCTTCTCTAATGATCTCTCTCTTCGCATGATGTGTCCAAAGTATGAAAGTCGAAGTCTTGTCATCTGAGCTTCTAAAGAAAGCTTAGGTTTGATCTCCTCTAGTACTGACAGGTTTGTTCTTAGGGCAGTCCATGGTATATGCAGTATTCGTCACCAGCATCATAATTCAAAGGCATCAATTTTCTTCCTGTCTATCTTTTTCACTGTCCAACTTTCATATCTATATGATGTCACTGAAAATGCCATGGCTTGAACAAGTTGAATCTTTTTATGGACAGAGATATCTCTGCTCTTGAGAATCTTGCCTAGGTCCTTCATAGCCATTCTGCCAAGAGCAATGTGTTGTCTGATTTCTTGACTGCTTGTTGCTCAATGTCAAGATCAGCAACACATAAGGTGTTCCACCCTCTCAGCTGCTTTCCCCCACCGACCCCTCCCCTCCCCCTCTCCCTCTCAATAGCCTCTGATCTGAACCTGTTGATTTAATTCCTTGAAATCATTTGATGTTCATATATTATGACTGACACCTGTACATATCTCTGTAAATAGTTAGAAGTTGTATATCTAAGTACCACGCTATGTATATGATGAGGCCGCTGGGCCGGTCCCGCGGCCAACGGTAACTCGGGCCCAGGCCCGGCCTCGGCCCTCGTCACGTGTTGGGGGTGCGAGGGGAGGGGGGGCGCGAGGGCTTTGGGCCGGTTGCCAGGGGGATCGCTTTTCGCGGTCACGAGAAGCGATCCTACTGGCTGCTGTGGGGTAAGGTGGGGGGTAGGTTTGCGAGGAGCCACGTGGCTCGGCCTTTCCTGCGGCTCCTCGCTTGGGATCGGGTGTGTTTGGCGGTGCTCCGGGATGCGGTCCAGGTTGCGGCGGTGAGCTACGGGTGAGGGGGGGTACCTACGCCCTTACCAAACCAGGGGTAGAAGAACGACGGCACATTAAAAAAAAACCAAAAAAAAAAAAACACCCACCTGTTCCATATCTTACCGGCCGACAGGACACTGCTGGGAGGAAACAATAGACACTGCAGGGGAGGGGAAAACAGGTAGGGGGGGGCCATTTTTGGGGGGGCAGAGGGCTGTGTACCAGGGGCGGCATGGGGAGGTCGGGGACCAGCAAGCCGGGGCGAGCGGGAGTTTGCACCCGGTCTCGGGGTGTTCGTGGGGGGTGCAGGGGGCTCGGGCTGCACGGGGGGGGGAGGAGGTCGGGGTGGGCTTGTTCGCCCGGTGGCTGTGGGGGATGGCCAAAGGGGGCGGGGACATCATCGGGCCCCTGCAGAGGCGAGCAACGTGGCGGCTTCTGGGGAGGTTCTGGGGAGGGCAGTGCAGGGGGCCCCGGGCACGGCGCCTGCCTCGCAGGAGTGCCTTGGGCAGTCTCTGGAAGTGGGTGGGGTTGGGTCCCGCGGTGACCAGGCTGTGGACTTAGGACTTCCGCGGCCCCCTGTGGGTTTGCCGGGAATCAGTGGGTCCGGGCCGTGGTATCAGGGCGGGCCTGTTCTGCATTATCCGTATGGGAGGGGCATGCTGGTGGCGCCGGGGGGGGGGGCCTTTCTGTCAATGGGCAATTGGGGAACTGGTTTTGTGGATTGTGCGGGGGCGGGCGTAGCTGGGGCGGGCGGCCTGCCGGTGTGGGATGGGTCACATTGGACGGCGGGGGGGGGGGGGGTTAGGTACCTCTGGGTGGCAGCACGGGGGGGGGGCTTCATGGGGGGCTGGGCAGTATGGGATGGGTACTGCTACCATGGGTACTGTTTTTCCTCTGCAGGTTCCGGCGAGCAGAGCGTCTGCGCCTGTTACGGCGGGCAGCGGAATGGCAGCGTCGGGGCAGAGTGCGGAGGCGGCTAGTCCGGCCGTGGTGGTGCCTGTGGATGGCGGACGAGTCGCTGCAGGTGAGTGGGGGGGATCACGGGGGTTGGGGAAGGTGGGGGACCGGTAGGTGAGGAGTTGGCTGCAGTTGGGCGCAAGGCCAAAGCTAAGCGGAGGCATGGGCGTCGCTGTCGTCGGGCTTCGTCGTCGTCCTCTTCGACCAGTGGGAGTTTGTCCGAGGAGGCAGTTGCGGAGCGGGGGAGGGGGGAGGGGGTTGGACCTGCAGTGGTGCGTTGCGCAGAGCTTTGTGAGAGCGTGCCACGCAAGTTGCGGAGGCGCATCCGGAAGCGGCGGTATATCAATATTTTTCGGCTTTTGGAGGGGCGGAAGCGTTCGGGCGAGAGCCGCAAGAAGCATAAGGAGGACGAGAAGGTGGGGAGGGTGCGCAAGGTTTCCCGGAATACCTTGAATTGGACGCGGGCTTTTTTGCGCTTGGCGAGTGTCTGCGGGCACTCGGAGCCGGCCCTTTATGGGGAGTTGTTGGTGTACGTGGATGCCATCCTGGCGGCATCGCAGGCGCATGATGGTTGGGCTTGGCTCAATTATGATGAGGAATTCCGGGATCGGATGGAGGAGAATGCACAGCTGTCGTGGGGGACGCGTGATATTAATTTATGGCTGACGCAGATGTCAGCCAAGAAAGGGGTAGGGGGGGGTGGCAGTGGTCAAGGTAAGGTCGGTGGGCAGCCGATGGCGGCCGGTTTGCGGCCCTTTCGTGCGGCGGGCGCGGTCCCCGGAGCGCCCAGTGGAGGGCCCGGCGGGGACGTTTGTTGGCGATTTAATAAATCTGCCTGCCCCTTCTCGGACTGCAAGTTCCGACACGCCTGCTCGATCAGCGGGGGTGGTCACTCGGCAGCGAAGTGCAGTAGAAAGGGAGTGTCGGGTACCACAGGGGGGAGTAAATGAGGGGCTGCGGTGGGGGTTGGCGCCGACCCCCATTGACGCCGGGGCGTTGTGGCCGTGGTTGGAGATTTATCGGAAGGGTCGGCATGGGAGGGCGGCGCGGGAGTTGTGGTTGGGGTTTACAGAGGGCTTTCGTATTCCATATCAGGGCGCGATCTCGGGCGTGGTGGCCCGTAATTCGGACTCAGTGCGTCGGTTGGCGGAGGTGGCCCGGGGTAAGATTGCGGCGGAGTGTGCGCTCGGCCACGTGGTGGGGCCGTTTGTCCACCCACCCTTTTCCCCCTTTGTCGTATCGCCGCTGAGGGTTATACCCAAGAAGGAGCCGGGGAAGTATCGATTGATACACAACCTCTCCTTTCCGCTGGGGGATTCGGTGAATGACCATATCCCGCCAGAGTACTGCTCGGTGAGGTATGCCCCCTTTGATGCAGCGGTGGATTTGTTGCGACAATGTGGGGAAGGGGCTCTGATGGCAAAGGTGGACATCGAATCCGCGTTTTGGTTGTTGCCGGTTCATCCGTCTGCTTTTCCCTTGCTCGGCTTTCAGTTTGATGCCCGATATTACTTTGACCGGTGCATGCCGATGGGCTGTGCGATATCTTGTGCCTATTTTGAGACCTTTAGTTCCTTCTTGCATTGGGTCTTGGCTCGGAGAGCTGGTTGTCGCTCTATTGTGCATTACCTGGATGATTTTTTGTTTGTGGGTCCTGCACAGTCGGCGATCTGCGCGACCTTGTTGTGGCAGTTCGAGG
Source organism: Ichthyophis bannanicus (assembly GCA_033557465.1). Lineage (NCBI taxonomy): Eukaryota > Metazoa > Chordata > Amphibia > Gymnophiona > Ichthyophiidae > Ichthyophis > Ichthyophis bannanicus. The sequence continues at coordinate 1,198,416,689 of CM066032.1, read as the reverse complement.
AGATGGCGGTGGCGTTCGGGATTCCGTTGGCAGTGGATAAGACGGTGGGCCCGGTGACGTGCCTGTGCTTTTTGGGGATAGAGATTGATTCCGTTGCCTTTGAGATCCGCTTGCCGGCTGATAAGGTGGAGCGCCTGAAAGCGCTGGTTGCTGCGGTGGGGTCGGCGGCGAAGGTCACGTTGCGGGAGTTGCAGGCGCTGGTTGGGCACTTGAACTTTGCCTGTCGGGTGATTGCGATGGGGCGGCCGTTTGCACGGTGGCTGTCCCTGGCTATGGTAGGGGTGCGGAGCCTCCATCATCGTATTCGGGTGATGGCTGGGATGCGTGAGGATCTGCGGGTGTGGGGGGAGTTTCTTTCGGATTTCAACGGTTGCGCCCTGGTGCAGTCGGCGGAGTTGTCCAACGGGGATTTACAGCTCTTCTCGGATGCGGTGGGCGGTTCGGGGTTCGGCTTGTATTGTCAGGGTTCGTGGTATGCTGAGGCCTGGCCGGTGGATTGGGCGGAGACGGGCCTGATGCGTAACGTTACATTCTTGGAGCTCTTTCCGATTGTGGTGGCGTTTTGGGTGTGACCCGAGAAGTTACGGAACCGGAAAGTGGTTTTCTGGTGCGATAATGCGGCGGTGGTGCAAGTTATCAATCGGCAGTCCCCCCGGTGCTCGAGGGTGATGGCGTTTAATGAGAGTCTTGGTCTTGGCTTGCTTGCGCCTCAGTGTTACTGTGCGGGCGCGCCACGTTCCGGGGGTGCAAAATTCTATTGCTGATGCTTTGTCTCGTTTCCAGTGGGCGCAGTTTCGGGTGTTGGCCCCGGGAGCGGATGAGGCGGCGATACCGGTGCCGGGGAACCTTTGGCGCATTGGGACCCTGGACTGATGGGGTTGTTGAGGTCTTCTGTGGCTCCAGGTACGTGGGCCGCCTATCGGCGCGGGTACGACAGGGTGCGGGCCTTTTTGCGGGAGAGGGGCTGGTGCGGAGGGAGGATTGGCGATCAGTTAGGGGGTTCCTTCATAGTTTGGGCGAGGGAGCAGGGTTGGTCACGGTCGTCGGTCTGGGCTGCTTTGGCGGGTTTCTCCTTTTTCAGTAAGGCAGCGGGCTGGGGGAACCCAGGTGGGTCATTCTTGGTGACACGGCTGCTGGCAGGTTGGGGCGGGAGAGGCCCCCGGTGAAGGACTGGCGGCGCCCCATCACCCATGAGCTGCTCTTGCGGATCTGGGGGGTTTTGGAGGAGGTTGCGACGACGGGGTATGAGGCGGTGTTGTTTCGTGCTTTGTTTGTTACGGCCTTCTTCGGAGCCTTTCGGGTGAGTGAGCTCGTGCCTCGTTCGCGGAGGGGCGACGATGGTGGTGGTTTGGCTGTTCAATGTGTGGCACTCCGCTGTGCGGATTTACCTGCCGCGGTCCAAGATGGACCAGATGGGTAGGGGTCGGCGGGTGGTGCTGCAGGCGACCCCGGGGCTGTCGTCTTGCCCGGTGCACAATTTGCAGGCGTATGACCGGTTGCGCCCTTCGCTGGTCAGACACTTTTTTCGTCACGAGGACGGGCGGCCAGTTACCCAGTATCAGTTCACGGCGGTGCTGCGCTTGGCCCTGCGGCGGTTGGGGTGCCCAGAGCGGCAGTTCGCCTCGCACTCTTTCCGTATTGGTGCGGCGATGTTCCGCCTTGCTAATAGTATGGCGGGTGGGGCATCGTCCGGTATGGGGGTGGGGGTGAGATTAAGGTTGGTTGCCCATGTTGGGCGGTTATTACATGTATTAAATTTGTAAATAAAGCTGCGACCAAAGTTGTACTATGTTAAAGTGTTTGTGTGCTTATTATGCGTTAAAGACAAATGGTGGTTGGGGTGCTAACTGAAGGTGTGGAGGGCGAGGCGGGCCTCCGGGTTACCTGAGTTAATGATGAGGCCGCCGGGCTGGTCCCGCGGCCGACGGTAACTCGGGCCCGGGCCCGGCCTCGGACCTCGTCACATGTTGGGGGTGCGAGGGGAGGGGGGGGGTGCGAGGGCTTTGGGCCGGTTGCCAGGGGGATCGCTTTTCGCGGTCGCGAGAAGCGATCCTATTGGCTGCTGTGGGGTAAGGTGGTGGGTAGGGTTGCGAGGAGCCTCGTGGCTCGGCCTTTCCTGCGGCTCCTCGCTTGGGATCGGGCGTGTTTCCCGCCCACCCTTCCTTGGCGTTCCGAGGGGGGGGGTTGTTGCAGCTGGGGGGGGGGTAGAGAGACAGCGCTCGCCGAGGCGGCGGGAGTGCTAACTGCATTAGGAGCTGTGGGGAGCGAAGGGCTCCCCGGGGCTGGGGGCGAGTCATCCCGGTTGGGGGTCTCGGCCCGGTAGGTGGGTGTGAGGGCCGGCCTTTGCTACTAGGATGGCGAGGCTGGTGGTGGGGGGGTGGTGAGGAGGATGTTCCGCCTTGCTAATAGTATGGCGGGTGGGGCATCGTCCGGTATGGGGGTGGGGGTGAGATTAAGGTTGGTTGCCCATGTTGGGCGGTTATTACATGTATTAAATTTGTAAATAAAGCTGCGACCAAAGTTGTACCATGTTAAAGTGTTTGTGTGCTTATTATGCGTTAAAGACAAATGGTGGTTGGGGTGCTAACTGAAGGTGTGGAGGGCGAGGCGGGCCTCCGGGTTACCTGAGTTACTACTCAGTTCTTTGTATAAAGTTCACAAATACTGTTCCTTGTAAAAGTTTAAACTGTTATGATGTAAACCGCCCCTGATCTCTGGAAGGGGCAGTATATAAATACGTGCAAATAAAATAAAGTTGATCCAAGTAGGTTAAAGTTGTCAACTATTTCAATTTCTTCTCCATCAATGATGAACTTATTCATTTTGCCAGATGTCAGGATCTTTGTCTTCTTAACATTAAAGTGCAGACCCATTTTAACACTATATTCCTTGATCTTGAGAAGCAAATGTTTCAAATCGTTTTCACTTTCAGCCAGTAATGTGGTATCATCAGCATGGCAAAGGTTGTTGATGAGTCTTCCACCAATCTTCACACCTCTGTTGACTTCATACAGTCCTGCTTCTCTGATGATTTGTTCTGCATATAAATTAAATAGGGGGAAAGTATGCAGCCTTGTTGTACACCTTTGCTGATTTTAAACCATTCTGTTTCTCCTAGTTCCATTTGAACTGTTGCTTCTTGATCAGTGTAAAGGTTGTGCAAGAGAACTATCAGGTGTTCTAGTATACCCATGTTTCTTAATGTGGCCCAGAGTTTTTCATGGTTTACACAGTCAAAAGCCTTGCTGTAGTCAATAAAACACATATGGATATCCTTTTGGTATTCTTTTGTCTTTTCAAGGCTCCATCTCACATCCGCGATAATGTCTCTCATTCCTCTCCCTTTCCTGAAACCTGCTTGCACTTCAGGCAGTTCTCGTTCCAGGTATGGTTGTAGTCTCTGCTGAATGATCTTGAGTAGAATCTTGCTGGCATGTGGGATCAGAGCAATTGTGTGATAATATCCACAGTCAGTCGGGTCACCTTTCTTCAGTATTGGTATAAACACAGATCTTTTCCAGTCAGTTGGCCATGAATTTGTCTTCCAAATTTCCTGGCAGGCTCTTGTAAGTATGGTAACAGCTTCATCTGATTGCTGTAATAACTCAATGGGAATGCCATCAATGCACGGTGCTTTGTTCTTTTCAATGTTGCTTCAACTTCTTCAGTCACCAATGGTTCCTGATCATAAGGTATAGGTTGAAATGGCTGTTGGTCCACTTGATCTTTATGGTATAATGACTCTGTATATTCTTTCTACCTTTTCTTGATCTTCTCAGCATCATTCAGCATGGATCATTGAGCATCTTGTAGCATTCCAATTCAAGGTTGGAATTTTTTCTTTTACTCTCATAGTTTTAGAAAAGCTGATCTTGTTCTTCCTTTATAGCTTCTGATTCTATGTCCTTGCATGAGTCATTTTAATACTTCTCCATCTTGCCTTGCTGCACGTCGGGAATCTCTGTTGAGTTCTGAAATTGCCTCTCTTTGTCCTCTGGCTTTAGCTTCTCTGTGTTTCTGGTCAATTTTCAGAGTTTCTTCAGTCATCTATTTTGGCTGTTTTTGTTTTTTCTCCTTATGTAGAGACTTATCGCTTTCTTCCAATACAACCTTCTTGATGTCATCCCATAACTCTTTTGGAACTCTGTCATTTGTATCTAAAGCAGCAAATCGATTTCTCAGGCAGTCTTTAAATTCCAGTGGTATATTCGGAAGGTCATATTTTGCTACATTCATGAATGGCTTGCTCTTTTTTCAACTTTAGCTTGAGTTTGCATACTAGTAGTTGATGATCTGTATCACAGTCAGCTCCAGGTTTTGTCTTTGTTGATGTCATCAACCTTTTCCATCGTTGTCTTCCATAGATGTAATCAATTTGATTTCTGTACAATCCATTGGGTGAAGTCCATGTGTACAGTCGGCACTTGTGTTGCTGGAAGAAGGTGTTTGAGATGAATAGATCATTGGTCTTCAAGAATTCTATCAGTCTTTCTCCAGCTTCGTTTCTGTTGCCAAGTCCATATTTTCCAACCACTTTGCCTTCATCTTTTTTGCCAACTTTTTAGTTCCAGTCAACCATGACTATCAGGATATCCTGTTTGCATGTTCTGTCAATTTCAGCTTGTACTTGTTCATAGAACTCATCAATGTCTTCCTCTTCTGCAGCTGTTGATGGGACATATACCTGAATTATAGTTGTGTTGATGGGCTTTCCTCATAGACGAATAGAAATTAAGCATTCACTGACTGCATTGTATTTCATTACAGTTCTTGCAAGTTTCTTCTTAACTATAAATGCAACGCCATTTCTTCTTTGTCTTTCATTTCCATCATAATAAACCATATGTTCATCAGATGCAAAGTGCCCAAAGCCAGTTCATTTCAGTTCACTGACACCTAACAGATCAAGTTGTACATGTTCCATTTCATTCTTGATCACATTCAACTTCCCTTGGTTAAAGCTTCATACGTTCCATGTCCCAATATATAAGATATCTTTGCAACCTCTGACTCTCTTTTCATGCACAGCTATATCAGCAGATCCAATCACATCATAAATGCTGGCTTTACTCTGAGAAGTCTTCAATTCATCCCCAATAGCCATTTGAGTGCCTTCCAGCCTGGGGATCTCATCTTCCAGCACTATAGTGCAATCTGTTTTGTAACTATCCATTGGGTTTTCAAGGCAAGATACAGAAATAGATTTGCCAAGTCTTTCTTCCACACAGATAATTCCAGCATTGTTGCATTTGTCACAGAAATATGAACCTCCACTTACAACACTGTCCCATTCTACTGCTGCCCAGATGAGTGGTTTGTCTTAGTCTGGCATCTCAGCTGAGACCTGTCTATCTTGGGAGACCCTGCCAGTAGCTAAACTACTGATAGCTTTGCTCTCAGCATCACTGATTAACCCAAGCCCTCACAGCACGACAAGCTGCAAACCAAGAGAGGGATATGCTTCATAACAAAGACCATTAACCATTTTAGTAGCCACCCTCTGCACCGATTCCAACCTGCTTATATCCTTTTGAAGGTGCGGTCTCCAGAATTGCACACAGTACTCCAAATGAGGTCGTACCAGAGACTTATACAGAGGCACTATCACCTCCTTCTTTCTGCTGGCCTTTCCTCTCCCTATAGATCCAAGCATCCTTCTGGCTTTCTCAGTCACCTTTTTTACCTGTTTAGCTACTTTAAGATCATCATACACAATTAGGCCCAGGTCCAGTTCCTCTTTTGTGAACAGAAGTACCTCATCCCATAAAAGGGGCGCTAATGGAGAACAATAAACATAAACATAAACAAGACCATAGAGGAGAGACAGAATAAATTCTTTGTTTTGGTCTTTACTGAAGAAGATGTAAGGAAGTTACCCATGCCAGAAATGGTATTTCAAGGTGATGCATCAGAAGAACTGAAACAAATTTCAATAAACTAGGAAGCTGTATTACCAATATTTGATAAACAAAAGAGTAGAAAATCACCTGGACCAGATGGTATAAATTCCAGAATGCTGAAAGAACTGAAATATGAGATTGCAGACCTACTATTAGTAATCTGTGAACTATCATTAAAATCATCTGTAGTACCTGAAGATTGGAGAATGGTCAATGTAACACCAATTTTTAAAAAGGGTTCCAGAGGTTGTCAGTGGCATTTTATTTGATGGATTTGGGATTGTTTGTGTCAAGGTGTAGTGTGCTGGAGATAACAAGTAAATTAAGATGGACTTCAAAGCCAATACTCACTAAAACAAATTATAATTACAGGTCTGCGACTAAAAAGCTGTTTGATTATTTTCATCTAATTTCCATGTATTTTGGTGTGCTGAAAACAAATAAAATACTGAAAAAACTCCTAGACGTCATGATTTGCCCCAACATGCAAAATTGTCTTCAAATTTATCAAATTTTTTCAAATTACTATTAATTAATTCAAATTACTATTAATTAATTCACATAAGTGCATTTAAGATATAAAATGCCAAAAAAACCTTAAAGGGGTTGTCCGAGCTATGTAAAAAAATATATAGCACTGTAAATCTGATGGTCAGCAATATATACATAAGCTAAGCAAGTTTTAAGTCCGTGCTTCTAATGGTAGAAGGGGTTAATCTTTCCTGAAATGGGAGACCCTGGGCAGATAGCAGCAGCTCCGGTCAGTGCAGGGGGGCGTGGCCAGCACTGTGACGTCTTGTATACAGACACAGAGCTGCTCTCTCCTGCATGCCACACTTGTGCACGAATCATCATCAGGTTCTTGGTTCTAGGCTGTTCACACTTTTTCATCGCAATTCGTGTTAGCTCGTCATTCTTCAACCGTTATGGTATGGCTCTGCGAAAGTGTATTAATTCGCCAGACAGTTTCTGTTTCATCTGTGGTGAATATACAGTGTTGAAGCAACAGCAGAATATTACAGACTTTGTGAAAAAAGTATACTTTGCATACTTTGGACTAAAAATTGGAGATCAAGATAAAGTCTGGGCGCCTCATAAAGTGTGCAAACGGTGTGTTGAGGACCTCCGAAACTGGTTCAAGGTAAGAAAAAATCTTTCCGTTATGGGATTCCTATGGTATGGCGAGAGCAAAAGAACCATAGTGATGACTGTTACTTTTGTTCATGCGATGTGAAAGGATTTAATTCCAAATGGAAGCATTCCATTTCATACCCCAATCTTCACTCGGCAATTCGTCCCATCCCCCATGGTACAGATATACCTATACCCAAGCCCCCTGTTACCTTGGAAGAGATACCTAGCTCCGATGAAGGTGAAGTCATACCTGAACCAGATCACGAATCAAGTTCTGACTTTGAAGATGATACAAGACCAAAATTGTTTTCTCAGGAGGAGATGAATGATTTGGTAAGAGACTTGAATCTTCCCAAAGATGCCACTGAGTTACTCGGATCAATGCTGAAAAGCAGGAATTTATTGTTGCCAGGAGTGTCATCTTCATGTAAAGTATACTTTAGTATACAAAAATGTTAATTGTTATATGTAAACCGCCCTTGATCTCTGGAAGGGGCAGTATAGAAGAAACTGTTAAATAAATAAAATAAATAAATAAATGGTTCAGACATCGTGAAAAGGAGTTCGTTCCTTACTTCGCCCAGGAAGACAAGTTGGTTTATTGCATCGATGTCGAAGATCTGATGGGTCAATTTAAAATCCAATATGATTCAGAGCAATGGCGTCTTTTTATAGATTCTTCAAAAAGAAGTCTCAAAGCAGTTTTACTCCACAACGTTTTTTACGCTTCCATACCTGTAGGTCATTCCGTACACTTGAAGGAAACCTACGAGAACTTGGAATTGGTTCTTCGTAAACTTAAATATGAAGACCATGGTTGGCAAGTGTGTGGGGACTTGAAGGTCTTGTGCATGCTGCTTGGGCAACAAGCTGGGTATACCAAATATCCTTGTTTTCTGTGTCTATGGGACAGTCGAGACCGACAAAATCACTGGACCAAGAAGAGTTGGCAGCCGAGGGTGCTAACAGTCGGTGAAAAAAATGTCCTCCGAGAAACTTTGGTACCTTCCCATAAAGTTCTTCTACCACCTCTCCACATAAAATTGGGATTGATGAAGCAATTTGTAAAATCACTTCCAAGAGATGGAGAATGCTTCAAATACTTGGTCACCAAGTTTCCAGGCCTGTCGGAGGCAAAATTGAAGGAAGGTGTGTTCGTCGGACCAGACATTAGAAGGCTTATAGTTGATCAAGAGTTTGTCAATACCATGACGGATCCTCAAAAAGAAGGGTGGATTGCATTTAAAGAAGTCGTACAGAAATTTTTGGGCAATAACAAAGATTCTCACTACAAAAAGATCGTTGGATGAATGCTGAAAGCATTTCAAGCTTTAGGTTGCCTGATGAGTTTGAAAGTGCATTTCCTCCAGTCCCACCTTGACTACTTTCCTGAAAATTTGGGAGCTGTGAGTGAGGAACAAGGTGAACAATTCCACCAAGACATTAAAGAGATGGAAAGGAGATACCAGGGAAAATGGAGCATTACAATGATGGCAGACTACTGTTGGATGCTTCAGAGAGACATTCCAGATCTACTCACAAGCGTAAATGCACCAAGAGGAGCCTCACAAGGAAGAAGAATCGAGTTTAGTGTGTGTAGGTGAGCTCATTTCAGTTCAAAAAAGGATTTTCATGAAAATATTGTAATAAAACTTTAATTTTATAAGTCTATTTCCATTTATTTTGAGGTATTGCCTTATTTAAAATAGTTACCTAAATTGTCAGGAAACGTGATGTCCTATGACAAAATGGAGCTCATTTTTGGATTCAGCGCACCAAAAAACATAAAGATTATGTGGAATAACCAAAACAGCTCTCGAAAAAAAATTTTTTGCAGACCTGTGCAACAAAAGTAGAAGGGAGCAGAGTCAATCATTAATCAAAGTGGTTTGCATCTTTTGTGTCTGGACATTGCTTTTGGGTGCGGTGGGGAGGAGTAATGTCTTCAGTACAGCAACTGTGTTGTGGAGTACCCCAGGGATTGGACCTTTCCCTGCTCTTATTTAATATTTTTATGCAGCCCTTGGGGGGTATTATTCAGAGCTTAAAATTTTGGGTTTTTTATATGCTCATGATATACAAATTGTCATGCCCTGGGGTGGAATGTAGCAGCCACAATTAAAAAGATTAATTCCTGTCTGCAGAAGAAGGAGGATTGGTTTTAAGACAGTTTAATGGTATTGAGCACCAGAAAACAGAGGTCCTTGTGTGTGGGTCTTTGGATCCTGAGGGGTTGACAAAATGGTGGTGTGTTTGCAGGGAGAGGTTGAATTGGAAAATGGAGATGAGGGATCTGGGAATGCAGATTTGTCTATGCAGGCTCAAATTTCCAAGGCGGTTGGTATGGCTCATGGGCAATTAAAGCTATTATGCCTATTCCATCCATTCTTGGAGATGGAGGCTCTGCAGACAGTAATCCAAGTGTTGGTAATGACGGGATTGGATTATTGTAACCTCCTTTATGAGGTTTGCCTGAGGCCTTAATGCAGAAATTGCAAGTGGTACAAAACGATGCAGCATGGGTGTTGCCAGGGCGAACTAGGAAGGAGCTTTTAAGGGATATATTGAGGCAATTGTACTGGCTCCATTTAAGGTGTTGAGAGAGGGGGAGACCAGTTATCTGAGAGAAGTATTGTGATGATATCAGCCAGGTCAGGAATTAAGATCTAGTCAGAGCAGCCTGTTGGTAGTGCTGAGCCTCCAGGACATGCAATTGCAGAAGTGGAAGGGATGGGCACTTAAGACTTCCGTGCCACAGTAGTGGAATAGATTACCCATTGGGTTGAGGCAGGAGTTAGGGGGCATTTTCAAAAACTATGAAGACATTCCTGTTTCCTTGCTAACTGGGTGATAGATGCCTCAGAGTAAGATGAGTAGGTGGGAAAGTTGGAGCCACAGTCTCTTTTTGTTTTTTGTTGGGTTCTTTTTCTGAATGTATTGATTGTTTTTAATTTGTGGTGAACCACATAGAATGTGTTACATATTTTCAGTATATAAAAGTTTTTAAATAAATAAGTATGTAGCATGGACTCTATCTACCTTTTGGGAACTTGGCAGGTACTTGTTGCCTGGACTGGCCATTGTTGGAAACAGAATATTGGGCTTCATGGACCTTTGATCTGACCCGTTATGGCATATCTTATGTTCGTATGCTTCTATTAGGTCTTAACTTGTTCCTATCACTCAGACTAGACCATGAGAGCTACATTCTTCATATGTCCCCCTTCTCCTCTGTCTGGTCAACAACTCATTCAGCCAATGACATACACTGGTCTCTGATTCCCCTTTGTATATATCCTTCCCTTATCGAAGTGGGCTGAATATACCTCTTCTCTACATCGTTTTACTGAACCCTTCCAGACCTAGAAAGTACCTCACTTTCTGTTTAGACTCATGAAGACAAACAAAATGCTCCCATAGAACCATAGGAGTCTCCACATAAATGCAAATACATAATAAGAGAAAATGTTATTTCACTCAATACATAATCAACTCTGGAATTTGTTACCAGAGGATATAGTAAAAGCTGTTAGTGTAGTTGGGTTTAAAAGAGGTTTGGGCAAGTTCCTGGAGGAAAGGGCCATAAACCATTATTAAAGAGGATCCAGGAAATCTACTGCTTACTGCAGGACAAGCACTGTGGAATCTTTGTACCTTTTTGGAAACCTGCCAGGCACTTGTGACCTGGATTGGCCAATGTTGGAAATAGGATATCAGGCTTGATGGACCTTGGTCTGACCCAGTATGGCATTTCTTAAGTTCTTATGTTCTTAAGACCAGGATGTTCAGCGACTTATACAGATAGTGCTGCTGAATATCTTTACAGACCACCTCAGTATTGTCCGGATAGTGCAAGGAAGAACTGTTCCAGAAATTGGTAATGGAATCCATGCAGGAGGTGGTGATACTGGACTTGGTGCTAACAAATGGGGAGAGTGTTTCTGATATTGTAATGGGCATGCAATAATCACTGGATGGTGAGCTTCAATATTAGGACGCAGGTGGAGATGGTTCATTCAAAAGAGAGGGTCTTAGACTTGAAGAAAACTAACTTTGCAAAGAAAGCGGAATACCTCAAGAAGTCGTTAGCTGGTTGTGAATTTCTGGGGGAAATAGAACAGCAGTGGGCAAAATGAATGGAGATATTTTAGGGCAACAAATCTTTTTGTTATAAAAGCAAATAAAAGTAAGAGGAAAAGGAGGTTGCTATGATTTCACTGGTCAACAAATTTTTACAAAAGTCATGTTACTGAAATAAAAATAGTAATTTCTTATCAATTTTTATATGCTGAACACGAATATGACAGTGAAATTGCAAAGTTGGCTCTAGTTTTTTGTAATCTACAAGAATTAATGTTTACATCATGAAATGCATGTCAATAGTAAATATAATAGGCCTTCCGTTAATACCTATAAAAAACCAAGTCATAGACTACTTCTTAGATTTTTTTCTCCTGTCTCTTGTACAGCTGTTCAGGAGCTTCTCTGGGGAGTGTCCAGCAGTAGTCAGCCAGCATTGTAGTGGACTATTTTCCCTGGTATCTTTGCTCCATCGTTGCGATATCCTGGTGAAAACATTCGCCCTGTTCATCACTAACCATACCACAGTTGTCAGGAAAGAAATCGAGATGGGAATCAAGGAAATGGATCTTTAGAGACATATTGCAGCCAAGTTTCTGAAACTGCATCAGCATGTTTTCTACTAGTTCCTTGTAGTTTTCTGCCCTAACATTCCCAAGAAAGTTTGTTGACACTAGGCGAAAAGCATTCCATGCTTGTTTCGCATTACCCTGCAGCACGTTGTTGAACCGGTCATTTTTGAAGAGCTCTCGAATCTGCGGACCCACAAAAACTCCCTCTTTAATCTTTGCTTTGCTGAGTCGAGGGACTTTTTCATGCAGGTATCGGAAAGCTGGCGAAGTGTGGTCCATGGCTTTCACAAAGTTTTTCATCAAACCTAGTTTGATGTGAAGGGGTGGTAGCAGGATTTTGTGAGCCTCTACCAGAGCTGGGTGCTGGATATTCTTCTCTCCAACTGTTACATTTTGTCTGCGATTCCATTCCTTCCGCAAGTAGTGCCAATCCCTTGCTCGGCTATCCCACTCACATAAGAAATACATGTATTTTATATATCCCTGCTGCAGTCCCATTAAAAGGGCAACTACCTTCAAGTCACCACAGAGGTGCCAGCTGTACTTGTTATAGTTAATGGAAGTCAGTAGATGCTTTAAGTTATCGTATGTCTCTTTCATGTGGATGGCATGCGCTACTGGAATAGATGGAAGACAGTTTCCATTGTTCAAAAGCACAGCCTTCAGACTCAGTTTCAAAGAGTCTATAAAATAGTCTCCAGTCTTGTGGGTCATGAGTGATTTTTAAGGCATTCATGAGGCTTTCAATATCGGAACAGAATGCCAGATTACTTTCCTTTCTAAAGAAAGGCTCCGACTGCTAGTGGCGCTTTCAATATGGAGTAATGTTGACATCTTCTTTTAGAAGATTCCATTGTTGGAGTCTTGATCCTAGCAATTCTGCCTTGTTCTTGGATAAGTCCAAATCACGAACCAGGTCATTTAGTTTTTCCTGTGCTATTCTGTGTGGAGTTGATAATGCATCCCAGTGAAAATCGGGGTCACTGCATGCTGACGGACCAGGAGAAGAACAGGTCAGCTCACCCTTGTCCTCATCAGATGAATCAAGAGAATATTGTGATGGAGGTTATGGAATAGGAAGTCCCTCACCATGTGGAACTGGTCTCAATGCAGACGGAATGTTTGGGTAGATGCTTGACTTCTTTTGCTTCGTTATTCCGCTGGAAAGAGGAGGAACCAAGCAGAAGTAACAGCCATTTATGTGGTTGCTTGGCTCTCTCCACACTATGAGGACTGCAAACGACATTGATGGTCTTTTGCAATTCAACCACTGTGAAAGCTGTGTTGTACATGTAGCGCAGCATATATGCGGGGCCCAAGGCTTGTCTTGGTCATCAATCTTGCATCCGAAGTAAAGATGATATGCCTTCTTCAGTTGAGAAGTGATACTTTTCTTCTGGTTGGCAAATGTCACTTCCCCACAAATGTAGCAGAAATTCTCAATGGTATTAACGCACTTTCATGGCATTACTGTTCTGTATTGTACCTAAATGGCTAAAATTATATGATTAATAAAAGTTACATGTAACAGTAGCTTAAACTGTCTCGTACACAGTCTGAAATATTTTAAATGCTCAACCATTCTGACTGCGTATAGTACACTGCTGACGTCAGATGGCTTCAGCAGCCATCTGGCAGTAGTATTGCATTGCATCAGAAAATGATGCAATCAACTCTGGATGATGTGTGCATGCTGGTATTATGCAATGTGATGCAATATTACATCATTCAAGGCTTATTTTGGATGTTGTTGATGACCTACTGGATAAATTTACATGGTGAAATGTCAAAAATGAACTATATGCAACATCTTCAAAACGAGAGCCAATAAAATTTTTTTAATGTTATATTCGTGTTCAGCTCACCAAGATACTACAGATTAGGGCCTTTTAAAATCAGTGACGATTTCAATGTTGACCAGTGCTTTCAAAAGAAGTAACTGAAAAAGTAAGGAAAAACAGGTTACCCTTCATAAACTATAAAAGATCACAGAAAGAGGAAGACAAGCAATTTCTGGAGAAGCAAAGAGAAGCTGGTAAAGTCAGAAAACAAAGATACTAATGGAATAAAAAAATAGTCAATACAGTAATACATAGGGACAAGACCTTTTATTAGGTATGTTACTGACAGGAGGCAGTGCAAAGATGGCATTGTGAGACTCAAGGATGATGAGGAGGAACATGTAGCTTATGGTTTGTTGGTCTAGGGGTATGCTGTTCACTTAGTAGTGCGAAAGGTCCTGAGTTCAACTCCCAGACAAGATCCTTTTTCAGCTGAAGGTTATTACTAATCAAACCTTTCTGATGTTATAGTAGGAGATAAACTTGCATCCAGTGATCACTAGAGGATACGGTTCAGTATTAGGACTAGGGCTAACTTTGCCAAGATGAGACAATGCCTCAAGGAGTTGTTAATGGATTGGGAACAGCTGGGGGATGTAGAAAAGCAATGAGCAAAACTGAAAGTGGAGATTTGAAGGGCAACAGACCTTTTGCTAGAAAAGTAAATAAATCTAAAAGGAAACGGAAGTAGCTGAAAGGTTAACAAAAAGAGGGTGACCTTCATAAAATATAAGAGATCACAGAAAGAGGAAGACAAGAATCAATATTTGGGAAAACTTAGAGAAGCTAGGAAAGTAGTCAGGAAGGCAAAGATACAAACAGAAGAAGAAATAGCCAATGCAATAAAATGGGGGACAAGATATTTTTCAGATATGTTAGGAAGAGGAGGAAGTACAAAAGCAGTATTGTCAGACTCAAGGGTGAAGGGGAGGAATATGTAGAAGCTGTTGAGGATAAAGCAGAATTGCTTATTTTTCTTCTGTGTTCACAGATGAAGTGCCCAGAGCAGGACTTCAGAAAACACCCACAAATGGAAACAGATGTGAAGGGGAACTTGAACAATTTTCAGAAGACTATGTTTGTGAGGAACTAGCTAAACTAAAATTAGACAAACTGATGGGGCCAGATGTGATACATCTGAGAGTACTGAAGGAACTTGTGGATGTTCTAGAGGCTCCACTGTCTGACCTTTTTAATCCTTCTTTAGAATCGGGAGTGGTTCCGCAGGACTGGATAAAGGTGCATGTGGTCCCTTTACACAAAAGCGGAAGTAAGGATGAGGTTGAGAATTGCAGGCCAGTTAATCTGACCTCTGTGGTGAGTAGATTAATGGAAATGCTGCTAAAACAGAGGATAGTGAGGTTTCTGAAGTCCAGTGTATGCAGGATCCAAGGCACCATGGGGTCTATTCTGACCCGCTATTCGTCCCCCTTAATGTCCCTGACTAAACCTCCCTGTATGAGCAAGGATTTTGTACAGAGAGGCTTAGATGGGGGGTGGGGGGGGGAAGGGGCAGTGCAGAGGCAGAGTTAGGGTGGACAGTGGGCAGTCCGTGGCCCTGGACATACAGGGCCAATTCTGAAGCTGGCCCTATACATCTGGGGCCAGCAGATTGGACGGGGGACTTATTCCACCTCCGAGGTGGAATAAGGCCCCCTAGACATCGGGGGACAGTGGGCCCAGCCAGCAGCGAAGAGGTAAGGGGGTGCAGAAGATTCCCTGCAACCCGACCCAGGCCATGGGAGGCCATATTGGGGGTTGGGCTTCGGTAAAAAAAAAAAGGTTGTCAGCAGCCGGGGATTGTGGCTCATGAATGGAGCCGTGGTGCCATGGCAACCAGACGTCATGGTGCTGCAACTCCATTCAGGAGCCCGACTGAGTTAGCCTGGCAGATGCCTGTACTTGCAGGCTGATGCAAAATGGGTCCCGGCCTCCACGTACAGGCCTAGATGCGATTCTGATCCCACGGGGGCTAGACATGCCTCGCAGGATCAGAATTGCGTCTACCTTTGTGCGTCCGGTTCCGACTGGATGCACAGAGTTTGGGACGCACAGAATGTCAGACAAATTTGATTGATTTTTTGACTGGTTGACCAGAAAGTTGGATCAAGGGAGAGCCCTAGATGAGGTATACTTAGATTTCAGTAAAGCCTTTGAATTCATCCCACACAGGTGACTTATAAATAAATTGAGCACCCTAGGAATAGACCTTAAAGTGACTGACTGGGTTAGAAACTGGTTGTGTGGGAGGCGACAAAGGGTACAGGTAAATGGAGCTCACTCTGAGGAGAAGGATGTAACCAGTGATGTGCCATAGGAATCTGTCCTTGCTGCAATTCTTTTTAATATTTTTGTTAGTGATATTGCAGAAGGGCTGTCAGATAAGGTTTGCCTCATTGCGAACGACACCAAAATCTTCAATAGATTAGACACCCCAGGAAGGAGTAGATAACATGAGGAGGGATCTAACTGAGCTTGAAGAATGGTCAAGAATTTGACAGCTGAGATTTAATGCTAAAAAATGCAGGGTCATGCATTTGGGCTGCAAAAATCCAAGAGAGCGGTTCAGTATAGGGGTTGAAGTACTTCTGTCTAGGAAGGAGGAGAGAACCTAGGCGGGATTGTTTCTGATGATCTTAAAGTGGCTAAACAGGTAGAAAAGGTGACAGTGAAAGCCAGAAGGATGCTTGGGTGCATAGGGAGAGGAATGGCCAGGAAACAAGAGGCGATAGTGCCTCACTTGGAACATTTTGTGGGTAATTCTGGAGACCACACCTACAAAAGGATATAAAAGGATGTCACCCCCACCCACGCATCCTAATGTATATGTATATAGGTAAGCAAACCCGCACACAATTAATCAAATGTAAATCAAATGACCCTGCGTTGTGTTGTTTCAAATCAAATTTTTAACCAATCAAAATGTAAATCATACAAATTACTGTACTGTACAGTGCAACCTGATCTGTAAAGTTAACCGCTGCTGATCGTAGGAAGTAGCGGCATACAAGTGTCTACTAAATAAATAAATAAAGAAAGAAAGAAATCAGTGCAGAGGGTAGCTACCAAAATGATCAGTGGTCTTTGTTATAAACCGTATGGGAACAGACTTAAAGATCTCAATATTTATACTTTATAGACAAGGCGGGATAGAGGAGATACTGTATGGTAGAAATGTTTACATATCTTTGTGGTATAAATGCACAGGAGGAGAGCCTCTTTCAATTGAAAACAAGTTCTGCTACGAGGGAACATAGGATGAGAGTGAAAGGGGATAGACTCAGGAGCAATATGTGGAAATATTTCTTTACGGAAAGAGTGATAGATGCATGGAATAGTCTCCCTGTGGAGGTAATAGAGATGAGGACAGTATCTGAATTCAAGAAAGCATGGGACAAACACAGAAGATCTCAAAAGGAAAAAAGGGACTATAGTATTGATATGGAAGGGCAGACTAGATAGGCCCTATGGTCTTTTTCTGCCGTCATGTTTCTATGTAGAGGCTGATGAAGATAAAGCAGACTTGTTTTACAAATATTTCTGTTCTGTGTTCACAGATGAAGGGCCGGGAAGGGGACCTCAGAAAACAACTAGAAATAGGAATGCAAGTGAGATAGAACTCAAAGTATTTTCAGAGGACTGTGTTTGTGAGGAGCTAGCAGGACTAACAGTAGACAAAACAATGGGCGAGAATGAAGGAACATAGGAAAGTACTGACTCTGGCTGATCTTTTCAAAGCTTCTTGAGAGTCTGGAGTGATCCCAAAGGACTAGAGATGGGTAAATGTGGTTCCTGAACAGAAAGTGGAAGTAAAAAAGAGTTTTTAAACTACATACTGGTTAGTCTGACTTCTGTGGTGATTAAATTAACAGAAATGCTGCTAAAGCAGAGGATGGTACAGTTTCTAGAATCCAAGGGATTATAAAATGTAAGGTGACATGACTTTACTACAGGTAGGTCTTCTCAGATGTTTCTGATTGATTTCTTTGACTGAGTAACCAGGAAATTGGTTAGGGGGAGTAGAGTAGATCCGGTATACTTAGATTTCAGCATATTTAGAAGAAAAATACTTAAGAAGCAGAAGGAATAAGTAGAGATATAAACTTTTAATAATGTTAAGAACATACAAACATAAGATATGCCATACTGGGTCAGACCAAGGTCCATCAAGCCCAGTATCCTGTTTCCATCAGTGGACAATCCTGGTCACAAGTATCTATAAGATTCCGAAAAGGTATACTGATTCCACGTTGCTTATTCTGTAGAAAGCAATGGATTTCCCTGGTCCTCTTTAATAATGGTTTATGGACTTTTCCTCCAGGAATTTGTCCAAATCTTTTTTAAACCCAACTACACTACCAATACTTCTCCAAGCTTGACAATTGCACTCCAGATTGCTTCCAAAGTAAAAATACTCTGGGCATTCCAAAGTAAATGATAAAGCAGGACTTGGTTCGTCCACCAAACAAGAAGAAAAAGGAGGTGACCCTCCTACCACACCAGACTGCAGAGATGTTATTTGCTCACTCTCCAGGGTTTCCAGGCATTGCTCTCCTCCTGCTGCCGACACAGCTGACTCAGGCATTGGCTTCGAAGCCAGTCCTAACCTGGATGCACTGCCTCCTTCTGGGGCAGCTGCACTGCCCGACATGGGACTGCCGCCCTGGAGGCACCAGGACAGGGGATACCAGTCAACAATGCAGCAGGCAAAAACAGCACTGGTAACAGCTCACAGCCTGAGGAAGATGCCGGGCTCTCCACTACTTAGAGCACTCTTGGATTTTTCGTTTGTCCTCGATTGCACCACGAGGTTTAAATCAAGAAATGGAATGGGCAAATCTTTTATGATGTGCCCTATTCTGATTGGCTGTTAGATTTATTTATTCATTGGTTCTGATATCATGTGGCTTAACATCTGACTGAGTTCTTTTCAGCGTCCAAAAAGTGAGTAGGGGCCATTTGTAATCGCAGCAGTTTTGAGCATTGAAACAGGGCATGAGAGCAGAGTCTGTCCTAAAAGCAGTGCTGTGTTCATTTTCTATTGCTGCGAAGCTGGGAAGCTCGTCTCTTTTATTGCTGCGAAGCTGTGAAACTGTGAAGCCGGGAAGCTGTGAAGCCGTGAAGCTGTGAAACTTCAGCTGACTGGATAAGTACAGAAAGTTTTTTTGCTGAACAATCTGAGTAGTGAAGATTTTATATTTTTTAACACCTAAAAGAATGGTGTGATTTAAGAAGTTTTTGATACATAATAGATATGGAGGGGCACTTACTAATGTGCTTTTTCTTATGGTGATTTGGTTCTAAAGGAGTGAACCATTATTGATTAAAAAGGAAGGCACGCCACTCTGACAAAAAACAGGTGCTCAGGATTTTTATTTACACTCTAGTTTTGTTTTTGGGGCTCTCCAGCTCCGGCATTGACGCAATCGGGACAACACCAGCTCTATCCTGCTGACTCCATGGGTATGTAGCAAAAGCACTCATTGGACCAGTAAGACAAGGAAATGAAGTAGAAGGAGTCTCCTTGGGCTCAGGAGGTTTCTTGCCCAGTTTACCCTTCCTCTTCGGCATCTAATGAAAAACGCGTTTGTCGACACAGCTGGCTAAGTATTGGATTTGCAGTCTAATAGGATTGCCACCCAAGTTCAAGGGAATTCTTCTGCGATTCAGAACAACGCTAAAGAATGACTATTGTGATGGAGACTGCTGAGGATTTAAAACTTAAGATTCAAAAGCAGGAGAGCTTTAATTCTGCTTTTATTAAAGATATTATCAGTTGTTAAATTTAAAACTGAGGCTCTGGAGAACCATGCGATCTACCAATTTATGACTGGTTAATTTTCCACATTCATCCCAAACTTTGGCAAGGGATATGTTTGAGCAATATTTGGTGGAAGACCTTTGGGTTCCCCCAGAGTCTCAGTCGCCTCCTTCTAAGGTTTATTATGTTTCATGTAAAAGAAAATCAGCTGAGACTCAGCAGCCATCCTTCTCAGAGTTGCATCATTCTTGAGGCTACAGATGCTGAAACCTTTGTTTCTCTATTCTATTGATAACGTTAGCATTACCTTCAGACTGAGACTGGTTGTTTTTAAGCTTTATTTTAAGAAATGGTTTGAATTTTTTAAGGGCTTCTTGGTTCGTATTTACCTGGATTTCGCCTGAGAAAAACAGAAGAGACGAAGGGACTTCTCCTGAAGCCAGTGGTGATACAACTGGGGGGATTGTTTTTTTTCTTAAGTTTCTATGAGGCCAATTCCATAACATGCACATCCGGCTGATGGACCCGACCAAATAAAAAAAAGGCCCGATTTCACCCTAATTACGCAGCTGCAGGTATAGATGCACCTGCAATTCCAGTATCTGGGACAGGCACTTCCAGTGTGGCACAAGCAAATCACCGCTGCTATAACAAGACACAGGTATACACACCAAATAGTTTGGATGTCCCCGTGCTCACTGTATTCTGAAAAGATGGACGTTTCTGATCCTGCTGTCGCCACCAAATACCCGTGGACATCTCTGATGGGAACAGCTGGGGGGTGTAGAAAAACAGTAGGCAAAACTGAAAGGGGATATTTTAAGGGCAACAAACCTTTTTCTTAGAAAGGGAAATAAATGTAAAAGGAAAAGGAGGTCACTATGGTTCTTAAAAGAAGTAGCTGAAAAGGTGAAAAAAAAGAGGGAGGCCTTCATAAAATACAAGAGATCACAGAGAGAGGAAGACAGGCATCAATATTTGGAAAAGCTTAGAGAAGCTAGCAAAATAGTCAGGAAAGCAAAGGTACAAAAAGAAAAAGAAATAACCAATGCAATAAAATACAGTGATAACATTTTTCAGATATGTTAGTGAAAGGAGGAAGGGCAAAAGTGGTATTGTGAGACTCAAGGGTGATGGGGAGGAATATATAGAAGTTGATGAGGATAAAGCGGAATTGCTTAATAAATATTTCTGTTCTGTGTTCACACATAAAGGGCCAGGAGCAGGACCTCAGAAAACACCTACAAACAGGAACAGAAGTGACGTGGATCTTGAATGATTTTTAGAATACTGTGTTCGTGAGGAACTAGCTAAATTAAAAGTAGACAAAGCTATAAGTCTGGATGGGATACATCCAAGAATACTGAGGGAAGTTGGGAACGTTCTAGTGGCTCCACTGTCTGACCTTTTAATGCCTCTTTGAAGTCGGGAATGGTGACAGAGGACTGGAGAAAAGAACATGTGGTCCCTTTACACAAAAGCGGACGTAAGGATGACATTGAGAACTACAGGCCGGTTAGTTTAACCTCTGTGGTTAGTAAACTATTGGAAAGGCTACTGAAAGAGAAAATAGTGAGGTTTCTGGAATCCAATAGACTGCAGGATCCAAAGCAGCATGGATTTACCAGAGGCAGGTCTTGTCAGACAAATCTGATTAATTTCTTTGAGTGGGTGACCAGGGAGTTGGACCGAGGGAGAGCCCTAGATGTGGTGTATTTAGATTTCAGACAACAACAAAAACAGGCGTAATAGGGCGGTCCAAAGAACTTTATTAAGGTTCCCAACGCATTTCTGCCATCTAGGTCTTCTTCAGAGAATTAAAAGCCTCAAAATTAAAAAGAAATTAAACAATTATCAAATGAAACCATAAAACCATAACACGATAATAAGTAAATAAAAGCAGACTCGCTCAGAGGTTAAATGATTAAAAACACAGAATCAAAAACGACACATTCAGACTTCAACTTATGAGTACAGGAAGCTGATGCAAGAGAACAATAACATGGCAAGAACAATAAAAGTAGAAACATTCACATGTAAGGAGTGCCATTAAGGGATGAGGTGGACAAAACAGAGTAAAAGTGACTCTTCTATAGACACCATAAAAAGTGCTTCTGAGAGCCAAATTCCCTAGTGCATGAATCCTGACATCATTAAGGCAGTGTATCATACCTAGACCAAGGGGAAAATAAACGGAAGGGACAGAAATACCTGTACTCTAGCACCACAATGGAGAGCACTAGAGTTAAAGGAATTAAATTCTCAATAGCATTTCTGTACATGAAGGCTAATAAAAGAATAAAACACAACGTGTGCTTCTGCATGAAAAACTTGTGCCATTAATCGCAGTGCAAGGAACAGCAGAGAGTAACTTGCTTTGTAGACGTGCCTGAAATCTCACAGCATTGTGCAATGAAAGAACCACTTTGGGGAAACAGCTTCCTTTTAAAGGCTATGTTGGAATTTACGCCAAAGGTGGGGTCAGAGTTCACAACTCAAGGAAGCCGGCGTAAAAAAAATTCAGTATTATTGATCATTTAAAAACTGGTAATGGAATGCCCCAAGGGTAATAAGTTAGTAAACCTGTAGTGATCTTTCCTGATTGCAAAAAAATGTACCACAGAATCATCCCGTTAGCCGCAGGATCTCAGCCTGTCGTTTGATCTGAAAGAGCCATGACAGAACGGGCTAAACAAAAAAAACATAGCATGTGTAGCTTAATTAAAACATGCACATCACTCAAAAAAGAAGATAAGAGCAAAGGATAAAAACGTGAATATACTAAATCTATGCGATCTGAGCCGACTACACTGAATAAGGGGAGGCAACCGCCAGATACATACACTGGTGCATAAATTCTCTATTAGTCACTCACAACTCAAGACAAAAGAAAAAGGAAAGGAGGCAATCTTTCCCCAGGAAAAGACATTGCTGCACATATAAAAAGTTAAAAAATAAATCCAAGAAGATGTGGATTACAGGGGTACGCCCCTGTACGTATCGCTCAGGTTGAAAGGCTATAAAACAACTAGGAGAGTAAAGGCTTATAAGATATTCTGTGGATTAATGCTGAGAGTGCACCCACATATGTACCAGGACTAATAGGATGAGAATAAAATAAAGTGGGATACTACAGAGAATGTGGGAGCACTAACTGCACATAATACACTTACATGAAACCATAAGAACCACAAATGGGAAGAACCGAATGCCAATGGAAATCATTAAGCTTATTATGAACCAATAAAAATGTGAACTAAAAATATTCCTGAGATCAAGAAGTAGATAACATGAGGAGGGATCTAGCTAAGGTTGAAGAATGGTCTAAAATTTGGCAACTGAAATTTAATGCTAAAAAATGCAGGGTCATGCACTTGGACTGCGAAAATCCAAGGGAGTGGTACAGTGTAGGGGGCAAAGTATTTCTATGAAAGAAGAGCGGGACCTGGGTGTGCTTGTTTCTGATAATCTTAAAGTGGCTAAACAGGTAGAAAAGGAGATGGTGAAAGCCAGAAGGATGCTTGGATGCATAGGGAGAGGAATGGCCAGCAGAAAAAAGGAGGTGATAATGCCTCTGTATAATTTCTGGTGCAAACTCATTTGGAGTATTGTGTGCAATTTTGGAGACCACACTTTCAAAAGGATATAAGCAGGTTGGAGTTGGTGCAAAGGGTGGCTATTAAAATGGTTAGTGGTCTTCGTTATAAAGCATATGAGGACAGACTTAAGGATGTTAATATGTATACTTTAGAGAAAAGGCGGATAGAGGAGATATGATAGAGATGTTTAAATACCTCTGTGGTATAAATGCACAGGAGGAGAGCCTCTTTCGATTGAAAGCAAGCTCTGCTATGAGGGGACATAGGATGAGAGTGAAAGGGGATAGACTCGGGAATAATATGCAGAAATATTTCTTTATGGAAAGAGTGGTAGATTTGTGGAATAGTTTCCCAGTGAAGGTGGTAGAGATGAGGACAGTATGTGAATTCAAAAAAGCATGGGACAAACACAGTGGATCTCAAAAAGAAAAAGAGGGATTATTACAGTAGTTGATATGGAAGGGCAGACTAGATAGGCCATGTGGTCTTTTTTTGCCATCATGTTTCTATGTTTCTATGATCACACCTCTTTTAAAACATGCATCTCCTAAGCTGCTCCTCTCACTGACAGTGTTGTAGTGATACAACCTACACATAAATACTGATGAGACATAAATATTGATGCA
This sequence comes from Ichthyophis bannanicus, assembly GCA_033557465.1. NCBI lineage: Eukaryota > Metazoa > Chordata > Amphibia > Gymnophiona > Ichthyophiidae > Ichthyophis > Ichthyophis bannanicus. The sequence goes on along the minus strand of CM066032.1, from coordinate 1,198,393,176 downwards.
AACTAGACTAAATATACCAGTCTGTTGCATGCCCAGAACAGTGCAAGGTTATCTCAATGCACTCAAAAATATAATAATAGTAAGTAGAAAGTGATGTGTTTGTCATGACTTGCCTTGCATTAAAACATACTTGGCAGTATAACAACGCCTCAGTTACTCTGGGATTGGTCATCTCTAAAAACAGTCTTTACAATGCTAAGTATGAACCCTTACCAACCTCACAAAAGCCTCATTCAACTTTGCAGGTCCCCAAAGGATGCATTGTATTCCTGAGTTGCATAACAATGCTCTTCAGATGACTATGGCTGTCCGGCTATGGCATCTGTTTCCCATATGTCTGGGTACTGGTATTTCACACAGCAGCTCCCTAAATGTGGCTACACCTGTCCCATAGAAGGCCCACTCTCTGTCCCGGCTTATGTTGGTCTATATCCATCTGCTATCTGTGGGGCAAGCCTGCCTGCCTTCCCACAGTCTGCTGTGTGGTAGTGCTCCCCTGGTCTGGCCTGGATGGGGAGATCCCTGTGCCATCACACCAAGCAGCCAGCCTCCAGACATTTTGTTTATTTATTTATTTAACTTGGCTGATATACAATCACTTTTTTACCAATCAAAGTGGTGTACATTCATGTACTGTAAATATATTTTCTCCTTGTCCCTGAAGGGCTCACAATCTATGTTTTTGTACCTGAGGCAATGGAGGGTTAAGTGGCTTGCCCAAGGCCACAAGGAACACCTATGGGACTAGAAACCCACAGGTCCTTCCAGCCCAAGGTTGCTGTCCTCTAGCAGCATTCAAACCCCTGGTCCTTGGTAACTTGCCCCAACCACTAGGCCACTCCTCCCCCCTCTTGCAGCTCTCATAGATCCTTGACTGGGTAAGGATGTCGGCCTCATGGAACAATCTGGGGATTATTGGCACAACATCTGTCATGTCTCCCAGTGCCTGTCACAGTGGATGTATGACTGCCCTATCGCACTGTTAACAATTTATGATCTTATGAGAATACCTTATGAAAGATATTTGAGAGAAAAATCACAAAAGGTTAACCATAGCAAGATGTCAAAATATATCCCTTTCAATAATAAGAGACTCTCAGAATAAGAGCATTCAACAGGGCAAACAGCACTAATACATGCCCAGAACCACCATCATCGGTCTCTATAAATGTGTACAGTTTTAGAGACCGATGATGATGCTTTTGGGGATGTTTTAGTGCTGTTTTCAGTGTTGAATGCTCTTATTCTGAGAGTCTCATTATTATTAACATTTAGCTATGGAGAACCTTTTATGATTTTTTCTGTCCTATCACACTGGCACCTGGTGATGCTACGGTCATCCGTATGGTCCAGGTACTGGCCAGGCATTCATGTCCCTCCTGAATTGCAGATGAGCACACCAGATTCTCCTGTGCAGCCCTCAAACTACAAACACACACACACACACACACACACACACACACACACACACACACACACACTTAACACTCTCACTTTTAGTCACAAAATACATACTTCTGCCAAAAAACTGCCCTGAACCTATAAATAACAGCTGGTATGACATAATAGCATGGAGTCCAAGGACTAAAACTATGATCTCCGTTTCTCACCCAAACAAGAATCCTTTTCATACTCACTCATATACTATTCCTATGTCAACAGTTCCATTTTTTAGGACACAGGAATTGTTAGGGTCCCCTAGATTAGCTCCTTTAGCACAAACAGCAAATGTCAGCATGGTCAAAATAATCACTATTGCTCTTCTTAATATTTCTTTCAGGGGAGTTATTAATGCCTTTTTAGTTTACAAGAGTACAATACCTCTGATTTCTGTTCTTTAGAAATGCATTTTGTGGTGTTTTTCCATACTGCAGTCCACTAGTTTAGAACAGACTATTCATCACCTTTATGCAAACACAGAATAGTTCCTAAGTGCTAACCTTATTCCATGTCTCCAGCAGGTATAACAGGCACGTCTGTGGTGACCTCTCAAAATGTACATGGGCCTTTCCTGAATATGCTTTATATGTCTCAGTGGCATACCATGCCCCCATTTCACTCCTCCTGGACATGTTCTGAGATCCCAGTGTCAGCAAGATAAACGTCTGTGGGCGCTATGTACCGGACTCCTCTCGTAGTCGTTTTCATCGGATAAATGTCCCCGGCACATGTACAAACCTTTATTCGGTGTATGGAATGGCCTGCTATGTGTTTCTTGATCTCTCTCAACTGTCGTGCCTTTATTATTACCCGTCTTCCAGTTGTCCCCTAAGCTGTTGGTTAGGATTTCGCAGTGGATTAGTTATAGATCTGCTCATTAGGCTGACCTTTGCTTTCATTGTTGTTGGGCATTTATGAGTATTTTCCTTTATGTTTTTGGTAGTAGGGCTTTTTCCTATTTCATGCCCATTCTATTACTTGTACAAGTGTAAAATGCTTGGAATGTATGTTTAAATAAAATAAAAATAAACCTATCTACACTAACAGCTTTTACTACATCCTCCAGTAATGAATTACACAGTTTGATTATGTGTTGAGTGAAAAAATAATTTCTCCTATTAGTTTTAAATGGGTTACATTGTAGCTTCATTGCATAGATCAGTTGTTTACGCCATCATAAAGTAGAAAGACTAGGAGACATGCCTTGAAGCTACAATGTAACCCATGTAAGACTAATAAGAGAAAATATTTTTTCACTCAATGTGTAATCAAACTCTGGAATTCGTTACTGGAGGATGTAGTAAAAGCTGTTAGTGTAGCTGGGTTTAAAAAAGGTTCGGACAAGTTCCTGGAAAAAAGTGGTGAGCCAGTTGTGGGAGGTTGCTGCTTTGTAAACATAACCCTAAGACTTGTTACTGAGTCTCAGACAAGAATAACAAAATTGTCTATCGTAACTATAGTGGGTACACTAGATTTCATCAAAGAGTACCCAGAAATCTTTAGATTTATTGCCAACTGATCTGCAATCATCAAGTCCATGATGACCTTTTTGCTGCCATACCTAATGCAGTTGTAATATTTGACCTCACCGGCAGAAAAAAAAATCAATGTCATCTGAATAAATTTGTTAATTTCTCAATAATGCCCATAAAATAGTTGCAAGTAAACATTAAACAGGAGGGACGGACCTTGGTGAAACTGTGGATAAGAGTTTCCAGGCTAAACACTGAACATCAGCTATAGGTACTATTAGCTATGCAAGAACCAAATCACTGCAATACATCACTGCACAGTCACATCCTTGGCAAGTGTTCATTCAAAAGAGAGTGACTCACAATGTTGAAAGCAGATAACATATCAAGAATCAATTACGCCACATTTTCAGTCTCTAGCTGAAATCTTCCATGGTCTACCACAGAGATCAAAAGCATCTCTGTGCTATGATCACTACAGAGTCCATATTGATGAATAATCAAATTATCATGATTCATTAAGAAATCATGTAATTCAATTAACTTTCCTAAAAAGGCACATGTCCTGGCAATTTACCAAATTGCATACTCTGGCAGCACATATCATGGGACCCACACAGTTATCCAACATGAGAAAAACGTTTAACACATGGGGATACTACTCATGCCTCTCCTCTGATGTAGTATATATCATTTAATGCAGAAAATGTGAGAAATGATGCTATATTGGGGAGAAAGACCAGATGAATGAAAAATTCATTTCATATAAACATCACATCAAACTCCACAAATTAACCCATTTGGAGAAATTGCCTCTGAGACAAACCGGGGTGACACAAGGAGTGATGGGATCCAAGATGGTGCCAACTTATAAGCCGTAAGTCACTGTGCTCCACTAGTTAGCGTTCTTTTCCTTAATAGTTTTCTCCCAACATGTATTGGCAAACGGGCAAAAGGGACTCCATAGATCTTATCCTTGACCTCATTGGAAGTCCTTGCTTCTGCCCAGCAAACATCAGCATGCAATATCCAGCAAGGAGCAGAGTTGGAGTGTTGAAGCCCCGGTGCTAGCATGGTTTCCATGCATGCCGAGGACAGTGCAGAAGTTTTGCTGAGCCCAGAGTTGCTCAATGAGCTGAATGCAGCAAATTCTGACAGGGGTACTGTTCCCAGGGTTATCAGTGGAAGGTGATGCTGTAGGGTCCAGCGAGTATAGATAGAGAGGACCTGGGACTGGAATTAAGCTTGCAGAAACCTGAATTGGCTGTTGATGAGACCCTAAGCTTGCTATTTCATCTTTAAAATCACTGGGCGGCATGGAGGGTAGTAAGTTTGCAATTGTGGATGCTCTTGTATCAATGACCATGAAAACACTGTTGACAGTCATCATATCTATGGAAAAGAAATTATCTGGTCATACAAGCAATTTCTTGGGGTAACATCTGAACTTAGTAAGATTGCTTTAGTACATGAATGGGGTTTGAGAGATCATGCTGGTAAGATTGGTGGCATGGAGAAAAAGATACAAGAAATCCAAAAAGGACCGGAAGTGGTGATTAAAGATTAGGCTTCCCTGAGGGGGAAGATGGAATCCTTGGATACCAAGGAAGATGATTTAACCTCTGGTTTTTTAATTTTCCATTATTATTTCTGTAAAGCCAGAAAATATGATTAAAAGATATATATATCTCAGATCTTGAAAATTTCAGGGGAGAACATGCCCCCAATTGCTAAAGCTTTTTATTTGATGAGAGGAGGGGGGAGAAGAAAATAAAGATAGTGGAGAGGAATCTATCCTTGAAGATAGTTTGGATATCAGTGGAATTCTAGAACATGGACTTCATTTAGAGACAGTGCATTCTTGAGCTACACTGGCTGTATTTTTTGTGTTAGAATTTGATAAAAGTCGGATTTTGAAATTATATTTCAAGTATAAAGATGTTTGCTTTTTGGGGAAAAAGATATGTTTTTTTTCTGGATGTATCTAAAGCTACACAGAGTAGATGTCAAATTTTTTGCTTCTTAAGGAAAAGGCCAATGAAAAAAAAGGTGACACAAAATAACTATGACATAAAATAACTTGAACAGAAAGGACTATGTAAATATCTGGGAGTAGAGGAAGGAACAATAATTCCGCATAAATTACTGAGAGAAAGATCAGTAAAGAACATTACAGAAGATTAAGGGGCTTGTTTACAAAGCTGCGGTAGCGGTTCGCGATCGTTATCGGAGCCGCGGCCCCATTGATTTCAATGGGACCGCGGCTCCGATAACGATCGTGAACCGCTACTGCGGCTTTGTAAACAAGCCCCTAAAACTGATATTGAAAAGTGCTTTAACAAGCAGAAGAAATGAGCGAGAATCCACCAATACACTTAGGAATGCAAGCAACAGAATTTACAAAACAGGAGAAAAAAAGTTAGACTAGCAAACAAGACAAAACCAGTAGCAAATGTACAAATACAATGGGAAAGCATTATTCCAGGAACAATATGGTGAGCCTGAGTTTTCCCCTCATGTTTACAATAATAAATATTTTTGCAGTAGGTACATTTCAATATTATTTTGAATATAATATTTTGCATTCACAATAAGTGAGATTCATTGGACATAATTTAATTATTTAAATTACACAGGTACACTAAAAAAATTTTTTTTTAAACTGCCTCTAATGTTTCGATTGATTTTTACGTTTTTTGGTGCGCTGAATCCAAATCTGGTAACCAATTTGCTCCATCACGTACAGATTTTTTGCTACATTGGGTTAGCAGTTTGAGGTGAACGTTTCAGATTGAGTGCGATCGAGATAACAGTTTCTTGGATGAATTCTTTATACTAATTGTTTAGTAGTTATTCAAATAAGAATAAAGAAAATTGTAACAAGGCAGCACATAAGAATAGAGTAATGTCAACAAAACACACTGTGATGGTAGCAAAATTGTCTGCACTTAAAACAGCCACATACATGTGCACAAACATTGAGCATATAAGAGCGAGGTTAGACACAAAGCAAAGCAAAGAAATGTGCAAAAAATGTTGTACAGGTATGTATGTAAGAATAGAAAACGCAAACCGCACCATTGCAATACATGAAGACAAACACCCGATGGTGTGAAAATAAAATAACCGGGTAAGGCGGACCGAGCGATCCCAACCTTGTCCCCCCCCCCCCCCATCGCCTATCCCATGCACATATCTGACATTCAAATAAAACCATTACACAATCTATGGAATTGAACTGGTCGCAGCTTTATTACTTATAACAATCACAATTTACAATTAACAAGTTAACATACCCCCCCCACCAGCAGAACGCGCCACCACCCGCCATGTTATTAGCAAGGTGCCGCCGCTTCCGCTTCCGCCAGGTACAGGCCCCAACAAAATCGCCTCGCCCTCCCTCATCCGGCTTCGCCATATTATTAGCAAAAACCTGAGGGATTGTCCGGGCGGGGGTACCCCAACCCCGCCGTAATGCTTGCATCCGGCTCCGGACCCCGGAAACCTCCGGGATCCCGCCAACCCCCTCCAGCTGCAACACCCCACAACCCCTCTGCCCATCGCAACACAAGGGAGGGTGGGAGGGCGTCCGTCGGCTCCGGCATCCGAAGGCAAGAGGCCGGAGCCACGCTACGTCCCCGCACCATCTCCTCGCGACTCCTTCGTTCCATTGGCTGCCGCGCTATACCGTCATGCGCTGCAGCCAATGGAACAGGATATTCCCCGGCCGCTACAACCCTCGGGCGTGCCTCACCGCGCTAACCGTTGGAGGTGCGCGCGGCCGCCCCCCCGGTTAATGGTGGCCGCGTGCACATGGCTCCGCGGCCTTGCCATAACCGGGTAAGGCGGACCGAGCGATCCCAACCTTGTTCCCCCCCCCCCATCGCCTATCCCATGCACATATCTGACATTCAAATAAAACCATTACACAATCTATGGAATTGAACTGGTCGCAGCTTTATTACTTATAACAATCACAATTTACAATTAACAAGTTAACATACCCCCCCCCACCAGCAGAACGCGCCACCACCCGCCATGTTATTAGCAAGGTGCCGCCGCTTCCGCTTCCGCCAGGTACAGGCCCCAACAAAATCGCCTCGCCCTCCCTCATCCGGCTTCGCCATATTATTAGCAAAAACCTGAGGGATTGTCCGGGCGGGGGTACCCCACCCCCGCCGTAATGCTTGCATCCGGCTCCGGACCCCGGAAACCTCCGGGATCCCGCCACCGGCTCCGGACACTGACGTCCTGAGCCGCCCCCATTATAGTAAGCTGCGACCAGCCCGTCTCCCATGCATGACCACCTCCAAGGCCTCCTGCCAATCGTTAAGCAGCAAATCCAAGCCGATCGGGGATAAATGTACCCCGTCTGGCCTGTACAAGCCAGCGCAGTTTACATCAGCCCAGGAGTGAAAAATTTGGCGCCCTCCATTCCTTATGACCCATCTGCCTATTTGGCGATTGATTTTTGCCAGCCCCCTGGACCAGCGCCGCTGAACGCTGTAAGCAGGCCTTGGAAGTATATCTGACCACAAAATGACCACGCCCGATAACATTAATAATACAGCCCCCAAGTCTTTGTGCACTGCACGAATCAACTGTCGACAAGTCCAGGACGTCAAGTCGTTGCCTCCCAAGTGTATCAATAGAACATCAGGCTTCTCTCTCCGACTCCCGTGGTGCCGCAGCAAAGGCAGGAGCTGGATCCACCGCATTACGCTCTCCCAGCCATGCGACGGACACCTCAGAGACTTCCAGTCCAAGATTCATGCCAATGGGTCGTGTTGCTGCCCGCCGACCAGCCCAGTAAACGAATGAATGGCCAGTCACCCAACAGCAACACCGACCAGCTCCTATATCTGTAATATAAAATAAGATAGATTAGAGACCCCCCCCCCTACAAACGCACATAGGTTTGGAAAGCCTGCGACCTCCAACGCCCGATACGCTGGATCTCCCGCTCCGACAATCCCTCCGCCGCCGCGCTGGTAGCCGCCCCAATCCTGAACGAGTGTGGAGCAAAACGACCAGCATCCTCCCCTATCATCCGCAGCGACATCCGCATGACAGCCGTAAATTGAAAACGCGTAAGGACCCGCGCATCGCTATGCACGAATAAATATCCCGAGCCCGGGGGGCGCGCGCATCCAAGTATGCCCGCAACAACCCAACCGGACAAGTCAATGCCCCAGCCACCTGTCGCAACACCACCCAGGAGCCTTTCCCCAACTGATCGGTTTTTGAGCGCGCTACATGTATGTGCACCCCCCCAGCAACCAACTTGACATGGCGTAGTTGCAAGCCACCGCCCCCCGTGCGTTTTCCCGACTCAGCCACCAATTCACCCACGCGGAAGGCCCCAAAAAAAGCAACTGCAAAAACCGCCCGAAATAAGGAACATTCGTAACGCGATGAGACCACCCGAGGCAAAACCGCACACAATCGCTCTAACAAGGCATGCGTTATTGGTTGCCTGGAATCCCCGGTCGATGGATGCGAGCGCTCCCAGCCTTGCAACAACCGAGATGTCAAAAAAAACCCCCGCGCCGGACCCCACCCCACGGCTCTCATAAAAAAGGAAAAACCGGCCAAATTCTTACGTACTGTAGAACGCGACAAGCCCGCAGCCTTCGCAGTGAAAACATACTGACCCAATAGCCACTCAGATGCAGGGCCCCGTCTCCATCCCCGCTCCAACAAGAAAGACTCCACGCTGCGGTAGCCTTTTCGATAGGCTTCCCACGTCGCAGCCGACACAGAGTTTTTTGGCAAGTCAATCATGCCGACAGGCCAATCTGCCATAAGTTGTCCGGGACCGATGCTCCCCGCTCTTCCGCGTCCGGTGCCAAGGTCCGAAACAGCTCCCACTTGAAACGGGAAAGAGCATCAGCAATAGTGTTAATACATCCCGGAATGTGCCGAGCCTTCAGCACCACATTCAGCCGCAAACAGGATAAGATCACTTGCCGCATTAAATCTGCGACCGGTCTGCATCGCGGGGTATAATTATTTACCACGCTGACAACGGCCTCGTTGTCGCAGTTCCACACTACCTGTCGATTCCGCAGCTTCTCTGGCCAGATGGACAGAACCACCAAGATCGGGAACAACTCTAGGAAAGTGATATTACGAGTAAGTCCAGCTTCCCGCCAGGCCAACGGCCATCCTGCCGCACACCAAGAGCCGCCAAAGTAAATCCCCAAGCCCGCTCCTCCGGCAGCATCGGTATATAACTGCAAATCCGCACTGGACACTACCTTCTCCCGCAATACCGAGACCCCGTTAAATTCACGCAGAAAATCGTCCCAAACCCCCAAGTCCGCTCGCATTTTTCGGGAAATCCTGATCCGATGATGAGGTTTACCCACCCCCGCTGTAGCCAACGAGAGCCGTCGGAGGAATACGCAGCCCATGGGAATAACCCGACATGCAAAATTAAGTGAACCGATAAGGGCCTGCATCTCCCGCAGCGACATCTTAGCTGCTGTCATCGCATTCGCTATCAATACACGCAACCTCGCTACCTTGTCTACAGGTAACCTCGCTACCATTACGTCAGTGTCTAACTCCACCCCTAGAAAAGTAAGACTCGTAGTCGGCCCTTCCGTCTTTGTCACTGCCAACGGTACTCCCCATTCCTGAGCTAACTGGTTGAAATTGTTCAATAAGTCCCGACATTGCCCGGACTGCGCCGTCCCTACAAAGAGGAAATCATCCAAGTAATGCACTACTTGCGCACAACCCGAACGCTGTACCACCACCCAGTGCATAAATGTACTAAATCGTTCAAAATATGAACAGGATATCGCACAACCCATTGGCATGCATTTGTCGAAATAAAATTGTTCCTCGAAAAGAAAGCCCAACAAATGAAACGCCGAGGGGTGCACCGGCAACAATCGGAAAGCTGACTCAATATCGGTCTTAGCCATCAAGCACCTCGGGCCACACTCTCTCACTAAATCAACCGCCTCATCAAAAGATGCATACCGCACTGCACACAATTCCTTTGGGATGTGATCATTAACAGATGCACCCTCCGGGAAGGATAGATTGTGAATCAGTCTATATTTACCTTGTTCTTTTTTTGGTATTATGCCCAATGGGGAAACTATGAAATCCTCGAAGGGTTGCTCAAGAAAAGGGCCAGCTACCCTCCCCAGTGAAATTTCCCCTAACAATTTGTCTTTTACAATATTACAGAAACGTCTCACCGATGGTGAATTCGTCGATCTGGCCGAGGCGACCCGACCCAACAGGAATCTGAAACCCCCACTCGAATCCATTATCTAAGAGACTGCCGTCCGCCCTCCTGGGATACCTAATCAGCCATGGACGCAAAGCCATTAACCTAATGGGAGTAGGGGCTAAGCTCCACGTAATCCTATTGTTTTGTAGGGGGGGGGATGGATCCAGTAGGACCTCTTTTAACACATTTAAGGGCGGAATGCCCTCCTCCGCAAACAGAGCATGCGTGCCGGAATTTGCAGTCCGGAAAGGGGCAGGAAGACTTATTGAAACGCCAACAGACGTCGCCTGTGCCCCCTCCCCCCGCTGGTCTCTGAACTGCCGGGGGGCACGCCTCCGCGAAAGGGCTTCCCCACCCCAGCTGTACTGACTAGCCCCCCCTTGCCCACACCCCCCGCTCCTCCACCTGATTTGACCGCCATCTGCGTTAACCATAAATTGATATCTTGTGTACCCCAAGATAACAACTGGTTCTCTTCCATCTTGTCGCGAAACTTTTCATCATAGTTGAGCCAGGCCCAACTGTCATGGTTTTGTGATGCTTCTAAGATGGAGTCTATGTATGCCAAAAGCATACCATACTGTTCCGGATGCTCGTATCCCCAAACACTGGCTAGCCGTAGAAAGGCCCTCGTCCAGTTCACTACATTCCTCGCAACTCTCCGCACCCTACCAGCTTTCTCGTCTTCCTTCCTCTTTCGCCTACTGTCCCCTGAACGTTTCCTACCCTCCAGCAAACGAAAAACATCAATATAACGACGCTTTTGAATTTTTCGCCGCAAATTTTTTGGAACGCTTTCCCATAACTCAGAAAACGCAGCTACCGTAGGCACTGGACCGCTGGATTCCTTCCCACCGACCGGCCTCCTTGATACCCGGCCCCGACTTCCCTCCCGCGATGTCGAACTAGACGACGAATCAGTGGACGATGAGTACGACGAATCCGATCGCCTGCGCCTATGACAAGAACGCCGCCGCTTCCGGCTTCTCTTCTTTCGATCGCCGACCACATTCCCCATTACCAACCCAGACTCCGCACCTATTTCCAATGCCAACTCACCCGCAGTCTCTTCATTCGCTGGCACGCTGAGCTCGGGTCGCTCCGAAGTAGTTCGAACCGCTGCCTCCGTCTCAACAGCTGCACCGCCCTCCGCTCGAGAACTTGAGCTGCCTCCTGGCCGCGATACACTCCACCAAGGATTCCCCATACATTGCCACGTCGGAGGTACCTGCGGAGAAAAAAACAGGGAGAGGCGACGAGACACCCGCCCTAATCCAAGGAGACTGCCAAGCCCCGAGCCACTCCGCCCGCGAGGAGCCCTGACCCCCGCCCTGCCAGTGCTCCCACGAGGGTGAAGGGGGTCCCCCCACATCCTGTGGCCACCCCCACATGCCCGCAAACCCCCACCTATCAGCATTTTCCATGGGGGACGGACCACCACTTGGCCGGCCCTCAGCTGCCCAGGCTGTCCTAGATCCCAACCCCCCCCGCAATTGCTCCCCATCCCCAACTCCTGGACAGCCCAGGGGGATACCCTGCTCCAACTCTGGCCCCTGAACCCCTCTGTCACCTTCCAACTCCAACCGTGTCCGCGAGGTCCCACCTGCTCCCCCTCTGCCCCTCTGTCCTTTGTTACCCCTGACAGACTCCCCTGCTGGCTGACCCCTCCCTGATCAGTCCCTGAAGTATGCGCTGTTCTGCCCCTGGCCCTTCCCCGCGCTGACTTACCTCGGACAACAGTACCGCACTCGCCGCTATCCCCACGCTCCCTGCTGGAACCAGACGCCATCCGCTTCCCCCCCCGAGCCATCTGCCCCTCCCCACTTCCCCCCCTGGGGGCTTTACTTTTCGCCGCCCGCTTGCCTCCGGGTTTATTTTGCGGCATATTTTTAGAAGGGAAATAAGCCCACAGCAAATATCTATCAGCCCTGGCCAAGCCGCACCGGAGATCCCTGGCCAAGCCGCACCGGAGATCCCCGACTTTAAATTACCTGCCGCAACCCAGCACACCAACAGTAGCGGAAATACCGCTGCACGGAGCCCCCCTCCTCCCCTTAAAATTGGCCCGGCAGGAAAATAATTCTACCTAACGAACGGGCACGCTGCTGCCCACTAGAGCAGGAAGAAAATCTCTACCCACCGAGAGAACGACACCGCGCAAGTAAATAAATCAATTGCATCCCCTGCAAACCTCTGCACACGTCCGTCGGCTCCGGCATCCGAAGGCAAGAGGCCGGAGCCACGCTACGTCCCCGCACCATCTCCTCGCGACTCCTTCGTTCCATTGGCTGCCTGCCGCGCTATACCGTCATGCGCTGCAGCCAATGGAACAGGATATTCCCCGGCCGCTCCTCCCCTCGGGCTTGCCTCACCGCGCTAACCGTTGGAGGTGCGCGCGGCCGCCCCCCCGGTTAATGGTGGCCGCGTGCACATGGCTCCGCGGCCTTGCCATTCTAATAAATGAGATCCGACACTGTGGTAATAACTAGCAAATTTTTATTTCAAAGTTTAGTAAAAACACGATATTTGTCAACACAGTTTAGATTTTAAAGTCATTCTTGGGTCAATCAATCTCCTGGTGGGCACGTTTCTTCTTCCCCCGAATGCTTCTCTTGGTGCGCTGCTTGGCGTATTTTTCATCTGGGGTTTCCCGCAGCAGCAACCAGCAGAAATCAGCCATCATAGTGGTGTTCCATCTTCCTTGGTACCTTCTCTCTGCGTCCTTGATGTCCTGGTGAAACCTTTCACCTTGTTCTTCACTGTACGCCCACAGGTTTTCGGGAAAGCAGTTCACATGGGAGTGCAAGAAATGGACTTTCAGGCTCATGTTACAGCCTTGTTCTTTGAAGGCATTGAGCATCCTGGCAACAATATCCTTATAGTTCTCATCCTGCCTGTTCCCCAAGAATTTGAGAACAAAATCCTTGAAGGAATCCCAGGCTTCTTTTTCCTTCTCAGACATCGTTTCAGCAAATGCTCCATCTGAAATGAGTTTCCTTATATCAGGGCCAACAAACACTCCTTCCTTTAGCTTTGCTTCAGAAAGTCGGGGGAACTTTGAGCAAAGGTACCGAAAGCACTCACATCTTTTGGAAGGGACTTGATGAATTGCTTAATGAGACCCAACTTAATGTGGAGAGGTGGTAATAGAATTTTATCACGAGGTACCAAGCTCTCATGAAGAACATTTTTCTCACCGGGTCTCAAATACTCCCGAATTGGCCAGTCTTTTTTCCCCCAGTGTAGGTCGCGGGCCCGGCTATCCCACAAGCAAAGGAAGCAGGGATATTTGGTGAAACCGGATTGCTGCCCTAATAGCATGGATAGAATTTTAAAGTCTCCACAAATCATCCACTTATGCTCATCATAACGAATCTTCTGAAGAATCAGGGCCAAATTCTCGTATTTTTCTTGGAGAATAACAGAGTGAGCAATAGGAAGGGAATGTGTTGCCATTATGAAGAAGAACACCTTTTATGCTGTCTTTTGACGAATCAATGAACAGCCACCATTCAGCAGGATCATACTTGAGTTTAAACTTTCCCATCACTCCGTATATATCGTTGCAAAATACCAAATCTTCCTCTTTGCTGAAATACTTCAAAAATTGTGTCTCGCGGTTGCGGTACCAATAAAAAGTTGTTCCTGGTGACAATAGATTTTTCTGTTTAAGCCGAGAACCTAGCAGTTGGGCAGCATCTTTTGGGAGTCCTAAATTCCCGGACTAAATCATTCAATTCAGCTTGAGAGAAAAGTTCAGGTTTCGGATCTGGTTCAGTTTCAAACTCGGAAGTACTGGACTCATCGGGAAAAGCCATCTGATGAGTCTCATCATGATCAGAACCGTCCACACAAATATGATCCAAAGATTTTGGTGGTTCAGGCACAGGTACTTCGTTGCTATGAGGCATAGGCCTAATTGCTGAGGGAAGGTTGAGGAACTTATTACGTTCTTATTTTTTAAGTTGTATCCCTTCCCAATGCAAGAGCAAAAATAGCAGTCACTGCTGTGGTCTCTTTGTTCACGCCACATCATAGGTATTCCAAAACGAAATGCTTGTTTTTCACCTTTCATCCATAAGCGTAGATCTTCCTCACATGTCTTGCACACTTTGTGAGGAGCCCACGGTTTGTCTTGATCGCCTAACTTCAAAACGAAATAGGCGAAATATACATTTTTAATAAATGCAGAAATGTTCCTCTGCCGCTTTTCCACGGTATATTCCCCACAAATAAAACAAAAACTGTCTGGAGAGTTGACGCAACCTCTGGCTCTGTGAGCCATCACAAATACACAGCACTGCAAACTACAACTGTAGTGAACCACTTCAGAATAAAGCTGGATTACGACTGAGCAAACAAAAGGTAATAATGAACTTGCAAGAAACTGAAATTTGACAGGAACGTTCATGTCGCAACCACCGTGTTTGAGCGAGCGAACGAGGCGAGGCGAACAGGAAAGAACATGCGCCAGCGCGAGTACTGGATTTAGCTCCCCGCCTCCCAATTGTCCTGTTAATGTATAAAATGAATACAAAACACTCTAAAATATCATGAGGGAGTGTTTCTAGTTAGTTAACCATTACAACCTCTATTTTGGGCCAAGAAAATAAACTGCAGTCGGCTAAAAAGAAATTATGTGAACATTCCTTATCTGGGTAAGAAATCTAATTTTGCAAGAAAACGTGACGTGATGGAACATTTTGGCTATTTTTCCTGGATTCAGCACCCCAAAATCTATAGGAATCAGTTGCAAAACTGGAGGCAGATTTTTGGTAGTGTACCTGTGTTATTTATATCTTTAAAAAAGTTTTACTATAAACAATAAAATATAGGAAAAATTTCACATTTTTTTGGGCTGGACAAAAAAATTCATTTGGAGACTTATCCATAGACAAACCAAGGACACCTCTGTGGGGAAGCAATTCTCCAGACCAGATCTATATCTATATCTATACTAAACTATAGACCAGATATAGAGCTAGGACAGAGTTGGAATCAAAGTGAGGAGAAAATGCAGAATGGGCCAATGAATAGGGGGAGACGTCCTTGAGACAAACCAGTCACGTCTTTGGGGGTGAAATTCTAGAGACCAGAGGAAGGCATCAATGCGCAAGATGTTAAAAGGAAACTTTAAAATGATCCAGGAAATGCTAAGACATTTGAAGTTCAGCTGATATGATACTTGGAAATTAACAAGATGGGACTTAACAATGATCTGGGTTTCCTATCACATTATAAACCAGAGGGAGGGAGGAGTGGTCTAGTGGTTGTTGGGGCAAGGTACCACAGGCCAGAAGGTCAGTGGTTCAAATCCCACTAGAGGACAGCAACCTTGGGCCAGAAGGACTGGGGTTTCTAGTCCCACAGGTGCTCCTTGTGGTCTTGGGCAAGCCACTTAACCCTCCATTGCCCATGTTCCCTGTAAGTATTAGTGTATGTGTCTCATAAACCGCTCGTGTTAAATGTATCCCCTAATTATGTTGTGACCACTTTGATTGAAGGATAAGGTGGTATACAAAACTGTCTAAATAAAATAAATAAATAAATACAATTCCACTGCTTTTTCACATTGTGATCACCCATCCATCTCTCACTCCTCTTCCTCCATCTCACTTTTCCCCCTTTCAGACTACTGGAGTGCTATCAGATGTGTCCAGCACTTAGGAGGTTAAGACTGACAACTGTCTATTTTTTTTCATGATTCTACTGCTTTTTGCATTTATGTCTGGAAGCTAAAGGAAGGCTAGCATGTCTAGACATTTTTCAGAATTTAAAATTCCTCTCTTCAATTCTCTAATCCTTCTCCTTTGTGAGAGCAGCCTGCCCTACCTGCTTCTAATGTAACTAGCAGCAGAGACTGTGTGTAGGGTCCAGCCAATGGGAAGGATGTAGGAACGGAGCAACAGAATGCTGATCTAGTCCCAGAAAGGAAAAGGTTCTGTGCTGTACAAGCTTAGTTTCTGCCTGTGGTAGGAGATGGAAGAGAAGTGACGTCCTCACTCCCCAAAAAATGCTCAATGAATTTCTTTAGGAAAAATCAGTTCCAACAGCCGCAACACATTAACCCTGATTCACTGCAACATAGCAATTATACAATTATATCTTCTCCCCTTCAATCTGTTCAAAATTCAGCTGCGCGGCTTATCTTCCGTCAGTCCTGTTATGCTCATATAACCCCTCTTCTCAAATCACTTCATTGGCTCCCCTTCTGTTTCCATATCCAGTTCAAACTTCTATAAAAGCACTCATTTTGCTGCTCCTCACTAGCTTTCATCTCTCATCGCTCCCTACACCCCTCCTCGGGAACTCCACTCTTCTGGCAGATCCCTTCTATCTGTGCCCTTCTCTTCTATTGCCAACTCCAGACTTTGATCCTTCCATCTTGTTTCTCCTTATGCCTGGAACAAACTACCTGAGTCTATATGTCAGGCTTCATCGCTGGCCCTTTTCAAATCTATGCTGACGACTTACCTCTTCAAGACTGCCATTGGATCCTGTTCCATTTAGTCTTCTTTCTACCTCCTTACCATTCCTTGGATGTGCCTTTGTTCTCAGCTGTTGTGTTGTCTGTCTTGACTAAATTGTAAGCTCTGACAAACAGGGGCTGTCTTTTACATGTGCCTGTACAGTGCTGCATTTGTCTTGTAGCGCTATATAAATGATAAGTAGTGGTGGTAGTAGTACCTGTCAAACAGCCCTCCCCTTTTATCTCTTTTCCTGATCACAAAAGCACAGAGAACAAACATATATACATAGACAAGAACAGGGCTGTGCTAAGGTCTCTGGCATCCCCCTGCAGCCTACAGATTGGCACCCCTCCTCCATCGTTACTCCTCAAAGGTGGAATACGTTTCCCTGGATGGTGAGGGACAGTGGCGCAGGACATGGCCAGGCAAATGAGGGGGCTCAGGGGGTTCCCCGCAGCTTGACGCAGGCCTTGGGAGGCCAGATTGGGGGTTGGGCTGCGGGGAATGGGAGTTGCTCCGGGACGCGGCTCATGAAAGGAGCTGTGATGTCATGGCGACAGGATGCTATGGCACTGTTGCTCCATTCACAAGTTCGGCTGAGTTAGTCGGGTAGTCGCCGGGACGTACAGCTGGGCAGAATCGGGTCCCGGCATGCAAAGCCTGATTCTGCTCGGCCATACAGGGGCTGAACGGCCTGAATGGAATAGGCCTCATACTGTCTAAGTTTATATCTGAGGAACAGAGAGTTAAGTGACAAGTCACTGGGCACATGAATGGAAAAGAAGAAGATTTAGGGGTAAAATGTAGGGGTAAATTGAAATAAACATTAATAGATATATGAAAGAAGCAAGGCGATATTTTGAGAAATCTAATGATGCCTGGATTGATACTATTGCACAGAAAACCCAGAAATAAACACCTTTCAAATAATGAACTGAACTGAACTGAAACTGGGGACGTATCATGATTCATATCATAATAATGCCAATCCACAGAGTAAGCTCGTTACCTGACCTCAGAGCTCTTAGTGTTGCAAACATGAATAACTTTCTCAGGCTGATCAGTAGTATTTCATGACGCATCCTGATTTATTTTTTAAAATTGTGAAACATTGCTTTTAAAAGCTTTTCCCCTGAGAAAATATTGAAGAGACAATAAGCAAAAACTCTTCCCTTGCTTCCTTCCTTGTTAAAAGGTCAGTTTTCATGGCTGAGAGTTTCGGTGCTTTATAGAAATATAGAAAATGCCTTCAGAAAAGGATTATATTGGCTCACCCAGTCTGCCCATTTGTATCTGCCTACTATTTTGTTATAGGCCTATTTCTTTTGCTGTCATTCCCCTCACTTTGCTACTAAGGTCTTTTCAGAGGCAATTTATCCAAATGGGTTTGTGTTCGGCGTATTGTGAAATTAATGAACTTCACTCTTAAGCTAGGGTATCTTAGTCTCTCAAATTTATTGCTTAAGCTTGGCATAGTATTTGCATTGTGACAAAGAGAGCCTCCTTCTAGAGTTCATAAAATGTCACATGTACAGGCAATTTATCAAGGTGGGAAATATCTCTGCATCTTTCTGCCACATTTTCTTGGTTTCTGACTGCATTTCTTGGTACTTGAGGATCTTCTCCCTCTCATTGCAATTCACAGAATAGTCATTTGGAACTGACAGATCTATAAATACTGTTCTGAGGTTTCTTTCCTTTACCACTATGTCTGGCTTCCTTGCATTCATTTTTTTATTAGTGAGAATGGGAGTATCCCAGGTGCTCATAACCTCTTCATTCTCCGTAATTCTCTTAGGGTTGTGATCCCTGTGCTTTTCTGGTACTGCAATGTTATATCGCTTACAAAGTTTCCATTGTGTGAGATGTGCCACCTTGTTGTGCCTTTCTGTATAGAAATTTTCTGCCATCGGAACTTTGGAGCCAGCTACATGATGAGTAACTATTGCCGCCTCTTTTGCACAGAATCTACATATATCTGTTTTGACAGTTTTTTCCTATACTTGCTATGGATCATCTCTTCCGTAATCTGACCTGAGCTGCAACTACCAGTCTCTCGTCTGTGAGCTTCAATTCACCTCCTTAATCATTCATCCGTCTGGTTTTGATCAACAATAGTTCCTAGAATAACATTTGTATGTCCCACTATATTTGTGTATTTGCCGCTTGTTTCCCTTGATTGCTGATCTAATTCTTTGAAGGTCCCTATGAGGGGAATTTTACAACTGGGCAACTAATTTACAACACCCAAAATGGGCCTATTTTAGGCCCATTTTCTAAGGAAGAATAGCCACCTACTTTTTAAAAAATACTAGTGTAAGTGACTGAAGCGCGTCTTAAGTTAAGCACAGGCATTCACCCCGGCCCTGCCCATGCTCCTCCCAGGTACACACCCACTGTGAAAGTATGCACCATTTAAACACAGCATGCATTGTTGCACTAGTTGGCATTCTATAAGAGGCCATTTATGTATATAAGTGGCCACTTATGCACGTGAAAAACTAAAATACTGATATTTACTAGGCAGCTTTTTATAAAATTATCCCTGAGGGGGTAATCTAATAAGGAGCTGTCTAGATTTATGGGAACAATGCATGTAAATGTAGAAGACCTGCGTAAGTGAGCATTTATGGGTGCAAATGACATGGTCAATACTCTCACACACACACGCCTACACGTACCACTGCATGCCCACACCCAAGCACCCTGACACCTGATTTGTTTGATGTGTAATCCGCTTTGAGTTCAGGATAAAGCGGTATACAAATCCTTTTAAATAAATAAATAAATAAATAATTTGACTTTATAAGCTAGGTGGGAATTTATAAAGTGACCCTCTATGTTTCTATCCTATGTGTACTTGAGATCTGCCAATATTTTGGATCTTACAACATATAATGGAAGCCTGTCCCAGGCGTCTGCTATTTTCAGAAGACTGTGTAAGTGAGGAGCTAGCTAAACTAAATTTAGACAAAGAAACGGGGCCAGATGAGATACATCAAAGAGTACTGAAGGAACATAGGGAAGTTCTGGTGGCTCCATTGCCTGACCTTTTCAATGCTTCTTTAGAGTCCGGCGTGGTCCCATATGAATGGAGAAAGACTCATGTCCCTAATTTCTTTGACTGGATGGCCAGATGGACAAAGGGAGAGCACTGGATGTGGTGTACTTAGATTTCAGTAGTCAGACAGTGTTCTGCACAGGCAACTTATAAATAAATTGAGCACTCTAGGGATGAACCTAAAGTGTCCAATTAAATTAAAAACTGGTTGAGTAGAAGGCAACAAAGGGTAGAAGTAAAGGGAGCTCACTCTGAGGAGAAGGACAATACAAGTGGTGTACCTCAGGGATCTGTTCTTGGTTCAATTCTTTTTAACATTTTTGTAAGTGATATTGCAGAAGGCTATAAGGTAAAATCTGCAATAGGGTAGACTCCCAGGGAGGTGTAGATTACATGAGGAGAGATTTAGCAGAGCTCAAAGAATGGTCGAAAATTTGGTAGCTGAGGTTTAATGCTAAAAAATGCAGGGTCATGCATTTGGGCTTCCAAAATTCTCAGTAGTGGTACAATATAGGGGGTGAAGTACATCTGTTCACGAAAGAAGAGAGTGATTGTTTCTTATGATCTTAAAGTGACTAAAGAGGTAGAAAAGGAGATGGTAAAGGCCAGAAGGATGCTTGGATGCATAGGAGTGATGGTGTCTCTATATAAGTCTTTGGTGAGACCTCATTTGGAGTATTGTGTGCAATTCTGCAGACCACACCTTCAAAGGTTTATGAATAGGATGGAGTTGGTGCAGATGGTGGCTACCAAAATGGTTAGTGGTCTTCATCATTAGGCATATGGGGCAGTACACAGTGAAAGGTAAACAGAAAGAAAATTGATGCCTTTGAATTATGGTGCTGGCAAAGAATACTGTGTATACCATGGACTGCCTGAAGAACAAACCAGTACTAGAGAAGATCAAACATAAGCTTTCTTTAGAAGCTCACATGACAAGACTTCCACTTTCATATTTTGGACACATCAGGCGAAAAGAGAGATCATTAGAGAAAGACATCCTGCTTTGCAAGGTTGAAAGTCAACACAAAAGAGGAAGGCCAGCAGTGAGATGGATCGATACAATAACAATAGCTATGGATGCCACTCTATCAACAATGAGACGCCTGACTGAAGACCAAACACAGTTTAGGACAACTATTCAAAGCGTTGCCATGAGTCGACACTGACTCAATGGCACTTAACAACAGCAACAAAGCTTAGTAGTTGATATAGAAGGGCAGACTAGATAGGCTGTATGATCTTTAAAATTTTGCCATCATTTTTCTATGTCTCTGTGTTTCTATACCATGACAGGAATGAGTTTAACCCCCATACCAGGGCATGCTGGATATGATTTCAGTCTTTCAGATTCATTACTAATGCTCATCTCAACATTTTTATTGTTCCAAAGCGAGCCTTCTGGAGTTTATAAGATCTAATATGCACTAGGGCATGCCAATTTTAGGGGTAGATTTTTATTTTTCCAAACTTTACAAACTTCTAGTGACCAAATTATGCAGTTTTGCATGCTGAATCTAAAACTATCTTCAGAAACTACTTAAAGTGAATCTTGCCTACGTCAAATCACAGTTGAAATATGTAGAAATTAAGTAATATTTATTTGAACATACAAATAGTCTTAACAACACCTATAGCCACATAATTATCTTTAAAAGGTCATTTATGCAGTTAATATTATTTAACAAAATCCAGCAAAGAAGCCATATCTTGTTTGCTTCTGTTTTGGCTCATGAGCTCCCTGCTGACCATGTCATTTTACACTTTCTATGGACTATGATGGCCAGTCTGGAACCACCATGGGCTTGCTCAGAAAAGCCTTGATCTCTGCTGTTGTCATTATACAGGTAAGAGGAGGCTCAGAGACTCTGAAGCTCCAGTCAAGTAATTGAGTGAGTGAAGTTGCCTCAGTGGTGATGGATGGTGTTTTCTTGGGTCTCACACTGCTGTCTCCAAGCTGAATCTTCTCATCTCTTTCACCTCTGATCTTCAATATCTTCTCCAGTGCATCTCCTCTCTCCTGTTCCTCTTCACTGCACAACAGACTTGCTGTAACCATACCAAGCTGACCTTCTCACTGTAGGCATGACTATCTTCCTTACCTCTTCACACTGTTCTTTCAACAGTTGCAGCTGGAAAAGGAGATGCCTGGGATCCTATGTCCAATTGCTATTTATTTTCATATTGAACCAGTTCATCATGTAAACCCCAACACAGAACTCTACAGATTATGCTTGGAAATCCATATTCTCATGAACCTTAGAGCTGTTATAAGCCATCTGCTATGTTACACAGGTCCTATTTCCAACAGTAATTTGTGTATTTTTGCGTAATTTGTGTACAGATAGGTAAATAACGTAGTACACAAAATTTAAAGATAGTTGTTGAATTGCCACATGAAATTGTACCATTTTTTTCACTAGTGCTTTTTAAAATTATGACATCTCCAAAACTGACACACCCTAATATGCACAGACAAAAGGCTGTGTAAGACTTGCAGTGCAGTCCATGCACCATTTTGGTGAACCTCCTTTCTACTGCCTCTATTATATCAATGTCCTAGGCATACAAGGGCCCAGTAAAAACGTGGAAGGCAAATGGAAGAACAACTTTATTTTATTATGTAACCAAGCCTATGGCCCGACACAGGCCGTGTTTCGTTTCCTTCTTCAGGGGCAGGCTATATAAAACAACAACAAATATATTAAAGAACTAAATAAATAAATAATTAAAAACACACACTATAATAAAATTAATAAAATGTAAAAGGACATAAAAAAACTCTCAAGATAAAGGATAACAAAGCAAACCACTCAATAATATAAATTCATACACATTATATATTATATATTATATAAAACTACATTGATAAAAATAATATATTATTGAGTGGTTTGCTTTGTTATTTATTTTTATTTATTTTATTTTTATTTTTTATATACCACGCTATTGAAATCAGCTCGGTTTTCATTAAAACTGAACAGGCAACAATGCATAAATATCACAATGTGCTTACATAGAACATGGCTTACATGGAACATGTGCTTACATAGAACAATGGCATAATCAAACTGGGATAACAAGGAAAACTATTCACATGGTATATACAAGTATTTACATAGAGTTATCTATTCTCGTAAACCGTAGGTATTTATAGGTCAGGTGGTAGATTTATGATGTGTATATCTAAAGGAGAGGAGCATCTAGCCATTTTCATGTTGGGTGATAGGGCAGTTAGTGTGTGTTGTGAGTGCAAATGACTTGTGTTTTTCGGGCATGGTTTCAGGATAGTGAATTAGAAAAAGGTGGTGTTTTATTGCCTTTCTGAAGGAGGTGAGGTTGGTTATGGATCTTATACTAGCGGGGAGTTCATTCCAGGCTGTTGGGGCATAAATTGAGAAAGCTCTATTGGTAGTTGCCTTTGTACATCTTGTGGTGAGCTTAGGTACAGTTAGCATGTTCCGTAGTGTAGGTCTTCTGACTCTAGTATTGGGTATGTTGTTGAGCAGTTTACTAATTGGTGTGGGAGATTGATTATTCAGTGCCTTGAAGGTCATGACCAGTACCTTGTATTGAGTTCGGGCTTGTAGTGGCAGCCAATGAAGGTTTTTCATTACTGGGGTTATATGTTCTAATCTTGATGTCCCTGTGAGAACCCTAGCAGCTGAGTTCATGGCCAGCCGAAGTGGGTTGAGGGTTGCTTGTGGAAGACCATGGAGGATGGTGTTCGCGAAGTCTATGTGTGGGATCACTAGGGCTTGAAAAATGGTTCGATAGTCTGAAAAGTCCAGTAGTGGGCGGAGGTGGCGAAGGGTTCGTATTTTGTGGTATATTGCTTTGGTAACGGTCTTTACGTGGGTTGTCATAGCCAATCGCTGATCTAGGGTGATGCCTAGGTATCTTGAGAGTTTTTATATGTCCTTTTACATTTTATTAATTGTATTATAGTGTGTGTTTTTAATTATTTATTTATTTAATTCTTTAATATATTTGTTGTTGTTTTTTTTTTTTCAAAACTTTATTTAGAACCATCAACAATAAACAACAGGTACAAGACACACAGAAAATCACCACTCTCTGGGGTTAGCTCTTATCCCCAGGAGCAATACCCATTGACGGTTACATGGATTTTTCAAAATGTAATAACCCTCGCCCCCTTCCCCCCTACCCCCTCCCCCTCCCCCCACCCCCACCTCCCCCCCCACATATGTCAGAGCCACGCAGGACCATCTGAAGGTTCCACATTTACCCCGAATAACAAAACAGTAGATAAGGGTGTTAACAACCCAACTGCAAGACCGTGTTACGGGTCCGGGCACTCAGATTTTGAATGTATGGATCCCAAATTAGCAAGAAGGCGGACCATCGCTGGACATGGCCCCGGGCAGCCCTACACTCCAGGAGCATAAGCTGATGGAAAGAGTTCCGCCACTCCCAAAAAGAGGGAGGGCGGGTCTCCCTCCATCGCCTCAGCAAAGGTCCCTTACCCACCAGACAGGCCTTACGCACCAGCCAGCGACCCCACTTCCCCCTCGGAGAGGCAAGGGCCAGAACATCCAAGACCACCAAGGCTGCATCCCACTGACTAGGTTGTCCCAGCAGATTGGCCATGTACAGGGCAATCCTCCGCCAATAAGGGCGAAGCCTGCGGCATCCCCACCACATGTGTAACAAGGTCGCCATGGGCGCCGCACACCGCGGACAACTGCCATCCACAGTCAGGTGGCAACGAAGGGCCCTCCGCGGCGAGAAGTGGATCCTGGTGAGACATTTAAATTGTATTTCCCGCCAACGAGCCCCCTCCACCAGGCTCACCGCGCGCCGTAGGGCCGCCAAAATAGTGCCCCGGGGGATTTCCCGCCCCATTTCTGCCCCCCAAGCCTGTTCTACTCTGCAATAGTCTGGGCGTTGGCGAAGCTGCTCCAACCGGAGGTGAAAACCCCGGATCGACGGTCGTGCCGTGTCGTCCAGGCCAAAAAACCCCATAAGCTGGACCGAGCGGCGGTCGCCATGTAACTCCTCTCCTGGGAGGGAGGCCACATAATGGGCCACCTGCATATATGCAAAGAAATGATGGGGCCGCAAGTCAAACTCGCGGGAAAGCACAGGAAAGGGTTTGGTCCTCCCGGTCAAGTCCACCACGTTCCCCACACTATGGACCCCCTTCTCCCCCCAAAAATGAAAGGCCGCGGTCTCCGTCCCCGGGGCAAAGTTGGCATTGCCCCGAAGGGGCAGCCAACTTGACGCCTTCCAATTACGGCCCCAATAGGTGTTCAACTGCCGCCAGGTCTTACAGACCGGGAGCAGCAACACACTCTCAGCTAAGTGGGTGGCCCACTGGCCAACCTCCAGGTGCAAGAGGGCCCGCAAAGAGTGGGGCGCCACATATTCCTCCTCCAAGGCCGTGGGCGTATAAAGGTCAGTGTCACCTAGCCAGTCCCCTAAATGGCGCGCCTGGCAGGCCAAAGCATAAGCACCGAGATCCGGGAGCCCCCACCCCCCATTGCGCATCCTCCCCACCAGCCAACTGTAGGGGACACGAGCTCTCGCCCCCCCCCAGAGGAGGCCCCGAAATTCCACCTCAAAAAGCCGGGCATCCCTCCGGAGGAGCCAAACAGGGAGGGTCTGCAACCAGTACAAGATCCGGGGCAAGAGCACCAGTTTAATCGCCGCAATCCTTCCCAATAGGGACAAGGGGAGAGGCTGCCAGGCCTGCACCTGGGTTCGCACCTTGGTCAGCATTCGCTGCAGGTTGCACCTATACAATCGTCCGGGATGGCAAGGCAATACAATCCCCAAATATACAAATTGATCCCCGGCCCATCGAAGAGGGAAGCCCCCCGGCCAACTACCCCGAAGGCTCCCCAACACGTCCATGGCCTCAGATTTGTCCCTGTTAATACGTAGCCCCGCAAATTGTCCAAAGGTTCGGAGCTCGTCTAGAAGAAGCGGCAAGGAGTCTGTTGGCGAAAGTAAATGTACCAACAGGTCATCAGCAAAGGCAGATAGCTTAAATTCGTGAGCACCCATTCTCACCCCCCTTATGGAACGCATTCCCGCCACTCTCCGCAGGAGAGGATCCAAGGACAGGACAAAAAGGAGAAGAGAGAGGGGACAGCCCTGACGAGTCCCCCTCTGCAAAGTAAACCTCTCTGATACCACCCCATTACAAAGTATCGCCGCCGTCGGATCGGCATACAGGCTCGCAACCATACTACAAAATAAAGGCCCGAGACCATAGCGCGGAAGGATGTACTGCAGATATTGCCAGTCCACTCGATCGAAGGCCTTTTCCGCATCAAAACTAACAAGCAATGAGGGCAACTGTCTATGCTGGACCCACTCCAAGGACGCCACAATTTTGCGTAGATTGCGGACTGCGTATCGCCCCCTCACAAACCCAACCTGACAATCATGTACCAACAGCCCCAGAAACTCCGCCAGGCGGTCTACCAAAACCTTGGCCATCAATTTAAGGTCAAAATTAAGTAGTGAAATAGGACGATACGAAGTCGCTGAGAGGGGATCCTTCGCCGGTTTAGGAATAAGGACAATATGGGCATGATTAACCCCCCACCGAAAGTAGCCCTGCTGCGCCCTCTGATTATGCACGGCAGCCAGCGTTGGGGAAATCAAATCGTTAAGGATTTTGTAAAATTCCGCACCAAGCCCGTCGGATCCTGGGGATTTATAACAGCTGGCCTTAGAAATAGCCCCCTGCAGCTCAGCCGCCGTTATCGGCCGCTCCAACTGCGCTCTTTGCTCCGCGGTCAAGCGCGGTAACTCCAAGGCCCCCACATACTCCTCCATCTGCGTACGGGAAGGCGACTCCGCAGTATAAAGGGTCTGGAAAAAGGAACGAAAAACCCGCACAATCTCCGAGTTCTCCCGGTGTAACACCCCCGAATCATCTCACAAACCTGGCACCAGTTTGGAGCCCCTAGGTCCCCGAAGGCATCTAGCCAATAGTTTCCCGGGCTTATCCCCATAACGATAAAGTTGGTACCGATAGTATAACACAGATTTCTTTGCTCGCTGGTGCAGAAGTTCATTTAATTCCATTTGAGAGTCCCACAGCTGCTTTTTAAGCCCTGCTGTCGGGTTTTGAGCCCCTTGCTGCCGTAACCGCGTCATCAACTTCTCTAAACCAATAATACGTTCGGCCCTCAGTCTTCTCTTCCGGGCAAGGAACCCTATTATGTCCCCCCGCAGAACCACCTTTGCAGTTTCCCAGAGCAGTTCGGGGTCATCCTGGTGACCCCTATGATCAGCTTCAAATTCCTGCCAGCGTTGTTGAAGAAAGGAACGAAATTGCGCGTCCCTATATAGTTCGAGCGGGAATCGCCACGTCGGGGGCCGGGGAGAGGTCCCAGTCCAATGGACGTCGAGCCAAACGAAAGCATGGTCAGATATCTCCATAGGCCCTATCTGAGCATCCGCCACTTTAACGAACAGGCCTGTAGAAATCAACAGGTAATCTATACGGGCACTAGTGCCATGAGCCCGGGATATATGCGTATAATCCCGTTCGGTCGGGTGAAGCAGCCGCCAGGGGTCCACCAAGCCCAGTCGAGAGCATAAACGTCGCAAGGCCCGAACCGTCGCAGTTCTGTCTCTCTGCTCCTCCCCCTTGGAAGTATCAAGGTCGACATCCATGACCCCATTAAAGTCTCCCCCCAAAATCAGGGGGGAATCCGGCAATGTCTCAATCTTGGAGGCAAAGCGGGCAAAGAGGGGCAAATCAAGTACATTTGGACAATACAGGTTGCCCAGGATGACAGGCCTCCCCTCAAGGACTCCCTGCACCAAGACAAATCTGCCAGTCGGGTCTACGAAATCCCGGACAACCTCCAGCCTCACCCTTTTATGAATCAGGAAGACTACTCCCCCCTTCTTCCCCTGAGCTGGAGCCCCCCAGACCTGTCCCACCCACTCCCGGCATAATTTTCGGTGTTCTTCAGCAGTCTGGTGGGTTTCCTGGAGCATTGCGATGTCCGCCTTCTGCCGTGCTAGAGCCTGCAGGACCTTAGCCCGTTTAATGGGGCTACCCAGACCACATACATTCCAAGAAATTATCTTAAGCGGCATGTAACACAAAAGTAGGCTTATTATAATACAGCATAAACCATACCTTTTCTGAGGAAGGGACCCCCCCAGCCTGAGGTCCTCCCCTCTTCTTCACCAGGAAAATCCCTCCTGTCGTCCACCCCTCCATTAATCCCTGAAAATACTGCTCACCTCCTACACCCCCTCCCCCTCCCTCCCTCTACTGCCCACCCGTCCCCACCCCCCCTCCCTCCCATCCCTTCCCCCCCCCCCCACCCGCCCACCCCCTCCCCCTCTCCTCCCCACTCCAAACCCTCGTCCCATCTACCATCCTCCTCCCCTTCTCTAAGTGTTCCTAGATGCGTAAGGAACCCCCTCACCCCTCCATTGTACCAGCCCTGCTACAAAGCGTCCGGGGGGATCCCCCTAGGAGCTCTCCTCCCCATATCCACTCCTCCTCCCCACTCGCCCCCCGGCGAGCCACCCCCAACTACTCGGGCCATCCCACACCCGCCCCCCACGCCTCTGGAACACAGCCAACCCCCCACTTAGCAATAGTTTGAGCAGGCCCCATCCTCCACCCACCCCCACCCCAGTTACCATCACCATCACTTTAAAGTCCATAATGGAAACTCCGGGCTTGTTCCGCACATCAGTAGTCCTCCCCTCCGGACCTCAGGTCTCGGCTGCCACTGCAGCCATCCGCCGTATCTCCTCCATGTAGGGCGTTGCTGCTGTCGCGGAGTCAAAGGACCAACGAGTCCCCCCATGAGTGAAGATCAGCCGGGCAGGGTATTGCTCAATAAATTTGATATTATTGTCTATCAGAACCTGGCACAAAGGTCCATACTCTCGTCGCCGCTGGCCCAGAGCCGCTGAGTAATCCTGAACGACACGTAGCCTGGCATTGTCTTTTTGAATAGTCCCTTTCTTTCGCGCGGCCCGTAGGACTGCCTCCCTCTGTTGGAATCGCAGGAACCGTGCTAGAACCACTCTAGGTCGGCCATCACTGTTTCTCCTAGGCCCGACCCGGTGCGCCCTCTCAATTTGGACTAAGGTGCCCTCGGGTCGTTCGCCAGAATTTGTTTCACCAGGTCCTCTACGTAGGATTGTAGGTCCCGGTCCTCTATAACTTCCGGAACTCCAAGAAATCTCAGATTATTCCGGCGGGACCTATTTTCAAGGTCGTCCAGCTTGGCCTCCTGCCCCTGGAGTAACTTTTTCATCCGGGCCATCTCCTGTTGCAGCTCCAGCACATGCTCTTCTGACCGCTCTATCCGGTGTTCCGCCTCCTGCAATCGGCCGCCCAAGGCCTCCACTGAAGTTTGGATGAGGTCCATGCGGCCCCGCAGGTCGTCGAATTGCGCGGACAGCACCCCCGCCACGGCCAGGGAGATTTCGTCCACCATCCCCGCTGCGGCCCTGGCCTCTCCCTTCAGCGGCGAGGACTGTTCCCCCCCCCCTTGGCGGTAGGGGGGTCTTCTCCTTCTCCACCCGACGGCCTCCCTTTGCCGCCATCTCCGAGGCCTCTGGTACGCCCAAGTCTCCCCATGCGCAGGAGAAAGAGTGCAGGTCTCGGGCCGCTATGCGCTAGAAAAAAGGGGGGGGGGGAGCCCGTGTCACAGGCGTCGAGGTGTCGGGAGCAAGGGAGGAGTCCCCAACTCTCGGGTGCCAGATGTAGAGAGCGGTCGTAAGCCTCCAAGAGCCAAGGGCAGGGCGCAGGTCACAGGCTCCGGAGTGCTGAGAGGAGGACGCAGGTCACAGGCTCTGACTTGTCGGACTGGAGGCTCAGGTCTCAGAGACCGGTGTACCGGGGGGAGGGCCCAGTGTGCGGGGCACAGGCCGTCGCGAGCTGAAGGCGCAGTAGCAACAGGGCATCCATCAAAGGCCAGAGGCGTGGGGGGTGCAGCTCGAACTCCACGTGCCGAAGGCCCGGCTCAGGACCCAGACATCTGCGTGGTGAAGAAAAGATGAATGCACCCGGCCCACGGGCCCTCTAGTGGGTGCCCCGATCTTCTGGTGGGCTGCTCGGCCCTCGAGGAGCTCTCAGAGGGGCGGGAAGGCGAGTGGCGACCCCGATCCAGGCCCTGCAACAGCCCCCGGCCCCCTCAGCAGCTGCCGTGTTGGCCCCCCTCGCAGGGCCCGCTTAATAGATACATGCGGGGGGGGGGGGGGACAGGATGCCGCAGTCCGAGGGCCGCCACCGCCGCAGAGCCCCGCTCCGACCGCCGCTGGAGTCAGCCCCGCACCGCCTCACCTCACACTGCAGCCGTACTCCCCGCACGGCGTCTGCCGCCGAAGTCCAGGCCGCCTCCAAGGATCATCTCGTCGGGGGGAACGGAGGGCTCCGGGGCACCAGCCCCAATAGCGGTTCTTGTGGGGGAGCCCGGGGGGGGCGAAGAACCCCGAATGCAGCCCCGATCACCGCATAAATCTTTGGCGGAGGGGTGAAGGGGCCCAGAGCCCGAGCAGCATGCGTCTGCTCCGGCTCACCGCATCACCGGAAGCCTATTTGTTGTTGTTTTATATAGCCTGCCCCTGAAGAAGGAAACGAAACACGGCCTGTGTCGGGCCATAGGCTTGGTTATATAATAAAATAAAGTTGTTCTTCCATTTGCCTTCCACGTTTTTACTGGGTCCTTATAGCACGTGGTCCGTGCCCCTTGTTGGTACCTAGGCATACAAGGGGACACACCAATCCAGAGAGTGATACGCCAGAGTTTCTCTGAGCTCTTGGAGTGTCATATGTCAGGATTCAAACTTGAAAGGAGATTATAGGCTATGCAGTAGCAACTATTTAAGATTTTGGTACTTGACACATTCTTATTTACCATTCTAAATAATTAGAGTGCAGGCCAGAAGTTTGTTTTGTCAAACAAGGGTTTACTTAAAATTTACTTTAACTCTGAACTACTTAACAATCTTATGGAATAACTATAGTACAATTCCCACTGGCGCTCCTTGTGACTTTGGACAATTCACTTTACCCTCCATTGTCTCGGAAGAAAAGGCTGGCAATCTACTTCCGGTGATACATTGCCAAGAAAACCCAGAGGTAGCTGGGTCGCTATGAGTCAACACTGACTTGATGGCACTAAAGAAAAAAAAAAATAGTACAATAAAGAAGTGTCTTCCTGTAATGTAAGGGAATAGTTCAACCCATCCTTTCCACGCTCTGAACTCCTACTTAAACTGTTTACTTCTGGTCCTACCCTTTTTTTAAATGTACAGCCAGCTTTCAATAATTAGTAATGTTAGCCTTTTGTCCTCCCTCTATTCTAACAAATCACTTGGGCTTAGGGTTGTTTGCTTTCAGTTCCCTGCTAGTGAAAGGATTCACTTCCTCTCACTTAGATACCTTGCTGTTTCTTCTTGTTTGATACTGTTTCTCTGCATATTCTGGGCTTCATTGCAGGACTCTGCAGGAACCCACATCTTTAGGCTGAGCATCTGCTTGCACTTGTGGAGTAGCTCCAAGTCTCTTTTACGCCTTTTGCTGCTTAGGGTGGCTGGTGCAGAAGTCTCTCATAAGTGGATTGCTGTACCCTGGCTGACTGCTAGAGGCACTTGCTCCTAAGGGAAAACACTCACTTAGGGATACGTTTACAAAGCAGTGGTAGTGGCTTCCTTGTGATATCGAAGCCACGGCCTATTGCATTTAAGGGGGCCGCGACTCCAATATCAAATGGAAGCCACTACCGCTGCTTAGTAAAAACATACGCCTTATGTGTGCATGGTGCAATGGCTTGAGGGCCAAAGACAGGAAAGTGCCTTTGGATGAGTTTTTTTTTTTTTTTTTTTTTAAATAGGAAGTGGGCTTTCCCTCCTCCAAGTAGGCTTCTCCCATCTTGAATTGAATGGCAAGGGGGAACCTCCCAGGATTCAGAAAGAACCAGTCCTCACCCTATATAATTCTGATAATTCTTGGTAGGGACACTGGATGGTGCTGCTGATTCACACTATAAAATCCAAGCAGTCTCTACACTCTCCCCTCCATAGGAAGAAAAATGGTGAACCTCAATGAAACAATTTTTTTAATACTCCCTTATTGTCTTTTTATTCAGGGCATCCACCAGGTGGGTGGCCAATCCAGTGAGATGCTTCCTCAAAAAGGAACAACTTACATACTTCTTTCTTACTATCACATTTAGAGGTATCTTCTGTGTTATAATAGAAGCAATAACTTCAAAATATTATAACTGCAGTGAGCAGTGCACTAGCTGGGGAAAGGCCTATGCTCTTCTTGTTATGTAATGTTGCCAAAATGTTCTACATAGAGAGTTGTTTTTAGCTTCTTCCGGAAATCCTTGGAGACACTCAATGCAAAAGACTGGATAGCCCCCATCTCGCTGCTGGATAGCTGTCTGCATCTTAGTTTTAAGGTTTTGTTCAGCTTTTAAATTGTTTAAAGTTAATAGGGATGCTTGTACTGATACAACTATACCAAATAAGTTTAAGGGACTTTGTTCACCTCAAGATGTATTAGTTTCAGGGCATTAATAAATCCATTCCTGGTGAGGATAACCAGCTGAACCTGAAAGTGAATTTGACCACCTCTCCCCCTTTAATAGGTCTAAGAGCCTATAAAGCTAAGATTTTGTGTGGGGGTAGCTGGGAGGGAATTAACACTGCTTAGTAAACAAGCCCCTTAGTAAAGGCTGGCTTGCTATACAGGTCCCAGACCTGTGCTTCTAAAGTAATCTGTTAACAATTTCCTGAGTGATTCACATAGCCCTTGGTTTTATAGAGAGAGCCTTTCAAATTACCCCTTTGATCTGTCACTTGGCTTTAACATCTATTTAAAACAAATTCACAGATCTCTTGCATCCTAAGTGGAAAGCCTCTGTAAAGGTCTCCAGAAACAATATATTTTTTCTACTCAAAGTATATTTACCCTAACCTTCCTTCTGTGCTAAGCTATACTTTGATTTGATTTAAATGAAAAACTCTCTGCTGATACTGAGCCTTGACTGAGTTAACAAATATACAGAATTCTAAATTACACAGCTTAATCAACTTTAACCCAAAGAAAGCGTAGTTACTCACCTGTAACAGGTGATCTCCGGGAAAAGCAGGAATTTAGTCCTCACATATGGGTACCGATGGAGCCTGCACAGGAACGCTCCCCAGCGTCCAATAAGAACGCTTTTGGGAGCATCCCTCAGCACATGCGCGCTGCCTTCCCGCCTTTCCAACTGTCCCTCTTCAGTTAAGTTTGTAGCTGAGTGAAAGGATAGAGGGAGAGAGGAAAGAGACAAAGAGAGAGAGAGAGACAACTCCTAGGGAGGTGGGTGGGTTGTGAGGACTAAATTCCTGCTGTTCCCGGAGATCACTTGTTACAGGTGAGTACAAACAGGAATGTAGTCCTCACATATGGGGACTCCCTAGCTGAAGATGCCAGGGAGATAGCCCCAGGAAAGTGCCACCGCCAAGGGTGAGGATCCTTCCTCCCATGGATCTCTGGCATCCCACCAGGGTTGGTAGGTAGGAGTTGGTTTAAGTTTGAAAGAGATTTTGAAGAACAGCTTGGCCAAAGAAGGCATCCCAACGGGAGGCTTTATCTAGGCAGTAGTGGGCTGTGAAGGTGTGTACCGAAGCCCAGGTGGCTGCTCGACAAATGTCATTGATAGACACAGAGTGGAGATTAGCCATAGAAGCTGCCATGGCTCTCACGTTGTGAGCTGTGACATGGTCCTGAAGAGGAAGACCCTTACTCTCATAAGTAAAGGATATGCATTGGGCAATCCATTTAGATAAAGTTCTTTTGGAGACTGGAAGTCCGAAATGACTAGGGTCAAAAGCTACAAAAAGTTGTGAGGACTTTCTATGTTGCTGTGTTCTTTGAATGTAAAAGGCTAAGGCCCTTTTACAATTCAAAGTATGAAGGTTTCTTTCTGCATTAGAGGCGTGAGGCCTCAGAAAAAATACAGGAAGATAAATTGATCGGTTTAAATGAAAAGGCGAAACCACCTTTGGCATAAAGTGTGGGTGAGTTTGAAGAACAACCTTATCATGATGAAATCTAGTATAAGGAGGATCAGCCACTAAAGCTTGCAATTCACTAATGCAACGGGCAGAGGTGATTGCAATCAGGAAGATGACCTTCCAAGTCAAAAACTTAAGGGCTGTAGTGGCTAAAGGTTCAAAAGGCGGCTTCATGAGCTGCCCGAGAACTAGATTTAGATCCCATGCTACCGGTGGTGGCTTGATGGGAGGTTTAGTTATTGTTTATTGTTTATTTACATTTGATATACCGCCCCCCATTACATCGGGGCGGTTTACAATACAAAATAAATTTGAAATAGAAAAGGAAAAGGAAGTTACAATAATCTGAAAGGCACAGGAGACAGGAGGAAAGGACAGCAATCGGAAGAGAGGAGGGGGGTCAGAGGAAGTTTATAGAGAAACATTAAAAGCTAAGGAAAATAGATGGGTTTAATAAAAGGCCTCTCATAAATCTTGAAAGGAGTGGATGAGAGGAAACTGGTTGTCCATTTAGAGGCTTATAAGAAGCTGCAATTGCACTAAGATGGATTCTTACCGAATTGGTCTTTAAGCCAGAATTCGATAAGTGAAGGAGACACTCTAGTATCGATTCTAAGGGTATGAACCAGGGGGTATAATCCCTTCTTGGAGCACCATATATTAAAACGTTTCCACTTGAAGGCATAAGATCTTCTTGTGGAAAGTTTCCTAGAAGCCTGAAGGATATCTTTTACCTGCTGGGATAGGTTGAAATCCTGGAGGTCTAAGCCTTCAACAACCAGGCCGTGAGGTGCAGGGACTGGGGATTCGGGTGCCTTAGCATCCCGTTCTCCTGGGAAAGGAGATCTGGAGCATGCCCTAACTCCAGAGGTGGTGCTTGAGAGAGATGCAGAAGCAGGGAATACCACATTTGGTGTGGCCATCGTGGTGCTATGAGAATCATGCGACCCCTGTCTCTCTGAAGTTTGAAGAGTGTCTTGGGGATGAGGGGAATGGGTGGGAAGGCATAAAGGAAGTCCTGACCCCAGTGAAGGAGGAAGGCATCCCTTGCCTGACAGTTGTGCGCCGGAATCCTGGAACAGAACCGTGGAAGTTTGGCATTCAGTGGACTTGCAAAGAGGTCTATGTCTGGAGTGCCCCAGAGATGAAAATATCTTTGCCACCTGGTCTAGGTGGAGTGACCACTCGTGAGGTAGCAGTACTCGACTGAGTTTGTCTGCCCAAAGGCTTTGAATGCCTGGAAGATATACCACTAGAAGGTGAATTTGATGCTCTCTGGCGAAGGCCCATAGTCGTAAAGCTTCGTTGGATAACGACAGAGAGCCTGTCCCGCCCTACTTGTTCACATAGAACATGGCTACCTGATTGTCCGTCTGGACTAGGACTGTCTTGTAGCTGAGCTGGGCATGGAACACTCAAAGAGCTAAATAAATTGCTCTTAACTCCAGGAGGTTTATGTGTAAACCAACCTCCTGCGGAGTCCAGGTGCCCTGGGTAGAGAGATGATTCAGGTGAAGCTCCCCAACCCACCTGTGATGCATCTGTTGTTAGGGTAGCCTGAAAGAGGGGTTGATGGAAAGGAGACCCTACTGTCAGATTTTCTAATGATTGCCACCATTGGAGGACAAAATTAATCGTTGAGAGATTGTTATTTTGTCCGACAAATGACCCGTGGCCTGTGTCCACTGTGTGGAGAGGGTCCACTGAGCTGCTCGCATGTGGAGGCGAGCATATGGGACTACATGAACTGTGGATGCCATGTGTCCCAGTAACTGCAGTAGCTCCCGAGCAGTGAAGGAGGATTTGCCTGCTGCTTGGGAAGCTAACTGCATTATGCGAAGACACCGGGCTTGTGGAAGGAAAGCCCTTGCCTGTCTGGTATCCAGACAGGCTCCTATGAATTCTAGGCATTGGGAAGGAACTAGTTGAGATTTCGGGAAGTTTATTACCAATCCCAAGTATTGGAGGATTCGCATTGTATGAGACAGTGCAGTGCTGGCCTCTGTCACTGTGGAGGCTCGGATGAGCCAGTCCTCTAAGTAAGGGAAGACAAAAATCCCCAGGGTTCGTAGAAATGCCGCTACTACTGCCATGCATTTCGTGAATACCCTTGGTGCTGAAGCCAGACCAAAAGGAAGAACCCTGTACTGGAAGTGTCTGCCCCTGAAAAGGAAACGTAAAAATTTCCTGTGATCTGGATGGATAAGAATGTGAATGTATGCATCCTTTAAGTCTAGAGCGCAAAGCCAGTCCTGGCTTTGAAGGTATGGCAGAAGAGTTCCCAGAGAAATCATCTTGAATTTCTCTCGAAACTGATATTTGTTCAATTCTCTGAGGTCTAGAATGGGTCTGTGTCCCCCTGTTTTCTTTGGAATAAGAAAATAGGGGGAGTAGAACCCTGCACCCGGTTGAAGAATGGATACTTTCTCTATTGCCCCTTGGGCAAG
The DNA here is from genome assembly GCA_033557465.1 of Ichthyophis bannanicus. NCBI lineage: Eukaryota > Metazoa > Chordata > Amphibia > Gymnophiona > Ichthyophiidae > Ichthyophis > Ichthyophis bannanicus. Next base: position 1,198,357,003 of record CM066032.1, on the reverse strand, counting down.
AAGTGTGGAAACCTCATGATCTAGCAGATTGTCTGCAGAGGTTTGTGAATTGAACTGCTTTAGAATTGTAGGAAGAGGTAAGCTGTGAAAATGAAGTTTGTACCCCTCCCTTACAATGGACAAAGTCCAATCTTCTGCTGTTATCTGATGCCATCTGTTGGCAAAGTGGCATAACCTGCCGGGAATATTGGGGGGTTGAGGACCCCTCAGAGGCAGGAAGGCAAAGCTCTCTAGGAAGGAGTCAAAGCCCTTGGGGGGCTGAACCTGGAGAGCTGGTTGGGCTCTCGGGCCTTTTGGTTTCTTTTGTTGTCTAGTTTGTCCCTTTTGGGCAACCTGACCTGGAGCTTGAGTCTGATGGGTATAGGAAGGATAAAACTTCCTCTTTTTGCTAAAAGAGGGTTTTTTATAAGGCTTTCTTTTGGCTGGAGTGGCTGTAGACTTTGACAATCTATCTAAGGTAGAATTGTCAGCATCTAACTCGTTAGCCTTCTCCTGCCAGTTCTTGCTGAAGAGATTCTCTCCCGTGCAAGGAATGTTGCCTAACTTGTCCTGTACCCAAGTCTCCAAGTCTGATGCCTGTAGCCAGGCAATCCGTCGTGCGCCAATGGCAATAGCAGACATTCTGCTGATGCATTCGAAGCAGTCAAAGGCTGCACGATTGACAAACTTGGAGACATCCTGAGCATGCTTAACCAGAGTAAGAAAGTCTTATCTCTTATCATCTGGGAGAAATGGGCTCATAAGTTCCAAGTCTCCTGTGATTTCTTTGAGGAACATTCCCATATATAGGATATATGAGCTGATCCTAGCTGAAAGCATGGAAGCTTGAAAAGTTCTGCGTCCAAAAGCATCCAGAGTCCTGCATTCACGACCTGGAGGATTGGATGCATGTCTTTTAGCACTTTTCATCCTACGCATGGCTGACTCCACTACCACTGAATGGTGTGGCAGCTGAGTTTTTTTGAAATCCAGGACATGGTGGGACTCGATACATAGTATCAAGTCTCCTAGAGTGAGGAAAAGTAGTCAGAGGCGTCTCCTACATTCTGAGCATCAAGTTATGCAGAATTTCATGGATAGGCAGAGTAGCTGCCTCCTTAGGAGCTTTAGGATATTGGAAGATTTCCAATTCCTTTGCTCTGGGTTCCTCTTCAGGAGCTACTGTGATTGAAAGACCTTTAGACATAACACGGATGAAATCCTGAAATGACATGTCCTCTGGAGGTGACATTCTGCGTTGGGGAGAAGAGGGATCTTCTAAGAGAAACCCTCTAGTGCCAGTAAAATTGTCAGAGTCTTCGGAATCGGAGGACTCGAAGTATTCCCGACTCCGATGCTCCTGCAAAGCACGATCCCAGTACGATCAAATTCGGTACCGAGGTGACCCGGTACCACTTTATCCACTCCAGCCAAAAGTGGAATAGGAATAGTTACCATCGGGGCCGGTACCGGCATCGGTGTCGATGTCGGCACCGGTGCCCTTGGGACCACCGGTACCGCAGCTGAGAGAAGAGCTGCGATACTGCGTTCGATAGCAAGAAATCTCTGGTCTATCGACACTGCCAATGCCTGGGTATCAGTACCGGTAAGAACGACCAGAACCTCTGAGCATGGCACAGGTAGTTCTTGCGAGGTTGAAGCCTCGAGAATATCCTGAGCCCCATCGATGCTTTGGAAGCCAAAGCCTCCCGCCGGGGCTGTTTTTCTGGTGTGGTTCCCTCAAGGGCAATGCCAATGGCCTCTCGATGCTTAGCAGGAGAGCTACCCTTTGAAGACCGGCTTTTGTGTTTAGTTACCTGCAATTCCATGGGAGGAAGAAGAGGCCCTTGACAATGTCGATGCAATGGATCTAGATAATGTCCAGAGTTGCGCTCAAAAATAACACAATACTATATGTGTCTATATATTTCTCAGCTAGTTAAACAATAATCAACCAGATCTTCAGATTTCCAAAGGTCTCAGTCTGTAGCCAGCCGGGCTCTTTAGAATCTCCACAGCTGTAGCTAACAATCACATCAACGACCTTTTATATGGAAACCTATTTTATAAAACATGCCTCACACTAATGAGAGTAATAGTGCTAGTTCCAGACTTTTAGACTTGGTGTTGAAAAGCGCATATGCCAAATCATCCAAATATATCATATATTCATAATAATAGCACTTAACTGGCACTATGCTGCTGAGCTGCTGTGGTCCAAGCTCTCAAAAATATTGCACAGGCTGGAATCCATACGCTAATTTATATCAAGAGTGTTGCATAAGCTGAAGTCTGTACGCCAATTTCACTGAGTTACTAGCGTATGGATTAAATTAGCGTAAATTAGCGTATGGATTCCAGCCTGTGCAATATTTTTGAGAGCTTGGACCACAGCAGCTCAGCAGCATAGTGCCAGTTAAGTGCTATTATTATGAATATATGATATATTTGGATGATTTGGCATATGCGCTTTTCAACACCAAGTCTAAAAGTCTGGAACTAGCACTATTACTTTCATTAGTGTGAGGCATGTTTTATAAAATAGGTTTCCATATAAAAGGTCGTTGATGTGATTGTTAGCTACAGCTGTGGAGATTCTAAAGAGCCCGGCTGGCTACAGACTGAGACCTTTGGAAATCTGAAGATCTGGTTGATTATTGTTTAACTAGCTGAGAAATATATAGACACATATAGTATTGTGTTATTTTTGAGCGCAACTCTGGACATTATCTGCATATCGCTCAGTTAGAGACTTAGACAGATGCAATGGATCTGGCATCTGAAGAAAAGAGGGTGCCGAGCTTTGCGGCCCGGTTCTGTCTTCCTCTTTTAGTCATCCCCATGCAGGAGAGACATTCAGTTGGAGAATGATCAGGTCCTAAACATTTTAGACACCAATCACGGGTGTCAGTGATGGAAATGGTACCGCCACACTTAGTACATTTTTTAAAACCACTAGTTGGCTTTTCCATGATTTTGGAAAAATGGGGCCTAATGCCCAAAATGGCGCCTAGCACCAAAACAGGAAAGTTTCTGAAAAGAAACAGTGAAAGTCTAGGGGGTTTTGGGGGGTTTTTTAGGAAAAGAAAAGAACCGGCGGTACCAGTAGGTGTCGTGCGGTAGGCAAACGCGACCACAAAAAAAAAGAATTTCAAAGACGGAATTTTCTGCAGTGACAGGGAATAGGTCCTGTTGGCTCTGCAGAAAACGAAGAACTGAAGAAGGACAGTTGGAAAGGCGGGAAGGCAGCGCGCATGTGTTGAGGGATGCTCCCAAAAGCGTTCTTATTGGACGCTGGGGAGCATTCCCGCGCAGGCTCCGTCTGTACCGACGATACCCATATGTGAGGACTACATTCCTGCTTGTTCCTGGAGATTTCTCTTTTCCCCAAGATTTAGAGAATTCCCCAGAAGTAAATACTTAAAAGTACAGATTTCTTTCCAGCAGTAGCAGTGCTATTTGGTAGCGCTTCAAGACTAGTCCATTGAATTTCAACCCCACCCCTCATCACCAGCCCATTGACCTTCAACCCCACCCTCACACTTCTTAGGATGAACAAAGTAGAAATTGATATTTACTTTTTCCCCATTCCCTCTCAACTGCCCTTTCCAACTCTCCCCTGCTCCTAACTCTATATGGGCAGACATGATGGTGTGCTGGATGATGTTTCTGCTCTTAGAAGAGTTTCCTGACACATCATCCAGCCCATCAATACAATGGCTAGCACCATAGAATGAGAAAATTTGAGGGGCATCCCCCTTTCATGGGGCAAAGACACCAAAATTTGTGAGGAGGGCAGTGCTTCCAAGGCACAAGGCTGCTGAGTGGTTTGGGAGTCCATGGAGGTGGAGGGCTCTGTAGTACCTTCTTCTTAAACGTGGCTCATATTGGCTAGGAGGCCAGGGGTGCAAAAAGTGCTTGAGCAGTTGGCTGCACAACTGGAAATGACATGCTGTGTTGATGTCTTCAGTGTCACAGGTCCTTGTGCAGGATTTACACCTCATTTAGCAGGGTCTCTGACATCCCTAGCTGTCTCTCAGTCTCTGACAGTCACTCTTCCTCCACCCTGAGTCAGTGCTCACTGATAGCAATTAATCTTTCTTGCAGCTCTATTTTCCATGCACGCTGAATCAGGAAATGCTGGTTCTGTTACAGCAGCCACTCTCTGCACTTCAACATTGCTGGCATCTCCAACTAATGTGTGGTTCCTCACTTTCCACTGCTCTTACCGCCCCTTTCACAGGGTCCTGGTTATCATGGAAGGGTGACGGTGCCAGAAGTTGTTTATTTGATACCTCTCCCTCATCCTCAGTCTTAACCAGGGTATCACAGTGCTGCATATGCCTTGTAGTTCTACACAAATGATAAGTAGTAGTAGATGTAATATCAGCATACCTCTCCACCACTGCATCCTGAGTTCTCTGCTGGCTCATCAACTGATCTTCCACCTTGGTCTGTGTACCACCCTTTGCCCTGGCTGACTCAGTTTGTGAGGAGTCTCCAGGGTTTTGGCTCCTGGACTCAGTGCTGCTGCCTTCACCTGAATCGTGGCCGGTGGCATCATTTGTAGGTAGGAAATCAAATGCACTCCTTCACTATATGCAAGCCATACCTTTACTCATAGTGACAAAAATAACATATGCTCATTCTACCTAAGATATCCTAAGTGTATGACTACGGATAGCATTTGCAATGCTGACCATGCCTCCTATGGCACCAGCGCTATGTATGCCTACTCATTATACAAATGATAAGCCAATGGATATAATAAGACCCACACTGTGAAGGAGCAGAATGCGGTGCTGTTCCATCAGGGCTGGCCCAACAATTAGGCAAACTAGGCAGTTGCCTAGGGTGTCAGTTTCTGAAGGGTTGGAAAGAGAAGCTAAACAATAAATTCTGACAGCCAGGGAGCACATAAAGCTTAAGGTTTGCCTAGGGTGCCAATACCTTGAACCAACTCTGGGGATGGCCCTACATTCCATGCCACACACTCTGCATGTCTGCAGCATGTAAAATGTTCACTTTAGCTCATTTGCAATGGGTGGGGCCAAGCTGGAAAGGGGAGAGGTGGGTACATCCACTATCTAAATACTAGTCATGCACCTCACCACATGCAGTTAATGCTGGCTTGACTACATATGCATGCTGGCCACACTTCAGGGCTGATGATGTTCTGAATAAGGTGTGGAAACTGCTGTTGGGCATGAGGGAGTTGATGTGCTTGGTGCAGATGGCAAGCATAATTGTGTCACAGATGACTAGTCAATCCCCATACCAGCAGGCCTTGAGAGTGCACTATGTGGGCCACCGAGCCCCATTCCAATTCAGATACTCCACCCTTATTGGTTGTAGGATGCTGCTTAGGGAATGCATAGTTACTCATCTATAACAGGTATTCTCCGGGGACAGCAGGAATCAGTTCTCACATATGGGTGACATTGGCGCAGATGAAAAGAAAGCCTTTGGGAGATGCACCATACATGCGTGGTCCACTTCCCGTGCAAGGGTGCCATCTTGCCTCAGTCTAATGACATAGCTAAGACGGCAAAAAAATAAAGTACGATAAAGAAGCAACTCCAGGGGGATGAAGGAGGGTTGTGAGGACTGATTCCTGCTGTACCCGGAGAATACCTGTTACAGGTGAGTAACTAGGCTTTCTCCAGGAACAAGCAGGAAGTCAGTCCTCACATATGGGACTCCCCAGCTATAGTCTACTGAGAACCTGTAAAAACACCATGGTGACCTGCAAAGGGTGAGCCGTGAGCAGCAGCAGTTGAGTCCCTGTTGAGAGACTCTCGCAAGACCCAAGTGTCTGGTGGGGAACCAGCACTCTGGTAGCTTGAACACAGAAGGGTCAGAGGGGAGGAGTTGCCTACACCCAGAAGAGATTACAGAGTACGGCCTGGCTGAAGGCGCTGTCCCATCGGGACTCCCTCTCCAGGCAGTAGTGATCTGCGAATGTATGGACCGAAGACCAGGCCTGACAGATCTCCATCATGGGGATAGAATACAGATTTGCCATGGAAGTAACTATGGCCCTGAGGCGGTGCGCCGTGACCTTTTGGTCTAGTGAGATCCCCGCCTGCTCATAGGCGAAGGTAATGCAGTCGCCACCCAAGCAGACAGAGTTCGCTAAGTCACTGGAGCCCCAATTGACTGGAGTCATAGCATATGAAAAGCTGAGGTGCTTTGATGTGATCCTGAGTCCATTGCAGACAGAAGGACAGGGCCTTTCTACAATCCAAAGTATGGAGAAAGTCTCCACTCTGATGGCACAAGGCCTCAGAAAGAAGGTGGGGAGCATCACCTCCTGACTGAGGTGGAATGGGGACACCACATTCAGCAGAAACTTGTGGTATGTGCGAAGCACCACTCCATTCTTGTAGAATCTCATCTAAGGGGGCTCTGCCATAAGAGCCTGAAGCTCGCTGACTCTGCGAGCTGATGTGAGTGCTACAAGGAAGACGACCATGGCAGGTAAGAACATAAGAACATAAGATATGCCATACTGGGTCAGACCAAGGTCCATCAAGCCCAGTATCCTGTTTCCAACAGTGGCCAATCTAGGTCATACGTACCTAGCAATTTCCCCAAAAGACACGGTTCTGCAATGCTTGTACTAGGTCAAGCATTGATATCCTGGGTCCCTTCTTAATAATGGTTTATGGACCTTTCCTCCAGGAACTTGTCCAAACCTTTTTTAAACCCAGCTACACTAAGAGCCTTTACTACATCCTCCGGTAACAAATTCCAGAGTTTGATTACACGTTGAGTGAAAAAATATTTTCTCTTATTAGTCTTAAATAGTTTACCCTGTAGCTTCATTGCATGTCCCCTAGTCTTTCTATATTCTGATAACGTAAACAGTCGATCTGCGTTTACCCGTTCCACTACGTTCATTAATTTATAGACTTCTATCATATCTCCCCTCAGCCGTCTCTTTTCCAGGTTAAAGAGCCCTAACCTTTTTAGCCTTTCATCATAGGAGTATCCTTCCATCCCCGTAACCATTTTGGTGGCTCTTCTCTGAACCTTTTCTAATAACGCTATATCCTTTTTAAGATACGGCGACCAGAATTGCACATAATATTCAAGGTGCGGTCTCACAATGGAACGGTATAGAGGCATTATAATATCCTTTGTTTTATTTTCCATTCCTTTCCTTATGATACCTAGCATTCTATTTGCTCTCTTGGCTGCCGCTGCACACTGGGCCGAGGGTTTTAACATGGCATCCACAATGACGCCTAGGTAGGTTGCAGTAATCAAGGCAAGAGGAGATTAAGGAGTGGATAAGCGTTTTCGTGGTGTGTTCAGAGAGGAAGGGGCGGATTTTGCTGATGTTGTAGAGAAAGAAGCGGCAGGTCTTAGCTACAAGCTGGATATGAGCGGAGAAAGAGAGAAAGGTGTCAAAGATAACCCCTAGATTGCGGGCCGAGGGAACAGGAAGGATAGTAGATCCATCCACATGGACTGAGAGAGGGGGAAGTGGGGGGGAGGAGTTGGGTGGAAAGACAAGGAGTTCAGTCTTGGCCATGTTCAGTTTCAATCGGCGATGAGACATCCAGGCAGCGATGTCCGAAAGACAGGCAGAGATCTTGGACTGGGTTGCCAGATCTTGATTCACATGTGTATAGGATGCTCGTGTCCGGCTGCATACTGAGTTATGGAGGTAGCCCCAGTGCACTTAACATTGAGGGACATAATTTAGCATGTAAGAAAACAGGGTGTGCATGTTTTGGAACCCTATGGTCAGCCCTTGGATTGCATTGTATTGCTGGATATGTGAACTGTTTACATACCAAGGCCATATGCCCCTCTGTAGGCACATGTCCGACCATCCTAATCCAAGGCTCAGGCCATCACATTGGCACACACACCATGTGCCAGGTCCCACCACTGGTGATAGGCAGCAGGGTGGCAACTCCAGCAATCCATATAGGCATGCACCCACTGATGCCACAGTGCTGCTTGTTGGCATATTTTGATGAGTTGCATGAGGTGAGTGACAACATGGCACTCTTGCTCCCCTTCCCCAGGGGCTGTGGCCACAGATGCCACTACCTTACACCTCAGGTGGTGGGGAGGTGGATGTGCTCCAGTTTCCATGCTGCCATCATGCTTGTCATCCCACTGACAGTGGCAACTGCTGCACTTCTCCCAGACCAAGGGAACACATATCACCCCAGTTGAAGGCTACACCAACTGCACCACAACACACACACTCATACAGCAGTGGCTTGGCCACATGGTGGCATTGGGGGTATCTGACCTCGGTTCTGACTGGGGGGCATGAATGTGTGCTGCTACTGTCACTGCAACATCATACCATGCATGATATATTTTCCCCTTAGGCAATTGCGTTGTCACACTCCAGGATGTAAAAGACGCACATTAGTACCTACATGGCACCTTCTTTACCACATAACAGCACTCACTTGACACCTCCTTTTCCATATTGGCACCTTCAGCATAGTAGCCTGTCACAACAGGACACTATTCTGTTGCTGCTACTATGCCACTACTATCATTGACTTGGGCTCCCCTGTCTATGCATCACATTGCAGACATTTAAATAGGCTCCCTCTGCTCAGCAAACACTCTTTCTGTGATGTTTCACATGACAGTAAGGTTACAGGTATTAAGGGGCTGTAGGGGGTATTTGTTCAACAGGTAGTAAAGGTACACATGATGTTAACACCCACCCTCCACCCTGTTGACGCCCACTTCCACCTCCTGTTCCCTTTATGCTGCAGGAGCCTTTTACACTTAGAAACTCAGCATTTTTGTGGCATTAAGGGGCCATGTGTGCCATTAACATATGTTAACAGCACACTTGCTGCTTACCACCGTTTATTAAACATACCCCTAAGTGTAGGGGTATGTTTACTAAACGGCGGTATGATGGTATGATGTTGCACTGATTGCATTGTATTTCATTGCAGTTCTTGCATGTTTTTTTTAATTATAAATGTAACACCATTACTTCTTTGTTTTTCTTTTCTGATGTAGTATATCATGTGCTCATCAGATTCAAAGTGTCCGATGCCAGTCCATTTCAGTTTGCCGACACCCAATAGATTGAGTTGTGCATGTTCCATTTCATTCTTGCATACCTTCAGCTCCCCTTGGTTCATGCTTCATATGTCCCATGACCCAATATATAAAGCATTTTTGCAGCTTCTGACTCTCATTACAAGTGCAGCTACATCAGCAGTCAGATGTCCTGAGGGCTTTGTTCCTACTGCATCATAAATGCTGGCTTTACTGTGAAGAGACTTCAGCTCTTCCCCAGTAGGTAACCCAATGAGTGCCTTCAGAACTGGAAGTCTCATCTTCCAGCACTATATCACAATTTGTTTTGTTGTGACTGTCCACTGGGTTTTTGTGGCAAGATACAGAAATTAATTGCCAGACCTTTCTTCCACACAGATAATGCAAGTGCTGTTGCCACTGAAATGTGATCCTCTACCACCAGCACTGTCCCATATTGCTGCTTCTCAGATGGGTAGTTTGTCTTAGTTTGGCATCTCAGCTGAGGCCTGTCCATTTTGGGAGACCCTGTACACCAGCCCTTATGACATGACAAGCTGCAATCCAAGTGAGGGGATGAATATATAATAGTGAAATTAGAACAGTCTAAAAATGATTTCATCTGACAAATGAGATGTAATATATGAAAACACGATCATACCACGATCATACCACGGCTCCCGTATTACTCAGAAAACTACTACACATAACAACAACCCAGAACAAAAGATCAAAATGTGAAAACACTGTATTCTTATCAAATATCAAATCTTGTTGTAACCTATTCAATATATATAATTATGTATAATTATTTAGATAGTTATTCCCCAGTTCACACCCAGTTGATTTTCCCTGTTATCTGTAAACCTAGATCAGTCATGTATTGACAGGTATGTTGTTGTTCAATGTAAACCGCGCTGATGATGAATAGTGCGGTATATAAAAAATGTTAAATAAATAAAAATAAATAAAATGATGATATCTAACCTGACAGTGCAATCTCATTATCCAGAATGACACCCAAGCTAATAAGAGTCCTTTAGAGCAACTGGAACACCATCAATTTCCTGTAAAGTAGATTCCTATATATTCTCCAGTACCTAGAATAAATTGCTTTGTACTTGTTTGAGTTCAGTTTCAATCTTAAGGCATCCTGCTGTAGCCTTGAGGCAATGATTTAGCGTTGTCATAGCTGACACCTGACCTTCAGAAATATACATAACCAATTCAGTATCTCAACAAAGATCTAGAACTCACTGTCAAACTTATCAATAATAGCTGCTAATGGCACCAGGTACAGGTTGAATAGGACTAGGGATAACAAGAGTCTTGGGTGTCTCTCCTTTATGAGTGTCAAAAAGTTGACCAAGAATCCTCCCAATAACAATTTAAACCCTGGCCTCTAGAAAAGCCTTGAAGCACTTAAAAGCAGTACCATTTATTCTAAAAATCAGATGGAGAGTAGCACAGCTTGTTTTACAATTCATTTGCTCTTTTAGTTATTTTTCTTAACAGTTTTTCCTCCGGGATTGTAATGTAGAATAAACTATGTGGTTTTCACTTTCATCAAATTATTTTCAGATTGGAGGAGGATTAAGTAACCCTCCTGCCTCCTTTATTCTAAATTGAGTGTGACTAGACTTAAATAATAAAACCTTCCCTTCTGTTTTGATTAGCTGTACAAATTATAATGAGCACAATTTTTGTTGAAGTCTACATAGGAATACAAAATCAGAAACAGCCTTTAAAACTGTGTTTGGCTTCAAAGCTTCTGCAACATCTATTTCTTGTCATTGACAAGTTTTCTGTTTGTAAATGAATTATTACTTCTCATGCTCCTATAGGAGATTCAAAAGCCAGGTGGGGAAAAACTTTAAGGGGCAAGTGATTACAGGTACTGTATCCTAAAACTTGTGCCGGCCCATCCACTAGACTTCTGTGGGCGGCAGGCCATGTGCTTCGACAGACATGGCCTGCCGCCCCACCACGTGCCCAGCTGTACCATCCTTCCATCGTGCTGAACCATATGCTGCCCCCCACTGCCACCGATTGCGGTGGCGGGAGGCTAGGCTCAGTGGCAGCACATGGCCTGCTGCTGCCGGTGAGCTGCCCATTGCTGGAATCAGTGGCAGTGGGGGAGGATGGGGGAGGGGAGAGGCACAGATCACATTGGGGAGGAAGGGCAGTGCGATGCATGGTGGGGTAGGATGGCGTGGTGTACATGGGGAGAGGGGGAGGAGGTGGCACAGTGCACGGGGGGAGGGCGGCATGGCCAGAATTTTTGCCTAGGGCAGCAGAAACCCTTGGGCAGGCCCCGGGAGCATGGTAACCATTAATGTGTATGAAAAATGCCAGCATGTTAAAATTCCCACACTAACTGATTAGCATGTGATGGGATAGGGACCGGGTGGATTTAGGATGGCAAGTGGGCATCATTGGTGCCCACTAATATTGTGACTGTTGCAGTTAGGATGGGTGCACTTACTGCCACCTCAGTAGATGGCAATAAGTGCATTCACTGCTGCCTTAGCGTGGCAAGGTCCGCCACACTGCACTAACTACATGGGGCTAGGCCAGGAAAGCCTTTAATGGTTAGCAGCAGTTGGATACCTTCTGTGCTACTTACTAGCAAACTTACTGAATGCTAGGGTGCCCGACCTTAGCGTACTCTAGTAAAAACCATCCAATAAGAGCTGAAGTATATTTGTAGAGAAAGGATGTTTTCAAATCTTTATTTTCTCACCAGACAAATTTATAATTACCTGTCTCATTACTGGGTGCTAATGGCAATTGTTAGAAATTCTGAACACTTGCATCACTGTCTTATGAATTTCTACTGGGAATAAACTGCTTAAATAGAAATGTATATGTATTTTAAATGGCTCCATACCAAAAGCATAGGAATATCTTCTGTATTACTTAGTATTGCAGCTGCTGCAGCTTGAAAGAGAGACCACCTCATTTTCATCCAGATACCTAATGGATTGAATCTAGTTGACTAATGATTTATGCATAAAGAACTTAGAAATCTCTTTCCTAAACATTGCGAGGTGTTTAATGAGGGTTTTAACACACGTTAAATGCTTAGGAAGTAATTTTGTAACAGGTCGCCTATGTGTGAAGGCTACCTAGGTGTCTATTTTAAGCTTATTTTATAAAATCACATAGGTGTCTTTGTGCCTTTGTAAAATACGTGAAGGCACATTTTACAAAGGAGGTCCAAGTGCAATCTGGAATGTCCAAACTAAAATGTCTGAAAAAAAAAGCAGGCATGAGTTCAGTCACGATTTCACAAACATGGATATGCCCAATATGGACGTCTAGGAGGATGTCTACATAGACATCCCCAGAAGAGTGTTGCAGAATGGGGACATGTAACAGCTCATTGATTAGAATAGTGGGCTAGGACCAGCACAGCCAGCGTTCAACTCTCACTACTGCTGTTGGGCAAGTCACCTAACTCTACATTCTGTGAACGTTTTACTGCCAAAACAAGCACTTTCACAATGCCTATTTGTGCCTGGAACAGGTGCAAACTTGGATAAGATTTTGATATCGAGCTCGGATGTCAAGTCCAGTGCACCTCCCCAGACATGCCTCTGCCATGTCCTTTGCCTATTTAGATGCCCATGCACTGGAGATGTTTTTACAAGACATTTTTGTAAAATGCCTCCAGGGATGTCTCCATGATTTGGACATCCAAATCACTTCTAAGGCTTTTAAAATGACCCCTTTAGGATCAACCAACTGGAATAGCAGCTAGATTTAAACTATGGACATTTACGCCTGCTCAGGAACAGGTGCTAATGTTAGCCCATAAAGTACAGATTTCTGCATGTCTGCACATATGCCCACATTTTATAAAGTATGAGTGTACATTTCTTATATCTCAACAAATGTTTATGTTTATGTTTATTTCACTTTTGATATACCGCCCTTTATGACATCAGGGCGGTTTACAAAATAAAAAGTAACAAACAGAGTAGGCTCTAGGCCATGGAAAAGGAAAATGAACTACAATTTTAACAGGAAAGAAGCATCAAGCAACCAAACAAGACAAAGAGGAGAATTTGACAAACAAAAATAAGACATCAGGTTATGGAGGTGGGTCTGAGAGATTGTAGGCCAAAGCAAATAGGTGTGTTTTCAGGGAGGTTTTGAATGTTGAATAAGTCTGTTCCAGACGGAGGGGTGCCATCTCAGCAAATAGGGGTGACCTGCATGGAGCGATGGGAACACCCCTAAACAAAGGCATGGGGAGCAGTGACCTGCATGGAGCGGCAGGTGCACCTACTCTTGCCACCTTGCTGTGCAGATTAGATGGACTATACAGGTTATCTGCCGTCATATGCTATGTTATTATGTTACTATGCATGTGCTCTGTCCAAACTCCATCCCACAAGATGCCCACATGTGGGTCATGCATAGTCCCTGGGGTAGTTTAATAAAATCCCTTTTATGTGTGGGAAAAGACCTATATGTGAAAAATCCTTTTTAAAGTTATGCCCCCCCCCCCCCCCCAGGATTCCTGTTCCTCAGGATTCTGTTCTCGTCCTCCTTTTCAACATCTTCCTAGCTCCATTGACTGTTCTTATTCAGCAATCTGGTGTCTCCACATATTATTTTGCGGATGATATCTTACTGCTCTTCCATGTACATCCAACTGCCCCATATCTTACCATTCTGAAAGACTGACTCCCAGATGACCTTCTGGTTAAAACATTTCAAGCAATGCATGGAAAACCTCTGCCACCTGGCTCACTGGCTGCTCCATTGCCCCATCTCTCGCTCCACTTCTTGACAACACCCCTATTGCCTTGACACTTTCCGTCAAGTGCCTAGGGGTCATCATATTGGATAGGACTATTACTTTCCATGATCACATTAGTTCTATGGTAAAATGCTTCCTCTTCACTCTCCGCCAAATCAGAGCCATTTGTCCTTTCCTTTCCACCTCAGCACTTACCACATTGCTCATATCCCTGGTTTTATCCCGTCTGGACTATCTGTGCTGTCCTCGCTAATTATCAACTCTGTCATTTTCAGACTGCTCAGAAGACGACTGTATGATAACTGGCCCATCCTTCCAAGTTTGACCATATCACAACTCTGCTTATCCATTTTCACACTTCTATCAACTGGCATTCAATGTGGCATCTCATATGTCCAACCCTTCACATTAATCGGCTTCTGGTCCTTTGGATTTAACTGTATTTGTCCACTCCTTCTTATCTGTTATTTCTTTCTGTTCTCTCCTCTCCTCTATCCTTTACTGTCCCTTTCCTTTTACTTGATGGTGTTCCTTTTTCTTTCTTGCTGTTACTGTATTTTATTGTAAACCGCTTCATGCTTAGACCCTAGCGATATATCAAGAGTGGATACAAATAAACAAATTGGCTACCAGTACAATTCCATATTCAATTCAAGATCTTCACACCGGTTCATAAGGCTTTACATTTTGGAATAACCCCCCTACCTTTCATCTTACATTACTACTCATGCGCCTTTGCAACCTCTGTGCTCCATCCATGGTAATCATCTTTATCTTCCCCCTGCATCTCACGCTTGGTATGAATCTACTCGCCATTCAGTTTTCCATTTCCTCAGCCCTAGTCTATGGAATTCATTACCATCCAACCTTCATCTTGAACTATCCTATACCAATTTAAATCGCTCCTCAAAGTTCACTTATTCCATCTGGCTTTCATCTTAGGTCCTCAGTGACACAGGTTCCTGCCTCTCCCTCCATGCCCTTGATCCCATGTATATAGCCTTCTATGACCCACCCTTCCTCTTCCCTCATGTTCTGCTACTGTATGCTCTGTGTGTTAATTCTCTCCTATTTTATTGGAGTTCCTTTCTTTTCTAATTTTAATAGAGTTCTAATGTACACCACTCTGCTGTATCGAAGAACAGTACAGTAAATCTTAATAAATCATAAACCATTAAAAAACTTCTAATGGAGAATCAAGACAGTAAACACATTAAATTCAACATTAATAAATTGTGGGATAGGGGTTGGAAAAGTATTTCTGGCAGCAAGTAGAATTGCTAAATTTTCTTGGGACACAGGTAGATGAGAGATCAGATCCCTTTCAGTATCTATGTCCTCAGCTCCTTGGACTTGAGATTGGGATGTAGGAAACTACTGTCCTCCTGTGTTAGCAGTACAGCCTCATTTCCCAGAACAAAAAAGGGCTCAGAATCTGCATTTAGGAGAGAGCCCGCCACCTGCTAAATACCCTCTCAGTCCAGGATTGCCATTATGCCCATTTTGTATATAGAGAAGCAGCCTCCGGATACTTTCAATCAAGCTTCTACAATGGTCTTCCCTTTATTTCATCAAACATCTTCAGTTAATTCAGTTCTTAGCTGTTCAGACATACCTCCCCTCAGCTGATCTCTCTCCACTGGCTTCCTGTCTCCACTCACCTGAAATTCAAGATTCTGGTCCTGGTCCACCATGATTACTGCGCAGCCTGTTCCCTATATCTTACCACTCTTATTTCCCCATATACCCCTCCTCGTTCTTTCTACTCCTCCCATGCCTCTCTCCTCGTTCTCCCTCTGCATGCCTAGAAATCTCCAGACACTCTGCTTTTTCCTATCCAGTCCCTCTTTATGGAATCCCCTCCCCTCCCCCTCCTCCTCCAGCAGCAACCCTCTTTCCTGAAGTATAAGAAGCCCGGCCCTTCCAAGTTTCCCCAAAACCCTAATGATTCATCTCATCTGTTACTCCTCAGGCAAGGTGAGGAAAAGGGCTTTTAAGAGCTTTTATTGACATTTTATTTATTTAAACTTATTTTTATACTACCTTTCTACTATTCAAAGTGGTTGGATAAGAACACCCCCTCCCAAAAAAACACATGTAATGGGTATTGAAGCTATCATTCAAAAGTCCTGGTAATGGAGATGAATTTGGACTGCCTGGAGAGCTCCAAAATAGAACTTTTAAAGATAGCCTGAGCTTGTTGTCGACTCCGCCAAATTTTATAGTTGGATTGTATGATGACCGAATCAGCAATACTAATTCATTTTTAGAATTGTGCTATTGACACCACCAGCAGTTCTTCTTCTTTTTTTCAGTTATCAATTTATTGGAGGAAAATATGTCAAATCGCATGCAGAATATCAGTAAAATATTTCTGTGTATATTGAAATGCAATTGGATAGCTAGGGCAAATGAGTGCCATACTTCTTTGGAAATTATTTCTAGTGTTTTTTTTAAGACCAAATCTAATAATGTTGGTTGTGCTTTCCTTAATTTATTTGATTAATAATATTTGATTTGAACCTAAATGATGACTTCCAACATCTACCACATAACTAATGAACTGTAAAAAGAAAGCTGCTCAGATGGTCACCAATAACCAATGCTTAGTTAATCCTTTAAATAAACTCGAGCTCACAATGTGTCCCTTTGAAGTCATAAATAATGTATATTTTTCTTTTGACTTTTAATAAGCCAGTGGAGTTCATCTTGCAGTCTCCAAACACGTATATTTTATTATGGGCCTCTGCAGTTTACTTTAATTAGTGTGTCTGAGTGCTTTGGGAGACTTAGCCCTACTGAAAACAAACAGAGTCTTACCATCTATAAAACATTAGCTCCCTTTGGTTTATCCAGATACAGCCGAGGCTCAGTGAGAAACACATGGTGTAAGTAAACATTCATAATTGCATTAGAATTCCCTGGTGTATCCGTAATTCTAGCTCTGCCTCATTGGTAGAGCCCTCTGAACGGGTTATCGGTCCTGGGGTCTTCTGGGGGTTTGGGGAAATTCCACTTGGAAGGAGAACTTTAAATGACAAATCTAATAGAAATGGCAGGAGACAAAACAAGGCATTGGGGCTGTGAAATGGAAGTACAGTGTTAAAAAGTGTTCCGTTTAATTATATTTCCACAGCTGCAAAACATCTTAGCCGGCTTAGCATCATTCATTTGGTACTTTTTGTGCCGAAAGCACTAATATTATTTTCTTTCAGCATTTCTAAGCCTTAGATGTTTGTGTCATATAACCCCTCAGTTGCTCTTGTTTCTAACATTTCCATGCTAGAGTTACAAATCAGAATTCTGAAATGCAACAAGATAAAAAAAAGGCTGAGGTCTGACATAAAACACAGGTGAAATGGTGACCAGAAAAAGACAAAAAGTATGCATTCCTGATAGGAATATGAGCAAATAAGTGAATTTTAATAGAACTGTGCCTTTTGCTCACTAGGTCGTATTCAGAAGTGAAAAAAAGGAAGAAATCTTTATTTGTGCAAACACTTCAGAATCTAAATTTGGTCTGAATCACTAATATGACAACTTTTTATAGTTATTTGTGATGATAATAAGTAAGTGGCTGAAGCTGGAATATTATTAACAATATGTTGTTTATAGCTCACCCGGCCACCACATAAAACATATTGGGGGTTATTCTGAACCACGAATAGTGGGGATGGACATCCCAACGGGACGTCCATCCCCACTATTCGTGCTGGCTTCAGCCCTCGATGAACATCCCCGTTGGTTGTGTGGTAAAGTTCATCGGGCGGGGAATGGGTGGCCCAGGGGTGGAGAGTGGGCGGGCAGTGGGCGGCCGCCGGCCCTGGATGTACAGGGCCGATTCTAATGTTGGCCCTGTACATCCAGGGCCAGTGAAATTGAGTTGGAATAACTCCCCTGGATGTTTTTTTTATTTTAGATTCGGGGCACTGAAGGGGCTGGGGGAGGGGTCCAGGGGACATTCCCCGCAGCCCGACCTTGGCCTTCAGAGGCTGGATTGGGGGTCGGGCTGTGGGGACTTTGCGGTTTTGGTCAGCAGCCGGCATCGCAGATTTTAAATGGAGCCACGGTGCCATGGCAACAGGACACCATGGCGCCGCTGCTCCATTTAAATGCCCTGACTGAGTTAGCCAGATGCAGTCCTACACATGCAGGCCGGACAGAAATGCTGTCCCGGCTTGCATATGCAGGACTGTTCACGATTCTGATCCCGTGGGGCTAGACGTGCCCTGCGGGATCAGAATCGCAATCCTCTCTGTGCGTCCGGTTCAGAGGAGAGGCGATCTACGTCCGGGTCAGAATCAGGCCCACTGTATACAGACAGCAGCAAATGACAGCACCTCTGTTTTCTCTCACTGTAACTTAAATTTGGATTTATAACTTTATCATCCATTATGGCAATGTGTAAAAACTGGAAACATCTGTAAAAGGTCACTGCCCTTTATTTAACCACAGTGGTCAGCACTTTGTTTTTCAAACTCCAGTCCAGATATTCCGAGCCAGTATCCGGATGACGGCTGGCGGTGTATAGCTGAATACTGTGGCTAGTGCGGGCACATCTGGATAGAGGCACCTTTCAGCTGCTATCTGGATGGGCTGCCACTCTGGGCAGCTTTTTTGCTGTTCTAAATTATGCAGAGATTTATCTGGAGAGCAGCACTGAAGATCACTCTTATCCAGATAAATACTGACTCCAGCCCAGCTCCGCTAATCAGATACAAGTCCTTTTGAAATATCAGGCCATCAACTCCTACTCTGATAAAATGGGCTTTGAAAATAATGAATGAAAGTATCATAAGGTATGGCTCTGTTTTCACAAAGTTCATAGGTTCAACAAGGACTGATTTATACCAATAATCGATTTATATTTTTTGCTTTTAGTACAGGGGGTCTTTGGGATTATTGCTAGAGGCATAAACAGGGATGGCCTGAGGGGAATGCAGAGGGAAAAGAGGCCATGTGGGGCCTCATTTGCATAAGTCAATAGGGGTTGAATAGTGGTACTGAAAAGTGGGACCACAGTCACTCAATGGCAGGGCCGGCTCTGGGCATAAAAGGTGGGAAAACCTGTGATGGCATTTTTTAAAAAGGTCATTAGGTGCTTCTGGGATGTATAAATCCCGTAGAAGAGGTAGACACATGTAAATGCAAACTAAAATCAGCCTATCCTTGTCCCAAAAAATACACAGCCCCAGAAAATGAAAAAATGCAGAGCAAAGGTTCAGACACGTGCAAAAGAATGACCCATTTAAAAAAAAGTGAATGTGCAAATTATGGATGTTGGCGGAACCAGTGATATGCACGTCTGCACCAGCATTTCAGAACATGCATGTGGATTTTCATGACAGACACATCCGAGCCTGTCATGTTGCAAATGGAAGTAGGAAGCACCACAGCAGTAAACAAAGAGACATGATATTCACCTGCTAACTTTTGCGTTAGATTTTATTTATTTATTTATTTATTTAGCTGTGTTTATATCCTGCTTTTCACTGGGTCAAAGCGGTCAATTTGGGAGATACATTTAACACGAGGGGATATGACACACATATGCTAATACTTACAGGGAACATGGGCAATGGAGGGTTAAGTGGCTTGCCCAAGACCACAAGGAGTACCTGTATAGGACTACAAATCCCAGTCCCTCTGGCCTGAGATTGCTGTCCCCAGTTGGGACTTGAACCCCCGGCCCTCTGGCCTGAAGTACCTTGTCCTAACCACTAGGCCACTCCCCCCTATACATAGATGTCTCAAAGGTCCCGCCACCATGTTTAATGTTGATTTTATTGCCGCTGCCATCGAGTTTAGGTCTGAGAGAAGCGACAGAGATGACAGCATGAGGTAGGGAAATAAAAGATGATCAGCCTACAGGTGCGGGGGAGGAAAGATAAGAGATACTGCTGTGCGGTGATGAGGGAGAATACTAAAGATAATAGAGGCTGAATAAGGGGAAGGGAGGGAGACAAGAGTTGTGTGGCATGGAGGCAGAAAGACAGAGGGGTATTCTACAAAGGGAAATGGAGAGGACACGCTGGATATGGGAGGTATCGAGAGAGAGGGAGACTATGCTGGACAGGGGGAGGGGTGATGCTGGATGTAAGGTGGGGAGAGGGAAAGAGATGCTCAACAGGGGGTAGATCCTGGACTCAAGGGGGAATAGGGAGAGGGAAAGAGAAGGGAGAAACTACACATTATGGTAAGAGAGGGGAGATGCTGGAGATAGAGGGAGAGGAAGGGAGGGATGATGCTGGACTTAGGGGGGATATGGGGGGGAGAGAGAGGAGATCCTGGATATGGAGGAATAGGGAGAGAAAGATGGAAGATGTTGGACATAGGGGAGGATAGGGAGTAAGAGGGAAGATACTGGACATGGATGGGGAAAACAGAAAGAGGACAAACAGAAAGAGTGGAGGAGTGGCCTAGTGGTTGGGGCAAGGTGCTTCAGGCCAGAAGGTCGGGGGTTCAAATCCCACTAGAGGACAGCAACCTTGGGCCGGAAGGACTGGGGTTTCTAGTCCCACAGGTGCTCCTTGTGGTCTTGGGCAAGTCACTTAACCCTCCATAGCCCATGTTCCCTGTAAAATAGTTATCTCCAAGTTATAATGCCCTGTTCAATGTAATTTCAGTTTGTTCAATGTAAACTGCACTGATACAGAAAAGCACGGTATATAAGAGAATGTAAATAAATAAAATAAAATAAAAATGCTGGAAATGGGGGCATGGGGGCATGGGGTGAGAAAAGGTGGAGGAGGCACTGGATGAGAGAGAAAGAGGCAGCAAATACTGGATGGGGTCAATCGGGACAGGGAAGGAGAGAAGGGGGCAAATGGTGGACATGGGGAAGAGTCAGAGAGAAGGGGGGCTAGTTAGTTAAAGGTTGGGAAAGGAGAGAGTTGGGAAATGGAAGGGCCCTGTTAAGAGTTGAAAAGTGATTGCTAGAAGTGAAGAAGGTAGGATGGGAGAGAAGTGGACTGGAGATCTTAGAATGCAAGTTAAAAACAGAAGAAAGCAGAGACTGAGATCAAGATGATTAGAGAATAAAATGATCAAACAATAAAAGGTAGAAAACAATAACTTTATTTTTAATTTAGTGATTGGAAAATATTAGCCTTTATAATTTAGGGGCATGCCATTCAGAACCCTTAGTTGTACGCCAACAGGAAGCTGTCCAGATAAGGGTGCTGACCACACTATTTAGCGGTACTTTCTGGGTAGTGTCACTCAATATTTCCACGGACCTCTCCTGTACTATTGCCTGTGTTCAGCATGTGTGACTGAGGCCAGGGATTCTGTTAGCTTGGATTTTCTATATAGTGGCAGAGTTGGCAAATTACCTGGTTCCAAGAGTGAGATTTTAAGCCAGTCCTGATTTCTGACAATCTCATTCCTATGCATTATGGCACCCCCAACACTGATTCCAATGCGTAAAATCAGGGACTACAAATACCATACTGCATTGCAATGCAAATTTAAAACCAGAACTAGCAAAAAATCTCACTCCTGGAACAGGGTAACTTGACAACTCTATAGCGATCCATACCAATCTGGCTTGTTTGGTTTTCCCAGTCGGTGTATTGATGTTCTAGGGCTCACTGCAGTGTTTAATGTGCTGCCTTTTCCTAGGCAGACACCTTGATACGTAAGGTTTGGAAGTTAGTGTTGGCATGGTAAACTTGCTCTAGGTCCTATGCAACCTTTTGGTAGAGTTTTGTATTACTTCATAATATCCAAACAAAATTGCAAACCTCAGCTCACCTGGAAATGAAAACTCAATAAAAGTTAGAAAAAAACCAGTGCAAAACAAATATAAAACAAGTGGCACTGAAACTATTAACACGTAATATTAAATACCAGCGGAGAAAAAAGACCTCAGTGAATATTATCACCAAGTTGACACAATGGCTCTATGACACATTAGTTACTCAAACATGCTAGCAACTGGCACAGATAAACTACATGGACCCACCATCACTGGTCAAAAAAACTCCACATTAGTAACATACTAATGATACTTCAATCACTAGCATAATTCTCCATTCCACATATCTCAAAACGCCATCAACAACACTACTAGGGCATGCGAATATCAAACCAAAACTTAGCTGTAACACTGTCCTGACTCCAACGCCTGGCGTTTCGCTGAAGCTCCATCAGGGAGTTGGACCTGCCTGATATCACCAAGCCATTGAGAAAAGAACAAAAAATCATGCAGTTCACATAGCTTCAAGTGCCCAATGAAAATAGCAACAGATCTTAGGACCCTCACTATCCCATGCCAACAAAGTAAAGTACAATAACCCCGTACTCACAGACTACTGCAGTCCGGAACAAACTTGTATCCAAAAATGCCCTCGTTCAAATCAACTGACAAAACACGTAGTGCGTGCACAATAAAAAGATCTAAATGAGCAGAGCCACTTGTTTTATATTTGTTTTGCATTGTTCTTTTCTAATTTGTATTACTTCATGATATGCCTGGTACTGAGAGGGTTTATGTTGCTGTTAATCAGATGATACTATGGGGGAAATGTCCTAGCTCTGCTCTGCTCTGGTTTTTGAAGGAGGTGCTGGGAGAGATGTTCTGTGAATACAGAATCAGAGTTGTCAAGCTACTCAGTTCTTTGAGTGAGACTTTTTACCAGTTCTGATTTTAAATTTGCACTGCAATGCAGTATGGTATTTGTAGTCCCCAATTTTCCCATTGGAGTCAGTGCTGCAGGTCCCATAATACATCAGAATGAGATTGTCAGAAATCCAGGACTGACTTAAAATCTCACTGCTGGAACTGGGTAACTTGGCAACACTGATAGTGCAATCACTTGTACTTCCCACCATCTCCCTTACACCGATGCAGCCAACAAGTGCTGAAGCTTGCACTGCTGCCATCACTGCAGTCATTTAGAAAGGTGGGATTAAGCGTGGGGCAGGGGTGGGACAGGGTGGAGCCCAGGTGTGACATGTGATGGGTTTTTCTCTTTCAAAAAATTGGCAGCCCTGTCTCCGTTGGAAGATTATCCCTGCTGACCACAATATTCAGCAGCATCCAGCCATTTAGTGCTACTGAATATACCCTCCTAAACTGGTTAAACGTCCCATCGTTAATCGGTTAGCAAGGGGGAGTTCTGGGGGCAGAGCAGAGATGGCATCGTTAGCTAGCTGGTTAGCAGCGATTTCAGTCACTAACTGGGTAGTTGAACTGCATAAAGTTAGGACAGGTGAAAGATTGTCCTTACTTTATGCGGTTTGATGATCCATTGCTACTAGCCAGCTAGTTAATGATGCCGTTCCCACTCTGCCCCCAGCACCGCATATGCCCCAACATTGAATATCCGGGAATAACTTAAAGCAGCGATGGCCAGTCACTTTTGCAGTGCTGGCCGCCAATGCTTAAAATACCGCCCTTTGTTTCAATTATGGTTATATTGATTTAATATATTATCTTATGATTTTTGATGTTTGCAATTTTTAACATTCTTTCATTTTTAAATATAACTTTTTATACTTCTTGATACTATGCTTGGATATAGGACATGTAGAGGGGAGTTGAGATGTCCAGGGGGACGTGGAAAATTCCTACACTATTTTACATTAACGTCTGTAGTTTATTCTCTGCCACAGTGGGTCTATGAACAAGCTCACCATGGCTTTTATCTGTGGCAGGGATGTTAGCTTCATCTGTAGTATCTACACTATTATTACCACCATCTTTGGCTCTAGGGAGTAAGCTGCAGGTAGGCACCTTATTATCCTGGATAACATGCGGCCTCTGTATATTTTTCTTTTTCTTTGCTACTATACTTCAATTGTAGTGTCGCCTTGCTGAGATTTGGTATAGATGTTATACAACAGGGTCACCATGTGAAGCTACTCAGCAAGGCTTGTGGAGAAAACTTTGTTCTCTCCTCCTAAGAGATACACAGCAATTCATCAACCACTGCTAGTGAATTTTATGTTGCCCTCCCTTTTGACCATGAGATGGTAGCGGCAGTGGAGCTTGATGGACTGTGCGGCAACAGAAGCAGGGGACAGCAGTGTTTATGGTACAAAGGCTGCAGAGGATTGCAGGTGACTCTTGGGCAATGGAGAGGTGAAGGCACAGGAGTGAGCTTGCTAGGGCCACACAGCACTGGGAAATGTGGCAGGACCATTGAGAGCTTGCCGAGCCTAGACCTATTTTTAAAGGAAAAGCAAAGTTAGAGTACTGGAGTTTCATAACAGAGGTGGTGAGGGGGGCTAGGGACAAGACAACCAGCTCACAGCATGAACAATAAATTCCAATGAAAGAACTGCAAAAAAATTAAAATCATTAGGGCAAGAGGGTGGTAAACTGCAAATGGATGGCTATGCTATAGACAGGTGAGTTGGTTCAAGAGATCTTTAGAAGTGTCTCAGTAGTAAACTAAACAAAATTCAGACAGCAATGGATGAGATTTCATTTCATTTATTTAGTATTTTATCTGTTTTATCAAAAGCTCAAGGCAGGGTACAATACAAACAATCATAAAATCACAGAAAGATAAAACACATATAGATATCCTTTTGGTATTCTTTTGTCTTTTCAAGGATCCATCTCACATCCACAATGATGCCTCTCATTCTTCGCCCTTTCCTGAACCCTGCTTGCACTTCAGGAAGTTCTTGTTCCAGGTATGGCTATAGTCTTTGCTGAATGATCTTGAGTAGAATCTTGCTGGCATGTGCGATCAGAGTGATTGTGCAATAATTTCCACAGTCGGTTGGATCATCTTTCTTCAGTATTGGTACAAACACAGATCTTTTCAAGTCAGTTGGCCATGATGTTGTCTTCCAAATTTCCTGGTGTAAACCATGAGAAACTCTGGGCCACATTAAGAAGCATGGGTACCCCAGAACACCTGATTGATTCTCTTGCACATCCTTTACATTGATCTAGAAGCAACAGTTCGTACGGAACAAGAAGAAACATAATGGTTTAAAATCAGCAAAGGTGTATGACAAGGTTACATGCCTTCCCCCTACCTGTTCAATTTATATGTAGAACAAATCATCAGAGAAGCAGAACTGTACGAAGACAACTAAGATGTGAAGATTGGTGGAAGACTCAACCTACTTGGATCAACTATCAATAAAGAAACAACAAGCAGTCAAGAAATCAGATGACACATTGCTCTTGGCAGAATAGCTATGAAGGATCTAGATAAGATTCTCAAGAGCAGAGATGTTTCTCTCCATATAAAGATTCAACTTGTTCAAACCATGGTATTTCCAATAACATCATATGGATGCGAAAATTAAACTGAAAAAGAAAATAGAAAGAAAATTGATGCTTTTGAATTATGGTGCTAGCAAAGAATACTGTGTATCCCATGGACTGCCTGAAGAACAATCCAGTCAGTACTAGAGGATATCAAACCTAAGATTTCCTTAGAAGCTCAGTTGACAAGCCTTTGACTTTCATACTTTGGATACATCATACAAAGAGAGAGATCATTAGAAAGACATCATGCTTGACAAGTGTGATGAGGAGAGCATGGCTGAGCCCATGCAAACAGAGGAAAATTATAAATCTACCTTTAAGGAAGGAGACAGGCAAGGTATCTGTGGCTTTCAGGGTGTAGGCAAAGGGAAAAAACACTCACTTGCTGAAGCTAAACCACACCCAAGCTCTGCTGATCTAAGGGCAGGCTTCGAGGATAATGAGAGACACCTGGGTAAGGGACAGTGCAAGTTAGGGAAAAGGCAGCCTTATAAACCCAGAGAAACACGTGAGAGTAGCACCGGCCCCAGGGCCAGCACCAGCACCAGGACTAGCACCGGCTGGAGAGAGGATTCCACGAGAGAGCAGTACTCAGGGAGAAAGCAGCACACGAGAGAGCTGACCAGAGAGAGCACTGCAGACTTCTGTGGAGGGAGAAGCACCAGGGAAAGACCCAGAGAACTCACCAAAGAGGAGAATGGTGGAGATTTCCAGGGGGATTTCAGAGGTGAAAGCAGCACCCAGAAAGAGAGCCAGGCTTGCAGGGAAACTGCAATTGGTTCTGAAACCACTAGAGCTGTAGCTGAAAGAATAGCAGACAAGGGGCAAGGTGCAGTTCCTCCAGTACGTGGACCAGCTAAAAAGATTTAAGTTCCTAGAAGGTGGGGGGGGGGGGGATAAAAATATATCTAAGAGTGAACTAAGCCAGTTAGAGGCACTCTGGCATTTGAGTCAGGAGAAGAACCTTCTCACTCCAGGTGAAAATCCTTTTCCTAGTAAGAAGCCCCAGTGGAGGAGAATTCAGGAGCTCTTAGAGAGTTTCAAGCAAGAAGCATTGCAAGAAGGCTTAGAACCATACATACCGGTTGAAAACCCGGAGGAAATACAGG
This sequence comes from Ichthyophis bannanicus, assembly GCA_033557465.1. NCBI lineage: Eukaryota > Metazoa > Chordata > Amphibia > Gymnophiona > Ichthyophiidae > Ichthyophis > Ichthyophis bannanicus. Next base: position 1,198,330,872 of record CM066032.1, on the reverse strand, counting down.
TAGAATCTGTTGAACCTGATTCTGACTCAGAGGATTTATTAATGGACTGTTCATGGTGCGAAAAGGCAGAATAGAAGCTGCTGGTTAAAGGAAAACGTCTGTAACCTGAAAACCACCAAAAGCAGTGAGTAAGACAGGGAGAATGATTCTAGCCTGAATTGCTAAATACCCTGTTGAAAGAAGAAAAGACATTTACTTTGATTTGAAGAAAAGAAACTGTGTTTGTTGCTGCATGTTTGAGAAACAGCTATGTATGTTGTGAAGGCCAGCTAAAGCAATTTCACTGTTGGGTTTTTGTGTGATTTTCCTGAAGATCATTTGTTTTGGAGAAGAATCCTGTTGTTTTATTTGAGCTATATGCTTGTGAAAAGAAGGAAATAAATTCCTGTGTGTCTTTTGAAAAAAAAACCTCGGTTCTCAATACTACTGTTTTTAAGTGCTAGCACAACTACAAGTCCCAGCAGCCCCAAGCTCTAGACGAGGACAAATAATTCTTTATTCAAAGACTAAACAGTGGCACCCCTATACCTATAGGCCGTGGCCTGGGCTAGGGGCCCCCACACAAGGTAGAAGGTCATCACAAAAGAGGAAGGCCAGCAATGAGATGGATTGATACACCAACTCGATGGCACATAACAACAACAAAATCACAGATAAAAAACTCAAATATAATCATACAAAACAATAACAATAGTGACAGATTAAGGAAAGATTCAATACACAGACCCACAGGATTATGAAGGTGCAGACAAGTGGGCCTACACAAAAGGACAAGTCTGGGAGGATGGTGGAGTAAATGACAACCCTCCAGAAGGAATCCCTGGCTCTGCAAGACAAGGCGGAGGAGCAAGAAAACTGGAGCTAAAGAAATAATTTAGGAGTTGTATGACTCCCAGAGCAGGTCAAAGAACAGAATTTAAATATTTTTTTTTTTAGCAAATGACTACCAGAGTGGCTTGGCCTCAAACTGCAGGTCTTAGAATTCCATTGTGAATATGCACATAGGACTGGATTCAGAAAGTAGAGGAGGGAAGACCAAGACCAGCAATTGCCTGCTACAAGTGTTGGCTCAACAAGGAAAAGATCCTGCAAGCCTACATAAAAGAGAGGGGACTAGAGTATGAGAGCTCATATTTACTGCTGTTTAATGATTGTTCTGCCCCCATGGCTTCACAGTAAATGGTCCCAGTGTGTTTGGAGATGCTGAAGCAGGTAGTGCGGTTCGCCTTCTTATTCTCCATGAAGATCTGCATTTTTCAAGATGGATGGAGCTTTCTGCTGAACCCTAAAGAAGAGACAAAAAAATTTGTAGAGGGTCTGAACAGAGCTGGGAATGCGGGAGACCCTGTCTGAACTGTGGTGGACAGAACAAGGCACTGGAGAGTGGAAGACAGTTTTGGACTTGGAGGCTACTTTTTAATAAACACTGCTGGGGTTGCCATGTTGGACACCTTAGTTATGGTTTCACATTTGTTTTCCTTCTCTCTGTGGTTTGTGGGCTTGTGGAATTGTTGAAGTTTTTTGATCCCAGAAGAATGCTTGGCTGAGGATATAGTGGATGCTGAAATAACACCAGGTTATGAAGCCTGGCGGTAACAAAGATTGTAGCTCAGAGGCAAGATTAGAGGGAGACCATCTAGAAGGAGGTGCACAGAAACTGAGCCAGACATATGACAGACATCCTCCTCCTTCACCCCAGTCATGTCCACATCCACTTTCTCATCCTCTGGCACTCACCTCGACTCCTCCTCTGCCGCAGACTCCTCCTCCTCATTGTCAGTCTTATCCTCCTCCTTTATCTGCCTCTTTCTCCTCTGCCATGACCTCCTCCACCTCTATTTTGCTGTCCTCCTCCTCCTCTCCCTCCCACCACTTTATCCTCCTCATTCTCACTGTCCTTCTCTTCCTCCTCTTCGTACTCATTCTCATCCTCTTCCGCCATCTCCTCCACATCATTCCCCCTCTACCTCTGGGGCCTCCTCCAGGGTCTCATCTTCCCCCTCCCTCTCAGAGATGCTGGAGGTGGGAGATATAGTGGTGGTGTAGGTTCTGGGGCTGGGGCTGGACCTGGGGTCAGCTGCCTCCAATGCAGCTCCTGCAGCTGGTGGGGGCATCTGGCTGCTCTGGGGTGGCTGCCTGACTGCTTCCCCTTGGTCCTTTTCCTTGGCTTCTCTGGCTCTGAAGAGAGGGATAGTGGACCATAACATGGGTGCAACGTAAGACTTGCAGGAGATGGACAGAGCAGACAGATGAACACGCACAATGGCAACAATGCATGCATACTCCATGGGACAGCAACATCTCCACACATGTGCTCCTCTTTGTGTTGCATATATGTCCCCAACACATACAGCGCTGTGGGTGAAACATGCTGAGTGATCCATCAGGGTTGCCTGGGTGGCCAGGTCGATGTCATTGAGTCGGTGTCTCTCAGGGCGACCTTCTGGATATTTGTCCTAAACTGTGTTTGGTCTTCAGTCAGGCGGCTCATTGTTGATAGAGTAGCACCCATAGCTGCTGTTATGGTATCAATCCATCTCATTGCTGACTTTCCTCTGTTTCATTGACCTTCAACCTTGCCAAGCATGATGTCTTTCTCTAACGATCTCTCTCTTTGTATGATGTGTCCAAAGTATGAAAGTCAAAGTCTTGTCATCTGAGTTTCTAAAGAAAGGTTATTCTCCTCTACTACTGAGTGGTTTGATCTTTGGCCAGTCCATGGTATACACAGTATTTGTCGCCACTACCATAATTCAAAGGAATCAGTTTTCTTCCTGTCTTTTTCACTGTCCAACTTTTGCATCCATATGACATTATTGAAAATACCATGGCTTGAACAAGTTGAATCTTTGTATGGAGAGAGACATCTCTCTTCTTAAGAATCATGTCTAGGTCCTTCATAGCCATTCTGCCAAGAGCAATGCGTTGTCGGATTTTTTGACTGCTTGTCATTTCTTTATTGATAGTTAATCCAAATAGGTTATAGTTGTTCACTATTTCAATTTATTCTCGATCAACAATGGACTTAGTGATTTTGCCAGTTGTCAGGATCTTTGTCTTCTTTACATTAAGGTGCAGGCCTAATTTAAGACTAGGTTTCTTGATCTCGAGAAGCAAATATTTCTGATCATCTTCACTTTCAGCTAGTAATGAGGTATCATCAGCATGGCAAAGATTGTTGATGAGTCTTCCACCAACCTACACACTTCTTTTGTCTTCATGCAGTCCTGCTTCTCTGATGATTTGTTCTGCATGTAAATTAAACAAATAGGGGGAAAGTATGCAGCCTTGTTATACACCTTTGCTGATTTTAAACCATTCTGTTTCTCCTTGTTCCATTTGAATTGTTGTTTCTTGATCAATGTAAAGGTTGTGCAAGAGAATTATCAGATATTCTGGTATATCCATGCTTCTTAATGTGGCCCAGAGTTTCTCATGGTTTCCATAGTCAAAAGCCTTGCTGTAGTCGATAAAACACATATAGATATCCTTTTGGTATTCTTTTGTCTTTTCAAGAATCCATCGTACATGTGCGATGTCTCTTGTCCCTCGCCCTTTCATGAACCCTGCTTGTACTTCAGGTAGTTCTCATTCCAGGTATGGTTGTAGTCTGCTGAATAATCTTGAATATAAACTTGCTGGCATGTGGAATCAGAGCAATTGTGAGATAATTTCCACAGTTAGTTGGATCACCTTTGTAGTAATGGTATAAACAGAGATGTTGTCTTCCAAATTTCCTGGCAGAACTTTGTAAGTGTGGTAACAACTGTATCCGATTGCTGTAATACTTGAATGGGAATGCCAGCAATGCCTGGTGCATTGTTTTTTGATAAGGCTTTCAATGCTACTTCGACTTCTTCTTTCATCACCAATAGTTCCTGATTATAAGGTACAGGTTGAAATGGCTTGTTTGTCTACTTGATCTTTATAGCATAATGACTCTGTATATTCTTTCCACCTTTCCTTGATCTTCTCAGCATCATTCAGTATGGATTCTTGAGCATTGTGTAGCATTCCAATTCTAGGCTGGAATTTTTTCTTTAACTCTCATAGCTTTAGGAAAGCCGATCTTTTTTCTCTAATAGTTCTATTTCCTTGCATGCATCATTGTAGTACTCTCCTTGTCTTGTCTTGCTGCATGTTGGAAATCTCTGTTGAGTTCTGTGATTGCCTCTCTTTCTCCTCTGGATTTAAATTCTCTGTGTTTCTGGGCAATTTTCAGAGTTTCTTTGTCATTCATTTTGGATGTTTTTGTTTTTTTTACCTTTTGTCGAGACTTCTCACTTTCTTCCAAAACATCCTTCTAGATGTCATCCCATAAGAGAATGTAAATAAATAAATAACTCTTCTGGAGCTCTGTCATTTGTATCTAAAGCAACAAGTTGATTTTGCAGGCAGCCTTTAAATTCTAGTGATACATTCTCAAGGTCATATTTTGTTACATTCATGAGTGGCTTGGTCTTTTTCAACTTTAGCTTAATTTTGCATATTAGTAGTTAGTGATCTGTACTGCAGTCAGCTTCAGGTTTTGTCTTTGTTGATGTTATAGAGCTTTTCCATCATTGACTTCCACAGATGTAGTCAATTTGATTGTTATACGATCCATTGGGTGAAGTCCAGGTGTACAGTTGCCGCTTGTGTTGCTGAAAGAAGGTGTTTGAGATGAATAGATTGTTGGCCTTGTAGAATTCTATCAATCTTTCTCGTGCTTCATTTCTATTGCCAAGTCCATATTTTCCAACTACGTTGCTTTCTTCTTGGTTTCCAACTTTTGTGTTCCAGTCATCCATCACTATCAGCAGATCCTGTGTGCATGTTCTGTCAATATCAGCTTGTACTTCTTCATAGAACTCATCAACATCATCCTTTTGTGTAGCTGTTGTTGGGGCATCTACCTGAATTATAGTTGTGTTGATGGGCATTCCTCATAGACAAATATAAAGTAAGCATTTACTGATTGCATTGTATTTCATTACAGTTCTTACAAGTTTCTTCTTGCATTATAGTGCTGGAAGATGAGACTCCCCAGGTCAGAAAGCACTCAGCTGGCTACTGGGGAGGAGTTGAAGACTTTTTAGAGTAAAACCAGCACCTATGATGTGGTTTGATGAAAACCCTCAGGTCTTCTGACTGCTGATGTAGCTGCACATGAAATGAGAGTCATAAGCTGCAAAGATGTTTTACATATTGGGACATGGAATGTATGAAGCATGAATTCTTCTTTGTCTTTCATTTCCAGCATAGTAGACTATGTGATCATCAGATGCAAAGTGCCCAAAGCCAGTCCATTTCAGTTCACTGACACCCAACAGATCGAGTTGTACACATTCCATTTCATTCTTGACCACCTCCAACTTCCCTTGGTTCATACTTCGTATGTTCCATGTCCCAATATGTAAGACATCTTTGCAGCTTCTGATTTTCATTTCATGAGCTGCTACATCAGCAGTCAGATCACATCATAAATGCTGGCTTTACTCGGAAAAGTTTTCAGCTCCTTCCCAGTAGCCAGTTGAGTGCCTTCCAACCTGTGGGGGTCTCATCTTCCAGCACAATTTGTTTTGTTGTGATTATCCATTGGGTTTTCATGGCAAGATACGAAAGTAGATTGCCAGGCCTTTCTTCCGCACAGGTAGTTCTAGTGCTGTTGCCGTTGCCACAGAAATGTGATCCTCTGCTGCCAATACTATCCCATTCTGCTGCTGCCCAGATGGGTGGTTTGTCAATCTGGCACCTCAGCTGACACCTGTCCATCTTGGGAGACCTGCCAGTAGTTAAGCTACCGATAGCTTAGCCCTCAGCATCACTGATGCACACAGCAAGACAAGCTGTAAACCAAGTGAGGGATTCTACTGCATGATGCTACTGAAGGCTGATGCTACTGAAGGCTGATCTCACCCCGTGCACTATACACATGTGCCCAACAGTGGGTGGTGTTATCACTTGCTATTGTGTCTTGTCCTTCCACCCATCGGAATGGTGTTCACATGGGTTGAATTGACACTACCACAGTTCCCCAACATCCCAACAGCTTCTGGGGGCACACTTCTCAGCAGTAGTGTGCTGCATTTGACCAAGCTGTCTATGTGTGAGGCATCAGGAGGGCATGCACTCAGAATGGTATCACTCATTATGTATGTGCTAATCTGTTTCTTCAGTGGGAATCAGCTATTTGTGCGCTGGACCACATGCGCTGGACCCATGAGGGACACAGAAGACCTATCATGCTAGGCTAGCAGCATATCAGATGTTATCAAGTGGAGACGATACATGTCATCATTACTGTCTTTCCTAATGGGATATTTACCATGATGTGTGGCTGGTTTACCTGCGGCTGCTGCCACCTCCTCCCGGAGGCAATGAATGAGGTCAGGCCTCTGCTAGCGCATTGTCCTGAAGCAGCACTTCAGTGCCTTCAGGGTCCAGTGCACACCAAAGTCACTGTGGGAAAAAGGTATGGGATCAGATATGTGCCGTTTGGTGCCCACATTGACCCGCCACTGCTATCACATACACGCTATCACATACACAGCTGTTCCCAGGTTACCTATCTACCCTGGCAGCAGTGGCATGTGTGCTTGTATTTTATAAGGTCAGGTAGGCACATACTTGATTTTATAAAACAGGCACAAAATAAGTGTTTGAAAATGTTTATTAGCTAGGCACAACTTTATAAAATTACCCTTCATTAAGACAATTTTATAACAGGGCGCTTAGGTTAGGTCAGCAGGAAAGCCCCTAATTTGGTGCTATTTTATAAAAACACACAGGAACCTTTCATGTCTTTATAAAATATTGCACAAATCCACCAGTAATAGCACCTACAGTGAAGAAATGCACATTTCGCCTAAAGTATGCAGGTATATGTGTATATTAGCATATTTTATATTCAACACACATACTTTCTGATTCTATCCATGCTCATCGAGACCATGTCCCAGCAATGCCAATAGTAGAAGTATGTGTGTGCATGCTATTGTGTATAATTTTATGTCTGACTTAATTTTTTGGAAGCCATTTTATGTGCACATATTGCTATGTATGTGCAACAATGACTATAAAATTACCCCCTTAGATGTCACCTTTAAGCAATGACCATGGCTTCTCCTCTTGTCCCCAGAGACTACGAATGCTGCTTTGGCACAGCTCCAAATTTAAGCATCAGAAACACAGGCAACTGCGGAGGGTACCAAATTCTGAAGGCACGAAATATCTGGTCAACTTCCTGAGCCCACTTTCTGCTTGAAAATCCTCCTTACCCCAATCTTGCCTCTGGGTGTCAATATCTTAAATTTGGCCCTGGCTCTGCAGCTGACTTGGAGAGTGGAAGACCGGAGGCAGAGATCAAACCAAGGACCTTACGCATGTCAGTGTGCAGCACCTCCCCTGAGCCATTGGGCTGTCCATAAAGGACTTAGTAAGGAAATCCATTGTAATGTCAAAATTCTAGAGTTTTCAGCATTTTCCCCTTTGTTCTATTGCTAGCCAATAAAGTATATGTAAATCTTATATGCAAGGTCATAATTTTCTACTTCTGTTTGCAACAGATTTTTTTTTCCTTTTAACATAGTCAATGTTTACATTTTTGATAATAACACCAATAATTCTAAACTTTTCCAGAGGGCATGGATTTAATGAGCTGGAAGTTGCAGTCATGGGGGGATAATCCTTTTTTTCTCATTCTTGTTATTTGGCTGTGTGGTGCGGTATTGTGCCACGGGAGGCTCATCATGTGCTAAATATCACCTGTGATGAGTTGTGTTCCTCTAGACATCTAATTAGAGCTTCAATGCTGTTATGCAGTGAGAGAAAAGTAATTACCATATACTTTTCAAGGAAGGATTTCTCAGATACCAAAAAAAAGCCCTACCTGTGTATATAAAAATTGAAGAAGAAATAAAAGCTAGGAGTTTATATGCATTCACATATTATCTTTAAGCATTCGGGCCTGATATTCAGCTGGAGTGGCCACCATTTAAAGCAAAACACTGGTCCCAGCACTTACCTATACACATATATTCAGCAGTACTAGTGACTGCACTAGTAACTATCCATTTAATTTAGGCCTGCTTTTGGCAGGTCTAAATTAAACGCATAACTTTTCTATTCTGTAGCTAAATGCTGCCACTAAATGGATCATTGCTGGCTCTGAATTTGTTGCTCCCTAATACTGGTTCTTTATTCTATGGATAAAATCTGGCCATTTGGCGAGCTGAACAGCCCAACTTTATCCATATAACAGATGACAACATATGGATTTATTTATTTGCTTTTGTATACCACTTGTCTTGAATCAAAGCAGCCCACAATTAGCAATGGTAAAATAAAGCCCTATCTATGTATATAAAAATTAAATAAAAAATAAAAGCTAAGAGTGTGTATGCATGGCAAACTCATAATTCACTTTGAACACTGGTCCTGTTGTTTTCCTAACTTTTCCCTTTCCTAAATAACATCCCATTCTAGGGAGCAATAAGATGTTTGTTTAAACTTAAAATTGGATTCCTGCAGTTTCATAACAGGATGTACAGGTATAAATTACATCCCTGGAATCAGCAGCACTACTTCTGTTTTTTTTTCTTACTCTTTAAAATTTGGATTTCAAATATATTTTTTTGTTGGGAGAAACCTATTGCACCATATATGCCTTCAAGATTTAAAAAGTAGGCTCTTGGACAGTCAATGATGGTTAATACACGTTTATTTAAAACCCATGAAGGAAGCTGATAATCTGTCACAACTTCAAAGATCTGAAGTTGATAATTAAATGAACAATGCTAAATAACCTTTTGCATGGTCTGTGAAAACCTAGCCATAATGTTTTCTTTTCAGCTCTGTGAGGTGGAAAATGGATTGCTTTGAAACAACAATGTGTGCCTGTGCTGTTTGAATGCCAAAAATCTAGCTGTCTGACAAGCACACCCACTGGTTTAAACAGGGTGCCTTTGAGACTGGAATGGTTAATGTGGAATAAAAACTTATGCTTTAATCCAATTTTCATATCACAGAAGGTGCAGGAGCATAAATGCCATTTCCAAAGGTAAAATACAAGCACAATTAAAATAAAAAAGAAAAAAATCCCTTTAATCCTCTTTTCAGAGGTTTAGATGTAGAGCCAAAAGAAACATTGTTTTAACAGGTACATTCCCCCTGAGGGGAAGCACACCCTCGACCACCTAGCTGGAGACTTGAAGAGGTAATAGAATGCTCAGTTTTACCAGAGGGCAACAAATTGTGCTTTGTTTTCTTGTGGATGACAATAGCTCACATAGAACTGGTAGGTGGCAAATAGAAATAATATTTATCTTTGATGGTGATTAGATAAGGATTACAGCATGTGAGATAATACCTTCATAGTAACCTTTTGCTCAGAATCCAAGTCCAGTGCAGTCCCATGAAAATAATGTGACAAACTCTGAAGATGAATAACCCTGATACATTATGAGAGCCTAAAAAGAGGCAGTCTGAACTACTAACCACTAATTAACCCAATTGTTGATGAATTAAAATGGATGACTCAGATTATTCACTCTTTAGTCACCTCCTTTAGTCATTTCCCAATCTAATCTTTTCTCATGAAAATACTACCGACACTTCTTATGACCAAGACAACCCAAATGATAACCAATGTGACTAATGTGTATAGATATTGTAAATAGTTAACTAGTTTACATAGTTTACCTTTTTAATCCAAGTTCAAAAACCCCTATTACTTGTAAATGCATTACAGTTCTCTGTATGTATATGTTTGTTTCATGTAAACCGTGCTGATGACAATAGTGCAGTATATAAGAGATGTTAAATAAATAAAATAAATAAAATAAATATTGCAATCTCCTCCTTGCTGGTCTCCCTCTGAGTCATCTCTCTCCCCTTCAATCTGTTCAGAACTCTCCTGCACAACTAATCTGCCAGCCCTGATATATTCATGTAACCCTCTTCTCAAATCACTTCATTGGCTCCCCTTCTGTTTCTGTATCCAATTCAAACTTGTCCTTTTGACCTATAAATGCCTTCATTCTGCTCCTCCTCATTACCTTTGCTCTCTTCTCTCTCCCTACTCCCCCCCTTGTGAACTCCGCTTTTCCACTGGCTTGCTTCTCTCTATGCCCTTTTCTTCCACTGCCAACTCCAGACTTTGATCCTTTCATTTTATTGCTCCTTATGCCTGGAATGAACTACCTGAGTCTATACGTCAGGCCTCATCTCTGCCCCTTTTCAAATCCCTGCTTAAGGCTCACCTCTTTGAGGCTGCTTTTGAATCCTGGATCAGCTGTTGTATTGTCTGTCTTGATTAAACTGTAAGCTCTGACGAGCAGGAACTATCTTTTATATGTGTCTGTACAGCGCTGTGTATAGCTTGTAGCGCTATATAAATGATTAATAGTAGTAGTAGTAGTACTAGTAATGTTGCTAGAAGAGAAGGAACTGTTTGGAATAGACAAAGGTATGGCGGCAGCATGAAGTGGGTTATTGAAAAAGCGAGCATTATCAAAGATGAATCTCCTACAAGGAAAACAGGACTGGTTTCTGTGAATTAATTTCCAAATAACATTAGCCAATCTGTGGACTGGTATTTTTAGAAAACTGTTCATATCAGTATTTAAGAGGGTGCTAGGTCTATCATTTGAAATAGAAAAGGATCCTTATCAGATTTCTGTAGAACTATTATCCTACCTTCGGTAAAGTTACCCTTGAACGCAGCTGACGCCCCTAACATTGGAGCATTCTAATATGTGTGAAAGAGTTCTAGTGCATATAGTAGATATTCGGGAGAAGAATATTCAACTGTAATGGTAGAGGCGCAGTTATCAATTCAAAGAGACACTCCAGAGATCGGATGAGGCTTTCCTCAATAAACGTGCTAGTATTGAGCCACGGCAGTCAACATTTTTTACTATAGTCTGCATTTTTGACCCCGGTATCTAGATAGTGTCAAGCACTGATTATCCAGTTACTGTAGCCAGCGCTGCTGCTCTCCATATAGTGGCCTTCAGCATCACCGTATGGATAGCCCATCCAGATAACTTAGGACAGCAAAAAAAAACATTCAAAGGCTTTCTGGCTAGGTATCTGCATAGCTGCTTCTATATGGATAATCCCCTAACTCTGTTTCACTTCACCTACAGCTTGCCCCGGTGCTATCTGGATAGTGTGGAGGCGGCCTATAAGGCTATTCAGCGACACTGTCTGATTAATGCCACTGCATATCCCAGGTTCTGCTAACCGGATAAGTGCCATTGAATATTGAGTCGAAAATCTTTACTGAATACTTTCGTCCAAACAATCAATGCCAAATAGCTATCAACTCCATTCTCAGTAGCTGTCTGTGTCCCAGCTAGGGGTGCCCTGACAGAAAGCCTATCTGGAAATGCAATTCTGCTTTATTAGTTTGGAGGACATATATAGAGACTGATATAATAAGACAGCGCAATAAATTTAAAGTGAAAAATTAGCATTGATTTATTAACTACTGCATTAAAAGATGTATTTTATATGTAGCAATCTAACTATATGTATAGTGCACTGTAGTTAGAAATTAATTACTAATCATGAAAACTGCTAAATACAAAGTAAAAATGTGCAGTAAATATTACTTCTGTATTAAAACTGAAGTAAAGTTATCTCTAGGCTAAACTCTGAGGTATACTTTATTTCAGCATTAAAGACTATGGGCCCAATGTTCAAAGGCATTTACACGGTTTACTGACCTGTAAACCGTGTAAATGCCACTGAACGGGATATTCAACAGCACTAACACGGTTAGTGCCGCTGAATATCCCCTACTAATGCCTCGATTCTAACCACTTAGCATTGGGGCGTGTCGTGAGCGGTGGCAGTCGCTACAGGGTAGTGGCAATATTGCACTGCTACCTGGTTAACGACACACAGCAAAAGCTAGCGTAACTTTACCTGTAGGAGCTAACCGGGCAACGGCTCAATATCACCGCTACCTGGTTAGCTTCTGCGGCTGCAGAGGCTGTGCGGCAACCCCGGGGCTGGATATGACCTCAGCTTTGAATATCTGGTGTTAAAAATCATTGGCAACGGCTATGCAACGTAGCAGCAAATAGCCGTCCCAGAGAAATATTGGGTCCTATATTAATAGGTTTTCTTTGACAGCTAGTATTGGATTAGCAGGAAAGAGTTTGGGAAATGAGAAATGGGAAATGTACATGGATTGATGAATAAAATAGGAAACAGCATGACAAAAACAGGGAACAGCATAAGCAATGGCAAGTTGATGGCTCTGCTTTGGTGGACTCAAATTCTAAGCTGGTCCTTTTATTAGTCAAGCCCAAGCACACTCCAAATGTGGTACTTGGTCTCCCCAATTTTGGGCCCAGGCACCCTGAACTGGTACACTAGTGCCCTTGGTTATGAACTCTGTAGGGACCTAGGCACCCTACTTTGCACCTAGGCTCCCCTCAGTTCTGTAGGTGTCCCCTGTGGCCTGAGTAATGCCACTGTGAGCACCAAACCAATCATTCTGTGCAAATTGGAGTTGAATATGTCCAGTCCAATGTTGTTCAAATGAACCCCAACCCCTCTATATAATGCTGCCCCCCCCTGCTAAAATACCCTCATGCTTTACCACCTTCTCCCCCAGGCCCCTGATGAAATTTCCCAGCTCTTTTTTAAGCTTTTTCTGCTCCTCTCACTCCTCTCCAGTTTTTTGACTCCTTCCCACTTCTAGTCGGGTGAGAATCTGCAATGAGATGATGCCCACCCCCCTATACAGAATGGATCTACGTGATGTCTTTTTTGATTTTGTTGATTAAGTCAATGCCCTTGGTGGATACCAAGTCGTTACCACCCAAGTATAACATAGCAAAGTCTGGAGGCTATTGGCCTCTGCTCCAGTTATCGAGCGCAGGCCTCAGCTGGTCCCAAAGAATCGCCCCTTATCTAGCCATTGTATTCTCAATGGCTCTGGAGGGAAGCCTTGCTGCTTGTTGTAATAGCTGCCCATTGCTTTTCTGCTGGCCCAGAAGATGTATGAGTGCCCAACTATCCAAACAGTGGTTGCCCTTCTTTCTGGTAAAATGAGGAAAGAGATGACTATTGTTAATAAATTGATGCCCATCTCCCAATCTCCTCTATCTGTTTAACCCCAAACTTCTGCATTGTAGTGGCAGCCCCAATCCAGAAGACTGGGGTGTTAGTCCACCTTCAGGACCTTATGCCATGTTGCCTTGAACTGGAACTGTGATAAGCAGCTGCCCATGTGCCTCAGGAGGACCCTGCCATGGGTGACTGCACCTATTTTTTAGTGCCATCAAGTCAGTGTTGACTCATAGCGTCCCAGCTACCTCTGGGTTTTCTTGGCAATGTATCACCAGAGGTAGATTGCCAGCCTTTTCTTCCAATATACCACAAAAACCCCAATCTTCTGGTGAAAATTAAACCACCTCAACAAAATCACCAAAATCAACCCCGAAAATGTAGAAACTATATTTTTTTGTCGGATGTTGTCAGGAAAGGAACATTGTATTAAAACTATGTCCACCACACAGTCACATCCTTTTTATTATAAAACGAAGATACTTTACTTAACTGAATCGCAGATTACTGAGGCATGCTCAAGCACGACGTGCACGTTTCGGGTTTTTTATGAACCCTCCCAGCTTGTTTCCTTCATTAATGCATGAAGCACTACAGTTTCATTGGTGACTGATAGTGCTACCCCATTGTAAGTCTGGGGTTGGCTGGTTAGTGCCTGAGTAATTTCTTCTTTTGCTTTGTTTAAATGGTTACCTTTAGAAGCTCCCCCTATTGTGGGCTTGATTTGGAGGCATGAAATTGGGATAATTTTCCTTTGATATTGCAATTTTCCTTTTTTGTTGGTATTTTGCCATGGCCCTCATATTTTTGTATAAGTTGTTATGCTTGGATATTATTTGTAAACTTATAAAGAATACATTTGAAAAAAAAAAGACCCAGGTTTTGAATCTGTCCCTACATGTGGTTTCCAAAGATGGACATTTTAGAGGCAGTTTTACAAAGGTTTCATAGAAAGATTTGACAGATGTTACATATGTGACCCATGTCACTTCAAGACTGGATACAGTTTCCAGTTTTGAATGAGTATGACTCTTGTTAGTGACAGCTTATTCCCCATGGGATTGTGTGTGCCTGGGAGGGTAATGAAGAAAGGATTTTGGTGCCATGTTCAAAGAAGATGTGCCAAAATATGATGTCATGAAAATGTACAGAGCTCCTGACTTGGGGTTAGGGGTTTTTCTTCAGCTCCAACCCTACTGGAAGAATGGACAGGGCTCAAGGAAGGAATACCTAGATCCCACAGATGGGAGATATTAGGCTTTATATGCCTAGGTTGGGAGTTGAGGATCCCCCCAAGAAGGTTACATCTGACTTTATATCTTACTCTAATGGAAGAGTGGCCAGGGTTGAGGGGACACATGCCTTGACCCTCTAGTTGGAGAGTTGCTAGGTTTTGTGTGCTTAGGACTGGAGAAAATGGATCCAGCAGAGGAGTGGGTCTGTTGCACCCATGCACTACAATCTTGTACAATAAAATAGATGTGGTTCATCTATTGGGAACCCTAACCTAAGAGATAGAACATGTGAACACTTACTTATAACAAGCTCGGAATCACTGGTCTCGTTAGTACTTCCAGTATTATAAAACTTTCAAGGGAACCCCTCTATAGCTTAAATATCTATCGATGTTATAGCGTTTGCGATAGTGTTTACTCAACTTAACGGGTTAAAAGCACTTCGGGTTAAAAACAAAATCAGAAATCCTTTGTCATAATACATGAATGTATAACCTATATAAGGCAAAACTTTTAGGTACAGACCACCCAGTCTATGGCAACATTTAAGCCACTCGGGGAGACCGTGCCCAACTTATGGATCCATCTTTGCTCTTTTAATAAAAGCGTCTCATCCAAAGATCTCCCTCCCACGGCACGTTCTATCTCTTAGGTTAGGGTTCCCAATAGACCACACTTAACGTTCCTAGGTTAAGTATGAGAGGTGAATATTGGTAGATACACAGGTGACGTGAATCTAGAATAATTCGGGTAGGGCTTTAAATGTAGGTAGTTGGTTCTATCCTGCATGCGCGGCGTCCTCCATATGGAAGATATGTGATAGGAGACGTGGGCAGCAGCAGCATTTGTGAGTAGAAATGCTTTTAATCTTTTAGAAAATAGGGAACAAGAGGAAAATAAAGGGTGATATTTAAAAAAATAGTAGCAAAAGAGTAAAAAGCTCGCTCTGTTTGTATTGTAGATTACGAGAGAGGATCTCCTGATGAAAACATTATATTGAAACGCCTTAGTGGCGCCGAATTTGAGCATCGGGATCCGTTTAATTCATTGAACAAGACCCGCAGGAGTGATTAAGTTAAGCTTATTGTATAAGAGTCTCCATAGATATAAGATTTTACATAAGGTCGTTGATGCAAATAACAGCACTGAATGAAAGGACGTAAGTCCAGATTAAAGTGCAGTTCAAGTCTGAGACCTTAATATAGTGTTACTATAAGAATGAATGAATGATTGATTCTACTTGACTATAGTGTTTTGTATGAACGTGCCCTTCATCAGAAGTATACATCTACACGTTCGAAAAGAGACCACAACGATCTGTGAGTTCACATAATGGAAGGTCCTACGGGATGGAAGAATATCTTGAGCTTTACCCCAGATTATATATCAGGTTTCTCCAAAGAGAAGACACCTTTTTCTTTGCTTGAAGAAACATCTGATACACAGTTACAAATGTCGTGGGAGTCATTAACCACTCTTTACAAGAGGAAAATAAGAACAGATCTACATAGATCATCGTTGGTAGAATATATTAATCGACAGCAGATACCTAGAGGGTTGCGGGTATATAAGGAGCCGAGAATGCCTGAAATGACGACGGAATTTATTGATAAATGGAATATGATACTAAACAAATGCTCGTTGGACTTAATGGTCCTTATAGTGGACGCGTTAAAACCAGTGACAGAGAGTCTGGCACACACCATACAACTCACACAGGAAGAGTTGAAGTCAAAAGAGAGTGAAGAGACTTTTAAAACGAAATTAGAGGAGGTCCTTCGGCAGGAGAAATTAATCCAACAAGAAACAATGGCTAAAAAGGTGAAAAAATTGAAACGAGATGGTTCTGATTATTCAACTGGATTTGTATACCCCTGGATGGACACTAACCGCAAATTAAAGAAAAATAAGAAACATGTGCGATTTGAAGATTTTTTGGATGATATCTCGAACAGTGATTCCAGCACCTCTTCTAAGGAGGATTTTTGCGACAAAGGACGGGACAATGTGAAGAAAAAGAAAAACGATACGGAGAGAATGAAGTCACGAGGCCGTACAGGCCAACAAAGGAAATATCTGCATCACATTCTCCATCGGATCAGCTAGTGGAAAACATATCGGGAAAATTTCTATCACGAGAAGCACTACAGATTCTCAACAAAGGCTTGTCATTTGTGCCTTGTATTAAATTTGATCCTTTCCAATGTCGAGTGGATTTTGAGAGATTAATGCGTAAATTGCATTTAAAATATTATTTTTCTACTCGTTCTCAATTGGAGGAAAGTGCAGTATTGCCTTTAGAACTAAATCAGACAGCAAATCGGGTTCCATTACCTTTACGGTCTAATTGGGTACCGCCCATACCCCTTCATCCAGCGTTAGCTACATTTAAAGAGTTGGTGTTACAGGATCTCTCCAATCTAGAAAGAAGTAGTAGATTTAGTGGAAAAGCTTTATCCACAGTAGAAAATCAAGCTTTGTGAGATTTACGAGAGAGAAGAGATATAGTAGTAAAAAGAGCAGATAAGGGGGGAGCTGTGGTGGTTTTGGATCGGGCAAAATATGTAGAAGAGGCGACAACACAACTACAAGATAAGACCACCTATAGGGAGTTACAGGTTGATCCTACACAACGATTACAGAATGAGATTAAAGTAATCACACAACAAGCTTTACAAAATAAGTTAATTTCTAAAAAGGAGTTTTGTTATTTGAATGTTATTTCCCCAATGACGGCAAAATTTTATACAGTCCCTAAAATCCATAAAAATTTGTATGATCCACCAGGAAGACCTATAGTGTCGACCAGAGGGAGTGTATTGGAACCCTTATCAACATATCTTGATTCATTTTTACGCCCCTTACTCTCCAAAATCCCTTCCTACTTAAAAGATACCACCCATTTTTTGAATATAATGGAAGGTTTGGCAGGATGGGCAGAACGGGAGGATACTTGGTTAGTTACATTGGATGTTTCATCCCTTTATACTAGCATACCGCAGGAAGCAGCGGTAAAGACAGTTCAGCATACATTACTAGCCCGGGGAGACCTCTCTGTTACCCATGTGGACTTCCTATTAGATGTGGCTTGCCTGGCTATTCATCAAAATTATTTTATATTTGAAGGAATTCTCTATCAGCAAATAGCTGGGGTGGCGATGGGCGCCACTTGCGCCCCATCTATAGCGAATTTCTACATGGAAGGATTTGAAGCACAAAGTCTATCTCAGTCCCAGTTCCAGCCTAATTTGATCACGTGGCGAAGATACATAGATGACGTTTTTGTATTGTGGAACGGGTCTTTAAGTTCATTGGAGCAATTTCTGGACTGGATTAACCATCAGGATGATAACATTAAATTCACTTATGTATACCATAAAGAAACAATCACATATTTGGACGTGCAGGTCACTAGGGGCGCTCATGGGTGGCACACATCAGTTTTTAGGAAACCCACCGATAGGAATACGTTCCTCCATTTTTCTAGTAAACATCCTAAACAGTTGAAGGAATCCCTTCCGTTTTCACAGTTTCTTCGATTTAGACGAAACTGTTCTGATACTCAGGAGTATAAACAATGTGCACGATTCTTGCAAAGAGATTTCCTGGATAGAGGATATCCTAAATTAATAGTATGACGAGCCTATCGTAGAGCTCTATACAATCATAGATCAGGATTAATAAAAATGAAGCCACCATCCCTAGCCGCGCATTCTGATCCAGACATAGTTAATTTCATAACGGCTTATTCTCCAATGAGTTTTCACATACAAAAGCTTTTATGTAAACATAAGAATGTTCTTACGGTGGTTCCGGGTTTGGAGACAAAGCAAATACGATGTGTTTGGCAACGTGGCCGAAACTTAAAGGAGTATCTTAGCCCGACTGTGCTTCCACCACTGGAACGACAAGGGGAGGGGGGCAGCCATAAGAAATGCGGTGCATGTGATGTGTGTGACATAATGCCAGAGATTTCACAATTCAGTTATCATGGAGTTACACTTCATTTTCGTTCACACACTACATGTAGTTCAGAGGCAGTGATTTATAGTATCGTATGTCCATGTGGACTTATGTACGTTGGGAAAACAATCCGCCCTTGAAAATCAGATTACGAGAAAACAAGAGCTGACTGAAGTGCCGGAGACAGGAGGCCCCCATTGTCACACATTGTTTATCACAAGGGCATAGGTTTGAACAACTCCGTAGCTTTGCCACTGAACAGGTTTCACATGCCGTGGGAGGGAGATCTTTGGATGAGACGCTTTTATTAAAAGAGCAAAGATGGATCCATAAGTTGGGCACGGTCTCCCCGGGTGGCTTAAATGTTGCCATAGACTGGGTGGTCTGTACCTAAAGGTTTTGCCTTATATAGGTTATACATTCATGTATTATGACAAAGGATTTCCGATTTTGTTTTTAACCCGAAGTGCTTTTAACCCGTTAAGTTGAGTAAACACTATCGCAAACGCTATAGCATCGATAGATATTTAAGCTATAGAGGGGTTCCCTTGAAAGTTTTATAATACTGGAAGTACTAATGAGACCAGTGATTCCGAGCTTGTTATAAGTAAGTGTTCACACGTTCTATCTCTTAGGTTAGGGTTCCCAATAGACCACACTTAACGTTCCTAGGTTAAGTATGAGAGGTGAATATTGGTAGATACACAGGTGACGTGAATCTAGAATAATTCGGGTAGAGCTTTAAATATAGGTAGTTGGTTCTATCCCGCATGCACGGCGTCCTCCATATGGAAGATATGTGATAGGAGACGCGGGCAGCAGCAGCATTTGTGAGTAGATATGCTTTTAATCTTTTAGAAAATAGGGAACAAGAGGAAAATAAAGGATGATATTTTAAAAAATAGTAGCAAAAGAGTAAAAAGCTCGCTCTGTTTGTATTGTAGATTACGAGAGAGGATCTCCTGATGAAAACATTATATTGAAACGCCTTAGTGGCGCCGAATTTGAGCGTCGGGATCTGTTTAATTCATTGAACAAGACCCGCAGGAGTGATTAAGTTAAGCTTATTGTATAAGAGTCTCCATAGATATAAGATTTTACATAAGGTCGTTGATGCAAATAACAGCACTGAATGAAAGGACGTAAGTCCAGATTAAAGTGCAGTTCAAGTCTGAGACCTTAATATAGTGTTACTATAAGAATGAATGAATGATTGATTCTACTTGACTTTAGTGTTTTGTATGAACGTGCCCTTCATCAGAAGTATACATTTCCCAGAGCTGACATATTCCAGTTAATAAATTCAAAATAAAGAGATATTTTTCTACCTTTTGTGCTTTTGTTTTCAGTTACAATTGCTCCAGCTACTTTCTTCTGGTTTCTTTGTGTCTTCTGCTAACTCTCCATCATCTGCTGTCCATTTGTCTTTTCTTCTCTCTTCTAGTTTTTTTTCCATTCTCTCTCTTCATCTGCTTTAACATACTAATCCTTCTACTATTGCTCTTTCCTCATTCCTATTTCATCCACTCAAATTTTACCCCTCCATCCTCAATCCCCACTTACTCTCCCAATACTCGGTCAATTGTAGATTTGTCTTCCCTCCCACACAAAATATTTTTTCCCTCTCCATTTCACTCTCCCAGCTCCATCCCATTCTAATTCTCCTCCAACATCAGCTCCCTTCTAGTTCCAGCCCCACCCAGCATCCGTTCCCTTCTAGTCCCCGCATCAGCCCATTTCCAGTCCTAGCCCCCATCAGCCCATTTCCAATCCTATCCTAGCCACACCATCAGCCCATTTCCAGTCCTAGCTCCCCCATCCATTTCCAGTCCTATCCGAGTTCCTCCATCAGTTCATTTCCAATCCCAGCCACCCATCAGCCCATTTCTAGCTCTTTCCTAGCCCCACCATCAGCCCTTGTCAAATCCTAGCTCCCCTCCACTCAGCCCATTTCCAATCCAAGCCCCCCCATGAGCCTACTTCCAGTTCTAGCCCCTTCATGAGTCCATTTCAATCCAAGCCTCCACCACAGCCCATTTCCAATCTTAGCACCCCCCAACAGCCCATTTCCAGTCCTATCCTAGCCCCTCCAACAGCCCATTTCCTGTCCTAGCTCCCCCCACTCAGCCCATTTCCAGTCCTAGCTCCCTCCCCTCACAGCCCATTTCCATTCCAAGCCCCCTCCTCATCAGCTATTTGCAGTTCAAGCTCCCCCTTCCACTCAGCCCATTTCCATTCATAAGATCATAAGATCATAAGACATGCCATACTGGGTCAGACCAAGGTCCATCAAGCACAGAATCCTGTTTCCAACAGTGGCCAATCTAGGTCATGCATACTGTCATGTAGAGGATCCTTCCGAGGCTAGGAAACGGGGTAAAGCTGAAGAGATTGTGTCAGAAACTGACAGCCAGGCAAAGCACATGGCCCAGGGTTGCCAGGGACAGCATAAACAGAATGAGTCACGAGGGAAGAAAACACGCCCAAACTGCAAAGTAGCCCCGAGCTCAGGGATTAAGGAGAAGCACCTGGTTGGGGGAGGGGCGCAGTTAAGCCCTAGGTTACAGGAATATAAAAAGTACTCACCAGAGGAGAGCTGGAGGTCCAGAGAGGGAACCGGATGGAGAACCAGAGAGGGAACCAGAGAGAGAGAACCAGTTGGAGAAGGAGACCAGAAGAGAGTTTCCAAACGGAGAGCTTCAGGTCCAGTGAGGGAGAGACGTGCTGGCCAGAGGACATTTGTATGACTGAGAGGAAAGAAAGGTTAAAAGGCAGGAAAACACAGCCGGTGTGTGAAAGCCTTGCTGACCCAGCTGTGCTAAGAAATCCCTCTGTGAAGTAGCCAAAAGGTAGGTGGTATAAACCTTGTAGAAGGGAAACTGGGTTTGAAAGTTTTCCCTGTGATTGTCAGGATTTGCTGGACTCTCCCTTTGCTAAATCCCATATATATGGTAATGCTCCACCCTGCTCTGTAGCACCCGGTGAAGAGAAGTCTCGGGGAAGTAGAGAGAGACTGCATTTTGAAGTACCGTATAATTATCCACAAACTTACTTGTCTGAAAGTGACTGTGAGGAAATGCAGAGAGAGTTTGTTAATGAACAGACATCAGATGAGCAGATGGATTGTACGCTGTCTTTAGCAGATCACATCATATCTCTTTGCTAAACTAGCTGTTAACAAGGCTGTTGGAACAGCAGTGGGAAAAGCAAGAGTGTTTGCCTTTGTTTAAAAAGGGACTGCTGCAGTTAAGGTTGTTTTGAACACCGTATGTAAAAGCTGAAAACCAAAGAAGCTGTTTTTGTTCCTGCACTGTTTTTCTTTGTACCAGAAGTATGGTCATTTTTGTCCTTAATTTCAGTTGCAATGAATCCACCCGGAAGGGGAAATAAAACCTTGTCATTTTTGCCTAACCCACTCGACTACAATTATTCCTTGGCTTAGAGAGTAAGAGGGACTACAATACCCAAAAGGCAGTGCAGGGCCAACTGCACTACCCTGCTCCTTACGTTTTGGATAGCCCAGGCTGACCTACCCTACATGCCCCTGGCTCTAGGGTGGTTACTGGTGACAATACCTAGTAGTTTCCCCAAAAGACACAGGTTCCACAATGCTTGTATTGGGTCAAGCATTGATATCCTGGGTCCCTTTTTAATAATGGTTTATGGACCTTCCCTCTAGGAACTTGTCCAAACCTTTTTTAAACCCGGATACACTAACAGCCTTTACTACATCCCCCAGTAACAAATTTCAGAGTTTGATTACACGTTGAGTGAAAAAATATTTTCTCTTATTTGTCTTAAATAGTTTATCCTGTAGCTTCATTGCATGTCCACTAGTCTTTCTATATTCTGATAACGTTAACAATCGATCTACATTTACCCGTTCCACTCCATTCATTAATTATAGATCTCTATCATATCTCCCCTCAGCCGTCTATTTTCCAGTTTGAAGAGCCCTAACCTTTGTAGCCTCTCCTCATTGGAGTAGCCTTCCATCCCCTTTACCATTTTGGTGGCTCTTCACTGTACCTTTTCTAAAAACGCTATATCCTTTTTAAGATATGGCGGCCAGAATTGCACACATTATTCAAGGTGCAGTCGCACCACGGAATGATACAGAGCCATTATAATATCCTTTGTTTTATTTTCCATTCCTTTCCTTATGATACCTAGCACTCTATTTGCTCTCTTGGCTGCTGCTGCACACTGGGTGGAGGGTTTTAACATGTTATCCACGATGACACCTAAATCTTTTTCCTGGGTGGTGGATCCCAAAGTGGAACCTTGCATTGTGTAACCATAGTTTGGGTTGTTCTTTCCTAGGTGCATAACTTTGCAGTTGTCCACATTAAATTTCATCTGCCATTTGGATGCCCAGTCTTCCAATTTATTAAGATCCTCTTGCAATTTTCCACAATCCTCTTGGGTTTTAACAACTTTAAATAGTTTTGTGTCATCTGCAAATTTGATAACCTCACTCGTTATTCCACTTTCCAGGTCATTTATGAATATGTCAAAAAGCAGCAGACCCAGCACAGATCCCTGGGGTACACCACTACTCACCTTTCTCCATTGGGAAAATTGGGCATTTAGCCCTACCTTCTGCTTTCTGTCTTTTAACCAGTTCCTGATCCACAATAGTACACTGCCTCCTATCCCATGACTCTTTAGTTTTGCCAAAAGTCTCTGATGAGGGACCTTGTCAAAGGCTTTCTGAAAGTCCAGATACACTATATCTACCAACTCACATTTGTCTACCTTCAAAAAAACATAACAGATTAGTAAAACAAGATCTTCCTAGTCTAAAGCCATGTTGGCTGTCTCCCATTAAGCCATGACTATCTACATGTTCAGTAATTTTGTTCTTTATGATGGTTCATACCATTTTTCTCAGTACTGACATCAGGCTTGCCAGTCGGTAGTTTCCTGGATCACCCCTGGAACCGTTTTAAAAAATTGGAGTTACATTGGCGATCCTCCAATCTTCAGGTATTAGTAGTTCAGAGATTGCTAATAGCAGGTCTGAAATCTCATATTTCAGTTCTTTCAACACTCTTGGATGTATATCATCTGCTTCAGGTGATTTGCTATTCTTCAGTTTATCAAATAGTTTTAATGCATCATCCCGGTGTATTGATATTTCTTTCAATTCCTCTGCAGTATTACCTTTAAATACCACTTCAGTCATGGGTAACATCCCTACATCTTTCTCAGTAAAGGCCGAAGCAAGGAATTGATTCAGTCTCTCCACTATGGCCTTGTCCTCTATTAGTGCTCCTTTTACCTCTCTATCATCTAATGATCCAACTGACTCTCTCACAGTTTTTTTGCTATGAATGTACTTGAAAAAGTCTTTATTATGCGTTTTTGCTTCCACAGCAAGCTTCTTCTCAAATTCTCTCTTTGCATGCCTTATCAATCCCTTGCATCTAACTTGCCAGTGCTTGTGCTGTTTCCAGTTTTCGTCATTTAGCTCTTTTTTCCATTTCCCGAAAGATGCTTTTTTGGCAACAACAGCTTCTCTGTCCTCACCTTTAAACCATGCTGGCAGTTTTTTGGACTTCCACTTTTCTTAAAGCATGGAATACAGCTGGTCTGGGCTTCCAAGATAGTATTTTTAAACAACACCCAATTTTGATGGAAGTCTTTAACTTTTGCAACTGCTCCTTTTAGTTTTTTCTTAACTATTTTCCTCATTTTATCATAGTCTGCCTTTTGAAAGATAAAAGGATTTCCTTGCTGTCCTTCCTCCATTTGTTAAATCAAACGTGATCATGCTATGATCACAATTGCCAAGTGGCCCCAACACCCTTATCTCTTGCACTAGATCTTATGTTCCACTAAGGACTAGGTCCAAAATGGCTTCCCCTCTGTTTGGTTCATGAACCAGCTCCTCTAAGAAGCAGACATTTATTTCATCTAGAAACTTTATCTCCCTAGCATGTCCTGCCGTGACACTGACCCAGTCAATACCAGGGTAATTGAAATCACCCATTATTATTACTGTGCTGTAACATTTGTTAGCTTCCCTGATTTCTTTGAGCATTTCATTATACATTTGTTCATTCTGGCCAGGCAGCAGATAGTATACTCTCACTGCCATCTCCTCCCTTTTTTTTACATGGAATTTCAGACCATAAAGATTCTACAGCAAATTTTGTTTCCTGCAAAACTTTAATCCTTTGTGACTCAATGCCCTCTCTAACATAGAGCGCAACCCCTCCACAAATTTGATCAACTCTATCATTGCAATATAGTTTGTACCCAGATATCACAATGTCCCACTGGTTGTCCTCCTTCCACCATGTCTCTGAGATACCAATCATATCTAACCTCTCATTTAGTGCTATATATTCTAACTCTCCCATCTTATTCTTTAGACTTCTAGCATTTGCATAGAAGCATTTTAGAAACTGTATTTTATTCATATTAATCTGGCTATCAGTAAGCAGGGCTATTTTGGAATCTTTAAGCTCTGTCTGCTCTATACTCAAGGGCATTTGGGCTACTTTTGTCTGTATTGAAACTTCTCTGCTGATATGCCCTAACTTCATTTTTTTGGTAGTATCTTCTTTACAGCAACCTGGGGATTTTTCCTCTTTTTTATATTCCTGACTTCAAAATACCTAGTTTAGTCCCTGAAATGACAACCCCAAGCCAGGTGCCATGCACCAGACTCCTTCAAAAAACCTACGATCAGTGGCACTGAACTTGGCAGCAAGGTGTCCGCTTTAGTCAGTGGCCATTATTTTCTTCCCAGGGACTGAGAATGCTGTCTCCATAGCATCTCCAACCCAAGTTGATCCAAGGACCAGAAGACCCACCTTGGGTATTAAACCAAGGACCTGTGACATGACAGTACTTGTCACCTGAGCCATCAGGCCAGCTGAAATATAATTATAGATTGATTTTATCTCCTATGGTTTCTGCCTTAGAACTGGTCTTACTTTTCCACAGATATTAATCATCCAGGTCTTTGTTCATCATAGCAGGTGTTAATAATTATTCAGACGACAGCAGCTGTTTGAAAAGTGTTAACCTGTTTTGGGTGTTTTCAATATTTCAGCCACACCTGTGGAACACGGTATCATTGGGTTTATGAGGTGATTGGGATTTGAGGTTCTTGAAAAAGCTGAAGACTTATCTGTTCATGATGGAGCTTTAGTAATTTAATTCATATTGTTTTGTTTTATGGTGTGATTTGTGTGTATCTTTGAACTGTAAATTGTCCAGAAGTGTTACAATGGGCAGGTATAACTTTAATAAATGAATGAAATGAATGAATATCCTAAACATAGAAACAAGTTTCTATTAAACCCCCACAAATAAATAAAAAAGGATTTTCTTTTTTCCACGTATAGTTTTAAAAACTCTCAGTATTCAAAGTGAGATGTTTAAAGAAGGTGGAGGAAAGGGCACTTCACTTAAGCACAGACAAGCTTAAAAATGTTCCAGATTTCATACTCCCTCAGAAAACATTCTGAGGTGTGCCATTACCGCTGTATTTCATCAGCCTCTTTTTCAGGCCTGAACTATTTTCAGCCATCACTGTGAATGCTTGGTAAGACATTTAAAAGATTACTTCTTAATCTAGTTAAGTAATACTTTGGCTTCAAGCAAAGAACTATTTTCCTGTCCATTCATCTGCTGAATCTTCTCTCTCTTAAACATAAAAAACACATTAGCAACTTTAAACCAAAAAGATTCATGAATGATTTTATCCTTTGTGAATATTAATGGGTCAATATTCAAATACCAGAGTCAGCGTTTTTTAAATGCCAGTCTGGGTGTTTAAATCATCTTTGTATTTCCGCAAAGTGAGAGGCCCTGACTATATGTAGGGAGAGGTGACTGCTTCCACTCTATGGATAGCAGCAGCATTTATGTTGTCCTAAATTAAACTGCTTAGCTATATCAAATAGCAGCACAATGTCACTGTCTATCCATAGTTAGACAAATTGCCTGTGCTCTGCCCTCACCTTGTCCTGGTACTATCCAGATAGTGCCGGGGCAGTTTGTACGATTTTTCAATGGTGCTATCTGTATAATGTCACTGAAAATTCACGGATAGGGGACTCACCTTTACAGTGGTTGCCGTTACTGGATATGGTTAAGTTCTTTTTCACTGGTCAACACATTTTTACAAAAGTCATGTTACTGAAATAAAAATAGTAATTTCTTATCAATATTTATATGCTGAACACGAATATGACAGTGAAACTGCAAAGTTGGCTCTAGTTTTTTTGTAATCTACAAGAATTTATGTTTACATCATGAAATGCATGTCAATAGTAAATATAATAGGCCTTCGGTTAATACCTGTAAAAAAACAAGTCATAGACTACTTCTTAGATGTTTTCGCCTGTCTCTTGTACAGCTGTTCGCGAACATCTCTGGGGAGTGTCCAGCAGTAGTCAGCAAGCATTGTAGTGTATCATTTTCCCTGGTATCTTTGCTCCATCGTTGCGATATCCTGGTGAAAACGTTCGCACTGTTCATCACTAACCATACCACAGTTGTCAGGAAAGAAATCGAGATGGGAATCAAGGAAATGGATCTTTAGAGACATATTGCAGCCAAGTTTCTAATACTGCATCAGCATGTCTTCTACTAGTTCCTTGTAGTTTTCTGCCCTAACATTCCCGAGAAAGTTTGTTGATACTAGGTGAAAAGCATTTCAAGCTTGTTTCACATCACCCTGCAGCAAGTTGTTGAACCGGTCATCTTTGAAAAGCTCTCGAATCTGAGGACCCACAAAAACTCCCTCTTTAATCTTTGCTTCGCTGAGTCGAGGGAATTTTTCATGCAGGTATCGGAAAGTTGGCGAAGTGTGGTCCATGGCTTTCATGAAGTTTTTCATCAAACCTAGTTTGATGTGAAGGGGTGGTTGCAGGATTTTGTGAGCCTCAACCAGAGCTGGGTGCTGGATATTCTTCTCTCCAACTGTTACATTTTGTCTGCGATTCCATTCCTTCCGCAAGTAGTGCCAATCCCTTGCTCAGCTATCCCACTCACATAAGAAACACAAGTATTTTATATTTCCCTGCTGCAGTCCCATTAAAAGGGCAACTACCTTCAAGTCACCACAGAGGTGCCAGCTGTACTTGTTATAGTTAATGGAAGTCAGTAGATGCTTTAAGTTATCGTATGTCTCTTTCATGTGGACATACCAAAAATTGGTCAATTACTGAACGATTGGTCAATACCCCAAAAATAACAAGAAATCGCTCATGTATCAATATAGGTGATCATAAAACTTTCTCATTTTCATAATAGTTCAAAAACATTGTCTTAAATAACCGAGGCGTTTCAATTGAGCCGGTAAAAGAAAGGATAGTCACCGGAGAAATGCGGGCAGCGAAAACTGTTTTAGAATATTAACAAGAAGAATTATGGACGTTTGCTTTGGAGTGATCCCCTGATGAAAGTACAGCTATGAAACGCGTGATTGGTACCTGTGAAGGGCGTCGGGATCCTTAAACTGTCCTATACCAGTGGGTGTACTCAGGCCATTCAGATAAGTACAATAATAGTGCTTCTTGTGAAAAGTGTATATGCACCTGAGTGTAGTCACCTGCTGAGTTCTTAGAGGTCGTTGATGCAAATGGGCAATCTGCTTTGAAACGGACGAGAGTCCTAATGGCAGAGCCAACAAGTCTGAGACCTCGGTTATTTAAGACAATGTTTTTGAACTATTATGAAAAGGAGAAAGTTTTATGATCACCTATATTGATACATGAGCGATTTCTTGTTATTTTTGGGGTATCTTTCATGTGGACGGCATGCGCTACTGGAATAGATGGAAGATGGTTTCCATTGTTCAAAAGCTCAGCCTTCAGACTCAGTTTCGAAGAGTCTATAAATAGTCTCCAGTCTTGTGGGTCATGAGTGATTTTTAAGGCACTCATGAGGCTTTCAATATCGGAACAGAATACCAGATTACTTTCCTTTCCGACTGCGTATAGTACACTGCTGACGTCAGATGGCTTCAGCAGCCGTCTGGCAGTAGTATTGCATTGCATCAGAAAATGATGCAATCAACTCTGGATGATGTGTGCATGCTGGTATTATGCAATGTGATGCAATATTACATCATTCAAGGCTTATTTTGGATGTTGTTGATGTCCTACTGGATAAATTTACACGGTGAAATGTCAAAAATGAACCAAATGCAATATCTTCAAAACGAGAGCCAATAAATTTTTTTTAATGCTTCTGTCGTAGCTCTCTTTCCTTGCTTTTCTTCCACAATATACATTGAGATCATTAAATATGTCCCGGTATGCTTTCCGCTTTATTATCAAGTCTATTTTAGCAACTACCCTCTGGAGCAGCTCCATCATGTTTATATCTTTTTGAAGGTGTGGGCTCCAGAATGGCACACTCCAAATGAGATCTCACCATAGAATTATACAGAGGCACTATCACCTCTTTTATTTACTGCTGGCCATTCCTCTCCCTATGCAGCCAAGCATCCTTCTGGCTTTTGCCAGCATCTTTTCTACCTGTTTGGTTACCTTAGGATCATCAGGCATGAGCTAAGTGTAAATAAATAATGCAGATATGAACACCCATAAATGTATTTCATATCCTATTTTATACTGCTCTTTTGGTTTTTTTCAGTCTGAATGCATGATCCTATGTATTTGAGCATTAGATCTTAGCTGCCAAAATCTAGACCATTCTTCAAGCTTTGCTAGATCCCTCTTGATGTAGTCACATATAACTCCCTCTCTGTGTGGCCCAGCCAGCTGCCCTACTAGCTGGTTTGCTATCAAGGGGGGGACACCAGCCAAGAGTCTTTTCACTGTCTTTCAATTTTGTGCTCATGGAATTTAATATCAGGGTTCTTTGATGGTGACTAGCAACTGCTGGGAGGCCCTTGGCACATTTGAGACATTTCCATGGGTCTCCCTCAGTTGCCTCCATTTAACCCCAACCCTTCAAATTTATAGAAAAAACTATCAGAGCAGTTAAACACAATTTTTACTTGAAAGAAGATGAGCAGATTAACAATTGACTGTCCACCTGATATTCAGCTGCTACACTTCTCATGGGCATAAATAGATATCAATACATCCCTCCCTATTAAAGGACCTACACTGACTCATTTACCACCAGCGACTCTTTACCTTAAGGGGGCCTATTAACAATGGTGTGCTAAATGGTTATTGCAGGAATTAGTATGTACACTAATGCCAGTTTTGAATGCCAAATGTGGAGAATGGGTGAGGACTATGTCTTACAGTTAACACGGAGGTTGTTACCACCGGCCAGCAGTTGATGCAGCAGATAACGCAAAGTCAAGAGGTTTTTTTTTTTTGAGAATTTCCATTATATATACAACAGAAAAAGAAACCAACAATAACAGATGCAAATACATCTACCATAAGGAAACAAAATATACACATATATAATTGCCATTAGACTGCACCTGGGGGAGAAAGTATACAAATACCCAAAATACCAAATTCAAACTTAACATGCAAATCTCATACCCACATCAAAGCATTTTAGAAATACAATAACACATAAATAAACTACCCATCAGTATTGCTGGGGACCAAACCCTCCCTAGCCCTAATAAATTCCTTAAGCTGCAGGGGATCCCTGTAAACATATTGCATACCCTGGAGTTGAACCAAACATTTGCAAGGAAAACGCAAAAAGAATGTAGCTCCCAACACTAACATCCGAGATTTAAGTTGAAGGAAATCTTTACGCCTTAATTGAGTAACCCTGGAGACATCTGGAAAAATGAAAACCCTCTATTCTCAAAAGGGAATTAACTTATTTTTAAAATACAATTTCATAACCAAGGATTTGTTGGTGACTTTAATATTCATGTTGATAACCCTTCTGACCCCTATGCTTCTAAGTTCCTTTCCCTTATTTGCTCATTCAACCTCCAGCTTTACTCTACTGCCCCCACTTATCAGCACAGCCACTGTCTTGACTTGTTTTCTTCTGTAATTGCTTACCCTCTAATTTCCATAACTCAGTCCTTCCCTTATCTGAACATTACCTGCTAAGCTTCACTCTCTATCACTCCCTGCCTCAATCTTGCCCAGTCTCCTCCTACCTTTTTTAGAAATCTTCTTAGACTCTCTCCACTATTGTCTCATCAACTCTTTCCTTCAGCTTGTCTTTTAAAACTATTGATGAGGCTATAGTTTCCTATAATACTTTACTCTCCTGCGTTTTGGGTGCTCTTGCTCTGCACTTGCCACGTCCATTGAGCTGCACTGTATCTTCAACTACCCATTATCTATGCTCCTGTGCCCATTCAGCTGAGTGCATCCGGTTCAAATCCCATACCCTTTCTGACTTTCTTCACTTCAAATTCATGCTTACCTCCTTCCAGTCAGCCATAGCACTCGCCAAGCAAAACTACTATGTCCATCTGACTAACTTTCTTGCTTCTGACCCTCGCTGTCTCTTCAACTCTCAATTCTCTCCTCAAGTCGCCTCCGCCTCCTACCCCTCTTTCCCTGTCTGCCCAAAGCCTAGCAAACTACTTCCATGAAAAAGTCCACAAGATTACTCTCCAAGTCTCCACAAAATCAACTTCATCCTCTCTTCCCCCACTTCAATACCAACTCTTCCCCTCAGTCTCTGCTACTCTTTGGTCCTTTCCTAAGATCTCTGATGAGGAAATCACTCACCTTCTTTCTTCCTCTAAACTCACTACCTGTTCTTCAGATCCTATCCCCACTCATCTTCTTAACCCCATCTCCTCCTCGGTCATCCCTTCCATCTCTCATATTCTCGATCTATCGCTCTCCACTGCAACTGTCCCAGCAGCCTTCAAGCATTCTGTGGTCACACCTCTCCTAAAAAACCTTTACTTGACGCTACTAGTCCTTCTAATTAATGTCCCATCTCCCTTCTTACCTTCATTTCTAAACTTCTTGAACATGCAGTTCTCTGCCATTGCCTTGTATTTCTCTCCTCTCAAGCCCTTCTAGATCCACTATAATCTGACTTTTGTTGCTTCTATTCTACGAAAATGGATCTTGCCAAAGTCTCCAGTGATTTGTTCCTAGCTAAATCCAAAGGCATTTACTCAGTCATCATTCTTCTTGACCTTTCTGATGCTTTTCACACTGCTGACCACCATCTTCTTGACGAATTGTCCTCATTTGGTTTTAGGGGTTCTGTGCTGTCCTGGTTCTCTTCTTATTTCTCCCTTCGCTCTTTAAGTGTTTGTTCTGGTGGTTCCTCCTCTACTGCTCTCCCCTCTCTGTTGGTGTATCCCAAGGGTCTGTTCTGGGCCCTCTCCTTTCCTCTCTCTATACCCAGTCTCTTGGTGCTTTCATCTCCTCCCATGGCTTTCAGTGCCATTTTTATGCTGATGACTCTCAAATCTATCTCTCTACACCTGATATTTCTCTGACACTCCAAGCCCAAATCTCCGCCTGCCTATCTGACATTGCTGCCTGAATGTCTCACTGCCTTTTGAAATTAAATATGGCCAAAACCGAACTTCTTATTCCCCCCCCCCTAAACCCTCCTCCCCCCTTCCTCCTTTCTCTATCACTGTAGAAAACACTATTCTTCTTCCGGTTTCCTCAGCCTGCAACCTTGGGGATATCTTTGACTCCTCCCTCTCCTTCTCCACTCACATCCAACTGATTGCTAAAACCTGTCATTTCTTTATAACATTAGCAAAATTCACCCCTTCCTTTCTGAATGCACTACTAAGACACTTATTCACTCTTTAGTCACCTCCCGTCTAGACTATTGCAACCTTCTCCTTGCTGGTCTCCCTCTGAGTCAACTCTCTCCCCTTCAATCTGGTCAGAACTCAGCTGTGTGCCTAATCTTCTGCCAACCTTGCTATTCTCACATAACCCCTCTTCTCAAGTCACTTCATTGGCTCCCCTTCCATTTCCGTATCCAATTCAAACTTCTCCTTCTGACCTAAAAATGCCTTCATTCTGCTGCTTCTCACTACCTTTCCTCTCTCATCTCTTCCTACACCCCTCCTTGTGAACTCCACTCTTCCACTGGCTTGCTTCTCTCTATGCCCTTTTCTTCCATTGCCAACTCCAGACTTCAGTTCTTTTACCTTGCTGCTCCTTATGCCTGGAACAAACTACTAGAGTCTGTTCATCAGGCTCCATCCCTGCCCATTTTCAAATCCATGCTAAAAGCTTACGTCTTTGAGGCTGCTTTGGATCCTGATCCCTTGTTTTCCATGTGTCTCCTTACCCTTCCCTATTTGCACTCCTATTCTCACCTATTTTATTGTCTGTCTTGTTTAGATTCTAAGCTCTGTTGAGCAGAGACTGTCTTTCTTCATGTACATGTACATGTACAGCACTGTGTCAGCCTTGTAGCGCTATATGAAGGATTAATGGTAGTAGTAGTAGTAGGCACCTATATATATTTATAAAATAGTAGTATAAGTGGCCTAAGGCATGCTTATATTGCTGGAGCAGACATTTATATCAACCCTATAGCTAGTGTAAATGCCTATGCTATATTTTTCAAGTATGCACGTATATTATAGTACAGTATATTACAATCTATCAGGCCAATGCAGAAAACCAGTGCTAGATTCACGTTGAATCGACTTTTTATGATTCTAGTAGCGCCCCAACAATGCACAACTTTTAACCTGTGATGCAGCAAAGATAGGGTACGCAAATGAAGGACGTGGTACCCGTGCGCATGAAAATGAGTCACCAGTTAAACTGGGCACAAAATGGCAGTGTTAAACTGGAAGAGCAAGCCAAATACATGTGCACAAGAAGTCGGTGCTAGTTTGGCATACTCTTCCAGCGAAACGGGCACCGCGTGGTTAATATGCATATCAGCCCTGACAGTATTTTGATGGCATCAGGGATGATTGCGGCATCGAGAAAAGTCCCCGATGCCATCAAAATACTGTTGGCGGCTGGTGTCCCGATAGAAAGTGACTACCTGGTGGACTAGTGGTCCCTGAACCTCCCACCCCACCCCAAATGGAAATAAATTAACCTGATGGTCTACTGGCCTGTAAAAACCCCACCCCCACCTCAAATTAAAATAAAATAAGCTAGTGGGCTAGCGGCCCCTGAGACCCCTGCCCAATCCCAAATTAAAATAAAATAACCTGGTGGTCTACAGCCCTTGAACCCCACACCCCCACCCCAAATTAAAATAAAATAACCTGGTGATCTAGTGCCCCCTAAATCCACCCCCTCCCACCCAGTACCTTAAAATAAGTGGGAGCGCTGCCTATGTGCTCCCGCTTTAGGTCCGCCATCTTGAAAAGTGGTGATGCCTAGCCCCATGTGGTGCATTATGGGATGATTATCCAAGGGGAAAGCACCTGGTGCCATCAAAATACTGTCAGGGGCATGCATTAGAGGTTTAAATCACCTCAGACTCCGTAGTAAAAATAATGGCACTATGGCTGGTTGTGAAATCCTCTACGCCTGTCTCTGCATTGGGCGTAGCCCTGAGTTGCATACCAGACTATTACGTGCAACTCATTTCCCTTCAATTTAAATATGTTTAGATACATTTAAATACTCGTAGCATTAATTGGGCGCTAGTTTTTCCCTTGGTATTTACGCGCACGTCCTTCTGTTTACTGTCTTTGAGGTTAGCTAAAAAGTGCTTAAAGTGCCTTTAAACGTAGCATTATCATGCTTAAAGGACATACTAGCTTTCTGCATCAGCCTGTATGAGCATACTTACATGTTGTTCCACCCATGCTCTGCCCAAATTCCACCTGTGTGCACACCCACCAGCAGAGTAAACACCTTGATGCCAAAGCACGTACTTTTATGCCGGTCGGCTTTTTATAAGAGATCATTTAGGCATATATGTAACCTGGAAAAGGGAATGAGTGATGTGATCAAATCTGAAGACTATATAAACTTATCCACAGTTCTTGAATCATAAGAGGACTGTAAACAATTGCAAAAGGATCCTGAGAAATTGGGAGACTGGGCGTCCAAATGGCAGATGAACTTTAATGTGGACAAGTGCACTTAGGACCATGTTTACTAAGGGTGCTACCCAGTAGCATGGGGTTCAGCACCAACAAATCCTGCACTACCCTGGTAACACACATTGGGGCAAGGAGTGGACGGGAGAGAGACAGAATGCAAGCATTATGGCTAGCGTTGGGTACTAGTGGCCTGCCCTAACTACGCTTACTGCCCTTAGCACCTCAATAGATGGCATTAAGTGTGCCTGTTTGCTGGCTTGAATGATGCTGCATCTTGGGCTAATGTAGAGGGTTGAACGCATTTGCCCCCTGCAGTTAGCATGGACCTTTTGCATTAGTAACGCAGCTCACACATACTCTACCAACACGGGCCTTAGTAAATATACGCCTTAGAAAAGAACAACCCAAACTATAGCTACACGATCCAAGGTTCCACATTAGGAGTCGCCATCAAGGAAGAGGATCTAGACTTCATGGTAATATGTTGAAATCCTGGGGGGTGTGACCAAGATGGCTACATGAGCGGAAGCCTCTTTCTTACCTGATTCCCAAGCACAAGGGGAAGGTCAGGGTTTTTTCCTTGGAGCTGCAGCCTTTCAGTTCCAGCCCAATGGACTGTTTTGTTGAGGTGAGCAAGGCCATGAAGCAGGGGATAAGATCTGAGATAGTGGCGGCAGAGAAGAAGGAGGACTCGCCCCCGCTCACAGATGCTGTCATCTCGTTCTCCCCAGACCTGAGGACACTGCCTCCGGGCCCGGGAGTGCCCTCCCCTTTCTCTGCAGATCTTGAGATAGCCCATTCACATGTTGGAGAGGGGCTTGACTCTAACTGAGGGGATTCTGTGGCTTCTGAGGTGGGGCAATTCTCCGGAGAAGCTGGAGAGGCCCCGGATCAGGCATTATTGGAGGAAGCATTGGCGGTCAGTGGTCGTGACACTGGCAACAAGTCCCTCGTTTATTCCTTCCACCCCTTTTTCACTCTCTATTCCGTGACTGAAGGAATTTACCCTGGAGGTTATCTGGGAGGCAATTGTCTCACTATCTGACGCTGTGACCAGGCAGACGACAGATCCCTCTACCAGAATACAGAGGAATTTAGAGCAGTGAGTACTTTGGACAATGCAAAATTAAAAGTTGAAGAACATGGAAGCCAGCTGATATAGTTGTCTGAAATGAATAGTTCTTTAATTAAAGATAATGAGGCTCTATGATATAAGCTGGAGGTAGTGGAGAATTCTGCACATACAAACTTTATGGTTTTGAATTTCCCCAAGGCTAACGGGGTTTCTGCCCTTGATATGTTTAAATGCTATTTGCTGGAAGTGCTGAAAGTTTCATCAGATCTTATGCCACCTCTAACGAAAATTTATTGTCTCCTCATAGGAAAAGAAGAGCTTCAGGAGGAGATCCCAATATGGATATTTTAAATGTGTCCGACCTTCTAGAATTATCTGCTGTGAGGCCTACAAACCAATTACACTTTTAGTGTCCTGTGCCTTGGTCACAGACGAGTGGCTGTTAAATATGTTTTATAAAAAAAGAAGGGATACCTTCTGTGGCTATACTAAATCAATGTTTCTTTTTTTTTTTTTTAATTGATTTAAAAAAAAAAAAATACAAGTTAACACACTTGCATAGAAAAGGGGGATATTCCGGAAAATACAAACAGGCATAAAGAAAAAAAGGAAATCAATGATAATAAACAGAAATGAACCCCTCACATAGCCCACTGTAAAGAGGATCCAAAAAACAGAAAAGAAAACAACCAAATTAACAAATATACAATATAAAAGTTGCGTGCAAAACAGCCAGTATACACCAAACATCTACAGGAACCCTCTTACTCACCCCCTAAGAGCCACGGGTATTTAAAAAGAAAATTAATTGAGAGGGATACAAAAAGATATAGGAATTTCCCTGGAGTTTTACCAGACATTTACAAGGGTATTTCAGAAAAAATAAGCCCCCAAGCTGGAGGACCCGCGATCGCAGGATTAAAAACGTACTCCTGCATCGCCTAGTCTCCCTAGCTAGGTCAGGAAATATACGGACAAGACACCCCTTAAATAATACATTCCTTTTCTTAAAGAAAATCCTTAATAACCAATCTCGGTCAGAAACTAATGCAAAGGTAACAATACAGGTCGCAGGTTTCACCAAAACAGAATCTGAAGTTTCCAACAACTCAGAAACATTTAATGCATCAAATCCCAAACTCACAGCTTCCGAAGAAGCTGCGATCTTCCGGGCAGTGGGAAGATAATATGCTTTAACCAGTGGGGGACATGAATCAACAGGAACCCCCAAATTCTCAACCAAATAGGTTTTAAACATTTCCTTAGGAGAAACATTTGGCAAACTAGGAAAATTAATCAATCGTAAATTAGCTAACTTACAAAAATTTTCAAATTGTTCCATCTTAATTTTAGTCTGATTAGAGTCTTTTATAAAAGACTCAGATAAAGTCTCCAGCTGATTACTTTTAACTAAAACTTCATCCACCACTAGTTTTAACGAAGACAGATCCTGCTCCAATTTTGAAATGCTTGTAGAGTTAGATACGACCTGTTCTTCAGTTCCCTTGAGCTGTAATGCAAATGCTTCACCAAGTTGATTAATCACCATCCAAACTGATTCTAAGGTGAAGTGCTCCGGACGTGGCAAGGAAAATGAAGAAACAAACCCTCGCTGCGTGTCTGGCAGAACAGCACAAGGCCGTAGGGCTCCATAAGGGGGGAATCCGGCACCTCCAACCGACTCCACAGCAGGGCTCAAAGACTCGTGCAGAGATTGTAAAACCTGCCCAGTCGAGGGAAATTCACCCTCTGCCTCACTAGGCACCAGCGGACCCAGGGTGCAGCAGAACCTCCC
Source organism: Ichthyophis bannanicus (assembly GCA_033557465.1). NCBI lineage: Eukaryota > Metazoa > Chordata > Amphibia > Gymnophiona > Ichthyophiidae > Ichthyophis > Ichthyophis bannanicus. The sequence continues at coordinate 1,198,293,793 of CM066032.1, read as the reverse complement.
AACTTTGGAGAAGCTGACACCTCTCCGCTTTGCCAAGCTACCTCCAGGCAGGGCTGCTTTGAATCCCGATGTAGATCCGGGGGCGTAAGGTCGCTGCTCGTATGAGACGCCGAGCTACTCAGCCCCAATCGATCTCTCGCCGAGCTACTGCTCCCCGGCATAGGCTGCGGCTCCACAGAACGCACAACAACATAAGAACATAAGATATGCCATACTGGGTCAGACCAAGGTCCATCAAGCCCAGTATTCTGTTTCCAACAGTGGCCAATCTAGGTCATATGTACCTAGCAGTTTCCCCAAGGGACACAGGTTCCACAATGCTTGTATTGGTTCAAGCATTGATATCCTGGGTCCCTTCTTAATAATGGTTTATGGACCTTTCCTCTAGGAACTTGTCCAAACCTTTTTTAAACCCAGCTACACTAACGGCCTTTACTACATCCTCCGGTAACAAATTCCAGAGTTTGATTACACGTTGAGTGAAAAAATATTTTCTTTTATTAGTCTTAAATAGTTTACCCTGTAGCTTCATTGCATGTCCCCTAGTCTTTCTATATTCTGATAAGGTAAACAATCGATCTACGTTTACCCGTTCCACTCCGTTCATCAATTTATAGACTTCTATCATATCTCCCCTCAGCCGTCTCTTTTCCAGGTTAAAGAGCCCTAACCTTTTTAGCCTTTTTAGCCAAAGAAATCAAGAGGACCAGTAACAGGCGTAGAGGTCTGCACGGGTGCCTGGGGCTGCACATTGCGCTTCCCTTTTCTCTTCCGTCCCATCAGGAAAATTGCCTCGGGAGCCTAAACCCAGCAAACCGCCATCTTGGATGACTCCACCTAAATCAATGTTTTTTGATACTGTCTCTTACATGTCTGTGCAGCGCTGCGTATGACTGGTAGTGCTTTACAAATGCTCAGTAGTAGTAGTAGTAGTAGATACTGCTAAAGAGATGCAAAACAGGAGGAAGCAATTTCTGCATGAGATATCTGGTGTTTTGCAGCTGGGGAGAACATTTCATCTGCCTTTTCCATGTAAATGTCTGGTGTTGTATAACTCGACTAGATATGTCTTTTTCCAATCGAGGGACCTAGTTGCCTTTATAAGTGTCAGGCTCCCTGTGTCATCATAGCTGCACAATGTGCATCAGAGGATCTCAGTATAAGTTTAATGCTTTGGGCTGCTAAGTGGATATCTTGATTTCTGTCTATGTTTCTTATTTGACTTGAGGCTTGCTCCTATCTTTAAGTGTTTTGTAACCCCCCTTTATTCTATTGTGGACTACAAGAGAACTCTTGGATGTTTATTTTACCCTCATTGTTTATATGGTATTCTGTTTGATACAATATTTCTTTGGAGATTCTCTTTTTTGTACAGGACTGATATCTTAAATTTAATGAAAAAATTCAATAAATATTAAATTAAAAGAAAAAAAAAGAAATCCTATGCTAGGTGTGGAGTGACAGCCAAGAAAGCTAACAGAATGCTAGGAATTATAAGGAAAGGCATGAAGAATAAAGGATTTCATAATGCCTCTGTATTGATTCATGATGTGATCCCACCTTGTGTGCAGTTCTGGTCGCCATTTCTAAAAAAACATATAGAGATATTAGAAAAGGTACAGAAAAGGGCGACCAAAATGATAAAGAGGATGGAAGGATACTGTTGTGAGGAAAGGCTTGAAAGGTTAGGGCTCTTTAGCTTGGAGAAGAGATGGGTGAGGGGAGATATGAAAGAGGTCTATCAAATACAGAGTGAAGTGGAATGAGTAAATGTGAATCGGTGTTTACTCCTTCAAAAGTACAAACTCTAGGGGACACACAATGAAGCTATAAAACAATACATTTAAGACTAATTGGAGAGCATATTTTCTTCACTCAACGCATAATTAAGCTCTGGAATTTGTTGCCGTAGAATCTAGTAAAAGCTGTTAGCATAGCTGGGTTTAGAAAAGGTTTGGACAAGTTCCTGGAGGAAAGATTGCATATACCATTATTTATTTATTTATTTAACCGTATTTATATACTGCCTTTCTCCAGGTCAAGGCGGTTTACATAGAACTGAAATGTAACTTACACTGAAACAGTAGTATCAAACTATGTACAGCATGCTATCTATGAGCTTTGGGCTCAACTATATACTGGTTTTATTATATACAACAGTAATGGTAGTCGGTCGACTGTTTGAGTATTGGGGTGATGTGTTCTTTTCTTGTTGCTGCCTGTAGGATTCTTGCTGTTCAGTGGAACACTGTCTGGAAAGGTAGGAGTGTGGATTGTGGCAATCCTTTGCAGTAATCCTGGTGGGGTGTTATTGATGCCTGGAATACAGTACGGAAATCATCTGTTTTGAGGAGTGGTTGGAGGTGTTGGAGTGTCTTTGCTTTGTAGTAGATTGGGTGATTTTGTCTATGTGCGTTTTGAAGGTTAAGTGTTGGTTGATGGTGATCCCTATGTATTTCACCTCGGCTTTGGTTTTAATTGTGGTGTTGTTCGGTGTTATCGTAGGAGGAGAGATAAATGTTGTGTCTCTTGTTATTTAGAGGGCCTCTGTCTTGTTATAGTTTATTTGTAGGTTGTTGTTCATTAACCATTTTGTTACTTTTGTGAAATATTCTTGGTGGGCTGTTATTTCAGGTTGGTGTGTGTCGATTGGTCCATATATCATACTGTCATCAGCATAGACGTGGAGGTTTAGGTTGTGTGTTCTTATGATTTTGCAGAGTGGACGCAGGAATAGGTTGAAGATCATAGCAGAGAGGGTGGATCCCTGTGGGACTCTTTGGGTTTGCTTGTATGGGGTGGAGGAGTTGTTTCCAATTCTTATCTGTTGATATCTGTCGGTGAGGCATGATGTGAACCATTTGTGGACAGTTCCCTGTATTCCTATTGTATGGAGATGTTGTAATAGTAGTTGGTGGTTCATGGTGTCGAAGGCCGAAGAAATGTCCAGGAAGATTAATGCGAAGCCTTGATTGGTTTGTTGCATTCCTTGCATTAGTGTGTTTATTAGTGTGGTTAATAATGTTTCTACTCCATGCTGCGGTCGAAAGCCATGTTTCTGGAGGTCCAGGAGACTGTGTCTGTCAATATGGTCTTGTAGCTGGTGCTGCACTGCTTTCTCTATGACCTTTGCTGCGAAGGGTAGTCTTGCAATGGGTCTGTAAGATGCTGGGGCCGATGTGTCCAGGGTTGTTTTTTTTCAGAGTTGGGTGAATAGAGGAGGTTTTTAGGCTTGTGGGCATGGTGCCTTGTTGAAGTATCGCTTGTGTGAATTTAGTGATTTTTCTTCTGAGTTCTTTTTTGGTTGCTTTTATCCATGATGTAGGGCAGGGATCCAGGGGGGTGGTTGTTGTGTTTAGTGCTGTTATGAAGTTTTCTATTTGCCTATTGGTGATTTGATTGAAGGAGTTTCAGGTGTCTATGTGGTTGTCTATGGTAGTGGGTGGGGTGGTGATATTTGGTTATGCCTGTAGCTGTTTGTAGTGTTGGGCGAGCTATTGGTGGGTGATCTTGATTTCTTGGTTTTTGGTGGATAGTGTTTTTGTCAGTTTTCCTTATCAAATGGCTTAAATCTTCTTCTGGTTGCTGGTTGCTGGTTGGGGTTGGTATTGATGGTGTTTTGTGGGAGTAAAAACTTGATGAGTTTGTGATCTGACCACTCTGTATAGAGTAGGGGCATTTTTTTGGGTGTTGTGGCTGTTGAAGAAGATTAAATCCAGTGTGTTTCTTTTTGTGTGTGTAGGAGTGTTTACTAGTTGTGTTAGGTCCATCTCTATTATTGCCTGAAGGAAGGACTGGGCATGGTTTTGGTGTAGTGATGGAGGACTAGTAGTTCCTTTCTGGCTCTTGATGCTGTTATATTTGTGTCCAATATTGTAGAAAGGACACTGGTGTTGGAGGTCGTCATCTTGTAAATAAGGCAGATTGTGGTCGTTTTGTTGGAGATGGTGATGGAGTCAGAATCATTGATGCTTTTGTTTGCTTGGGGCCGGAATGGGGGAAATCTGTCTACCTTTTGGGATCCTGCCAGGTATTTGTGATCTCGATTGGCCTCTGCTGGAAACAGGATACTCAGCTGGATGGACCCAGTATGGTAAATGTTATGTTTTATGTTCACAGATGTGTGGGAATGACTTTATAAAATTATCTCCTTGAAGTGTATTGTTTAGTTTGTTCCATATGTATCCCCTGTCCCATTGTCTAGTCAGCTGTAGGTTTTTTTTGGGCACCTTCAGAGCAAAAATGCACTCCGTGTTTCCAGGCTTCTTTCCTGACAGGGGCAAAGTAACAATATTGCAATGCTCTCGCCTTGTGGAATGGTCTTCTTGTGCCTCTCAGATGAAATACACATAGTCCCACATAGTATAGTGCTATTTCAAAATAAATTTAGGATACTTGATGCAGATAATAATCTAGTATAAATTAATTTATGCCAGTTCCAATCCACACAGCAAATGAGAACATATCCACAAAAAGAGTGACTAGAAAATCCTGCACAAACTAGATTTTCTTCCTACTATCCCTTATCTCGTTGGAGAGGGACCCTAGCAGATTCATCCTGGAACTTGATGGAATGCACAGATCCTCGGAAATTCCACAGATGATAAATACAAGCCCCTGCTGACTCTTTTTGCAAGCAGTAGCAACTTTCCAAGCCCGGCAGACCTTCCACTGACTGCAGCCTGAAACTCTACTCGTTAGACAATAAAGGCAGCTCTTCAGTGAATGTAAAGAGCAGAGGACTCACTCCATATGCACCACTGCCAGGGATGGAACTAGGGTTTCTGGTGCCTCCTGAAACCTATAAATTGGTACCTTCCTCCCTCCCTCATTAGCATTAATGATAGGGCAGGGCCTGCGCAAGGATATGAGGCGCCCTACGCAAACCCCATTCCTGCCACTCCCACTGCTCCTGCCCCCATTGCTGCTACTGCTGCTCTTCTTTGGGATCTGCAGTGGCAGTAATGGCTTTAAACCAGCTCCAGAGCGCTTACCAAAAGCCTCCGATGCTATGCTGCTCATGCTTCCGCCCACTCTGATGCATACTTCCTTTTTGCAGGGGGCAGAGGCGGCTGGAAGTCTACACCGGAGGGGGCAGAAGTACAAAAGCATGCAGCTTCTGAGGTTTTTAGTAAGTGCTTCAGTGCTGCTTTAGAGTCATTGCCACCACTACAGGCCCCGGAGAGGAGCAGCATACCGCACCAGGAACGTTGCTGCCAGCCTTGATGATAGGCTGTCCCCTGCACCCCCCCATACTGTGAGATTTCCATTATAAATGAATTGACAACATTTTGATGAGGGGGCAGGAATGACTGGGGTTTACTCTTGTACCCCTGCCTGCTAAACCCCAGAGATAACCTAGCAAGTGACAGGCCAGGGGATGAGGCTTAAACCATGGGGACGTCTGCTGGAGGAGGGCTTGGATCTTGATCTAGTGAAGTGAGAGAGGGCATGGTGAGCTGCAGGGTGAAAATCGGGGGTTCTATGGGGCATTTAAAAACCTATGTGCAGTAGAATTATTTACGATACATGGCTGCGCCCCCATAAAACTTAGAGGGAGCACTGGTGCAGAGGTAGAGCGGTGATTGGGACAGAGGCTCCTGCCTTTTTTATTTGTACAGACTGCACTCCCCCCTCCAAATGTCAGCACCTCTTTGCCATGCTTCCTTGCCTACCATGTTGCGCTGGCCCTGATCAGTGCTCTACCTTTGGGTCTTCTTAGTCTCAAGATCTTCCTGCACCCTCAGCAACTTCTCACGTCTAGATGTCAGAGAGCCCCTCCCTTGAGCCACTGCAACTCATAATTCAAGGAGGAGAAAAAAAGAACATAAGTCAAAGTGGACTCGTAAGTTTTCTTTAATGCCATTTCTCTAAAGATGCCTCCCAGTGGGGAGTGCCAGGAAACACTTAATTCTTCCACTTTATCTGACCTAAACAGTCATGGTCTCTAGGGACTGTCACAAGAAAGAGTCAAAAACAGTTACAATTTCAGAAAACAGATTATGCTATGTAATCAATCTGCCACCATCACCTCCATATGTTCTAACAACCAGGGACAATACATAGCTCCTCTGCTAACCTCCTTGCCATTTTAATGGAAAAGATATCTTAAAATAGTAAATCCACTCAAGAAGCAGCAGGCACCTCAGAGGTGGAATATATCCCCCTGGACATCGGGGGTGGCAGGCCCGGGCAGCACAAGTAAGGTGAGGAGGTGAAGGGTGTTCCCCGCAGCCTGATCTTGACCATGGAAGGCCAGATCAGGGGTTGGGCTGTGGGGAAAGGAAAGAGTGGTTGGTGGCCTGGGATCACGGCTCCTGAATGGAGTCGCGGTGCCATGACAACGGGACACCATGGCACCACGTCTCCATTCAGGAGTCTGACTGAGTTAGCCGGGCATGACTCTGTACGTGCCGGCTGATCAGAATTGGGTACCGGCCTGCATGTACAGACCCTAGACCTGATTCTGATCCTGCGGGGCATGTCTAGCTCCTGCAGGATTGGCATCAGGTCTATCTCTGTGCCTCCTGATTCCGATCAGGCACACAGGGGCCTGGATGCACATGTTGGAATGTGCCTCCACATTCACATCCATTGACTAGAGAGTTCTAGAAAGTAGGCCATTGTTAAACATGCAGGGGTCGAGAGCAAAAACTACTGAGGGGGCCCCAAAGCTCATCTGTAGGCTATGCCTCCCTCATCTTGAGGTAGGGTTGGAGTTCCTTGTGGCATGGGGGCCAAGGGATATTGCTTTGTTTGCCACCCTCTAACTTTGGCGCTGCTAGAAAGAGCTTTGGAGCATGCCTCCTGGCCTAGGACTATCATTTCAATGACTACATTGAAGGAAAATATAAATTAGGGGAAAACTCTCCATGCAATTATTGTGGAAGGGGGCTCATGGCAGAACGGTGCAGGAACAAAATTATTTAAGTTTTCAGGTTTTAGTTATGTTTTTAAATTTCATTTTGTTTCGTTTTAGCGCATACTATTTTGTTCGGTGCACTCTAAAAATGTTATAGCACACTAAAACAAAACAAAATGGCATGAAAATACATGTCTCTAGCTTACAATGCCATAAGCCAGCCTTGATTCTGAGTGAGCTAGAAGTATGAAGGAGCAGGAGGAAAGTGCCAAGTCAACAAAAGAAAAGGATATACACACACTGGAGGGCAGACCTCTCAAAGGGCTATCATCTTGCTTCATATGTGTGTATCTCTTCCTTATCTCCAGGGCTCTGACAGGATCTTCTAGTATTCTTTGCAGACAGGTGAGAGTCATGTAAGGCAAGAAGTGAAAATTGACTTATTTTGTCTGCACTGAATAGGAAACAATAAGGGCATGTTTTACGAGCTGTAAACTGCTTACCTATCACATGCCATCTGTAGAATACATCATCTCTGCTGTCCTTTCCAGTGCAACTGATGATATTCAGCTGTTGTCCAATGTAGACCCAGGAACCTCAGGTCTTGGTCTTTAGATGCTTGCTTAGATACTGTGGTTAACTGGCTTGCTGGACCTGATGAATATAAGAACATAAGAACATAAGATATGCCATACTGGGTCAGACCAAGGTCCATCAAGCCCAGTATTCTGTTTCCAACAGTGGCCAATCTAGGTCATATGTACCTAGCAGTTTCCCCAAGAGACACAAGTTCCACAATGCTTGTACTGGGTCAAGCATTGATATCTTCAGTCACTTCTTAATAATGGTTTATGGACCTTTCCTCCAGGAACTTGTCCAAACCTTTTTTAAACCCAGCTACACTAACAGCCTTTACTATATCCTCCGGTAACAAATTCCAGAGTTTGATTACACGTTGAGTGAAAAAATATTTTCTTTTATTAGTCTTAAATAGTTTACCCTGTAGCTTCATTGCATGTCCCCTAGTCTTTCTATATTCTGATAACGTAAACAATCGATCTACGTTTACCCGTTCCACTCCGTTCATTAATTTATAGACTTCTATCATATCTCCCCTCAGCCGTCTCTTTTCCAGGTTAAAGAGCCCTAACCTTTTTAGCCTTTCTTCATAGGAGTATCCTTCCATCCCCTTTACCATTTTGGTGGCTCTTCTCTGAACCTTTTCTAAAATCGCTATATCCTTTTTAAGATACGGCGACCAGAATTGCACACAATATTCAAGGTGCGGTCTCACCATGGAACGATATAGAGGCATTATAATATCTTTTGTTTTATTTTCCATTCCTTTCCTTATCATACCTAGCATTCTATTTGCTCTCTTGGCCGCCGCTGCACACTGGGCCGAAGGTTTTAACATGTTATCCACAATGACGCCTAAATCTTTTTCCTGGGTGGTGGTTCCTAATGTGGAACTTTGCATTGTGTAACCATAGTTTGGGTTGTTCTTCCCTAGGTGCATAACTTTGCACTTGTCCACATTAAATTTCATCTGCCATTTTGATGCCCAGTCTTCCAATTTATCAAGATCCTCTTGCAATTTTCCACAATCCTCTTGGGTTTTATCAACTTTAAATAGCTTTGTGTCATCTGCAAATTTGATAACCTCACTCGTTATTCCACATTCCAGGTCATTTATGAATATGTCAAAAAGCAGCGGACCCAGCACAGATCCCTTGTCCAGCATTAGCTAAAATGCACTCTCCAGAAACCTGAATAGATATGCTTAACAGGGGAAAAACTCCCTTTTTGTTCTCACCTTCCATTCCAGGTAATACTGCTATCTCTCTCAAGATCTGTGAAACAACCTTACCTTGATCCCCAAATCTCAGCCTTGGTGCAATCGTTCTCCTATACTCTATGCAAGATTCATGCCTTAGGTACTTGTAAAAGAAGATAGATTTCCAGCTCCTCATTCATGCTCTAATCCTCAATTGATTGGACTATTGTAATTATCACTACAATGGCTCGAAGGGCTGTTCTTTCAAACAACTACAGCTAATTCAAAACACAGCAGCAAGAGGGTAATTTTATAAAGTCGGGTCTAGTTAATGCATATTTTCATGTGTATACTTTACACTTATTTTATAAAGCAAAGCAGTCAAGAATGCGTGTACTTAACATTATAAAATAAGGCATAAGTGTGAACGTGGGGGTGCACGTTAAGGCACGGTCACTAATAGCAGCCTTAGAGCTAGTGTCAGTGACCATGCCTACTTTTTGCAAGCATGGATGTAAATTTTAGTATTCTATAATCAATGCACACAATTGTATGCTCTGCCTATGTACTATCCGAACTCTGCTCTTGTGCCTGCCCACAGGGAAAGTACGTGAGTTGCGAATAGCGCATGCACTTTTATGCTAGTAAGCATTTTATAAGAAATCATTTACACATATAAATCTAGGTGGTTCCTTCTAAAATTACTTCTTGGATGTCCTCTATAAAGCCCATAGATATGATTGTGTTAGCACCCTTTTGTTTGACCAACACTGGCTTCCAGTCTTCTGCAGAATTTATCCCAATTACGTATGCCTTATTGTTCCCCCATGGATCCTCAGATCATCTCAGAGAAATCTTTTGAATCTCACAGCCCCTACCAGAAAATGGTTGGAAGCTACATGTTGCACTTCATTCAGTACTTTGGCTCCTTTTTCTTTTTTTGGAACAAGCTACTTAATGATTGCAGGCTTCAGTCTTTGTATTTCAAATTTATGGCTTGACTAAAAACATCACTTTTCTCTCAGTTTTTCCCCATTAACAGCCCTATCAACTTTAACTTGGGTAGTTCTCTGACCAACGATATGTGTCTTTTGTTTTGTCTTGTCTGACCTCCTGTCTTTGCTATTTGGTGTTTAAGTTTGGTTGTGAAGGAGGGTAGATTTGTTTTTTACACTTCTGTCTGCTGATTTTTTATTTTTGCTTTTGCATTTAGTGTAACTGTGTTTACTACATTGCTCTCTACTGTTCTTGCCTTTCTGCCTGTTGCCATGTGCTCCCTCCTGAATTGTGTGTGGTAGCGTCTCCCAAATATTGGTTAATCAATCTTGTATTGCTATGCAATGAATGATAGATCTGCATATTTTTTTTACATTTTGTCTGTTCCATTCTCTGGATCTCTACACCATTTCACTGGCTTGTATGAAAGGCAATCAATCAAATAAATCTACATTAAGCATTTAGAAGCCTTATTTGTGATTTGCACATGCATAATCAGGCAAATACCATATACAAATGGTCATTTTGGGAAGAGTCCAGTTTTCATGTGAATGTTCTTAGTATGTGCAAGTTTTGAGGGGGTGTGTTAGGGGCATGGCCAGGGCAAGACAAAACTCTACATGTGTATTCCCCATTTTATACAGGAAATACGCTCGAAAGCCTCAACTTCTCCACGCTCAGATTTACACTTGCTCCCTGGTACGTGTGGGTTTATAAAAAGTGTGCAGTTCAGCCATCTCGTTAGAGGAGAGATTAAGAGGGTTATCTTCCTTAGTCTCCCCTAATATATGTCCTCCTCCAAATTGAAATAAATTAGAGATAGCGTTTTCGATAGTTGATCAACAGTATCTACACATTTTAGTTTGTGCAATGGCTCACATGCACGTGTGAAATGCCAACACTTTCATGTGCAACTTGCTCGGTTTCCTCCTTTCTTCCCATGTGTATATTTACAACTAGCTCCTCCCATTGCACATGGATATAAATCCCTTATGTTCTTGTGCTTTCTTTTGTGTATTTTAGAAATGGCTCAACATTTAGCAGAACTGTTTCTAAAACACCATTGGGCTTGAATATGTTCCAACCTCAACATGTTTATTTATTATATACTGTCTTTCATGATATCAAGGTGGTTTACACTGAACAAACTGAAATTACATTGAACAGGGCATTATAACTTGGAGATAACTATTTTACAGGGAACATGGGCTATGGAGGGTTAAGTGGCTTGCCCAAAACCACAAGGAGAACTTGTGGGACTAGAAACCCCAGTCCTTCTGGCCCAAGGTTGCTGTCCTCTAGTGGGATTTGAACCCCCAACTTTCCAGCCTGAGATATCTTGCCCCAACCACTAGGCCAGGGGTGGGCACCTCCGGTCCTGGAGGGCCGCAGACCAGTCAGGTTTTTGGGATATCCCTAATGAACATGCATGAGATATATATGCATTAGAGATATCCTGCCAACCTGACTGTTTGTGGCCCTCCAGGGCTGGATTTGGAGACCCCTGCCTTACACCTCTGTCATTTAAGATCATGAGTGGGCAAGGTACAAATGTCCTAGACATTGAAAGGGTATATAGAATGTGTCACATTCCTCCTCGATTCTCACCACCACCAAAAAGTTGTCTAATAGACAATTTTTTGGTGGTGGTGAGAAGTGAGGAGGACTGTGACAAATGCTATCTAAACTTTTTGATGTCTTGGACATCTGCACCTTGTCCACTCACAATCTTAAATGACAGAGGTGCAAGGCATGGGTCTCCAGATCCAGCCCTGGAGGGCCACAAACCAGTCAGGTTGGCAGGATATCTCTAATGCATATATATCTCATGCATATTCATTAGAGATATCCCGAAAACCTGACTGGCCTGCGGCCCTCCAGGACCAAGTTTGCCCACCCCTGCACTAGGCCATAGGTGTCAAACCTGTCCTGGAGGGCCACAATCCTGCCAGGTTTTGGGATAGCCCTAATGAATATGCATGAGATATATATGCATTAGAGATAGCCTGCCAACCTGACTGGTTTGTGGCCCTCCAGGACTGGATTTGGAGACCACTGCTTTATACCTCTGTCATTTAAGATGGTGAGTGGGCAAGGTACAGATGTCCTAGACATCAACAGGGTAGCTAGAATGTGTCACATTCATCCTCGATTCTCACCACCACCAAAAAGATGTCTAATGGACAATATTTTGGTGGTGGTGAGAAGTGAGGAGGAATGTGACAAATTCTATCTAACCTTTTTGATGTCTTGGACATCTGCACCTTGCCCACTCACAATCTTAAATGACAGAGGTGTAAAGCAGGGGTCTCCAAATCCAGTCCTGGAGGGCCACAAACCAGTCAGGTTGGCAGGATATCTCTAATGCATATATATCTCATGCATATTCATTAGGGCTATCCCAAAACCTGGCAGGATTGTGGCCCTCCAGGACAGGTTTGAGACCTATGCACTAGGCCAGGGGTGGGCAAACCTGGTCCTGGAGGGCCGCAGACCAGTCAGGTTTTCGGGATATCTCTAATGAATATGAATGAGATATATATGCATTAGAGATATCCTGTCAACCTGACTGGTTTGTGGCCCTCCAGGGCTGGATCTGGAGACCCCTGCCTTACACCTCTGTCATTTAAGATTGTGAGTGGACAAGGTGCAGATGTCCAAGACATCAAAAAGGTTAGATAGAATTTGTCACAGTCCTCCTCACTTCTCACCACCACCAAAAAATTGTCTATTAGACAACTTTTTGGTGGTGGTGAGAATCGAGGAGGAATGTGACACATTCTATATACCCTTTTGATGTCTAGGACATCTGTACCTTGCCCACTCACGATCTTAAATGACAGAGGTATAAGGCAGGGGTCTCCAAATCCAGCCCTGGAGGGCCACAAACCAGTCAGGTTGGCAGGATATCTCTAATGCATATATATCTCATGCATGTTCATTAGGGATATTCCGAAAACCTGACTGGTCTGCGGCCCTCCAGGACCGGAGGTGCCCACCCCTGCACTAGGCCATGCCTCCAATTATGATTTCCACATACAATCTAAAATGTGCTTTTAAACCTTTTGATCTAAACAAGGCAAGCTTTCTATAGTATTAGTGTAACTCTTACAAAGAATTGTTATGATAGGCCTATGCATTTGTCCGATTGAGATTGTTCTCATTCCAGGGTGAGAGTTAAATCTTACTGCTACTCTATAGGAAGTCTCTACAGAAATAGTCTGGTAAGTAGTCATTACCGCCAGATTCCCCACCCCCCAGTGCTTCTGAAATTTTGCGTCATCCTGATTCATTTAGGGGCCACATGAAACCACACATCACTTCCCATGTGGTTGAGTTCCTCCACCTCCCTGGATATTACTTCAGTGCTATTAACTGTAGTTGGCAGTTTGTCAGTGGTTCTGGAATGCTCACCAAAGAGTTGTGGGAAATGTGAGACCACATCATGAACCATGACTTCTGTTTTTCTGTGATGAATGAAGCCCTTCTAAAGCTTCTTGCTTTTTTTGTGTTTGATCTGCAGGTGGAGCTTAAGCATCCTACTCTCTCCAGCTGGAAAGTAAACATGGAAGATGGTGTTTGCATATATATATGAAAGGCAGCATGTATGTATGTGCAGAAGGCAGAATTTGTAAGGTTGTCAGCTGCCTCTGTTGTTCAGAACAGGTTGATGCAGTCCTTTTTTTACCCCATTGAATGCATAGGCTTGTAGTTCTGATTTCTTATTCATTTTCCCAGAAGAAGTAGGACTACAAGCCTTATGTGCAGTGGCATAGCCAAGACTAATTTTCTTGTGATGCCTGAGATTAACATGGGTGGGTACTAGGCAGTATGGATACTGACACTGTTCTAGTTCTCCTGCCATTGGGCTGTGCTGCTGCTGTTGTTGGTGAGTGTGACTCCAAACTGAGAAAGATGGGTGCCACTCAATAGATAGAAGGGGGCAGACCTGCACGGAGCTGCAGTTATGAGCACTCTAGCCTCCTTACTGGGCAGACTAGATGGACCATACTGGTCTTTATCTGCCATTATATACTATGCTACTTCCCATCCAGGCCCATTCCTGGCTATACCTTTGTTTGGGTGCAGTGGCGGCATAAAGAAGCCTCGATCAGCCTGTCCTTAAACAAATACAGCCAACTGGGGCCTAATTTACTAAAGTGTATTAACCAATTAACATATGCTAATGTACATTAAAGCACATTAATGTGATTTAAATAACACAAACCCCATTATTCTCAGTGGAGCCTATTTAATAACTATGCACTTAACTTCAATTAATGTGTGTTAATGTGCATTAACTGATTAGTGCATGTTTGTAAATGAATGTTGCCTGGTTTGTAGGCAGTTGTGTGTATCTACATGCATTGTAGGCGGGATGCATATGGTATGTCTCTCTATGTGGCTGTCATACACTGTATACCACTGCTGTTTTATAAGGCTATGAGCAAGAAGGAGCTTGTGCTACTGACCTCTTCTGCCGCTCATAAGGCTCAATACAACAGTCTGCTACAGCAGAGCTTAGTAGCATAAGCCAGCACTTATCTTGCTTTAGACTTGCATATTTTGACAGTATTTTGTTTTAAAAGGTAAGGCCATGAGAGTAGAAAGCTGTCTTGCATTTGACAAAAAAAAGAGCTAGCTATGAGTGACTTATGGAACTGTTAAAGCATCTCAAGATTCAGCTGATGTTTGTGAACTACGTAAGCTTTGAACTTAGTTTCCTGATATCAGCAAAACCTTTTGATTCCCCGGAAGTCCCGTGGTGCACTCTCTGACAACATTCATTCTCCGCTCATTACAATGAAGCGCAAACACATTCAAACCAGCTCAAATGAAGACCAATTTGCCCTGACCTAAATAGGATGGGCTGACCTGGATTAATAGCCAGCTTCTTATCTCTAATAGGCATGAAATCATTCTCCCCAACAGAACAAGATTTATGATGAAGTGATGCAATGAGCAATGGAATGCTGCGTGCACCAGTTTTGCTCTGCAGTAATAATTTCTGTTGTTCCTTTGACAAATATTTTGCAGGTGATTTATTTGTTACAAGACATACCATTCACATTGTTAGGGGCTATCTTTATCCAGGGGTGTAGTATAAATCTAGGGTGGGTACTGATGCATGCCCAGAATACGGAACATACATTTGTCAAATAGTACCACATTTAAAGGCTGAACTACTACTATCTCTCCTCCTTCCTGGCAGTCAAATCAGCGGCAGACTGGTAATATGGAGACATTGTACGTTCCTGCGTTCAGTCTTTATGGCAGCTGTTCCTCTTCATTCTGTGCTTGTTTATCACAAAGGAAGAGTGTATCATGAGGGAAGAGAGGCTGAGTGTCCCCACCCTACTGGCTTATCACTATTCTGCCCCAGGAAACTGAGAATAACCTGAAAAAGGGGAGTGGGGTATGGATCCTAACCTAGGGAAGGGAAGTGTGGGGAGCAATCTAAAGATGAAAAGAGAGAAAAGGGGCCCTGGTGGTAGAGGAGGAGATAGAGACGACTATGGGTTGGTAAGGAAGGAGGAAGTGGGGAAGAACTTGTGAAGAATGATGAGAATGAGAAGTTGGGAGATAATTCTAGGCTGAACAGTCGACCAAATGTTTCATGTATGGCCACACTCCAAAGCATGTCGCTTTTACCTTGCTCTTCCTTATGCAGGGGATAGGATAATTTTTAAATGGATTTTTGTTAAGGACTTTTTATCCAACAGTTTCCTCCAGCTCCTTTGTGCTTTCAGCTCAGTCAAGACTTGTCTGTTTAGGACTACGGTGCCATGATCCCTTACTCCAACCTTTACACTGATAATTCTTAGCCAGAAGTCACAAACTGCAGCTCTCTCTATAATCTGGTGGATGTGGAACGGACCCTACATCTTTCCACTAGCAATGTTTGCCCACAGGAGCTGGGAGTGCAGCATCCAATGCCCAAGCTGACCTAGAAAATGAACCCAGCTTAGCACTAACCACTGAGCCACTGGGTTGGCCCAACACAGAGCCTTTTCTTAAAAGTTAGTATGTTTTGCCTAAAGCAGGAGACCTGTATGTCATTTTAGGCAGATGATGCATGAGAACATTAGGGGGAACTGGGTTTTTGTGACTAGATTTTTTTTCTATTGCCTAGAGGATTCGGCACTCACAGGTATGCTTGGATGGGTGGTAGCATATAAATGGTTTCATTAGGAGGGCAAGTAGTATAAGTAGGGGCGCCAAAAGCCTGCACTGACCCCAAGGCAGACAACCTTTCTGGACCCCCTGCATTGTTTGATAATTGGTTTGTACTGGAGTAATAAATATCAAAATGAAGTAACCATAAGGCACATATAACAATGGGATGTCCAAGTGCAATCTGGGATGTCAAAGCCAGAACTTCTGGAAAATAAACAAACAAACAGGTCCGTGCAAGTTCAGGCATGATTTCAGACATGTGGACATGCCTGATATGGATGTCTATAGAGACATCTACATTGACAAACCCAGAACAGTATCACAGAACATGGATATCTAACAGCATAATAGTAAAAGTAATGGGTTGAGATTGGAGTTGCCAGGGTTCAAATCCCAGTGTGGGTCTTTGTGATCCTAGACCAGTCACTTAACTCTCTATATTCTTTGGATGTTTTAAGGCCAAAATCAGCACTTTCTTAATGCTATTTGTGCCTGCAGCAAGTATAAACATGGACGTGCCTGCAAACGTCCTGTCTTTCCTGAAATCGAACGGAGATATGTAAGCCCATAGCCCTCCCTGGACATGCCTCTACCACACCCCCTCATCTATTTTGATGTCCCTGCACCGGAGACATCTATAAATGTCATTTGTGGAATGACGGCGGAGATGTCTCTGTGATTTTGACATCTTCATGCGTCCTACATTATGACTAAGCCTTTTAAAATGACCTCCCATGTTAATTGTGTTCTTAGGAATACCATGACAGCTGTTCCAAAAGGTCAGCAACTGGAAAATCTACAATGCTTTAACATTGTTCACAATAAAAAAAAAGTAACAAGACTGGCTGAGGCTGTGCCCCTTCAGAGATTCAGGGGGCCTGGGGTCTCGAACCCCCCTGCCCTCACTCTCATCAGGTCTGGACATAAATTGGGAATGGGAATGGGAATGGAAAAGAGGTTATATAATATTTGTCCTTCCTAAAGGTTATTGTGATCATCTTTCGTCCTTTTCATAACCTTTTGTCATTCTCTTTCTCCTGTACTTAGGATGACATAAACGTTTATTTTACATGTTTTATTTATAGCATAGCATCTTTAAGCGTTAATTATTAAGAGAGCACACGTATGACTTCAGTAATAAGAGCTTATGAAATATGAATTGTAATGGACTTAAGTCAAGCCTTACTTTTATAAAAGTACTTACATTCAAGTACACTAGAGGGCACTCTTGCTACCTGTCAAGAATTAAACCCTGCTCTCTTAGTTTTGCATCTCAGAAGGGATTTTCTCAGGAATCAAGTTGTTCATATACATTTATCATCGTCTTTGCTCAGGCAGGTTCCAAATACACATGCATTTTTGCTTGGACACATTTTGGAACACAGGTTGAGTCTCTCCATGAAATGATTTCCAATTAGATTTTTTAAAACTCATGGGGGGCAGGGTAGTGGGGTGGAGGAGGATATTCAAAGGCATTTAGGGGGTTTGCAGACCTGCAAACCCCCTAAATACTGCTCATTGGGATATTCAGCAGCACTAATGCAGTTTCATCTATTACGTGCTCTGATGTTCTCCAGGACCAAGCAGGAAGTCAGTCCTCACATATGGGTGACGTCGGCGCCGACGGAGCCCTCGCGGAGCAATTTTCCCCAGCTTTCAAAGAAAGCCTTTGGGAATTGCAGCGCACATGCGCGGTCCCCTTCCCGCCCAAGGGTGCCATCTTAGCCAGTCTTCTTTTTTCCGCGGAGCCCTACAGACGTGGTCTTCTTGTCCCCGCTGAAAAAGTTGATTTTTCGTGATTTATTTCTCTTTTTTCTTCGGTTCGACGCTGGTCTCTTTCCTGCCCGGACTCGCAACGCCGTTGCGAGTCCTTCTCTTATTTTTCGGTTTTTCTGATTTTCTGTCAGTTTCATTTTCGGTTTTTCGCTGGCAGCCCGGTCCTTTGACCTTGCAGGGGCCCTTTTTCCCCCGATGGCTGCCAGTGGTTTCAAGAGGTGTGTTCAGTGTGACAGAAATATGTCACTCACTGACACACACGATAATTGCCTCCGCTGCCTTGGCCCGGATCACGAGGAACTGATCTGTGGGGCCTGCAGCAAAATGTCCTCCAAAGCGTTAAGGAGTCGGCGGCATCAGCGGGAACGAATCTTCGCTGATCCCACCCGTACCCGGACCTCGTCGGAGGCCTCGGCATCCAGAGGCTCCAGCTCTGACCGTCGCCGGAGTTCCTCCGACAGGGGTTCTCCCTCCGGGGACCATCATCGGAAGGTGAAACCCGCGAGGGCGGCATCGGTGGACGCTCCTGGTTCCGCGAGGGCCAGGTCGCATAGCCCCGATAGCCGTCCCGGGTCTTTGGAGAAGGAACATCTCCCGAAGCGACCTCATCTGGAATCGGAGTTGCCTGCTCGGGTAAGTCCTGTAGTCCTCCTGGACTCGCCTCCGAGGGGTCCGACGTCAGGCCCGACGCCGTCGGGGCCTGAGTCGGGGGCTGCTGGGTCACCTGAGGTCGGACTCAGGTTGACGGCCTTGGAGAGCAGACTATCTGCCTTCATGGACCAGCAGCGGGCACTAATCGCTAGCCTCGCTGGCGCCTCTGCCCCGACCGCCGGGACGTCGACGTCTAAGTCGACCCCGGAGACCGAGCCGATCCTCGAGTCCATGCGGGCTCGAGTCGATCCTCGGTCGAGGTCACCCTCGGCCTCCCGTTCGGGACCGAGGTCGTCGACGCCGACGACGCCTCCGCCCGCCCGGACCGACCCCACCGATTCCTCCTCGGAGTCGGCCTGGGAGTCTGAAGAGGAAGAGTCACCTGATTCTTTTCGGACTCGGTGTGTCCCCTCGGACTCGCCTGAGTCCGAACCTCGGAAACAGTCCCCTCCGGAGGATGCCCGGTTCTCGGACTTCGTCAGGGATATGGCCAAGGCTTTGGCCTTCCCTGCGGATCCCGAGGAGGAGCCTCGAGCCGAAGAACTCGACGCCCTTCAGTACGACTCTCCCGCCAGGGAGCACTTTACTGTACCAGTTCCTCCCATGCTGGAACGACTACTCCTCCGCATGTGGGAGAGTCCGGCATCGTCGCCGGTATTAAGCAAGCGGGTCGATTCCATCTATCGAGTCCGCAAGAGCCCTGGCTTCCAAAAAGCACAGCTGCCGCACCATTCCATGGTGGTGGAATCGGCCATGCATAGGCTTAAGAGCCAGAAGATGCACTCCTCGGTGCCTCCTGGCAGGGAGGCCCGCAACCTGGATGGCCTCGGTAAGAAGTGTTTCCAGGGCTCTATGCTTGCTTGTCGGGTCCAGACCTACCAGCTCTACATGGGCATGTACCTTAGAGACCTGGCTAAAGAGCTAGCCGGATTCTCCGCTGGGCTGTCCGAGGAACCTTTGCGGAGGTTCCTAGCCTTGACAACTGGTATTCGGGAATGCTCCAAATTCATTTCTCGAGCAGCCTATGATGGCTTTGAAGCATCGGCTCGAGTGGCCGCAGCCGGCATCGGTGCCCGCCGACAGGCTTGGCTTCAGTCGTCTGACCTTGAACCCTGGGTGCAGGACAAGTTGGTCGATGTCCCCTGCTGAGGTGAGAACCTCTTTGGCAAGCCCATGGCTGAGAAGGCTGCACAAATCGAGACGGAGACTCTCACCAGAACTAGGCTCTCTAGGAAGACCTCCGCCCCTTCCCAGAAGAAGAAGGGCTCGGGAAAGAAGTCCTTTTACCCGAGAAAGGCGGCTGCCTATAAACACTACCCTCAATATCAGGCCTCCGCAGCTCCCCAACAGGGTCAGCAGGCCAAGGGACGGGGTAACGGGTCCCGTAGGCAGCAAGCCCCCAAGCCTGCACCACCGGCCCCTGCTCAGCAGGGTGGGGGTTTTTGACTTCATCAGCATAGCCTCTCCCCCTCAGCTGGTTCCTCCCAGCACAGGAGGCCGGCTGGTTCACTTTGCCCACAGGTGGTCCAACATCACATCAGATGCCTGGGTGCTTCATGTTGTGAGAGAAGGCTATCTTCTCCACTTCCACCAGGTCCCTCCCTCCTATTTCCCGGGAGAACCTCCACGACTCCCTCTGCACAGGGACTTACTCCTTCAGGAGTTAGCGAGTCTTCTTCAGGAACAGGCTGTGGAACCGGTGCCCCACCACCTGAGGGGTCAAGGCTTCTATTCCAGGTATTTCCTAATACCAAAAAGAACGGGAGGCCTCAGACCCATCCTGGACTTGCGCAACCTCAACAAGTTCCTCGTCAGGGAGAAGTTCAAGATGCTTACCCTTGGAATCCTTCTGCCCTACCTCCAGCAGGGAGATTGGCTATGCTCCTTGGATCTAAAGGATGCCTACACGCACATCCTCATCCACCCAAGCCACCGCCAATACCTAAGGTTTGTGGTGGCAGGAAATCATTACCAGTACAGAGTACTGCCCTTTGGCCTATCCTCCGCACCACGAGTCTTCACAAAATGTCTCGCGGTGGTGGCGGCTTATCTCCGGCTTCACGGCCTCTATGTCTTTCCGTACCTAGACGACTGGCTCATCAGAGCATCGTCCTCTCCAGAAGTCACAAAAACCACACGCCGCACTGTGACTCTTCTGCAGTACTTGGGCTTTGTCATAAACTTCGCAAAGTCCACTTTGCTCCCCTCGCAAGATCTCGAGTTCATCGGCGCAAGATTGCACACTCTTCAGGCACGAGCTTTCCTGCCTCTCGACAGGGCTCAACGGCTCATGGACCTAGCCGGCCGTTTTCGCAGCCAGTCCCTGGTCTTAGCCAGGCGCTTCCTGAGACTACTCGGCCATATGGCTTCCACCGTCCACGTGACCCCCAATGCCCGCCTGAATATGCGGCCTGCTCAGTGGTGCCTTCGCCAGCAGTGGCAACAGGCCACGGGCGGCCTAGCCGACTTAGTGCGCATCTCCGGCCCGCTGGCCTCTTCTCTACAGTGGTGGCTTCATCGGCCGAACCTGGTGCTCGGAATGCCTTTTCAGTCTCCTCCGCCGGCTCAAGTGCTGACGACCGATGCTTCTCTCCTAGGATGGGGAGCGCATTGCCAGGGGGCATGTACTCAAGGTCTCTGGACCACGTGGGAGTCTGCGCAGCAGATCAACTTCCTGGAGCTCAGAGCAATCCGTCTGGCTCTCAAGGCTTTCTCCCACCTGACTTCTCATCAGTCCGTCCTTGTCCAGACGGACAATCAAGTTGCCATGTTCTACGTGAACAAACAGGGAGGCACGGGCTCCTTCCTTCTCTGTCGAGAAGCACAGAGGCTCTGCTCTTGGGCCGTCAGCCACGGCATTCTTCTCAAGGCAGTTTATCTCCCAGGTCAAGAAAATTGCCTGGCGGACAAACTCAGCAGGATCCTCCAGCCGCACGAGTGGCGCCTGGATCCCTTGGTAGTTCAGAAACTTTTTCTGAAGTGGGGCCTCCCCACGATGGATCTCTTTGCCAGTCCTCTCAACCGGCAACTTCCTCGCTTCTGCTCTCGGCAGCCGCATCCCCTTTGAGTAGCGGCGGATGCTTTTCTGCTCTCATGGTCGAAAAGCCTTCTGTATGCCTTTCCTCCCATACCGCTAGTCTCTCGAACTCTTTTCAAGGTTCTCCGAGACAAAGCTTCCATGATCCTGATAGCTCCTCGCTGGCCCAGACAGCCGTGGTTTCCACTCCTGCTGCAATTAGCGGTAGAGGATCCGTTCCCTCTGGGGTTTCAACCAGATCTCCTAACACAGGATCAGGGGTCCCTGCTACACCCCAACCTCAGATCTCTACATCTGATGGCCTGGCTGCTGAAAGGGTAGTCCTTGCTCCCCTTCTACTGCCGGCAGAGGTGGAAGAGGTCGTCCTAGCTTCCCGGCGACCTTCTACCCGCAAATGCTACGCCCTTAAATGGCGTCGCTTTTCCGCTTGGTGTGCCCAGCAGTCTCAGGATCCCTTCTCCTGCTCGGTGTCGGTGATCTTGCAGTACTTGCTCTACCTCTCTAATCTGGGACTTAAGTCCAACTCCGTCAAAGTTCACCTCAGTGCTCTTTCAGCACATCATGTGCCGGTGGACGGCAGACCTCTTTCCAGCGATCCTCTCGTAGCGAGGTTTCTCCGAGGTCTCCTTCTACTTAAACCACCTCTGCGCCCGCCAGCACCTGACTGGGATCTGAATGTGGTTTTACAGCGGATCACCTGTCCGCCTTTTGAACCTATGGCTACCTGTTCTCTCCGTTTTCTTTCTTGGAAAACCTTATTCCTGATAGCCCTCACTTCCGTTAGACGCGTAAGTGAATTGCAGGCCCTCGTGTCTGATCCCCCTTACACTCGGTTCTACAAAAATAGGGTAGTCCTACGGACTCACCCAAAATTTCTTCCAAAAGTGGTCTCCCCTTTTCACATCAATCAGGAGGTGGTACTTCCGACCTTCTTTCCCAGGCCACACTCCAGCCGAGCTGAAATGGTCCTGCATACCCTGGACTGTAGAAGGGCGTTGAACTTCTACCTTGACCGTACGCGGGAGCACCGTAAAGCTGCTCAGCTTTTCGTGTCTTTTGACCCCAATAAATTGGGGCTCCCTGTCTCCAAGCGTACCCTGTCCATCTGGGTTGCTGACTGTATCGCTTGGGTTTATGGGGCAGCCGGACTCTCGCTAGATAGTCGGGTCACGGCTCATTGTGTTCGGGCGAAGGCTACGTCAGTGGCTTACCTCCACTCTGTTCCATTGGCAGACATCTGCCGGGCCGCTACTTGGTCTTCGAGCCAGACTTTTGCGGTCCATTACTGCCTCGAGAGGGAGTCCCGCAGGGACAGTGCTTTCGGACAGGCAGTCCTCCGAAATCTCTTCGAGGTTTGAGCAACTCCTACCCTCCATCCCGGATGGGGGCTACCGGTGGGTAATAATTCAGTGAAGATTCCTTCCTTCTGTGCTGCTGAGCTAGAGGGAGCTCATTTTTGTGCTTAGGGTCTCCGGTAGCCTTAAGCTTGGGAGTCCCATATGTGAGGACTGACTTCCTGCTTGGTCCTGGAGAAAGCGTAGTTACTCACCTGTAACAGGTGTTCTCCAGGAGCAGCAGGAATCAGTCCTCACAACCCTCCCTCCTCCCCTTGGAGTTGCAATTATCTGCTTTAGTTTTTTTGCAAATTTTTATGCTGTCTTTTAGCTATGTCATCTGACTGGCTAAGATGGCACCCTTGGGCGGGAAGGGGACCGCGCATGCGCGCTGCAATTCCCAAAGGCTTTCTTTGAAAGCTGGGGACAATTGCTCCGCGAGGGCTCCGTCGGCGCCGACGTCACCCATATGTGAGGACTGATTCCTGCTGCTCCTGGAGAACACCTGTTACAGGTGAGTAACTACGCTTTATCTGGCTAGTATCGGGGCGTTCTGATGGTAGAGCGGAGGTGGCAGCTGTGGATAACTGGCTAGTGGCGATATTCATGCATTAGCAGTTATCCTAAACCAGCTAAATGCTGTCCTAACTTTAGCTGCTTTTGCAGTCTGTCCATCCTGGATATTCAGTGCCAGTAGCTGGATCTGACCCCAGCACTGAATATCCAGGTTCAATTTATAGTGGTAACTGCTAGCCGCTTTAACAGCAGTAGCCTCTGCTGCTGAATATCCCCCTTCCCCCCTCCCCACATATTAGTAGAATTATAGGCTATGGGGGTCATTATGACCCCAAACAGTGGGGGCGGATGTCTGACATGGATACATGAATTAGCATATTGATATACATAAGAACATAAGATATGCAATACTGGGTCAGACCAAGATCCATCAAGTCCAGTATCCTGTTTCCAACAGTGGCCAATCTAGGTCATACGTACCTAGCAGTTTCCCCAAAAGACACAGGTTCTGCAATGCTTGTACTAGGTCAAGCATTGATATCCTAGGTCCCTTCTTAATAATGGTTTATGGACCTTTCCTCCAGGAACTTGTCCAAACCTTTTTTAAACCCAGCTACACTAACAGCCTTTACTACATCCTCCAGTAACAAATTCCAGAGTTTGATTACACGTTGAGTGAAAAAATATTTTCTTTTATTAGTCTTTTTTTTTTTAAAATTGTTTATTTAGATTTTCTTGAATACAAAGATAAATATACAAAGGAAAAATTCCAACCAACGAAATAGTACATTCAAGAGCAATATATCATACACATCATACAAAACACATCTAGGAAGAGAGAGAGCCACATACTCCCCGAAGAGAGACTAAGCAAATCTGACAAGAAAAAAGGAGTAAATAAACTCCAAATCAGGGAGCCAAAATAAAGAGCCAACCCACCTACACATCTTCCCGCCTAATAACTCCCTCCTTATCCACAAGAAACTGACGCAAAGAAGCCACATCAATATAAACATAATCATGACCTTCATAAGTTATTAAGCAACGGCAGGGAAACCTCAGGAAAAAGGAAGCCCCCAGAGCTACCACTCTAGCTCTGAGCTCGAGGAACTGCTTCCGTCGAGCCTGGGTGACCCTGCCCACATCTGGGAAAACCTGAAGCTTGTATCCACAAAACAGAGTATCTTTACATTTAAAATAAGCACGTATAATTCTCAACTTAAGTGATTCAGACCCAAAAGTCACCACCAAAGTACAACGCTTTGGAATGACATCGAGCGAATCCTGCAAAAACTCCGTAAGATTAGGACCTACTGAGTCATCCAAAGGAAATTCATCCTTAGCCTGACCCGAGGTCCCAACATTAGGAAAAAAAGAATACATTTGCACAATATCCACAGAATCCTTCAAATGTAAGATTTCAGACAAATACTTTTTCAAGAGTATCTCAGGAGAAAGCAAGCGAGTGGAGGGAAAATTCAAAAAGCGAAGGTTCCTAGCCCGCTGGTGATTTTCAAGCAACTCCAAGCGATAAGAAACAGACGAAATATCTCTAAGAAAACCGAGATGAGAATCTTTATACGATTGGAGCTGAGAATCCACCAGGGTCAAGGAACCAACAACATTGGTCATTTGATTATCAATCACTTTAACCTTTGTGACAACATCATGTGAGAAATTACATAGAAAAGTAACAGTAGTAGTCAATCGAGTCTCAATCTTTTGAAGCATTGACCAAATATCCGAAAGAGTCACCTCACTTTTAAGCGGTAAACAATCATTTTCAGATGTAGCAGGGTCCACAGGGACTAATACAGGAGACATAACTTGTGAAGGTAGCTTCAAAGGAATAGACGAGTGAGAAGGCTGGGGGAAAGGAGGTGGTGTCAGGATGTCCGGGCTCAAAGAAGCCCCATCCAAGGACTGGCTAGCAAGTGGAAGGGCAGTGACATGCTTGTCCATGGGACCGGACATCTTACCTCCCTCTCCTGACGGTGCTTTAGCAGTTGATTTTGCCTTCCGTTTCCCCATTAACAAACACACAACTGCTGACGCTCCTAAGATCACCAAAGAAGCACCAAAGGAGCACACAAGGAGCAATCCGAGCCCCTTGTGACACGCCCCTTAGTTTACCCTGTAGCTTCATTGCATGTCCCCTAGTCTTCCTTTATTCTGATAACGTAAACAGTCGATCTACGTTTACCCGTTCCACTCCGTTCATTAATTTATAGACTTCTATCATATCTCCCCTCAGCCGTCTCTTTTCCAGGTTAAAGAGCCCTAACCTTTTTAGCCTTTCTTCATAGGAGTATCCTTCCATCCCCTTTACCATTTTGGTGGCTCTTCTCTGAACCTTTTCTAATAACGCTATATCCTTTTTAAGATACGGCGACCAGAATTGCACACAATATTCAAGGTGCGGAATCAGCATGGAACGATATAGAGGCATTATAATATCCTTTGTTTTATTTTCCATTCCTTTCCTTATGATACCTAGCATTCTGTTTGCTCTCTTGGCTGCCGCTGCACACTGGGCCGAGGGTTTTAACATGTTATCCACAATGACGCCTAAATCTTTTTCCTGGGTGGTGGTTCCTAATGTGGAACCTTGCATCGTGTAACCATAGTTTGGGTTGTTCTTCCCTAGGTGCATAACTTTGCACTTGTCCACATTAAGGGGCATGTTTACTAAAATCCGCAAAATAGCGCGCCGCAAAATAGCGCACGGCAACGCGGCACTGAAACGCGCAGAAACGCGTTTAAACGCCCCGCACACGTGCGTGTCACCCCCGCACAGGTACGCGGCTCAATAACGGGCCCCGTACAAGTGCGGGCCCGCAAATGTCCGATAGAGGCGTGGAACGGCGAAAGGAGGGCGGAGGAAGGCTCCGGAGGGGCGGAGGGACGGGGTCAATGGGTGGAGAGTGGGAGGGGAGAGGCTCCCCGCACAGTATCGGGCCCGAATTTGCATGTAAAAACTACCGCGAGTGAAACACTCGCGGTAGAAAGCATTTAAAGGGAAGAGAAACCATTTCCGTCAGCAATGTACAGGAAAACCGGGGAAACCAGCAAAACGTGAGCAGTGTGATATATGTGCACAGCACAAAAGTGAAAATAAAAATAGAAAATGACCACAACAGAACTATTAAAAATAGTAATTCAGCTGGGGAACAGTTATAGTGATGGGCAAATACAGAAATCACACCCAGCAAAGCTCCAGAAAAAAGAAATGAATTTTGGAAGGGTCTACTGAGAGGAGACTCTTCCAAAAAACATTTCCACGTTTCGGAGCTTTCCTGGGAGTGTTTGCTATGGTTGCCCATTAATATCACTGTTGCCCAGCGTGGTGATATTTTGTCCCACATTTCCCGTGGTCATTTCCGGGGTTTATGTGCACGTTTGTCACCAGACAGGGTGCATATGCCCACAGTAGAATTGCGTAGAGCAGGGTTTGTGACTCCATCCTGCCAGGCTTACTGCCTCCAGGGGCTGCACTGTCTCTGTGGCCAAAGTGTGGTACAGCAGACAGAGTCATTACCTCTAGGACCAGAGGGTAGAGGTTCAAAACCCAGCTGGGGCACCTGCCAGCCCAGTCCCTATATTTTACCCACCACTAAATAAAGTTAGCGCAGACACCCCTGTATGCATGGGGAAAACACCCATATTTTACCCAACACCGCACACACACCACAACAATGGGCATTACCTACAGCCAAGTCCCCCAAATGCAGTCCCATACTGCCACATTGCAATCAGGTCAACTGCTTTTTCTGAGAGAAGTTCATGCCAGCATGTTGGCGGACAAGTACATGTGGTGCAGGGGGCAGTGGCTGCTAACCACAGAAGACAGAGGCCTAGCCATGTGCAGACTGGCACAGTCCACTGCAACAGACAGGTCCTGCCGGATCCACAGTCATGGACAGTCCAGGGAATTCAACCAATCTGTGGCTACACAGTGGTGCAGTGCACACAGACAGTGCATACAAGAACAGAAGGTCACAGGTTCAAAGCCCAGCTGGGGCTACTGCCAATCCTGCCCACATATTTTTCCCACAACTAAACAGTGATAGTAAGGACACACCTTTCATGGCGGGGACATATGCAATGGTAAGACATCTATCTTTTACCCCACTGAGCACAGACACCATGAACAGGGGCAGTACCTAGAGCAGAATCACCCAAATGCAGTCCTGGTGGGCCACACACCAGTCAGGTTCCATGCTGACACTCATACAAATGCCTGTGCTGTATATCTATGCACCACCCCCATGGCATGTAGATGTAGCCCATGCATATTCATGAGGGATAGCAGGAAAACCCGAACAGTGTGATGCAAACCTGGACTGGAGTTGGGAATCTGTGCCGTAAAGCAGCAGCCATCAAGGGCAGACACACCCACACCCACAGGCCCCATTGGCCAATGTCTCCTGGAAAGGCAGAACATTGGACCGTGCATGCAGCACCCAAAACGAGCACTTGCATAACTTACCAATGTCACCCTACACCTGAGGTATACGGTACACAGCTCGGAGACGTTTGCTAGGAGCACAGGCAGGCAGTTATCCATACGTTACGTACATACTGCTAGTTGACCCCATCCAAACAATCTGTTAGGTGTTTGCGGGGCATACTCCAGGCCTGGCCTCTGACGGTGCTTACCACCCTGGGGAGTGACCACCAGCTGTAATGCGTACCATATCCATGCCTTGCCGTGCTCAGGACCGGTTTGGTGGGCAAGGCTACTTACCCCCTCAATCGTAGCACCATGATGTCAGGGGTGTGGAAGTGTGTGTCTGTCTATACCAGTGTTTCCCAACCCAGTCCTACGGGGCACACCGACCAGTCAGGTTTTGGGATAGCCCTAATGAATATGCATGAGATATATATGCACTATAGATAGCCTGCCAACCTGATTGGTTTGTGGCCCTCCAGGACTGGATTTGGAGACCCCTGCCTTACACCTCTGTCATTTAAGATTGTGAGTGGGCAAGGTGCAGATGTCCAAGACATCAAAAAGGTTAGATAGAATTTGTCACATTCCTCCTCATTTCTCACCACCACCAAAATATTGTCCATTAGACATCTTTTTGGTGGTGGTGAGAATCGAGGATGAATGTGACACATTCTAGCTACCCTTTTGATGTCTAGGACATCTGCACCTTGCCCACTCACAATCTTAAATGACAGAGGTGTAAAGCAGGGGTCTCCAAATCCAGTCCTGGAGGGCCACAAACCAGTCAGGTTGGCAGGATATCTCTAATGCATATATATCTCATGCATATTCATTAGGGCTATCCCAAAACCTGGCAGGATTGTGGCCCTCCAGGACAGGTTTGGACACCTCTGGTCTATACAGTGGGTGTTGGCTGCAAGCCCCTTCAACAGCCCTCACTGCCAGCACTGTTGCCAGTATTGGCCAGTCAATGTGCATAATGAGGTGCAAGGTACCATGGGTATAGCCAGGGCAGGGTGGCGTGGCCAGGATGCATCTGCACTGGGCATAGGGCCCTGGCAGGGACATTGGCTGGGATATTGTAGTGTCCGGCCACCACCTACACAGACAGGGTGGCCAAAGCATGTCCTTCTGGGGGATCACGCTCACCCTGACTGTGCAGTGACCACAGCATGGCTAGGCCCCCCCATAGTGCTGTATAGTAGTTCTCTCATGTGATAGATGTGGGTTTCTCTTTGGGGCCCAGTCACTGATCTATCTGCTTGCTGTGTATGCATCTTCATTGGGAACATGCACTATAGACTAACCAGCAGACTGTTTGTAGCTGGTAAATGTCTTGCTATAATGGCTTGCAGGGTGCAGTGGCTGTTGGCTTGCTGCAGGAGAATATCTGGTGGTGGAGTGCAGCTTACCATACCCTGGGCTTATGTCTGTCTGCTATTGTGTTATGGCTGTGTATGGAGCTAGCTGCCTGCCTGGGGGGGGGGGGGGGTGTGGTGGTGTTCCACAGCAGGACTGGGGTTGATGTTGCCCTCTACTGCCACCTTTGCAGGGAGGTAGAGTGTGGATCCCTTGATGGGGACCATGTTTGCCACGGGGGGGGGGGGTGCCTGATGGCGGCAGACAGGGATATCCATGGTGTTTGTGCAGAAACTAGCTATCTTACACATTAACACTGCTTTGGAACGCCCGCTTGGCCTCCAGCAGCCATGGCAGGTGTTGTTGACCTGGTCCTGGCCACCTCATTGCACACTCAGGGTGAGCACAGTACCCGCACGATGTAACGGTGTGTGGCTACTCTGTGCCAGTAAAACACCCGGTCAGTGCCCCCTACTAGGCCAAGGTGCTGTGTGGGTGCACCCGGTCACTTCCCCCAACAGGGCCGAGGTGCTGTGGGGGTGCATTCCCCATCTTGTGTCCATCTGCGGACAGCTAATTTGCATGTGCAGTGCATCATGGGTACGGGTGGCCTAACCCTATCCTGTTGACACCAGCAGACTGTCTGTGAGGTGACGTGTAGGCTATCTGCAGCCAGCCAGGGGCCTCCTTACAGCTATGGAGCTGTAGCGCAATGGTTACATCACTGCCTGTGCAGCCAGAGGTCATGGGTTCAAACCCACAGTGGGGCCCTTTGGTAGGGCTGTCCACAGCTTTATTTTTATTTACTGTACATATGTCTATGCCGGCAAGACCACCCTCAGCTTACTATACCCATTAGGTGCCTCTGAGGGTGCTTCATAGGGCGCCCTGTAGGCCACCTTATGGTTGCCATCCCTATAGGGTGCACTATACATTATCCTGTGTCGCAACATACATGCTGCCCTATAGGGGTCATTCAAGGGTGCCTTGGCGAACAGTGCACTGTAACATGTGCCTTATGGGCCGCCGTATGTTAACATGCTGGGAGAGTGCGTTTGCTAGTAGTGATAACAAAATAAAATTATACAGCCTCCTACAGCACTCCACAACATAATACATACTGCCTCAGCAGGCATTTTTCACTGGGCATTGTGAGGAGTTGAACCCCTGATCCCTGCACCATTGGTCAGTGTTTTAACCATTGTGCTGTGGCTCTGTTCCTGTGCTTGTGCATCAGCGCGCCGCCTTGTGCCTATCAGCGCGCCGCCTTCTGCCGCCCAAGGGGACCAGTGCGCCGCCTTCTGCTGCCCAAAAATAACTGTGCGCCACCTTATGCCGCCCAAAAAGCACTGTGCGCCGCCTTCTGCCGCCCAAAAATAACTGTGCGCCGCCTTATGCCGTTCCAAATTAATTTGCCTCCTAAAACAATGTTAATCATTACAGTTACTGCCTCAGCTGACCTTTGTCGTTGCGCACACTGGGGGATTGAACCCATGGCCCCTGCACCATTGGTCAGTGTCTTCACCGTTGTACCACGGCTCTGTTGTTTTGTATACTCAGCAGCGCGCCACTTTGCCTTTCCACGCGCTAATGTCGACCCCCGCACATTAGCGCGACGCACACACGTCCGGTTGCTTACTACCGTTTTTTTTTCTATTTTCTGCCTGAACCGCCCACTCCTTATATGGCACAGGCACACTAGCACGGCCCCGCACGTTAGGAATGTTTAGTAAACATGCCCCTAAATTTCATCTGCCATTTTGATGCCCAGTCTTCCAATTTATCAAGATCCTCTTGCAATTTTCCACAATCCTCTTGGGTTTTAACAACTTTAAATAGTTTTGTGTCATCTGCAAATTTGATAACCTCACTCGTTATTCCACTTTCCAGGTCATTTATGAATATGTCAAAAAGCAGCAGACCCAGCACAGATCCCTGGGGTACACCACTATTCACCTTTCTCCATTGGGAAAATTGGCCATTTAGCCCAACCCTCTGCTTTCTATCTTTTAACCAGTTCTTGATCCACAGTAGTACACTGCCTCCTATCCCATGACTCTTTAGTTTTGCCAAAAGTCTCTGATGAGGGACCTTGTCAAAGGCTTTCTGAAAGTCCAGATACACTATATCAACCATCTCACCTTTGTCTACCTGTTTATTCACACCTTCAAAAAAACATAACAGATTAGTAAGACAAGATCTTCCTTGTCTAAAGCCATGTTGGCTGTCTGCCATTAGGCCATGACTATCTACATGCTGAGTAATTTTATTGTTTATGATGGTTTCTACCATTTTTCCCGGTACTGACGTGAGGCTCACCGGTCTATAGTTTCCCGGATCACCCCTCAAACCCTTTTTAAAAATTGGTGTTACATTGGCGATCCGTCAATCTTCAGGTATTAGAGATGATTTTAATGATAGTTCACAGATTAGTAATAGCAGGTCTGCAATCTCATACTTCAGTTCTTTCAACACCCTTGGATGTATACCATCCAGCCCAGGTGATTTGCTACTCTTCAGTTTATCTAATAGTTGTAATACATCTTCCCGATGTATCGATATTTCCTTCAATTCTTCCGCAACTTTAAATACCACTTCAATCATGGGTAACATCCCTACATCTTCCTCAGTAAAGACCGAAGCAAAGAATTCATTCAGTCTCTCCGCTATCGCCTTGTCGCCTCTTAGTGCCCCTTTAACTGCTCTGTCATCTAATGGTCCAACTGACTCTCTCACAGGTTTTTTGCTACAAATGTACTTGAAAAAATCTTTATTTCGCGTTTTTACTACCGCAGCAAGCTTCTTCTCAAATTCTCTCTTTGCCTTCTTTATCAATGCCTTGCATTTGACCTGCCAGTGCTTGTGCTGTTTCCAGGTTTCATCGTTTGGCTCTTTTTTCCATTTCCTGAAAGATGCTTTCTTGGCAACAACAGCCAGATCTTGTATTATCGCAGATCTTGTATTATCGTAGCAGAGTTTGCTTTCAATTGAAAGAGGCTCTCCTCTTGTGCACAGAGGTATTTAAACACCTCTATCATATCTCCTCTATCCTGCCTTTCCTCTAACGTATACATATTAAGATCTTTAGGTTTGTCCTCATATGCTTTATAATGAAGACCACTAACTATTTTAGTAGCCTCCTCTACACCGACTCCATCCTGTTTATGTCCTTTTGAATGTGCGGTCTCCAAAATTGCAAAATACTCCAAATGAGGTCGCACCAGAGACCTATACAGAGGCACTATCACCTCCTTTTTTCTGCTGGCCATTCCTCTCCCTATGCACCCAAGCATTCTTCTGGCTTTCACTGTCTCCTTTTCTACCTGTTTAGCCACTTTAGGATTAACAGAAACAATCACACCCAGGTCCCGCTCTTCTTTCATGGACAGAACTACTTTGCCCCCTACACTGTACCACTCCCTTGGATTTTTGCAGTCCAAGTGATTGACTCTGCAATTTTTAGCATTAAGGGGGATGTTTACTAAAGTGCGGTAATCGTGATTAACGTGCGTAAAGTACGTTTAACGATCGTTCGCATGTCCGAACACGCGTTCTGACGTGCTAACGATCGTTAAACGTACTTTATGCGCGTTAACCGCAGTTAACGATCGTAAACTTCCGTGGCGCGTTAAAACAGCGCAGAAGGTGGAGAGTGGGCGGAGAGAAGGGGTCAATGGGCAGAGAGTGGGCGGGGAGAGGCTCCCCTCACACTAACGCACTGAATTCCTGAGCTCAATTCCAACGCGAATGAAAACCTGTCGTCAGGGGCGGCCCAAGGGGGGTGCGGGGCCATGTGCGGAGACTCGGTGTGGGGCCTCATTTGCATAAGTGGCCTTATTTGCATAAATATTTGCATAATGCTAACATTCATTAAGAGACATGTTTACTAAAAGTTAGTGTGTGTATGGATAAAGACAGACTAAAAGATTTCTACATTACTATAATCCAGTGCCAACCGCCAGGCACATTAGGACATACTACAAACACTGCCACATTTAGAACCCATAGCAACCCCCGTATCCTAAACAGCACTACCAGAACTCACAAAGCACCATACCTACCTATCAAAACAAGGCAACACTGCAAATATTAAACCAATACATTTCAGAGAAAAACATACAGACCTACTGGGGAAAGAGAACAAGTGGCAATGTCAATAGGAATTACATAAACAGAATACCTCAGCTCATTACACATGCAGAACATAGACCATCACCAAACAAGGAATCACAATTTAGAAACAGGAAGGCAATAATTAAACTGGGAACCCCCAAAAGTCCAAACTTGGAAATGGTACAACACTGTAGAAATACAACTATAAATTAATTTCCTCTTGTACCAAAACAAAGCGCAGACGTTAATGATGCACATTTCCCAGAGGTTTCATATTCCAGTTAATAAATTCAATATAAAGAGAGATGTTTCTACCTTTTGTGCATTTTTTTTTTTTCCGTTGCAAATTGCTCCAGCCACTTTCTTCTGGTTTCTTCATGTTTTCTGCTAACTCTCCTCATCTGCTGTCTCTTCTCTCTTCTAGTTTTTTTTTTCCATTCTCTCTCTCTACAATCTGCTTTAAACATACTAATCTTTCTCCTTTTTTTGCTCTTTCCTCATTCTTATTTCATCCACTCACATTTTACCCCTCCATCCTCAATCCCCACTTACTCTCCCAATACCCAGCTAAGTGTAGATTTTTTACCCCTACCACAAACAAAATATTTTCCCCTCTCCTTTTACTCTCCCAGCCCCATCCCTTCTAATCCTCCCCTAATCCTCCCCAACATCCTCCCTTCTAGTTCCCAGTCTCACCCAGATCCATTCCCTTCTTGTCCCTGCATCAAGCCCATTTCCAGTCCTAGCCCCCATCATCAGCCCATTTCCACCTAGCAACCCCCCCAACCCAATACCAGTCCTAGCCCCCCCCGCATCAACCCACTTCCAGTCCCTAACCCCCCATCAGCCCACTTCCAGTCCCTAACCCCCCCATCAGCCCATTTCCAGTTCGCCCCCCATTAGCCCATTACCAGTCCTAACCCCCCCCCCCAACAGCCCACAGCCCATTAACAGTCCAAACCCCAACAGCCACCTCCAGTCTTAATCCCCCCAGCCCATTTCCAGTCCTAGCAACCCCCAACCCCATTACCAGTCCTAGCCCCCCATAGCCCACTCCAGTCCTAATCCCACCAGCCCATTACCAGTCCTAAGCCCATCAGCCCACCTCCAGTGTTAACCCCCCCATCAGCCCATTTTTCCAGTCCTAGCCCCCCCATTGCCCATTACCAGTCCTAACCCCCCCCCCACAGCCCACAGCCCATTACCAGTCCTAACCCCATCAGCCCACCTCCAGGCTTAATTCCCCCCAGCCCATTTACAGTACTAGAACCCCCTCCAACCCATAACCAGTCCAAGCCCCCCATAGAACACACCCAGTCCAAATACCACCAGCCCACCTCCCAGTCCTAATCCCACACCCATTTCCATCCCTAATCCCCCTCACCCAATTTTTCAGTTTTAAGCCCTCACCATACCCCATTACAGTCCTAACCTCCCCATCAACTCACTTTCAGTCCTGATCCCATTCAGCCCATATACAGACCTAGCGCCACCATAGCCCATCACCACTCCTAACCCCCCCAGCCCCCCCATAAGCCCATCACCACTCCTAACCCCCCCCCAGGCCCCCCCAGCGCCATCACCACTCCTAACCCCCCCCCAGGCCCCATAGCCCATCACCACTCCTACCCCCCCAGTCACCATAGCCCATCACCACTCTTAAACCCCCCCCAGCCCCATAGCCCATCACCACTCCTAACCCCCCCAGCCCCCCCATAGCCCATCACCACTCTTAAACCCCCCCCAGCCCCCCCATAGCCCAATCACCACTCCTAAACCCCCCCCAGGCCCCCATCGCCCATCACCACTCCTACCCCCCCAGTCCTCCCATAGCCCATCACCACTCTTAAACCCCCCCAGCCCCCATAGCCCATCACCACTCCTAACCCCCCCCGCACCCCCCATAGCCCATCAACCACTCTTAAACCCCCCCAGCCCCCCATAGCCCATCAACCACTCCTAACCCCCAGCCCCCCATAGCCCATCACCACTCTTAAACCCCCCCAGCCCCCCATAGCCCATCCCACTCCTAACCCCCCCAGCCCCCCCATAGCCCATCACCACTCTTAATCCCCCAGCCCATCACCACTCTTAACCCCCCCAGCCCCCCATAGCCCATCACCACTCTTAACCCCCCCCACCCCCATAGCCCATCACCACTCTTAAACCCCCCCCAGCCCATCACCACTCTTAACCCTCCCCCAGCCCCCCCATAGCCCATCACCACTCCTAACCCCCCCCCAGCCCCCCCCCATAGCCCATCACCACTCCTAACCCCCCCCCCCAGCCCCATAGCCCATCACCACTCCTAACGCCCAGCCCAGCCCAGGGAAATTTTTTAAAAAAAAAGAAGTTGTCTTCTCCAGCAGCCGGGGCCGCGCCGCGGCAGAATCGAGTGTGCCGCGGGGCCCCCCCTGCCCAGCAGAGCCTGCCCTCCCGAGCCTGCCTCCCCTTTATCACCTGTCTTTGCAGCTCTAATCAAACGCGCCGGCTTTCAGAGCGCGAAAGGGCTAGTTTCCCTTTCGCGGCTCTGTTAAGCCCGCGGGGCTGATGGGAACTTCCCATCAGCCCCCGCGGCTTAATAGAGCAGCGAGGGAGAAACTCTCCCTCGCGCTCTGAAAGCCGGCGCGTTTGATTAGAGCTGCGAAGACAGGTGATAAAGGGGAGGGCAGGCTCTGCTGGGCAGGGGGGGCCCCGCGGCACACTCGATTCTGCCGCGGCGGCCCCGGCTGCCGGAGAATGAACAACTTCTTTTTTTCTTTTTAAAAATTTTACTTTAGGATTAGAATGTTTTTTGCGCGGGGCCCCCTGAAACGCGGGGCCCTGTGCAAAAAACATTCTCGCTCAATGGACGGGCCGGCCCTGCCTGTCGTTAAATGCATATTAAAGGGAAGAGAAACCATTTCCGTCAGCAATGTACAGCAAAACCGGGGAAACCCACAAAACGTGAGCAGTGTGATACATGTGCACAGAACAATATTTCACATAAAACATTAAAAATGACCACAAGAAACATTGTAAAAAGCATAATTCAGCTGGGCAACAGTGATAGCAATGGGCAACAAGGAACAACACTCCCTGTAAAGCACCAAAAAAAAGAAATGATGTTTGGAAGGGTCTCTGCTCCGCAGACCCTTTCAAAGATCATTTCATTGTAATGGAGCTGTCCTGGGAGTGTTGTGTAATGTTGCCCGATGATATCATTGTTGCCCAGCTTGGTTATGGGTGTGTGCCCCTTTTGTGAGGTCTTTTCTGAGGTTTATGTGCACCTTTGTCTCCATACAAGGTAACTGAGCCCACAGTAAACTTGTGCAGAGCAGGGTTTGTGACTCGTCAGGCCGGTTTAACTAACTCCAGGGACTACACTGTCTCTGTGGCTACAGTGTGGTGCAACAGAGACAGCCAGTGCCTGTAAGACCAGAGGATCACAGGTTCAAATCCCAGCTGGGGCTCCTGCCAACCCAGTCTCCATAGTTTTACCCACCACTAAACAGTGATAGTAAAGACACCCCTTTATTGCAGAGAACATACGCATGGTTCATACACCTATATTTTACCACACCAAACACAGACACCAGAAACAGGCACATTACCCAGAGCAGAGTCTCGCAAATGCAGTCCTGGAGGGCCCCACACCATTCAGGTCCCATGCTGCCTCTAATAAAGATGCCTGTGCTGCATATCTATGCACCACCCCCATGCTATGCAGATGTAGCTCATGCATATTTATGAGGGACAGCATGAAAACCCGAACAGTGTTTGGAACACCAGGACCGGAGTTGGGGAACTCTGCCGTAAAGCAGCAGCCAACAGGGCCAGACACCCCCACACACACACCCACAGGCCCCATTGGCCAATGCCTCTTGGAGAAGCAGGACATTGGGCCCTGCCTGTATCTCCCAATACTAGCAGTTGCATACCTTAGCAATGCCACCCTACACCTGGGTATATGGTACACAGCTATCAAACGTTTCCTGTGATAACTGGCAGATATCAATTCCTACGTTAAGCACAGTTTGCTCAGTGAGCTCCACCGAAACAAGCATTCTGATGTCTGCGGTGTGTGCTGCAGGTCTGGTCTCTGACAGTGCGTACCACCCTGGGGAGTGACCCCCAACAGTCTTGCGTACCATATCCATGTCTGAACTGTGCCCAGGACTGGTGTGGTGGGTATGGCTGCTGAACACCTCTATAGTTGCACAATGCTGGCATAGGTGTGGGGGTGGCTGTCTGTCAATCCAGTGTGTGGTGGCTGCAAACACCTTCCACAGCCCACACTGCCAGCAATGTTGCCAGTATTGAGCTGCCAATGTGCATAATGAGGAGCAAGGTACCATGGGTATAGGCCGGTCAGGGTGGCCTGGCCAGGGTGCATCTGCACAGGGCATAGGGCAGTGACAGGCACATTTTAGTGCCCGGCCACCACCTACACAGACAGGGTGACCTCAGTATGTCCTGCTGAGAGATCACTCTCACCCTGACTGTGCAGTGACCACAGCATGGCTAGGCACCCCCATAGTACTATATAATATTTCTCTCATGTGATAGATATGTGTTTCCTTTTGGGGCCCAATCACTGATTTATCTGCTTGCTGTGTATGCTGACATCCCAGTTCTGGGTGCATGCATCTCCACTGGGCACATGCATTATGGACTAACTAGCAGACTGTTTGCAGCTGGTATGTGTCTTGATGGAGTGGCTTGCAGGGTGCAGTGGCTGATGGCTTGCTGCAGGAGAATATCATATAGTGGTGGGGTGCAGCTTACCATATCCAGGCATAATGTCTGTCTGTGTACAGAGCTGCATTGCCTGCTCTGGGGTTGATGTTCTTCTCTACTGTCACCTTTGCAGGGAGGTAGAATGTGCATCTATTGTTAGGGGACCCTGTTTGCCACCCTTGGGCACTGGGGGAGGGAACATGGGCCACCTAGGGGTCCATGGGGGCTACATCTGACTGCAAGGTGTTTGTGCAGAAACTACCTATCTCACACATTAACACTGCTTTGGACCTGCGCCATGGACAGTGCTGTGGACCTGGTGCTGGGCGCCTCACTGCACCCTCAGGGTGAGCACAGTACCCGCACAATGTGACGGAGTGTAGCTACTCTGTGCCAGTACAACACACGGTCAGTACCCCCTACCAGGCCGAGGTGCTGTGGGGGTGCACATGGTCACTTCCCCCTACCAGGCCGAGGTGCTGTGGGGGTGCATTCCCCATGGTGTGTATCTGTGGACAGCTGATTTGCATGTGCAGTGCATCATGGGTGTGACTGGCACGATCCAACCCAGGGAGGATCCTGCGCCTGCTCACAGGCTCTGACAAACCATAGGCCATCACACGTACATCTGTTAGCATAATGCATAGGTGCAAGACACCCTAAAGTGTCTGTACTATAAGATGCCCACGCTGATAAAAACACAAGTTCCCACGCACGATTGTACGCACGCACCAACGCACGTAACTATGCACGGTGCTACACCCGTAACAACGCACGCAGCCATGCACGCACCAACGTACATGGCTACGTGCACTGCGAGAGTGTGTTTCAGTAACCACTACCGAACGTAAAGAAAAACATGCCTCCTCATTCCCTATATGATGTACAGGGTGATGCCTGGGACAGCCTTTTGCGTTAGGCACACTGGGGACTCGAACCCATGCTGCCTGTAAGAGCGGTGAGTACACTAACCATTGTGCTACAGCTCGGTTTCAGTGATTTGTGTCTGTACGCCTTCATATGATTAACGCGCAGTAACGCGCCACGGCGCCCTGTAACGCTCGTTAGTTTTTGGAACGTGCGTTAGTGGTTACGATGTCCCGCCCATGTCCTTTTTTGGCTTTCTTTTCACTAACGCGGCTCCTAACGCGATTTGCACTAACGCAGTTTAGTAAACATACCCCTAAATCTCAGGTGCCAAATTCTTACACATTCTTCAAGCTTAGCTAGATCTCTCCTCATGCTATCTACTCCTTCCTGGGTGTCTACTCTATTGCAGATTTTAGTATCATCCGCAAAGAGGCAAACCTTACTCATGCAATATCACTAACCAAGATGTTAAAAAGAATCAGACCAAGGACAGATCCCTGTAGTAGACTACTGGTAAGCTCCTTCTCAGAGTGAGCTCCATTTACCTGTACCCTTTGTCGCTTCCCACTCAACTAATTTCTAAGCAGTCATTTTAGGGTTCATCCTTAGGGTGCTCAGTTTGTTTATAAGTTGCCTCTGTGGAACGGTATCAAAGGCCTTACTGAAATCTAAGTACACCACATTTAGGGCTCTCCAACAGTCCAATTCCCTGGTCACTCAGTCAAAGAAATCAATCAGATTTGTCTGACAAGACTTGTGTCTGGTAAACCCATGCTACCTTTGATCCTGCAATCGATTGGACTCCAGAAACCTCACTATTCTCCCTTTTAGCAGGTTTTCAATAACTCACCCCAACAATTAGACTAACCAGCCTGTAATTTTCAATCTCATCCTTACTTCTGCTTTTATTTAACTAGGCTTATATACTGCTTTTCTACCAGTCAAAACAGTGTACATTCAGGTACTGTATATATATGTTTCCCTTGTCCCCAAAGGGCTCACAGTCTGGCTTTTGTGTAAAGGGACCACATGCGCCTTTCTCTAGTCCTCTAGGACCACTCCTGACTCCAAAGAAACATTGAAAAGATCAATCAGTGTTGCTGCTAGAATATCCCCAAGCAGGGGCAACCCAAGGGTGGTGCGGGGCCATGTGCGGAGATTAATTGCAGGGCCTCATTTGCATAAGGAACCACATTTGCATAAATATTTGCATAATATTAATGTGCGCTTTTAGTAAACATGCCTCTTAATGAGTGTCTGAATAAAGAAAGACTAACAGATTTCTACATTACTATATTGCAGTGACAACCACCAGGCCCATTAGGAAGTACTACAAACACTGATCATTTAGAACACATAGCAAATCCACCATATCATAACAGCACTATCAGGACTCACAAAGCACCAAATCCTACCTATCAAAAGGCAACACTGCAGATATTAAAACCAGTACATCTCAGAAAATACCAATACATCTCACTGGGGGAAAGAGAACAAGTAGGACTGTCAAATAGAAGCAATATGAACAGAATAACTCAACTTGGTTACACATGCAGAACATAGACTGTCACCACACAAAAAACAAGGGATCACAATTTAGAAATAGGAAGATGATAATTAAACTGGGAACCCCAAAAGTCAAACATGAAATGTACAACACTGGAGAAATAAAACTATGAATTAATTTTTGCTTGCACTAAGCAAAAACGCGAAGATGTTAGCAATACACACTTCCCAGACCTGACATATTCCAGTTAATAAATTCAAAATAAAAAGTATTTTTCTACCTTCTGTTTGGGATTTTATTTTTTAGCTTCAATTGTTCCAGTCCCTTTCTTCTGGTTCCTTCGTGTCTTCTGCGAGCTATTAATTTGTCTTTTCTTCTCTTTTAGATGTTTTCCATTCTCTCTCTATATCTGCTTTAACAAGCTGATCTTTCCCGTTTTGCTCTTTTCCCCTTTTCTTTCCTTATTCCTTTATCATCCACTCAAACTTCACCCCTCCATTCTCAATCCCCACTTACTCTCCCAATGCCCAGCCCATCGTAGACTTTTCTTCCCTCCCACACAAAATATCTTTAACCCTCTCCATTCTCATCCCCCAAAATCAGCTCCCTTATAGTTCTAGACCCACCCAACATCCGCTTCCTTCTAGTCCCAATCTCCCAAGTCCCCACATCAGCCCATTTCCGGTCCTAGTCCCCCATATACGTTTTTCCAGTTCCATTGCAGCCCCCCATCAGCTCATTTCCAATCCAAGCTCCCCATCTGTCAATTTCCAATCCTAGGCCCCTTGTCAGCCCATTTCCAGCCATATTCCAACTCCCATCAGCCCGCTTCCAGTCCTATTCCAGCCCCCATCAGCCCATTTCCAGTCCTATTGCCCCATTAGCCATTTCCAGTCCTATTCCAGCCCATCACCCATTTTCAGTCCAAGCTCCCCCATCAGCCCATTTCTAGTCCTAGCCCCCCATATGCTCTTTTCCAGTTCCAATCCTAGCCCCCTCGTCAGCCCAATTTCCAGTCCTATTCCAGCCCCCACCAGCCCATTTCCAGTCCTAGCCCCCCATATGCTCTTTTCCAGTTCCATTCCAGCCCCCCCATCAGCCCATTTCCACTCCAAGCTCCCCCATCAGCCCATTTCCAATCCTAGCCCCCTCGTCAGCCCATTTCCAGCCCTATTCCAGCCCCATCAGTCCATTTCCAGTCCTAGCCCCCATATGCTCTTTTCCAGTTCCATTCCAGCCCATCAGCCCGTTTCCACTCCAAGCTACCCCATCAGCCAATTTCCAGCCCCCTCGTCAGCCCATTTCCAGTCCTAGCCCCCCATCACAGCCCATTTCCAGTCCAAGTTCCCCCATCACAGCCTATTTCCAGTTCTAACCCGTCCCCACCATTACAGCCCATTTGCAGTCCTAGCCCCCCATCACAGTCCATTTCCAATCCAAGTTCCCCCCATCACAGCCCAACCAGTCCTAGCCCCCCATTACAGCCCATTTGCAGTCCTAGCCCCCCATCGCAGCCCATCCAGTCTTAGCCCCCCATCACAGCCCATTTCCAGCCCCAGTTCCCCCTCCCTTGATCACAGCTCATCCAGTCCTAGCCCCCCTCCCTGAACAGCCCCGTGGCCATCTAAGGGGCTGCAGAGGGATCTGTGGAAGCCTGCGCAAGGCCCCAGCTCCCTCTGCACAACCGCCAGCGTGAGGAGTCTTTTCCCTCACGCTGGCAGCCGTATCTGTGAAGCCGCAAATGCCGGGAGAGGTTAAAGGCATTGATTTGTTTTTTATGATCCTGAGATGATTGTTTTTTATGATCCTGAGGTAGCTAAACAGGTAGAAAAGGCGACAGTGGAAGCTAGAAAGATGCTTGGACACATAGGCAGAGAAATAGCCAACAGGAAAAAGGAGGTGATATAGTGCCTCGGTATAAGTCTCTGGTGCAACCACATGTTGAATATTGTTTGCATTCTGGAGACCACACCTTCAAAAGAATATAAACAGGATGAATTCAGTGCAGAGAGTGGCAACAAAATGGTTAGTGGGCTTCGCCATAAGGCATATGGGGACAGATTTAAAGATCACAATGGGTCTGATTCTGATCCCGACATAGATCTCCTTTGTACGTCCAGGCTGACCTGGACATACGAAGAAGATCGTGATTATGATCCTGCAGGGCATATCTAACCCCGCGGGATCAGAATCACGAACAGCACTGTATGTGCAGGCCGGGACTGCAATTCAGTCCCGGCTGCATGTACAGCAAAGCTCGACTAACTCAGGGCATTTAAATGGAGCCGTGGCCGCCTGCTAAAAAGTTAATTCCCCACAGCCTGATCCCTGAGCCGGCCTCCTAAGGACAGGATCGGGCTGCGGGGAATTAACTTTTGTCTTGCCAGCTCCTTCCATGCCCTGAAGCTGCGAAAAATTAAGTCCAGGAAAGTTATTCCACTCAAGGGGTAGAATAATTTCCCCGGACATTTTGCCGGCCCTGGACGTACAGGGCTGACATCAGAATTGGCTCTGTAAGTCCAGGGCCGGCGACTGTCCACTGCCCGTCCACACTCCATCCCTGTGCTGCCCTTTCCCTGCCCCATATAACTTCCCTGCACAACTGACGGGGAAGTTATACAGGGGCAGGAGCCGGCACCAAAACGGGGATGGACGTCCCATTGAGACATCCATCCCGGCTATTTGTGCCTCAGAATAGCCCCCAATCTGTATACTTTGGAAGAAAGACAGTAGAGAGGAGATATGATACAGACATAAAAATACCTCCATGTCATAAATGTACAAGTGAAAGAAAGCTCTGCAACAAGGGAGATAGGATGAAGGTGAAAGGAGATAGACGCAGGAGTAATTTGCAGAAATATTTCTTTATGGAAAAAGTGGTAGATGTGTGGAATAGTCTACCAGTGGAGGTAGTAGAGACAAAAACTGTATCTGAATTCAAGAAAGCACTGACAAACACAGAGGATCTCTAAAGGAAAAAAGGAATGGTAGAGCTTAGTGGTTCATATGGAAGGGCAGACTCGATAGGTCATAGCCAGTATTCCCCTCCTAGCCAAGATAACTGAGAAAGAGGTACAACGGCAAATTCAAAATCACATAGACTCCGCGGCTCCCCTAGATCACTGCCAACATGGGTTTAGAGAATATCATGGAGTCGAGACCCTACTTACCAGCCTATTCAACGTTATAATCACAGGCACAGACAACATCCATCAAGGTTTTGTGCTCATCTTCTTAGACATCGCCGCTGCGTTCGACTCGGTGAGTCACGAAATCCTCCTGGGAAGGTTAAAAGAGAAGGGCATCTGCAACACTGCGCTAGGATGGTGTAAATCCTATCTGGAAGCAAGATG
Organism: Ichthyophis bannanicus; assembly: GCA_033557465.1. Taxonomy (NCBI): domain Eukaryota; kingdom Metazoa; phylum Chordata; class Amphibia; order Gymnophiona; family Ichthyophiidae; genus Ichthyophis; species Ichthyophis bannanicus. The sequence goes on along the minus strand of CM066032.1, from coordinate 1,198,250,293 downwards.
GCAATACGTGAAGTCCGGATCAGAGGAATCAAAACACTTCCATCAAAAACAAGGTGTACCTCAAGGCTCCTCCTTGTCCTCCCTACTATTCAATATTTACATGCAGCCCATCTGCGACATCATAAGATCATTTAACGTGAGCTGTTTGATATATGCAGATGACATTCTTTTATACATGCCGTTCTCCACAGCCCAAATGGACCTAGCACCACTAATAGACTGTTTCAATGCTGTCTCAGCGTGGCTTCAATCACAGAATCTACGCATTCAACATAAAAAGACGGAGGTTCTTTTCATCTCCAGAGACCCCAACTTTACTCCTCCATCCCATGTCAGTGTTAAGGAAGCAGACTTACTAACCAAAGAAACAATAAGATACCTTGGAGTTACGTTGGACCAACGCCTGGATATGAAACACCACATAAACAACATTGTCAAAGCTGTATACTTCAAAATCCGCTCACTCAGGCATCTGCGCTCCCTGCTAGACCCAGATGACTTCCGGACCATATACCAAGCGCTAATCCTGCCTCACCTCGACTTTGCAAACGCCATCTTACAAGGGCTCCCTCAATCCACACTGGCCCCATTACAGCTGGCCATGAATGCTGCAGCAAGGGTCCTACACGGAGCAGCCAGAAGTGACCACGTGACCCCCATTCTCAAACAACTTCACTGGTTACCTATCCATGGGAGAATCATCTTTAAGACCCTACTCCTAGCATTCAAGGCAATCAAAGGTATTTCATCCCCTTCACTCACGGATCTTATTCACATGGTGCCCCCCAACAGGTCCAGAAGAGCAATAGCCATAAACCTACTAGTAACACAAAAGGCATCGTCAAAGTGCAACATATCAACCACAAACAGGGCTTTCAGTTACTATGTACCTAAATGCTGGAATGCTCTACCCCCTGACATCAGGGCTATTGCCGACCTATCGCAGTTCAGGAAGGCACTCAAATACCATCTTTTCCTGCAATGCTACCCAACTACCAATGGCACCTAGACATCCCCTCTGAAGAAATGACCCACTTTGGAAACAACCCTCACTTTTATTATGATATTTGTACTCATTGCCATGTAAATATCTCATGTATATAATTGACCCCTGTTATCCAAGTTACTCATACCATGTAAATATCTCACCACTAACAGGAAATGGTTAATAGCGACCTCAGGGTACACCAACTCCAATTACTCTATCTAACTACAATTAAAGTCGATTAAATAACTATTTGTAAATCCTGTAAATAGATATATGTAAATAGTTCAAAATATGTAAATAGTTCAATTGTTATTTAACAAATTATTTACCATATTTAGTCCAATCATGTTTAATGTATTTAGCAAAATTGTACCTAGTTAATTAATGTTTCATGTATTTAGCAAAATTGTACCTAGTTAATTAATGTTTCATGTAAAACAGACCTATTAATCTGTTCATTCCTTGTTCACTGTAAACCGCACCTGATCTGTGGATGGTAGTGGTATATAAGCAACTGTTAAATAAATAAATAAATAAATGTATATAGTGACCCCTGTGATCCAAGTTTGGACCCCTGTTCGATGTAAAACCAAACAGCTTGTTGTTATGGTCGTTATGTTATAATGTAAACCGCGCTGATACCAAATAGTGCGGTATATAAGAAATTGTAATAAATAAATAAATAAATATGGTCTTTATCTGCAATCATGTTTCTATTTTTCCATGTTTCTATGTTTCTCAGTGCCTTGGATCTTACTTGCCAATGCTTATGTTGTTTCCTGTTTTCATTATTTGGCTCCTTTTTCCATTTCCTGAAATATGTTTTTTTTTTATTGATTACAACATTTAATAGAAAAATCCAGCAATACAAAATAAAAGAAATAAGAAATCTTAAAAAAAAATTGTTGGACCTTCAAATTCAAACTATTATCAATAACCAGCTTTGAAGTATTACCAATCAGTTTTAATATTTTAAATTGAACACACCCCAATTTTCTTTGCATAAATCACCTAATAAGCTACACGCACCGACACAATGTTATGTTTCGAACTGGAAAAATAATTTTTCAGTTCTTCTTCAGGGTATAATGTTTAAACACTTATCTGAAACAAGCTTGTTCACTTTCAAAATTAACACACTGTGCTGCACCTCGGGGTTTTTTCATCATACTTTCACTTAGGGGTATGTTTACTAAACAGCGCTAATGTGCGCGGCGCACATTAGCGTGCGCTAAGGTACCTCAGCGCACACTAATGTCGCGTTACGGGGCACAAATGTGCCCTGCACAGGTGCACGGTGCACTAAAGTGCACGCTCATGTGTGCGGTGCGCTAATGTGCGATAAAGGCGTGGAAAGGCTCCCGGAGGGCGGAGGAAGGCTCCCCAGGGGCGGAGAGAAGGGGTCAATGGGTGGAGAGTGGGAGGGGAGAGTCTCCCCGCACACTAGCGGGGCTGAAATTCAAGGCAAAAAATACCGCAAGTGAAAACCTCGCGGTAGAGCCGATTTAAAGGGAAGAGAAACCATTTCTGTCAGCAATGAACAGCAAAACCAGGGAAACCTACAAAACAGTGATAAGTGTGATACATGTGCACGGGACAAAAGTGCAAATAAACATTGAAAATGACCCCAACAAAATAAAATAAAATTATAATCAAGCTGGGCAATAGTGATAGTAATGGGAAACATCAAAAAACACTCCCAAGAAAGCCGCAAAAAATAAATATGAATTTTAGAAGGGTCTACGCTCCGTCCCCATACAAGGTGAATGATCCCACAGTGAAATAGCACTGATCAGGGTTTCCCTCTCCATTGGACAGGTTACCTATGGCATGCACATGTTCCACAACAGCAGGGCGGGCAGGTCGGAATGGGCAACTGGACAGATGCTGGGAAAGGGGATACAGAGGACTGCAGGCGGCACATGCTGTGGTGCAGCTGGGGCACAGTGCGGACTAGGCAGATGCCTAGATGGCACTTAGGAATGCTGAAACTGAACAGCAGCCAGACAGCAACTGATGAGGGCCCAACATGGGCACGAGAGTGTTTATCACAGTGTCACAGGGGATAGTACCCAGCAGGTACCCCCAAGGGCACAGAACATTGGCAGGCGGTGATTGGGGGACTTGTGGACAGATATGCAGGCACCCCTACCCCAGAACCCGCACCATAGGCAGCCGCCTACCCGCATACAGATGGCCTGAGACTGCGTACCACCAGCACCACCAGCAGAAGGGCATGTCAGCAGGGTGCCACAGGGGTACTGGAGGTGGAGGGGGGCAGTGGCAGCTGCCCAGAGCAGACCATGGCCTAGCCCTGTGTAGGTGGGTGCAATGCACTGCAACAGACAGGCCCTGCTGGACAAACAGTCATGGTATCATCAGGGAATGCACTGTCTCTGTGGCAACATGGTGGTGCAGTGCACACAACCAGCATGTTTGGAGACAAAAGGTCATAGGTTCAAGCCCCAACTGGGGCTTCTGCCAATCCAGTCCCCATATTTTACCCACAACTAAATTGTGATAGTAAAGACGAACCTTTATTGCAGAGAACATAAGCATGGCTCAAACACCTCTATTTTACCCTACAGAGCACAGACACCAGAAACATGCACATTACCTAGAGCAGATTTCCCCAAATGCAGTCCTGGAGGGCCACAAATCCTTCAGGGTTTATGCTGTCTCCAATCTAAGGATGGAGCGGTACTGGTGGTGGAGGTGGCAGCAGCTGTTGGCCACAGCAGACCATGGCCTAGCCCTGTCCAGGTGGGTGCCGTGCACTGCAACAAACAGGCCCTGTCGGATGTACAGTCATGGACTCCCCAGGGAATGCAACATATCTGTGGCAACACAGTGGTGCAGTGCACACAGACAGTGTGTGTAAGAACAGAAGGTCACAGGTTCAAAGCCCAGCTGGGGCTGCTGCCAATCCAGTCCACATATTTTTCCCACAACTAAACCGTGATAGTAAGGACAAACCTTTCTTGCAGACAACATACGCATGGTTAATACGCCTATATTTTACCCCACCGAGCACAGACACCATAAACAGGCGCATTACCTAGAGCAGAGTCTCCCAAATGCAGTCCTGGAGGGCCAAACACCATTCAGGTTCCATGCTGCCTCTAATAAAGATGCCTGTGCTGCATATCTATGCACCACCCCCATGGTATGCAGATGTATCTCATGCATATTCATGAGGGACAGCATGAAAACCCGAACAGTGTTTGGCACACCAGGACTGGAGTTGGGAACCTCTGCCGTAAAGCAGCAGCCAACAGGGGCAGACACACCCACACCCACACCCACAGGCCCCATTAGCCAATGCCTCCTGGAGAGACAGGACATTGGGCCCTGCGTGCATCTCCCAATACTAGCACTTGCATACCTTAGCAATGCCACCCTACAGCTGGGTATACGGTACACAGCTATCAAACATTTGCTATGATTACTGGCAGATAGCAATTCCTACGTTAAGCAAAGTTTGCTGATTGAGCTCCATCATAACAATCTTTCTGATGTCTGTGGTGTGTTCTTCAGGTCTGGTCTCTGACAGTGTTTACCACCCTGGGGAGTGACCCCCAACAGTATTGCGTACCATATCCATGCCTGTACTGTGCCCAGGACTGGTGTGGTGGCCAGGGCTGCTAGACTCCTCTATAGTAGCACAATGCTGGCATAGGTGTGGGAGTGTGTGTCTGTCTGTCCAGTGTGTGGTGGCTTCAAACACCCTCCACAGCCCACACTGCCAGCACTGTTGCCAGTATTGGCCTGCCAATGTGCATAATGAGGAGCAAGGTACCATGGGTATAGCCCAGACAGGGTGGCCTGGCCAGGATGCATCTGCACAGGGCATAGGGCAATGGCTGGGACATTGTAGTGCCCGGCCACCACCTACACAGACAGGGTGGCCACAGCATGTCCTGCTGGGAGATCACTCTCACCCTGACTGTGCAGTGACCATGCCATGGCTAGGCACCCCCATAGTGTTATATAGTATTTTTCTCATGTGATATTTATGGGTTTCTTTTTGGGGCCCAGTCACTGACTTATCTGCTTGTTGTGTATGCTGACATCCCAGTTCTGGTGTACGCATTTCCACCAGGAACATGCACTATGGACTAGCTAGCAGACTGTTTGCAGCTGGTATGTGTCTTGAGGGAGTGCCTTGCAGGGTGCAGCGGCTGAAGGCTTGCTGCAGGAGAATATCAGATAGTGGTGGGGTGCAGCTTAGCATATCCAGGCCTAATGTTTGTTTGCTATTGCATTATGGATGTGTACAGAGCTGCATTGCCTGCCCTGTAGGTGTCTGTTCCCCAGCAGGACCGGGGTTGATGGTCCCCTCTACTGCCACCATTGCAGGGAGGTAGAATGTGGATCTGTTGATGGGAGACCCTGTTTACCACCCTCAGCCCTGGAGGAGGAGGGTGGTGGTACATAATCCTCCTAGGGCAGTGGTTCTGAACCAGTCCTCCTTGAACCCCTAGGCCAGTCGGGTGTTCAGGATAGCCCTAATGAATATGCATGAGATATATAGGCATTAGAGATATCCTGCCAACCTGACTGGTTTGTGGCCCTCTAGGGCTGGATTTGGAGACCCCTGCCTTACACCTCTGTCATTTAAGATTGTGAGTGGGCAAGGTGCAGATGTCCTAGACATCAAAAGGGTAGATAGAATGTGTCACATGCCTCCTCAATTCTCACCACCACCAAAACGTTGTCTAATAGACAATATTTTGGTGGTGGTGAGAAGCAAAGCGGCATGTGACAAATTCTATCTAACCTTTTTGATGTCTTGGAGATCTGCACCTTGTCCACTCACATTCTTAAATGACAGAGATGTAAGGCAGAGGTCTCCGAATCCAGTCCTTGAGGGCCACAAGCCAGTCAGGTTGGCAGGATATCTCTAATGCATATATATCTCATGCATATTCATTAGGGCTATCCTGAACACCCGACTGGCCTAGGGGTTCAAGGAGGACTGGTTCAGAACCACTGTCCTAGGGGTCCATAGGGGCTACACCTGACTGAGACATACAGATATATCCAAGGTGTGTCTGCAGAAACTACCTATCTCACACATTAGCACTGCTGGGGACCTTTCTTTATCTTTATTAGCATCATTTGATGAACCGCCCAGGCTGAAGCATCAGGGCGGTGTACAATATAACAGTAGGCTACTGGAAATAAAGTCAGAAAAGAACGCCAAAAATCGATAGAATAGGTGGATACAGAAGAAAGATAGAAAGGGGTAAGAGCCCAAGATGGCGGGGGGAACAATAGGGCGGGAGGGGGAAAGAGGAAAGGAAGGGTAAGGGGAAGCGGCCTAGTGAGGGGATAATCGACGGGAGTGGGGGAGACGACTGGGGGGCAAGGCACCATCATCAGGGGGGGGAGATCAAAGGCTTGACAAATGAGGTGTGTTTTGAGGAGAGTTTTGAAGCGGGGATAGGAAAGTTCCAAGCGAAGGGGTAAAAGGAGAGAATTCCAGAGGGCTGGCCCCAGGAAGAAGAAGGCAGAATGACGGGTGAGCTCTAAGTGGGCCTGAGCGGGGGAAGGGAGAAAGAGGCGATTACCATAAGCGGATCGGAGAAGACGAGGCGAGGGCTGAAGGCGAATGATGTCTGACAGATATTGGGGGGGTGCTGGAATGGAGAGCCTTATGTGTGAGGATGAGGACCTTAAAGATGAATCGGAACTTGACCGGAAGCCAGTGTAAAGCAAGGAGACAGTGGGACATGTGAGAGCGAACTGGGGAACCAGTAATAAGACGAGCGGCGGCGTTCTGTACTAATTGCAGACGGCGAAGCTGAGAGGAAGGTAGACCTGCGTAGATGACATTACAATAGTCTAACCGGGTTGTGACGAGAGACAGGACTAGAGTGACGACGGAGGAGGTGGGGAGTGACGACTGGACGGCCCGAATCCTGCGTAAGTGGAAAAAAGAAGTGCGTATAACAGAAGAAATGTGTTGGTGAAAGGAGAGGGCTGAGTCGAGAGTAACTCCCAAATAGCGAAGGGTGGGGACCAGGGGGATTGAGTGGGAAGACATAACAGGAGACACGCAAGGAGGGGAGAGACCAAAGGAGAACCAAATTGCGGAGGACTTGGTGGGGTTCACATGTAAGAAGTTAGAGTCGAACCAAGATGCAATGGAGGCCAAGCAACGGTTGAGTAGAACAAGGTCAGGAGTGGAGGAGGAAGTATGGTGGACCAGCAAGATGTCATCGACGTAAATGTAAAAAGAAATACCAGATTGCTGAAAGAGTAAAGCCAATGACACGAGGAAGGCATTGAAAAGTAGGGGGGCCAGGATAGATCCCTGAGGGACACCGCAAGTAGAGGGGGATGGAGGGGAGGTGGAGTGACGGGAGTGCACAGTAAAAGTGCGAGAAGACAGGAAAGAACGGAACCACTGCAAGACAGACCCGCAGATACCAAAGTCAGACAGGCGGGACAGGAGAGTGCGGTGATCAACCATATCAAAAGCGGAAGAAAGATCCAGAGAAACCACCAAAGAGAAATCACCACGGTCATGAGCGCAGTGAAGCTCAGAAAGAAGGGCAGTGAGGATAGTTTCAGTGCTATGACCTGCGCGAAATCCGGATTGACGGGGGTGAAGGGCGAAAGTGGAATCAAGGTGGGTGGCGAGTTGGGAGAACACCAGCTTCTCGAGGACTTTTGAAAGAAAAGGAAGATTGGTGACTGGCCGCCAGTTTGCAGGGGTGGCGGGGTCAAGGGTGGGCTTCTTTAGGAGAGGACGGACAATGGCGTGTTTCCAGCTAGAGGGGAAGAGACCAGAGGAGAAGCTAGTGTTGAAAATGGAGAGAATGTAGGGCACAAGAGCGAGATCAGAGTTGAGCAGCCAAGTGGAGGGCAAGGGATCAAGTAATCCGATGGGCTGATGAAACAGCTTTGATGACTTCAGGGGCAGAGACAAGCAAAAAGGAACACCAAGTGTGTGGGAAGGTGAGGAAGGGGGGTGGGTGGGTGACCAGCAGTGGGAGGAGGGGAAAAGAAGGGGAGGCAATGGGGGAATGAAGAGAAAGGACCTTATTGGTAAAGAAGGAAGCAAGGGTAGATGGGCTGGGGGCTGACAGGGGGGGACCTGCAGCATCACCTATTTCTGCCATGGAAGGTGCTGTGGACCTGGTGCTGGGTGCCCCACCGCACACTCAGGGTGAGCACAATACCCGCACAATGTGACGGTGTATAGCTACTCTGTGCCAGTAATACACATGGTCAGTTCCCCCTACCAGGCCGAGGTGCTGTGGGGGTGCATACTCCATCTTGTGTTCATCTGTAGACAGCTGATTTGCATGTGCAGTGCATCATGGATACGGGTGGGCTAACCCTATCCTGGTGACCACAGCAGACTGTCTGTGTGGTGACATGCAGTCCCTCTGCAGCCAGCCAGGTGCTTGCTAGCAGCTATAGAGCTGTGGCCCACTGGTTACTTCACTGCCTGTAGTGCCAGAGGTCATGGGTTCAAACCAACAGTGGGGTTGGTTGATAGGGCTGCCCAAAGCATTATCTCTTTTTAATGTACATTATTGCTGCCAGCAAAAACACCCTCAGCATACTGTACCCATAAGGTGCCTCAGAGGGCGCCCTATAGGGCACCTTATGGTTACCATCCATATAAGGTGCACTATACGTTATCCTGTGGAGCGACTTATAGGGTGCCCTATAGGGGACATTATAGGGTGCCGTGGCGGACAGTGCACTTTATAATGTGCCCTCTGGGGTACCTTATGAGGCGCCTTATGCAGCACCTTATGTTACAATACTTTGAGGGTGTGTTTGCTGGCAGCACTAATTGAAATAAAAATAAAATGCCTCCTAAAGCAATATTACCTATAACAGGCAATGCCTCAGCCAGCCTTCTTCATTGGGCACAGTGGGGGATTGAACCCATAACTCCTGCATCATTGGTCAGTGTTTTAACCATTGTGCTACACTGCTGCTCCTCCTTGTATGTCAGCGCACCTACTTAAGATTTTCATTCGTTACACTGCACAGTGCTGCCATCAAAAACAGTGCTGTGACCTTGCGGTTCCTCATACGGCACCTTATAAAGTGCCCTATAAGTAACATTCTAGGGTGCCTTGGCGGACAGTGCACTTTAAAATGTGCCCTCTGGGGTACCTTATGGAGCGCCTTATGTTACAGTGCTTTCAGAGTGCGTTTGCTTGTAGCAGTAATTAAAATAAAATTAATATGCCTCAGACTGCAATATTACCTATAACAGATAATGCCTCAGCTAGCCTTCTTCATTGGGTACAGTGGGGGATTGAACCCATGATCACTGCACCATTGGTCAGCGTCTTAACCATTGTACTGTGGCTCTGTTCCTGTGCTTGCACATCAGCGCGCCCCTTATGCTTCCCGCGCAAGTTTCTCATGTGCTAATGTGCGCGGCGCACATTAGCGCATGATTAATCCCGGTTTGCTTTTTTCAGACGGAAACGCCCACTCCTTATATGGCATCCCGCACACTAGCGCGGCGCGCACCTAACGGGGTTTTAGTAAACATACCCCTTAGAGTTTCTTCATATGTTCACTCTCAGCTTAAGTGAAAATATGATGAAGAAGCTCTGAGATGTGTAGCACAGTGTGTTAATTTTGAAAGTGGACAAGCTCATTTCAGATGTGTTTAAACATTATACCCTGAAGCAGAACTGTTTGTTAGCTTCCCTGATTTCTTTTAGCATTTCATCATCCATCTGTTCATTCTGGCCAGGCGGACGGTAGTACATTCCCACTGTCATTGCCTTCCCCTTTTTACATGGAATTTCTATCCATAGAGATTCAACATAGAGTGCAACCTCCCTACCAATTTGATCTACCCTATCATTGTGATATAGTTTGTACCCAGGTATCATGGCGCCCCATTGGTTGTTCTCCTGTTAGAAAAAAATGAGAAAAAGACCTACCAAAGTTCTTACCCTGTTCTCAGGTATCCTGTCAGTTAAATAAATTAGCCTTTTTATGTGACAACTATTACTTTTGTTCATATTCTTTGCATGTAGTCCTACCTTTTTGCTCAACTGCTATTGGGGTCTGCAGTAGTTTTTATCACCTTAGACTACAAAATGTGTGTATATATAAATTTTAGATGTATAGTTTAGTATGTTCCCTTTGTAGAATATTAGTAAGCAAAGATTCCTGAAATATACTATATAATTTTATTACCACTGAGAATCTAAATTTGGTCTATTTCCTTAACTCCCTAATTTGACTATCCAAAAATAAAACACTGGGGTGGGTGGGAGTTGGGGTGGGCAAGGTGGGCTTTAATACCTCATCAGTGAAGTGGCTTGAAAGACTATTAGCTGCCTTCTCCCTCTTTGAACTTATAAGCTAGAGGAAAGAAAAAAGCCCCAGCAGAAAAAAAAGCCATACCCAAAACAGAAAACTCCCCATCTGCAACCTTGCCGAAGTGTAACAAGCTTTGAGCTAGTTTGCCTCCAAAGCCCTAAAAAATAGAACTAATATGATCGCAGGCCTGAGGGATAAGCAAAATGAAAAGGATTTTGAAACCCATCTACGGATTTGAATTCCAGCAAAGATCTCGCAGATAAAGGAATTCAGAAATAGATACCATAGATAGTTCAATAAAATGAGGAACTATCTAGAAAACTAGGGAAATAGTCACAGGCCTAATGACAGGTATAGAAATAAGACACGATGATGCATCTGTAGTAGCAGAATGCACGTAAAGCCTGCACAAGCTTGTCATTTGATGACTATCGGAGTCCTCCTCGAGTCTTCATTAGTGAGTATCACACATGAAAACCTGTACACTGTTCATAAAACAGAATGCAACAAATTAGCCAAACTCAGATCTCTGCAATCAACATGGTATGCTGTCCAATAGCAGAAGACTTAACACAGACTTTGGGAGAGAAAGAACCAAGCTCTTTGGCATCTGCAAGTGAGCAATGCTAAATTTTGCAGCTGCAATTTGTGAGACTTGATCATGTTGGCTAATTAGTGGGTAGACGACTAGAAATCTAATTCATTTCTGTTGTTTCTGTCACTATATTGTGAGCCCCGCCCCTGTGCCAAATAGCTTGATCAGCAGGAGGCGCTGCACCTTAACCTTGAGGTTGTATAAGAATTTGTAGTTGAGCCGTTGGTTAAAGATCACAGATTTTTATTTGGGTTCTCAGAGACTCACAACAGGTAATGTCCACAGGAAAACAAAAGTAGGGATACTCCTCCCAAAGAAAATATATGCAAACTTTGCCAGGTCAAAAATAAAGTCTTTTAAACAAGCTTTTCTTCTTAGCTCTTACAAAAGGTATTTTCCCTCTTAAGAGTTATTCACAAACAGTGCAACAATCACATTCCATGTCAGTGACTGAAGGATCTGAATCCCCTTTGAAAGAGTCAATTTCCATGCTCTCTGGAGGACTCTCAGGTAGCGGTTCTGGACTCTTAACTGGAATGGTATTAGTCCCATACATTAACAGTTTCTTCAGTCTTGGCCACCTAATAGGTTTCTCCCCTTTAAGTAAAAGCTCATGGGGTTTCAAAAGCCGTGGTTTAAAAGTTCCTTTCCTTTCATGTAAATGTATACAGGTAATCTCCTCCTCATCTGAAGAACTATCCCTGTGTTCAGTTTTGGGCCTAGGCTTTCTCCTGGTTTGATGCTTAACTTGCACAGTTTTACATACAGGCCTTCTATCAATAAAACCCTCTTCTGAGCTGTAATCAGAGGACAGGTCAGACCTCCTTCGGGCTCTATAAAAAGTTCTTGCTTTGGAAGCTTCCCTAGCAGAGCAATGCCTGCATCTAGGTTCCAGCAAGGGTTTTGCCTGGGTAAAAGTTCTGCCTTCTTGTGGCTTCTTTAAGCTTCTTTCAAATACAGGGTTTAGCTTGCCCACTAACCTGCATTGTGGTTTCACTGCACTAGCAGTGTATCTCTGGGCCTCGCAACAGCAGCTGCCTGGCCTGTGAGTATTTCTTCCTGGAGAGCAGCAGTATTTCCCTTTCTCCTGGGGAGCGAATCTGGCTTCAGGTCTTCCCTTCCTCTCAGCATAGAGCCTGGGAGCCTTGTTCCAGTCAGGTTCAGAATCCTCGTGCTGGTAAGACAGGTGGTTCTCTTCCTCTGCTCTCCTCTCTCTCTCTCTCCTCCCTTCCGTTTCTGTCTGCCCTTCTTTACAAGCAGCTATGTGACAAGGGAACTCCCTTGCAGGCTCCTCCCCCGAGTACCTGCTTCTCTGATTCCTATCTGGTGTGTAACGTGGGAATGACTCAACACTAGTTTTGGCCCACTGACTATCAACCCTGGGGTTTTTCTGCTGTGAACTTCTAACCCTGGGTTTTCTCTGACAAGTGTTTTCTAATGTGCCCATCCCCCCAGCCAAGGTAAAACCTTCAATGTTTCCTGCTTTTCTAGGTGGCACTACTCTCTCCTTGCCACATATCCCCCCCCTTAGACTATTGCCGGCTGGCGAGACACTTCGCGCACAGCTGGTAATACGGGACAAGGCATCTGCATTTGTGTGGAGCTTCCCTGGTCGATGTTCAACCTGAAAATCGAACTCTTGTAGTGCCATGTACCAGCGAGTAAGGCGTGCGTTATTATCTTTCATTTTGTGCAGCCATTTAAGTGGGGCGTGATCGGTCACCAATAAAAACTTCCTCCCTGTCAAATAAAACCGTAGGGCGTTCACGGCCCACCGTATGGCCAAGGATTCTCGCTCAATGGTTGAATACTTCTTTTCAGGAGGGGTGAGCTTCCGACTTAAAAACATAACGGGATGTTCAGAGCCCTCGAACATTTGGGACATAACGGCTCCCAGCCCCGTTTCAGAGGCATCGGTTTGGATAATAAAGCCTTTGCTAAAATCCACCCCACATAACACCGGGGCCGCCCACAGTTTCCCTTTTAGTTCCCTAAAGGCGCTCTCAGCCTCAGAGTTCCATTCCAGCACTGTGGGAGCATTTTTTTTTAGCATCTCCGTGAGGGCTGTAGCCCTCGTCGCGAAATGCGGAACAAACCGTCTGTAGTAACCCACTAGGCCTAAAAAACTTCGGAGTTGCTTCTTGGACTCTGGTGTCGGGAATTTTTTTACGGCCTCTACTTTATCCAAGAGGGGTTTTACCTTGCCCTGACCCACCAGGTGGCCCAAATACTTAACCTCCGAGGCTCCAAACATACATTTTGCGGGGTTCAGCGTAAGACCAGCTTGCCTTAATGCTGTCAATACAGCGCCAACTCGTTTTAAATGGTCGTCCCAGCCCACACTGTGGATGACTATGTCGTCCATGTAGGCCCTAGCATAATGATGGTGAGGTCGTAGTACCATGTCAACCAAGCGCTGACATGTGGCAGCGGCCCCATGGAGTCCGAAGGGCATCCTCCGAAACTGGAAGAGCCCGATAGGTGAACTAAAAGCTGTCTTCTGGCGCGATTCCTTTGTAAGGGGAATCTGCCAGTACCCCTTCGTTAAGTCTAACGTGGTCAAATATACAGCTTGTCCCAAGTGATCTAAAATCTCTTCAATTCGGGGCATGGGGTAGGTGTCAAAACGCGAGATTTCGTTCACTTTCCTAAAATCTATACAAAAACGCATAGACCCATCGGGTTTCGGGACTAGGACTATTGGACTGTTCCAGGGACTCTTTGAGGTCTCAATAACCCCTAACCTCAGCATCTCCTGTATTTGGGAAATCACCTCCCTTTGTTTCGCTTCTGGTAGCCTATAGGGGCGTTGGCAGACAAGTTCTCCGGGTAGGGTCAGTATCTCGTGGGCAATTAAATCAGTTTCCCCAGGGGATGTTGTGAGGACATCCGAAAACTCTTTCAACAGGGCAGACAACTGGTTTTGCTGGGGCCACGAGAGTTTCTCCCCTAGGTTATAGGTCTGTTCTTGGTTATGGACCGGGAGCTGAGGCCCTAACTCTTCTTCTTCTTGCCTCAACGCACAGGCGGTAAGACCTTTTATCTCCTTTATGCCTGTGGACCCGAATCCCTGGGATTCCCTAACAGTGGTAGCCAACGTTTCCACCTCTTCGAGGGGTGGAAATCCCACCCTTTCACAAATTAATTGTGCGATTCTATCGCCTACATTCACCCGGAAATTTTCCTGCGAAAAGTTAAACAGAAGTACCTTTAACTCGCCCCTATAATCAGGGTCGATAACGCCTGCACCCACATCAATAAAGTTTTTAAGGGCTAAGCCTGATCTGGGCGCAACCCGCCCATAACAGCCCGGCGGTATTTCTATTTTCAATCCCGTTTCTACTAGTGCCTTCCCCTGTTTTGGCACTATCACGTCAACCGCACTGCACAAATCTAGGCCCGCGGCCTGTTCCGTTGCCCGTTTTGGTATCTTAGCCCCGGGAGTCGTCCTACAAAAGCGTAGCACGAACTTTTGTTTGATTGGGGTGCTGGCGTCAGGGTTAGCTATTAGAGTCTCCTGCTTTCCCCGTCTGCCAAATAAGGGTCTAGACACTGCAGGAGGGGGTAGAGATTGTGAGCGGGGAGCGTCTCTTCCTCGGGTAACCTTGGGTTTTTCCCCCTGTGTAGAGACTAGGTTTTTCTTCTCGTGCAGCCTATTCTCTATCCCTTTTCTAAAGTGTGCCCAGTCCCGCCCCAACACTATTTCATAGGGAAGCCTGGGCATTACTGCTACTGCAACTGCCTTGCCACTACTTAGCCCTTTTATGCGCACTACATGCACTGGGTAGGTGGATGCAGCACCGTGCACGCACCTAATTCTAACATGGTGGTCAGGGGACTCGGATGGGGATTCTCGCTGGGCCTCTATCTTACCCCAGAGGGACCTAGAGATCATTGATTGATCTGCCCCTGAGTCTAGGAGCGCTTCTGCGGATATCCCCTCTACCTCGACGGTTAAGAGAAAACCCTCACCAATGTTCTTAACTCGGGCAGCTATCAAGGCATCCCTACCGATGCAGTCCTTTCTAAAATGTCCCACCTCCCCACAGGTAAAACATTTTCTAGACAGGGAGTCTGCTCTCGTGATAACTTTTCCTTTCACTGTTTTTCCGGTAACATACGTGGCTCTCTGTTCTGGGAATACTGATTCGTGCTTCTTGAACAGGCCTTCTTTCTTGGAGCCTACCTTGTTGGCTTCAAGGAAGCGGTCCGCTAAAGCAACAGCTTCATAAGCAGTGTTACAATTCTGTAAAACCAACCAGCTCTGTAACTCTTTTGGAACCGCCTCAGTAAACTGTTCTAGAATTATAGTGTCAAGAATGGTATCAATAGCTTTACCCTCAGGCATTAACCATTTGTGAACTAAACTTTTAATTCTATAATACAACGCTTGAGGCGTCTCGCCTTCCTTAATTGTGCAAGACCGTAATAGTCTCCTATAAACAGAGGGATTTAAGCCCATCCTGTTCCGGATAGCAGTTTTCACTTTTAAATAATCAGATATCTGATCTAAAGGTAGTGCTCTATATGCGGCTAATGGCTCCCCGGATAATGTGGTGGCAAATCTGACCGCCCATTGATCCATAGGCCATTTTGCTAGCACAGCCACACGCTCAAAAGCTTCGATGAAATCATCTATATCATCACCCTTTACATATCGTCCATATGACAAAGTCCCAGTATTGGTATTTTCCCACCCTGGAATCAGGTTGGGTGTTACCAGTCCGGTAGTGGTGCTTTGCTTTAACATGTCCTCCTGGGTCTGAATCATCTTCGCCAAGAGGTCCAGGAGAGGTTGCTGTTGCTCCTGTAGCATCGACGCCGCCTTCTCCTGGTTCCTCGCTGCCAGTTCCTGTTGCTGGGCAAACTGGTTTGCTACCCATGTCGGGAAATCGGAGATCTCCATCCTTGCACTGGAGCTGAAAGAAAAACACAAAAACAAACGACCGAGTGCGGTACCCTTTTTTTTTTTTTTTTTTTCCAAAAGTGCCCACTATAGCTTATGGTGACCACCCTTCTGCACTTGGATCCAGGCCTAACCCTCTTAGTCACGGGTTACCTGATATCGGTGCAGGTCTTAGCTCTGCCACCAGATAAGCTCTCCGTCAGGTCTGCAATGCGTCTGCTCCTCCGGATACGTTGGATGCGTCCTTGGATTTCCGGTCAACCCTTCTGTTCCTGTTGGACTTGGCTGCCGGACCTCTGGAACCACGAAATCCTAAATACTACGCCACTGTGAGCCCCGCCCCTGTGCCAAATAGCTTGATCAGCAGGAGGCGCTGCACCTTAACCTTGAGGTTGTATAAGAATTTGTAGTTGAGCCGTTGGTTAAAGATCACAGATTTTTATTTGGGTTCTCAGAGACTCACAACAGGTAATGTCCACAGGAAAACAAAAGTAGGGATACTCCTCCCAAAGAAAATATATGCAAACTTTGCCAGGTCAAAAATAAAGTCTTTTAAACAAGCTTTTCTTCTTAGCTCTTACTGTGGCAGGTGCAGGCCTGTGACCCACGGTGTCTGACATAGGCAGGCCAGCATGGCTAGCTTGACCTGTAAATGAGGCCTGTGGAGAGGCATATAGGATTGCACATCCCCCAATATGCTGCTATTGTAAGAAAGAACTCAGTAGAAATATTGAATTAGCTTAGATAAGCAGAATTGCAGAATTAAGAAATGGAAAAATACAGAAAAGATGTGTTTTAAAGTTACTGATAAGAAAGAGTACATTTGCAGAGAAATATTGAGGAGTGCTGACAGATGAGTTACAGAACCTTGCTCTTCTGCACGCACAAATGGTCCCATAGCCTTGAAAGTGTGAAAGTAACAAGTTGATGAACTGACCATTGTAATTGGGACTAGAAGGGGGGCAGGCAGGTGTCATGCCTACAGAAGCCCACAGAAGGAACATAATTGGAGAAACTTATCAGTACCGGGACCAATAGAGGGGCTACGGGAGGTACGGGAGCGTACCGGGACCAATGAAATGTTTTTCTATACCTAGAATGGAACAGAAGTCTATAAAAGTTGTTGTAATGCTTGAAAACTTTGCTCAGCCATTTTGAAATTGTCTTGCTTGAGACTTGTGCACAAATAAATGATTTGGACCTTCTGAACAGACTCCTGGTATCATTGGTTTGTCTGCGCTTTGCTGCTACATATTCCTTGGTGCGTTGGCCGGGAAGTTGTGGAATCAAAGTGTATATAGGGCAATATACCACGACTTTCCGCCTCTATAGGCTTGGTCCTGCCGGGATCGCGCCCTTCCGACGAGGGCCGCTCCCTGGCGCCACCGGTCCCTTGTATCGGAGGGAGCTGGTCGGACCTCGGCGGGCGACGAGCCCGGCTGGAGTCAACGCCTCGAACCCGAGTGAGGGGAGTCCGAGGTCCAACTCATGCGCCTGCTTGGGAAGTTTGAGGACCGGATCCGGTGAGTATAGTTTTGATTTTGGGTCTAGACAGAAATAGAAAGAGCAGTACTGCCATTGGAACTTGGAATTTGGAATTTGTAATCTCGAGATATTGGGAATTGGTAAGAGAGCATGATCAACTCTCAAGGAAGAGCCGAGTAGCCTGGCATGGGAATTCGCTAGGTGAAACCCTTATCCTTTTTGTAATTGTACTTGGAAAAGACTAGTCAGAACAGATAGAAACGAATGCATTCTGGGAATACGTTGCTAGCATGAGTGTGTGACCGAAGTATGAATGAGAGGTCTGGCAGCACGGACCAAGTGAAAGCTGACCCCTGATTAGCGCATTTCCTGACCGGGCGACCGCGTTCAGGTCGCGAAAAGGGGAAGCGATTGTCGTCTTGTCTTGTTATTTGTATTCCCTATACGTTTCCAGGGCCGTGAGGACCCCTTACCCACGGTCCGCCCACCTTTTCCCTTCTGTCTGTTGTTGCGCGCACACATCGAAATGGGAGGGGCGGAGTCTACTAGAAACACTCCATTAGAATGTATGATCGCACATTTTAAAGAGGGATATTCAGGAGATTATGGTATTAAAATGACAGCAGCCCGTTTGCAGATTTTGTGTACTAGGGAGTGGCCCGATCTAGACCCCATCTGGCCCCGAGAGGGAACGTTCACCGTAGAGATTATCCAGTCAATACATCGTAGAGTGCGGGTAGCGCACCCCGATCAGTACCCCTATATAGATTCCTGGTTAAGTATTTGTGAAGATCCGCCCTCCTGGGCGCAGCGCTGTTATGAGGAACAGTGCAGAATAATGTTAGCTAAAACAGATTCTAGACAGAGAAAGGAACAGCCTAGAATGAAAGAGCAGGATAAGAAAGCCAAGAAGAAACCCATCTTGGCAGATCCCGATTCCCCAGAAGTAGTCCTCAGGCAGCCCCGAACCCCAGGTCCAGTAAGAATAGCCCGGCGGCGTCCTGCCCCAGCACCCCAGAGACCGCCGGAGCCGAGGCGAGACCCAATCCCTGACCTCCCTCCTCCTGGAGAAGAGGAAGAGAGAGAATTAGCGGAGAGAAGAGAGGAGGATGTAAAAAGTGAGCCAGAAGCGGAGCTAGAAGAAGAGGAAAGTGAGGATCCCCCAGAAGAAGAAGAAGAGGAAAGTGTACAAATAATTGAGGAAGTCAGCGCCAGCACTAGCAAGCCAGTGAAAGAAAAACCCAAAGCAAAACCAGTTGAGAAAAAGACAGCAACTCCTGCAAAGAACACAACAATAGCCCTTAGATCCCAGACTCAAATGACGCCGAGGACAGCCAAACTGTTTCCCTTAAGGCAAGTCCCGGGGGTGCCCGTAAAGAATGATAATGATGAAGTGGTAGCGGGACCCCTAACTTATGTGTATATCCCATTCTCTACAACTGATTTATTAAATTGGAGGTCGCACTATGCCTCCTATACTAGCAAGCCCCAGGAGCTGACAGAATTAGTAACTAGTATTATGGAAACTCACCAGCCCACTTGGCCAGATTGCCGTCAGCTCCTGACCACCCTATTCACTACAGAAGAACGAGCGAGAATTAGAAAAGCAGCTATTGAATGGATGGCAGAAAACCCTGCAGCTCCAGCGCAGGGGCAGAATATAATAGATCGTAGAGAAGCAGCTCAGAGAGAATTCCCAAATGAAGACCCCCAATGGGATCCAAATACAGATGAAGGATCCACCGCCCTAGCCCGTTTTCGCCAAGGCTTTTTACAAGGCCTGCGAAGAGGAGGCCAAAAAGCTATGAACCTTTCCAAAGTAGCAGGAATTATCCAAGGAATAGATGAGAGCCCAGCAGATTATTATGAAAGATTAACTGAAGCTTACAGAATGTATACTCCCTATGATCCCGAGGCACCAGGAAGTTTATGCATGGTGAATTCTGCTTTTGTAAACCAGTCTCAACCAGACATTAGACGTAAATTACAGAAATTAGAAGGGTTTGCGGGCATGAATGCAACACAGTTATTGGAAGTCGCTCATAAAGTGTATGTGAATCGTGATACTGAAAGACAGAGAGAATGTGATAGAAAGATGAAGAAGAAAGCTGATTTTTTGGCTGCGGCCATAGTTGAAAAGAAAAGGGGCGGGGTCCCTAATCGAAGGAGCAGAGGAAGAGGGCGGGGTCAAGGCGGAGGCCGGACCCAGAGACTAGGCGTGAACCAATGCGCCTACTGCAAAGAGGAAGGACATTGGAGAGATACTTGCCCGCAACTCGAAGACGCCCAGCAAGATGACGAATACGATCATCAGTGGCGAGAAGAAAGAAGAGGCCGTCCCCGAGGCCGAGGAGGAGCCAATCGAGAACATTCCAGCGAGAGAGGGGAGGAGGAGCCATCCAAGCATTGGCCACACAGGCCCATGAAGAGGATGACGTGGATTAGGACAGACCGGGCTCCAAGTTTGCTTTAGGTCTCCAGGAGCCTATGGTCGAAATACAAATAGGAGACCAATTTATGAACTTTATGGTTGATACTGGAGCAGAACATTCAGTAATAGACAAAAAGATAGCCCCATTCACCAAGAAAGCAGTCACCATTATAGGAGCAACTGGTGCCAAAGCCACAAAGTCTTTTCTTCAAAACCGAATATGCAGTCTAGGAGGACAGCAAGTAACTCATCAATTCCTTTACATGCCCGAATGTCCAGTACCCCTACTGGGACGAGATATGCTAGCCAAGCTTCAAGCACAGATATCTTTCTCCGAACAAGGAGAAATGCAAATGACAGTGAATTCTCAAGCCAAACCAGCAGGAGTAATGCTGCTGACAGTACCCCGAGAAGAAGAATGGAGATACTACATTGATGATTCGATTCAAGATACCTATTTTGAACAAACTTTAAAGAACATTCATGCACCACTTGAAGTATGGGCAGAAGGCAGTCCCCCAGGCCTAGCCAAGCATATAGCACCAGTGATCGTAACCCTCAAGCCTAGCGCCACACCAGTGCACGTCAAACAGTACCCTCTCCCAAGAGCCGCAATTGAAGGCATTCATCGCCACCTACAGAGATTGCTTGAGTATGGCCTACTGAAAGTATGTCAATCCCCATGGAACACCCCACTTTTGCCAGTAAAGAAGCCTGAGACAGATGATTATCGCCCAGTGCAAGATTTGAGAAGAGTAAATGATGCAGTTGAAACTATACACCCAGTTGTACCCAATCCTTACACTTTACTAGGATTGATACCCGCTGAAGCTACTCATTTCACTGTACTAGATTTGAAAGATGCATTCTTTTGCATAAGATTAGCCCCTGTAAGCCAAATATTGTTTGCATTTGAATGGCAAGACCCCATCTCTGGAAGAGGGGGCCAACTCACCTGGACAAGATTACCCCAAGGATTCAAGAATTCACCTACCATCTTTAGTGCTGCACTAAATCAAGACCTTTCAAGCTATCCAGTAGCCCCGGGGAGGAGAGTACTTCTCCAGTACGTGGATGATCTGTTGATAGCTGCCATATCAGAAAAAGAATGTATACGAGCCACCCAAGATCTCTTGCAGTTACTAAATGAAGCTGGATATAAAGTTTCCAGAGCCAAAGCACAACTATGCCAAACAGAAGTGAAATACTTGGGTTTTCGTATTACCCAAGGAAGCAGAAGATTAGGCAGAGAAAGAAAAGAAGCAGTATGTAGAATTCCAACTCCAACAACCAGAAAGCAAGTTAGAGCCTTTCTGGGAGCGGCAGGATATTGCCGAATCTGGATACCCAACTTTGCCCAAATTGCCAAACCACTGTATGAAGCCACAAAAGGAGAAGAGAAGTCACCACTGGAGTGGGGACTTGAGCAGGATACAGCCTTCCAGAAGTTAAAAGAAGAACTGATGTCATCACCAGCACTTGGACTACCAGATGTCCACAAACCTTTCCACTTGTTTGTACATGAAGCACAGGGAAATGCCTTAGGCATGTTGACTCAGAAATTAGGAAATTGGGAACGACCTGTAGCCTACCTATCGAAACAATTGGACCCTGTGGCCAAAGGATGGCCACCCTGCTTGAGAGCAGTTGCAGCTACAGCACTACTAGTGAGTGAAGCAGACAAACTCACATTAGGACAGAACATACGAGTCACTGTGCCACATGCAGTCCTTGCCCTTATGGAACAGAAAGCAAATTATTGGCTCACCAATTCCCGAATGCTAAAGTACCAGAGCATGTTATGTGAGAACCCACAGATACAACTCGAAGTGAGCCATGCCCTGAATCCAGCCACCTTGATACCCATTAGTGAAGAACTCCCAGAACATGACTGTATCGAAGTCATGGAAACTGTGTTCTCTAGTCGACCTGACCTAACAGATGTGCCCATAGACAATCCTGACCAGATCTATTATGTTGATGGGAGCAGTCTCATCCTTGATGGACGACGCTGTGCCGGATATGCAGTCGTCACTCAACACGAAGTAGTTGAATCATCAGCTCTAGCCTCAGGCACATCAGCCCAGAAAGCCGAATTGATAGCACTCACCAGAGCATTGTTATTAGGAGAAAAACTTGTGCTAAATGTATATACAGATTCCAAATATGCTTTCACTACCTTGCATGCCCATGGAGCTCTCTACAAAGAAAGAGGACTCATCACATCCGGAGGAAAATCAGTCAAATATGGTCCCGAGATATTGATGTTACTTGATGCAGTCTGGGCCCCAACACGTGTAGCTGTCATGCATTGTAGAGGACATCAAGCAGGAAAAGGAGAAGTTGCTCGAGGGAATAGATTCGCAGATGCCTCAGCACGACAAGCAGCTATGACAGGACAGATTGCCCCACAAGCTATGCCAATGCAAGCAGCATTGTTTCCAGTACCTTTGAATCTATGGACCCCACGATATACCACCAAAGAATTGGATTACTATTGTGACAAAGAAGAGGGAGTATTGAAAGATGGATGGATTGAGCTGCCACCAGAAGAAGGCAGTCAACCTCCGGGAAGAATAGTAATTCCAGAATTGTTAGGACCAGCCTTTGTTAAAGCTTTCCATGAAGCCACCCACTATGGAAAGAGTGCTATGGAGAAAGCACTCAGACCACATTTCTACATCCCTCTAATGACAACCATATCAGCCTCAGTAGCCCGACAATGTCAAATCTGTGCCAAGAATAATGCCAAGCAAGGCCTTATTACAGCCCCCCGAGTTCAGTCAAGAGGTGTGACCCCCATGCACAACCTCCAAGTTGATTTCACCGAAATGCCAAAAGCTAATGGATACCATTACCTACTAGTATTAGTTTGTACTTTCTCTGGGTGGGTAGAAGCATTCCCAACCAGAACTGAGAAAGCCCGAGAAGTTACCAAAGCCTTAATGAGAGAGATTGTCCCCAGATTTGGAATCCCAGCAGTAATAGGGTCAGACAATGGACCCTCATTTGTCTCTCAAGTTACTCAGCAGTTAGCAAAAGCTTTGCAGATACAGTGGAAGCTCCACACTGCATACAGACCCCAGAGTTCAGGGAAAGTTGAGCGAATGAATCGTACATTGAAAGCCCAAATGTCTAAGCTTTGTCAGGAGACACACTTGAAATGGCCCCAAGTGCTCCCCATAGCTTTACTCAGAATACGCTCAGCCCCTGTAAAGTCAACAGGATTTTCCCCTTTTGAAGTTTTGTATGGTAAACCCCCACCAATAGTGCAGGGAGTCAAAGGAAATCTAGCCCAGATTGGTTCAGAAGTAACCAGACAAGAACTCCTAGCTCTTAGTTTTGTTCTGCAGACTCTCCATACGTGGATCCAAGACCAGTTGCCTATCAACTTGACGGAACCCTTGCATCCCTACCAGCCTGGAACTTCGGTGTGGATCAAAGATTGGAAGAAGATACCGTTGGAACCCCATTGGAAGGGACCGTACACCGTCATCCTGTCTACCCCAACTGCAGTAAAGGTAGCCGAGATCGACGCCTGGATCCACCACAGCAGAGTCAAGCCCGCCGCCGATCCTGAACCAGAGCGGTGGACAGCCGAGCAGCACCCTGATGTACCCTTGCGAGTTACTCTGAGACGGCAACCAGCAGCATAGACACTTCATCACAAGTGCTTTGCAGTAGCCAAGTCTTTCGAAGAGGATTGCTGTTTTCCATGCAGCAACAGCTTTGTTTCAACGAACCCAATTTGTGTGTGTGATTTGACACACTACTTCGAGACTACATTGACTAAGCCAGACTTCACAAGCCAACTGGATTGCTAAGTTGGTTAATGTGTGCTGGACACCTTGAGGATCTTCAATCAACACTCAGCAACCGTTAAATTGCTTCATTAGCAAACGGACGAAGAATAATAGACCGTCGTGATCAAGATCAGCAAGCTGAGGATTCAGAAGAACTCCAATCAACATCAACATGTATCTTTGCTTCTGCTTTGCCTTGGTTGCCTTCTTTGGAGGTTTTGAACAGACTTATGCTCTACCTCCATGCACTGCTTGCATAACTTCTACTAGAACTGGACTGAAAGTAACTCAGACTTTGCTTTACCATTCTTACTATACCTGCAAGGGAACAGTAACTCGGTGTATCTATAACACCACTGAACTAAATGTTTGCACTCATGGCAAAATTAAAGCATGCTATAATCCGCATCAGAATCCATCCTATTACACGTTGGAAATAAGATGGAAGGATGCAGATGGACCTATATTAGCTGCTACACCACCACTTAAGGACATTACTAAACCTGCTGTTTTGAATTTTGATGCATGTAATGCTATTAATAGAGATAGTCAGTCCACCTGTGGTACATGGGAGAAAGCGTATCGAAATGACCATAAGTATATGTGTCCGGAAGGTGCCACAAATTGGTGGAAGTGTACAGGTAAAACAGGATCAGGGTATAGTACTGCTACAGCGGCAGACTACTATTGCCCGTATTGGGAATGTGTTTTTTTATGCTACCTGGAACACTGGTATAACTGATGAGAAAATAGATAAGCGGATGGCTACTCTAACCAAGCCAACCACAAATGATAAATGTCAGAAAGATGCTTGCAACCCCTTACATTTGCGTGTACATAACCCTCATGCATGGAAACAAGGATATAAGTTTGGTTTACGTATTGCGGGAGGAGGAACAGATCCAGGGACCATTGTGTATGTTAGATTGAATACCCAAGCCCACAAGTCATCTAAATATCATATTCATAGCACCTTTTATGAAGCAATGCATGTAAATAAGTTTGAGATCCCTCACCCTTCACAGAATTTTGTTTCTAGAATTAGCCGGAGCAGTAGTATATCTAGTCTTAAGATCACAGATTGTTATTTCTGTGGCGGAACCCAAATGGGAGACCAATGGCCCTGGGAAGCCCAAGAATTGAATTATTCCATGATTTACAATCAGACTGAATTACACAAGACAACCAGTGAATGGGTGTTAGCGCACTCAATCGTTGGACGTCTTTGCTATGCCAGAACTGGACCCCAGTTCACCCAAAAGGTAGGACAGCTGGTCTGTCTTAGCCAGAAATACTATAATGCCACGACCAAGAAGGTAGCATGGTGGTCAGGAATCAGACATCCTGAACCTCCTAACCCATTAGCCAGATTTCCTGAACTTGCAGGTCTATGGACTAACCTCGCCAAAGTCCAAGCCTGGCAAGCCCCACCTGGCCTATATTGGATCTGTGGAAACCGAGCATATGCGCAACTCCCACCACAATGGGGAGGAGCATGTGTCTTAGGAACCATCAGACCTTCTTTCTTCTTGTTAAACACTGAACATGGAGAACAATTAGGATACCCTGTATATACCACCCACAAACACAAAGGAGCATCTAGACAGAAAAGAGAGGCCTTACAGATAGGCAAGTGGGAGAAATGGCAAGGTGATGATTGGCCACCAGAAAGAATTATTGCGTATTATGGACCTGCCACTTGGAATGATGATGGTATGTGGGGCTACCGAACCCCAGTCTATATGATTAATCGTATTATTCGCTTACAAGCAGTAGTTGAAATAATAACCAATGAAACTAGTCATGCTCTCACGCTCCTAGCTAGACAAAGTACTCAGATGCGCACTGCCATATATCAGAATCGCTTAGCCCTTGATTATTTGCTAGCAGCTGAAGGAGGAGTATGTGGTAAGCTGAATTTAACCAATTGCTGTTTGAAAATAGATGATAAAGGTCAAGTAGTTTAAGAAATTGCTAAAGATATGCAGAGACATGCTTATGTGCCAGTACAGACTTGGCACGCCTTGAAATTTCCTAATTGGTTTGCTAACCTTTTCTCTTGGCTGGGAGGATTTAAGACTTTTATTATCTTAGTACTAATCCTTGTTGCTGTTGTCCTCTGCTTACCATGTTTAATCCCATGTTGTATGCGTTCCCTTCATAGTGCTATTGATAGTACAGTAGAGCGGAAGACCGCAACTAGAATAATGGCTTTATACAAAGCTAGCCCTAGTGGAACTAGTAAGAATCCTTTAATCAGGATGTGAATCTTCTAGAAAGTGATTTAATTCTCACACCTTATTAAGTAATAGGGTGAGATTAATCAAAGGGGGGAATGTGGCAGGTGCAGGCCTGTGACCCACGGTGTCTGACATAGGCAGGCCAGCATGGCTAGCTTGACCTGTAAATGAGGCCTGTGGAGAGGCATATAGGATTGCACATCCCCCAATATGCTGCTATTGTAAGAAAGAACTCAGTAGAAATATTGAATTAGCTTAGATAAGCAGAATTGCAGAATTAAGAAATGGAAAAATACAGAAAAGATGTGTTTTAAAGTTACTGATAAGAAAGAGTACATTTGCAGAGAAATATTGAGGAGTGCTGACAGATGAGTTACAGAACCTTGCTCTTCTGCACGCACAAATGGTCCATTAGCCTTGAAAGTGTGAAAGTAACAAGTTGATGAACTGACCATTGTAATTGGGACTAGAAGGGGGGCAGGCAGGTGTCATGCCTACAGAAGCCCACAGAAGGAACATAATTGGAGAAACTTATCAGTACCGGGACCAATAGAGGGGCTACGGGAGGTACGGGAGCGTACCGGGACCAATGAAATGTTTTTCTATACCTAGAATGGAACAGAAGTCTATAAAAGTTGTTGTAATGCTTGAAAACTTTGCTCAGCCATTTTGAAATTGTCTTGCTTGAGACTTGTGCACAAATAAATGATTTGGACCTTCTGAACAGACTCCTGGTATCATTGGTTTGTCTGCGCTTTGCTGCTACATTACAAAAGGTATTTTCCCTCTTAACAGTTATTCACAAACAGTGCAACAATCACATTCCATGTCAGTGACTGAAGGATCTGAATCCCCTTTGAAAGAGTCAATTTCCATGCTCTCTGGAGGACTCTCAGGTAGCGGTTCTGGACTCTTAACTGGAATGGTATTAGTCCCATACATTAACAGTTTCTTCAGTCTTGGCCACCTAATAGGTTTCTCCCCTTTAAGTAAAAGCTCATGGGGTTTCAAAAGCCATGGTTTAAAAGTTCCTTTCCTTTCATGTAAATGTCTACAGGTAATCTCCTCCTCATCTGAAGAACTATCCCTGTGTTCAGTTTTGGGCCTAGGCTTTCTCCTGGTTTGATGCTTAACTTGCACAGTTTTACATACAGGCCTTCTATCAATAAAACCCTCTTCTGAGCTGTAATCAGAGGACAGGTCAGACCTCCTTCGGGCTCTATAAAAAGTTCTTGCTTTGGAAGCTTCCCTAGCAGAGCAATGCCTGCATCTAGGTTCCAGCAAGGGTTTTGCCTGGGTAAAAGTTCTGCCTTCTTGTGGCTTCTTTAAGCTTCTTTCAAATACAGGGTTTAGCTTGCCCACTAACCTGCATTGTGGTTTCACTGCACTAGCAGTGTATCTCTGGGCCTCGCAACAGCAGCTGCCTGGCCTGTGAGTATTTCTTCCTGGAGAGCAGCAGTATTTCCCTTTCTCCTGGGGAGCGAATCTGGCTTCAGGTCTTCCCTTCCTCTCAGCATAGAGCCTGGGAGCCTTGTTCCAGTCAGGTTCAGAATCCTCGTGCTGGTAAGACAGGTGGTTCTCTTCCTCTGCTCTCCTCTCTCTCTCTCCTCCCTTCCGTTTCTGTCTGCCCTTCTTTACAAGCAGCTACGTGACAAGGGAACTCCCTTGCAGGCTCCTCCCCCGAGTACCTGCTTCTCTGATTCCTATCTGGTGTGTAACGTGGGAATGACTCAACACTAGTTTTGGCCCACTGACTATCAACCCTGGGGTTTTTCTGCTGTGAACTTCTAACCCTGGGTTTTCTCTGACAAGTGTTTTCTAATGTGCCCATCCCCCCAGCCAAGGTAAAACCTTCAATGTTTCCTGCTTTTCTAGGTGGCACTACTCTCTCCTTGCCACAATATTGATTTCAATTACTACTAGTTATAATCATTGGTTTATTATTTAGTCATACTAAACTCCTATTCATAAGGATGAACCAAGTCTATTTGTCTATTTCTATATATAATATCGTAGGGGATAGTAATTGTGGATTCATACTCTGTTGCAGATTTTCATATAATTTGCAAAGAGGGCGATTTTTTTCCCCATGTATTATTAATTAATTTCTTAAAATGTATAACCTGCTTATAATCATTTCTAAGCAGTTTACAATTAAAACACACATAAGCAATACAAATACAAGCAATCATCATGATAGTAAACATCCTTATATTCTAATTAGAAGAATAATTTTGAAAGAAGAAAAATCAATAAAATCATTTTCTAACCTTATTGAGTCAGGAAGTGCATTCCAAATATTTACACCTGCTAATGAAAATGGGCTTACAGATGTTTGATTTGTATAAGAAACCTAATTAGTGGAAGTGCTAATAGATTTTTTTTACTTGTGTACAACAGTCTTGTTGACTCATAAGGGGATAATGATGGGTGCAAGCCACTGGGACTTGCTCCATATAAAGATTTTTGAAAAACAACAAATTTTAAATTGAACACATGATCACAATGAGAGCCAATGTAGTTCTTGCAACTTCATTGAAAGATGATCAGATATGTATTAGATTAAAAATCAGAGGCATAAAAGCATTCCATATCATTTATAGGGCATTAAAATTTATATTTGGTAATCCTAGATACATTGCATTACAATAATCTAGATCAATGTTTGGACAACCATCTGAAACTGCTCTTCATCCAACTATCTAATACATTTCCTAATCGGCTTTAGCTTTAAAAAGGCAGCTTATATAAGGAATCTTTATACTAAGGGGCATGTTTACTAAAGTCCGCAAATTTGCACGCCGCAAAATAGCGCACGGCAACGCGCCACTGAAACGCGCATAAACGCGTTTAAACGCCCCGCACACGTGCGTGTCACCCCTGCACAGGTACGCGGCACACCAACGGGCCCCGTACAAGTGCGGGCCCGCAAATGGCCGATAGAGGCGTGGAACGGCTAAAGGAGGGCGGAGGAAGGCTCCGGAGGGGCGGAGGGACGGGGTCAATGGGTGGAGAGTGGGAGGGGAGAGGGTCCCCGCACAGTATCGGGCCCAAATTTGCATGTAAAAGCATTTAAAGGGAAGAGAAACCATTTCCGTCAGCAATGTACAGGAAAACCGGGGAAACCAGAAAAACGTGAGCAGTGTGATACATGTGCACAGCACAAAAGTGCACATAAAAATAGGAAATGACCACAACAGAACTATTAAAAATAGTAATTCAGCTGGGAAACAGTGATAGTGATGGGCAAATACAGAAAACACACCCAACAAAGCTCCAGAAAAAAGAAATGAATTTTGGAAGGGTTTACGGAGCGGAGACTCTTCCAAACAACATTTCCTGTTGTGGAACTGTCCTGGGAGTGTTTGCTATGGTTGCCCATTAATATCACTGTTGCCCAGCGTGGTGATATTGTTTCCCCCAGTTCCCGTGGTCATTTCCGTGGTTGATGTGCACGTTTGTCACCAGACAGTGTGCATATGCCCACAGTAAAATTGCGTAGAGCAGGGTTTGTGACTCCATCCTGCCAGGCTTACTACCTCCAGGGGCTGCACTGTCTCTGTGGCCATAGTGTGGTGCAGCAGACAAAGTCAGTACATCTAGGACCAGAGGGTCAGAGGTTCAAAGCCCAGCTGGGGCACCTGCCAGCCCAGTCCCTATATTTTACCCACCACTAAACACAGATAGCGCAGACACCCCTGTATTGCAGGTGACATAAGCATGGGGAAAACACCCATATTTTACCCAACAACGCACACACACCACAAAAATGGGCATTACACACAGCCAAGTACCCCAAATGCAGTCCCGTACTGCCACATTCCAATCAGGTCACCTGCTTTTTATGGGAGGAGCTCATGCCAGCATGTTGGCGGACGAGTACATGTGGTGCAGGGGGCAGTGGCTGCTAGCGACAGAAGACAGAGGCCTAGCTAGCCATGTGCAGGCTGCCACCATCCACTGCAACAGACTGCAACAGACAGGCCCTGCTGGATCCACAGTCATGGACATGCCAGGGAATCCACCCAATCTGTGGCTACACAGTGGTGCAGTGCATGCAGACACTGCATGCAAGAGCAGAAGATCACAGGTTCAAAGCCCAACTGGGGCAACTGCCAATCTTGCCCACATATTTTTCCCCCAAGTAAACAGTGATAGTAAGGGCACACCTTTCCTGGCTTGGACATATGCAATGGCAATACATCTATCTTTTACCCCACTGAGCAAAGACACCATGAACAGGGCCAGTACCCAGAGCAGAACCACCCAAATGCAGTCCTGGTGGGGCACACACCAGTCAGGTTCCATGATGCCACTCATACAAATGCCTGTGCTGTATATCTATGCACCACACCCATGGTATGTAGATGTAGCTCATGCATATCCATGAGGGACAGCAGGAAAACCAGAACAGTGTGATGCAAACCTGGACTGGAGTTGGGAATCTGTGCCGTAAAGCAGCAGCCATCAAGGGCAGACACACCCACACCCACAGGCCTCATTGGCCAATGTCTCCTGGAGAGGCAGACCATTGGACCCTGCATGCATCTCCCAAAACTAGCACTTGCATAACTTACCAATGTCACCCTACACCTGAGGTATATGGTACACAGCTCTGAGACGTTTGCTAGGAGCACAGGCAGCTAGATATCCATACGTTACGCACATACTGCTAGTTGACCCCATCCGAACAATCTGTTAGGTGTTTGCGGTGCGTGCTCCAGGCCTGGCCTCTGACGGTGTTTACCACCCTGGGGAGTGACCCCCAGCTGTACTGCGTACCATATCCATGCCTTGCCGTGCTCAGGACCGGTTTGGTGGGCAAGGCTAATTACTTCCTCAATAGTAGCACCATGATGGCATAGGTGTGGAAGTGTGTGTCTAACTATACAGTGGGTGTTGGCTGCAAGCCCCTTCCACAGCCCACACTGCCAGCACTGTTGCCAGTATTGACCTGCCAATGTGCATAATGAGGTGCAAGGTACCATGGGTATAGCTAGGACAGGGTAGCCTGGCCAGGATGCATCTGCACCGGGCATAGGGCACTGGCAGGGACATTGTAGTGTCCGGCCACCACCTACACAGACAGGGTGGCCAAAGCATGTCCTTCTGGGAGATCACGCTCACCCTGACTGTGCAGTGACCACAGCATGGCTAGGCACCCCCATAGTACTATATGGTATTTCTCTCATGTGATAGATATGGGTTTCTATTTGGGGCCCAGTCACTGATTTATCTGCTTGCTGTGTATGCTGGCAGACCAGTTCTGGGTGCATGTGTCTCCATTGGGGACATGCACTATGGACTAACCAGCAGACTGTTTGTAGCTGGTATGTGTCTTGCTGGAATGGCTTGCAGGGTGCAGTGGCTGTTAGCATGCTGCAGTGGAATATC
Source organism: Ichthyophis bannanicus (assembly GCA_033557465.1). Classification (NCBI taxonomy): domain Eukaryota; kingdom Metazoa; phylum Chordata; class Amphibia; order Gymnophiona; family Ichthyophiidae; genus Ichthyophis; species Ichthyophis bannanicus. Next base: position 1,198,219,133 of record CM066032.1, on the reverse strand, counting down.
TGGTGGTGGGGTGCAGCTTACTTTATCCTGGTCCTATGTCTGTTTGCTGGTGTGGGTGTGGGGGTGGGGGTGGTGTTCATTCCTCAGCAGGACTGGGGTTGATGTTGCCCTCTACTGCCACCTTTGCAGGGGGGTACAGTGTGGATCTCTTGATGGGGGACTATGTTTGCTGCTGGGGGGGGAAGGGGGTGCTGAGCCTGACTGGGATATCCATGGTGTTTGTGCAGAAACTAGCTATCTTACACATTGACACTGCTTTGAAACTCCCGCTTGGCCTCCATCAGCCATGGAAGGTGTTGTGGACCTGGTCCTGGGCGCCTCATTGCACACTCAGGGTGAGCACAGAACCCACATGATGTAACGGTGTGTAGCTACTCTGTGCCAGTAAAACACCCGGTCAGTGCCCCCTACCAGGCCGAGGTGCTGTGTGGGTGCACCCGGTCACTCCCCCCAACAGGGCCGAGGTGCTGTGGGGGTGCATTACCCATCTTGTGTCCATCTGTGGACAGCTAATTTGCATGTGCAGTGCATCATGGGTACGTGTGGCCTAACCCTATCCTGTTTACACCGGCAGACTGTCTGTGAGGTGACGTGCAGGCTATCTGCAGCCAGCCAGGGGCTTGCTTACAGCTATGGAGTTGTAGCCCAATGGTTACATCACTCCCTATGCAGCCAGAGATCATGGGTTCAAACCCACAGTGGGGTTCTGTGATAGGGTTGTCTACAGCATCTTTTTAATTTACTGTACATATGTTGCTGCCAGCAATAACACCCTGAGCGTACTGTACCCATAAGGTGCCTCTGAGGGCGCTTTATGGGGCGCCGTATACGGCACTTTATGGTTGCCAGCCATATAGGGTGCACTATACATTATCCTGTGTCGCAACATACATGCTGCCCTATAGGGGACATTCTAGGGTGCCTTGGCGGACGGTGCACTGTCACATGTGCCTTATGGGCTGCCTTATGTTAACATGCTGTGAGCGTGCGTTTTCTAGTTGTTATCACAAAATAAAATTAGTGGGCCTACTACAGCACTCCACAACATAAAACATACTGCCTCTGCTAGTCTTTTTCAATGGACATTGTGAGTGATTGAACCCCTGGTCCCTGCACCATTGGTCAGTGTCACAACCATTGTGCTGTGGCTCTGTTCCTGTGCTGGAGCAGCAGCGCGCAGCCTTGTAGCCATCGGCGCGCCATCTTGTGGCGCACAAAATTAGCAGTGTGCCGCCTTCTGCCGCGTAACATTAACAGCGCGCCGCTTTATGCCGCCCAACATGGGCATGCCCCTTAAAATAATGCCTCAGCCAGCTGTCTTCAATGGGCACTGTGGGGAATTGAACCCATGATGCCTGCACGAGTGGTCAGTGTCTTAACCATTGTGCTATGGCTCCATTCCTGCTATTTGCACATCAGCGCGCCACTTATCCCTCCGACTATTGGGCTGCCCCCTCACACATCAGCGCGACGCCTTCTGCCCACAGGCTCGCCACCTTCTGTTGCCCCATTTTATCAGCGCGCCGCCATCTGCCGCCCACAATGAACAGTGCGCCGCCTCATGCCGTATAAAAAAAGAGTGCGCCGCCTTCTGCTGCCCATAATCAATATACCTCCTACACCACTTTTGCCCATAAAAGTTGATGCCTCAGCTGGTCTTTTTCATTGAGCGCAATGGGGGTTTGAACCCCTGGCCCCTGCACCATAGGTCAGTGTCTTCACCGTTGTACTATGGCTCTGTTGTTTGGTTATGCAGCAGTGCCCCACTTAGCCTTCCCACGCGCTAATGTGGGCCCCGCACATTTGCGCGACGCACACACGTACGGTCCGGTTTTTTTCTTTTTTCTGCCTGGCCCGCCCACTCCTTATATGGCACCAGCACACTAACGGGAACCCGCACAGCAACGGTGTTTAGTAAACATGCCCCTAAGTGTGCTATGCAATTAGCATGTGAATTAGCTCTCGCCTGTGGTAACTTACTGCATTGGCATGAGAGGGCAAGATACTTGTGCATTAAGTGCATGCTGTGGAATGGGGTAAGTTCTAGAATGAGAGTGGGCATGGTGGGCTGTGACAGTGTGGGAGAGTACTGCGTGCTAGCCGTCATGACTGCTGATATCATGGCTGCACCTAATGCTACATCAAGAGGTACCGGTAGTCAGGTAGCATGATAGCTGCCAGGCCCTGTAAAGTTAAAAAAAACCCATAATGCCTCATGGCAATACATAACCTACATAGCCACCACCCATGCCCCAGTACAGATTCCTTCTCACCCCAGCACCAACCTGCCCCATGAAACTACTGCTAGGGTTCAAAGCCACCATTTTGAACCTGAGCAGCAATGGGGCAGGAGCAAAGGGAAATTGCTCCTGCAATTCACTAGACACAAGGGGGCTCAGCCTTGTGTATAGCCAATAGAGTTACATAAGAACATAAGATATGCCATACTGGATCAGACCAATGTTCCCTCTAATTTTCTGTAGGCTGTGTGCGCATAAAATATCAGCTGTGTGCAGCTTTTGAAGGAAGGTTAAATTTTTGTGCGCCACATAACGACACTCGGAGTTATATACTTTAAAATTTGACTACACGTCAGAATACAGTATGTACACCACATTGATTTTAATCAAATTAAATGAAAATAGACGATTACTAAATGAAGTGGGAAATTTCTAGTAATTACAATCAATAACTTTTAAATTTTAAGATGTCTGTGTTGTTTTCTATTAGAATCAGAGCTGTAATTTTTGTGCGCGCTGTTGTAAAGTATGTGCGCTCGCTCGCCGAGGTGTGTGCGCGCGCACACGCGCACAGCTTAGAGGGAACAGCGGATCAGACCAAGGTCCATCAAGCCCAGTATCCTGTTTCCGACAGTGGCCAATCTAGGTCATACGTACCTAGCAGTTTCCCCAAAAGACACAGGTTCCACAATGCTTGTACTGGGTCAAGCATTGATATCCTGGGTCCCTTCTTAATTATGGTTTATGGACCTTTCCTCCAGGAACTTGTCCAAACCTTTTTTAAACCCAGCTACACTAACAGCCTTTACTACATCCTCCGGTAACAAATTCCAGAGTTTGATTACACGTTGAGTGAAAGAATATTTTCTTGTATTAGTCTTAAATAGTTTACCCTGTAGCTTCATTGCATGTCCCCTAGTCTATCCATATTCTGATAACGAAAACAATCGATCTACGTTTACCCGTTCCACTCCGTTCATTAATTTATAGACTTCTATCATATCTCCCATCAGCTGTCTCTTTTCCAGGTTAAAGAGCCCTAACCTTTTTAGCCTTTCTTCATAGGAGTATCTTTCCATCCCCTTTACCATTTTGGTGGCTCTTCTCTGAACCTTTTCTAATATTGCTATATCCTTTTTAAGATATGGCGACCAGAACTGCACACAATATTCAAGGTGCGGTCTCACCATGGAACGATATAGAGGCATTATAATATCTTTTGTTTTATTTTCCATTCCTTTCCTTATGATCCCTAGTATTCTATTTGCTCTCTTCGCCGCCGCTGAACACTGGGCAGAGGGTTTTAACATGTTATCCACAATGACGCCTAAATCTTTTTCCTGGGTGGTGGTTCCTAATGTGGAACCTTGCATCGTGTAACCATAGTTTGGGTTGTTCTACCCTAGGTGCATAACTTTGCACTTGTTCACATTAAATTTCATCTGCCATTTTGATGCCCAGTCTTCCAATTTATCAAGATCCTCTTGCAATTTTCCACAAGCCTCTTGGGTTTTAACAACTTTAAATAGTTTTGTGTCATCTGCAAATTTGATAACCTCACTCGTTATTCCACTTTCCAGGTCATTTATGAATATGTCAAAAAGCAGTGTACCCAGCACAGATCCCTGGGGTACACCACTATTCACCTTTTTCCATTAGGAAAATTGGCCATTTAGCCCTACCCTCTGCGTTCTATCTTTTAAGCAGTTCCTGATCCACAGTAGTACTCTGCCTCCTATCCCATGACTCTTTAGTTTTGCCAAAAGTCTCTGATGAGGGACCTTGTGAAGGCTTTCTGGAAGTCCAGATACACTATATCAACCGACTCACCTTTGTCCACCTGTTTATTCATAACAGATTAGTAAGACAAGATTTTCCTTGTCTAAAGCCATGTTGGCTGTCACCCATTAGGCCATGACTATCTACATGCTGAGTAATTTTATTCTTTATGATGGTTTCTACCATTTTTCCCAGTACTGATGTCAGGCTCACCAGTCTATAGTTTTCCGGATTACCCATGGAACCCTTTTTAAAAATTGGTATTACATTGGCGATCCTCCAATCTTCAGGTATTAGAGATGATTTTAATGATAGTTCACAGATTACTAAAAGCAGGTCTGCAATCTCATATTTCAGTTCTTTCAACACCCTTGGATGTATACCAGGGGTCGGCAACTTCGGTCCTGGAGGGCCGCAGACCAGTCAGGTTTTCATGATGTCCCTAATGAATATTCATGAACCTATCTACATACAATGGAAGGCAAGTGGATGCAAATAGATCTCATGAATATTCATTAAAGACATCCTGAAAACCTGACTGGTCTGCGTCCCTCCAGGACCGGAATTGCCCACCCCTGATGTATACCATCCGGCCCAGGTGATTTGCTACTCTTCAGTTTATCTAGTAGTTGTAATACATCTTCCCGATGTATCGATATTTCCTTCAATTCTTCCGCACCTTTAAATACCACTTCAGTCATGGGTAACATCCCTACATCTTCCTCAGTAAAGACTGAAGCAAAGAATTCATTCAGTGTCTCCGCTATCGCCTTGTCGCCTCTTACTGCCCCTTTAACCACACTATCATCTAATGGACCAACTGACTCTCTCACAGGTTTTTTGCTACGAATGTACTTGAAAAAGTCTTTATTTTGCGTTTTTGCTTCCGCAGCAAGCTTCTTCTCAAATTCTGTCTTTGCCTGCCTTATCAATGCCTTGCATTTGACTTGCCAGTGCTTCTGCTCTTTCCAGGTTTCGTCGTTTGGCTCTTTTTTCCATTTCCTGAAAGATGCTTTTTTGTCAACAACAGCCTCTCTGACCTCACCTTTAAACCATGCTGGCAGTTTTTTGGACTTCCTTCCACTTTTCTTAATGCGTGGAATACAGCTGGTCTGGGCTTCCAAGATAGTAGTTTTCAACTACACCCAAGCTTGATGTAAGTCTTTAACCTTTGCAACTGCTCCTTTTAGTTTTTTCTTAACTATTTTCCTCATTTTATCATAGTCTCCCTTTCGAAAGTTAAAAGGTAGTACTGTGGATTTCCTTACTATCCCTCCTCCACTAATTAAATCAAAGGCGATCATGCTATGATCACTATTGCCAAGTGACCCCAACACCCTTATCTCTTGCACTAGATCTGGTGTTCCACCAAGGACTAGGTCTAATATGGCTTCCCCTCTGGTCGGTTCATGAACCAGCTGCTCCAAGAAGCAGTCATTTATTTCATCTGGGAACTTTATCTCCCTAGCATGTCCTGCCGTGACACTGACCCAGTCGATACCGGGGTAATTGGAATCCCCCATTATTATTACTGCGCTGTAACTTTTGTTAGCTTCCTTGATTTCTTTGAGCATTTCATCATCCATTTGTTCATTCTGGCCAGGCGGTTGATAGAACACCCCCACTCCCATCGCCTTCCCCTTTTTACATGGAATTTCAATCCATAGAGATTCTACAGCAAATTTTGTTTTTTGCAAAACTTTAATCCTTTCTGACTAAATGTCCTCTCTAACATAGAGCACAACCCCTCCACCAATTTGATCAGCTGTATCAATATGATATAGTTTGTACCCAGGTATCACAGTCTCCCACTGGTTGTCCTCCTTCCACCATGTCTCTGATATTCCAATCATATCTAACCTCTCATTTAGTGCTATATATTCTAACTCTCCCATCTTATTTTTTAGACTTCTAGCATTTGCATACAAGCATTTTAGAGACTGTATTTTATTCATATTAACTTGGCTATTGGTAGACAAGGGTAATTTGAGATCTTTAAGCTCTGTCTGCTCCATACTCGAGGGCATTTGGGCTACTTTACTCTTTTTTGGAACCTCTCTGCTTTTGGTAGTATCTTTCAAGGATACCTTCTTCCGAACCATTCGCTCTTGGGCAACCTTCGGCTTTCCCCTATTATCTAGATTAAAAGCTGCTCTATCTCCTTTTTAAAGGTTAATTCCAGCAGCCTGGTTCGATCCCAGTTAAGGTGAAGCCCATCCCTTCAGAAGAGCCCCTTCTTTCCCCAGAATGTTCCTCAGTTCCTAACAAATCCAAAACCCTCATCTCTGCACCATTGTGTCATCCACGCATTGAGACTATGGAGCTCTGCCTGCCTTTTAGTTCCTGCGGTGGAAAGGGAAGCATTTTGGAGAACGCTACCCTGGAAGTTCTGGATTTCAACTTCCTAACTAAAAGCCTAAATTTAGCCTCCAGAACCTCCCTACCACATTTTCCTATGTCATTGTTACTGGCATGTACCAAGACAGCAGACTTCTCCCCAGCACTATCTAAGACCTTATCTAGGTGGCGCGTGAGGTACGCTATCTTCGCACCAGGCAGGCATGTTGCCAGGCGATCCTCACGTCCACCAGCCACCCAGCTATCTACATGCCTAATGATCGAATCACCAAATATAACGGCTGTCCTAACCCTTCCCTCATGGGCACATGGCCCTGGAGAAACCTCTTCGGTGCGAGAGGGTTTTACATCACCTGGAGGACAGGTCCTAGTTACAGGATCACTTCCTGCCACACCAGGGTGATGCTCTTCTTTCACGTTTCCTCTCTCCTCCATGGCAACAGGGATGCTGCCAGACTGGAGGTGGGACTTCAGGACTATATCCCTGTAGGTCTTGTCTATGTACCTCTCTGTCTTTCTTATGTTTTCCAAGTCTGCTACTCTAGCCTCTAGAGAACGGACTCGTTCCCTGAGAGCAAAGAGCTCCTTGCACCTAGTGCACACGTAAGACCTCTCACCAAGTGGGAGAAAATCATACATGTGACACTCAATGCAAAAGACTGGAAAGCCCCCATCTCGTTGCTGGACCTCTGTCTGCATCTTAGTTTTAAGTTTGTGTTTAGATCTTTAAGTTATTTACTTACTAAGGGTTGCTATGGATATTTATACTAATAAAACTGTACCTAAATCGTTTAATATACCTTGTTCACCTGAAGCTTAATTAATCTCAGGTTCTTAGTCTATGACTGATTTGGGTAACGAGCTTCACCTGAGAGTACCTCCTGTCTTTTAAGATGTGTAAGTACCTATAAAGCTACGATTATCCCAGGGGTGGGTGGGTGTTGGGGAGGGAGGGAAATAAAACTTATTAAAAGAGGGCTGCTACACAGTACCCTGTCTTGTGCTGCTGAGGTAAGCTATATTCTTATTTGATTTAAATTATAGCTCTTTGCTGCTGCTAGGCTCTAACATATTATGAAATTTAAACTACAAGCTCTCTGCTGGGTTCTAAATGTAACCAGAAATTTCTCTTCTGTGTTTTAAATGTAAACTAAAAGTACTTTGCTGATGCTAGGCACTGAGTGACTATTAAATTTAAACTACAAGCTCTCTGCTGGTTTCCAAATTTAACCAGAAAGCTCTCTTCTGAGGGTTGAGGGATAGGCGGCCATTTGAGGAGGCTATTGAAGGTGGGGGTCTTCCTTTGGCCAGAAGGATCTGGCTTTGGGGGGCTCTTGGTTCCTGGGAGAGGTTTAGTTCGGGGGAGTCTTGGCTTGGGCCATAGAATACTAGAATACTATGACCTTTGCATGCATTTGCACTAATCTAGATATGGCTAGTTACGCTCGTTCTCAGGCAGGCATAACAGCCACAGCTAGGTTGATGTGCATCCATATGCCGGTGTTTTATAAAGTAAAGCATGTGTGTGACCACACATATGTACATGGAAATGTGCATAGCCTGCATGAGTGTTTATAAAATTACCTCCATAATATAGGGCAGATGCTAGGCATGACCCCTGCATTTACTGTGGAGCTTTGCACTTACTGGGCCTTAATCTTTGCACATAATGCCTAATAAGGGCAATCACTTACCACATTTTTGTAAACATGGCCCTTAATGTCTGTGAGCAAAAAGACAAATTTGAATCTAATATTATCCCTAGATATTTTACTTCTGAGACCAACAGTACTGAATTCTGACCCAATTTAGGGGGACTTGTTACTAAAGTGCATTATGGGAATAATGCACATTTACCCCTTAACTTGCGTTAAAGGACAAAAATATGTGTTATATTACTGTAACACACAATTTAGTAGGAAACGCACAATAAATATTAATGAGATGCAAAGCATGCAAATGCACTAGGCAACCCCAGCGGTAGTACTGTGAGACTACTACTGGGGGATCCTGGGCGCCATTTTGAACTCAGCACCAGCGCAGAGGGAGTTAGTGGGGGGTTGCTCCTGCCCAAGCCCCACTTGATCACCAGGCTTTGCTAAAGGAAGGCTTGGGGAGACTTTTAGGGAGTGTGGGCGGTGCAGACTGGGCTCAAGGGGGGTGGAGGGTTAAGATGTGGGACTTGCAATGTGCTTTGGGGGGGTAGAGTTGGAGGCATGTGTGGAAAGGCAGGTACCTTTTGGGAGAAGGACCTGATTCTTTTACAGTGCCGGGGGGGGGGGGGGAGGGGGGAGGGGTGAGAGACACCCACGCCGCTGATCTTTTTTAAGACCTCCGGCCCTATTAAGACTGCGACCTAGAGGGGCTGTGTGTTAGCGGCCTGATGTTCCCAGCCAAGAAAAGCAGCAAGAATTTTGAGCTGGTGTTATTTTTACCCTCATAATAATGCAATGGGTGGTGATCACCACAAGCTCCTGCAGTAAATTATGCTGCTGTAAATTCCAAGATTTTACAGTAAAATCCAAGATTTTATAGTAGTTCAGTAAATATCGCCCTAAATCTCTAAAGGCTGATACATATCTTTAGATCCTGTAATTATGCATGCCTTTGATTTTACAAAGTTAATAGATAAACCATCATCATTTGCAGTGCAATGTGCACCTTCGAGTCAGTGCTGACTCCTGGTGACGCAGCAGTTCCTGAGTTTTCTTGGCAGTGTGACCGGATGTAGATTGCCAGGCTATTCTTCTGAGGCAAGAATTCCTGTGTCAAAATAGAATTAACCACATTTCCCATAATAATACAAGGTGGAAATAATAAAATGCTGTCGGCATAAATTCATGCCCACTTTTCTCAACAAAATACAGAGTGGTACAAGATAAATATAAAACCAAGCTGCCAATGAAGCTGAATCCTGAGGAAAACCGTCTTTTAACCAACTGTCTGTCTGAGAATTCATTTCCTAAATCAATCCTTTGAAATCTGTTGGAGAAATATAATTCAAACCAAGCTTGATTGGAATCAGTGATTCCAAATGTTTCGTTTTGTTAATAACATGTTATGATTCATGAAATCAGAAGGTCTATAAATTGATATGATAGAGGTCTATAAATTAATGAATGGAGTATAACGGGTAAATGTAGATGGATTGTTTACGTCATTGAGATATAGAAAGACTAGAGGACATGCAATGAAGCTACAGGGTAACCTATTTAAGACTAATAAGAGAAAATATTTTTTCACTCAACGTGTAATCAAACTCTGGAATTTGTTACCAGAGGATGTAGTAAAAGCTGTTAATGTAGCCAGGTAAAAAGGTTTGGACAAATTCCTGGAGGAAAGGTACATAAACCATTATTAAAAGGGACCCAGGATATCCACTGGTTGCCCCAATACAAGCAGTGTGGAACCTGTGTATTTTGGGGAAACTGCTAGGTACTTGTGACCTAGATTGGCCACTGTTGGAAACAGGATACTGGGCTTGATGGACCTTATTCTGACCCAGTGTGGCATTTCTTATGTTCTTATGTTCTTAAGCTAAAGTCAGACTCATAAAAAGTAAAAGGTAAGCAGAACGCAGCCATCAGAAAAAGGAGACGAGCAATATTAAAATATGATTATCCTCCAGGAATCAATCTAGCTTTCTGTTCTTTGCAACTGTACCTTGTGTTCTTCCAGATTATAGACCCAACAGTTCAAAACATAATTGTTACAAACATTCTTCAATATGGGAAGCATTGAAGAGCAAAGCAAAATATTTCCTAAGTCCTGCCCTTATTCCACGTTTCTGCGGGAATAATGTGGATGTCTGCGGGAAACACTTAAAACATACATGAGCCTTTCCTGAATACACTTTGGCTGACTACACCCCTGCTCCTCCCCCTCCCCTTCCGCCCACGTTCTGAGATCCCCATGCTAGCACCATGTACATGCATGTCGCGGTCAGGGGCATTTTCAGCAGTACAAACCCTTATTCGTGTTCTGGAATGACCTCCATAGTGAAACTGGGGACTAGATTATGGTAAGATATGCATAAAGTAGTAGACATGAGAGCAAGGAGCATCAGGATTCAAAGGCGACTTGAAAGAGGTGGGTTTTTAGCTTGGATTTGAATAGGGCTAGAGAAGGGGGCCTGATGCACACGCTCAGGTAGTTTGTTCCAGGTGTATATGGAGCAGCGAGGTGGAATGAACAAAGCCTGGAGTTGGCAGTAGCAGAGATGGACAGAGATAAAAGGGATCTGCCAGAGATAAAAGGGATCTGTCTTACCTGGCAGAATAGATGGACCATACTGATCTTTATCTGCCATCATATACTATGTTAATATGTTACATCTATCAGTTGGACGTTGAGCTAGACTTGCTCCTCAATGACATCCATGAGACGCTGGAAGCCATACTTCCAGCCAGCATGTGACCTACGGGATGCAGATGTCAGAGGTGTGGGGATCCCAGAGTGGGGGACCTGGAAAACCGAAGTTCCCTGGGCCCGCAGCAGTTGCCCGAGCTGAATTGCAGCCTGACAGATAATCCTGGCCAAGGGGCAGGGTGTCCCAGCTGGCAACATGGCAGGATGCCCTGGCGAATTTCCACAAATGGCAGCCATCCCAACAGTGATGGCCCCATGAGTTCAAAAGACAAGGCAGTGAGCACAGGGAAGGACCTAGCTTAGCCTGGCATGGTGGGCCCTGATGACCGTGCCCACTCACGGTTGGCAAGAAATATGTAGCAATTACTGTACATCGGCTCAGGTGACTCAGTTGGGACCCCACCCTTTTCTTTCTCATTGCTTACCTTGTCCTTAATAAAGTTGTGGCCTTATGCTCCATAATAATTGTGTGGTTTGATTTTATTTTTATATATTGGGATAAGGCTGAATTTGGCTTGCTCTGGGGATGACTGGTAGGGGCGAGGCAGAGGAATAGTTCTGCCTGCTCTCATTAATGAAAGGCTCGGAGTGGATGCAACAGGCCCACTGCTTACCAGAGCAGCGAACTGTCGCAAGCCATTCCACTTGGGCCACTCTCCTGCTGAGTCTCCAGGCCAGGATCAAAAGGGTGGGAAGTTTCCCGGCATCAGTTGCAATGGGATGACATGGAGGCTCAGAGGGAGAGCAGCCCAATAAAAGGGAGCAGGGGCACTGCAGTCTCCCTTTTCGATCGACTGCAACCCCGGCCCAACTGCTCGACAACGGCAGGTGATCTGTTCTAGAGGGATTGCAACACCGGTCGGGATGAAGTTCTCTCTTTGAAATCTCACCGTGATGTGCATCTTTGTTGCTTTTCCAAGAGCATGCCTCCAGGACACCTCCATTCCACTCGTAAGCTTTCGTGCTAGAGATGTCCATATACCCGGTTTCTAAAATGGTTTTGCGGACATCCTTGAGATTTGAACATCTGAGTGCCTATTTTCAAATGTCCAAAACACGAATAGGGCTTCTAAAATACCCCCTCATAGCTTTGTAACATTTACAGATAAGGATGTTATACATTTACCAGGTGCCTAGTGACCCTTACACTTCTAACCACTTTCATAGCTTGATAATCACTGATATTCCTAGAACTAGAGGACATGAAATGAAGCTGCAAGGAGATAAACTCAAAAGCAACATCGAGAAAGACTTTCTCATGGAAAAGGTGGTTGATACATGGAATGCCCTCCTGACGGATGCGGTACGGGCAAAAATAGCGACGGAAGTCAAAAAGGCATGGGACAAGCACAGAGGACCCCTTTAGAGCAAGAGGAGGGGATCAAAGCAAACGTAGATAACTTTTACACTTTAAAGAAGAGAGGGTAAACTGAATGGAGCGGCAGTTACACCTCTAAAGAAAGGCATAGAGGGAGTAACCTGCTTTGAGTAGCAGTTACAGCTCAAGTCACTTCACTGGATGGCCCATATTGGTCTTTTTCTGCTGTTACTTACTCTGTTACTAAGTTACTATTTCTTCTGTAAATGGGAGCAAGTAAAGGAAGAGTAGACATCCATACATTTTCGAACAGATTTCTTATATTTGCATCTAAACCCTATATACTAATAGATTTGGCAGAATATCACAGAAGCTTGCATCTGTGAAGAGAAGCAGAGGTAAAACCACCGTAGCACTCTTGGGCGTTGAGTAATGGAACTGGAGTCATTATGGAGGAATACTAGCCATCTCCACACTTACAGGCGCTCTAAGGGAGCTGCACGCAGAAGGAAAGATCTCCAAGAAAGGGGAAAAATATCCAGGCACAAAAATCTTGTACAAAATTTTACCTATGTTGTTGAACTTGTATCGCCTTCTGTGATTGCCTTGAAAAGTGCCCATTTGTCAACTTATTTAGGTGAGACTGCCATCAGGATAGAGACAGTTATATAACAAAGAATAACATGCCCTACCAGCATCTCTGTCATTGAAGAAGTGCAAGTAACGGTGGAAAATTTTGTGCTAATTTTTCTGTTTCCTTGGAAGGTTAAGTTCAAACACTGTATGCTTTGCAGCTTACTTCTGTGCTGAGTTAAAACACACATTTTTTGAGGCTTGCACAGCTGTAACTCAGACTCAAGTTTCCACAGGTCAAAGATCCGCACATTAATCTATACCACGTATTTCATATTGCCTTTTTTGAAAGCTGAAAGAATTAACCTGTAAATGACAAGCGAATGCCTTGACAAAAAATCCGAATGTGAATGATTTCCGTTAATGATAAATATGTTTTAGGCTGCTCCTATTTCATCTTAATTTAGCTAACAGATGTGGGTGCTCTTCTGCATCACATGGATCACTTAGACAACGAACGTGTCTCATTCTGAAAATTCTGCAAAACATCAAAATCAAAACATTCCTCTGTTCTTTCTTTAAAAAGCCCAACATATATCCTGCTAGAAACAGTTGGAAAATACATTCAAGATAGTCTTAACCCCCATATCTCTTATTGTTATAAGACGTGGGGCTGGAAAAATAGGGTTCTTTAGAGCCCCAAAAAAGGTGCTGAGCAATTATAATGTAACACATATACAGATGATGTCATCATCACTGTAATAAAATGCGTACCGATAAAACAATGCAAGAGTGTCACACAAGAACTGATCTTTAGTCTTGGGTGACAGACTTACATCATGGTGGGATGGTTTTAGACAGTGTCTTTGTCTAGAACTTGTTATTAACTGCTTCTTTGCTGAGTCTGATTACTGTCTTACAATTCATTAAATACTGTAGGAACACCTTACGTGATGGATCCTTTGTCCACCTGTACAATTTTTGTCTGCTTTTGCCCCTGTATAATAGAACCAGGTTACTCCACAATATTTTTCAGGACCCTTGATGGGGTGGAGTAATAGGGAGTTCTGGTAAATCAGCACTTTGATGTCTATATCCTAAGCATTACTGGATAACTTTTGTAACCCCTAACATAGTCACTCGCATACCTATCTCACAACACTCTTACAAATAAAGTGCAATATACACATTTGTTGCCAAAAACATGGCCGCTGCTTTATTTCCAACATCAACAACATTATCCAAAACTTTCCTCAGGTCATCTATTTTCTCATCACTATTAACATTTTTGTTACACAGTGCCATCCTTTAACCTAGTACCATAACTGGGTCCTGCGGAAAGGTTCTGAGGAGCCCTGTGGTCCATCCTCTTTTCCTGCCCCTCCCTATGCATAGCCTGCAGTGATGCCAAGCCATGTCCACCAGGCTTTCGGCGAGGTCCCATGCTAGCTTTCATTTCATCCCTCCATATTATGCTATGCTTTTATCACAGTCTGATTCTGGGCTTCAAAGGCCCCTTACCGCTGCCTCAAGGAGTGACAGCCTCCATTTAGTCACTGCTCCCACTAAGGTTGTGGCCTCCTTCCACCACATCAGACCTCTAAAAGATAAGAACATAAACAACACAAAAAATGCTATACTGGGGTCAGACCAAGGGTCCATCAAGCCCAGTATTTTGTTTCCAATAATGGCCAGTGAAGGTCATAAGTACATGTCAGGTTCCCAATAAGGTACACATATTCCACAATGCTTATCCTGCAGTAAGCAGTGAATTTTCCTAGTCCTCCTTAATCATGGTTTATGACTTTTCCTCCAGGAACTTGTCCAAAACTTTTTTAAACCCAACTACACAGCTTTATCCACATCCTCTGATATCAAATTCTAGAGTTTGATTATGCATAGAGTGAAAAACTTAGTCTTAAACGGATTACATTGTAGCTTCATTAATTGCCCCATAGTCTTCATGCTTTTTGATGGAGTAAAAACACAATCTATGTTTACTGGTTCCACTCGATTCATTAATTTATAGACCTCTATCATATCTCTCCTCAGTCGTGTATTTTCCAAGTTGAAGAGCCCTAACTTTTTAAGCCTTTCATCATAGGGATATCCTTCCATCCCCTTTACCATTTTGGTAGCTCTTCTCTGTACCTTTTTTAATTCTGCTATATCCTTTTTAAAATATGGCGACCAGAACAGCAAACATAGTCAACATGTGGTTTCATCATGGAATGATACAGAGGCTTTATAATATCCTTTGTTTTATTCTCCATTCCTTTCGTTATGATTCCTAGCATGGCTTTCCTGGCTGCTGCTGCACATTGGGCAGAGTGTTTCAATATATTTTCCACAATGATGCTTAGATCCTTTTCCTCAGTGGTGGTTCCTTATGTGGAATCTTTCATTGTTTAACAGTAGTTTGGGTTATTCTTCCCTAAATGCATAACTTTGCACTTGTTCACATTAAATTTCATCTGCCATTTGGATGTCCCGTCTTTCAATTTATCAAGATCCTTTTGCAATTTTTCACAATCCTTTTGTGTTTTTATAACTTTGAATAATTTTGTGTCATCTGCAGATCTGATCACTTCACTCATTATTACCATTTCCAGGTCATTTACAAATATGCTAAAAAGCAGTAGGCCCAGCACAGATCCCTGGGGTACTCCACTATTCACCTTTCTCTATTGAAAAAATTGGCCATTTAGCTCTACTCTTTGCTTTTTATGTTTTAACCAGTTCCTAATCCACAATAGCACACTGCCTCCTATCCCATGACTTTTTGATTTTTCCAAGAGTCTCTCATAAGGATCCTTGGCAAAAGCTTTCTGATAATTCAGATAATTCCCTTCCCCCTCTTTCTCACTCCTCTCTCTCCTTGGTCATGTCTATTTAAATGTCTTGGGTGCTTTTCTGTCATACATTGTACTTCCTTTCCTTTTCTGGCCCAGTGGCCTTTTCTGTTATATTGACTATTTTTGTAAACCGCTGTGCTCTAACTGGAACAGCGGTATATCAAGCTAATAAACATAAACATAAACATACACTATGGGCCCCATTCCGAAATGCAGGTTGTGGGGCTGCATGTCCCGGTGGGATGTGCAGCTCTGCAAGCAGTTGGGGCCTGATTCCCCCACCGGCTCACCCTGTACATCCTGACTTTCTCACAGGATTTTTGCTACAGATGCACTTGAAAATGTTTTTATTGTATGTTTTTGCTTCCATGGCAAGCTTTTTAAAATTTTTCTCTTTGCCTGCCTTATCAAAGCCTTGCATCTAACTTGCCAGCGCTTAAGTTGTTTTCCGCTTTCATCATTTGACTTCTTTTTCCATTTTCTGAAAGATGCTTTTTTGGCTACAACAGCTTCTCTGACTTCACCTTTAAACCATACAGGTAGTTTTTTGGCCTTCCTTCTGCCTTTCTTAAAACATGGAATAAATCTAGTCTAGGCTTCCAAGATAACATTTTTAAACAACACCCATGCTTGATGTAAAACTTTATCCTTTGCAGCTGCTCTTTTTTTTTTCCTTAACTATTTTCCTCATTTTATCATAGTCTCCCTTTTGAAAGTTAAAAGCTAGTGCTGTGGGTTTTCTTACTGTCCTCCCTCCATTTATTAAATCAAATGTGATTTTGTTATGATCACTATTGCCAAGTGGCTCCAACACCATTATTTCTTACACCAGATCCTGTATTCCACTAAAGAATAGGTCTAAAATAGCTTCCCCTCATGTTGGTTTATGAACCAGTTGCTCCTTAAAGCAGTTATTTATTTCATCTAGAAACTTATCACCCTAGCAAGTCCTGCTGTGACATTGACCCAGTTGACACTGGAGTAATTGAAATCACCCATTATTACTGTGTTGTAACTTTTGTTAGTTTCCCTGATTTCTTTTAGCATTTCATCATCCATCTGTTCGTTCTGGTCAGGCGGACAGTTGTACGCCCCTACTACCATCGCCTTCCCCTTTTTACATGGAATTTCTATCCATAGTCTACAGTGTATTTTGCTTCCTGCAAAACTTTAATCCTGTGTGACTCAATGCCCTCTTCAACATAAATCTCAACCACTCCATCAATTTGATCTACCCTACCATTGCGATATAGTTTGTACCCAAGTATCAAGATGTCCTATTAATTGTTCTCCTTCCACTAGGTCTCTGAGATGCCACTTATAACTAGCCTTTAATTTAGTGATATATATTATAACTCTCCCATCTTATATTTTAGACATCTATCATTTGCATACAGGCATTTTAAAGGTTGTATTTTGTTTATATTAACAATATAATTATCAGGTGATAGGAGTAATTTGGAATCTTTCAGCTCTGTCTGCTCTGTTCTTAAAGATATCTGAGTTACTTTAATTTTTATTGGAATCTCTCTATCGGGATGCCCTAACTTCCCTCTTTTGCTAGTATCCTTCAAGGATGCATCCTTCTGAACCATGCACTCTTGGGTGACTGTCGGATTTCCTCTATTATTTAATTTAAAAGCTGCTCTATCTCCTTTATAAAGGTTAATGCCAGCAGCCTGGTTGCCCCCCACTTAAGGTGGAGCCCATCCTTTTGGAAAAGCCCCCACCGCTTCCGCAGAATGTTGCCCAGTTCCTAAAAAATCTAAAACCCTCTTCCTTGTACTATCTCATCCATTGAGACTCTGGATCTCTATTTGCCTTTTGGGTCCTGCACATGGAATGGGAAGCATTTCTGAGAATATTAACCTGGAAGTTCTGAAGTTCAACTTCCTACCTAAAAGCCTAATTTTGGCCTCCAGAACCTCTCTCCCACACTTTCTTATGTCATTGGTACCAACATGTACTAAGATAGCAGGCTCCTCCCCAGCACTATCTAAAACCTTGTCTTGTTGGCGTGTGAGGTCTGCTACCTTCACACCAGGTGATCCTCATGCCCACCGGCCATCCAGTTGCCTACATGCCTAATGATCAAATTGCCAGCTATAATGGCCATCTTAACCCTTCCCTCATGAGCCCTAGAGAAACCTCCTTGGTGCAAGAGGACAGGTCCTAGCTACAGGATCACTTCCTGCTATACCAAAGTGATGCTCTCATTTCATGTGACCTCTCTCCTCTATGGCAACAGGGAGGCTGCCAGCCTGGAGGTGGGACTTCATTACTACGTCCCTGTAGGTCTCATCTATATACCTGTCTGTCTTAGCTTCTCCAAGTCTGCTCCTCAAGAAACCCGAGGTCGGACTCATTCCCTGAGAGCATATAGTAACATAGTAACATAATATATGATGGCAGATAAAGACCAGTATGGTCCACCTAGTCTGCCCAGCAAGGCGTCAAGAATAGGTGCACTTGCCACTCCGTGCAGGTCACCAATCCCCATGCCTTTGTTTATGGGTTTACCCACTGCTCTGTGTAGGTCATCCCTATTTGTTCAGAAATAAGAGATAGATATGCTCATTTGGATTTTATCCTGTTGCTATAAAGGGATCCACTGTCTCTGTCCCATGCCATTTTGAATTCTGTCACTGTGTTTGCCCCCACCACTTCCATTGGGAGGGCATTCCAAGCATCCACTACCCTTTCAGTGAAAAAGTATTTCCTGACATTGCCTTTCAGTTTATCCCCTTGCAGCTTCATGTTGTGCCCTCTAGTTTTACAGCTTTCCCATCTTTGGAAGAGGTTTGTTTGTCCATTAATACTCTTTTAGTATTTAAAGGTCTGAATCATATCTCCCCTGTCCCTCCTCTCCTCCAGAGTGTACATATTTAGGTCTTCAAGTCTCTTCTCATAAGTCTTCTGATGCAGGCTCCAAATCATTTTGGTCGCCTTCATCTGAACCACTTCCAGCCTTTTTATATCCTTTACGAGATACGGTCTCTGAAACGGAACACAATATTCCAAGTGAGCCCTCACCAGCGGCTTGTACAGTGGCATTAGTACCTCTTCCTTTCTGCTGGTAATTCCTCTCTGTATGCAACCCAATATTCTTCTGGCTTTTGCCACCATCTTGTCACACTGTTTTGCCACCTTGAGATCGTCAGAGACAATCACTCCGACGTCCTTCTCCTGGTCCGTGCACATCACTCTCACCCCTTATCGCATACAATTCCCTTGGATTTCTGCTTCCCAAGTGCATGATACTGCACTTCTTTACTTTAAATCTTAACTGCCAAGCATTAGACCTTTCTTCCAGCTTTTGTAGATCTTTCCTCATGTTCCGCACTACCTCAGGGGAGTCCACTCTTTTGCAAATTTTGGTGTCATCTGCAAAAAGACAGACTTTTCCATTCAGCCCTTCGGCAATATCACTCACAAATATATTGAACAGTACCGATCCCAGGAATTTACCCTTGGGCACACCGCTAATCACCTTCCTTTTATCCGAGTGAGTTCCATTTACCGTCACCTTCTGTCGTCTGTCAGTCAACCAATTTTTGATCCAGTTCACCATCTTGGGACTCATCCCCAAGCTGTTGAGTTTATTGATAAGTCTCCTATGAGGAACAGTATCAAAGGCTTTGCTGAAATCTAGGTAGATCACATCCATCACATGCCCTTGATCTAGTTCTCTGGTAACCCAGTCAAAGAACTCAATCAGATTTGTTTGGCAAGATCGTCCTTTGGTAAATCACTATTAGCTCTTTCAGGAGCGTCTCCATTACTTTTCATGCCACCAAGGTAAGGCTTACTGGCCTGTAGTTTGTCACTTCTTCCCTATTATCACATAAAATAGATACACTAATTTCATTTCTGTCCAGTGCTAAGTCTATTTGGCTTTATTTTTGCAAGGGGTCTTTAAGGAGTTGAGTTAATGGGGAGGTGGGATTGGTTGTTCCCTGTTTTCCGTGTTGTTGGTTAAAGGTTAAACTATGCATTGAGGATAGTCAAATTCAGATATATTTCAGCTGCCTTAAAGATAATTACCTCTTGGATTGCTATAATTACGTATCTTAACAATGATAATGGTGGTTATTGAAGAAGCTGATATCAGAGGGTATATGTTTTAGGTTTGACATTATGTCATATGCTTTTTTGTCTTTACTATGGTATTTTCTATCTTACAATGTGGTATGTAGTAATATGCTTAATGTATCAATCTATTTTGCATTTTCTGAATATTGCGATATTACCTGTTTTTTTTATAACAGAAATAAAAGTTTTGGTGCAAACCCCCCCGTATGATGTTATAAGCTATTTCCAGCTCTTGGCCACTGGATGGTCTTATTGTTTTTTCTAATCTGTTACATGCCACCTATTATATAACAGCTACCTCTTGTTTGATTGATTGTATCATATGATGTGTTTGATAAAGTTTAAATTATATTTGTATATAAATGTATGGATTTGTTGTTGATTTTTTCTTCTGGTGCATGCCTGGTGGCCTTACATTGTTTGAGAATTTATATCATTTGTCACTGAAATGGCATTTCCTGCAAAAAATTGAAAAAGTCCAGCAAGGGGATTGCTTTCCTTTTTCAATTTTTCCCTGAGGAGAGAAGAGGGATACCCTGTTACTGCTACATGCGTTTTGTGGATGCTATTCTCATTGAAGGGATACCACTTGCTCTGTTAGTAGGTGTGTTGTAGTAGAAAAGCTAAGTAAATTTGGAAGAGGGAGTGCTAGAGAGTCTGATCAATGTAGATGCATGGTGTGGGTTTCCGTTGAAGAGGGATGATTTGATAGACCATTGGTCTCCCCATGGAATAGATTTTGGTGAGAAATAATCATTAAAGCTCTTCTGCTATGCCTACTTCAAAATCAAGTAAAATGAAACTCAATTTTCTATTGCTTCTGGGTTCAAAGGCACAAATCTGATCTTCCATCTGTGGAGAAGATGGCGGCCCAATTAAGTGCTGATCCAGTGGATCCAGTGCCAAAGGAGATGCAAGTACTGAAGGATAAGATGACTGGAGGCTACTAAAAATATGTAAGCTGAATTGGAGTGTTTCTCTTTGCCGCTTGTGATATCCAGACTCAATTGGAGGCACTGGAAGAATTCATGAGCATCTTCGAAAAGCAGTTACAACAAGTTGAGACCAATGGAGCTACCATTTTGAACCTCCAGATGAAGACTGACGATCTTTCAAATAGAAACAGCAGCAATAATATTTGGGCCTGCTGGAGCAAGCTGAAGGTGGAGATACTGCACAATTTCTTGAGCAGAAAATATTGACATTGCTGGGGTTGGAATTCTTGCACCCTCTTGAAGCACAGCATGCTCACAGGGTCTTCTCCTGCCCAGTCCTAACACTAAAACGCCTGTGCCACTAGTAACCAAATTGCTTCCCTATCCTTAAGTATTGCATATTTTGATGGCTACTAAGGAGATACCCTCCATTTATTAAAGGCAGGAAACTTCTATTTGCATGCTACTTAGTGACAAGTATAACTTTGAAGTGCAAAGAATTTCTAAGCATGTGATAAGCCTTGAAAGATATTTGGGGTGCACAATGACATCATGTTCCCTGAATGTATGAAAGTTACCTTCAAAAACTGGACAATGACATACTCTGAAACAAGTAAGCTGTGAGAATTTCTGGAGTCACATAAAATAAGCTGAACTCAGGTTCATTGTTGGATAGACTTACATTTTATTTCCATGCACAATGTGATTTTTTCAAGATTGAGCGGTCAACTTAACTTTTCATGATCTGAACTTTGAACTTAACCATGCTCAACAATTATCATGGATGCTCAGTATACTGAGTACAGTCAATACACTGTTTCCCCTCAAAGCAATTGCTACCTGTAGTTTAACACATCAGCTGAGGATCTTCAGAGCAGGTTGGGGAACACCCATGGCTGGGAGAAGCACCGCCCATACAGCTGACATCACCTGTGGTGCTTTGGGGACTGCCCATAAAAATCGAGTGACCCAGGTGAGTCCCGCCTAGCGGGCCCTGCCACTTAGAACGCACTTGAGAGGTATTTAATGTAAAAGGTGATTTTGTTTGGTGTATTTTTTGGCAGAGGGGTTTTGTGTTAATGTGGATTGAGGGAGGTACTGATTGAGAGGTTCTGGATAACTGTATATGTTTGAATTAACCTTAAATATGATTAAGAAGATGTTTACTAGGAGTAATACGTTGTGGAAGGTAATGCTTTCCTTAATAGTTATGTAATACAGGGTATTTACCTTCGGGTTTCTTTAGCTTGTATATCAGATTTTGAGAATAGTTGGTACCAAATTTCCATTTATCTAGGATAAGAACACAAGTGGATTTTATACTACCCATAGAGGTATTAATATTCACTACAACGAGGCCGAAAAAGTACAATATGGCTAGAGCATAGGATAGATGCCTTTCTGATTTAAAGCAAGTAACTTCCCAAGAACATTTTCAAGAGTTAATTCCTGTTCCCTATTTTAAGTTTTAATGCCAGATCGGTGTTCAATAAGGTTTCCGTGGTTTCAGATCTGATACTAGAAAAAGATCCGGATTTTGTCTTTATAACCGAATCATGGATTCATTCTCAAGATGATCCCATATTATATGAAGTGTGTCCAGCGGGTTATAATTTCATTAATATGCCTAGAGAGGGGAAAGTGGGTGGGGGGTGTTTACTTATCTAAGGTTTTTTTGATCATTTACGGTTATCGGACACCTTTGCTGCTCGCTTTTTAGAAGCTCTGTGTTATGAGATATCCTCAATTGATTTAAAGGAGAAATATATTATTATTTTAGTGTATCGCCCTTCTGGTATTTAGATCATGATGCAAGATCATTATTTTGAGTTTCTAGCAACCTGGGAATCAGCCTATCCCAACTGTATATTACTTGGGGATATCAATCTCCATCTGGAGGATGTTCAAAATTCCAAAGCATGTGAATACAGTGAATTTTTGTGTTATTTGGGCTTTATAATAGCTCCTCTTACGTCTACTCATGTGTTAGATCACTATTTAGATCAATTCGCTTATTACATCTCATTGTCGCAAGCTGATGTTCCAGATACTGTACGTGTGCATCACCATTAATTTGGTCTGACTGCTATCTTATTGAATTTACATTCCATTTTCCATGCATTAAGGTGGATACATCTCCATTTGAAATGGTTTATACACGATCAAGGCCATCCCCAGATGTCTATTGGAATAGGTTACAAAATAGTGTTTTTTTAGAAGAGGGCCTGGCCATGACCTCTGTAGCTACTTGGATAAGTAATACAATTTCAATTGTGAGGGAGGAGTGGCCTAGTAGTGAGGATGGAGTGGCCTAGTAGTTGGGGCAAATTGCCTCAGGCCAGAGAGCTGGAGGTCTGAATTCCATTGGAGGACAGCAACCTTGGGCCGGAGGTACTGGGTTTTTAGTCCCATAGGCACTCCTTGTGGCCTTGGTCAAGCCACATAACCCTCTGTTGCCTGAGATACAAAATAAATCAGGGAAATATATACTGTACCTGAATGTACACAGCTTTGATCTGGAGAAAAGTGGTATATACGCCTAGCTAAACAAAGATATTGCCCCTATCATTCATAAAAAGCATTCCGTAGCTAAACAATATCTTCCATGGTTCTCTAAGGCATTGTTGACCTTAAAAAAGCAATGTACATCCTTAGAAAGGAAATGGAGAAAGACATAAACATAATGACAGGTATATATGGCAAATTACATATAAAAGATATAAAGCAGCAATTTGTCATGCTCATAAATTAGTATTATGCAAATATAGTTGTTACTGCTTCTTCACATCCTCATTCCTTGTTTAAGATAGTTTCCTCATTAATAAGAGATAAAATTAAAGTGCGACTAGATCCAAATTTATTGGCTCAAGATTTTGTGGATTATTCTAAACCTAAGATAGAAAAAGCGTGCAATGTTTTTATAAGAGGCAGATAAATTTAGAGGATATCTGGGAATTTTAGAATCACAGATTATTGGATAACTGTTATGTAGATTTCCTTTGGTCTGAATTTACAACCCCCGCTTTTTGAATGATAAATGAAATCTTCAATAAGCATGCTAAGAAGTTTTCTCTAGCAGAGTTTTGTCCAACATTTTTTTTATGCAGGCACTACAAGATTTTAAGATTTGGTTTTATGGTGTTAATGATTGAATTCTTGATGCAGAGAATCTACCCAGATATATTGGGAGATATCATCCTGAGACCCATTCGTAAGGATAAGAAGCTGAGTATGGCTGAAGTTACCAACTTTCGCCCTATAGCCAATATACCCTTACTAATTAAAGTCCAATAAATAATTGTAGAAAACCAATTAAGTTCTTATTTGGAAAGATTTGATATTTTGAGGTCATATCAATTTGGATTTAGGAAAGCTAACAGCACTGGATTGTTATTAGGTGTTTTGATTTCTGATATAAAGAAAGCTTTGGTAAATGGTTATTTGGTGGTTCTTCTGCAATTCTAAGTTCAGCTTTTGTTCTTGTAGATCACTATGTGTTCATGTTTTTATTGGAACGTATAGAGATTATAGGTGCAGTCCGAAGTTGGTTTTATGGGTTTTTTTGACGTATAAAAGATATTGGGTGCAGTTAGGCCAGGATAATTCTTCTGGGTGGGATGCTTGCTGTGGGGCCCCTCAAGATTCCCCAGTGTCACCAATTCTCTCTAATTTAGTTATGGTTACCTTAGGGCTTTTGAATAATTGAATTTAAAACTATATATTTAAGCATATGACATCTCTTTGTTGTTGACTTTTTCTCCATCTTCTAAGGATTTTTATTCAACTAAAAATGCCGCTATAGTACAGTTGGAAGCTTGGGCAAAATTGTTACGACTATAATTTAATATTTCCAAAACAAAGGTTATATGCTTCAACAACAAACCATTACCAGAACCTTTATAGTGTGCAATT
The DNA here is from genome assembly GCA_033557465.1 of Ichthyophis bannanicus. NCBI lineage: Eukaryota > Metazoa > Chordata > Amphibia > Gymnophiona > Ichthyophiidae > Ichthyophis > Ichthyophis bannanicus. The sequence goes on along the minus strand of CM066032.1, from coordinate 1,198,194,703 downwards.
TCACAATTATATCTGAAGATGGATTCTGTTTTAAAAATTTTAGGAATTCTGATAGATATAGATTTGACATTTGAGGCTTATGTCAGCTCAATTGTTTCCAAAACCGTTTATAAGTTTTGTCAGTTGCGTAGATTAAAAGGTTATTTTTCCAAAGAACATTTCCAACTAGTGGTGCAGAGCTCCATATTATCATATTTGGATTATGGAAATGTTTTATTTCTGAATTGTTCTCAACATCAGATCAAACAACTACAACTGTGTCAAAATATGTTTGTTCGTCTTATTTATGGGGCTTCATGGTATACTGCAATAATCCCATTATTTTATAAATTACGTCGGTTGAAAGTTACAAATTGGATTCGTGTGCTTGTATGGATGACCTTGTGGATCATAATGAGCAGCTTAAACTGAATGTGATAATGGATCAGGAGCCAGTGGTGTTGGATGAGTAGAGGAGTGACATGGTTGAAACAGGAGGCATCCGTGAGGATCCTGATAGCGGTGTTCTGTAAGTTTTGCAATTGATAGGCAGGGTGACATTACAAGGATAAGAAGTAAGGTAGTCAGGGAGGAGACAGAAAGAAAAGGGCGAATAGTGCATATTTGGTGAAGAGAATGAAAAGAGCGACGGATCAAGACAGCGAGGTGTTTGTGGAAAGAAAGGGAAGAATCCAGAACAATCCTCAGATAGCAGAAGGAGGGGATTAGGGGGATGGGGGTGTCAGAGACCAGTGGTAAGAGGCAGGTGCAGGGACCACCACCAGTGAGCCAATGATGGACGTTTTCCCCAGGTTCAGATGAAAGTAGTTTGAAGCCATCAAATCAGAGACCTTAGCAATGCAGAAGTTGAGTGGAGACAAGTCGGGTGAGAGTGGATTGGTGTGGAGAAGAAGAATGATTTCATCTGTGTAGTAGTAGTAGGCTGATATCCAAGACTGTTGCACCAGGAGGGTGAGAGGATTCAGGAAGATATCGAAGAGCCAGGGTGCAAGAACCGAACCCTGAGGAACACCACAGGGAGCAGTAGAATGAGTGGAGGAGCCAGATATGACAGAGAAAGATCAGTGGGAAAGAAAATAATGAAACCAGTGAAGAACTGTGCTACAGAGATCAAGGTCATGAAGATGGGATGGAGACCAAGGTCATGAAGATGCAACATTTTACTTACCAGATAATGTTCTTTCTTGAGTCTTACTAGAACATTCCAGACCAGTGGGCCATACTCCCCCAAGAGCATACTGGTGGAGACAAAAAAACAATGAAAAGCCCAGGTCCCAATGACACCACTCCCCTACCTCTACCCGCCTCAGCCATCAGAGTTCTCCCCAGCAGTCATCCCAAAGCATATGCGAGAGCATGGCAAGCCTCACAGAATCTCAACATGGGCAACAATGAGTAATCAAACAGTAGAGAACTGTGTACAGGAAAGCATAACAGAAGGCTGTCCATAGAAAATGAACCTGCGGAGCTAAGTATATAAATCATAGCAGATCCAAGGATACCGCCACAGAAGAACAGAGCAAGCAGTTCCAGGAGATGGGCCCTGGACTGGTCTAGCAGGACTCAAGGAAAGGACATTATTTAGTAAATAAAATGTCACTTCCATATCATCCTGCTAGACCAGTCCAGACAAAGGGACGTACCAAAGCTGTGATTCCACTGGGGGTGAAGAAGACACAACAGTTCACAAAACCTTAGAGCCAAAGGATGTGTTCACCTGAGTATGGACATCCAAGTGGAAATTCATCACCAAAATGGAAGGTGATGCCCATGTTGCCACCTGACAATGGGCTACCGAGCTCTGCTTTGCCACGGAGATGCTAGCACTTGGGTACAATGGGCATGTAAACCCTCCAGAACCAGGGGAGGTCCTCCTCTGGATGGGACTGGGTCCCTGGCACAAGCACTCCACAAAAGTACCCTGCAGGCCCAATCGAGGTTGGGCGGCGGGGAACAGTAACTCAAGGCAGTTGCGGCCAATCGGGGCACCTGCATGGCATCCCGGTGCCGTGGAAATGGGATGCCATGGCACCGGGGCTACATGCACGTGGCCCAGCTGGGTTGGACAGGGAGTTAGCTTGGCGTCCAGGTCCTCAGAATCGGGGCATGGCCTGCCTGTCCAGGCCCTCTGCACCCAATTCTGATCTCATGGAGAATATGCCCCTGTTGGATCAGAATCAGGAGCAGATCCAGCCCGTTCAGATTCTTGATGTCCGGATGGGCCAGACGGGCCCTGATCATGATGGTGCCCTAAATGTTCTATGTATGACTGGGCATGTTTTCTATCCTGCTGTTCATAAGAAGTGGAGAATGTTAATTATATTCCCTAAATCTCTCTAACCTCAAATTTTGAGCCAGAGAATAGAGGCAGATGAGAGATGGGCCCTAGCAATTATGACCATAGGGACCTCATGTTTATTGATTTTAAATCGATATACTCCTGCTGCAGATTTCTCTGATTTTATCAGGAAGCTAGTGGAAGTCTGTTGTGTGTCAGTGAACTGAAATGGACTGGCATGAGCTCTTTGCATCTGATGATCACATGATGTACTATGAGAGAAATGAAAGACAAAGAAGAAATAGTGTTTCATTTATAATTAAGAAGAAACTTGCAAGAACTGTAATGAAATATAATGCAATCAGTGAACGCTTTATTTCTATTCGTCTGTGAGAAATGCCCATCAACACAACTATTATTTAGGTATATGCCCCAACTACAGCTGCAGAAGAGGAAGAGGTTGATCAGTTCTGTGAACAGTTCAAGCTGAAATTGACAGAACATGCAAACAGGATATCCTGGAAAACAAAAGTTGACAACAAAAAAGATGTCAAAGTGGTTAGAAAATATGGACTGGAGAAAGGCTAATAGAATTCTGTAAGACCAATGATTTATTCATCTCAAACACCTTTTTCCAGCAACACAAGCCGCGATTGTACACATGGACCACCCAATGGATTGTACAAAAATCAAATTGACTACATCTGTGGAAGTCAACGATGGAAAAGCTCACTTATATCAACAGACAAAACCTGGAGATGACTATGGTATAGATCACCAACTACTAATATGCAAACTCAAGCTAAAGCTGAAAAAGAGCAAGCTACACATGAATGTAGCAAAATATGACCTTGATAATTTATCACTGGAATTTAAAAACTTCCTATGAAATCAGTTTGCTGCTTTGAATACAAATTACAGAGCACCAGAAGAAGAGTTATGGGATGACATCAAGAAAGTTGTGTTTGAAGAAAGTGAGGCCAAAATGGATGACTGAAGAAACTCTAAAAATTGCCCAGAAACACAGAGAAGCTAAAGCCAGAGGAGAAAGAGAGACAATCACAAGAAAAGGTGGAAAGAATACACAAAATTATTCCATAAATATCAAGTGGAAAACAGCCATTTCAACTTGAACCTTATGATCAGGAACCATTTCTGATGAAAGAAGAAATTGAAGCAATATTGAAAGCATAAAGCACTAGGCATTGATAGCATTCCTAATGAAGAATTACAGCAGTTGGATATGGCTGTTACCATACTTATGAGACTCTGCCAGGAAATTTGGAAGACAACATCATGGCCAACTGATGGAAAGATCTCTGTTTATACCACTACTGAAGAAAGGTGATCTGACTGACTGTGGAAATTATTGCACAGTGGCTTTGATCCTACATGCCAACAAGATTTTACTCAAGATCATTCAGCAGAGACTACAAGCATATCTGGAATGAGAATTGCCTGAAGTGCAAGCAGGGTTCAGAAAAGGGCAAGGAACAAGAGACATTATTGCCGATGTGAAATGGATCCTTGAAAAGACAAGAATACCAAAAGGATATTTATATGTGTTTTATTGACTACCGCAAGGCTTTTGACTGTGTAAACCATGAGAAACTCTGGGCCACATTAAGAAGTATGGATATACCAGAACACCTCATAGCTCTCTTGTACAAAATTTACATTGATCAAGAAGCAACAAATTGAATGGAACAAGAAGAAAGAGAATGGTTTAAAATTAACAAAAGTGTAGGACAAGGCTGCATATATTCTCCATACCCATTTAATTTCTATGCAGAGCAAATCATCAGAGAAGCAGGACTATATGAAGATAACTGAGGTATGAAGATTGGAGGAAAACTCGTCAGCAAATTTCCTGGCAGAGCCTTGTAAGTATGGTTTGATAGGGGGGGGGGGGTGTCTTTCAAATTGTCTCTTTGATCTGTCGTTTGCCTTTAATACCTATTTACGACAACTTCACAGATCTTTTGCCTCCTAACTGGAAGGCCTCTTTGTAAAGATCACTAGAAACAAGTTTATTTCTTTGTACTCAGAGACTATTTATTCTACTTGTATGCTAAGCTATACTCTGATTTGATTTAAACAAAAAAAGTTCACTAGAAACAAATTTATTTCAGAGACAATTTATTCTATTTTACTTTCTATGCTAAGCTATACTCTGATTTGTATTAAATGAAAAGCTTCTGGTGGTATTAAGACCTGATTGACTCAGCAAAAACACTGAATTCTAAAATACACAGATTTATCAGCTTTAACCCAAAGAATTCTCTTTTTCCCCCAGGATTTAGAGTATATTCCCAAAGGAATTGAATCCCGGTCTCTTGGTTATCAATTCACTGCTCTAATCACTAGGCTACACCTCCACTCAATTTGAGAATAGACCCTGTCATGGGAAACAGAGCCACATAGCAAATGTACTTGGCAAAGGCTGACCTAGGACTAGACTTGAACAGGTCCGGCCACGAGTTAACGTGGCCGGGCACAGGCGGGCGCCAGCAGGCCGAGGGTTAACCTCGGCCAGGGGGGGGGGGGGCGGGGCGTCGGGGGGGGGGGCGGGCAGCGCGGGCGGCTATAGAAAGGTCGGCCGCGCTGCTGCTCGCCCTCTTTCCCCCTCGCACGGTGCCACAGGGAGGCAATCAGGCAATCACCCGCGATCGGCTTACCTGGCCTAACCACGTGGAACTTCACAACAGCAGCAGTAGGAGTCCCGCGTTCCGAGCAGCAGTCGGCAGCTCGGGGTGTGTGCGGGCAGATACAGCGCGTGCAGGGAAATCCAGAGAAGCTCTGAGTCATCGGCCAGTAGCCGGAGTCCCGCGTTCTGGGCAGCAGTCGGCAGCTCAGGGCGTGTGCGGGCTTATTCCAGCATTCGGCTAGATACAGTGATCGGTCACTCCTTTCTCGGCCCAATTATTCGGTGAGTGCACAAGTGCTGGGTGAAAGAGACTGGGAAGGGGGAAAGCATAAGGGACACGAATCGGGGGGGGACGGGGGGGGGGGGGAATCACGCAATTCGTTCTCTCGAGCGCCGGCATAGATTTGTTACTACAGAAGATGGAAAGGTGCCGGCGGTGCGTCGGGAGTGGGCCAGGGAGGCAGGTACTGTGCTTGGTGATTATGCAGTAGGGGGGGCAGGACGTTTAACTTTGACGATACCCGCAGGGACCGGAAGGTAAGGCCCAGACTGTTAACGTGGTGCAAGGGGCATGCGGTGAAGGGAAATAACGGCGAAGTAATCTATTACTGATTTTGCCCTCCCCTCTGGTGTGGGGCAGCGGGGTTACTGTAGAGCATCTAGCTCACACGTGCAGCCAGCTAGTGGCAAGGGGAAAATGATTAAGAAGTATTATTGAATGTATATAAAAACATGGTAGTTCTCTATCAGCATGCTGGTGGGTTTATATTGAGCTGTGGTGGTGGCTGTGGGGAGGAGCAGACTGGATGGGCCATGTGGTATTTCTCTGTCAGCATGTTTTCTATGTTTCTATTGACTCCCGGCCGGTGAAGTAATAGGAATGATATTCCTCCCCAGGTCACTGGGGATTTGGCCAGCTTCACATCAGCTAGGGATTATTATAAGAATTGCGATCTAATCTGCCACATATCATGCGCCAATGGGCGACGCTTATGCATACATGCACATGCGTGGAGACGGAGGTGTGCGAATCCAGTAGCGAGCATGGCATTGGGCTGAAGGCCTAAGCACAAAAAAAAAAAAAAAAAAAAAGGGAAAGAAAATAAGAAACAGACGGAGGTACCAGGGGAAGCACACGGTCGGACCGCAAGGCCCTGGCCAACCCAGTCTCCATAATTGAAAAGGTATGGACGTTGGTGCCCCAACCAAAAAACTAGGACGCGGGCAAGCGCAACACTAATCTGCATTTCCATGTCTCCCATTTCCTCCTTAGCATTTGTGATATTAGGATAACATGCCAAGAGGGGCAGCACAGAGCGGAGCCAAGGGACGCACAAGTCAGCGCGGCACGGAAGGAGCAGGTAGCATGCGGAGCGCAGGAGGCAGAACAACACGCGGTGCTACTAAACAGGCATCCGCAGCGACAGCAAGCCAGAATACAAGCGGCGGAGTCGGATCGCGCAGGAGCCGAGCGGCTAAGACTACGCGACAAAAGGGACAGGACACAACAACAACACAGTCTGCATCACCAGCGCAAGGGGCATCCAGTCAGGAGCTGAATGAACTACTGCGGCTCATACGTGAGCAGGTCAGCCAACACGGCGTAAGCGCTTTTAGGCAGCGTCTCGAGGCTTCCAATGCGTTGCCGGCAGGAACGCAGGCCACGAACGGCGCCACGCCAAGCGCCAGCTCAGCGATGGATGAAAGCATGCCAAGCACCAGCGCAGCAAAAGGTGGAAACACACCGAGCGACGCCTCAGCGAAAGGTAAGCCCGTGGGCGAAAGGGGAGCTTTGGGGGGGATGTCCTCCTCGTCTTCGGACGAATCTATGTCTGACAACGAGGGAGACATCTCACTAGCGAAGGCAATGCACAGTATATTGAAGACATTCAAAAGAAAAAAAGATAATAATAAAACGCGAAAGGACAGGCGGCTAACACAAGTGTGGGTAGAGCGCAGCGAAACACAACCGCGAGTAGCGGATGGCGGAGAATCCGGGACAGACAGGGCAGCGCAGCCCGCATGGGTGGCGGCATTAGCAAGCCCTTTAGCGGTCAGGGGCGACCCGCGTTGTGGCGTAAGTTCCTTAGCCAGCGCAGTGCCCAGAAAGCTAAAGAAACGAATCTGGCGGAGGGAATTTATTGACATATTTTCCTTGCTGATCAGAGATCAAGACGGGGAGGGGAGTGACGGTAAAGAGAAAGACAAGAAGGGGGAGAGGAAGCCGAAGATCGCAAAATCCATAAACAATTGGATTTCGGCATTTCACATATTCATGAGCGTGGTACTGGAGCGTGAGCCCGAACTGAACCAGTATCTAATCAAATACTTAGATACCATCACCCGAGCGCACAAGCTACTGGGTGGGTGGGCTTGGCTGAATTACGACATCAAGTTCAGGAAAAGCCTAGCCGAGGACCCAACCATGACCTGGCAGCACAGGATCGTGGACCTATGGCTGGAGGAGATGTCACCCAACAGGCCATACTGCCTGGATGGGTCCTTTCAGTCCTTTCAGGCGCCGCAATGGCGGCAGACAACATTTCCGGGTGGGCGCAGGGCATGCCGGCAGTTCAACGCAGGGAGCTGCACATGGCGGCCATGCAAATTCAGGCACGTATGCGCCAGCTGCGGAGGGAATCACCCGGCCACCTTGTGCCGCACCAGCAGGGACGCCATGCACTATCGGCCAGGGCAGCAACGAGGAGGTGACGGGCATGGCCCCAACCCCAATCAGGCTTGAGCGCATGCGACCCTGGTTGCGGGCTTACCCACATCGGGACAAGGCTCTCAGTATCGAGAGCGGCTTTGCACACGGCTTCAAAATCCCGGTTGTGTCCGAGCCTCGTACACAAGGGACGCGTAACTCCCTGTCCGTCATCAAATTCAGATATATAGTCCAACAAAAATTACTTAAGGAAAGGGAACTGGGAAGGGTGGCGGGCCCATTCACAACCCCGCCCCTTCCGAAAGTGGCGCTGTCCCCACTGGGAATCGTACCGAAAAAGGAGCCGGGAAAATTTCGGCTTATACACAATTTATCCTACCCCGAGGGGGGTTCAGTGAACGATCAAATCGATCCGTCATTATGCTCGGTGAAATATTCAACGATCGATCAAGAGGTAGACCTCATAAGAAAGCGGGGACATCGGGCGGAGCTGGCAAAGGCAGATATTGAATCAGCCTTCCGACTGCTACCTGTGCACCCAGAATCCTTTGTATTGCTGGGATTCACCTTCAATGGGGAATATTACTTCGATAAATGCCTGCCCATGGGTTGCTCGATATCGTGTGCATATTTCGAGCAATTCAGCACATTCATACATTGGGTGGTTGAAGATATCGCAGGGCCGGAGACTGTGGTACACTACTTGGACGATTTCCTCTTTATAGGAAGCGACCAAGAGGATTGTCACAGGATTCTCAAGGTGTTTGAGCAAGTGGCAGAGCGCTTCGGCATTCCACTAGCAGCAGAAAAGACCTGTGGGCCTCTGAGGGCTATTACCTTCTTGGGCATTGAACTGGACATAGCAGCGCAGCGATCACGCCTGCCGGAGGAGAAAATACAAAAGCTGAGAGCCGCTATTCGGGCCATTCAGGCACGCAAGAAGGCGACGTTGGAGCAATTCCAATCAATGCTGGGGCTGCTGTGTTTTGCATGCAGAATTATGCCAATGGGGCGGATTTTCTGCCGTCGCATGGCCATGGCGACTAAAGGGATCCAAAAGAAACACCACAAGATCAGGGTCACTAAAGCCATAAAAGAGGACCTACATGTGAGGGCGCGCTTCTTGCAGTCCTTTAACGGTCTGACCTTCTGGCAAGAACACCCAGTGTCAAATGAAGACCTGGACTTGTTCACAGATGCTGCGGGAGGATACGGGTTTGGAATATACTTCAAAGGCGCATGGTGCGCGGAAGAATGGCCTCCTGAATGGCACTCCGCGGGGGCTACCAGAGATATCACCTTCCTGGAGCTTTTCCCCATCGCGGTCGCATTGGGCATATGGGCCGCACAGCTTGGCAATAAGGCGATCACGTTCCACACCGACAATATGGCGGTGGTTTACGCAGTGAACGGGATGCGAGCGCACACGCAGGGAGTGGTAGCACTCCTGCGACATATAGTGTTGACATGCCTAACGCACAACATAACGGTCAGAGCAAAACACATACCAGGCGTTCTTAATAACATTGCCGATGCTCTCTCTCGTTCCAAGATCCCACTCTTCCGGTCACTGGCGCCCGAGGCCGACGCAAGCAAGACGGCCATCCCGGAACAGGCATGGGACCTTGGTCCGCCGAAGTTTGGGAGCTGGTCCTGAGTTCTCTATCAGAAAAAACAAGAACAAAATACATTACGGCCTGGGATAAATTTCAGGTTTTCTGCCAAAATAACGGGATCACTGACCCTTGTCCTACCACAGAGTCCATCCTACGGTGGATCCTGCAGGAAAAACGGAAGGGTGCGAAGAAGTCAGCGGTACAAGCACAATTGGCGGCGATCGCTTTCTTCACAAAGACAATGGGCAGGGGCAGCCCGAGAGCGGACTTCGTGATAGCGAGGCTGATGAAAGGCTGGGCGTCGGAACAGCCACGAAGAAGAGATGCCCGACGCCCTATAACGCATCATATATTACGGAGGCTGATAGCGGTCTTGGGACGAATATGTTTCGACGAATTCGAGACACGGCTATTCGGCTGCGCCTTCTCTTGGGCGTTCTTCGGAGCGCTCAGGGTAAGCGAATTGGTTGCCTCGGCGAGTAGGGGCACTGCTGTGGGGGGCATTTTGGAGCAGGACGTCACCTTACATGAGGGGACGCTCGCGCTGTTTATTCGAAGATCCAAGACCGACACAGCAGCGCGGGGCACTGTAATAAGGTTGGCCCCGCTAACGGGGGACCCGTCCTGCCCCGTTAAAACCTTTCTCGAATATAAGCGAGTGCGCCCAACAGGAGCAGGGCATTGGCTGGTGCATGCGAACGGGGCGCCCCTCTCGCGCTTCCAGTTTACGAGGGTCCTCAAGCAGTCTTTGGAGGCGGCGGGCTTGGAAGCGTGCTTCTACGGCACGCATTCATTCCGTATCGGGGCTGCTTCCACGGCAGCCAGCCTGGGAATGACCAGAGAAAAGATCATGAACATCGGGAGATGGCACTCCGATCGATACAAGCTGTACGTTCGCCCTGTCTAACGCCAAGGACAAACAGCGAAGACAAAAAAAAAAAAAAAAACACGGGGGGGGGGGGGGGAATATAGGTTATAGTTTTGAGTTGTATTAGTTACCGTTAAGTTGTCGTTTCAAAGTTTGCAATTGGAAATAGCTGTAAAATGTTTGTGAAATGTATTCTAACATGCCAATTCCGTTCTAACAATAATATTATGTAGGGCGACACCCTTGCCAAGAAGCGTGGATATGCGGCCATTCGTTCGTACACTGGGCCGAACGGAGGACAAGCATCAGACCACAAGGGCTTAATCTTGGCCTCCTCACAGACAAGGTGGCGGTGAAGTGGATGGGCCGCCGAGGAATGGTATGGGACCAGCTACTCCCGCTCCTACTGCGGTTGCGAAACGCAGGAGGAAGACCGTGGGCAATAGTAATTCACCTCGGGGGCAACGACCTGACGGGGACGCGCAGTGTCGAGCTTACGAAGAAGATGCAGGAAGACCTGCGGGCACTGGCGTCTACCTTTACGGGAGCATCGCTGGTCTGGTCTCAGATCATCCCTCGGCGAGTCTGGAGAGGCGAATGGTCGCACCGTGCTGTGGAAAAGACAAGACGTAAGGTGAACAGGTGGATGACCCGATTTATGGACACACTGGGAGGTTACAGCATTGTTCACGATTTCATAGAGGAAAACTGCCCTGGCTTGTATCGCGCGGACGGCGTACATTTGTCCGAAATTGGGATGGATGTTTTCCTCTGTGCCATACAAGACACGCTGGAACACCTCTGGCAGAGACGCGTGTTGGCCACAGTAAAGAGAGTAGAGCCATCAGGAGGTGGGGACCCCCCCGGCGAGCGAGGAATCGCTGCCGGGAGGGATTGGCAGGAGAGATAGGGGCCCCCTCCTTTCAAAGAGAGTGCACAGCCCAGACATGCTAAGGGGGAGTGGAACATGTAGGAGGTGTCCACAGGCAGGACACGGAGTGGAAGTAGGAACAGTGTCTACAGGGCCTCCCGATGCTTTCACGGCGGGAGGGACGGCTACAGAGATTTTCCAACGCAGCCCTGCCCACGCCTTATGACGGGCTTGGGCAGAGGCGGAACCAGACACTATTGCAAGAGGAACAGCCCCAGAGGTGGGCCTGTTGTTCCAGGAGAACATCCCCTTGACGATCTCATTCTATTTAGAACGGCGGCAGTGGGGAAAAGGCTTGGACGGCAGCTTTTCCAAATATCCCTGCCGTACGACAAGGACCTAACTAGAGTGGGCTGTGCCTCTGGAGAGGGGGTGCAAGAAATTGTAATAGAATGTAATTTACGATATACATGGTTGTAATGTGATATAAGGATGGTGTAAATAGCTAATATGATAGGCTTATGCTGTGGCCAACAGTATGCTACTGTACTTTCCAAAAGAAATTGTTGGTAACAAAATAAATACGTTGTTTCTTTGTGCAACCCGGATCATGTGCAGTTATTTTGGCGGGAGGCGAAGGGCAGGGGGGTGGGGGGTGGGGGGGGGGAGGAGGGAGGGAAAGAGGGGGTAGCGACCCGAGGCCGTATTGCCGGTCGCCCGGCTGTGCTGATCCTTGGAATTCAGAGTATGCAGCTCTTAAACTCCAGCTAGTTGAGCTATCAGGGATAAAGTTTGACTGTGATGGCTAGCCACTTTTCCACCACCACAGAGGATGTAGGAAAAGCAGTTAGTGTAGCTGGATTTAAAAGAAGTTTGGACAAGTTCCTTGAGGAAAAGTCCACAAACCATTATTAAAGAGGACTATAAAAATCCACTGCTTACCTGTGAGAGAAGCAGCATGGAATCTGCATCTCTTTTCGGGAACCTGCAGGTACATATGGCTGAAGGTTTGCTTAAGATGGCTGAGACCTCACCTCAGGATAAGTAATTTTAATGAATCCATGCTATTAGGCTTTTCTGAAATGATAACATGTATCAATGATGCTTGTAGGTAAAGCTGAATCCATTTCATCATAAAAAACTCTTTTTTTTAATATACTTTTTAAAGTATACATGCAAATTTTGTGTACTCATATAAATAAATTATAGGCAACTACACAGGATTGGAATTCATTAAAATATTAATTAGCACAATGGAACATCTGCTCAAAATCGTGAAGGTGATTTGTAACTCAGCTCTAGTATATACCCCCTAATACTTCCTTATGAAGCTGTGTAAAACCTATACCAAAGTATCTAATAACATCTAAATCACACGATCCAAATTATCCTTTTCAAACTTCTTATGACATTGCATACACTACCTGGTGCTCATTATGCAAAGAAGTTCATTTACATGACTTTTTCCATTTCAGGGATGATTATGCAGGAAGCAAAAGAAAGTTTAATGAATTATTCCTTAAGCAAAGAATCATTTGAAAAAAACAGGAATAGGATAGGCATGTGCATGGAAAAACATTTGGCTTATTCTCAGTTTGTTTTTGGATGTTTTTCAGAATTTCTTTTGTTAATCTTTTTTTTAAGGTGCACTACAACTTTTTAACATGGATATTGACGTTGTTCACTTTCATTTGTAGATTAATGCAAGTTAAATTGATTTTGGATATACTTTTTTTTAGGTGCCATAAAGAAACTAAATGCATGCTATTGAACTTCCATCCCTAGTACAGAATAATTAGTACAACCAGTTTATAAAGTCAGGAAGAACTTATCATCTATAGAGTCTGATGCACCTTTATGGTATAGTACAGAACAATACACACTAACACACGGTGAGCTGCTCCAGTCCATTCTTTCCAGTATTAGTTAAACATGCTTCTCTGTGATATTTTCTACTCTTGTTTAATTTTGGTAGATGTATTTTGTTGCATATTTTTATATTGTTGTTGATTGTTTTTGTTTCTATTTGTTACTTTTGCTTTGTCTATTTGTATATGGTCTTTCATTCCACTTTGAACAATGCTATTTCGATCACATGTTATACATATTTTAAATAAGGTTTGCCACAGTTCTGGAACTGCTATTGTATGCTGTACTTAAACAAAAGGTCAAGAATGCAAACATTGTCTAAGTCTAAGTAATTCTAGTATCATATCATAATAAGCCAATAAGGAGGCTAATGTATCTGATTTACCCACGATTCAAGTATCATAGAGTCCAGCTGAGGTAGACTTTCCAGTGTTTTTGAAAACTCAAATGGCAGATGAAATTTAATTGGGAAGTTACTAAACTGCAGTAAAACATCATATTTTATCACAGCTTGATTTACCACTGAAGTCACCAATCTGTGCTCAGTACCATTGTTCAATAACAACTGCAGAAAATGAATATTGCAGCTTGTGATCAACCTTGCGAACTCTCTTATTCTGTTTCCTAAGAGTATGAGGCCACTAGCACACAGTCTGATACTCATGGGAAGCCATCTTAAAGAGTCCAGAGCATGCTGAGGCCTCTGAAGACCCTCCCTCCACAGTCAAGATCCCCCTCACCCAAGACTCCCCCAGAGGTTCTCTCTCTCCCCCCAGAAAAGAAGTGCCTTAACCTCCATTCCTCCCAAGAAAACCCCCACTCCCCCCAATGACATGTTTTTAATACATAGAATATATTTTATCTGAACTTCAAAAATGATTTTTTAAATAATGTGCATGCCTGCTACAAACATTTGACCCATGCAACCACTCCGTTTAGTTATCTTTTTAAACTATTTTTATCAATCTCCCTTCCAGTGACGACAAATTTAATTGCATTGTTATCACTATTGCACCTTGTAGCAGGTTCTCTGTACGAGTACGGACTAGATCTAAAGTACTTTCCTTTTCAAAGTTTACAGATTTCACAAATTCTCTTGGATACCTATCTCTTAGTATCTGTGGGATCACAGATCTTATTCCATTAAGCAAATAATTCATATGTCTTATTCAGCCTTCAGTTATGCTACTCAGCATAAAGTTCTGGGATTTTAAAAATGTGACTTCTACCCATTTTACATAAGCAAAGGATTTTCTGATTTGTCCTCTCCTGAACATTTCCCTTTCTTAGAAGGTACTACCCAGTGAATTCTACAGAGGTACCATATAGGAGGGTTTCATAGAACATGTCTATGTGCTGGGAGGATCTTCATGCCCACTGATCTAGTCCTTAGCAACTTTAAACTCTCACAGATGGGCTTCCATATATCTCCCAGTAGTGGTATTGTCACCAGTGGTGTGTCTTCTTCTCTCCATTCATTGCTCATACAGATTCACTGTCTCTCCACTCCACTTATAGAACCAGGGTATCTGTAGAAAGATGTCAATGAAGGCCAACTAGGGTTGCTAACTGGCTCCAGATGCACCCGACAGGCATGAATCAGTCCTGGGTTTACCCCACTGCATGCAGTGACTTGCAGTTTTCCTTTTCTTATGGAGTGCAATGGAGAAATCAGAACTACATATCCCTGCATGCAATGAGGTAAATCCAAGACTGGATCGAACCTGTCGGACGCATCTGGAGCCAGTTGGCAACCCTAAGGCCAACAGCAAACCCAGTACTCTGTTGGCCTGGGTACCTTGCTGGGAACTGCCCTGGGTCCCATACCAAAATGGAGACCACTAGACTACATCCACATTACTGACTAGACACCACATTACTGTGTTACCCACATAGATGCTAGGGTTTGGGCCAATTGTAGCACTACAGAGCAAGGTGGCACATGGTGAGGTTAGCCACCGACTGGGAGGGGGGCCAGGATGTGGTATAGGTGCACGATGTGAGACACAGCATATATGCAAGGCATACCCAGAGCAACACGGGCTGAGCACTTGAGTAGTGTCATACCTACCACAACAGCAGTGCTGTTGCATGACACAATCCTGCTATGCATCTGATATGCTGTTTCTACATGTAAACTTTGAGGCTAAAGCATATATGTTGGAAAGGTTGCTGGAGGCCATACCAGGGAGTCGAGATCCCTTGTCCATCATAGGTCACTGTACAAAGGTGCTATTGGGTAAGGCATGAGATGGTATCTGGTAGAAGAGATACTACATCTAGCTGGTCTGGTGCCTAGACACGCAGTAATGGTGACAGGAGTGACTCATTAGCAGATAATGCTCCATAGGGCATACTTGTATGGTACACTAGGTCACATCGGCCCACACATCCTGATGCTCCCAACACAGGCATGGTCCCAGTCCCATGCAGTGGAATTGTATTAGCCAACCATACTTGACCACCCAGGCACCATGTGGCATGTGATGCATAACCCTGAGGGATCACACAGCATGTTTGAGGAGGTTCCACCCACATGGCAGCATGTGTTGGGGACATATGTGCAGAGAGGAGCACATGCATCGATATGTTGCTGCCACGTGGAGTAGGTATGCAGTGTTGCCATTGTGTGTGTCATTCTGTCTGCTTTGTCCCTCTTCTGCAAGTCCTATGTTGCACCCATGTTATGGCCTACAGTTCCTCTCTTCACAGCCATACAAGTTGAGGAGGAGAACAAAGGGAAGCAGTCAGGCAGTATCCCCAGAGCAGCCACCAGCAATGGGTACGCTGTTAGAGGCAGCAAACTTAAGCTCTAGCCTCAGCCCCAGTGCCATCACCATCACCACATCTGCAACATTGCCCAAATCCAGCACCTCTGAGAGGGAGGAGTAGGGTGAGCCCTTGGAGGAGGCCCCAGAAGCGGCAGTGGAGAAGGAGGAGGAGGGACATGATGTAGAGAAGGAGGCAACAGATGAGGAGGTGAAGGTGGAGGAAAAGGAGGAGGAGGCGAAGAAAGAGGAGAAGAAGGAAGAGGCAGAGGAGGAGTGGGGGGGATGAGGAGGGGTCGGGGACATACATGTGAAAGGAATAAGAGCATAAGAACATAAGAAATGGTATACTAGATCAAACTAAGGTTCATCAAGCCTAGTATCCTGTTTCCAACAGTAGCCAATCCAGGTTATAAGTATCTGGCAGGTTCCCAAAAAGCCACACAGGTTCCACAATGCTTGTATTGAGAAAGCAGTGGATTTCCCAGGTTGTTTTTAATAATAGATTATGGACCTTTCCTCTAGGAACTTGTCCAAACCTTTTTTAAATCCAGCTACATTAACAGGGCACAATTCCTTCCCCCACGTAGATCCCCTCTTTGCGTCCAGTCTGAACCGGACGCACAGAGGGGATTGAAACTCTGATCCCGCGAGGCACGTCTAGCCCCACAGGATCAGAATCATGAAGAGTCCTGCACATGCAGGCTAGGACTGCGATTCAGTCTGGCCTGCACGTGCAGGACTGCCTCTGGCTAACTCAGTCAGGGCTTTTAAATGGATCAGTGGTACCATGGTGTCATGTTGCCATGGCACCGCAGCTCCATTTAAAAGCCAAGATGCGGGCCGCCTGAAAAAGGGGTTTATTCCCCGCAGACTAACCCCTGATCTGGCCTCCTAGGGCCAGGGTCAGGCTGCAGGGAATAAAGCCTGGCCCCCTCTGCACAATCCGCGTCCCGGGCAATTCAAAAAAACACATCTAGGAAAGGTATTCCACCTCGGAGGTGGAATAACTTCCCTGGACATTTCACCAGCCCTGGACATACAGGGCCAACATTAGAATTGGCCCTAAGTCCAGGGCCAGCAATTGCTCACTGCCCGCCAAGACTCCACCCCCATACCGCCCATTCCCTGCCTCAGTCTAACTTCCCCGCACAACCGGCGGGGAAGTTATTTGGGGGCAAGAGAAGCCACGAATAGTGGGGATGGACATCCCATTGGGACATCCATCTCCTCTATTCGTGGCTCAGTATAACCCCTACAGCTTTAATACATCCTCCTTATACTTAAATTATTAAAGCGCTCAATGATATCAACAAGGAACTGTGTTCACTTTCCAATCTTCAACATCATCAATCAAAGGATATGTATTTATGCAACACTGAAGGTCTCAGACTTTCTTGACACTCATTTCATGGGCTTTATCTTCTTGCCCGATGAATGTGTCTAATAGCATCAATGACCAACAGTGTATTTTCATACATATAAAATAAAAATTATTACTGCCCTCCTGTTGTTCTGTGATCCCAACGCCTTCTTCGGGCACCACTATTGCGTTTCACATGAATCGTTTCTTCAGGGGATCATATTGACTCCATGATCGTTATCTAAAAAAATACTACGGGGAATTTGCTGTCTACTAATGTACTCGCTTAGAGAAAGTCTGTGCAGATATGATCGCACTCTCTTTTTTTGCAACTTCAATAGTGCTTCCCAAGATACCTCAATCGATGGCTCAGAACCTAGATCGATTGTGCAAAAGGAGTCTTTTCTTTTGTCAATCCTGCAATATACTCAGGTGAGAAGCTAAATGTTCCTTTCCAAGTTACCGGACCATCCATAATTGTGATCACACATAAAATATGGTCTTCTCTCGAGCACTCGACACTATACTTAAATTATTAAAGCGCTCAATGATATCAACAAGGAACTGTGTTCACTTTCCAATCTTCAACATCATCAATCAAAGGATATATATTTATGCAACACTGAAGGTCTCAGACTTTCTTGACACTGAGGCAGTGAAAAGATTCAGTTTGAAAAATCGTAGTTGTGCCAGGAAAGGAATAGGACGTGGGTAGCAGTTATTTCAACTTCTGGTATGTATAGGGTTTTCAATGTACATAGTTTTAGAGATAGGAACTTTATAGTAATATTGGATGATTGGGTTTAAGATAAGGGTTGTATTTTTTTAGATAATGATCATGGAGTCAATATGATTCCCTGAAGAAACGATTCATGTGAAACGCAATAGTGGTGCCCGAAGAAGGCTTTGGGATCACAGAACAACAGGAGGGCAGTAATAATTTTTATATTATTGCAATTTTCACAATCCTCTTGTGTTTTAACAATTTTGAATAATTCTGTGTCTTCTGAAAATTTGATCACCTATCTCCTTGTTCCTATTTCCATGTCATTTATGAATATGTTAAAAAAACAGTGAGCCCAGCACAGATCCCTTTCTCCATAGAAAAAAATTGGCTATTTAGCCCTACTCTCTGCTTTCTATCTTGTAACGAATTCCTTGACAATAGTATACTGCCTCTAATCCAATGACTCTTTAATTTCGCCAAGAGTCTCCCATGAAGGACCTTGTCAAAGGCTTTCTGAAAATCTTTATATACTATCTCAACCGGCTCACCTTGGTATACCTGTTTATTCACACTTTCAAAAAATATATCAGATTAGTAAGACAAGACTTTCCTTGGCTAAATCCTTGTTGGGTTTCTCCCATTAAATCATGACTATCTACATGTTCAGTAATTTTATTTTTATAGTGGTTTCTATCAGTTTGCCTGGTACTGATGCCAGGCTTACCAGTCTGTTGTTTCCCAGATTACCGCGGAACCCTTTTTAAAAATTGGCATTACATTGGCCATCCTCCAATCTTCAGGTATTAGAGATGATTTTAATGATACTTCACAGATTGCTAATAGTAGGTTTACAGTCTCATATTTAAGTTCTTTCAACACCCTTGGATGAATATCATCCTATCCAGGTCATTTGCTACTCTTCAGTTTATCAAATAGTTGTAATACATCTTCCCGGTGTATCAATATTTCTTTCAATTCTTCTGCAGCATCTCCTTTAAATACCATTTCCATCATGGGTAACATCCCTACATCTTCCTCAGTAATGACCAAAGCAAAGAATTGATTCAGTCTCTCTGCTTTGGCCTTGTCTCCTCTTAGTGCCCCCTTTACCCCTCTATCATCTAATGGTCCAATTGACTCTCTCATAGGTTTTTTGCTAGGAATGTACTTGGAAAAAGTGTTTATTACGCGTTTTTGCTTCCACTGCAAGCATCTTCTCAAATTCTTTCTTCGCTTGCCTTATCAATGCCTTGCATCTAACTTGCCAGAGCTTGTATTGTTTCCAGTTATTGTCATTTGGCTCCTTTTTCCATTTCCTGAAAGATGTTTTTTTTGGCAACAACAGCCTCTCTGACTTCACCTTTAAACCATGCTGGCAGTTTTTTGGACTTCCTTCCACCTTTATTAAAGCATGTAATACAGCTGGTCTGGGCTTCCAAGATAGTATTTTTAAGCAACACTCAAACTTGATGTAAATCTTTAACCTTTGCAACTGCTCCTTTTAGTTTTTTCTTAAGTAGTTTCCTCATTTTATCATAGTCTCCCTTTTAAAAGTTAAAAGGTAGTACTGTGGATTTCGTTACCGTCCTTCCTTCATTTAATAAATCAAACGCGATCATGCTATGATCACTATTGACAAGTGGCCCCAACACACTTATCTCTTACACCAGATCTTGTGTTCCACTAAGGACTAGATCCAAAAATGGCTTCCCCTCTGGTTGGTTCATGAACCATCTGCTCCAAGAAGCAGTCATTTATTTGATCTAGAAACTTTATCTCCCTAGCATGTCCTGTCATGACACTGACTCAGTCGATATTGGGGTAATTGAAATCACCCATTATTATTACTGTGTTGCAACTTTTGTTAGCTTCACTGATTTCTTTGAGAATTTCATCATCCATTTGGTCATTCTGGCCAAGCGGTCGATAGTACACCCTAACTGCCATCGCCTTTCGCTTCCCTTTTTTACATGGAATTCCAATCCATAGAGATTCTACAGTGAATTTTGTTTCCTGCAAAACTTTAATCCTTTGTGACTCAATGCCCTCTCTAACATAGAGCATAACCCCTCCACCAATTTGATCTTCTCTATCATTACAATATAGTTTGTACCCAGGTATCACAGTGTCCCACTGGTTGTCCTCCGCCCACCATGTCTCTGAGATACCAATCATATCTAACCTCACATTTAGTGCTATATATTCTAACTCTCCCATCTTATTTTTTAGACTTTCTTCATTTGCATACAAGCATTTTAGAGGCTGTATTTTATTCATGTTAATCTGGCTATAGGTAGGCAGAGGTAATCTGGAATCTTTAAGTTCTGTCTGCTCCGTACTGAAGGGCATTTGGACTACTTTTGTCTTTATTGGAACCTCTCTACTGATATGCCCTAACTTCAGTCTTTTGCAAGTATCCTTCAAGGATACATTGTTCCAAACCATGCGCTCTTGGGCAACTGTCGGCTTTACCCTATTATCTAGTTTAAAAGCTGTTCTATCTCTTTTTTAAAGGTTAATGCCAGCAACCTGGTTCCATTCTGATTAAGGTGGAGCACATCCCTTCAGAAGAGCCCCTCCTTTTCCCAGAATGTTCCCCAGTTCCTAACAAATCCAAAACCTTCATCCTTGCACCATCGTCTCATCCATGCATACTTAGTCTGGAGCTCTGCCTGCCTTTTGGGTTCTGCACGTGGAACGGGAAGCATTTCGGAGAATGTTACCCTGGACGTTCTGGATTTCAACTTCCTACCTAAAAGCCTAAATTTAGCCTCCAGAACCTCCCTACCACACTTCCCTATGTCATTGGTACTGACATGTACCAAGACAGCAAACTCCTTCCCAGCACTATCTAAGACCTTGTTTAGGTGGCACGTGAGGTCAGTTACCTTCACACCAGGCAAGCATGTTACCAGGCAATCCTCACGTCCATCAGCCATCCAGCTATATACATGCCTAATGATTGAATCACCAAGTATAACAGCTGTCCTAGCTCTTCCCTTGTGGGCACATGGTCCCGGAGAAACCTCCTCCGTGTGAGAGGGTTTTACATCACCTGTAGGACAGGTCCTAGCTACAGGATCATTTCCTGCCACACCAGGGTAATGCTTTCCTGTCACGTGACCTCTCTCCTCCATGGAAACAGGGATGCTGCCAGACTGGAGGTGGTACTTCAGTACTATATCCCTGTAGGTCTCGTCTATGAACCTCTCTGTCTTGCTTATGTCCTCCCAGTCTACAACTCTTGCCTCCAGAGATTGAACTCGTTCCCTGAGAGCAAAGAGCTCCTTGCACTTAGTTATTTTAATAGCCATTCTCTGCACTGACTCCAACCTGTTTATATCGTTTTGAAGGTGCGGTCTCTAGAATTGCACACTATACTCCAAATGAGGTCACACCAAAGACTTATACAGAGGCACTTTCACCTCCTTTGTTCTGCTAGCCATTCCTCTCCCTATGCACCCAAACATCCTTCTAGCTTTTGCTGTCACCTTTTCTACCTGTTTAGCTACTTTAAGATCATCAGACACAATTACGCCATAGTCCCACTCTTCTTTTGTGGACAGAAGTACTTCTCCCCCTACACTGTAGTGCTCCCTTGGATTTTTGCAGCCCAAATGCATGACCCTGCATTTTTTACCATTAAATTTCAGCTGCCAAATTCTAGACCATTCTTCAAGCTTAGCTAGATACCTCCTCATGTTATCTACACCTTCCTTTGTGTCTACTCTATTGCAGATTTTAGTATCACCCGCAAAGAGGAAAACCTTACCTGACATCCCTTCCACAATATTACTAACAAACGTGTTAAAAAGAATCAGACCAAGGACAGATCCCTGAGGCACTCCATTGGTAACCTCCTTCTCCTCAGAGTAAGCTCAACTAATTTCTAACCCAAACAGTAACTTTAGGGTCCATCCCTAGGGTGCTCAGTTTGTTTATAAGTCGCCTATGCAGAACGGTGTCAAAGGCTTTACTGAAATCTAAATTCACCACATCTAAGGCTCTCCCTCGGTCCAACTCCTTGGTCACCCAGTCAAAGAAATCAATCAGATTTGTATGACAAGACCTGCCTCTG
Organism: Ichthyophis bannanicus; assembly: GCA_033557465.1. Classification (NCBI taxonomy): domain Eukaryota; kingdom Metazoa; phylum Chordata; class Amphibia; order Gymnophiona; family Ichthyophiidae; genus Ichthyophis; species Ichthyophis bannanicus. The sequence goes on along the minus strand of CM066032.1, from coordinate 1,198,172,950 downwards.
GTGAATCCATGCTGCCTCAGATCCAGTAATTCATTGGACTCCAGAAATCTCACTATTTTCTTTTTCAGCACGTTTCCAATAATTTACTCACCACCGAGGTTAAAGTAAGCGGTCTGTAGTTTTTAACCACAATCTTATTTCCACTTTTGTGTAAAGGGACCACATGTGCCTCTCTCCAGTTCTTTGGAACCACTCCCAGCTCCAAAGAGGCAATGAAAAGGTCAGTCAATGGAGCTGCTAGAATGTCCCCAAATTCCTTCAGTATTCTCGGATGTATCCCATCTTATCCCATCGCTTTGTCTACTTTTAGATTAGCTAGTTCCTCACAAACACAGTCTTGGTGACAGAGTTGTGGGAGGACTGGGGTATAGGCAACTGGAAGAGAGCAGCACTACTGTGACAGGCCCCTAGGCACATGTCAGAGAAAAAGGGGCAGTTATGTGGTTGTAGAAGCAGGGCGTAGGGCAGGCTACACAGGGCTGCAGCCCTGACTAGCTCCAGAGTGCCTCCGAGTTCTGGGGCCCTGATATGCTTATTGGTTCCGCAGCCCCCTGCCAGTGCTCAGTGGTCCTGTTGAGAGCCATAGGCTGTGTTCTCTCGCGCTGCTTCCCAGGCCTCCAAAGTCAGTTGCCTGTGTGGCATGCTTTGTACCTCTGCTCTAGGGACATTGCACTTCCTATCCTTTCCCACATAGCCCAATGTGCCCAGTGGTTGTGTGTTACTTTATGAGTGCTTACAGCAAACACCCTCACTATGCTCTCGTCCCAACCTGCACTGCTAGACATACAGTACACTACTGTGCCTCCACCAGCGGCCACATCCCTCATCACCTACAGATAAGTTCTTTAGACAATACTGGGCCACTACCCAGCATACACCCACCCATTCCTATCCAGCAGGGCCTGCGTATGGCTGCCTGGTACATAAACCATTTAACAGCAGCTGAAAACCTATGCATACTGTATCTGTGCTGTAATGGTGGCTATGGGCGGTGGCTCAGGATATGGAAGGTTTGTGCTCCATAACCGATTTTCCATTTACCCAGTTTTCCATGGTAACTGAGCAAGACACTGAATATCTCCAGTTAGCCTCTTCCATGGTTACCGCAGTTATCGGTGCCCACCATAAGCATTCTCATGCAGATTTCTCTTATCCTTTAGGGTGAGGTGTTTCCTGGACATGGCCTCATAAATGCATATTTTAAAAAACTTGTGCAGGTTGCCTTCCTTCCTTCCTGCAGTTTGCTATCCTGACGCAACACCCAGAGAAAACACACCCGTAAGATAAATTTCAAACCCTCTGAGACCACCATGGCCCTAGGGCTCGTCATGAAGGAGCATGCCACTCCATTTGGCACTCCATTTGCGTGGCTGGCAGCAGATTGCCTGCAAGGTGAAGGCAGCACATAACAACCGGGATGTGGAGGACCTGAAAAAGAAGGCTGCCAACAGCAAACTGCCACTTGGCCAGCAAACACCACTGAGCCCCCTGGAAAAGTAAGTGCTGCAGTTCATTGATGACATCACCATTACTGGCATTGCTACTACTACTGCTACTACTACTACTACTACTAATAATAATAATAATCATTTGTATAGCACTACAAGGCATACACAGTGCTGTAGATATAGAAGTGAGACACAGTCCCTGCTCATCAGAGCTTACAATCTAAGCAAGATGAAAAACATTACAAAACTGGGGACTAGAGTATGGCAGGTACAGAAACTCATGTGTTGTCATGGGTCCCATTGTGGAGTTATGGAATGGTTTATCGTAACATCAGGGAATGAACAGTATAATGTATTTCTGTCACTGATGTCCCTTGGCAGATGGTGCCATATCTTTTGGCTGTGTCTGTGCCTCCATCCAATGTACCCAGAAATAGTTCAGAACTGTGCCCTCATAGGCGATTTGACCCATATCTGCAAAACACGGTTGGGACAGTTATAAATAAGGAGTATGCCCTCACAGTAAATGCTTGCATATGGTTGGGTCTGTACAGGTCCAAGTGATGCCAGGGCTCTTTACAATGTGTTATCACAGTGCCCTGTGCAAAGGTGCAGTACAAACAGGTGAGCAGACACTGTCATATAGCCCTTCCCACTTGCGGCCTGTTCCTTGCTGTGTGGCTGCTTGGTAACTGCCTGCCACCTTGGGTATATACTGTGGGCAGCTGTGGCAGGCGAGTGCTTTGTTGGCAGATAAGCACATCTATCCTTTGTACCTTTCTGTGTGCCGAATGCGAAACCTAGAGACACAAGCGTTCTATACAGACCTGCTTGACATATTACTCATGTATGTAACTTCTCCAGTTCAGGCAACTGTACCTCTCATCCCTATCTAGTATGGGGATACAGCTACAGAGGCAGTAAATTGCATTAGGGCTACAGACCTCTTTTATTCAGGGCAGGTATGTACTCACTGCATCCCCTTGGCTAGTGCTGAGGCCTGACCTGTGTAACTCTTGCTCTCCTACAGACCAGCCACAGCCAGGACCATCGCGGCCAGCAGTGCCACAAGCTGAAGGCATGCAACCATGGAGTGAGGGATCCAGCAGTCCCTCAAGCATAGCACTGGCACCTGAGATGACCCTCATTGGTTCTGGCAAAGAGCAGCGCACCATGATCATTAGGGAGCTGCAACTATACCCTGCACAGCCTGCAGCTGATGAACTGCCCTTCCCCATGTAGGAGGATCTGGGAGAGATTCTGATAGACGAGATGGCACAGCAGATGCTCAGGGAGGGGGCACATTTGCTGGAGTGCCCAGAGGGCATCTATTCTGAGTTGCGAGCTATCTGGCAGCAGCTGCAGGCAAGCACTCAGATGTTGCAGGACCACCATGTGAATGAGCAGAGGCACAACTTCAGCTCCTCAGGGAGATGGCAACATATATAGCCCCATGTCCCAGACCTGTAGTCAGTTGTTGGCCTCCCACCAGGGGCAGGATGCAGCTGGCATTCAAAAGGGTCACATTACAGCAGCACCACAGCCCGACGAGTTGCCTGATATAGGCTCCATCAAAGGCGAGGGCAATGACACGGCCAGCAAAGCTTCAGAGACTGTGCCTTTGTGATGCAGTGCCCTGATGGGGAAGAGGGCAGGACCTGATCACGAGTTGGATAGTAGAGGCAGTAGGAGGGCACCATTTCTATAATGTTTGTTTGACTGCGCTTTAATAAATATAAGCACTTACTCTAGAAAGTTTCCCGAATGAGTCTGTTCCTGGTGGTGAGTGCTAATGCCATCTTCTGTTGGTTGCCCCTCTGTATCCCTTCCTCTTCTGCATCCTCTGCTCTGTCTCTCTCCTCTATTGCTTTACCCTCAGGGATGGGGATGCCTCGCTGAATAGCAATGTCATGTAGGATGCACAGGCAGTGAAGATCCCACACACATGTTTTGGGCTGTACAGCAGTTCACCTCCATTGCATTAAGGTGCCTAAAGTGGCTTTTGAGGACCCCAAATGCCTGTTCCACCACTGACCTGGTCCGCTGGTGTGTTTGGTTGTATCGCTCCTCCTGCAGAGTTTGAGGTTGGCACACAGGCGTCAGTAGCCATGGTTGAAGAGGGTATCCACAGTCACCTGTAGGAGCATGGGGACAGGCACACATCAGTACTGCAACTGTGTCAGGTGTATTGGGGCTGGAGGAGTGGGAAATGGACATTTTTATGGTGCCTTTCACATGACAGTGACAATGACATGAAGACATGCATTCTGGCGACAGTTCCTGCAGCACCATGTGCAGAATGTCATTGTTTGGCTGCTGTTCAGACTCTTGCCATGTCTTCAGGTTACACTGCTTCAAAACGTTCTGAGGCTTTGGCACCTCAGGGTCCCATGCTACTGTTCAGATGTTTTCTCCTTGTGACTGCATTACTGATATGCGGCCTCTCATCCTGGCACCACAACTCTTCCTTCTGATTATACATCTGCATTAGGGGGTATCAGATAATATGTGCCCACTCTACTGTCTCCCGGGGTGCCACCTCATATAGCTGCATGATTCACAGTTCTATCACATTTGCTCATAGCTGTCTCCACTTACCAAGCAACCATGCATCTCCAAGGTGTCCTGTGGCTGCTGCTTGTCCCAGGCCAGACTGAGACTGGATGAAGGCATGATGGCAGGAGTCAAGGAAACGGGCACACGAGTCAGTGATGAGCATGTGGGCATTGACTACAACATGCAAATTCATGGAGTTAATTGTGGCAGTTTCGGTATGCCCTCTCGTCGTGACCCAGTGGACTCAGTGCAACATTTGTGCAGTCTATGATACTGATCACAGATGGGAAAACAACTATATCATACAATGCCTGCATGGTCTCCTGTCTTTGCTCAGGCGTGGAAGGGAAGGTAATGTAGGTAATGTTGCGGCCATGCCCACATTATACCCCGTTACATCCCCTGCGGATATCTGTTATCACCATATGTACAGCACTAATATTGCTTCATTGGCAACTGACTGAAGATCGCGAATACCCAGATATGTGCCACTTACATGGGTATCACTGCTTTTTCTCCATCTTTCCTCCGCCTCTGTGTTTGAATATCGGGCCCCTAGTTTTTATTTAACTGCAGCAACTAACATTTAAATAAAACACTGAATGCTGTGGTTAAATATTGACCTGAGTATATCTAGCCTACTGTGCAATGTACTGAATTTTCTTTTAAGATTCTAAACAAGGTTTTTTGGCTGTGGCTAGGCTTCTCAATTGGTTCCCCTTTTTCCAGGCAAGTTGATCAAATCCTGGTTTTTAGCCTATGAAGCTCTTTTCATCCTGCTTTTCTTAGGGAAATGAAAACAACAAATCTATGAAGGCAGTGGGATAAAACTAGGATGGAGTCTCCTGTTCTGAAAAAATGAGGGCACTTCCTGTTCAAGAAAAAGCACCATATTAAATAGCCACCCTATTGCTTGGTGCGAAAGCTACATGCTGTTCTCTGGGATGCAGATCTGGTATTCCTGTCTCATGGAGCTCTATGGTTCATGTACATTATAAAGATAAAAGCCCCAGGTCTTAGGTGAAAAGGAGGATAATTCTTCCTATATGGTGTCCTCTGCTGGTTAAAATAAGGAGTACTAAAGCATTCTTTCTAGCATCTGAATTTCCTGCCTTTTTTCATCTTGTTGGGCTATCTATATGGTCCAATCAGCATCTCAAAGTACGGGAAGAAAATAGAATTACATTTGCCCACTACACAATGCTTCAGGGATGCCCCACGAGAATCCTATTCAAAGATATAGCTAGATATTACCCAACAAAATAGCACTAATATAGGGGTATTTTGGGAAGGGACATCTGAAATACATCCATTTTAGGGCAAATTACATAAATGCTGGGAGTTCACAAGATTGCTATTTTAGTGAAGATGAAGATGTATCATTCATTTTCCATACTGATTCTTTGGTGTTCTTGCCAATGAGAGTTAGAGACACAATGTTTATTATCAGATCACATTTTTGCTGAGGCTGGAAGAAGATGGATGAACTGAAAGCAGGTTTTGGTTTGTAGCTATCGTGGTCTAGATTAATCACCGCAGGACCACTGCATTACTTAGGTACAGGCCATAGCTGATGATGTTTTGGCAACATACAAGCTCTCAGCTGCATATTTGCTGATATGTTTAGTTCATCCATTACAGAGGTTTAAATAAATGGCTGCCTGGGTGATGGCTTAATCATCTGTTTATGTCTATTATCCCACTGTGGCACGTGAGTAATTCAAGCTTTGGAGTTAGTTACGCCTTCTTTTAACTTCCCATAGTTAATCTGGAACCTAATATAATAATCCAGAGTTCTTTAGAAGGGAGCAGGAGAGGTTATTCAACTAGAACAGGGGTTCCTAAACATGTCCTGGAGCCTCCCCAAGCAGTCAGGTTTTCCAGATATCCACAATGAATATGCATGAGAGAGATTTGCATACAATGGAGGTAGTGCATGCAACTGTCTCTCATGCATATTCATTGTGGATATGCCGAATACCCGCCTGGCTGGGAGGCAGGTGTGGGAACCCATGAACTAGAAGAGGGATAAACTGTAGCGCATAGGGGGGCATGTTTACTAAACCCAGGCAGCACGTGGTTTGGCATGTGCCAAGTGCACCATAGTAACATTTACTGTGTGCCAAAATTTTAGACATACTAAAATTCCTGCGCTACCTGCATAGCGCAGATTGGGGCAGAGATTGGTAGGTTCAAAGGTGGAGCATGCACATCAAGAGTTAGCGTAGATGCACTTACCACCACCTAATGTGTGGTGCTGTGTACCCAACAGCATAACATGGATGAGGCGCAAACCCCCACTAGCTACATGTCGATATGCTGCGCATGCCTCCATTTTTGGACCAATGCTACCTCCATGCTCATTTTTCAGAGCTGAATGTACCATAGACACCCACGATTTAGTAAACATGCCCCAAGGTGCATATATATTTTAGCTTTCATATGACATTACACAAAGGCTTTACTGAAACTCAAACTTATGTGATTGAAGCAGTACTCAAAAAACAGTGCATTTTTGAACAGTTAGTCCCCTGTATATAGAAGAGTTGAAGATTATAAGCACTCCATAATATATAGACTCACCATATAAAACAAATGTTGTTTTCCACTTTTCTTATCACTTACCTTCCTTTCGTCTGATCGTTTTTGTAAAGATTTGGAGTTTGCAGATATATAGGTTATATACAGTAATTGCCATAATATTTTTTACACAACCCTCTCAAAACAGGCATTGATTGCTTAAACAAAGGCTATGGCATGATTTTGTTATAGATAATTTTTCAAACTAATTCATATATCTTGCAGTGGCCCCTAAACATATAAGGGGTCTAGTTACAAAGGTGTGCTAATATAAATGTGCATTATTTTAACACAGATAGTGCATGTTAAAGGTAAATTAATATACATTTGTATTAGCGCTCCTTAGTAACTAAGCCCCTAAGTGCCTTATCCATATATCCACTATCCATATAGTGCCATAGCAGATTGTAGGTGAGCAAAGACATTCCATCTAGCTTTAGAGACAGCAGAGAAATTCAGCTGCTTTCCAAACAGCTACGTGATTAAGGGCAGATAAATGCCCTCCTAACTTAAAATCATGTAGTTTTATATATATAGCAGCTGAATATCACCGTTACCCTTATAGCTCATACAGTATATTCAGCAACACCTCTGACTGTACATGTGACGCTGAACTTACATGAATGTATTTAAATGTCACAGCCTTTGTTTGACAGAAACACTATTTATGGGGTTTAAATAGTGAGCTAATAGCATTTTGAGGGGAAATATGATTAACACAGATCATTCTGTGATGGGTATTATGCCTCCATTTTGATTGCTATTTTTGAGTCAACCAAGTGTACCAAGGGACCAAGTGTAGGAAAATTATACGACAGTTGATAGTTTGTTCATGAATTTGTTCTATTGCCCTTCAAGTCTATGGTCCCTCAATGGGTCAATTTGCTCTGCATGAACACTTTTGGTACATACTTCAGGGGAATTAACGGCCTTTTCTGGAGCCACCAGCCTAGGGATACAGGATTCTGGGTCAGGATCAGCAAGGGCTGGAAGGCTGTTGGCCTCCAGAATCACTCACTTTACTTGCTCCCACTTCCAGGGAATGTATGCTTTAAAGTCTTTAAATAGTTGGAACAAGTAGAAATGTATAATAGATTTCAGAGTATATAAAATATGAAAAGTCACAGTTCACCTTGGTTTAAGCAGAGAATCTCCTCTTTGCACCATCTGGGACTTCCCTTATAACTCCAGTTATATACCTTAAAGCTGACAGAGATTGATCTCAGGTTAACCGTGTAGTATCGGGGTGTTTTGCGGGCATTCTGCGATGGAGCAAAGACGGCACCCATCATTAACTAGGCAGTGGCGATATTGAACAGCTGCCCGGTTAGCAACCCACAGGTAAAGATAAGCGTAGCAAAAGCTGGCCTATATTTACCCAGGGGAACTAACCCGGCAGTGGTTCAATATCACTGCTGCCCGTTAGCTTCTTGCCCTGTGGCACCATGCAGCGGACCCGCATATTCAATGCCGCTGGCCAGATATGGCCCCGGCATTGAATATCCAGGGTTAAGGTTCAGTTGTGACTGCTATGCGCTTTAAAAGCACTAGTCACCACCGCTGAATATTGGGCCCCAAGATTTTATCTCAGCTCAGTAACTAGCCTCTTAAATTACTTGCCACTATCAAGAAAGACTCAAAACGATTCAAACAATCATAAAACATAACAGTACATCACACAACCCCAATACAATTAAAAGAAACATGGTTACAAATTTAAATCTAAATTTAAAATTTAGAAATTAAGGACCCCGTATTCAAGGGCATTTACACGGTTTGCAAACCTACAAAACATGTAAATGCTGGTTAGAGGAATATTCAGTGGCTATGCAGTTAACATTGGGGTGTACTGGGGGCATTCCAGGGCAGAGTGGAGGCGGCACCTATCGCGAACCAGCCAGCGGCAATATTGAGCCACTGCCCGGTTAGCTTCTGGACTGTGCAGTGACCTGGATATTCAATGACGGTGGCCGGATATGGCCCTGGCATTTTATATCCAAAGATAGAATCCATCGGCGATGGCTATGGGCTTTAGAAACGCTATCCATCACTGTTGAATATCCCCCATAAATCCCTCCATCTTTCCTCCTAAACCTAAACCACCGAACCCATTCAACCCTCTAATGAAACAGCAGAAGACCATAATAACTTATTCCATTTTGTTGAAAGCAGCCTTTTAGACATGGTTCTTCTCTTCCAAAATCACGGAAACCCTTTGCTCTCCTTTGCCCAGAGGCCTCCATCCATGTCTGGCTCTTTATGACAGTATGAAGTGGTGGTCTATTGACTTAGCAAGACAAAACATACCAGCGCCGTGGTACATGACAGCTAGCCAAAGACAGAAATCTGCCTTTGGGAAGTGACATATACACATTCCAGCTTTTCTTCCTTTTCTGTACAGTGCTGCATGTGCTTTGTAGTGCTATAACAAGCCGCCTAATATACAAAGCCATCTTACTTACCTTCAAGTGTCTTAACGGCATGTCCGCAACCTCCCTCGCAAACCTCATACAACGTGCCCCTGAAAACAGAACCAGGAGGTCATGCATGGTGAACTCACTCGTCACCCCCTCATCAATAAAGACATACACCCAGTCTACTAAAAATCGTGCCTTTTCTCTCTATGCGCCAACCTGCTGGAATACCCTACCTCCAGCAATCCGCGCCATCGCAGACCTGACATCCTTTAGGAAGGCCTTAAAGACATACTTGTTTCAACTAGCTTACAACCAGCCACCCTGAATGAAGTTTATGTCTTTACTGTCCAGCTCGCTTCTAGATCTCCCGCCTGCACACTCCAAGTTCATTTCCCCATATTTACATTTATATGTTGCCGCCTATTCTTAATACTTGTTTATTTACCATTCCTTGTTTCCAGTTCAATGTAAACAGTTCTATGTAAACTGTTTTATTGTTCAAGTTATATGCAAACCGCACTGGTTTCAAAGAGCGCGGTATATAAAAGCAAATAAATACATAAATATACAAATAGATAGTAGTACTGTAGCAGCAGGAATTCCTTCTACAGTTACCTCACTAGCGAGGAACTCTCCCAACTATGGAAAGTTCAGTTTTTGGAAATGTCACTTTCTATACATGGTACAGCCACTAGGGGCCCCTACAGTTTCAATCATAAATTTTTTCTGTAATCAATCACATCAGGTTAGCTGGGGGTCAGGAATTTTTCAGCAGGAGCTGAAAGCAAGTTACACTCAGGTATAGTAGGCATTTCCCTGTTCCCTGAGGGCTTACAATCTATGTTTGTAGCTGAGATGCTGGGTTAAGTGACTTTCCCAAGATCACAAGGTCTGCCACTGTGATATGAATCCAGACGTCTCTGGCTCTCAGCCCATTGCTGTAACCATTGGGCAACTGCTCCAGGTAGATCAGCAATGTTGTAGTCGTCCCTTTACATGCTCTGCTTTGTTATTCTTCTGCTAGGAAGAAAGGAAATATATCAAGAGGCATATACAGAGGTATTTACGAGGTTTGCAGGCATGTAAATACCACTCACTGGGATATTCCACAACACATGCCCGGTTTGTGCAGCTGAATATCCCCACATAGTCTGGTTAAACACCCCACTAACAGCTTAGCATCGGGGCTTTCCAGAGGCGGCAACAAACGTTAGCCAGCCAGCAGCTCTTAACCGGCTAACTAAAATGGCTAAAGTTAGAGCAGAAAAAAGGCCGTCCGACTTTTAGCTGGTTTAGCTATCTGGTCAGAGGCTGAAAAACCTTGCTGACGGGATATGGTCCCGACACTGAATCTCCAGGGATAAGTAAAAGTGGTGATGGCCAGCCACTTTAACAGCGCCAGCTGTGGCCATTTAATATGTCTCCCCCAGTCTTCCCATAATTCCTAGTTCGTTTTTTCAGAATTTGTAGCATTTGGCTGAAACATTTGGAGAAGACAGAATGCTCCATTTTGTTTTCTAAAAAAAGAACACCATGAATAAAAAGAGTCAGAGGTTAGAAAATGTAATGAGATTACAAATTTCACAAACCACGCCATCTGTCAGATAACAGTGCCATCCTTAATTTCTTCCTTAAAGCCTAGTGACTCATGAATTCAGTCCGTACCTGTGCATTGCTTTCTCCTTATAGAGCCCGTGTAGATCAGCCTCTCTTTAACGTTCCTGGTGCTATATTACCTCCTATGACTAAGATCCTCTTCCTCCCACCCCTCCTGACCTGGGAAAGGACTCCTGCTTCTAAGACTATGTCTGTACTTGTATCTGTCTCTTGTCCTATTTCTTTCTCCCTGCCTGCAAGTGGACTGCCTTAATTCTGGCCAAAAAAGCGAGTTCTTGGTGTGTGGCATTTTATAGCCGCTTGGTCTGAGATGAAACATTAGTCTTTTAAGTGGTGAGCGAAATTACATGATAAATTCAATGCAATAGCTATTGTGGGGCTTTTTATCACAATTTCGTACATGTTACAGGAATGCTTAATGATCTCATTACGAAAAGAAATAGCTGATAATGCCAGTTTTCTAAACCACCCTTATAGAGAGCACATCTTGACAAATTGCTATATTCACTTTGTAGGTTCAGTGGATTACCCACATTTGTGCTGCTCCGTTTTCTGTTTGCAATGCAATGTGTGCCTTTGGGCCATTGGTGATTCCTGGCAACTCAGCAGCTCATGCCAATAAAAATCAGTGGAATGCATTTTTAACCAGTGTGGTCATTGTAAGCACCATATTTAGCACCACTATCTATATAAGTAGCAGTTTTGAAAATGCATATTCAGATGCCAACTTCCTGTTTGGAAGTTGGCATCAGGCAGTCCGAGGGGGTGAAAGCAAACAGCCCTGTGGTGCCGAAGTTGTAAGGTAAGGGGTTTGTTTTCAGCCATTGCTGACGCTGCAGATCCCGAGGGCGTGGCAATGGGCACCGCAGGGGAGGGTGGGGCCACAAGGGTTGAGGTTCATCTAGGACATCTCATCTCCTTGTGCTAGCCCTACAGTCACCAGAAGAATTGGTTAATGTTCAGAGTAATACAGGGCCCAATGCAGAACCATTTGGTAATTGATGCTTAATTATGGGGTAATCAAATGTAATTCTGGTTCTGAATTAGCATGCTATTGTGTGTGTTTTTCTTGTTTTAATTTCTTTGTCTTAGCCTCCTCCCTTTTTTTTGTCAATTAGGGGATTTGTGAAATAGCATTGATTTAGTTGTATATCATGACTGTGATATGTAGTTCTGGTCCTCTTTTCCTATGATGACTCAAGGGTTCTTTTATCAAAGTGCACTAAACAGTTACCACGGGACTTAGTACATGGAAACTGGTAGCATGGGCTCACACTAACCATTACCATGCTGCCATGACAGTTACCGTGTGCTACTTCCTGCAGTAACTGTACATCACACAATGGGGTTGTGACTGGACAGGTTAGGGGTGAAGAGTGGGCGTGGACAGCACATTCCGGTTAGCATAGGGGTACATACTGTGCATTAATTTTCAATGTTGCAATCAGGGTCGGCTCAAGGGTTTCTGCCACCACATTTCTGCGTGCATGCATGGATTCACGGCCTGTTGTTCCTGCTCCCTCTGAAGTAATAGGAGCATCAGGCCATGACTGTGGTTGCTTTAAGGCTCACCACAGCACCGAAGCAGCGGCAGAAATCCACCGCTTTGAAGCATGGTGAGATTGCTGTGCCATGACTCCCACCAGGGTCTGCCGCCCTAGGCAAGCACCTAATTTGCCTGATGGACAGCCTGGCCTGGTTGCAATTAGCATGGGTGTACTTTGGTGGGTAGTGTTAAGTGCGCCTGCATTAATTGTGAATGCCGCTATTATGCCATAGGGTAATTTTAAGTGCAGTAACTGCTGAGAACATGCTGGGTGTGCCCAAATGTGCACAACTGTTGCACTTGCTGCACATTAATTTCTACTCAAAGTGCACGATAAGTGCAAAAACCTAGTGCACCTTAGTAAAAGAGTCCTACATCGCCTAAGAAAATTCCAAGTTATCAATGACTCTGTTTAATGTACATTACCAAGTTTAAGTTACAATGTAACGCGCTTTGATTGAAACGATAAAGCAGTATAAAAGACCTGTTAAATAAAAGAAATAAATAAATACAGTGTGAGTTTATTTGTTGTTTAATTTGTTATTAAAATCATAAAAATATTATATTTATACAAATGAAAATTCTCTGTTGTGTGTGCGTGCATTGATCAATTTCTAGAATCCCTAAAGCACACCACTACAGCACACCCCATAGGAGCAAGGAACTATGAAAAATGGTACCGGTCCATTGCCTACTCTAGCCAACTGCAGGTCATCTTTTGTGAAATACTGAGGAACTAGTTGGTCTTTTATTCCCCATAACTTTCTGTTGTGTGGAAAAGTAACAGCATAATTTCTCAGGGGCACTTACAGTACTGATCAGGTTAAGGGTTCTAATTTTTCAGTGGTTGATTTAATCTTGTAGTGGACCAAGGGCTGAAAGATTTTCTGGAAAAAGCTGTCCAGACCTCTTTCTGGGTGGTTTGGTTCTCCTCTTTAATGCAGAATGGGAAGAAACATCCAAACCTTTTAATGTTTAGAAATAGACAGTATGAGTGTTTATTTGTAAGCCTGCTAACAAACAGGATGCATGCTAATGAATGAATATCTGTACACTTATAATATGAGCACTCACAGCAAGGGAAAGGGAAACGATTTAACTTCACAGTTACTATGAGAACTTAAGTAACTGCAAAACTACAGCATTTAATCATTTACTCCATAATTAATCAGCAGCATTGTTATCAGCAATTTATTTTGGAAACATGCCAATATATTTTATTTTTTATGTGAACCATTTTGGGTTCCCACTGGGGAATAAAATATTATATAAATGAAATGAGAGGATATTACTAAGCTGCTCTTATGGTTATTGCGTACAGAATCCTTAATAACTCCAGATTAGCAGTGACCATCTCGTCTGGGTGTCCTATAAGAGGTCATAGACAAACAAGCACAGAAGGCACCACTAATAAATATCCACTGTTTAGTCCTGATCCTCCTTCCTGAGGTTATACTGTTCTTGGTGGGGTTTATGTACTACAACTCCTTAAAGGCCAAATCAGAAAACTAGCGCATCCTTTAAGCACCGAAAACGATACATTTAAGCACACTTTAATGCAGAAAAGAGATGGGCGCGTGCGTAAATGGCGACGGAAAAACTAGTGCCCAATTAGCACCATGAGTATTTAAGTTGCAGGCAAATGAGCTGCATGTAATAATCTGGCATGCAAATGATTGCTGCACCCAATGCAGAGACAGGCATAGAGGATTTTGCAACCAGCTTTAGAGCCAATCTCTCTATACCTGGGTCTGAGGTGGCTTAAACCTTTATCGCGTGCCCCTAATAAGATTTTGATGGCGTCAGAAGTGATCACAGCATTGGGAAAAGCTCCTGATGCCATCAAAATCCTGTCGGGCTGATATGTAAATTAGTCATGGGGTGCCCATTTCTCTGTGAGAGCATGCCAACCCAGCGCCGATTTTTTTTGCGTATGTTTTTGGCTTGCTTTCCCAGTTTAATGCTACCATTTTGCACACAGTTTAACGTGTGGCTCATTTGCATATGAGCTCCTTTCTGCATAGCCGCGCTGAAGTCGTGCGCTAACGGTGCGCTGCAAACAGGCATAAAAAGCTGATAGTGTGCAACTTCAGCGCCCACTTTCTGCATCTACCTGTTAGGTAGCAATTCTAGATCTTTATGACTTTTGATGAATGCAGCTGAACTTCATGTATATGAATGCTTCAGTCCCAATTCTGCATTTGGGTATACATGTTTATGGTATTCTGTACCAAAAGGTGTCTCTCCAGAAATGCTTTAAAGAAGGAATAAGAATAAATCACTGACCATTTTAGTCTCCACCCACTCCACTGACTCCTTCATGTTTATATACTTCTGAAGGTGCGGACTCCAGAATTGTACACAGAGCTCCAAATGAGGTTGAAGTACAGATTTGCCCAAAGACACTATTACCTCCTTTTTCCTGCTGGTCATTCCTCTCCCTATACACCCAAGCATCTGTCTGGCTTTTGCCATCAGCTTTTCTACCTATATTACCATTTTAAGATCATCCGATATGATCATTTCCAGGTCCTACTCTTCTTTCATGCATTGAAGTACTTCACTCCCTATACTGTACCGCTCTCTTGTTTTTTTTACAGCCCAGGTGCATGGACTTTCATTTTTTAGCATTAAATCATACATAAGAACATAAGAAATGCCATACTGGGTCAGATCAAAGTCTATCAAGCCCAGTACCCTGTTTCCAACAATGGCCAATCTAGGTCACAAGTACCTGCAGTTTCCCAAAAAGGCACAGGTTCCACAGTGCTTGTATTGGGGCAACCAGTGGATATCCTGGGTCCCTTTTAATAATGGTTTATGGACCTTTTCTCCAGGAACTTGTCCAAACTTTTTTTAAACTCAACTACACTAACACTAACTACATCCTCTGGTAACAAATTCCAGAGTTTGATTACGTGTTGAGTAAAAAAATATTTTCTCTTATTAGTCTTAAACAGATTACACTGCAACTTCATTGCATGTCCCTAGTCTTTCTACTTTTTGATGGTGTAAACAATCGATCTATGTTTACCCGTTCCACTCCATTCATTAAGAACATAAGATATGCCATATTGGGTCAGACCAAGGTCCATCAAGCCCAGTACCCTGCATCCAACAGTGGCCAATCTAGGTCATACGTACCTAGTAGTTTCCCCAAAAGACACAAGTTCCACAATGCTTGTATTGGGGCAAGCAGTGGATTTCCCAGGTCCCCTTTATTAATGGTTATGGACCTTTCCTCCATGAACTTGTCCAAAACATTTTTAAACCCAGCTACACTAACAGCTTTTACTACATCCTCCAGTAATGAATTCCAGAGTTTGATTACGCGTTGAGTGAAAAAATATTTTCTCTTATTAGTCTTAAACAGATTATACTGTAGCTTCACTGCATGTCCCCTAGTCTTTCTATATTTTGATGGCATAAACAATCAATCTACATTTACCCGTTCCACTCCATTAATTCATTTTTTTTCTGAATTTTCGAAACAAATGCATACAAACACAGTTTACAAGAAAATACCAATAAACAATACCAAACAAAACAATATCATTAATGGGGAAAAATCCCAAAGAAAATAAGTAAGGTTTCATAGCCTTCATTATGGAGAATGGGAGTCAGTTGAAGAAGAAGAAATTTTACTAAATCAGGCACCAATCCACTCTTAATCCTACCAAAACAAGGAAACTAAGGCAAAGGAAATGACATAGGTTATTCACCGACTTTCTCCCCTATCTAATATCAAGTAAAGACTCAAGCTGAGAATGATCAGTATATACATACCTAACACCATTCAATGTTACTAAACATTTACATGGAAAACGAAGAAAGAAAGTCCCCCCTCCCCCCGCAGCCAGAACACGAGGTTTCAACTGCAGACTTTCTCCGCTGCTGAGTGGCTCTCAAGACATCCAGAAAGATGAATACTTTCTGACCATGAAAAATAAAATCTTTTTTTAAAAAGAAACTTTTCAAAATTCTCACTTTGTCTGACACAGAGGTCAATGAAACAATTAAAATGGCATTAGAAGAAATGACCTCATTTGTAGACTCAAGGAATTTGGTTAAATCAAAAACAGACTCATCTTCTACCCGTTCAAAATCATTACCTCTAGCCACACTGCAAACTGACAAATAATAAATGTTTAAAACAACCATAGTATCAACATCAGATAATAGCAAAATCTCCTTGCAATACTTCTTAAACATCAACAGTGCAGAATAGAATTGAGTTATGGGAAAGTTAAGGAGCCAAAGATTTTTAGCACGATGCATATTCTCCAAAGACTCAGTCTGCCTATATAATACATAAGTATCCTTCAAGCTTCACACACTCGCAGACTGGAGTGTTTCAGCCTGAGCTTCACCCTTCTCCACTCGTTGAGTAGTAGAGCTTTCAAAAGTATCTACCTCCAGAAATATTTTAACCACCCGCTCAGAAAATTGCACAGTCTGATTAAAAAAACTATGTAACAAAGAATTTGTATCTGTAACCACCTTCCAAATGTTGGACAGAGTCACTTCTGAAGACTGAGTCCTAAGCAAATTTTGATTAACTGACACTCCAACATCCTGAATAGGTAACAAAGTAATTTTTGATCTGGGGGTGCAGCTTGGGCCTTGGACAAGGCTAAATCCTTCGCCTTGCCCAGGTCCATTGAAAGGGGTAATCTCACCCCTTCCGCCGGTAATAAACCGGATTCAGTGGGGGAGTTTGATGGGACTGAGTGAGCCACTGCAGGAGTCCAGCAAGAGAAAGTCAGGAGGAAGGGGACTCCTGTCCTACCTTCTGCTATGTTGCTGACTGCGTATGATGGTCCATAGGGCCAATAACCAATTTAGGCGTTGATTCTGCCATAACTGCCTTGTGCTCTACCAACTTGACCTTTCTCTTGTCATGTCCCTTCGGCATCTCCTGCAGCTAATACTTCGGCATAGGCCCCGAAGGGGCACCAAAGGGGCGTACCCCTTTGCCACGAAACTGCGGACCACAGCCACGGAACAGCTGCTATGATTTAAATGGCATTGCTGGGTCCCCTCATGATAACATGTTATGAGGGAATCTCCCAAACACACACCAGGTAGACTTTTGCAGGCAACAAGCAGCACAGGAACTTCTCCACAACCAGCTTCTCATTCTCACCAGCGAAATAGCTGCTATGATTTGAATAGCATTGCCGGGTCCCCTTGTGATGATGTGATATGAGGGAATCTCCCAAACACATACCTGGTAGGCTTTTGCAGGCAACAAGCAGCACAGGGACTTCTCCACGACCAGTCTCTCATTCTCCTCCATTCATTAATTTATAAAACTCTATCATATCTCCCCCTCAGCTATCTCTTTTTCAGGTTGAAGAACCCTAACCTTTTTAGCCTCTCCTCATAGGGGTATCCTTACAACCCCTTTACCATTTTGGTGGCTCTTCTCTGTACCTTTTCTAATAATGCTATCCTTTTTAAGATACGGCAACCAGAATTGCACACAATACTCAAGGTGCAATCACACCATGGATCGATACAGAGGCATTTATAATATCCTTTGTTTTATTTTCTATTCCTTTCCTTATGATTCCTAGCATTCTTTTTGCTTTCTTGGCCACCACTGCTCACTGGGCGGAGGGATTGAACATGTTATCCACAATGACGCCTAAATCTTTTTCCTGAGTGGTGGTTCCCAATGTGAAACTTTGCATCGTGTAACCATAGTTTGGGTTATTCTTTCCTAGGTGTATAACTTTGCACTTGTCCACATTAAATTGAATCTGCCATTTGAACATCCAGGCTTCAAATTTATCAAGCTCCTCTTGCAATTTTTCACAATCCTCTTAGGTTTTAACAACTTTGAATAATTTTGTGTCATCTGCAAATTTGATTACCTCACTCATTATTCCCATTTCCAGGTCTTTTACGAATATGTTAAAAAGCAATGGACACAGCATAGATCCCTGGGTACTCCACTATTCACCTTTCTCCATTGGGAAAATTGGCCATTTAGCCCTACCCTTTGCTTTCCATCTTTTAACCAGTTCCTGATCCATAATAGTACACTGCCTCCTATCCCATGACTTCTTAATTTCAGCAAGAGTCTCTCATGAGGGACCTTGTCAAAGGCTTTCTGAAAATTCAGATACACTATATCAACCAACTCATCTTTGTCTACCTGTTTATTCACACCTACAAAAAAACATAGATTAGTAAGACTTTCCTTTGTTAAAGCCTTGGTGACTGTCTCCCATTAAGACATGACTATCTACATGTTCAGTAATTTTGTTCTTTATAATGGTTTCTACCATTTTTCCTGGTACTGATGTCAGGTTCACAAGTCTGTTGTTTCCCAGATCACCCTGGAACCCTTTTTAAAAATTGGCGCTACATTGGCTATCCTCCAATCTTCAGGTATTACAGATGATTTTAATGCAAGTTCACAGATTACTAATAGTAGGTCTGCAATCTCATGTTTTAGTTCTTTCAAAACCCTTGGATGTACATCATTTGATCCAGGTGATTTGCTACTCTTCAGTTCATCAAATAGTTGTAATACATATTCCTGGTGAATCGATATTTCTTTCAATTCTATTGCGGCATCACCTTTAAATACCATTTCAGTCATGGATAACATCCCTACATCTTCCTCAGTAAAGACCAAAGCAAAGAATTCATTCAGTCTCTCTGCTATGGCCTTGTCCCCTCTTAGTGCCCCTTTTACCCCTCTATCATCTAATGATCCAACTGACTCTCTAACAGATTTTTTGCTATGAATGTACTTGAAAAAGTCTTTGTTATGCGTTTTTGCTTCCACAGAAAGCTTCTTCTCAAATTCTCTCTTTGCCTGCCTTATCAATGCCTTGCATCTAACTTGCCAGTGCTTATGTTATTTCCATTTTTCATCATTTGACTCCTTTGAAAGATGCTTTTTTGGCAACAACAGCTTCTCCGACCTAACGTTTAAACCATGCTGGCAGTTTTTTGGACTTCCTTCCACTTTTCTTAAAGCGTGGAATACAGCTGGTGTGGGCTTCCAAGATAGTATTTTTAAAGAAAAGCCATGCTTGATGTAAATCGTTAACCTTTGCAGCTGCTCTTTTTAGTTTTTTCTTATCTATTTTCCTTATTTTATCATAGCTTCCCTGATTACTTTGAGTATTTCATTATCCATTTGTTCATTCTGGCTAGACAGTCGGTAGCACACCCCCACTGTCATTGCATTCCCCTTCCCCTTTTTACATGGAATTTCAATTCATAGGGATTCTACAGTGTATCTTGTTTCCTGCAAAACTTTAATCCTGTGTGACTCAATGCCCTCTCTAACATGGAGTGCAACCCCTCCACCAATTTGATCTACTCTATCATTGCAATGCAATTTGTACCCATGTATCACAGCATCCCAATGGTTGTCCTCCTTCCACCAGGTCTCTGAGATACCAATCATATCTAACCTTTCATTTAGTGCTATATATTCTAACTCTCACATCTTATTTTGTAAACTTCTAGCATTTGCATACAAGCATTTTAGAGGCTGTATTTTATTCATATTAATCTCGTTATCAGTAGGCAGGGGTAATTTGGAATCTTTAAGCTCTGGCTGCTCTGTACTTAAGGGCATTTGGATTACTTTTGTGTTTATTGAAACCTCTCTGTCAATATGGCCTAACTTCAGTCATTTGCAAGTATCTATCAAGGATACATCGTTCTGAACCATGAACTCTTGGGCGACTGTCAGCTTTCCTCTGTTATCTAGTTTAAAAGCTGCTCTATCTCCTTTCTAAAGGTGAATGTCAACAGCCTGGTTTCATCCCAGTTAAGATAGAGCCCATCCCTACGGAAAAGTCCCTCCTTTCCTCGGAATGTTTTCCAGTTCCTAACAAATCCAATCCCCTCTTCCTTCCACCACTATCTCATCCACATGTTGAGACTCCAGAGTTCTGCCTGTCTTTTGTGTCCTGCACATGGAACAGGAAGCATTTCTGAGAATGCAACCCTGGAAGTTTTGGATTTCAACTTCCTACATAAAAGCCTAACTTTGGCCTCCAGAACCTCCCTACCACATTTTCAATGTCATTAGTACCAACATGTACCAAGACAGCAGATTCCTCCCCAGTGCTAGCTAAAACTTTGTCTAGGTAGTGCATGAGGTCTGCTACCTTCACACCAGGTAGACAATGTTCACGTCCACCAGCCACCCAGCTATCTATATGCCAAAGGATCGAATCACCAACTATAATGGCTGTCCTAACCCTTCCCTCATGGGCACGTGGCCCTGGAGAAACCTCCTCGGTGAGAGAGGGTTTTGCATCACCTGGAAAAAAGGTCCTAGCTACAGGATTATTTCCTGCCACACCAGGGTGATGCTGTCCTGTGACGTGATTTCTCTCCTCCATGGCAACAGGCAGGCTGCCAGACTGAAAGTGGGACTTCAATACTACATCCCTGTAGATCTTGTCTATATACCTCTCTGTCTTGCTTAGGTCCTCCAAATCTGCTACTCTAGTCTCCAGATATTGGACTCGTTCCCTGAGAACAAAAAGCTCCTTGCACCTAGTGCACACATAAGATCCCTCACCAAATGGGAGAAAATCATACATATGACACTCAATGCAAAAGACTGGAAAGCTCCCATCATGCTGCTGGATTGCTGTCTGGATCTTTAAGGTGTTTTTAAGTTGTTTACTTACTTAGGTTTGATGGGTTACTTATACTAAAACAACTATACCTAATGGCCTCTATTAAGATCCGTGTTTAGCAGGGATGGACATCTGGTTTGGATGTCCATTCCTGCTAAATGCCTGGGACCGAATTGTCTCTCCAAAACTCCCCCACATATAGAGGAGATGTGTGGGGACTCTGGACGGGCACTGGAGGGGGTGGACCAAGGGAGGAATGAGGACGGGCAGTGGGAGGTGTCATGACCCCGGATGTACGGTGTCAATTCCGAGGATGGAACCGTACGTCCAAGGTCGGCCATTTATACAGGGGGCTTATTCCACCTTGGAGGTGGAATAAGTGACCCTGCACATCGGGGGATGCTGGAGCCGGTCCATAAACCAAGATAAGGAGGTGCAGGGGGTTGCCTGCAGCCTGACCCTGGTCATGGAAGGCCCGAGTGGGGGTCGGTTAGTGATTGCAGCTCCTGCATAGAGCCGCAGTGGCATGGCAACAGAATGCCATGCCACCGCTGTTCCATGCAGGAGCCTGGCTGAGCTAGCCAGGGAAGTGGCTGGACATCAGGGGTGCCTGATTCAGGACATGTTCTGGATATCCATCCACTATGCTGTGATTCTACTCCCATGGGGATGTCTAGCCCCCATGAGAATAGAATCAGGTGTATCTATAGGCCGTCAGGATATCTGAACATCCGGATGGCCCAGAGACATACAACTCAGAATGGACCTCCACATATTTAATGGACTTTGTTCACTTCAAGATTAAGTAAGGACCTAATTAATGCTAGGTCCCTAATTAATGTACTCCTGATGAGGATAACTAGCCGCACCATGAAAGTGAATATGGGCACTTCCTTCCCTGGGGTAGGTGGGAGTCAGAGTGGGAGGGAGGGAGAGAAGACTTTAATACAAGCTGGCTTCCTATACAGTGCACTGACCTGTGCTACTAAGGTAAAGTCTTACCAATTTCCTGTGTGATTCACACAGACCTTGGTTTGATAGAGGGGGCCTTTAAACTTGCCCCTTTGATCTGTCACTTGCCTTTAATAGCTATTTAAGACAACTGGGTAATCAGAATTACAAGTCTCTCAATGGAATGGAGTAAACTCGGGATTAGATCAACCTTGTGGGGTGAATCTGAAGAAAGCTGGAAATCCTACCAGCATGGCAGTGTATAGCACTACTATCAAGCCAATGGGTCAGTCCATCAGCACATGTGTATTGCATTGCAAGTTAAATTAATAAAGAGAGTAGAATTTATTTTATGACAGCATAACATGAGAGTATTAACACACAAGGAAGGATGTTTAAAGGAACACTTTGTTATATCAATTGTCCTCTTCATTGCAATGTCTTCTTCACAAAGCATGGTTAATACTATATCATATATATCATATAACTTGTAAATTGTACATAGTTTTATATGTAAATTGTTCATATATGTAAATTGTATAGTTTCCCCCAGTTCACTCCAAGTTGTTTTCCCCTGTTCTATGTAAACTCTGATTGCCTTCGCTGTCATTGAGTCACTTTGTTCTCTGTAAACCACACTGATCGAAAAGAGCGCGGTATAAAAGAAATGTTAAATAAATAAATAAATATTATTAAGGTCATTTTAGAAGCCTTGCACAGTTTGTACATGCGCAAATAACAGAATTTACACATGTAGATGGTGATTTCATAAAGCTGTTATTTATATGTGTATAAAGTCATGAGACAAATAAGGGCTTTTTTACTAAAGGTTTTAATGCACGTTAATGAAATTAATGCATGTTAAATGCCCACAGTCCTTTTATTTCTTTTTTTTTTTTTAAACTTTTATTTTCATTTTACAACAAGCAAAAAGAAACAACACACCAAAGGAAACAAATACAAACATACAGTAAGGAAAAAACAACCCCAGTTACCCCCCACCCCTATGCTTCTTCTCTAAGCTGATAAGTATCATCATATAAGCGCTTACAAACAACAGTAATTGTACATCAAAACAAACAGAAATAGTATCTGCGATACAGAATGATCATGTGACAGAGATTTACACAGATTTAAACAGTCAGATGAGAGCATTTAGCAGTTTGAACATAGTCGTTGAGCATCTTCCATTTAGACAAGTGGTGAGGGGTCTGAGCGGAAGAAGCTAACATACGAGGTATTTGCTCATATTTACTGTAGAGACAGACATGATTCCACCATTCATTGGGGCTCAGATGGGAGCTATTTTTCCAGTATTTCGTAATTAGGGAAATAGCTATGCCCAGCATAAAGTCTAAAAGGAAGTAAGCCGATTTGGGAAGAGAGGGGATCCCCGCAGCTGAGCGGAGTCCCACTATCTTCCAAGAGAGGGGCTCTTGAAAGTGCAAAATAGATTGAATACGACCCCAGACCTGACTCCAGTAATACTGTAAGGCGGGGCATTCATACATAACATGAGTGAGTGAACCAATGGCCGCATGGCATGTCCAGCATCTATTGCTCTGGGTGGCGTTCCATTTGGCTAACCTGTCAGGAGTATAGAAACACAAGTACTTGGTTGAAATCGCCGCCAAGTATTAATGGAGTATGGGCAGAGGCCTGTGCCAACTGCGCAATACTTGCATAGTAAGCAGGGTTATCCACATTCGAAGCATAAATACAAATACACGTGAATTCACTATCTCCAACCTTAAGGTGTGCACGGGCCCATCTACCCTCCGTATCAGAGCTAGTATCCATTACAGTAGCTTGCAAAGACTTCTTAACCAAGATGGCTACCCCACACCGCTTGGAAACGGCGGGAGAGTAGGCAACCACCATGTAAGGCTTAGCAGTAAGTTTCAGTGTTTCAGCGGAGTTTAAATGCGTTTCCTGAAGAAACACTAAATCAGCATGCTCATGATTAAGATAGCTAAGGATTTTCTTTCTTTTGATTGGACTATTGATGCCTTTTACGTTCAGTAATAAAATCTTACATAAGGTCATTCAGAAGGGTTAAAAATTCTGAAAAAGAACATGATAACGCACATAATTGCACAATGTCCCTCATATTAACTGTATATGGCTGTACACATGACATGATAGAAAATAAGCTAATGAAAAACAATGGAGCGCCCCATATAAAAAAAAAAAAAATAAGCACCGAAGTGCATTAGAGAAGAAGCAGAACCCCAGAAATTACTGGCGACCATATGTCTGCGGGGAGAAACCCCAGAGAAGGCCAAAATTGAAACATATAACCTATATAGCTGTGCGTGTTCCGAATCCAACCGAGGTGCACATCATGGAGGGATAGGAGACCAAGAAAGTTATATATAGAAAGAAAGAAAAGTCCAGGCAGTCTCTGTTCCAGGCTGTGATCACCGCGTCGGGCCATTCAAAATGGCGGGCAGATCCGGCGGATTACAGATCCAAGTTGTTGGATTAGCGCATCTGGTCTGCTTCTTTGGAATCTAAAAATGTTGCTAGTAGATCAGGATCTTCGAACGTTCTAGTTTGGTTATGGAGAGTCACTCTGAGCTTCGCTGGATACAATAGGCCAAAGCGAGCCTGTAGCTGTTGAAGTCTAGGGCGAAGAGCAAGGAGTCTCTTCCGACGGTCAACTGTGGGCTTTGCCAAGTCAGGGAAGAAGGAGACTTTATGACTTTCAAACTCCAGATGATGATTCGCCCGAGCAGCATTTAGAATTTGCTCAACTTGCTGATATCTCAGTAATCGAAAGATGATAGGCCGGGGGGTCGTCCGATTGAGCGCCATGTTGGTAGGAACACGATATGCTCGGTCAATTTCCAGATCTCTGTGAAAAGTGATCTTCAGCAAGGAGGGAAGAGTTTTGACCAGGAATTCTCTTATATCTCCTGCTTCCACCCCCTCCGGTACTCCAATGAGCCTTACATTGTTGCGACGGGCTCGATTATTGCTATCCTCTAACTCTTTTTGAAGATGCTGTATCTGACGCTCAGCCTTGTCCAGTTTCTCCAAGCGCACCACGTGCGAGTCGAGGACCCCCGCCATATTGTCCTGCCGTAGTGAAAGACCTTCAAGCCGGTCCTGAAGCATACCGAAGTCTTCTCGCAGGGCTCGGAGCGCTTCTCCGTTGGACTGTACCAGTTCCTTCACACCGCGTATTTCCTCCAAGATCTCCTGTTGCATTTCGGGGTTTTCCCGAAGTGTAACTTTCTTTTGTGGGGAAGACAACTCTGTTTTGGAGCGTTTTCCGTGTGAAGAAGAGGGAGACCCGAAGTCTAAGCGCGCTGGTTTGTGGGCCGCCATCCCCCCCGAGGTACCCTGGTAAGTTCGGAGCAAAATATTATGTTTATGTAGGTATTAAGTCAGGATTCTGAGTAGGCCTCTCGGGAGCTTCAGCGCGAAGCGTCTAACCCGCTGGACATCAGGCTCCGCCCCCTAGTCCTTTTATTTCTATGGGTGCAATAGTTAACACAGGTTGACTTCATTAATGTGCATTAACCTTTAGTTAAATGGCTCAATAGTTTGGAAGGGTCTGTGTTGTAGGCAGGTTATAGGCCTGGTTTGGGCAGAAACTGAACATATGGCTTTATTTCTGATTTTACAACAGGAACAGATATATACATTAACAAATGTCATTGCTGAAATTTATACCTGCTCCAGGACAGGAGGAAGGGGCATGTTAACCCAGCAGAATGCGCAAAGGCTGTGTGTTGTGTTAACAGCTAATATGAGCCAAATGCAGATAGCATGGCGATTTCCTGCACTATCTGCGGCTCGCGCATCATCTGTATGGGTGGGTAGAGAGTGGGCGTGTCAGCAACACATGGTTACCACAGGTATTACCAGTGCGTGCTGTCAAAGTTGCAGACATCGGGGTTGCAACTAACGCCACCTCAATGGGTGACATTAACTGCATTAGCACTACACCTGCGTTAAGCATAAAAACCTAATTCATGTTACTAAACATGCCCCTAAGTGTCACTAAATGATCATTTAGATCTAGGGTTTACACCAGTCATTAAGGGGCCAGTTGTGCTTACTTCTTTGTTGTGTAAAACTCTGTCCACATTTCAAATATATAGTTTTTTAGCTCGGCTCCTTAACTGGCTTGTCTTTGACATTCAGTTTTCTAAATTCTGGCACGTGTGTAAGTACTGACACTTACATGTGTAGCTTGCAAAATTGCCATTTACAAGGGTAAAATTTGGCACTTACAGTATATGCAGAAACCCTTGGGGTGATACTGCTTTTATTTCAGGATGAGTATTTTGGTAAACTGTTCCTGCTGGCTGTGCTGCCAAATAAAAGTGTACTCCTGTGCATCCTTCTGCTGTTTTACAAAAGGCTCTGCATACAGTGAGCCTTTTGTAAAATAGCTGGGAAATTGTGAACGTCCTGACTTGTCTGTCCCTTTTCTGATCTAGATGCCCTGTACTTATACACCACCTTCCTCAGTGCTGGAATGGAGTTACAGCTCATTTGAATCTGCACCAGCAGTTTAATTCATCAAATAAGCTCCAGGTTTTGGTAAAAATAGTCAGGGCAATGGCTTCATATAGTTATTTAAATTATCATCTTTATCATGGGTCATTTTCCATTCTCTCAATTCCATGTTGCCGGTTCACACATTCCTTGTTTGTATAAAAGTACTGCATTTGGGAGTAGATTAGCACCCTTCAGTAAACAATCACAATAAGGACCACGGCTTGCTGACAGGTAAACCTGATTCATTTAGGGCAGGTCTCTTTAATCCTACCCCACAGATGTCTTCCAGCGGGCAGCTCCCTTCAGTGGGCAGACAGATTTCACAGCCAGAGCACAGACTTAAAGATTACTGTGTGACTCAGCTCATTTTTCATCCACGTCTGTCTCAACTTTTGATTCTGCAAAAATAATTCTCAGAAAGAATTACCATCTATCTATCGTGGAAATTTTTAAAGGGATTTTCCACATGTAAACAGGGGTTTACAAATTGCCCAGGGGGGAAAGGAAGTAGTGCGTGGGCAGGCTGGCTGAGAAATGTATCAGGAATTAATTTTGAAATCTGAGCATGGTCTTTACCTCACTTTTTGCACTTGTATTTTCAAGCATCTGGCAGTATAATTTGAAATAGGGATATTCACTGGGCAAAACCTTTTGAGTCATTCTTTCGGCTTTTTCCCCAATTTCTGGATCCTTTTTCTGTTTGTTTCATGCATTCATTTTAATCACAATTTTTAACATGCTTTAAAACTTTCTGATGTGTACTAATTAACTTAATGTGCATTAATTCATAGATTAATGTGTATTAAACCAGTTTAGAACACACTAAGGAGTATGTTTATTAAACTGGGCTAAAGATTAACCTGGGCTATCTGCAACTAGGCCCCATGCTATTCAATGGGACCTAGTTGCAGATAGCCCAGGTTAACTGCTAGCCCGTTTTAGTTAACATACTCTTAAGGGGCCCTTTTACTAAAGTGCAGTAAAGCTTTGTCCTTTTCACACATTAAATGAAAAAACTAACATGAGATAAGTGCAAAACCTGTGCATTAACTATTGGGGGCATTCCCAGCATGTTCCCACACAGTTATCGCATAGAAACATTCTTTAATGTGTGGTAAAAAGCAAATTTCCGATAGTATGTGGTAATCAGAATTGAGACATCGAAGGTGGGACGCACATAGTCCGTCTTGTAAATGTCTGGCCAAATGAGCACTTTTTAAAAACCTGTACACGCCAGGAAGCAGCCGTAAATCCAATCTGGACATTTGTGGCAGTACATGTGCATTCCCTTTATGAAACAGGGAACATACGTGGAGATTTTTGACCCTACAAGGTCATGCCCAAACCAGACGCCCAACATGCCCTCTTGCAGTCCCTACGTATTATGGACATCCATGTGCGAACTGACCACTTTCTAAAATAGCCATTTGCACATCTCCAAGTGTAAATTGTGATGAAGGCTCCTAAAATATCCTCCTAAGTGTACTTACTGACAATTAAGTAAAGCTCTGTGCTAACTGCAATGCATAGTCCATGTCTGTTCCCCGGCTTTGAACCACTCATTTCCCACTCCAAAGCACGCTATGTGGTTGGCGTGTGCATTAGCACGTGTTAGATGTCATGACAACATAGTAAGAGTTACCGTGTTCATGCTGTGCGCTAATTCGTGTGCTAACTGCTCAGTGCAGTTTAATAAAAGGGTCCCCAAACCTTTCAAAACACGCTAACGAGCTGAATGTGCATTAATAAATTCACATCCCTACTTAAGGCATGCTATAATAATCATTTGCAGAATCTGTAATTACAGTTGTAGTGGAATACTTTCCAACAAATTTTTATTTGTGCATTAAGGAGGAAATTTTACTGTACAAGGGGCCGTGTCGAGTTACATACTGTCTGGAAAAATCTGGAAAACATTTGAGAACCCCTTGAATGAACCAAACTCTTCTTTGGCATTGCACATTCTAGTTCCAGTCCAAACTACTATCTCCTTAAACTCCTTCACTGTCCTATGTGGATCTCTCCAGCCCCTTTCTCTCTCTCTCTTTCCTGTTTCCCAAGTTCTGCAGCGCTTTTCTCCACCTTCCACTTCTCTCCCCTGCAGCCTGGCATTTCTCTCTTACTGTATATTGTGTCTCATCCTACAGTTAGTGTGTATACAGTATCTATAGCAAAAATGTAAAAGGAGACTATGGTAACAAGAAGGTTCCCATAACTTTATAATCAAAGAATTTGCCAAAAAAATCCCCTGTGCGTGAATGCCTGCTAACGAGTGTACCTACCTCCTGTATTGACTTGTCATCCCAGAGAGAATCCTAGCAAGTTACATGAGAAAAAGACGACATGGAAGTACATGAATACTGCAGTGTCCTCTGGATAATAACACATCATCAACTTAGGGCATTTATAGCCAACCTTATTGAATATGTTATCCATAAAAATCATGTCTAAGTCATGTCCATGATTCTACCAAATCGATTTGTTTACTAATAGTGATACAGTATTAGCTCAATTTGTCTATAAAGTGCTCTAGATAGAAAAGCTTTGTAAAACACCTATAGCAGTATCAGCACATCCCCAGAAATGTCTTTGATCTGGGCCTTTTGTTTGACCCTTTTTTTGAGGACTCAATGACATTACGGGGTATGTTTAATGAAGGGCATTAGTTTCTACCACGGGGAAAATGCAGACATGATGGTGCTTTTCGGCGAGGTCTGCATTTTGCGTGATGGGTGCAGGTTTGGGTGGGATTAGGGTAGAGAGAGAGTTCCTGCAAGGCACAATTACCATGGATGTTACCATTGTATGGTAACTGCAAAATTGCAATAGCTGCATCCATGAATCTTACCACCCCCAATCCCTGCATTTACTCCATGGTATCTGCAGGAGACATGTTAGGAACACCCCCTGTATTGACTGCGGGACTTTTGCAGCTAATGCAGGACTTTTGCAACTATCGCTCAGCATTAACTGCAAAAGTCTAATGCACCTTAATAAACATGTCCCTACATTATTTATTTAAAAATGTTTTCCTTTCTTTTGTGGTTTATTGTCTTTGTAAATAGCTTATAGGCTCATTCTGAGCTTTGAATAGCGGGGATGGATGTCCTAACGGAATGTCCATCCCTGCTATTAATGCCCCTTCCTGCCAGCGTCTAAATTCCCCCCCGGTTGTACAGAGAAGTTCGATGGGTCGGGAAAGGGGAGGACTGGGTGGGCAGTGGACGGTCGCCGGCCCCTGACATACAGGGCCGATTCTAATGTCAAATTGAATGGGGAAGTTATTCCACTTCCGAGGTGGAATAACTTTCCCGATTCTACAGGATCAGTGGGCCTGGGGCTGGGAAGGGGCAGAAGGGGGCAGAGGACATTCCCCGCAGCCTGACCCTGGCCCTAGGAGGCCAGATCGGGGGTTGGGCTGTGGGGAATTAACTTCAGGAGCCAGCGGCCGGGGATCACGGCTTTTAAATGGAGCCACAGTGCCATGGCAACTGGATGCCATGGCATCGAACTCCATTTAAAAACCCTGACTGAGTTAGTTGGGCAAGGCCTATACTTGCAGGCCAGGCTGAATCGCAGTCTTGGCCTGCACGTACAGGCCTGATCACGATTCTGATCCTGCGGGGCTAGACATGCCCTGAAATTCACGGACATTGCCTCTGCTTTCGATACAGTCAACCATAATCTCCTACTCACCCGCTTGCATCAAAAAAGTATAAGGAACCTAGCCCTCAACTGGTTCAAATCATACCGTCTGATCACCAGCAACAAGTCCGCATAGGAACCTAGTCATCTAGACCAGTGTTTTTCAACCTTTTTTGTGCAAAGGCACACTTTTTTCATGAAAAAAATCACGAGGCACACCACCATTAGAAAATGTTAAAAAAATTTACCTCTGTGCCTATATTGACTATATATAAAGTAATTCTCTTGAATAGGAATCAAACACTCACACCAACCCCCCTCCCCTGCTGGTTCACACCAACCCCCCTCCCCTGCTGGTTCACTCACACCACCCCCCCCCTCCAATGCTGGTTCACTCACCCACCCCCCTGTCACTTACTCACCCCTCCTGCTGGTTCAATCACACCACCCCCCCCTCCCCTGCTGGTTCACTCACACCATCGCCCCCTCCCCCTTGCTGGTTCACTCACACCACCCCCCCCTCCACTGCTGGTTCACTCACACCCCCCCCCCTTGCTGGTTCACTCACACACACCCCCCCCCCCTCTGCCCAAGCCGCTGCTTCTGCTTTGTACAGAGCAGCGGCTGCACTACACTTACATTGAAAAGTAAAGAGAAACTGTGTCAGGAGCCCTCCTGTCATCGCAGAGCCCGAGGAAGTGATGTCATGGGGGCGGGCTCCTCACAGGCTGTTTTTCCTTTTCAAATTAACTTTATTGCAGCTAAAGTTAATTTGAAAAGGAAAGACAGCCTGTGAGGAGCCCGCCCCATGACATCACTTCCTCGGGCTCTGCATGATCGGAGG
This sequence comes from Ichthyophis bannanicus, assembly GCA_033557465.1. Taxonomy (NCBI): domain Eukaryota; kingdom Metazoa; phylum Chordata; class Amphibia; order Gymnophiona; family Ichthyophiidae; genus Ichthyophis; species Ichthyophis bannanicus. Next base: position 1,198,142,207 of record CM066032.1, on the reverse strand, counting down.
GCTCCTGACACAGTTTCTCTTTACTTTTCAATGTAAGTGTAGTGCAGCCGCTGCTCTGTACAAAGCAGAACCAGCGGCTGCACTGCTATAGGGAATCGCGATCGCGTTCGTGCCACGGACTTCGGCACAAAAGCCGTTTTTTTGCTCTGGCCGCTCCCAATCTTGCGGCCAGAGCAAAAAACCGGCTTTTCAATGGCCGGTTTTACAACTGTGCCGGCAGCCGGCCTGGCCATGGAAAAACCGGCTAGGCCGGCTGAAAACCGGCCGGTTGGCAACCCTAATTTGTGAGCCGAGGCCACATATTACGGATGAAATTGGAATTTTTCCCACGGCACACCAGACAATATCTCACGGCACACTAGTGTGCCGCGGCACAGTGGTTGAAAAACGCTGATCTAGACCATTCCGGAAGATGCAAGGAGTCCCACAGGGCTCATCCCTCTGCTCCCTGCTCTTCAACATTTATATGCAGCCGATCTGCGCCATTATACAATCGTCCAGAATTTACTACCACATCTATGCCGATGACGTCCTGCTCTACACCCCTTTCTCCATAGACAGCCCCGACTATTCTTCCATTGCAGAATGCTTCAATGCGGTCTCGGACTGGCTGTCTACCCACAATCTGATAGTTAACAGCAGAAAGTCAGAGGTCTTATTTTTACCAAAGACCAAACTTTCACCCCACCAACTTCCCTCAGGCTGAAAGACTTCGAACTCATGGCTAAGCAAGAAGTACGTTATCTTGGAGTCATTTTGGACCAAGATCTGAATTGGGAAGCCCACATACAAAATGTCATCAAGGCAGTCTACCATAAACTAAGAACCGTCCGGCATCTGCGCCCTCTCCTTTAGCCCTCAGACTTTCGCATATTATGCCAGGCCCTTATCTTTCCTCACTTGGACTTCGCCAACATAATTTTCCATAGCCTGAAAAAGCATGCTCTCCAGCCATTACAACTGGCCATGAACACAGTTGCCCGAACACTCCTGTCTGCGTCCAGATTTGAACACATCACGCCTCTCTTGATTCAGTTACACTGGCTCCCTATAACAAACCGCCTAATATACAAAGCCCTCTTACTTACCTTCAAGTCTCTTCACGGCATGTCCGCGACCTCCCTCACAAACCTCATACAACGTGCCTCTGAAAAGAGAACCAGGAGGTCATGCATGGTGAACTCACTCGTCACCCCCTCATCAATAAAGACATGCACCCAGTCTACTAAAAATCGTGCCTTTTCTTTCTATGCACCAACCTGCTGGAATGCCCTACCTCCAGCAATCCGTGCCATCGCAGACCTGATATCCTTTAGGAAGGCCTTAAAGACATACTTGTTTCAACTAGCTTACAACCAGCCACCCTGAACGAAGTTTATGTCTTTAATGTCCAGCTCGCTTCTAGATCTCCCGCCTGCACGCTCCAAGTTCATTTCCTGTATTTACATTTATATGTTGCCGCCTGTTCTTAATACTTGTTTATTTACCGCTCCTTGTTTCCAGTTCAATGTAAACAGTTCTATGTAAACTGTTTTACTGTTCATGTTATATGTAAACCACACTGATTTCAAAGAGCGCAGTATATAAAAGCAAATAAATAAATAAACTAGACATCACACAGATTATTTGATTCAAACAAAGCCATGATTCCTTAACATTGCCAGAGCATCATCAAATGTTCAGTGTCTCTCGTATTCTTCAGCAAAAGGATGTAATATTGAAATGGTGCAAGAAGGCATGTGGAAATCGGAAATTTATGGCCAGCTCTTTGAAATTCTGTTTATAAGATAAACTCATCATCATTTGTCACTGTGTTAAAACAAAAAAGAACTTGGGGCTCTTGGTATCATTTTTCCAAGTGTAACATTTATATTGTCTCTGGCCAGGAATGAACTAGCTTGCAGTCTTCTCTAAGAATGGCTGGATAGGGAGCTGGTACCATTCAGAGCAAGGCCCCACTGACAGATTTACAGCTTGCTCTGGGATTGCTGCAGCATGATGGTAACGGCAGGTGCTGTCCGCTACATAGTGGAGTGCTGTCTCTGACTTTAAACTTGAGCACATGTGTAGGAGAGCATCTAGAGGTCAGGGTGGACATCTTCTGTGTTTACAGATTTATAGGAAGATATGGTCTATTTACTATTTGACTGTATTCTGCCACTTGTAAGTTCTTTTGAGGGACCTATAGGTGAGACAAGAGAAAGTTGTCTTTGTTTTCTACTGGAGGGGAAGAGAATAAGATCACTTTAAAGAGGGAGACAGTGAAAAAGTGATTCTCTTTCTTACCACTTAAGATTAAGGGCCTGATAATTAGCGGCAGTGGCTAGGCCTGTTAAAGTGGCTAACCGCCACCGCTCAATCTAAACTGAAGTATTCGATAGCCGGACGTGACACTGAATATCTGGGTTGCCAGGATTGCCATAAAGCTAACCAGGCAGGTGACGATTTTCAGTCGCTGCCTGGTTAACTTCAGTACTAACAATGCATTCACCCCCGGAAATCAACTCGAATAAATCCCAATAGCACTTGATTTCACCTAACTGCCTTCCCTACAGGAACCAGTACCCTAAATATAGAAATCCTCCAAACAAGAAGTTAATCCCTAAAGTCAAAATTATTATTTTTGTTGGATTGCTCACCATGAGAAGAAACCTTCCCTCTCTCGAAGTGAGCCCTCCTTTTTAATCATTTATAACCGACCTTATACCGGTCTTAAAACAGAATAAACAGCACATCGCTGTCATTACTATTCAAACTCCTGAACTGTATGTTCTTACATCCTTTTAATATGGCACTTATAAATCCAGTTTATCCCTTTATGTTAATGAAATAAAAAGAGAACTTAGCTGGAAAAATGCTTCAGAGGAGTCCACCAAATTGCTGCAAACACATTTAGCTGGAAAAATGATTCCAAGGAGACCAACCGATCACTATGGGCCTGTGTTTCCCGGCCCAGCCTCCGTTTTCTCGCTGGCCATACACAGTCCCAATGGCACACTGATGATGGCTGCATAAGCCGTTGAAATCCCCTCAAATGAATTAGAAACTCCTCCAAAAACCAAATTATGCTATAAGTCAGCAAAAGCTTAGATTGGAAATGGGCTGATGGGGGCTGGAATAGGACTGCAAATGGGCTGATGGGGGAATAGGACTGGAAAAGGGCTGATGAAGGCTGGAATATAACTGGAAATAGGCTGATGGGGGGGGGGGGAGGCTAGGATTGGAAATTGGATAATGGGGGAACTTGGACTGGAAATGGGCTGATGGGGGCTGGAATAGGACTGGAAGTGGGCTGATGGGAGCTGGAATAGTGCTGGAAATGGGTTGATGGGGGCTGGAATGGGACTGGAAAGGAGCATATGGGGGGCTAGGACTGGAAATGGGCTGATGTGGGGGCATAGGAGAATGGGACTAGAAGGGAGCGGATGCTGGGTGGATCTAGAACTAGAAGGAAGCTGATTTTGGGGGAGGACTAGAAGGGGTTGGGGATGGGGAATGAGGATGGAGAGAGGAAAAGATATTTTGTGTGGGAGGGAAGAAAAGTCTACGATGGGCCGGGTATTGGGAGAGTAAGTGGGGATTGAGAATGGAAGGGTTAAATCTGAGTGTATGATAAAGGAATGAAGAAAGAAATGGGGGAAAGAGCAAAAGGGGAAAGATCAGTATGTTAAAACAGATATAGAGAGAGAATGGAGAAAATCTAGAAGAGAGAAGAAAGGACAAATGGACAACTCGCAGAAGACACAAAGGAACCCCAAGAAAGTGACTGGAGCAATTGCAGCTGAAAAATAAAATGCCCAAACAAAAGTTAGAAAAATACTTTTTATTTTGAATTTATTAACTGGAATATGTCAGGTTTAGGAAGTGTGTATTGCTAACACCTTTGCGTTTTTGTTTAGTGCAAGAGGAAATTACTTTATAGTTTTATTTCTCCAGTGTTGTACATCTCATGTTTGGCTTTTGGAGTTCCCAATTTAATTATTATCTTTCTATTTCTAAATTGTGTTCCCTTGTTCTTTGTGTGGTGACAGTCTATGTTCTGCATGCGTAACCAAGCTGAGGTAGTCTGTTCATGTAGTTTCTATTTGACAGTTCCACTTGTTCTCTTTCCCACAGTTTATTTATTTATTTATTTACAGTCTCTTATATACCGCACTATTCAGCATCAGCGCGGTTTACATGGAACAAAAATGCTCAGTACAATTAACATGTATGAGTTTACAGATAACAGGGCAAATAACTTGGATAACAGGGGTAAACTATTTACAAATCTTGCTACATAGAGTCATATGAACATGAATTCCATAGAAACATATGCACCACTAAGGGTTAGAGCAGGGGTCTCAAACACGCGGCCCGCGAGGGCATCTTATGCGGCCCGCGAAGCACTTACCGGCATGTAAAAAAAAAAAAAAATCCAAACTTGCCGTCGCCGCATTAAGCGTCCCGCGGGCTCCTCTCTTTGCGGCTCTGAAAGCCGCCGCTTTTGGAGCTGATGCTGCAGGAAGGAGAGGACTCTGCCAGGCAGAGGAGCCCGCGGGACGCTTAATGCGGCGACGGCAAGTTTGGATTTTTTTTTTTTTTTTTAGTTAGAATTAAGGGATCCATCCAGGGCCTTGATCAAGCTCCACAGCACTCCAAGGATAATCCTTCAGTCCTTCCCACTGGAACACTCTCCCAGTCTCCCCCTCATTGCCCCTCAGGCTTATCTCCCTCTCCTCATAGCAAGCCTGCACATTCGGGGTAAGATTGTGTGAGGGGGAAGCCCGGCAAAATCTCCAGCAAAGCAGCTCCGCTTGTGGGCCGAAGATCTTGCGCCCCCCAGGAGCGCTTCCAGGTTGCTGGGGAAGGGCCCGTTCTTCAGGGCTCAAAGCAGCCCATCTGTGCTCTGCTCCAGCAAAACTCCACCGGAGCAGTCCAAGGAAGCCACCAGCTCTTTCACAGGCCGAACACCAAGCTTGTCGAGGGTAAGCTGACCACTATCTCCTGTGGCCAACCCTCAGGGCAGACCAGTTGCTTGCCCTTCCGTTTTGGCATGGAAACAGAAAGGTGGATTACTCTCTCGGCACAGCTCACAGCATTCTGCTCAGACAGCCTTCACACACCGCCACCTTGCCCCCCTTCTCACCCCTTTAAGAGCCCGTGGGACGCTTAATACTGCAGCAGCAAATATACATTTTTTTCAATTAAATTTGGCTGTTGGTGGGAGGGGGGTTCGGACTGGTAACGGGCTACGGGGGGGGGCGAGGACTGGTAATGGCCTATGAGGGGGGTAACTGAAAATGGGGTGATGGGATAATACTGAAAATGGGGTGAGGGGGGGGTTAGGACTGGTAATGGGCTATGAGGGGTAAGACTGGAAGTGGGCTATGGGGGGTTAGGACTGGTAATGGGCTATGGGGGGGGGGCTAGGACTGGTAATGGCCTATGAGGGGGGTAACTGAAAATGGGGTGATGGGGGTAACACTGAAAATGGGGTGATGGGGGGGGGTTAGGACTGGTAATGGGCTATGGGGGGGCTAGGGCTGATAATGGGCTGGGGGGTCTGCTAGGACTGGAAATGGGCTGAGTGGAAGGGGGGCTTGAACTGCAAATGGCTGATGGGGAGGGGGGCTTGGAATGGAAATGGGCTGTGAGGGGAGGGAGCTAGCACTGGAAATGGGCTGATGGGGGGAGCTACGATTGGAAATGGGCTGATGGGGGGCTAGGACTGAAAATGGGCTGATGCAGTGACTAGAAGGGAGGGGGTGCTGTGTGGGACTGGAACTAGAAGGGAGCTGATGTTGGGGGAGGATTAGAATGGGATGGAGCTGGGAGAGTGAAATGGAGAGGGGAAAATATTTTGTGTGGGAGGGAAGACAAATCTACAATTGGCCAGGTAAGTGGGGATTGAGGATGGAGGGGTAAAATTTGAGTGGATGAAAATAGGAATGAGGAAAGAGCAAAAGGAGAAAGATTAATATGTTAAAGCAGATGTAGAGGGAGAATGGAAAAAGCTAGAAGAGAGAAGAAAGGACAAATGGACAGCAGACGATGGAGAGTTAGCAGAAGGCACGAAGAAACCAGAAGAAAGTGGCTGGAACTGAAAAAAAATGCACAAAAGGTAGAAAAATATCTTTATTTTGAATTTATTAACTGGAATATGTCAGTTCTGGGAAATGTGCATCAATAACGTCTGCGCTTTGTTTAGTACAAGAGGAAATTAATTTATAGTTTTATTTCTACAGTGTTGTTGTACATTCCAAGTTTGGCTTTTGGGGGTCCCAGTTTAATTGTCTTGTTTCTAAATTTTGATTCCTTGTTTGGTGATGGTGTATTCTGCATGTGTAACTGAGCTGAGGTATTCTGTTTATGTAATTCCTATTTGACATTGCTACTTGTTCTCTGTCCCCAGTAGGTCATGTATTGTTGTTCTCTGAAATGTATTGACTTAATATTTGCAGTGTTGCCTTTTGATAGGTAGGGTCTGGTGCTTTGTGAGTCCTGGTAGTGCTGTTAGGATATGGCGGGTTTGCTAATGTGCCTGGCGGTTGGCACTGGATTATAGTAATGTAGAAATCTTTTAGTCTTTCTTTATTCATGCACTCATTAAGAGGCATGTTTACTAAAAGTTAGGGTATGGTAACATTATGCAAATATTTATGCAAATGAGGTCCCACGTCTCATGCGGCCCCCGGGTTATTTTACAAGTCCTCATTTGGCCCTCAAAGCAATTTGAGTTTGAGACCCCTGGGTTAGAGTATCTTTCTTGGCATGTTGTTGGGAAACCATATATTTGCTTAGCGGATTGCATCTCTGGTCTGAATAGGGTGGGGTTGGGTTCTATGAGGTACTTATTGAAAAGGTGGCATTTGAGGGCTTTCCTAAACTGTGTAAGGCTCTTAATAGCCCGGATATCTGGAGGTAATGCGTTCCAGCATCTTGGCGCACTGATACTAAACGCCCTATTGGCTGTGGATGCAGTGCAATCTGTTAATGCTCTCGGGACTTTTAGGGAGTTTATAGCCGTGGATCTTCTTGCTCTATTTGGAGATGTGGTATGGATGAGGGCAGTTATTGATTCAGAGGAGAGCTTGTTAATAGCTTTAAAAGTGAGTAACAAAGTCTTGAAAATGATTCTAGCCTGGATAGGTAGCCAATGTAACTGTATCAGCAGAGGTGTCACGTGGTCACTTCTGGAGGCTCCATGGATGACCCTTGCTGCCGCGTTCATGGCGAGCTGCAGAGGGTTCAAGGTGGATAGGGGCAGGCCTTGTAGGATGGCATTGGCGTAGTCAAAATGAGGTATGATCAGTGCCTGGTATATAGTCCTGAAGTCATTTGGATCCAGCATGGATCGTAAATGCCTAAGTGAGCGGATCTTGTAGTATACTGCTCTGACTGTGTTCCCTATGTGGGCTTTCATGTCCAGGCGTTGATCCAAGGTGACTCCCAGGTAGCGTATTGATGGTTTAGATTGTAACTCTGCTTCTTTTACTTTAAGGAATCGTGGTGGGGTGAAGTTAGGGTTCCTCGTAATGAAGAGTACTTCCGTTTTCTTATGTTGTATTCGGAGGTTTTGGGAGAGAAGCCAGTCAGATATTGCATTGAAACAGCTCGTCAGTGGAGAGAGGTCCAGATGTTCCGTAGAGAAGGGTATGTACAGCAGGACATCGTCAGCGTATAACATGCAGTCAACATTGAAGGATCGGATGATCTGTATTGGTATTCTCTGAGATGTATTGGTTTAATATTTGCAATGTTGCCTTTTTGATAGGTAGGGTCTGGTGCTTTGTGAGTCCTGGTAGTGCTGTTAGGATATGGTGGGTTTGTTATGGGTTCTAAATGGGAAGTGTTTGTAGTACTACCTAATGGGCCTGGCGGTAGACACTGGAATATAGTAATTTGGAAATCTGGTAGTCTTTCTTTATCCATGCACTCATTAAGAGGCATGTTTACTAAAAGTACATTATGCAAATATTTATGCAAATGAGGACTTGCAATGAATCTCCGCACATGGCCCCGCACCCCCTTGGGCCGCTCCTGGTGCTTCCTTACCATTTCCCTAGACATATCCTAGTCCTCAGTTGTTGTGTTGTCTATCTTGACTAGAATGTAAGCTCTGATGAGCAGGGAATGTCACTCCCATATCTGTACAGCACTGCTACTACTACTGAACATTTGTATAGTGTTACAAGACATATGCAGCGCTGCACAGACACATGTAAAAGACAGTTCCTTCTCATCAGAGCTTACAATCTAGTCAAGACAGATAATACAGTAGCTGTAGTCATGGGATACATCTAGGGGGAATGGTAAGGAAACACGAAGGAGATCAGGTGAGTCAAGATCTGAAAGTGGAAGCGAAGGGGTGAGTTTTCAGCCTGGATTTGAAAAGCGTCAGAGAAGGCGCCTGATGTACAGACTCAGGTAGTTTGTTCCAGGCATAAGGAGCAGCAAGGTGGAATGAGCGAAGTCTGGGGTTAGCAATAGAAGAGAGGGGCACAGATAGAAGCGATTTGCCAGAAGTAGTAATGCCAGGCTATAAGCTATTCAGGCAACAGGGCCGGCCCATCCATTGCGCAAGCATGTTGTTCGCACAGGGCTCCTTGCTTCAGGGGGCCTTGCGCCAACTTTATTTCACATATGGTCAATTTGCAGGGCAGGCTTCAGAGGGAGCCAGGGAGGCCCGAGGCCCTGGCTCACCTCTGCAAAGCCGTCAAAGCAAAGAACGGCATGTTCCTTCACTCGGAAGTTGTGTTTCCATGAAGCAACCCAAGTGCCGGGGAACAATGCCCTTATCCTCCGGCGCCAGCGGGCTTCACGAGAATGCACCTGCCAGAGTGAAGGAACATGCCACTCTTAGAAACATGGAAACATAGAAATGATGACAGAAAAAGACCACATGGCCTATCTAGTCTGTCCTTCCATATCAACCACTACAACAGTCCCCTTTTTTCCTTTAGAGATCCTCTGTGTTTGTTCCATGCTTCTTTGAATTCAGATACTGTCCTCATCTCTACCACCTCCACTGGGAGACTATTCCACAGATCCACCACTCTTTCCATAAAGAAATATTTCCACGTATCACTCCTGAATCTATTCCCTTTCACCCTCATCCCATGTCGCCTCGAAGCAGAGCTTGCTTTCAATCGAAAGAAGCTCTCCTCCCGTGTATTAATGCCACAGAGGTATTTAAATGTCTCAGTCATATCACCTCTATCTCGCCTTTCCTCTGTGTACATATTAAGATCCTTAAGTCTGTCCTCATAAGCTTATAATGAAGACCACTAACCATTTTAGTAGCCACCCTCTGTACCGACTGCAGCCTGTTTATATCCTTTTGAAGGTGCAGTCTCCAGAACTGCACACAATACTCCAAATCAGGTCGCACCAAAGACTTATACAGAGGCACTATCACCTCCTTTCTTCTGCTGGCCATTCCTCTCCTTATGCACCCAAGCATTCTTCTAGCTTTTGCTGTCACCTTTTCTACCTGTTTAGCTACTTTAAGATCATCAGACACAATCACATCTAGGTCCCGCTCTTCTTTAGTGGACAAAAGTACTTCACCCCATATACTATATTGCTCCCTTGGATTGCTGCAGCCCAAATGTATGACCTTGCATTTTTTAACATTAAATCTCAGCTGTCAAATTCTAGACCATTCTTCAAGCTTAGCTAGATCCCTTCTCATGTTATCTACACCTTCCTGAGTTTCTGTTCTATTGCAGATTTTGGTATCATCTGCAAAGAGGCAAACCTTACCTGACAGTCCTTCCGCTATATCACTAACAAAGATGTTAAAAAGAATCAGACCAAGGACAGATCCCTGGGGCACATCACTGGTAACCTCCTTCTCTTCAGAGGAGCTCCATTTACCTGTACCCTTTGTTGCCTCCCACTCAACCAATTTCCAACCCAAGCAGAAACTTTAGGATCCATCCCTAGGGTGCTCAGTTTTTTTATGTCACCTGTGAGGAATGGTGTTAAAGGCTTTACTGACATCTAAATACACCACATCTAGGGCTCGCCCTCGGTCCAACTCCCTGGTCACCCAGTCAAAGAAATCAATCAGATTTGTCTGACAAGACCTGCCTCTGGTGAATCCATACTGCCTCGCATCCTGTAATCTGCTGGATTCCAGAAACTTCACTATTTTCTCTTTCAGAAGCGTTTCCAATCATTTACCCACCACCAAAGTTAAACTAACCGGCCTGTCATTTTCAACCACATCCTTACTTCCGCTTTTGTGTAAAGGGACCACATGTGCCTCTCTCCAGTCATTTGGCACCACTCCTGACTCCAACAAGGCATTGAAAAGGTCAGTGGAGCTGCTAGAATGTACCCAAGTTCCCTCAATATTCTAGGGTGTATCCCATCCAGTCCCATCACTTTGTCTACTTTAAGTTTAGCTAGTTTCTCATGAACACAGTCTTCTGAAAATTGTTCAAGATGCCCCTCACTTCTGTTCATGTTTGTGGGTGCTTTCTGAGGTCCTGCTTCTGATTCTTCATCTGTGAACACAGAACAGAAATATTTGTTAAGCAATTCCGCTTTATCCTCATCAGATTTGAAATATTTCTCCCCTTCACCCTTGAGTCTGACAATAACACTTTCGCCCTTCCTCTTCTCACTAATATATCTGAAAAATGTCTTATCCCCCCCATTTTATTGCATTGGCTATTTCCTCCTCTTTTTGAATCTTTGCTTTCCTGACCACTTTGCTAGCTTCTCTAAGTTTTTACAAATATAGTTGCCTGTCTTCCTCTCTCTGTGATCTCTTGTATTTCATGAAGGCCTCCCTCTTTTTCTTCACCTTTTCAGCTACTTCTTTCGAAAACAATACCGGTCTCCTTTTCCCTTTACTTTTAGTTACCATTTGTAGCCTAGTGGTTAGAGCACTGGCTTGGTAGCCAAGCAACCAGAGTTCAATTCCCACTAGCACTCCTTGTGGCTTTGGGCAAGTCACTTAACCCTCCATTGCCTCAGAAAAAAGGCCTGGCAATCTACTTCCAGTGACACTGCCAAGAAAACCCAGGAGCTTCTGGGTCACCAGGAGTCAGGACTGACTCAAAGGCACACATTGCATTTTGCACCATTTTAGCAAAAAGGTTATTTGCCCTTAAAATATCCCCTTTCAGTTTTGCCCAATGTTTTTCTACATCCCCCAGCTGTTCCCATCCCACTAATGACTCCCTGAAGTATTGGCCCATCATGGCAAAGTTAGTTTTCATAAAGTCTAAGACCCTCACTTTTGAATGGATTCTAACAGACCTAGTCCTAATACTGAACCACACCATCTGGTGATCACTGGATGCAAAATGATCTTCCACTATAAAATTAGAAACACTTGCACCATTGGTAAGCACCAAGTCCAGTATGGCCCCTTCACGTGTGGGTTCTGTTACCAGTTGCCTGAATAGTTATCCCTGTTGAGAATCCAGGATCTCCTTACTTCTAGATGATACTGCAGCAGGAACGTGCCATTCAACATCTGGCATATTGAAATCCCCTATCAGTAGTACTTCCCCTTTCAGAACAATGCTTAGTATGTTTTCAATTAACTCTCCGTCCACCTCTTCCTCTTGTGAGGAAGGTCTGTATATCATGCCAATGCAAATAGATTTCTCTTTCCCTCTATCTAGTTTAATCCACAGTGTCTTCTCTCTCCCTTTTAAATTCTGTAGTTCCAAAGCATTAATAATGCCACTCCTCCTCCCCTTCTTCCTACCCTGTCCTTTCTGAATAAAGTATAGCCTGGTATAGTTACATCCCAGTCATGTTTTTCTGTAAACCATGTTTCTGTAACTGCCACTAAATCCAAGTCAGCCTCTCCCATTAAAGCTTTAACACCTGGTATCTTATTTTGCATGCTATGGGCATTTATACACATTGCTTTCCATATGTTGCCCTTTTTACCCATTTCCATAAAGGTATTTCATGTTTCACTTACTTGGGGGCTTTCACTTACCTGAGGACTTTCTTCACCCATCCCTAATTAATCTAATTTAAAGCCCACTTCGGTAGATTAGCTACTGAAGACATGTTGACCTTTCTGGGACAGATGGATGCCATCTCTGCTCTGCAATCCTTGCAACAGCATTCCATGGTCCAGGAAATTGAAATGCTCTCGATGACACCATCCACACAGCCATGCATTCATCTCCAGAATGTGAGCTTCTCTGCCTTGGCCTTTACCCTCAACAGGGAGGATTGAAGAGAATCCCACCTATGCCCCTATCTGATTCACCCTCTGTCCCAGAGCCATGGAGTCACTTTTGATACGTTCAGAGGGATACCTGGCTGTATCATTTGTGCCGATATGGATTAGTATCATTGTGTAATAGTCAGTGGGCTTGATGAGTCTCGGCAAACTCTTTGTAACATCTCAGATTTTGGCACTTGGCAGACAGCATACCACTCTGGACATCAAGTATGGTCGGCAGATGGATGCCTCAGTGCCCCTTAGAAGAGAGTCCCCAACCACCACTACCCTTTGCTTCCTTGTGGTCACTGATTCTGCAACTTTGGTGTGCTTGAGCTTTGGTTCTTACCTTTCCAAGGATTCTTTCACCTCCTCCACTTCCAGGACTGCATAATGGTTCTTCAGTTCAATGGCTGGAGAAGTTGGATTGGTGATTTTGTAGGCCATGGTGACTTGTGTCCAACCTTCATCATTCTGTAGGCACCCATCTTCTCCTCTGCTGGAGAGCTTGAATGTTGCAAGAAGAATCTCATCAATGTACTTCTCACTCTCTTGAATGCTCCTCAGCCTCACCACCTCTTCTCTGAGCTCCTCCGCTTGTTTTCTGAGAGCTTCAGCATGCAGGCATCCTGCACATGGAACCAGTCCTTCAACTGGCATTGGGACCTCTCCCTGGACAGAGACAGAAGATGTAACTGTGGCAATACTATTTTTCTCAGCCATTGTTCAGTTGGTGGAGCTTAAGAGTTCTGTGCTTCTCAGTCTTGAAGGACTACAAAAGGGGACTGCTACTTCTGGAAAGAGATCTACAATTGTCAGTATTTATTTCTGGGAATTTTTCTAAATCTTGGGGAAAAGGAATTCTTTAGATTAAATCTGTTTAATCTGTGAACCCAGTGTATTTGTTAAATCAGTCAGGGCCTAGTAGCAGCAAAGAGCTTTCAGTTTAAATTTAAAACACAGAAGAGAGCTTACCGGTTAAATTTAGAACCCAAGACTCCTTCTATCCAAGCAAGGGCTGTGGGACTCCCCCTGGAGATTGGTCAAAGATTACCTTAGAAGCACAGGACAGGGTACTGTGTAGTAGCCAGCTTTTAATAAATCTTCTTTCCCTCCCTCCCTTCCTCCCTGACACCCACCCATCCCTGGGATAATTGTAGCTTTATAGGTGCTTTATAGGTGCTTAAACCTCTTAAAGGAAAGGAGGTGCCATATTCACTCTCAGGTGCAGCTATTTATTCTCATCAGCATATATTAAGGACCTGAGATTAATTAAACCTCAGGTGAACAAAGTACATTAAACCTCAGGTGAACAAAGTACATTAAACATAGTTGGTGATTCAATCATTAGGAATGCAGATAGCTGGGTGGCTGGTGGACGTGAGGATTGCCTGGTAACATGCCTGCCTGGTGCGAAGGTAGCAGACCTCACGCACCGCCTAGATAGGATCATAGATAGTGCTGGGGAAGAGTCTGCTGTCTTGGTACATGTTGGTACCAATGACATAGGAAAATGTGGTAGGGATGTTCTGGAGGCTAAATTTAAGCTTTTAGGTAGGAAGTTGAAATCCAGAACTTCCAGGATAGCGTTCTCCGAAATGCTTCCTGTTCCACGTGCAGGACCCAAAAGACAGGCAGAGCTCCGGAGTCTCAATGCGTGGATGAGACAATGGTTCAAGGATGAGGGTTTTGGATTTGTTAGGAACTGGGGAACATTCTGGGGAAAGGAGGGGCTCTTCCGAAGGGATGGGCTTCACCTTAATCAGGATGGAACCAGACTGCTGGCATTAACCTTTAAAAAGGAGATAGAGAAGCTTTTAAACTAGAAAATAGGGGAAAGCCGACAGTCGCCCAGGAGCGCATGGTTCGGACGAAGGTATCCTTGAAGGATACTACCAAAAGCAGTGAGGTTCCAAAAAAGAGTATAGTAGACCAAATGCCCTTGAGTAAGGTGCAGACAGAGTTTAAAGATTCCAAATTACCCATGCCTACCAATAGCCAGATTAATATTAATAAAATACAGTCTCTAAAATGCTTGTATACAAATGCTAGAAGTCTAAACAATAAGATGGGAGAGTTAGAATATATAGCACTAAATGAGAGGTTAGATATGATTGCAATCTCAGAGACATGGTGGAAGGAGGATAACCAGTGGGACACTGTGATACCTGGATACAAACTATATCGTAATGATAGAACTGATCAAATTGGTGGAGGAGTTGCGCTCTATGTTAGAGAGGGCATTGAGTCAGAAAGGATTAAAGTTTTGCAGGAAACAAAATTTGCTGTAGAATCTCTATGGTTGAAATTCCATGTAAAAAAGGGAAGGCGATGGCAGTGGGAGTGTACTATCGACCGCCTGGCCAGAATGAACAAATGGATGATGAAATGCTCAAAGAAATCAAGGAAGCTAACAAAAGTCACAGCAGAGTAGTAATAATGGGTGATTTCAATTATCCTGGTATCGACTGGGTCAGTGTTACGGCAGGACAAGCTAGGGAGATAAAGTTTCTAGATGAAATAAATGACTGCTTCTTGGAGCAGCTGGTTCATGAACCGACCAGAGGGGAAGCCATACTGGACCTTGTCCTTAGTGGAACGCCAGATCTGGTGCAAGAAATAAGGGTGTTGGGACCACTTGGGAGGAGGGATAGTAAAGAAATCCACAGTACTACCTTTTAACTTTCAAAAGGGAGACTATGATAAAATGAGGAATATAGTTAAGAAAAAACTAAAAGGAGCGGTTGCAAAAGTTAAAGACTTACAGCAAGCTTGGGTGTTATTTAAAAATACTATCCTCGAAGCCCAGACCAGCTGTATTCCACGCATTAAGAAAAGTGGAAGAAAGTCCAAAAAACTGCCAGCATGGTTTAAAGGTGAGGTCAGAGAGGCTGTCGCTGCCAAAAAGGAATCCTTCAGGAAATGGAAAATAGAGTCAAACGAAGAAAACTGGAAACAGCACAAGCACTGGCAAGTTAAATGCAAAGCATTGATAAGCCACGCAAAGCGAGAATTTGAGAAGGAACTTGCTACGGAAGCAAAAACACGAAATAAAGACTTTTTCAAGTACATTCATAGCAAAAGTCCTGTGAGAGAGTCCGTTTGGCCATTAGATGATAGAGGGGTAAAAGGGGCAGTAAGAGGAGATGAGGCTATAGCAGATAGACTGAATGTATTCTTTGCTTCGGTCTTTACTGAGGAAGATGTAGGGATGTTACCAAAACTGAAGTGGTATTTAAAAGTGATACTGCAGAGGAATTGAGAGAAATATCGCTACACCGGGAAGATATATTACAACTATTTGATAAACTGAATAGTAGCAAATCACCTGGACCGGATGGTATACATCCAAGAGTGTTGAAAGAACTGAAATATGAGATTGCAGACCTGCTATTGGTAATCTGTGAACTTTCATTAAAATCATCTGTAATACCTGAAGATTGGAGGGTCGCCAACGTAACACCAATGTTTAAAAAGGGTTCCAGGGGTGACCCGGGAAATTACAGACCGGTGAGTCTGACATCAGTACCAGGGAACATGGTAGAAACCATCATAAAGAACAAAATTACACAGCACGTAGATAGTCATGGCCTAATGGGAGATAGCCAACATGGCTTTAGACAAGGAAGATCTTGTCTTGCTAATCTGATATGTTTTTTTGAAGGTGTGCATAAACAGGTAGACAAAGGTGAGTCGGTTGATATAGTGTATCTGGACTTTCAGAAAGCTTTTGATAAGGTCCCTCATCAGAGACTGTTGGTGAAACTAAAAAGTCATGGGATAGGAGGCAGTGTACTATTGTGGATCGGGAACTGGTTAAAAGATAGAAAGCAGAGGGTAGGGCTAAATGGCGAATATTCCCAATGGAAAAAGGTGAATAGTGGAGTACCCCAGGGATCTGTACTGGGTTCGCTACTTTTTGACATATTCATAAATGACCTGGAAAAGGGAATAACGAGTGAGGTTATCAAATTTGCAGATGATACAAAACTGTTTAAAGTTGTTAAAACCCAAGAGGATTGTGGAAAACTGCAGGAGGATCTGGATAAATTGGAAGACTGGGCATCCAAATGGCAGATGAAATTTAATGTGGACA
Source organism: Ichthyophis bannanicus (assembly GCA_033557465.1). Taxonomy (NCBI): domain Eukaryota; kingdom Metazoa; phylum Chordata; class Amphibia; order Gymnophiona; family Ichthyophiidae; genus Ichthyophis; species Ichthyophis bannanicus. The sequence continues at coordinate 1,198,125,924 of CM066032.1, read as the reverse complement.
AGTGCAAAGTTATGCACCTAGGAAAGAACAACCCACACTATAGTTACACAATGCAAGGTTCCACATTGGGAACCACCATCCAGGAAAAAGATTTAGGAGTCATTGTGGATAACATGTTAAAACCGTCTGCCCAGTGTGCAGCAGCAGCTAAGAAAGCAAATAGAATGCTAGGTATCATAAAGAAAGGAATGGAAAATAAAACAAAATATATTATAATGCCTCTGTATCGTTCCATGGTACGACCACACCTTGAATATTGTGTGCAGTTCTGGTCACCGTATCTTAAAAAGGACATAGCATTATTAGAAAAAGTACAGAGAAGAGCCACCAAAATGGTGAAGGGGATGGAAGGCTACTCCTATGAAGAGAGGCTAGAAAGGTTGGGGCTCTTCAACCTGGAAAAGAGACGGCTGAGGGTAGATATGATAGAGGTCTTTAAATTAATGAATGGAGTGGAGCGGGTAAACGTGGATCAATTGTTTACGCTATCAGAATATAGAAAGACTAGGGGACATGCAATGAAGCTACAGGGTAAACTATTTAAGACAAATAAGAGAAAATATTTTTTCACTCAACGTGTAATCAAACTCTGGAATTTGTTACCGGAGGATGTAGTAAGGGCTGTTAGTGTAGCTGGGTTTAAAAAAGGTTTGGACAAGTTCCTGGAAGAAAGGTCCATAAACCACTATTAAAAAGGGACCCAGGATAATCAATGCTTGACCCAGTACAAGCATTGTGGAACCTGTGTCTTTTGGGGATATTGTTAGGTACGTATGACCTAGATTGGCCACTGTTGGAAACAGGATACTGGGCTTGATTGACCTCGGTCTGACCCAGTATGGCATATCTTCTTATGTATTAGGTATAGTTTTATTAGTATAAGTATCACCAGTAATCCTTAGTAAGTAAAGAACTTAAATATCTAAACACAACTTTAAAACTAAGATGCAGATGTAATCTTTCGCCGCTCTCTACTTTGGGTTACTTTCCGTTTGGTCCTGGGTTCATTTCACAGAGACAGTAGGGTTTGTAGCATAATAAGACAACCAAGCATGTGTGGCTTGTAAAAAGGTTTTTATATAGAAATAGGCTTATTAAGTAGGTACAGAATAGATGTAAAAAGCTGTTATAAAGCTGCTTCAGTGTACTTCAATGAATCTGTGTGTCTGTGTGTGAGAGAGAATAGGAAGAGAGAGAGAGAAGGGTGGGGTCAGAAGTGAGTGTTCAATGAATAGGAAGAGAAGAGAAAGAAGGGGGGGGGGGTAAGAAGTGGGTGTAAGGAGTGTCCGATGAAATAGAAAGAGAGCGAGATATTTTTGTCCTCTGTATTTTATAGTGAAATTCTCCAGCACCTCCCTTTTTGTTATAATTTGGTCTGTTTGATCTGATCTCTCCTGATTAGTAAGGAGGGGTTGTTGTCTTACAGACTAATCAGGTAAACTACGCTCATTAAGTCTGGAGACTGACATCACCAGAGGGTCAAAGCTGCTTGCAATCCAAGGTCTGGGAAAAGCCATGACACCTATGAAAGGCATAATGTCATGCTGATATATGCTGACATCTCCCACACCTTTTTTATTTTTATTTATTATTTGTGTCTGGAAATGGTGGAAGCAAACCTGTGGTACCTGTCCCATCTGCAATTACATGATATTAGGCAGATTGTCTAATACCTCCTGTATTAAATACCTTGCTATGTCCAGCAGGTCCCCTGTCCTGCACAGTACTGTCTCCAGTGTTCTAGAGATAAGCAAGTCCCATTATGAGTCCAAACCTCATGTCTTAGGTAGGGTAGCCACTACTGGGGGGGGGGGGGACCCAATATGCCACATCAGTGCCCATCTTAGAGAGAATGAACAGTGCATAAGGGATGCAGGAATTTCTGAGGAGGTTAAAGCCGAAAGGTACCAGGATGCTATGAGTGAGGGTAGGAAGCAATACTAGTCTTCAGCTGACTCTGGTATTCCATGTAGTAGGAAATGCCAAATTAGCCAAATTAGCAGGCCAAATGAGCCTGGATGTAGAGGTAGATGCTGGAGAAATTAAGTGTAACTACCTTAAAATGTTGAAGGTATTTTGTAGGACATGCGCTGCAAGGAGATGTGCGTTTGTTTCATTTTACAACACAGGAAAATTATGATAATGCATAGCAATATTTGTACAGCAGTTAAAATAATAATAGGGTGAATAAAAACATTAAAGACATGATCAGCAGTAGGTGAGTAACCAAATAACAATTCCCACACAGACACATGAGCATCTTGTAGCAAGCATTCAACAATTTGTCGAATGTGTCCATTCTCATAAGTGATGGTGTGATTCACATCAGTGGATGTTGTTTTAAGGTGATCAATATAAGCATGGAGTTCTGTAAAGTTGAGCAGTTTATGTAATGTCTCTTCTCCCATGCCAAGTGGTAATGGATGCACAGCATATGAGATAAAGTCTGGAATGTCCATAGAGTCATTGGTAACCAGCGGTGTGGAATAAGTTGTCCCATTAATGGTGAGGGAGACCAGTGGTGTATGACTGCACCAGGTATTGTTTAGTAAATAGTTTGAACTGTACAACAAAGTGTTCCTGAATACTGCCACAATTTAAGATTAGCCATATCCACCACCAAATTTAACTGGTTGAGAACGTTAATTCCAATTATTTTTTTTGGTGTGTTCACTATAGTGGAGGCAGTGGTTTCCAACATTTCCTTGTTTTGTTCACTGTGCACAGGGATACCCCATTTAACTGGGATAGCCACACACTTGGAAGCTGTGTCATTAATTCCTTAAATTTCATAAAGTTCCATATTTTTCTGATCTGCAGTGGGAGAAGCTCTGTTTGTAAAACTAATTCCAGCCCCTATGTCAATCAAAGCTAGTTTATCCTGACCCCCTATTCTGCTGATAACATTGGGGTGTCCACAAGAGTCCAGTATCAAGGATGTTACAAGTCTTAAACTGTATTCTGGGCCTGTATCTGTTTCATCATCCAGAGGCTCTGGAATCGAGTCCTCTGCTGAGGGAACGGAGGCAGGGTGGGCTATGAAGGCTTGAGACATTTTGATATCTGAACCCAGGAGGTCAGGACACCCCTATGCACTATCCTTGTGTTTGTCCTGTGCTGCTTGTAAGTCCTGTTTTAATTTATCTATTTCTACCTGCAGTATGTGTTTGTCCTGTTCCCATTTAATTTTCTCCTTTTCTAATCCATCTCTCTGTGCTTTGAGCTCTTGAAAGGGAATGTAACCTGAGGAATTTCTAAAAGTACCTCTGCCTTGTCCTCTCCAAGCTGTCTGTCCTCTGTATCCTTTGTCTATGTTTTTTGTGTATTGAGAGGATCCCTAAGCTTGCCACTTCCGTGCTTCTGATACTGTTATGACCTGCGAGGGCTGGGTCTTCCAAACAGACCCAATTCTGAGCATTAAAGTATCAAAAGGGGTTGCTTTAGGGTCTTCAGAAAATAACAGAAGGTGTTTTGTAATCTCAGGGGATAGTAAGTCTAATAAAAATGCCTTATGCGTACTCTCCCCATAATCTTCTGCATTGGGCCAGGACTCCTGCTCATTAAGAACTGCTTTTAAAATCCAGGCTCTGTATGCAAACTGTTCCAGTGTATCATTTGGTAGAGGTGAAATAATTTTAAATACTTGCATTGGGGAACAGTGAAATAGTTTCTCAATACTCCTTTTAACCAACTGGTATGGGTGAGTGAGACAGCCAACTTTATAATAGTGTGGCCCCAGAGCCAGATGCATAAGTCTATCAAAGTCCAATAGTTTCCTTCTGTATTTCCCTAGACCCCATTGAATCAGAATATCAGTGGCCCATTTGCACCATTCATTAACATTAAAAGGCATAGGGCCATCTTTCTCAACTATCCTTTCAATGTCCCTATCTTTTAATGAGTCCTGCAGCATCACTTTAACTGGTGCTCTGAGTTCGGTACTGGGTGACAGGTCTGAGTCATCTGAATTATCCTCCTGACACAGGTCCTGGTTATTGCTCTGTTCTGGCTGAGATAAACTATTAGGATTTTCTTCCTCTGTGCTGTCTGATTCGTCTTTATTTTTTCCATTCCTACACATACTTCTGTATTCTTTTGTTTATAGGGTGTGTCATAGGTAGGAGGGGCTGAGGGTGAAATAGTGGTTGGCCATGGCTTATATTTCTTGTGTCTTTCAGAGGCCAATTCATCCTTAACGTGCCTCAATTCAAGTTTAAGTGCTTCTAATTGCTCACTAACAGTTATAAAGGAATTTGTGGCTTGTATCACCTGAGCCCTTTGCATGGAGATGCAAATTTGTGCCTCCTCTAGGTCTTTGGTTAATTGTGTACACTGAGTAGTCAGTTCAGTATTGTCCTGTTTCATGCTAATGAGCCCCTGCACATGCCTTGGATAAAAAGGCATTTTCTTTTATTTGTTTTCTTTTTGAATTATTGATAATGGTTTAACATTTGTCTTTGAATATTATACCATGATGCCTCAGGGAATTCCCCTTCAAAGGGTCCACCTTTTCTCTTACAGTATGTCAGTACTATTTCTTTCAGTTCTTTAAAATCAAAGGCTTCCATATTTGAGACTGCAGAAAGACTATAGTTGGTACAGGGTCCTAGCTTATTATGTTTTTATTTGGTTTTATGCAACTATCTCAAATGTGCAACCTTGGAAGGAGGAATGCTCACTTTTATGAAGAAGTGAGACTTAGAATTATAGTTGGAATGGCATAAATTTTATGGGTGTTCAGTAAAGAGTACTGGCAAAAATACCATGCCTTAAAATTATACCTGAATAAAAAGTGCTTACCACATTTTAACAGGGTGGAAGTTTAGGGTGAAATTATAGTAAGAAGGTTGTTAGGAGATTAACAGAATTGTCAGACACTATATCAGTTGCAGCAAACTTTAAGCCTGCCCTCACCAAGATACATACTGGCAGGAGACTGAGAAATAAAAGGCAAAGGGACAGGAGGTAAATTAGTGTTACCAGGAAAGATGTATATTGTATTCAATGAGGGACTGTTTAACAGTGTACCACTTCCAAAACAAAGCTGGACTAGCTCTCTGTCTTTTCTTAGCAGCTCAAATACTAGAGAAAAATCTGTGCCTATGTAACAAACCATAACAAGCCTATACATACAAATAAGAAAATTGCAAGCCACCCTATGTGATGTCATTAGGTGTAGGTAAAAATTAAAATTCAGGATTATTACAGAGCCTTTTGATAATAAAAATCTCACCTTGTCTAACCCTCAAAACAAAGGTATCACTGGAACTGTTCACTAAATAGTGTCACTCTGCCTGTCTACAGAGTCTTTTCACTAATGTGTCATCCAGCTTGTAACCCAAAATTGTAAATTGTAAATGGTCACAAGGGCTTTTGATTTTCCTGTTGCACCCTGTCTGAAAGCCACTTTAATGTTTATAACAAAATTGCTACTTACCCAGCTGGAGATCCACTGAGAAACCGAGACGAGCCCCCATAAAATGTAATCTTTCGCCGCTCTCTACTTTCGGTTACTCTCCGTTTGGTCCTGGATTCATTTCACAGAGACAGTAGGGTTTGTAGCATAATAAGATAACCATGCAGGTGTGGCTTGGAAAAAGGGTTTTATATAGAAATAGGCTTATTAAGTAGGTACAGAACAGATGTAAAAAGCTGTTATAAAGCTGCTTCAGTGTACTTCAATGAATCTGTGTGTCTGTGTGTCTGTCTGTGTGTGAGAGAGAATAGGAAGAGAGAGAGAGAGAAGGGTGGGGTCAGAAGTGGGTGTTCAATGAATAGGAAGAGAAGAGAAAGAAGGGTGGGGGGGGGTAAGAAGTGGGTGTAAGGAATGTCTGATGAAATAGGACGAGAGCGAGATATTTTTGTTCTCTGTATTTTATAGTGAAATTCTCCAGCACCTCCCTTTTTGTCATAATTTGGTCTGTTTGATCTGATCTCTCCTGATTAGTAAGGAGGGGCTGTTGTCTTACAGACTAATCAGGTAAACTATGCTCATTAAGTCTGGAGACTGACATCACCAGGGGGTCAGAGCTAATCTCATCAGGTAAACTACGCTCATTAAGTCTGGAGACTGACATCACCAGAGGGTCAAAGCTGCTTGCAATCCAAGGTCTGGGAAAAGCCATGACACCTATGCTAGGCATAATGTCATGCTGATGTATGCTGACAGCAGACAGGAGTCCAGCAGTGAGATGGGGGTTTTCGAGTCTTTTGCATTGAATGTCACATCTATGATTTTCTCCCAGTTGGTGAGGGGTCTTAAGTGTGCACAAGGTGCAAAGAGTTCTTTGCTCTCAGAGAATGAGTCCGATCTCTGGAAGCAAGAGAAGAAGACTTGGAAAACATAAGGAGGACAGAGAGGTACATAGACGAGACCTACAGGGATATAGTCCTGAAGTCCCACCTCCAGTCTAGCAGAATCCCTGTTGCCATGGAGGAGAGAGGTCACGTGACAGGAGAGCATCACCCTGGTGTGGCAGGACCTGTCCTCCAGGTGATGTAAATCCCTCTTGCACCGAGGAAGTTTCTTCAGGGCCATGGGCCCATGAGGGAAGGGTTAGGACAGCCGTTATAGTTGGTGATTAGATCAATAGGCATGTAGATAGCAGGGTGGCAGGTGGATGTGAGGATCGCCTGGTAACATGCCTGCCTGGTGCGAAGATAGCGGACCTCATGCGCCACCTAGACAAGGTCTTAGTGCTGGGGAGGAGTCTGCTGTCTTGGTACATGTCGGTACCAATGACATAGGAAAATGTGGTAGGGAGGTTCTGGAAGCTAAATTTAGGCTTTTAGGTAGGAAGTTGAAATCCAGAACTTCCAGGGTAACGCTCTCTGAAATGCTTCCCATTCCAGGTGCATGACCCAAAAGGCAGGCAGAGCTCCGGAGTCTCAATGCGTGGACGAGACAATGGTGCAAGGATGAGCGGTTTGGATTTGTTAGGAACTGGAAACATTCTGGGGAAAGGAGGGGCTCTTCCAAAGGGATGGGCTTCACCTTAACCGGGATGGAACCAGGCTGCTGGCATTAACCTTTAAAAAGGAGAAAGAGCAGCTTTTAAACTAGATAATAGAGGAGAGTCGACAGTCGCCCAAGAGTGCATGGTTCAGAACAATGAATCCTTGAAGGATACTACAAAAAAAATTAAGTTAGGGCATATCAGCAGAGAGGTTCCAATAAAGACAAAGGTAGCCCAAATGCCCTTGAGTATGGAGCAGACAGAGCTTAAAGATTCCAAATTACCCCTGCCTACCGATAATCACATTAATATGAATAAAATACAGTCTCTAAAATGCATGTATGCAAATGCTAGAAGTCTAATAAATAAGATGGGAGAGTTAGAATATATAGCAGTAAATGAGAAGTTAGATATGATTGGAATCTCAGAGACATGGAGGAAGGAGGACAACCAGTGGGACACTGTTATACCTGGGTACAAACTATATCGTAATGATAGAGCTGATCAAATTGGTGGAGGGGTTGCACTCTATGTTAGAGAGTGCATTGAGTCACAAAGGATTAAAGTTTTGCAGGAAAGAAAATTCACTGTAGAATCTCTATGGATTGAAATTCCATGTTAAAAGGGGAAGACGATGGCAGTGGGATTGTAATATTGACCGCCTGGCCAGAATGAACAAATGGATGATGAAATGCTCAAAGAAATCAGGGAAGCTAACAAAAGTTACAGAACAGTAATAATAATGGGTGATTTCAATTACCCCGGTATTGATTGGGTCAGTGTCATGGCAGGACATACTAGAACATAAGAACATAAGATATGCCATACTGGGTCAGACCAAGTTCCATCAAGCCCAGTATCCTGTTTCCAACAGTGGCCAATTTAGGTCATACGCACCTAGCAGTTTCCCCAGAAGACACAGGTTCCACAATGCTTGTATTGGGTCAAGCATTGATATCCTGGGTCCCTTCTTAATAATGGTTTATGGACCTTTCCTCCTGGAACTTGTCCAAACCTTTTTTAAACCCAGCTACACTAACAGCCTTTACTACATCCTCCGGTAACAAATTCCAGAGTTTGATTACACTTTGGGGTATGTTTACTAAACTGTCTTAATGTTCCTGGCGCTAGTTGCAGCGATAATGTGAAGGATGCCATATAAGGAGTGGGCGTTCCAGTCTTAAGGTAGCAATTGCAGGTTATTGCATGATAAAGTGCGCCGTGTCCATTATCGCGCGATAGAGGGAGCCGCGCACGTTACCTCGCGTTAACCTTAACTTCACGTGCTGACCTGCAATCACAGCAATAGAGGTGTAGCACACTGGTTAATACAATGACTGCTGAAACAGGGGTCATGAGTTCAATCCCCCAGTGGGCTTAATGAATAAGGGTGACCAAGGCAGTTCCGTTTCCTGCTTGTAACAGTCCAACAATCTGTGCTGTCAGCTAAAAATACCCGCACCCTAGTGCCATAAACCTAATGCATCTTTTAGGGCGCACCAGAAGGCACATCCTAAACCACCACGTCAGCCAAGGTGGGTTATAATGTGCCCCAGAGGGCATGTTGAAAGGTTATCGACCCCCAAGGCACCATATTAGGCGCCCCATAAGCTGGCTGAATCTAAGGTGTGGCCAAAGATGCCCCAAGGATATATAGGGCACTCAAGAAATGTTGGCCAAGGGCAGTAAGGTTCCCCAAGTTGAAAAGCAAGAAAGGTATGGGCCAAACACAGATGTAACCCTAACATTGCACAGAGCACCAAGGAAAGACAATGCACAAGTGATGGAAGGAAGTATATCTGAGCTGATGGTTCAGACAAATCTGCGTTCAGCCCGTGGCAGTTTGAAAAATGGACAAACATATCGGGGCCAGCTGTAGTGATGCACAGGGTGATGGTAATGTACCATGCAACAATGACAGTGTGTGGCAGAGTATGGGAAGATGTGTCCAGCAGAGGAGGTAGATGTGGCAGGATAGGTGCAATCTATACAGGTCAGTAACTTCAGAGTAATATAACTGTTGAGTTGCTATGTAAAAATTACTCCAATCTACGACAATTTCCTCCAATAGGCTCCGTTTAGGGAACCTGTTTATAAAAGTGTTATTCTTTTAGCCGGGTCTCAGACTTATAAGGGGACTTGTGATATTCAATCACTTATAACTCCCTTGTTTGCATCAATGACCCATTTTTTAGGTATATAGAAAATACTTTTTCTGTTATTGTAATGGTTTCACAAGAAGTTATTTTTCAAGTAGCCAGTAGACTTATAAAGAAAATCGGGCTTATCTTTTCAGTAGTATCCCTCTTTTTCAATAGTATCCCAATAGTATTTCAATAGTATTCAATAGGGATACTATTGAAAAGAGGGATACTACTGAAAAGATAAGCCCGATTTTCTTTATAAGTCTACTGGCTACTTGAAAAATAACTTCTTGTGAAACCATTACAATAACAGAAAAAGTATTTTCTATATACCTAAAAAATGGGTCATTGATGCAAACAAGGGAGTTATAAGTGATTGAATATCACAAGTCCTCTTATAAGTCTGAGACCCGGCTAAAAGAATAACACTTTTATAAACAGGTTCCCTAAACGGAGCCTATTGGAGGAAATTGTCGTAGATTGGAGTAATTTTTACATAGCAACTCAACAGGATAGGTGCAATGACAGGAGGACAGAGGAGTAGCAGTGCCATGCACAGCACATACAGGAGAGGCAACCAGGAACAGCTGCAATGCAGAAACGTGTACCAGTGCAGGACATGGGGTAGCAGCATGCACATCAGGGCAGAACGGCACACAGCTGCCAGACACACAAAGAAGGATAGAAGGATGGTTGGCAACTGTAATAAGGGTACAATGTGCTAACAGCACAGATCTGCACAGATATGACTGTTACAGGAATGAAAAGTAGCTGTGCAGGACAGGCATACAAATGAAGGAGAACAGAGAGGAATCAAACCTATGACCATTAGCACAAATGTCAGTGCAAAAATCGATAGGCTACACCACCAACATGAGGTCATTAGCAAAGGCTGCATACAAGAATAATGCAGGGCATCGCACAAGAAGACTGCTGGCTGCCAGGATAGGCAAACCTCCAACAGTAACCATGATGGAATGTATATGCAGATCTGGTGTGTACAGCTCAAATCACAGTCTGTAATTGGGACCAGAACCACATATAACTACATGCATACACACAATGAAATGTTATGCAGTGAATACAGCATGTAAAAGAGGAAAGAATCTAAACCCAAAGGGTGTCAGGGGATGCCCTGTGGAGCAGGGCAAAATATGGAAGAGAACAGAAAAGGAGCATGTGAGAATTGAACCTGCAAACATGTGTGCCACAGACCAGCTAAACCACAGCAATGCCAATCCCTCAAACAGACTGCCTATGTGAACACTGCAAAGAAAAAAACATACGTAACAGCTAATATGTGATGGATAGGCAGCACAGAGGGCACACTTTGGTGTACAGTGAAGAGGTGGAAGGGTTTGTGGATAGGTGATGAACCTGTAGTTAGCTCATGGTCAGGTTAGCACAACACAAAAAAAAACAAAAAACCATGTGGGAATCAAACTTGCAACCTATGGTATTACAACACGTCAGTAACCACTATCCCAAACAACCACACCAAGCACAATTCAAAGATATTACCTCAAAGGGAATGCGTGTATGGGAGCCTGTAACACCCAGTGATGTAGCAGATGGCTGGCAGATAGACAGCTGGCACCGTACAAGGATGTGAGCACAGGTGGGCTATGTACATGACCAGAAAATCACTAAATACGTGTGTCAGTGTGTTCAAGCAGCAGCAGAGATAAATGTACGTCCAACACATTTTTATTTTGGTTAATCATCAGAGATAGTGTAGATACCGCCTATCATGATATCAAGGTGATTGGATAACAGGGGAGAAATCAAAAACACATTTTGCAGAGCAGCAACCCACATGTTACAGAAAAGTCACTTGCCCGTCTACAGATGATGGGCAGGAGAGATAATGTGTATTAGGTGCATGGTGTGCAGTATGCATTTGCCCCCCACCCCCCACATGTTGCTGCATGCCCCAAATGCGTTAATTACATATGTGTGCATGTAGACAGTAGGCGGTGCATGATGAGGGCCCAACACACATCAATCATGATCTGTTTATAAAAACATATCTGTCTTCCAACACAGGAGGCACACAAATGAAACAGCATATGTTGTTAAACGTAAGAAAGTGTAAACACAGATATTGAAATATATGTTACAGCTGTCACATAATGCCTGATAAAGGAATCAAAGAAGCAACAATGTAATCCAAAACAATCGTCAAATGCAAAATGAGGATATGCTTAACAGGTATCAGAGGCACATGAACACAGAGAATTCAAATGAAACAAACTGCAAAAACATGCAGACATAACACTATGCAGCAGGTCCCCTGCACTGCTTGGTGTGGATACAGTGTCTGTACACATATATCATGGTACATGGAATGCACAAATGAAGGAGGAAAATGGACACACACACTGCCACACCCAAATATAACTGGGCAATGTGAGTGCCGGAACCTCAGGGGATAAATAGGACTGTGCAGACATGCAATGCTAGGTTTGTAAACCCATGCAGAGCCTCACGTCTGTACAGTAAACAAACACAATAACCTGTATATAGAGGTGGAAAGAAAGGTCAAACATGTTACAGTAACCCACACAGAAGCCATATTGCCACATGCTGTGTTGCAACAAAATAGTCAGTCACATGCACATGGACCGTGTACGTTGAAACATGATACAGTGATGCCACACATGCACCCTTGGTGAGTGCAAACATCAATCCAAGATGTTGGTGTGCAGTAAAGTGGTGTGGTGGCAAATACTGTGTCATGTCCAAGTGGAGGGTAGGCAGACATGGACAAGAGGACCTCTCCAGTGTTCCCCCTGTGCCACACGCATGGCTGTATGCTTGTGTTGAAACAAACAGGTGAGCATATCCTGCATCCCATGTCACACACATGGGCAAAACACAACAGCACAATGTCAGAAGGATGCACAACATACAGTGACAATGTCAGTCCCAGCTGCACATGTGGGGACCTGTACGCAGTGTTCACAGTGCAAAGGGTGTCTGCAACCCAACAAGTCCTGAGAAGACTGTCCTTGAAACCCTGGGCATGCATAGTCAAGTGTGACGTCCCAATATGCCACAGTACTGAAAAGGTCAGGTGTGTCTCCTGCGATGAACAGGACATCCAGCCAGAGCACGGCAGCAAATGGTGTGTTGGACAGGCCTGTCATGGCCAAAGTAGCAGTCCAACAATAATGTCCATCCTAGGCATGTGTCCCACTCGCAGAGGTCAATCATCCTATGGCACCATGTCCCAGGGATAGTTCCATGGTGTTGTTGTGTCCTCCAACAGGTGGGTGATGGTGATGCCGGATGCCCTGTAGTAGATGTGCTTTGTGTGTCGTCTGCCCTGTGTCAGAAGAGGATAAACAATGTATTGGTATGCTGCTTGCAGCATCAGCCCAAATTGCAGAGAGTCAAACATCAATATGTATGTAATGAAATGTCACACAGGCAAACATAACATGATCACAACACAGAACACAGTGCATGTTGTGGACATTTGGAATTGGAACCGCAAACTAGGGTGTCACATGGATATGGTCATGTTCATGCCCATGTTACACAGGCGTTTCACAGCTCCACCCCATGTGCATCAGCGTTTGTGCACAGAGACTCCACATGAAATGTCCATGAAACAAACAGTAAATCATTAACATGTAAAGGTGATGTCATTTCCAAAAGACCAAAGGTGCAACCTACCGTGTGTCTGCAGCAAGTGTCTGTTTGGGTTCCCTTGATGCTCTCAAAGGCCACAACACATCACAGTGAAGGGAGAAGATGTCATTGAAATGTGTAGAATCACCATGTCCCCATGTCCAGCCACTGTTGATGTATGTCCACATTATGGCGATATCTGTGATGCAAAAATGCTGTTGCACAGTGGTCTGTCAGCACACAAGAGATAGGTCAGCTCACAACACACAACACATGGCCACAATGTTCACAAGGTAAACAGCAGTAAGATAGAGATAGCACAGCCACCACCGCTCCCCAGGTGTACAGACCCCTCACACCACATGATAATGCAAAATGCTTGCACGCTGTATCATCACACAGCCAACCAAAAACACCCACCCACACAGTATGCTAAGGCAAGCGTGCCAGCAGTAGCATACGGCCTGTATGTGCACAATTGGAGATTACTGGAGATAAAGGCTTGTCAAATGCAATGATACACTGCTGTTGGCTGATGCTGCAATGTCAGGGAAGGATGTACGTGCAGCCCACTATCCGAACACCTAGGACCTACACACACTCTATTGTACATGTCCCAGAGACAGTGTTGGAGAAGATGAACTGGCCAGGAATACATGTGGATATGTGTGCCAATAGCAAAATATGGGGTATGGGGGTGCAGGGCAAAGAGGATGAACAACATCATATGTACAATATGACAGATCCCTGCAGACATGTGCTCCCCCTGACTGTCGTCACAGACAAAGTAGCTGTAGGTCCACCTACCTCAGACTACTGCATGTTGGATGACCTACAGTCAGCTGCCAAGGCACCACAGCATCTGGAGGGTCACCAAGTATGTCCTGTGGATTGAGGAATACAAGAGAAACATACATATGTCATGATGGAGCTGCGCAACACACACTGCACCTTCACGTCCTCAGCTCGCAGATCCCCCAAGATCCTTTATAGACTGACTGTGCCCCATCACACTGTACAGATTCCCCTCATGCTAACGTTATCACTGAAGTGTGTGTGGAAATAAGGGGAGTAGAAACCTGTCTGTCCCCTTCCCCACCTCTCTGCTGCCGTAAAACTGTTGAACAGATCCATCTCCTCGCTACCGTGTCCCTGCTCGGCTCTAAGGCTGCAGTACTATCCTGCGTCCCCCATATCACTCCCCCTGCCCCTTCTGTGTGTGTTCTGGTGTCTCAATGTCCACTGCTACCCTGCTGTCAGTTCCTGTACCACAGGGAAATATCCAGGGGCTACTTCCTTATCCTCTGTCGATATACATTTCCTTGCTTTGGCTATCTCATCCCTTGACGTACATTACCAGCTGTGTGCTGATGAGTTGCAAAGATATGTCTCCACGCCTGAGTCATGTCTGACAAACCACAGTCTGATGTCTGCTTGCCAACTGACATTGATGGCTGCATGTCATCCCACTGTGTGAAATCGATACAGGCAAAGCATGGATATCCTATATGTGCACCTAAACCCTCCCCTCCCATCTGAGCATCTTTTTGTGTGTGGCCATACCCTCCTTTCTCTTGGGTCCTCAGTGTAGGTGTTGTCTTGAACTGCACTCTCCTCCTCTACACACATACCCAGCTTGTAGTTGAGGCTTGTGGTTTCTGTCTAGATGTCATCAGCTATATTTACCCAGTCCTCCCTGAACACACAACTAAAATCCAAATCCACTCCCAAATCAGCTCCCAACTTGCCTACCGTAACCCACACTTTGCTGATCTGGCTTTGAATCATCTCTGTCTGCCTGAAAACATGCAACACTGCACTGCATGGCCTTTCCACAGCCACACACATAATGGCAATAATACACCCCCTGCCAGGACACCTCACAGGTTCCCTATCCGTCTCCACATCCATGTCAAGGCTCTCATGCTGACCTATACATGCAGGTACACTGTGGTGTTGCAGTAACATCACTTACTGATCTCAACTACCAGTAATCCAACTACTACAGAGCATGCATATAGTGCTACATGTCACATGTAGCTCTATACAGAAACAACTAACACTCAGTCCATGCTCATCAGAGCATACCAACCAATCCATCATCTCATATTACAAAATGTGAAACACACACGTCTAGGCAACTGGTCCCATCTATGGGCCGCCCTCCTACTGTTGACCCCATACTACACGCCTTTCACCTTGCTGCACCCAAAGCCTCAAACTAACTACCTGTGGCTGTACAGCAGCCCCTATCCCAATCAGCCACAAATCATGTGTGACAGCTTAACACCTCCCCCAAGCCTAATACCCCTGACACACATAATACACTTCTACCCGCTGTTGTGCCCTGCTCACATCTTCTGCGTTTCAGCCATGACTAGATTGTAAGCTAGGATGGCCAGGCAGTGTCTGTTATATGTCAGTGCAGTGTTGCATCTTACTGCTACTGGGATTCAAATGTTCACTAGTAGTAGTAGTACACACATATCTAAACAAATGTATGTGGCAACATATGCAGTACTTACATGAGAAGACCTCCTCAATCACCTGCCGCCTGACTGCTGTCCCTTCACGTGTGTCACAACGGCCATGCACAGGAGGGCACATAGGATCATCCTCCAGATCCTCATTAATTTGGACAGGGATATCGTGCCTGAGAGCAATGTTGTGCAGGATGCAATAGGCTATAATGATCTCTGCCACAGTCTGTGGTTTGTATTGTAAGGCCCCGCCTGTCCTATTCAGACACCTGAAGCGACTCTTTAAAACGCCAAAGGTTCGCTCTATGACAGAGAGGCTGGAGGCATGGGCCTCATTGTAACTCCTCTCTGCACGTGTTCGTAGTTGATTCACAGGGGTCAGCAACCAGGGGCGACACCCATATCCTGAATCACCTGCAGAAAGAAATGTGGAATGTTAAAGCAGGAGCTGAAGTCCAACCAAATGGACACAAGTATGTATGTGCAAACCAAATGCATGAAACATCCTGACAGAAACATATGACATCACATGATGGGACACCACAACTATGCATCAGCGTGTGAAGTTATGACACACAAAACAAGGGGTAGGTGTAGGGATTGCTATCACCATAATATGTAACCACGACACAAATGCTAGCATCCATTCTACCATCATCACACAGCACCGTAGCAAGGTAGAGCTGGAGGGCACTACCCCCCCCCCCCAATGTTAGATCACACACAGACAGATGAGAGGCACACATAACTAGGAATACACCTCAAAGACAGACATGTGCACATATGGTTAGTCACAGGATCACCATGTGCATGTCAGAGATGAGAAATACACACCCAGCAGTATACAGTCCTCATAGTGGCCTGCCTCAAATTGTCCGAATAGTGCTGAGTGATGCAGGATATAGGAGTCATGGGTGGACCCTGCAAACCTAGGGACCACATTCAGAATATGCATATTTGCATCACATACAACCTGAACATTCAGGGACTGGTAGTGTTTGCGGTTGTGGAACACTACCTCCCTGTATTTAGGCGGGACCAGGGCAACATGTGTGCAATCAATAGCTCTCATCACATGTGGTATCCCGGCTAATGCCTCAAAGGCCTGGTTCAGTGTCCCCCACTGTTGCCTAGTGTTGGGAATGGCAATATAATTCCCCACCCGGCTGATCATGGCACGCAGTACCTGGTGGAGACAGCGTGAGAAGGTGGGGCGGCTCATGCCACCCACTGCAGCCACAGATTACTAGAAACAGCCAGAGGCAAAGAAATGTAGGGCACCAAGGATCTTGATCAAACCTGGTATGGCATGTGACCGACCAGTCAGGGGCTCGAGGTCAGGTCTTAGATCCTCATAGAGCTCCATAATAGCCCCCATGCTCAGGCAGTAGAGGGAGATGACCTGGTCCTCACGCATGCCCTGGAGCTGGGCCCTGGGCCTGTAGAGGCAAGGCTGTTAAGCCTGCAACTCCGCACACCTCCTGCGCCGTACCGGCACAGCCCCTGCCTGGCCTGCCCCCACAGCTGCAGGTCTGTGTTGCAGCGGGACTACACCCATGCCCTGTGCCTCAGCCCCATGGGCACCATCTCTCCCGTCAGGCAACCGCAGCCCCTGTTCATCTCCCACTGCACATGCAGCAACCACAAAGCCTGCCATAAACTCCGCCCCCTCCAACTCCTCTAACTCACTCTAACAGAGACACTCAGCTCACCAACCTAACCACACACCTCCCTCACCACACACCAACCCAGCCACACTAACCCACCACCACTCACAAACCCAGCCACTTGCCACGACACACCTGTCTCTGACACTCTCCTTGCTTCACTAACAACCAACAGTGCACACCTTCTCTCCCTCGCCTACACAAACCCCTCAACGTGAACCAGGTGTGCAGGTGTATTTATAGGTTATTTTACGTTGCTCACATTGCGCATGTGCAGTGGCACGAGCGCGTCGGCTGTGCGCGTTGCGCATGCGCCACAGATACGCAGAAGGTGCGCACGAGGGACACCATGTTACACATGCGCATGTGCTGTGTGATGTTAGGCACATGCGCAAAGCCTCACGCTCACGCACAGCACATGTGTAACATGGGGTTCCGCACACGCAACTTCCGTGTCTCTGCAGCGCATGTGCAACACGTGCAGCCAACGCACTTGCGCCACAGCACATGCGTAACGCGCGCAACGTAAAATAACCTATAAATACACCTGCACACCTGGTTCACATTGAGGGGTTTGTGTAGGCGAGGGAGAGAAGGCGTGCGTTGTTGGAGAAGCAAGGAGAGTGTCGGAGGCAGGTGTGTCGTGGAGAGTGGTTGGGTCGTGAGTGGTGGTAGAGAGTGTCAGAGGCAGGTTTGGTGTGGAACGGTGTGTGGCAAAGCAGGCGAGAGAGAGAGGAGGGGAGGCAAAGAGCAGTCTAAAGAGACAGCAGCAGAGTAGAGGAGCAGGCAGCAGGGAGAGGAGGTGGGGTGAGGAGCAGGTGTGAGGTGTAGCAGAGGAGCCGAGGAGCAGGGATGTGTGACAGGGAGGGAGAGGGCACAGAGAGCAGGGAGAAGGAGCAGCAGGGCATGGCAGGAGGGGAGGAGGGGGGCACCTGTTCAGCAGGACCCAGAGACAGCAGGGAGTGTTGGGCATTTGGTGGTGGCTGCAGGCCCATTGGGTGTGTCCCAGCCCACACAGGGGCCACCCAGTGCCAAACGAAGGCATATACCAGTGCCAGCTGAGGAATGGAGGAGGGCTGTGAGATTCAGTCAGCAAGAAAACCACATCCTGCTGGCCAGTGTGTTGGAGCGGTACGAGATGCTCTATGGCCAGCTGAGCAACAGCACCACTATGGAAACACATACACACGTGTGGGAGGAGGTGCAGGAGGCCGTAGCCCAGGCAGGGGGACCAACCAGGGACCTGGACAGCCTGAGAAAGAGATTCAATGACATTAAGCGTGGTGTGCGTTCACACATGGTGGCTGAGATATATAGTTAACCCAGTTATCCAAATTTGTACTCCTGTTCAATGTAAAACCTGACAGTTTGTCGTTATTGTCGTTTTGTTATGATGTAAACCGCGCTGATTCTAAATAGCGCGGTATATAAGAAACTGTAATAAATAAATAAATAAATAAATAAAAAACATGCCATGGGCACCGGTGGGGGTGCCCCCTTTGCCCCAACTCTTACACGCCTGGAGCAGGAGCTAGCACACCATCTTGGGCCCATCTACCTGTGTGGTCTGCGAGAAGCGCTGGACACGGCCCATCCACAGGCAGGTAGGTATGCACCTTACACCTTACTGCTCCTTACGCTTGGAATAAATGCCCTTTGTCTAGGCGTCAGGCATCTTCTTTGCCCCTGCTCACACTTTGGTTCATAGCTCATATCTTTGCCTCTGCCTTTGGCTCATGAGTGTGCTGTTCGCCATTCCACCCCTTTTAAATTGCACGTTTCTGTCTGCCTCTCAGAAGTGTTCCTACCACCATCCTTTGTCCTGTCTGCCCTGTTCCTGTCTCTTTGCTCCTGCTCCAAACCTCTTTCCACACCTGTAAGTGCTATGTCTATTTAGATAAGCTCCATTGAGCAGGGATTGTCTTTTTGTGTGTTCACTTTCACAGTGATGCATGCACTTGGTAGTGTCCTATAAAATGCTTAGTAGTAGTAGTAGTAGTAGTAGTAGGAGTAGTAGGAGTAGATATGCAGCACACGTACAGGGCACGCCCAAGCACATGTGGCACATGGAGGGGAATGGTGGGGGACCATGTCCTGAGAGCATGCGTGCCCTAACACAGGCAACTGCGGGGTGATGACACAGCAGCACATGGCAGGGTAGGTGCAGGGTGTGTGTGAGAGGTACCTGGACCTGTGTGCATGATAGACACAGTCCTGAGCGTATTCGAGAACCGCAAAGCAATGGTGAAGCAGTGGGCATGGCAGACAAGACCCATATCTGATTCAACCTTGCATACATCCATGGTCCAGACAACAGACAAGCAAAGCCCAGAGGGTTAAGCTGCATAGCAACAATTTACAGCACCATAGATCATCAATGTAACAGTTATGCAAAGGACCTATCTGAGGAGTGGCTAATGATATCCCACTGTAATCAACGAGAAGCACAGTATACCTGAGCAGCACTGTAACAGTAATGAGCCACATTGGGATATTATTTGACAGTATGTAATAACCTCCTGGTATCACCTCTACATTGTTGCTCTCTAGTGCTGTGAAGTCTGGCTGTGCTGCTGGACCCTTGGGACCTTTCATATAGGAGAGTTTGTCCACTGATGTATGCAGAGTTCATGCGATTACAGGACTGGTCTGTCCTAAGTACTCCTCCTCCTAAGGATATGTGGTTGGGGGACTAACTGAGGTCAGATGCCTCTACTACTGGAGTAACCTTACCCAGAATGGTCTAGCGTTCCTTCCTCACATATGGCTTATGAGGGCTTACATTTAATTTATTTTTGTGCCCACTCCATTTGGGGTGTGTAATTCATTACCAGCCTGCGTTGTCTGTCCCCCTGAGGTCTACTTGCTAATATAGTACCTGGCATATAGGTCACAGCCAGTCATCATACATCTGCAGCCAGTCACAAAACACATTGAGACAGAGGGAGACATACAAGAGGGACATACAACTAGCCCAGAACACAGTGGCCTGTGGGTACCTACACACACCACCAAAACACATATGACGTCTGTATGCACCTACCTATCCAGGCACATATCCCAAACCATTGACAGGGAAGGGGCCTAACACACGGGAATGATGACATAGACACAAACAAATGGCAGCAAAAACATAAAAAATGTCACACACTTTACACTCTGTTGGGGCCCACATAAAGTGGGGATACCCCACCCACCCTCACCAGACGTTGGACGGTACATCACCACACCCATACAAAATGCACATAGCACAACCCCCACAATGCCTGGGATCAGCCCTTATACACGTTCCCATGGAGTATGTAATAGCTGACCACCCACACCGCACAGTGTCTTGCAAAGCGGTGGGCCCCCACACACATCTGGCTGACATGGACACATCCTGCAACTCCTAACGTGCATGCCACTCAGGGCAATGCAAGCACATCGCTCACACACACAATGACGGCACACAATCCCACTCAGGACTCCCACATGTGCCACAGCCACATGTATTGATGAGGCCACATACAAGGTCAGGTGGACAGTCCATACCTTATACTGCAGATAGGGGGCACGGCACTCAACACACCATCTCCCACACACCGCATCCCATGTGTCACAGCTACACCAGGGAATGAGCCTGCTACCCCCCCCCACCCCCTGCCAGGCACAGCACACTGTAGGTACCTGTGCTGTCCCTATTGTAGGCACAACAACAGCAGGCACAGGCAGACAACACATTGATTGTGGGGTGGATGTACTACACAGGTGTACATAGGTGCATTGTGCAAACTTATCTGTGCTGTGTACCCTTTTCCACAACCCAGGTGACTACAGGACCATGGAGGCACATGAGGAGGAGGATGTGGCAGGGCCTCAGGATGGTGAGGAGCCAGAGGCCACAATTTCCGGGGACGTCGCCAGCAATGGCGAAGGCACAACAAGAACCAATGTGCTGGCCGAGGCAGAGGACATGCCCCTGGATGTCAATGATATAGTGGGGGCCACTAGCAGCCACTCACAGGCTCTAGAGGGTGCAGAGATGGAGGGAAATCACCACCCCGTGCAGGCGCCAGGCACATCAGCCACCCCTCCCACAAGCATGGCTACAATCTTGGCAGAGCTGTGGGCCCACAGTGCCTTAGCACGCATGATGCCGAAGGTGGGTAACAGCATACACAACAATCCCCATGGGGGTTGACGTAGCATCCACAAAGAGATTGCATGTGCACCATAATATGTTGGCAACATAGCATATCGTTTAACATAAGAACATAAGAACATAAGATATGCCATACTGGGTCAGACCAAGGTCCATCAAGCCCAGTATTCTGTTTCCAACAGTGGCCAATCTAGGTCACATGTACCTAGCAGTTTCCCCAAGAGACACAAGTTCCACAATGCTTGTACTGGGTCAAGCATTGATATCTTCGGTCACTTCTTAATAATGGTTTATGGACCTTTCCTCCAGGAACTTGTCCAAACCTTTTTTAAAGCCAGCTACACTAACAGCCTTTACTACATCCTCTGGTAACAAATTCCAGAGTTTGATTACACGTTGAGTGAAAAAATATTTTCTTTTATTAGTCTTAAATAGTTTACCCTGTAGCTTCATTGCATGTCCCCTAGTCTTTCTATATTCTGATAACGTAAACAATCGATCTACGTTTACCCGTTCCACTCCGTTCATTAATTTATAGACTTCTATCATGTCTCCCCTCAGCCGTCTCTTTTCAAGGTTAAAGAGCCCTAACCTTTTTAGCCTTTCTTCATAGGAGTATCCTTCCATCCCCTTTACCATTTTGGTGGCACTTCTCTGTACCTTTTCTAAAATCGCTATATCCTTTTTAAGATACGGCGACCAGAATTGCACACAATATTCAAGGTGTGGTCTCACCATGGAACGATATAGAGGCATTATAATATCTTTTGTTTTATTTTCCATTCCTTTCCTTATCATGCCTAGCGTTCTATTTGCTCTCTTGGCCGCCGCTGCATATTGGGCCGAGGGTTTTAACATGGTATCCACAATGACGCCTAAATCTTTTTCCTGGGTGGTGGTTCCTAATGTGGAAACTTGCATCGTGTAACCATAGTTTGGGTTGTTCTTCCCTAGGTGCATAACCTTTCACTTGTCCACATTAAATTTCATCTGCCATTTTGATGCCCAGTCTTCCAATTTATCAAGATCCTTTTGCAATTTTTCACAATCCTCTTGGGTTTTAACAACTTTAAATAGTTTTGTGTCATCTGCAAATTTGATAACCTCACTCGTTATTCCACTTTCCAGGTCATTTATGAATATGTCAAAAAGCAGCGGACCCAGCACAGATCCCTGGGGTACACCACTATTCACCTTTCTCCATTTGGAAAATTGGCCATTTAGCCCTACCCTCTGCTTTCTATCTTTTAACCAGTTCCTGATCCACAATAGTACACTGCCTCTTATCCCATGACTCTTTAGTTTTGCCAAAAGTCTCTGATGAGGGACCTTGTCAAAGGCTTTTTGAAAGTCCAGATACACAATATCAACCGACTCACCTTTGTCCACCTGTTTATTCACTCCTTCAAAAAAACATAACAGATTAGTAAGATAAGATCTTCCTTGTCTAAAGCCATGTTGACTGTCTCCCATTAGGTTGTGACTATCTACATGCTGAGTAATTTTATTCTTTATGATGGTTTCTACCATTTTTCCCGGTACTGACGTCAGGCTCACCGGTCTGTAGTTTCCCGGATCACCCCTGGAACCCTTTTTAAAAATTGGTGTTACATTGGCGATCCTCCAATCTTCAGGTATTAGAGATGATTTTAATGATAGTTCACAGATTACTGATAGCAGTTCTGCAATCTCATATTTCAGTTCTTTCAACACCCTTGGATGTATACCATCCGGCCCAGGTGATTTGCTACTCTTCAGTTTATCTAATAGTTGTAAGACATCTTCCCGATGTATCGATATTTCCTTCAATTCTTCCCACCTTTAAATACCACTTCAGTCATGGGTAACATCCCTACATCTTCCTCAGTAAAGACCGAAGCAAAGAATTCATTCAGTTTCTCCGCTATCGCCTTGTCGCCTCTTAGTGCCCCTTTAACCCCTTTATCATCCAATGGACCAACTGACTCTCTCACAGGTTTTTTGCTACGAATGTACTTGAAAAGGTCTTTATTTCGCGTTTTTGCTTCCGCAGCAAGCTTCTTCTCAAATTCTCTCTTTGCCTGCCTTATCAATGCCTTGCATTTGACTTGCCAGTGCTTGTGCTGTTTCCAGGTTTCGTCGTTTGGCTCTTTTTTCCATTTCCTGAAAGATGCTTTTTTGGCAACAACAGCCTCTCTGACCTCACCTTTAAACCATGCTGGCAGTTTTTTGGACTTCCTTCCACTTTTCTTAAAGCGTGGAATACAGCTGGTCTGGGCTTCCAAGATAGCATTTTTCAACAACACCCAAGCTTGATGTACGTCTTTAACCTTCGCAACTGCTCCTTTTAGTTTTTTCTTAACTGTTTTCCTCATTTTATCATAGTCTCCCTTTCGAAAGTTAAAAGGTAGTACTGTGGATTTCCTTACTATCCCTCCTCCACTAATTAAATCAAAGGCGATCATGCTATGATCACTATTGCCAAGTGGCCCCAACACCCTTATCTCTTGCACTAGATCTGGTGTTCCACTAAGGACTAGGTCTAATATGGCTTCCCCTCTGGTCGGTTCATGAACCAGCTGCTCCACGAAGCAGTCATTTATTTCATCTAGGAACTTTATCTCCCTAGCATGTCCTGACGTGACACTGACCCAGTCGATACCGGGGTAATTGAAATCACCCATTATTATTACTGCGCTGTAACTTTTGTTAGCTTCCTTGATTTCTTTGAGCATTTCACCATCCATTTGGTCATTCTGGCCAGGTGCTCGATAGTACACCCCCACTGCCATCGCCTTCCCCCTTTTATATGGAATTTCAATCCATATAGATTCTACAGCAGATTTTGTTTCCTGCAAAACTTTAATCCTTTCTGAGTCAATGCCCTCTCTAACATAGAGCGCAACCCCTCCACCAATTTGATCAGCTCTATCATTACGATATAGTTTGTACCCAGGTATCACAGTATCCCACTGGTTGTCCTCCTTCCACCATGTCTCTGATATTCCAATCATATCTAACCTTTCATTTAGTGCTATATATTCTAACTCTCCCATCTTATTCTTCAGACTTCTAGCATTTGTGTGTGTGTGTGTGTGTGGGGGGGGGGGGGGGTGTTCTGTGCCATGTGTGTTCCACCCTCTTGTAGCATGGCTTGTCAGGTGTCAGCATGTGTGAGGAGCTCAGACACATGCACACTGTTCATGGCCATATACTCCAAGGAAGCGCACAGCGGAAAACACCTATCCCAGGTCACCCAGACAGCTTACTTGACTGACACCTCCCCATGGGTATTGCTATTCAGCATAGTTTGTCAGCGTAATCTGTACTGTGCGCCAGCATTATAGAAAAGAGGGCCCCCCCATATATATATATGTGTGCCATGACCCGTCATGTCATCTGACCTATCTCATAGACCAGTGTGCAGATCAAGCATTGACAGATTGAACTGCGACACTGTGCCATGTGTGAGATCTGTGATTCACACGACCCCTCATCAGGACCCCTTCCAGTCATGAGAATGGCTCATGGGATACACAGATCTAAACATGGTCATGCGTTGCTAGTTGTTGCATGCATGATTGTTCTGCATACTGATCTGGTGGGATATGCCTGACATGTGCATGTGTCACGGTGGAGGTTGAAACAGGTATCTCACATATCACCTTGTGTCCCACCCACAGGCACTCGTCAGGCTCTGTTGGCCATTCACCAGGAGATCCAACAGCTGCGTGCCACAGCAGACACAATAGCAGGGGCGCTCCTCCGTATTGAGGATTCCCTGGAGGCCATGGCTGCCCGTATACAGCAGCCAGCACTGGCACCAGAGGCTGCACCAACAGTCCCGCAACAGAGGGGTGGGTTGGGCCATGGTTGCCGTGGCCGGCCACAGAGGATGTGAACATTACAAATAAAACCATCACAAACTATTACAACCTATGTGTTTGTTTCCAATGTGTGGCACTGTGGTCTCCTACGTACCCTGCACCTCATGTTGTCTCCCTGCCCACATATGCCTACCCATGCCCCTCAGGGGTAGGGTGTCTGTACTGCCACCTATCATCGTGCATAGGTCATACCATGCCCTGTGTGCCATAGACTGTGGCAGGTGGTCACCATCCTACCTATGCGTGGGGCTATACCCAACCTCTCCTGTTGCCAAGCAAGATGTTCATGGTGGTACATGTTTGTTGTAAGGATCTGTCACCCTCTCCCACCCCATATACTCTCCATCATTGGACACACATGTGTGACCATTCTCTCTGCCCACACCAGGGCCCACGTGGCTGTCTTCCCACATAGGCCTGCATGTGGCACAGGCAGACAAAGGTGGCTTGCTTCAGTCAGCTGATCACTGTTCACTAGCGCTTGTAGTCCCCCACCGCTCATCCTCGTGACATGCATCAACCTGTGTCGCCCTCAACAGCTATCCCCCTGTATAGCTCCTGGGTACAGCATTCCATCTTACCCTCCATGCCACATACCTGCTGCTAGCCTTTTCCCCTATTGCCCCACAAGCATGGTGCATCAGATATGGTGCCCACACATCACACACAGCATGCATGTGACCATAGCATTTGGGTCACACTCCACATTGGCACATCACAGGAACACCATGGGACACAGATGCCTACGCACATGGGCAGCCCCCACACCTGTGTGTAGAGACGGTCCATGTATGGTACCTATGCCTACCACGCATACACATAGGGATCTACACACATGTCCCATGCTCACATACACACTCAGTCTGTGGGGGAGACACGTGACCATTGTGCCGTACGTGCAAACCTTTTTATTTACATATACGCATTTGTACATATTTAGAGATGTAACACCGAGACTGAGTGCGTTAGATGACCTCACACACATCCTCAAAGACCTCAAGACATTGTTATTTGTAGAAACATATGAGCATTCAGGCAACATCCTCTACCCAAACATTAACACTACTACCTCCGTCAACGAAACACACACCCATCCCATCCACACATACATATCTATCATACGACATTCTAAAATATCTTTATGTTAAATGTTACCTCCATTGTAGTGTCTACACAATGGTAAATAATTGTACTGTCTAAATGTTTACACGTACCCTAATGTTGAATGAAATCCTCTAATTTTAATGTGAGGTGACCTCTTTGATTGGAGGAAAAAGTGCCATACACTTACGTAACCATATAAAACAAAACTTTAAAACAACCCATGTTCTGTGCCGGTAGACAGGACAGCACAGGGCACGTGTGTGGGTGCCCCTGTGACCCTTAAATGCTCCAGCTACGCCCATCAGGG
This sequence comes from Ichthyophis bannanicus, assembly GCA_033557465.1. NCBI lineage: Eukaryota > Metazoa > Chordata > Amphibia > Gymnophiona > Ichthyophiidae > Ichthyophis > Ichthyophis bannanicus. The sequence continues at coordinate 1,198,099,620 of CM066032.1, read as the reverse complement.
GATGGCTGTCGAGATGCACCACCCATAGAAGCTGTACGCTGCATGTGCATCTCGGCAGCCAACCACTGAATGGCGCTGCCAGCCACCGAATGGTGCGGTCCTGGGCCCGCTGTTGTTGCAGCATGCCACCCACTGCCACATACAGGTCCCACACACACCTGCCACCACATCCATGCCAGGTGGCCGGTGTTTGGGTGGTGGCATGAGCGTGGGTCCTGTCTGTGGAAATGGGTGGGGACGCAACTCCCAGGCAGATACCATCACTGCAAACATGTGGCAGCTGGCAGGGACCCACAGTGCCCTGTGCTGTCCTGTGTCCCCTGCCTCCCACTGAGATGCCATCCCCCTCCACACCCCCCTCCTCCACCCCTGACCCCTTCCACCCACCCTCTCTATCGCCCCCTCCACGCTCTCCTCTTCCTCCTTTTCCTCAACCTCCCCCTCGCCCTCCTCACTCCCTGCCACATAAAGCTCCCCCTCCCCTCCCTCCCGTACCACCCCACACTCCGCCCCCTCCAAGTTGTCCTCTTCTTCTTCGCCCTCTGGCCCCTCCTCCTCCTCTGTCTTGAATGGCGCTGTGGGGCATGTTCTGGGGTGCCCCGATGTGGAGGGGTCCTCACCAGCAGCAGCATCCTCTGTGGGGGAAGACAGTCATTAGCACACTGACTCATATACCACATGTACATAGTTTGGCCTCCCACAGGCTGGTGGGCCACTGTGACATTCTGTGCTGAGCTGCAGAGGCCACAACACTCACCTCCACTTTGCTCCATCGCCCCCCTTTGGAGTCGGGCAAAGACCTCTGGGCAGTGCAGTCGCAACTCCCGACCCTTTTTCCGTAGATCCTCTACCTGGGAGGGAAAGCAATGGGTGGGAGCATTAATGGCCATATATCTCTGGTGGGTGCCCAACACAGCATCATGCTGCTCCTGCTCCTCTGGAAAGTGTGTCCTCTACTAACTGTTGCCAGTGCCACCTGCATTGTGGCTGTAGGTCTGGCCATGTGTGAGGTGCCACCTATGTGTACTGTGCGTAACCCCCTGGACACCCTATACTCTGTTCCTATACTCTCCTTGCATGACATGTGGTTTGGCCATGCTGGTGTACAGGAGAGGTCTTCCCTAACTCCCTGTGTGGTCCGGCAAACATATGTGTGTTTGCCTGACCTACACACATCATCCGACACACCCGCCATGGCACCATGATATCCTACAATGCATGGGTGATGTGTTCTGAGAGAGAGAAGAAGGTGGGTGACCCTGTACACATTGCCAGGCACCAATACCATGAGACTTGGCTTTCTACTATACCTCTATGGTCATGACCAAGGCCTCCTGTGATTAGGGCAGTTGTGGCTGACTACAACAGGAGCATGGCCCACCACACCTAGCTGGCCTATTAACATCTGTGATCTTGTCTGGGGTTAGGGCAGAGCTGTGAAACCCCAACAGGTACAAGTACCCTTACACCAGCATCTATAATGTTCCTCTGCGATCAGGTATGGGACTCCTGGGGAGTGGGCAGATGTGTGACTTGAAACTGCATATCCTGCCACAATCTCTGGATGTCATACACACCTTTGCAATCAGGTCTCAGGACTCCTGGGGGTAGAGTGTCTTAGCACACTTCATCAGCAACATAAACCATATCACCAGGGTGACTGACATACCACTTTGATCAGGTCTCAGGACTCCTGGGGGTAGGGCAGATGTTTTAACCTGCAAATGCACACACAACCATATCATCAGGGTGACTGACAGACCACTTTGATCAGGTCTCAGGACTCCTGGGGGTAGGGTGGATTATAACACATCAACAGCAACATAAACCATACCACCAGGGTGGCTGACTGATCACTTTGATCAGGTCTCAGGCCTCCTGGGGGTAGGGCAGATGTTTTAACCTGCAAATGCACATACAACCATATCACCAGGGTGACTGACAGACCACTTTGAACAGGTCTCAGGACTCCTGGGGGTAGGGCAGATGTTTTAACCTGCAAATGCACACACAACCATATCACCAGGGTGAATGACAGTCCACTTTGATCAGGTCTCAGGACTCCTGGGGGTAGGGTGGATTATAACACATCAACAGCAACATAAACCATATCACCAGGGTGACTGACAGACCACTTTGATCAGGTCTCAGGACTCCTGGGGGTAGGGCAGATGTTTTAACCTGCAAATGCACACACAACCATATCACCAGGGTGACTGACAGACCACTTTGATCAGGTCTTAGGACTCCTGGGGGTAGGGTGGATTATAACACATCAAACCGCAACATAAACCATACCACCAAGGTGGCTGACTGATCACTTTGATCAGGTCTCAGGACTCCTGGGGGTAGGACAGATGTTTTAACCTGCAAATGCACACACAACCATATCACCAGGGTGAATGACAGTCCACTTTGATCAGGTCTCAGGACTCCTGGGGGTAGGGTGGATTATAACACATCAACAGCAACATAAACCATATCACCAGGGTGACTGACAGACCACTTTGATCAGGTCTCAGGACTCCTGGGGGTAGGGCAGATGTTTTAACCTGCAAATGCACACACACAACCATATCACCAGGGTGACTGACAGACCACTTTGATCAGGTCTTAGGACTCCTGGGGGTAGGGTGGATTATAACACATCAAACCGCAACATAAACCATACCACCAAGGTGGCTGACTGATCACTTTGATCAGGTCTCAGGACTCCTGGGGGTAGGACAGATGTTTTAACCTGCAAATGCACACACAACCATACCAACAGGGTGACTGAGAGACCACTTTGATCAGGTCTCAGGCCTCCTGGGGGTAGGGTGGATTATAACACATCAACAGCAACATAAACCATACCACCAGGGTGGCTGACTGATCACTTTGATCAGGTCTCAGGACTCCTGGGGTAGGGCAGATGTTTTAACCTGCAAATGCACACACAACCATACCACCAGGGTGACTGACAGACCACTTTGATCAGGTCTCAGGACTCCTGGGGGTAGGGTGCATTATAACACATCAACAGCAACATAAACGATACCACCAGGGTGGCTGACAGACCACTTTGATCAGGTCTCAGGCCTCCTGGGGGTAGGGTGGATTATAACACATGAACAGCAACATAAACCATACCACCAGGGTGGCTGACTGATCACTTTCATCAGGTCTCAGGACTCCTGGGGGTAGGGCAGATGTCTTAACCTGCAAATGCACACACAACCATATCACCAGGGTGACTGACAGACCACTTTGATCAGGTCTCAGGACTCCTGGGGGTAGGGCAGATGTTTTAACCTGCAAATGCATACACAACCATATCACCAGGGTGATTGACAGACCATTTTGAACAGGTCTCAGGACCCCTAGGGGTAGGGCAGATGTGTGACCCTGCAACTGCAGAACCTACCATATCAGCATGCTGTTTACCAGACCTCTTTAGGCAGATCTAGGGGCTCCTTGTGTTAGGGTGGATTTTAACACATCAACAGCAGCAGCTACCATAACACCAGGCTGACAACTAGACCTCTGTGATCAGGTCCTTAGCCTCCTGGGGATAGGGCAAACCGCTTTGATGTGATAAATAGGAGGTATATCACGTGACTTTAAATAGAAACATAAAAGAGATAAAATGCCTACACACAGCAGCATACACAGCTACAATCAACACTTGTTATACCACAGACTGGTGTCTATACCATGTTGTACATGTATGATGTGTGTTTATTGCTGGGTAATGTGTTGAACACCTTGCATTGTGTGACCTGTCCCCATACACTTACCTCATGTGGGTAGTCAGCAAGACAATTGTACCGCCTCGTGACGCGGTCCCATGCCCTCCTAACGTGCCCGAGGTCCTGACGCTTGGAGGAGCCAGGGAATAATTTCTACTGCCTAGTGCAGATCAGTCCAGCAAGGTGACGCAGCTCCCTACAGGTGAAAGCAGGCTTCCTGGATCGTGTCGCCATTTTCACCGATGCCTTGCTGACGCACGCATGCACATCGCATATGCGCGTCACCACGCATCATTAAGGCGCACTAGCTATGTGCCCGTGCCACGGTCGGTACACAGCGAACAGTGGTGCTGTCAATATATATAAAGATTTATGCTGCAGACACACATTGCAGTGATGTGTTTGATGTTTCTTACCACAATTTGCTTATTACGCATTTATCTTGGTGTTAGTACACTGGGTCTCGAACCCAACACCACTGGCTGTGAGGGGATTGCATTAACAGGTGTGCTGTGCCTTTTCACATAGCAATGGCTGGCTACAAAGCTACACCAGGTCATCTAAGTACACTTTCTACTCTGCTTACCAGGCTAGTGTAAGGACACAGCTAGGGCACTTTACATGGCACCTTAGTTTGGCCAACTTAGTTGAGGGTGTTTTGGGATTTGCACACGGATTTCAGATCTATGTCAGACTGCTAAATGCATAGACAGCCGTATCCTCTGAGAGTTATACTGATGGCTGCACTTTGTATACAGCTCACCAGCTAATCTAGCAACCTGCAGCCCATGCCACTCTTCCAACATACCCACTGCATGCAACTGGCCACACTTTTGAACATATTGTCATGTGGTAGCATGCTCCGATGTGATGATAATACACTATATCCTATCCATCCAGACACATTAATATACAGGCCCACTGGGGTATTGAACCCATGACCTCTCCCACTGAGGTCAGTATATTCGCCATTGTCCTGCAACAATATTGGTTGTAACTAAACTATGGCTAGCTACTCAACCAGTGCAGGTCACCAGACATACTGTCTGGTGTGGCTACCAGGATAGGTTAGCACCAAGAGTACCCATGATGCAATTCACATGCAGATCAGCAGTCTACATCTGCTCACCAGATGGGGTTTGCAACTCTGCAGCACATCAACTGGGTAGGGGGACCAAGCATGCGTGTTACTGTTACAGTGTGCCTACTGACCATGCCATTGTGCGTGTTCTGTGATCACCCTGAGAGTAAAGTCGTGGGGACAGCACCAGGTCCACAGTACCCGGGTTGTTTGCAGTAGGTTTTGCTGCAGTTCACCATCCCTGCCAGTGTATGGGGTATTCTTTGCAGACAGCCTTGAAAGTTTTCTATGTACATTTCTATATGCCATTGATGCATAACCCATGTGGACCATGGTGCTCGCAACATAATGCATATTGTGTGAGATTACCATGGACACCTGTTTTTGGAGCAGGGGTGTGTCTGGACTCACATGAGAAAGATATATGGAGCAAGCCCATCCTCTGTGGGTCAGGGTAGGGAACATGATTTGGAAACAACAGGCACACACTATCATTGTTTTCAATAGGGCTAGTTGAGCTAAACGATGACAGACTGTGGGATCAGCAACCCCCAACCAATTAAGGAACAGAGAACTGATGCATTTCTGAACATGAAACTGGACCACTGGTAGTGCAGCTGGTCAGCTAAGCTGCCCCCCACTACATTCTGACATTCAAAAGCAGAGGGCAGTCAGTGTGCACCTGCTGCATCCTGCAGGGTGTTGCAGCCATACACATGCTAGCTGCAGACAGTCTGCTGGCACATACATAGTGCATGTTTCAAAAGGAACACTGTGCACACTGGTGTGGGATCTGGTACGCACACCAAAGAGCTATGTCAGTGATTGGACCCCAAAAAAGTAAACCCATAAATATCACTTGAGAAAAATGCTACATAGCACTAGGGGGGAATCTAGCCATGCCATGGTCACTGCTCAGTCAGGGTGAGAGTGACCTTCCAGCATGACATGCTGTGGCCACCCTGTCTGTGCAGGTGGTGGCCAGGCACTACAATGTCCCAGCCATTGCCCTATGCCCTGTGCAGATGCATCCTGCCCAGGCCGCCCTGTCCAGCTCATACCCACAGTACCTTGCTCCTCATTATGCACATTGGCAGGCTTACACTGGAGACAGTGTAAGCAGTGTGGGCTCAGTAAGGTGTAGGCAGCCACAACACACTGGATAGACAGACACACACTCCCACACCTATGCCAGCATTGTGCAAATATAAAGGTTTTTGGCAGCCCTGGCCACCACACCAGTCCTGGGCACAGTGCAGGCATGGCTATGGTACGCAATACTGTTGGGGTCACTCCCCGGGGTGGTAAACACTGTCAGAAACCAGAACTGAAACACACTCCACAGATATCAGAAAGGTTGCTATGATGCAGCTTTGTCAACAAAATGTGTTTAACTTATGATTTGTTATCTGCCATTAATCATAGCAACCTTTTGATATATGTGTAACGTGTTCCCAGGTTTAGGGCAGCATTGCTAAGGTATGCAAGTGGTAATGTATTGGGAGATGCTACTCCACGCAGTGCCCAACAGCCTGACTCTCCATGAGGCTTTGGATAGTGGAGCCTGTGGGTGTGGGTTTTTATGCCCCTGTTGGCCACTGCTCTAGGGCTGAGTTTCCCAACTCCGGTCCTGGTGGGCCAAACACGGTTAAGTTTTTCATGCTATCCCTAATGAATATGCATGAGATACATTTGCAGACAATGGGGGCGTGACATACATTTGAAGCACAGGCATATTTATTACAGACAGCATGACACCTGAATGGTGTTTGGCCCTCCAGGACTACATTTGGGAAACTCTGCTCTAGGGATTGCACATGTTTATGGTGTCTGTGCCCTGTAGGGTAAAATATAGGCGTTTATTTAATCAGCAATAATAACCCTAGAGCACTATCCATCATAAGTTAAACACATTTTGTTGACAAAGCTGCATCATAGCAACCTTTATGATATCTGTGGAGTATGTTTCAGTTCTGGTTTCTGACAGTGTTTACCACCCCGGGGAGTGACCCCAACAGTATTGCGTACCATAGCCAAATTTTTTTTTCGAGAGCTGTTTTGGTTATTCCATGTAATCTTTATGTTGTTTGGTGCGCTGAATCCGAAAATGACCTGCAACCGACTCACCTTTGTCTACCTGTTTATTCACACCTTCAAAAAAACATAACAAATTAGTAAGACAAGATCTTCCTTGTCTAAAGCCATGTTGGCTGTCTCCCATTAAGCCATGACTACCTACATGTTCAGCAATTTTGTTCTTTATGATGGTTTCTACCATTTTTCCCGGTACTGACGTCAGGCTCACCGGTCTGAAGTTTCCCGGATTACCCCTGGAACCCTTTTTAAAAATTGGTGTTACATTCACCATCCTTCAATCTTCAGGCATTACAGATGATTTTAATGATAGTTCACAGATTACAAATAGCAGGTCTGCAATCTCATATTTCAGTTCTTTCAACACCCTTGGATGCATATCATCCGGCCTAGGTGATATGCTACTCTTCAGTTTATCTAACAGTTGTAATACATATTTCCAATGTATCGATATTTCCTTCAGTTCTTCCACACCTTTAAATAACACTTCAGTCATGGGTAACATTCCTACATCTTCTTCAGTAAAGACCTAAGCAAAGAATTCATTCAGTCTCTCTGCTATTGCCTTGTCGCCTCTTAGTGCCCCTTTAACCCCTCTATCATCTAACGGACAACTGACTCTCTCACAGGCTTTTTGCTACGAATGTACTTGAAAAAGTCTTTATTACGCGTTTTTGCTTCTGCAGCAAGCTTCTTCTCAAATTCTCCCTTTGCCTGCCTTATCAATGCCTTGCATTTAACTTGCCAGTGCCAGGGAGATAAAGTTTCTAGATGAAATAAATGACTGCTTCTTGGAGCAGCTGGTTCATGAACTGACCAGAGGGGAAGCCATTTTGGACTTAGTTCTTAGTGGAACACCAGATCTGGTGCAAGAGATAAGGGTGTTGGGGCCACTTGGCAATAGTGATCATAACATGATCGCGTTTGATTTAATTAATGGAGGAGGGATGGTAAGGAAATCCACAGTACTACCTTTTAATTTTCAAAAGGGAGACTATGATAAAATGAGGAAAATAGTTAAGAAAAAACTAAAAGGAGCAGTTGCAAAGGTTAAAGACTTACATCAAGCTTGGGTGTTGTTTAAAAATACTATCTTGGAAGCCCAGACAGCTGTATTCCATGCTTTAAGAAACGTGGAAGGAAGTCCAAAAAACTGCCAGCATGGTTTAAATGTGAGGTTAGAGAAGCTGTTGTTGCCAAAAAGGCATCTTTTAGGAAATTGAAAAAAAAGCCAAATGACGAAAACGGGAAACAACACAAGCACTGGCAAGTTAAATGCAAGGTATTGATAAGGCAGGCAAAGAGAGAATTTGAGGAGAAACTTGCTGTGGAAGAAAAAACGTGTAATAAAGACTTTTTCAAGTACATTCATAGAAAAAACCTGTGAGAAAGTCAGTTGGACCATTAGATGCTAGATGGGTGAAAGGGGCAGTAAGAAGGGACAAGGCTCTAGCGGAGAAACTGAATGAATTCTTTACTTCAGTCTTTACTGAGAAAGATGTAGGGATGTATCCATGAATGAAGTGGTATTTAAAGGTGATACTGCAGAAGAAATGAAAGAAATATCGATACACCGGGAAGATGTATTACAACTATTTGATAAACTGAAGAGTAGCAAATCACCTGGACCGGATGATATAATCCAAGGATGTTGAAAGAATTGAAATATGAGATTGCAGACCTGCTATTAGTAATCTGTGAACTATCATTAAAATCATCTGTAATACCGGAAGATTGGAGGATGGTGAACGTAACACCAATAGGGTTCCAGGGGTGATCTGGGAAACTACAGACCGGTGAGCCTGACGTCAGTACCGGGAAAATGGTAGAAACCATGATAAAGAACAATATTACTCAACATATAGATAATCATGGCTTAATGGGAGACAGCCAACATGGCTTTAGGCAAGGAAGATCTTGTCTTACTAATCTGTTATGTTTTTTTGAAAGTGTGAATAAACAGATGGACAAAAGTGAGTCGGTTGATATTGTGTATCTGGACTTTCAGAAAGCCTTTGACAAGGTCCTTCATCAGAGACTTTTGGCAAAACTAAAAGGTCATGGCATTGCAGGCAGTGTATTATTGTGGATCAGCAACTGGTTAAAAGATAGAAAGCAGAGGGTAGGGCTAAATGGCCAATTTTCCCAATGCAGAAAGATGAATAATGGAGTTCCACAGGGATCTGTGATGGGTCTCCTGCTTTTTGACATATTCATAAATTACCTGGAAAAGGGAATAACGAGTGAGGTTATCAAATTTGCAGATGACAGAAAGCTATTTAAATTTGTTAAAACCTAAGAGGATTGTGGAAAATTGCAAGAGGATCTTGATAAATTGGAAGAATGGGTATCCAATTGGCAGATGAAACTTAATGTGGACAAGTTCAAAGTTATGCACCTAGGAAAAAACAACCCAAACTATGGTTACACGAAGCAAGGATCCACATTGGGAACCACCACCCTGGAAAAAGATTTAGTTGTTATTGTGGATAATATGTTGAAACCCTCTGCCTAGTGTGCAGCGGCGGCCGAGAGCCAATAGAATGCTAGGTATCATAAGGAAGGGAATGGAGAATTAAACCAAGGATATTATAATGCCTCTGTATCGTTCCATGGTGCCACTGCACCTTGAATAGTGTGTGGAATTCTGGTCATCGTATCTTAAAAAGGATATAGCATTATTAGAAAAGGTACAGAGAAGAGCCACCAAATGCTAAACATTGAAGTTTTTTGGCAACAACCTTCTTCTATGGCTTGTGAGAAATATGAAGATGGATCACAGTGTTTCACCTCACTATGAGGCGTGTTTATTAAACATCACACCACTGGTGCAGAAATGGCCCCATAAATGAGTGCTGAGGTCAGGGCTGGCGCAAGCAGATGAGGCGCCCTAGGTAAACCTCATCCCTTGCATCCGCTCCCCTGCTGACATCCATTGCCACTGTTGCCACACTTCTCTGGGATGTTTAGTGCCAGCAATGGGCACAAACAGTCCTGCGATGCTTACCGTTACTCTTCCATACCATGGGGCTGTTTGCTTCCACTCTCTCTCTGACACCCAAACGCCTGATGCTGTAAACAGGAAGTCATCATCAGGTTTTGGAAAGGGGGTGGAAGCAAACAGCCCCTCGGCATCGAAGACTAAAGGTAAGCACCAAGGGGATCTTCTGCCCATTGCCAGTGCTGCCTGTCCTGAGAGGGGCGACAGCAGTGGCAGTGGGCGCCCCTGGAGGGCCAGAGCTCTAGACAACCACCTAGTTCACCTGATGGTAGCGCCGGCCCTGGCTGGGGTGGCGCTCACCCCATGCTAGTAAATAGAAGTGTGCCCAGCATGTCCCCATGTTACTTGCGTGGGTATTGCACCCCCTCATGTTCATTGCCTTTGGCAGGATTAGTGAGGATGCCCTTAATATCATCCTTTGAGGTGGTGGTAAGTGCATCCCTGCTAAGTGCCACATCAATGGAGAGTGCACTCCAATAATGCCTGCACTACGCATGATGTAGGTGATCTACCCAAGCTATGCTGCTCGGGTAGCATGGGATTTTAGTGCTGCTGCATTTTCAGTGCATAGTTTGTTTTACCATGGCGCGCTTGGCATGCGCTAATCCCCAGCTACCCGGTAGCATGCTTTAGTAAACATGCCCCCTATGTGCTTTCCAAGCTTAATATAGGCATGATCTTGCTACTTGGACATAGATGTCCTCTTATAAAATTACTCTCCATATGTGCACACTAACCTTTAGTACCTAGGCCATTGCTCCTCAAATTTGTTCTAGGAATCCTACAGCAGGTTAAAGAATATTCATAAATTAAATTTGCATATATTAGATTTCCAGTGAATGTAAATTTATTTCATCTGTATTCGTTGTGGATCTTCAGAAAACCTAACCTGCTCTGGGGCTCCCATGATAAGTTTGGGAAGCTTCCACAAAAGTCAAGAAATCGGAAAATTAATGTAAGCTATATTTAAATTATCCATATGCAATAGAACCATCACATATTTAAATAGGAATTTTGAAAAGTTGAAAATCATATTGCTCTTGTGACTTTTTCTTGGCTGTTCAGTATCTGCCCAGTGCCCAGCTGCTGTTGAATTCCTTTCCAGACCCTCCATAAAGCATATGTAAATGATCAAATAAAAACAAGATTAATGGATTTTTTTACAGTTTTCATGCTTTGGCTGATTTTCCAGATATAGTACATAATACAAGAAAATTTTGGTGAAACTGATGACAATTCATGTTTTAAAAGTTTTATGCAACATGATAAAACAAAACGCGTGGAGCGCGATTCCATAGTGTGCATGTCTGGCTCGCAGACATGTCTAAATGAAAAATGGGCCCTGTTTGACCCTAATTCTGCATGTGCCGGTCTGGACGTGCCCGTGGGTTTGGAATCGGAGATATAGATGTGTTCGGCGTGGCACGCACAAACCCCAGGATCCGTGTATTTGTAGCCTGGATGTCCCTGCCCTCAGAGAATTCTGAAAAGATATACGGCTCCGCTGCTGCTCATCTCTATGTGACTGTGCCTCCTCAGTTAAAACGTGCATCCCAAAAGCTGCTCCTCACACTGACGGTGTGGTGCCCATGCCAACTATCCATGAAAACAGATGATACAGATGTGCTGATGCAAAGCAGACCATATAAGCTAGTCCTTTGCATGACCAGAACACTGCAAAGTGATCTCGCTGCACTCAGAGATGTTACAACAGCAAGTAGAAAGTGATATGATTGTGCTGACATACCTTGCAACACAACATACATGGCAGAAAGTGAAACTTTTAGTTGGGCTTGCATTGTTCATTTCTGACAACACTCTGTACAATGCTATTTATAGAAACATAGAAACATAGAAATATGATGACAGAAAAAGACCACATGGCCTATCTAATCTATCCTTCCATATCAACAACTACAACAGTCCCTTTTACCTTTAGAGATCCTCTGTGTTTGTCCCATGCTTTTTGAATTCAGTTACTGTCCTCATCTCTACCACCTCCATTGGGAGACTATTCCATGGATCCACTACTCTTTCCGTAAAGAAATATTTCCGCATATCACTCCTGAATCTATCTCCCTTCACCCTCATCCCATGTCCCCTCGTGGCAGAACTTGCTTTCAATTGAAAGAGGCTCTCTCCCTGAACATTTATGCCATGGAGGTATTTAAACATCTCAATCATATCACCTCTATCCCTCCTTTCCTCTAAGATGTACATATTAAGATCCTTCAGTCTGTCCTCATATGCTTTATAATGAAGACAACTAATCATTTTAGTAGCCACCCTCTGCACCGACTCCATCCTGTTCACATCCTTTTGAAGGTGCGGTCTCCAGAATTGAGTGGAGGAGTGGAGGAGTGGCCTAGTGGTTGGGGCAAGGTACTTCAGGCCAGAAGGTTGGTGGTTCAAATCCCACTAGAAGACAGCAACCTTGGGCCGGAAGGACTGGGGTTTCTAGTCCCACAGGTGCTCCTTGTGGTCTTGGGCAAGCCACTTAACCCTCCATAGCCCATGTTCCCTGTAAAATAGTTATCTCCAAGTTATAATGCCCTGTTCAATGTAATTTCAGTTTGTTCAATGTAAACCACACTGATGCAGAATAGCACAGTATATAAGAGAATGTAAAAAAATTAAAAAAAATTGCACACTATACTCCAAATGAGGTTGCACCAAAGACTTATAGAGAGGCATTATCACCTCCTTTTTTCTGCTAGCCATTCCTCTCCGTATGCACCCAAGCATCCTTCTAGCTTTTGCCGTCGCCTTTTTTACCTGTTTAACTACTTTAAGATCCTCAGACACAACCACGCCTAGATCCTGCTCTTCTTTAGTGGACAAAAGTACTTCACCCCCTATACTATATTGCTCCCTTGGATTGCTGCAGCCCAAATGCATGACCTTACATTTTTTAACATTAAATCCCAGCTGCCAAATTCTAGACTATTCTTCAAGCTTAGCTAGATCCCTCCTCATGTTATCTACACCTTCCTGGGTGTCTACTCTATTGCAGATTTTGGTATCATCCGCAAAGAGGCAAACCTTACCCGACAGTCCTTCCGCTATATCACTAACAAAGATGTTAAAAAGAATCGTACCAAGGACAGATCCCTGGGGCACACCACTGGTAACATCCTTCTCCTCAGAGTGAGCTCCATTTACTTGTACTCTTTGTCACCTCCCACCCAACCAATTTCTAACCCAAGCAGTAACTTTAGGGTCCATCTCTAGGATGCTCAGTTTGTTTATAAGTCGCCTGTGGGGAACAGTGTCAAAGGCTTTACTAAAATCTAAATACACCACATCTAGAGTTCTCCCTCGGTCCAACTCCCTGGTCACCCAGTCAAAGAAATCAATCAGATTTGTGAGACAAGACCTGCCTCTGGTGAATCCATGCTGCCTCGGATCCTGTAATCTGCTGGACTCCCGAAACTTATTTCTCTTTCAGCAGCGTTTCCAATAATTTACTCACCACCGAAGTTAAACTAACCGGCTTGTAGTTTTCAACCACATCCTTACTTCCGCTTTGTATAAAGGCACCACATGAGCCTCTCTCCAGTCCTTCGGCACCACTCCCGACTTCAACGAGGCATTGAAAAGGTCAGTCAGTGGAGTTGCTAGAGCGTCCCCAAGATCCCTCAGTATTCTAGGGTGTATCCCATCCGGTCCCATCGCTTTGTCTACTTTAAGTTGAGCTAGTTTCTCATGAACACAGTCTTCTGAAAATTGTTCAAGATGTCTCTCGCTTCTGTTCCTATTTGTGGGTGTTTTCTGAGGTCCTGCTCCTGGTTCTTCATCTGTGAACACAGAACAAAAATATTTGTTAAGCAATTCTGCTTTATCCTTATCAGCTTCTACATATTCCTCCCCTGCACCCTTGAGTCTGACAATACCACTTTTGCCCTTCCTCTTCTCACTAATATATCTGAAAAATGTCTTATCCCCCCATTTTATGGCATTGGCTATTTCCTCCTCCTTTTGAATCTTTGCCTTCTTGACTACTTTGCTAGCTTCTTTAGGTTTTTCCAAATACAGATGCCTGTCTTCCTCTCTCTGTGATCTCTTGTATTTCATGAAGGCCTCCCTCTTTTTCTTCACTTTTTCAGCTGCTTCTTTCGAAAAACAAAGCGGTCTCCTTTTCCTTTTACCTTTATTTACCATTTTAACAAAAAGGTTGGTTGCCCTTAAAATATCCCCTTTCAGTTTTGCCCACTGTTTTTCTACATCCCCCAGCTGTTCCCATCCCACTAACGACTCCCTGAGGTATTGGCTCATCTTCGCAAAGTTAGTCTTCCTAAAGTCTAAGATCCTCAGCTTTGAATGGATTCTAACAGCCCTAGTCCTAATACTGAACCACACCATCTGGTGATCACTGGATGCAAAATGATCTCCCACTACATTAGAAATACTTTCACCATTGGTAAGCACCAAGTCCAGTATGGCCCCTTCACGTGTGGGGTCTGTTACCAATTGCCTGAATAGTTCTCCCTGTAGAGAATCCAGGATCTCCTTACTTGTAGATGATACTGCAGCAGGAATGTGCCAATCAACATCTGGCATATTGAAATCTCCTATCAGTAGCACCTCCCTTTCCTAGCAATGCTGCGCATGTCTTCAATTAACTCTCTGTCCACCTCTTCCTCTTGTGAGGGAGGTCTCTATATCACACCAATGCAAATAGATTTCTCTTTCCCTCTTTCTAGTTTAACCCACAATGCCTCCTCTCTCCCTTTTAAGCTCTGTAGTTCCAAAGCTTTAATATTATTTTTCACATATAGTGCCACTCCTCCTCCCCTTCTTCCTACCCTGTCCTTTCTGAATAAAGTATAGCCAGGTATAGTTACATCCCAATCACGGTTTTATGTGACACATGTTTCTGTAACTGCCACTAAATCCAAGTCAGCCACTCCCACCAAAGCTTCAACATCAGGGATCTTATTTTCCATGCTATGGGCATTTATACACACTGCTTTCCATATGTTGCCCCTGTTACCCATTTCCATAAAGGTATTTAATGTATCACCTACCTGGGGGCTTTCACTTACCTGGGGGCTTTCTTCACCCATCCCCAACGAATCTAGTTTAAAGCCCTCTTCAGTAGATTAGCCAGTCTACTACAGAAGATGCGTTGACCTTTCTTGGACAGATGGATGCCATCTCTGCTCTGCAACCCTTGGAACAGCATCCCATGGTCTAGGAAACCAAAACGCTCTCGATGACACCATTAACGCAGCCATGCATTCATCTCCAGGATGCGAGCCTCTCTGCCTTGGCCTTTACCCTCAACAGGGAGGATTGAAGAGAACACCACCTGTGCACCTAACTGCTTCATCCTCTGTCCCAGAGCCATAAAGTCACTTTTGATATGTTCCGAGGTATACCTGGCAGTATCATTTGTTCCAACATGGATTAGCAATATTGGGTAATAGTCAGTGGGCTTGATGAGTCTTGGCAAACTCTCAATAACATCTTGGATTTTGGCTCCAGGCATACAGCATACCTCTCTGGACATCAAGTCTGGTCGGCAGAGAGACGCCTCAGTACCCCTCAGAAGAGAGTCTCCAACCACCACTACCCTTCGTTTCCGTCTGGTCACTGATTCTGCAACTTTGGGGTATTTGAGCTCTAGTTGTTCCCTTTCCAGGGATGCTTTCACCTCCTCCACTTCCAGGGCTGCATAATGGTTCTTCAATTCAAGGGCTGGAGATGTTGGATTGGTGATTTTGCAGGCCCTGGTGACTTGTGTCCAACCATCGACATTCTGTTGGCACCCATCTTCTCCTGTGCTGGAGAGCTTGGTTGCTGCAAGAAGCATCTCATCAATGTACTTCTCACTGTCTTGAATGCTCCTCAGCCTTGCCACCTCCTCTCTGAGTTCCTCCACTTGTTTCCTCAGAGCTTCAGCATGCAGGCACCCTGCACATGGAACCGGTCCTTCAACTGGCATTAGGACCTCTGTCTGGACCGAGGTAGAAGCTGTAAGGGGGGCAACAGCTTTAGCGATTTATGGACCAGAAGAAATCAGAAATGGTCCTCTAAAGCTAAATGTCAGAGCATATCCCTGACATTAAATAGGGACCCTCAGAATGAATGCATGCAACAGCACAAACAGCACCACTAGATGCCCAAGAGCACCAGCATCTGCCTATACAAATGTACACATTGTGCCTGTAGCATGCAATCATTCTGAGGGTCCCTTATTGCTGACAGGTATCTGCTTTGACATTTATTTATTTAGATAGATTTGTATGCCAGCTTATCTTTCAATCAAATTAGCAGTAAAAACCTGTTCTGCTGCATCCTGACTGATCACACTGGCACCTGATCATGCTGCAGTCAGCCCTACAGACCAGGTACTGGCCAGGCACTGATGTCCCCCCAAAATTGCAAGTGCACACACCAGGTACCCCTATGCACACACACACACACACACACACACTCTCACTTGTAATCACACAAAACATACATCTGTAGTACAGATGCCTTGCACCTCTAGAAAACAGCTGGTATAACATGATGACATGGGGCCCCAGGACTACTAATCTGATCTGCGTTTCTCACCCACACATGCATCCATCCTATACTCACCCACATACAATCTCTACATCAACAGTCCCACTTCTCGGATGACAGAAATTGTTAGGATGCCCTAGATCAGCGATGGCGAACCTATGGCACGCGTGCCAGCTGTGGCACGCGAAGGCCTTGCAGCTGGCACGCGGGAAGGTCCGCTAGGACAGGTGTCTGCCTCCCTTCGTCTGCAGCCGCGGCTCCCTGCCTGTTAGGGAACCGCGGCTGTGCTTGTAAAATCGCTGCGGAGCCCTTCCTGTCTTGACGGGCTCCGTGCAGCATTGTCCCGCCTCTAAAGGAAGTTGTAAGTACAATTTCCTTTAGAGGCGGGACAATGCTGCACGGAGCCCGTCAAGACAGGAAGGGCTCCGCAACGATTTTACAAGCACAGCCGCGGTTCCCTAAGAGGCAGGGAGCCGCGGCTGCTGACGAAGGGAGGAAGACATGGGGAGAGGGGGGGGGGGCAACCATCGACATGGGGAGAGGGGGGGGGCTACCATAGACATGGGGAGAGGGGGGGTGCAACCAACGAAATGGGGAGTGGGGGGGGGCTACCATCGACATGGGGAGAGGGGGGGGCTACCATCGACATGGGGGGGAGGGGGGTTTACATGGAGGGAGGGAGCTGATATGGATGGATGGAAGGAGGGGGGCTTACATGGAGGGAGGGAGCTGAAAAGGATGGATGGAGGGAGGTGGGGCTAAAATGGAGGGAGAGAGCTGATATGGATGTATGGATGGAGGGAGGGGGGCTTACATGGAGGGAGGGAGCTGATATGGATGGATGGAGGGAGGGAGCTGATATGGATGGATGGAAGGAGGGGGGCTTACATGGAAGGAGGGATAGATGGAGGGAGGGGGCTGACATGGACAGAGGGGGGACTGACATGGAGGGAGGCTGACATGGACAGTGGGGCTGACAGGGAGGGAGGGAGGGAGCTGACATGGACAGATGGAAGGACGGGGGCTGACATGGAGGGAGGGGGGCTGGCATGCACAAAGGGGAGAGACAGGGACATACTGGACAGACGGGATAAATGCTGGAGAGAGGCGAGAGACATTGCGGCTTAGGATTATAATGGGCTGATGGGGGAGCTAGCACTGGTAATGGGCAGATGGGAGGGGACTAGGACTGGTAATGGGTTGAAGGCTAGGACTGGGAATGGACTGATCAAGGGGGGGGGGTTGGGACTGGTAATGGGCTGATAGGGGGGTATGACTGATAATGGACTGATGGGGGGCTAGCATTGGAAATGAGCTGATCGGTGAGGTTAGGACTGGAAATGGGCTGATGGGGGGATAGGACTGGTGATGGGGGGGGGTAGGACTGGTGGTATTGGGCTGATTAGGGGAGGCTAGCACTGGTAATGGGGTTGAGGGGGGATTAGCACTGGAAGTGAGCTGATTGGGGGGGCTTTGACTGAGAATGGGCTGATTGTGGGGAGGGGAGGATAGAGCTGCTGGCCCTGGAAGAAAACTGGGGGCTAAGGCTACAAATGGGCTGATGCGAGGGGATGGGAGAATGGAACTGGAAGGGAGTGGATCTGAGAGGGGCTGCCATGGTATTTGTACTAGAAGGGACTGGTCAGTGGGGAAGGAGGGGGACTGGAAGGGAATGGACACCAGTGGCAATCATGGGAATGCAAGTTGACATTGGAAGGTACTGGGAGTGAGGACTGGAAAGGGGCTGATACTGGGGAGGGTTACTGGGACTGGAAATAGGCTGATGGAAAGAAGTGAAGAAAATGAAAGAAGAGATAAGAAATGGCAGATGGACCATAGACCACAGAAACAGAGCTAAGAGAAGACAGGAAAGCAGAAGCCTCAGATCGGGACCAGCATGATCAGAGAATAAATTGGTCAGACAACAAAGGTAGAAAAAATAATTTTATTTCATATTAGTGATTTGACTACAAAATCATCATAATTTTGAAATCAAATATTGTTACTTGTTGTGATTAATTAACCGTATTTTCCGGCGTATTTTTTTTGGTGTGCGCTGGAAGAGGGGTAGTCTTATACGGCGAGTATAGGCCAAACACCTATATTTTAACAGGAAAAGTAGGGGGTCGTCTTATACGCCCAGTCGTCTTATACGCCGGAAAATACGGTAAGTAAATTTAACGTTTTCTATGAAAAGTAGTTCTGAGGGGGGTCAAAAAAATATTAAAAGAAAAGTGACAATAATATAATAATATATTTATAATGTGGATTACATTTGGGCCCTCATATTTACCTCAGGCTATGATTGTGATTGTGATTATGATGGTACACTGTAAGAAACAATATATGCAGTGTTAGATTTGTTTTAAATGTCGCAATGGTTTTGCGGCTCCCAGTTTTTTTTTTCCCTTCGGAAACGGGTCCAAGTGGCTCTTTATGTCTTAAAGGTTGCAGACCCCTGTGCTAGGAGAAAGGCCCCAGCCCGGCCCCGCGCTTCCCCTTCCGGTCGGAGCTTCTGCGCGCCTCTCGCCGAGAAGCTGCACGCTAGGGCTTGTGCGCCGTCCTCTCGCGAGATTATAGGACCCGCGCGGGAGCTGGGTTCCAAAGAAGAGCAAAACCTACCACTTTCATGATGAATGGGAAATGGACTACTTCTTCATCATGGTGAAAGACAAGTGTTGTGTAATTTGTAACGCCCCAGTATCCTTGCCCAAAATGGGTGATCTGGAACATCATTATAAGGCTCTAAAATATTGTTGTTAAGGTTTAATTGACGTGCTGGCACTTTGAGGAAATTCTTTGGTTTTGTGCGGCAGTTTGGGCACTCGGGCTCAAAAAGGTTAGCCATCACTGCCCTAGATCATCTCCTCTAACTCACAGAGAGTACTTGTCAGCATAGCCAGAATAATCACCATTGCACCTCAGAATATTTTTGTAGGGGTGTTTAGTAATGTATCTTTACCATACAATCTTCCCCCCTCTGCGTTCTGTTCTTTACAACTGCATCTTGTGGTCTTCCAGACTGCAGATTCACCAGATCAAAACATCTTTGTCACAGCCATTCATCTCTATGGGACACATTGCAGAGCAGAGCAGAGCAGAAACGTTTCTAAGTCCTGGCCTTATTCCACGTTTCTGCTGGTATAACGTGGACGTCTGCGGGAAACACACAGAACATACATGGGCCTTTCCTGAATACTCATTGCATGTCTCCATTGCTGACCATGCCCTCATTTCATACCCTCCCGTGCTAGTGCCGTGTGCATGCAGGGCCACGGGTGTTTCAAAATATGGTCGTAGATGTTTTTGCTAGAAAAATGTCTACACCACATGACCAAAGAGCTTATTCCTGTTCTGGAATGACCCCCACAGTGTTCTGCATGGCTTGAGCACTGAATATAACTGAATGGATTTTCAGAGCTCAAAGGAACTTTAACACTCCTCCCCTTCCCAAACCATTATCCAGCTACTGAACTATCATCTGGCTGAGAAGAGGAAGGAAACTTCAGAACATCCTTTTCAGTTATCAGCTTGTCTGAAAACTGATATTAACACACTTTTTCCTTTTAACCTATGTTGAGGAGTAAGACCTGGCAAAGCATGCATTGCCACAACGCCAGGATGCCTGACAGGACTGACAATGTTAGGAATCAAACCCTAGTCTTCCCGATTGCAGCTCAAGGAAAATTAGCTCCCTGGCCCATCATTACACTGGCTGTGTGCTTCCATGATGTGTCCGGTATCTCTTAATAAGTGCTGAACATTCTGTATGCATGCCTGGAAAAGTTGCCAAACTGTGCAAAACAGTTATTGCTTCAAAAAGCAACAGTTTGCAAGAAAGATTGCAAACACCACTAGAAAAATATCTCATACCCGTGGGTATTCCAATCAGACTGATCCAAATAAGCATAATATATCAGAAGGGGTCTGATCCATTTAAACGCCGTTTGTCTTTTAGGGAGGTGCATTCATTAGTGGACATTTAGGGGCTTGTTTACAAAGCTGCGGTAGCGGTTTCTGATCATTAATGGGGCCGCAGCTCTGATAACGATCGGAAACCGCTACCACGGCTTTGTAAACAAGCCCCTTAGTTCATTAGGGCTTTAAAATCTTTAGTGAGTTCAAAATTGATTTAACCCATGTTAACCTACGAATTAGAAACACGAATACATAAAAACATGTCTATACATCGCTCACTGGACTGTCTTATTTAAATATGATAAAAAGCACCACTGTCCATATAGCTAGAGGAATTCATGAAAGATACAACATAATTATTTGCATATGCATTAAAAATGCTAATGCATATTTAAATAATTATGCTATATCTTTCATGGATTCCTATAGTTGACGTATAGACATGTTCTTATGTCTTCACTTGCCACCCTTCCTTTGAGCTGCCAGTATGGCATGAGCATCCTTAGTACACTTTTGCTACCCGATTCCAGCTTTTGGCAATGTCAGCTACATAGAGGGCAACATGAAACCAGGAGCTAGGCTGGACTGGCCGGTTAGTTGGCTGGATGTCCGGGATGCCTGAATAGGGGCATGTCCTGGATGTCTAGCCACTATGCCATGATTCTGCTCCTGCGGGGATGTCTAGACTCCATGGGAGCAGAATTGGATGCATCCTCCATAAGAAATTGTTTGTACTTTAAGCAGAGTGATCGGATGTTTTCAATTGCAAATTCATAATCACACTGTGCTATTTCTGTCAAGTCAAAAACAGACCATTCCTCAATTTCATTTTCAGGAAATCTTTCCCCTAAATGCAGACACAGCATATTAATGAAAATAAGTGTGGAACCAGTATCCACTGAAATGTCTCCAGGTATCTTGTCGAGAAGATTTTTAACATTATCACTCCATTTTACTGTGTCACCCAAGTATTGCATTCGGACTTTGTTCAGCTTACCCTGTGCAAGATAATATGCTTCCAGTGGTGTTAGCCCAAGTTTTTGAAATGCCTTTGTTAATTAAGCTAGTTCAGATAAAACATCATTCAAAATTTGCAGTATTATATGGAATTGCTGGCTGTTTAGCTTTTTATAACAGTACTTTGCAATGGGATCATTATCCTTCTCTTCTTCAAAGTATTTTAATAATGGATCATAATTTTGAATAATTGCTTGAAGAGCAAAATGTCTAGATAACCACCGCACTTCGTTCAGAGGTCTAAAAGCAATTGACTCACATGCAGAAGCATCTGCTAATTCTTTAAATTGTGACCTTTTAGTAGAAGATCAACAAAAGGTTGTGTAAACAGTTCTCATGAACGTTTCAACTTCTTTCATCAACTTTACTGCCTTCCATGATTCAGAGATCCCCAAACCTTCACGATGGGCAACACAATGCTGCTGCACTAAATGTGAAATGTTTTTTTTTAGCTGCACAGCAACACCATTTATTCTGCCTGACATGACAGAGGCACCATCCGAAGTAAACATGACCATTTTGTTAAGGACAAGCTTGTATTTCCCATAGAATTCCCGGAGTGCACTGACTATTGATGCAGCATCACATGCTTCCAACTGTAGCATCCCACCAAATGAAGTTTTATACAGACATGAATTTACTGGCCGATATTTGAAGTACAGTATTAAGTATTGTTGACAGAAATGTCTGTGCTTTCATCAATAGTTAATGTACGATATGCTGCTGATGCAACATCTGCAATGAGCTTATCTTGAAAATTGATGTTTATAATTTCAAGAAATTCAAACAAATAGTTTTTGCTTCTCCAGCTTTCAGATATGGTTTTGTACTTGGACATGTATTCATTAATATCTTGAACAGAGAGCATAGAAATAGTCATCCGAACAGCCAGCAAAACACTATCAATTAGAATAGTAATTTCTTCTGGTGTAGAACGCTTCCGTTCATTACTAATTTGCCTTTTCTCTTTTTCAGCAGTGCTCTCAAGCAACAAGTTAAATAATCCTCCTCTTAAATTTGGATTTTTAGCTCTAAGTTTCTTAACACTTTCAGTATGAGACTTACTAGACAGATGTAATTTCAAAAAGTCCAGTTTCCACACATCATCCCAAAATTTGCCACTTGAAAACTCTCCGATGGTTTTTGCATCTCGGAAGTATAGACAGACTACTCCGTCATCCTCTTCGTAAGTGAATATTTCACACAGTTGAATGCACGTTTTATCCAGAGATTTCAGTGTCTCCGTTTCAACAATTTCTTCAAGCCATTCAGGCTTAAAAGCTCTGGCCGTTCTCTTACGTTTTGAACCTCTCATCGCTATCGGTTTCAACATTTTAAAAATTATCTTCTTTCAGTTTTCAATGTAATAAAAAATGTAATAATGCAATTCAAATTACAGATTAGAATTGGACTACTCACGCATGTCGCAAGTCAAAGTACGGAAGTGGAAGTTTCTCAATGCACCAATTAAAGTTTAAGACCAAAGATCTTATATCCTGAAGGTCTATAAGATTGCACTAGAAAATATTGTAGAACTTGTGAAAACTGTAAATACACAACAACTTTTAAATTTTAAGACGTCTGTGTTGTTTTCTATCAGAACCGTAATTTTTGTGCACTCTTTTTCAAAGTTTGTGCACTCGCTCGGCAAGGTGTGTGCGCACGCACACACGCACAGCTTAGAGGGAACAGTGCCTTGATGTGACTATTGATGTGGAGATTCGTATCTGAGACTTATTATAAGTGCCATATTCAATATTGGCCTATTGGTTTATGCAATTTTCACGCACAGGTTGGTCACGCAGGGCCTGATATTCAAAAGGCATTTACATGGTTTACAGCTAAGTAAGCTGTGTAAATGCCTTAAATGGGGATATTCAATGGCACTTACATGGTTAGTGCCACTGAATATTTCCTCCTAACTCCTCTATGCACCCTGATGCTATCTGGTTAGCATTGGGATGTGTTGGGGGCATTCCAGGGCACAACTGGGGCAGTGACGTGCGATCTGCGCCTTAAAAATAGGCGAGGAAAACCCTGCCTGGTTAGCTACTGCAGCTTCCGGTATCTGCGGTGATCCCCGGATATTCAATATTGGGGCCGCATATGATCCCGGCATTGAATACCCAAGGTTAAGAGTAGGTAGGCAGAGCTATGCGCAGTAGGGGCGCATAGCTTGCCCAACCCAATATCGGGCACCCAATGTCTTCCAAAAAACGTTTTCCATATATTGATGTATTTATTTGAAATAGTTATTTTTTCATAGATATTTATATATGCATTCTTATTTATATATTATTATTACTGTATATGGTCATTTTCAGTATTTATTATTTATTATTTTATTTTTATTAGGCTTTTTAATGTTTTTATGTTTTAATGTATTCTCTTTTATTAAGTTTTTATTCCCTTCTTTTGTGATGTAATTTGTAGACTGCTGATGCAGGCATGCTTGCTAAAACTTGGCCCAGGTGGGTCCTCTTAATAAATCTCCATTGAAGGACATCTGCTGTGGTCATTCTCCATTTGTGCCTTCTATTTGTTGACCTTCTGACAAGTCCACCTCGACCTTTCTCACCGACTTTGACTCCTGGTTCTTCTCCTTTCTGGATGCATTGTCGCCTTCCCTTTTTCTTGAGGATTTTAGCATTTATGTTGATGACCTCTCTGACTCCGATGCCTTAAGGTCTCTTTTCCTAACCTCCTTATTCAACCTCCAGCTGTGCTCTACTCCCTTACTCACCAGCATGGTCACTGCCTTAACCTAATTTTTTTCTCTAACTGCTTGACCTCAAACTTCTCCACCTCAGCTCTTCCCTTGTCAGACTATCACCTGCTAACTTTCACTTTTAACCACCCCCATATGTTTAGGAAACTTCATACTACTGACCATACATCTCTCTCCACTCTCATTACCTCTTTCCTTCACTATGTCATCTGGGTCTACTGATGGGACAGTGTCTTCTTATAAGACTATCCTCTGCTCTGGATGCTTTCACTCTTCCCATTTCATGCCCTCTGAGGTGTACTGTACCTCAATCCTGGCTGTCCTCTAAAACCCTCTACCTACTGTATGTTCCTGTGCCTGCTCAATTGAGTGTCTTTGGCTTGAATTCTGTACCCTTGCTGACTTCCTATATTTCATATTCATTCTAACCTCTTTCCAGTCAACCATTGCACTTGCCAAGCAAGAGTAGTATGTCCATCTGACTGACTCTTCCTCACCGTCTATTTTTGACACTCTTCTCCAAGTGCCTCCACCTTCGACCCCTCCACTTTCTGCCTAGACTTTCCATGATAAAGCCCACAAGATTAGTCTTGAGTTCTCCATGGGGTCACTTCCATCCCCCCTTCCCCCTCTTCACTCCTAAATCCTTTCTTCAAACTCTATTACCCTTTTTTCCTTTTCTGAAATCACTGAAGAGGAAATCGTACATCTTCTCTCATCTTCCAAACTCACTACCTGCTCCTCTGATCCTATTCCCACCCCTCTATTAAGCTCTATCTCTTCCACTGTCATCTCTTCCATCTGTCATATTCTCAATCTATTGCTTTCCACTGCAACTGTTCCTGCAGCCTTCAAGCATGCTATGGTTACTATTACTGCTATTAAACATTTATAAAGCACAGTCTTATCAAGAGAGACAAGACAAAAGATAGGAATAAGGATAGAATAGGGAAGGGTATGGAGACACAAGCGACTGAGGGATCAGGAGCCAAAAGCAGCCTCAAAGAGGTGAGCCTTTAGCATACATTTGCAAAGGGGCAGAGATGAAGCCTGATGTATAGACTCAGGATGTTTGTTCCAGGCATAAGGAGCAGCAAGGTGAAAGGGCCGAAGTCTGGAGTTACATGTTTCCTCAAAAACCTTCATTAGACCCTATTGGGATCATTCCGAGCTGCGTCTACCCCGGTTGTATGGGGAATCTAGAGGCGGGCAGGGAAGGGGTGGATTGGGGGTGGGAGGTAGGGCGGGCAGTGGGTGGTCGTCGGCCCTGGACATACAGGGCCAATTCTAATGTTGGCCCTGTAAGTCCGGGGCTGGTGACCTGCATGGTGAAGTTATTCCACCTCTGAGGCCAGGGTCGGTGGGCCTGGGGCCAGAAAGTGGCAGGTGGGGGCAGTGAGCATTCCCCATAGCCCGACCCTGGCCTTGGGAGGCTGGATCGGGGGTCGAGCTGTAGGAAAAGCAGTGCAGGAGCCAGCGGCCGGGATTGTGGCTTTACAATGGAGCCGCGGTGCCATGTCAACTGGACACCATGGCACCATGGTTCAATTGTAAAGCCCAGACTGAGTTAGTCGGGCATAGCTTGTACGTGCAGGCCAGACAGAATCGTGGTCTGATCGCGATTCTGATCCCTTGGGACTAGACGTGCCCCACGGGATCAGAATCGCGACGACCTCTGCACATCTGGTTTAGACCAGGCGTACAGAGGGCTTGTATGTCTGGGACTGAATCGGGCTTTATGTGTCCTAATTATAGGCTCATCTCGCTCTTCCCCTTTACTTCTAAGCTACTTGAATGTGTGCATCACTGCCATTATCCTGACTTTCTCTCCTCCCAGGCCCTTATGGATCCAATGCTATTGGGCTTTATCCTCTACATTCTAATGAGATAGCTCTTGGCAAAGTCTCCAGTGACTTGTTCCTTGCCATATCCTTCATGATCTTTTCACTGCTTTTGATACCGTTGATCACTATCTTTTCCACGATACCCTGTTCTCCCTTGGATTTTAGGGCTCTTTTTGTCCTGGTTTTCTTCTTACAATATCTCTCCCACTACACTTTTAGTGTGTGTTCTGGTGGATCCTCCTCTACTGCCATCCTGCTTTCAGTTGGTGTACCTCTAGGCTCTCTCTTGGAATCTCTCTTTTTTCCTCTCTACACCCAGTCCTTTGGTGCACTCTTGCCCTCCCATGGTTTTCAGTCCCATCTTTATGCCGATGACTCTCAGATCTTCCTCTCTGTATCTCAATCTCTCCAGGCCTGCTTACTTGACATTGCTGCCTGGATGTCCCACTACCATTGAAATTGAACATCCTTATCTTTCCTGCTAGCCTCACCTGCCCCTTTCCTTCTTTTTCTATTTCTGTGGATAACACTCTTCTCCTCCTTGTTTCCTTAGCTCGTAACCTTGGGGTCATCTTTGACTCTTCCCACTCCTCCTATGGACACATCCAACAGATAGTTTTGTCTTTAACATCAGCAAAATTCATCTCTTCCTTTCTGAACAGACTACTAAGACCTTTATCTACTGTCTAGTCACCTCCCATCTAGACTATTGCAACGTGCTACCCACTGGTCTGTCTCTGAATCATATCTCCCCCCTTCAATCTATTCAAAACTCAGCTGCATGGCTAATTTGCCAATTGTCTCGCTATGCTCACATAACCACTCCTCTCAAATCAGTTCATTGGCTCCCTATCCATTTCTACATCCAAACTGACCTATAAGTGCATTAATTCTGTGGTCCTTCACTATCTTTCCTCTCTTATGTCTCCCTACACCCTTCGTCAAGAACTCCACTCTTCTGGCAGATCCCTTTTATCTGTGCTCTTCTCTGCTGCTGCCAACTCTAGATTTCATTGTTTCCACCTTGCTGCTCCATATGCCTGGAACAAACTACCCGAGTCAGTATGTCAGGCTCCATCTCTAGCCTTGTTCACATCCAGGCTGGAAATGCATTTCAAGGCTGCTGTTGGAACCTGAACCCCTTAGTCTCCTTTTCACCACCTATGTGCATCTTTACGATTCCCCTAGTTTTCCCCTAGTCCACAGTTTTGTCTGTCTTGATTAGATTGGGAGCACTTAAATGTATCTGCTGCTTATGCCGTATAGCTTTTTACAAATGATAAGTAGAAATAAGTAATTTAGGGAAATATTTGACTGAAAACCTAGCCGGTTAGGTTCATCTGAATATTTCCTAAAGATAGACATATAAATGTTTAATTTTAGCAGTCTAAGTGACTTACTTATACTGACCTCTTAGTTGTCAGAGAGCAAAAATGTTTACCACAAGGTTGCCTATGGGCTTGTACCTCCAATCTAAGATTGCCATCTGTCTCACTGATATCTGAAAAAGGGACCTAGTATGTAGTCTCAAATATTATTCCATTGGTCTTGTGATTTAAAGTCCTTACCAAAAAGCACTCAAGAAGTATCTGTTTTACATTGGTTCTTGATATGAAAATGTGAAAGCTGATAACAATGAATAAAAGGTTTATTCAGAGCTGTGGTTCACGTTAGTATCCCTGAGCAATATATAAAGTAGGTTTGGGTGCAGGAGGAAGTAGTAGAGGGAGGGAAAGTATTATTTTTCCAAAGAACCGGGGCAGCAGGAGTGGGAGAGAGAAAGAAAATTCTCTGAAGAAAAGAGAAACACATATTTTACTTGAGCATGATGTGGGCGGGTATGGGCTTGAGGGATTGAGGAAAAAGAGTCTTTGAAATGTATTAAAATTCAATGAGCCAATGTTCTTTACAACTGAGACCCTGGGGTCCTTCCTGCTGATTCCTAACTGTCTCAAGTTGTAACCCCCAGTTAACAAGTTCCAAATGCTGAATATTTCACCATATGATCTGATGCTGAATGTTTAGTCTGAAATGCCAAAATCTGAGACATATTTCATGAAAATGAAAACCTTTTACCATAGGCCTCGTTCAATAATTCTTGTCTCCCAGTCATTAACTTTGAGAAAATAGCTTAGATGTCCATAGTCAAAACTTGTCAAGCAGAGTAATGTTACCTGGATAATAAAGAGATGTGACTGGAGGCATTATGAAGATGGGCTAGGATACTTAGCACCATACTGAGTGCTGATTAGTTAGATTTGTGTGAACAAATTGGTCCACACAAAGAGCAGGCATCCAGTTAACTGTATCCCATTATCTTTATCCAGATATTCTGCAAATAAAGTTGTGTAGATAACTTGAGGCCTGCTATTTGTGCGAGCTGACCTTTCAGCACTACAAGAAAACCAGAAAGTGTTCAATGTGCATAGCAGTAATTTCTTTTTCAGTCTGAGTTCAGTTCAATTACCTATTTGGCTCATTTTTAGAGTACAAATGATTCAGTTCATTCAACTATGTTAAATCCAATGGGGAAGCAATTTTATACTCAACAATGGAGGTTTCAATCCATTGTTCAACCTTCACTAGATCCCTCCTCATATTATCTACATCTTCCAGGGTGTCTATTCTGTTGCAGATTTTAATATAATTTGCAAAGTGGCATACCTTTCTCAACAGACCATCCAGAATGTCCCTTATAAAATTATTAAAAAGAACAGGACCAAAGAATCAATCCCTGTGGCACAGCACTGGTAACATCCCTATCTTCAGAGTGAACTCCATTTACTATTGCCCTCTGTTACCTCCCACTCAACCAGTTTTCTTACACAGTCAGTCACTTTAGAACCCATACCAAGGGCATTCAGATTATAAATTATCAGTGTGGAATGTGTCAAAGGCCTTGCTGGAATCTAAGGGGCATGTTTACTAAAACCCCGGTAAAGTGCGGGCCCCGGTAGTGTGCGGGTGCCATATAAGGAGTGGGCGTTCCCCGCTGAAGACGAAACGCCGGAATTTACATATGCGCTAAGGTGCGCAGCGCCCTTGTGCGCCCCGCACCTTAGCGCATCAGACAGCTGCGCGGGAGGCATATGTGTCACGCTGATGGGCAAGCAGAAGAGCAGAGCCACAGCACAATGGTTAAGGCACATACCAATGGTGCAAGAAGCAGGAGTTTGATCCCCCACAGAGCCCCATAAAGACAGCTGGCTGAGGTGTTAATTTATGAGGCAGTGAAATAATGGGCGGCATAAGGCGGCAAGCTAATGTTTTTGGAGGCATATTAATAATGGGCGGCATAAGGCGGTGCGCCAATGTTTTGGAGGCAGACTAATACTGGGCGGCATAAGGCGGCGCGCTGATGAGCAAACAGAAGAGCAGAGCCACAGCACAATGGTTAAGGCGCATACCAATGGTGCAGGGATCAGGGGTTCAATCTCCCACAGTGCCCAATGAACAAGGTTGGCTGAGGTGTTACTTTAGGAGCCAGTCTAATATGGGGCAGCATAGGGCAGCGCACTGATGGGCATTAGGCGGTGTGCTATTGATTTAGGAGGCTTTTCTAATATTGGGAGGCATAAGGCGGCACGCAGATGCACAAGCACAGGAACAGAGCCACAGCACAATGGTTAAGACACTGACCAATGGTGCAGGGGTCAGGGGTTCAATCCTCCACAGTGCCCAATGAACAAGGCTGGCTGAGGCAATGCATATTATGGGGAAGATTGCCATAGGAGACATTTTATCTTTATTTTATTTATCATTAATAGCAAACGCACTCTCAAAGCGTGTCCACATAAGGCGTCCTATAAGGCACATTTTAAAGTGCACTGACCGCCACGGCACCCTAAAATGTCCCCTATAGGGCACCCTATAAGTTGCGTCACAGGATAATGTATAGTGCACCTTATATGGACGGGAACCATAAGGTGCCCTATAGGGCGCCCTATAAAGCGCCCTCAGAGGCACCTTATGGGTACAGTACGCTGAGGGTGTTTTTGCTGTCATCAAAAATGCACATTAAAAAAAAGATAATGCTTTGGCCAACCCTATCAAATAACCCCACTGGGGGTTTGAACCCATGATCTCTGACTTATACAGAAAGTGATGCAACCATTGGGCTACAGCTACTAGCAAGCCCCTGGCTGGCTGCAGAGAGCCTGCATGTCACCACACAGACAGTCTTCTGCAGCCACCAGGATAGGGTTAGGCCACCCATACCCATGATGCACTGCACATGCAAATCAGCTGTCCACAGATGAACACAAGATGGGGAATGCACCCCCACAGCACCTCGGCATGGTAGGGGGTACTGGCCGTGTGTTTTACTAGCACAGAGTAGCTACACACCATCACATTGTGCGGGTACTGTGCTCACCCTGAGTGTGCGATGAGGCGCCCAGGACCAGGTCCACAACACCGTCCATGGCTGAAAGAGGCCATGCCGGAGGTCCAAAGCAGTGTTAATGTTTCAGATACATTGTTTCTGCACAAACACCTTGAATATCTCTCTCTGGTTCAGTCAGGCATAGCCCCCTAAGGACCCCTAGGTGGGCCATGCTGCACCACCCCCGGTCCCCCATCAATGCATCCACCCTCTACTTCCCTGCAAAGGTGGCAGTAGAGGGGACCATCAACCCCGGTCCTGCTGAAGGACATACACCCCACAGGGCAGTCAATGCAGCTCTATACATATCCATAACACAATAGCAGACAGACATTAGGCCTGGATATGGTAAGCTGCACCCCCAACACTATCTAATATTCTCCTGCAGCAAGTCCTCAGCCACTGCACCCTGCAAGCCACTCCATCAAGACACACACCAGCTGCAAACAGCTTGCTAGTTCAGACATAGTGCATGTTCCTAGTGAAGATGCATGTATCCAGAACTGGGATGTCAGCATACACAGCAAGCAAATAAATCAGTGACTGGGCCCCAAAAAGAAACCCATATCTATCACATGAGAGAAATACTATATAGCACTATGGGGGTGCCTAGCCATGCTGTGGTCACTGCACAGTCAGGGTGAGAGTGATCTCTCAGCAGGACATACTGAGGTCACCCTGTCTGTGTAGGTGGTGGCCGGGCACTAAAATGTCCCAGTCAGTGCCCTATGCCCTGTGCAGATGCACCCTGGCCAGGCCACCCTGTCCGGCCTATACCCATGGTACCTTGCTCCTCATTATGCACATTGGCAGCCCAATACTGGTGACATTGCTGGCAGTGTGGGCTGTGGAAGGTGTTTGCGGCCACCACACACTGGATAGACAGACAGCCACCCCCACACCTATGCCAGCATTGTTCTACTATAGAGGAGTCCAGCAGCCATACCCACCACACCAGTCCTGGACCAGTACAGGCATGGATATGGTACGCAATACTGTTGGGGGTCACTCCCCAGGGTGGTAAACACTGTCAGAGACTAGATCTGCAGCCCACAACGCAGAGGTGGAGATCAATGCGCAAAATGTGCTTAACGTAGGAATTGATGTCCATTAATATCAGTGTTGCCCAGCTGGATCATAATTTTTTTGGAATTTGTTGTGGTCATTTTCAATATATATTTG
This sequence comes from Ichthyophis bannanicus, assembly GCA_033557465.1. Classification (NCBI taxonomy): domain Eukaryota; kingdom Metazoa; phylum Chordata; class Amphibia; order Gymnophiona; family Ichthyophiidae; genus Ichthyophis; species Ichthyophis bannanicus. Next base: position 1,198,068,127 of record CM066032.1, on the reverse strand, counting down.
CTATTTTGTTCTGTGCACATGTATCACACTGCTCACGTTTTGCAGGTTTCCCCGGTTTTGCTGTACATTGCTGACGGAAATGGTTTCTCTTCCCTTTAAATCGGCTCTAACGCGAGGTTTTCACTCGCGGTATTTTTTTGCTGAAATTCAGCCCCGCTCCTGTGCGGGGAGCCTCTCCCCTCCCACTCTCCACCCATTGACCCCGTCCCCCCGCCCCTCGGGAGCCTTCCTCCGCCCTCAAAATGCCTTTCCACGCCTCTATCGCACATCAGCGCGCCGTGCACTTTTGCGGGCGGCGCGCACGTGTGCGGCCGGAGCGCACACGTGCGGGGCACCAAAAACGCACTATTAGCGTGCGCTAACGTACCTTAGCGCACGCTCAAGTGCGCCCCGCACAATTGCGCTGTTTAGTAAACATACCCCTAAGTATATCACATCTATCATTCTCCTCTGATCCAATTCTCTGGTCACCCAGTCAAAGAAATCAATCAGATTCATCTGACAAGACCTACCTCTAGTAAAGCCATGCTGTTTCAGATCCTGTAATCACCACCATCCTCTGTGTTAGCAGCGTTTCCATTAATTTATTCACCACAAAAGTTAGACTAACTACCAACCTCTTCCTTACTAACACTTTTTGTATATACGAACTGCATTCGCCCATCAGTCTTCCGAGATCACTCACAAGTCTGAAGCATTGAAAAGGTAGCAAACAGAGCTCCCAGTACTTCCCTAAATTCCTTCAAAACCCTTGGATGCGTCCTGCCTGCTCCTTAAAGAGGTCTGTTACAAAGATCAGATCGAGAATATGGTATCTCTGATGTCTGGGGGAATTCACCAATTAGAAAAGGCTAGCAACATCATTCAGGGAGAACTCAGCATCATTTTGTCACAATTCCGGTCTTCCCCATGAGCATTAAAATGTTGCAGATTTTGATATTTTAGCTTGAGATGAAGTTTCTTATTTAGGAATTGTAATCAATTGTGGTTTAATGTTTAAAGTCTATGTCCTAAAAGTTAGTTGTAGTGCATTTTTAAAATTCATATGGTTTGTAATTTATGTTATTTGGTTGAACCCCAAAATTTTCATATATTGCGCAACTTTAAGTTCTACCAGATTTGGGCTATTGTAATTTGATTTATATAGGGCTGCATGACTGCATGTCTTAGAAAACCCAATCATATATTGCCTTACTGTAATTTATTTATTTACAATCATTTATATCCCACCAATCTAACTATACTTAATGGGTTAAATTTTGAATGCAATTCAAGATATTTTGCATGATTTTTAGGATTTCACATACTTGGAGGTGTGTAGACCTAGGGGTATGTTTACTAAACAGAGGTAGTAGCTTCCATGCAATACTGAAGCCGCGGCTCCAATATCGCATGGAAGCAACTACCGCTGTTTAGTAAACATATCCTTTAGAGTTTTCTCTTCAATTTTATGTGCCATCTAGAGAATTATGTTCTAGCCAACAAGGACTAATACATACAGAATCCCTCCTTTGAAAGATGCTACAAAATAATTTATGAGGTCACAAGCTTTTTCATTCATTGGTCCCAAACTTTGGATTGCTCTTCTGTTATTGCTGTGACAAGAAACTGATTTATCTTTCTTTTCAGAAGAAATTTAATGTTTTTTTGGTGAGGCTTTTATAACTGATAGAATTAAATTTTATTTATGTACTGTAGTTTTAAGTGATGTCTAATTTATTTCATCTTTTTGTTTAGCCGAGGTTTATGTGTATTACTTTGTAAACTGCCCAGTACTAAGGAGATAGGCAGGTTAAAATCCATCAAATAAAATGAAATGAACAGCACCATAGTCTCAGCAGCCCTGATGCTGCCAACCAAGATCAACTCAAGCAATGCCACCTCACTCCATGGTACTCACTTGCACTAAAAGAATTAAAACACAAGTTACAGCAGCTTGAGCAAAAATGGAGAAGATCTAGAGACCCCCTCAGCCAGAGTATGTATATGGAAAGTCTGAAGGAATACCACACTTTCACCAAGAGAGCAAAAAAGGAGTATCACTCCAACATCATTATGAGTTCCATCAACAAGCCAAGGGAGCTCTTCAACCTAATCAAAGCTCTGACAAAGGAACCCGCTCCCTGAGAGCACAGAACTCCCATATGCCCACACAAGATGGCATACCACCTTAGCTCGAAGCACAATCCAATCAGCCCTAAAAAATCCTTCCTCCCCCCCAACCAATCTCCATGAGTCTTCCCAGAACACCTGATCCTCATTTGATACAATCAACCCCAAGCAGATCAATAGGACAATATGCAAGCTAAACACAATGACTCCCTCCCTTGACCCCTGTCCAGTCTTGTGGATAAAGATTACAAGAGCACACTTCATACCCTTCTTCCTACAAATTGTATAGATCTCGCTAACACAGGGTTACCTGCCTCCCGCTCTAAGACAAACCTCAATTTATTTATTTAATACATTTTTTAATACCAGCCTATCTTTAATTCAGAGCGGTTTACATATAACATAGCACCAAAACCAAATTTTTACATAGAACATGGCTTGGATGATGATGTAGGGTTCAAAGGTGTGTTTTGAAGAACAACTATTAACATTAAAGCAACAATGGTTTATACAGTATGAAGTTTGTTATGGGTTGAGGGTACAGATCAATGGGGGATATTAACTGAGATTGTATTTACAGACTGCAGTAGTTATATTTATGTAAATTGCCCATGGGGTGGGTACATTGTATTCCTTAAAGAGAGAGGTTTTTATTGCTTTCCTGTAGTCCAATAAGTCCTTGATGCCTCTTATTGAGGTAGCTAGCTCATTCCATAGTGAGTTAGTATATATGGAGAAAGCTCTTTTACAAGTTGATTGCTTGGCTTTCATCTTGCTTGTAGGGATGTCCAAGGTGTTGTTATTGGATGTTCATCTTGCTCTTTTCTGTGGTATTTTCATGATCATTGGTTGAAGGACAGGAGGTGATAGGTTGTGGATTATCCTGAAGATTATTATTAAGGTCTTGAATTTGGAACGTATAGTGATTGGGAACTAATGCAGCTGCTGTAGTGTGGGGATTATGTGACCATATCTTGCTGCTCCAGTAATTGTTTGGGCTGCAGTACTTTGTACCATTTGGAGAGGGAGTATTGTTTTATTGGGAAGGCCCTAGTAAATTATGTTACGTTAGCCTAATATGGGTGTTTACTATGGCTTGACATATTATTCTGAAATCACTATCACTGAGTATGGACTTCAGTTTGTGTAAGGTTCTTAATTTATTTATCTAGGCTTATATACCTCTTTTCTAACAGTCAAAGCAGTATACATTCAGGTACTGTATATGTATTTTTTTCCCTTGTCCCCAAAGGGCTTACAATCTATGTTTTTGTACCTGAGGCAAAAGAGGGTTAAGTGGCTTGCCTAAGGCCACAAGGAGCGTCTGTGGTACAAGAAACCCCACTCCTTCCAGCCCAAGGTTGCTGTCCTCTAGCAGGATTCAAACCCCCAGCCTGAAGTAACTTACCCAAACCACTAGACCATGCCTCCTTTGTGGTAGGATTGTGGTAGGCTGTCTTGGTGATTCTCTTTATGTGTGATTGGAAGCTGAGTTGTTGGTTGAACGTAACTTTGAGGTATTTTACTTCTTGCTTGGATGTTAGGGTATAGTCTAAGATATTTATTGAATCTGGTAGGGAGAATATTGAGTTCCTGGTGATGTGTAGCACTTCTGATTTTTTGAAGCTTATAGAGAGATTTTGTTCTTCAAGCCATCTTGTCATTGCTTCGAGGCATGAGGTGATCTGTGAGTAATCAGGGTGTTTGATATTTATAGGGGTAAATAGCATTATGTCATCTGCATATATCCTGTATTGTATGTTGTGTTGTTTTATGATGATGCAGAGTGGTTTTAAGTATATATTGAAAAGAAGTGCTGAGAGATTTGAGCCTTGCAGAACACCTTGCTGTTGAGTGAAAGGTTTTGATTGTTGGCTTCCAGATCTCACTTGTTGCTTTCAGTGGGATAGGTATAATAAGAACCAGTTCATCACCATTCCATGGATCCCTATTTCTTGAAGCCTTTGTAGTAGGTTATTATGATTGACGGAGTCAAAGGCTGTAGTGAGGTCGATGAAAAATATAACAAAGCCTTTTTGTATGTTGTCTATGCCCATTATAAGTGTGTCCATGAGCAAAGTAATTAGTGTTTCCACACTGTGATTAGGTTTAAATCTGTACTGGTGTAGGTCTAGTGGGGCATGGTTGTCTATGTGTTCCTGTAGTTGTTGCTGGACTACCTTGTCTATAAATGGCAGGCTTGAATTTGGTCAATAGAAGATAGGGTCCTTGGTATCAAGATTCTTGCCTTTCAGAATAGGTCTTATGGATGCTTGTTTGAGTTGTGACGGAAGGTATCCTTGTGTGAGCGATGACTGGGTGATCTTTAGTAGGTATGGCGTTACTTATTCTCTTGTGTATTTAATCCAACTGACTGGACATGGATCGATGGGAGATATAGTTGTATTAATATTTATTATTATGAAGTTAAGTTGCTTTTCTGTCGGGATGTGGAATGAGTCCCATATTTTTATGTTGTCATGATGAGCAAGGGGTATGCCCTGTTGAGTCAATTTTGAGGATGGTTTCTTGGTATATTTCTTCTGTAGGAAGTCTGCCAGGTCTTGTGGATTTACAAAGTTGGTGTTATCTGGTTCTCTTGGTTCTTTAGTTAGCGTGTTTACTATGTCAACTAGTTCCCTCAGTTTGTTAAGGGATTTCATTATCAGGTGTGTATGGTATTCCTTCTTACAACTGTTTATCATGTTGTGGTATATGGCCTGCATTTCATTGTATTTTGTTAGATGGTCTTGGTCTTTGGTTCGACACCATTGTCTCTCACATTTTCTTAGCTGTTTCTTCTGGTCATTGATTTCACTCGAGAACCATGGGGCATTGTGTTTTCTTCTGCTGTCTTGAACTACTTTGTTCGAGATTACTGCTGTATTGTGGAGCATGTTGTTCCAATTAGTAATGATGGCGTCAAAATCTGGTGTATTTTGTTCAAGCTCTGGTAATACTTGCTCTAAGAATTTTTCCTTGTTGTATGTTCAGAATCTCCTTCTTTCTTTCAGCATTACCTCTGGTGTTCTTTCCATTATGGGTGAATTAATGGTGAAGGTGACTATGTGGTGGTCCGACCAAATGATTGGCATAATTGTTAGGTGTGCTAATAGGTTCTGAGCTATATATTGGTTGGGTACAAAGATGAGGTCAAGGGTTCCCCCTTTCTTGTGGATTGGAGCATTTACGATCTGGGTATAGTGTAGATCCTTCATTGCATCTGAGAATATAGTAGCATCATGCTGTGATAGCGGTGGGAGGTTAGGGTCTCCTAGGATGAGGAGAGGTTTGTTCTGTATTGTGTGGGTGCACACTAGCTCTAGGATGGCTGAGAGTTCTTCTTCATCAGAGCTTGGGGCTCTGTATATGAGACATAATGATAGGTGCCTATTTGTGATTGTTATCATATTGCTTCCTTTTCAATGAAAGGAGGAGGTTGTGGTAAAGTTCAGGTGTGCTTTTGCAATGATTAGGACACCTCCACCTCTTCGTGAAGGCCTTGTGCAGTTATGTATAGTATATGGTTGGGAGGCAATTTGGTTTATAATGACATTGTCTGAGTCAGAGAGCCATGTTTCAGTGATGTACATTATGTCTATATTCTGGTCCTGTATGTAGTCCAATATAGTATGGAATTTGTTTCGGATTGATCGGGCGTTAATTAGTGCACATTTGAGTGGGATATGCTGTTGAGTCTTGGTTGGGGCTGCCTCTGAACAGGTAATAAGGGTTATATGGATTATCTTACATGATCTGTTGTGTATATTTTGGTTGGTATGTATCTTATGAGTTACATATCTGTTTCTTTGTATGACTGGAATCAGCTGTACTGATGTGAGGAAAGTCGTGTCTCTGACATTCAGGAACGTGTGTTTGAGGAGTAAAAGTGTGAGGAGGGTAAAGGCGAGTAGTTCCGTATTCATTGTGTAGGTTTATCCTCTTGCTTTGTGTCCAAACAATGATGGGGCCACTGAGGTGATTGCTGCATGCAGGATGGGAGCTTGATGATGGTTGTACCTTTGTGTGTACATAGGTATTCATCTGGCAGAAGAAGATATCAGTTGCTTCTGTGAGTGATAAGCAATATGTGTCAGAGGCTACTCACCATCCTATTGAGTTCAGCCTATCTTTAGTCGGCTCTGTTCAGTGCTGTTCTCTCTTGCATTTAGCATCTTTCTTGCTTGTGGTACTTTGTTCAGTTGCAGCTGTTTTAAAAGGTGACCCTCTTGCTTCCTGCAGTCCACTCAATGGTCTGCTGGTGTCCTCTGCTGACCATGTGATAGAGAGTGGAGTTGGTTGGAGATCACAGCTGATGGAAGTTATGGTGTGAGCAGTCCCCTCTCTAGGAGGGTCTGTATGTCCAAGGGTGCATGTCTGTGTGCTGCTTTTTTCCATTTTGTTGGATGCACTTGCTGTCTTTCTAGCAGATCTGTTTGGGTCCCTGCCTAAGGGCTATGCCAAAGGGCCCTCTGGTGAGGCCCTCTGGCATGGGTCCACCAGGCACATTGCGCCTGAGTATGCTGGATTTTTGAATGGGGCCGGCAGCTGGCTGATTGGTCTGGCGTCGGGAATGGGGGAGAGCTCACCTCTCCCGTTCCTTGCTGCTGCCCAATCGGTTGGCCAGTGCTGGAGTAAGCCTCTACTGAAGAACCCCAACCTCATTCCTACCACACCAACCTCCTACAGACCTATCGCTAGCATCCCATTCATTGCAAAGACAATTTGCAGAGAAAACCATACAAACCCAGCTGTAAGGCTATATAAATGATCATGTTCCTCTAGACCAGCAGTTCTCAACCTGTGGGTCGCCACAGGATTTAGCGGGGGTCGCCTCACTCCGCCATGTTAAAAAAATAATAAAAACCCCCCGCATAAGTTACTGCCACTGCCGAGTCCGCTTCTCGGCAGCGGCAAACTCACTGCCTCCCTTCTAATGCAGCCGCGGCTCCCTGCCTCTTAGGGAACTGCGGATATGCCTGTAAAACCGTTGCAGAGCTTTCCTGTCTCTTGACGGGCTCTGTGCAGCATTGTCCCGCCTCCAAAGACTTCATTTGGAGGCGGGACAATGCTGCATGGAGCCCGTTTAGAGACAGAAAGGCTCCACAACGGCTTCACGGGCACAGCTGCGGTTCCCTAAGAGACAGGGAGCCGCGGCTGCAGAAGAAGGAGGCAGACATGGGGAGGAGAGGGCAGGGAACCTGCAACAGGGCTGACATGGGGGAGGGAGGGAGGGCGAGGGGCTAACATGGATGGAGGGAGGGCTGACATGGACAGAGGGTGTCTGACATGGAGGGAGGGAGGGGGCTGATATGGATGGATGGAGGGGGGCTGACATGGAGGGAGGGAGGGGGGCTGATATGGATGGAAGGATGGAGGGGGGCTGACATGGACAAAAGGGAGAGACAGGGGGACATACTGGACAGACAGGGGATAAATGCTGGACAGAGGGGAGAGACAGTGCGGATTAGGATTATAATGGGCTGATGGGGGAGCTAGCACTGGTAATGGGCAGGTGGGGGGCTAGGACTGGTAATGGGTTGATTAGGGAAGGCTAGGACTGGGAATGGACTGATCAAGGGGGGGGGGGTTGGGACTGCTAATGGGCTGATAGGGGGTAGGACTGGTAATGGACTGATGGGGGGCTAGCATTGGAAATGAGCTGATCGGTGAGGTTAGGACTGGTAATGGGCTGATGGGGGGTAGGACTGATAATGGGCTGATTAGGGGAGCCTAGCACTGGTAATGGGGTTGGGAGGGGACTAGCACTGGAAATGAGCTGATTAGGGGAGGCTAGGACTGGTAATGGACTGATGGGGTGGGGTAGGACTGGTAATGGACTGATGGGAGGCTAGCACTGGTAATGAGCTGATGGGGGTAGGACTGGAATTGGGCTGATTAGGGAAGGCTAGCACTGGTAATGGGGTTGAGGGGGGCTAGCACTGGAAGTGAGCTGATTGGGGGGGCTTCAACTGGGAATGGGCTGATTGTGGGGTGGGGAGGATAGAGCTGCTGGCCCCGGAAGAAAACTGGGGCTAAGGCTACAAATGGGCTGATATGAGGAGATGGGAGAATGGAACTGGAAGGGAGTGGATCTGAGAGGGGTTGCCATGGTATTTGTACTAGAAGGGACTGGTCAGTGGAGAAGAAGGGGGATTGGAAGGGAATGGACACCAGTGGCAGTCATGGGAATGCAAGTTGACATTGGAAGGTACTGGGAGTGAGGACTGGAAAGGGGCTGATACTGGGGAGGGTTACTGGGACTGGAAATGGGCTGATGGAAAGAAGTGAAGAAAACGAAAGAAGAGATAAGAAATGGCAGATGGGCCATAGACCACAGAAAGAGAGCTAAGAGAAGACAGGAAAGCAGAAGCCTCAGATTGGGACCAGCATGATCAGAGAATAAATTGGTCAGACAACAAAGGTAGAAAAAATAATTTTATTTCATATTAGTGATTTGACTACAAAATCATAATAATTTTGAAATCAAATATTGTTACTTGTTATTGGGATTAATTGTTGTTGTTAAGTGCCGTCGAGTCGGAGTCGACTCATGGCGACCCTCTGGATAGCTATCCTAAATTGTGTTCGGTCTTCAGTCAGGCGGCTCATTGTTGACAGACTGGTACCCGTGGCTGCTGTTATTGTATCGATCCATCTCATTGCTGGCCTTCCTCTTTTGCGTTGACCTTCTATCTTGCCAAGCATAATGTCTTTCTCTAATGATCTCTCTCTTCGCATGATGTGTCCAAAGTATGAAAGTCGAAGTCTTGTCATCTGAGCTTCTAAAGAAAGCTTAGGTTTGATCTCCTCTAGTACTGACTGGTTTGTTCTTCGGGCAGTCCATGGTATACACAGTATTCGCCGCCAGCACCATAATTCAAAGGCATCAATTTTCTTCCTGTCTATCTTTTTCACTGTCCAGCTTTCACATCCATATGATGTTATTGAAAATACCATGGCTTGAACAAGTCGAATCTTTGTATGGAGAGAGACATCTCTGCTCTTGAGAATCTTATCTAGGTCTTTCATAGCCATTCTGCCAAGAGCAATGCGTCGTCTGATTTCTTGACTGCTTGTTGCTTCTTTATTGATAGTTGATCCAAGTAGGTTAAAGTTGTTCAGAATTTCAATTTCTTCTCCTTCAACGATGAACCTGTTGATTATGCCAGTTGTCATGATCTTTGTCTTCTTTACATTAAGGTGCAGGCCCATTTTGAGACTATGTTCTTTGATTGTGAGAAGCAAATGTTTCAGATCATCTTCACTTTCAGCCAGTAGTGTGGTATCATCAGCATAGCGAAGGTTAGAACATAAGAACATAAGACATGCCATACTGGGTCAGACCGAGGTCCATCAAGCCCAGTATCCTGTTTCCAACAGTGGCCAATCTAGGTCATACGTACCTAGCAATATCCCCAAAAGACACAGGTTCCACAATGCTTGTACTGGGTCAAGCATTGATATCCTGGGTCCCTTTTTAATAGTGGTTTATGGACCTTTCCTCCAGGTTGTTGATGAGTCTTCCACCAATCTTCACATCTCTGTTGTCTTCATACAATCCTGCTTCTCTGATGATTTGTTCTGCATATAAATTAAACAGGTAGGGGGAAAGTATGCAGCCTTGTCTTACACCTTTGCTTATTTTAAACCATTCTGTTTCTCCTTGTTCCATTCAAACTGTTGCTTCTTGATCAATGTACAGATTGCGCAAGAGAATGATCAGGTGTTCTGGTATACCCATGCTTCTTAATGTGGCCCAGAGTTTCTCATGGTTTACACAGTCAAAAGCCTTGCTATAGTCGATAAAGCACAAATAGATATCCTTTTGGTATTCTTTAGTCTTTTCAAGGATCCATCTCACATCTCACATTAATTATTGTGGTTTAAATAAGTACATTTTATAAATAAAAACATAATGCAAAGGCCTATAATATACTAATAATTCAACAAATGATTACAGCGACAATGCGTTAATGGTAAAGGAAGAGAGACGCATTTGATTTTATCATTGGGGGTCATCACAAGCTGACCAATGGTAAAAGGGGTCACGGTACAAAAAAGGTTGAGAACCACTGCTCTAGACCCATAGTGGCATGGTTTCAGAGCAAATCACAATGTGGAAACCCTCCTCAACTCATTACTAGATAGCCTTATCACCGGAATACAAAACGTCAAGCAAGGATTCCTTCTCGTGTTTCTCAACATCTCAGCAGCATTCGACTCCATACAGTAACTCACCACCAACTCTTCACCAGTCCATTAAATTGGGCTATGGAATACCACGATTAACTGGTTTCACTCCTACCTAAATGACCACAGCCAACAGATGAAAATTGGTCCCAAGAAATCACGCCCAGTCCCCCAACAGCAAGGCATACTGCAAAGGCAATACCTCTCAGTCCTCCTCTTCAACATCTATCCCCAGCCACTGTGATCCCTAATCCAAAACTTTAAGGTCAAACATCAGTTCTATGCAGATGATATCATGATCTATGCTCCATTTTCCACATCTGATCCAAGTCATGAAGGATTATCTTACTGCCTTGGGGCAGTTGTATGATGGCTAAATCTCCACGACCTCACCATTAACTACAACAAGACAGAGGCTCTCTTTGGAACTCAGGACTAATCCTTTAACCCCCCCCCCCCCACACACACACACACAAATAGTAAAGCTAGCAGACAAGGAGTTACAAGTCAAAAGCGAGGTCAAATACCTGGGCACCATGATTGACTGAAAGCTAAATCTACAATCACAGATCAAAAACACCATCAGGTCGACATACTTCAAGCTATGCTCACTGAAGAATCTACATCCCTTGCTCAAACCACACTATTTCAGATCAGTATGCCAAGCACTAACAACCCCAGTTACTGCAACCTAGTATAATATGGTTTATCTAAACACATGTTTTACCCACTTCAACTAGCCTAGAACACAGCAGCCCAAATCATCCTCAGCACACCAAGTCACTCCCATATTATCCCCATATTAAAACAGCTGCATTGGCTCCCCTTTCACACCAGAATAAAATACAAGGCTATTCTCATCACTTTTAAGATTATTCACAAATAATCAGCAGAATGCCTACTTCTGCTATTATCACTAACCTGAAGTGACAGGTTGAGGAGGCACTCTATCCAGAACCTCCTTACCATATCACCTCAAAGAGTGAAGAGCAATCAAACGACATGCAACTGAACTTTTACCTTCTATACCCCAGTCACCTGGGACTCCCTGTCAGCAGAACTGCAGGCCACAAATAAGCTAGCAGACTTTCTTTTTTTTTTTTTAAATTCTTTATTTTCGTTTTATAACAACAAAGGAAAGGAAAACATACAGCTAAAAGACAAATACATGACGTGTAATACATACACCAAAGTAAACCCCTACCACCCCCCTCCCCCCTGCTTCTTCTCTAGAAACTAAGCATTCCCGAAGCGGGCGTGTACTTACATTATTGTATTACAAAACCTAACGGTGATCTAAAACATGATGAGTGCACATTATACAGGCATGTTGGAGCAATGAGCAGATTGTACATAATCATTAAGCATCTGCCATTTAGACAAGCAAGAGTGAGTTTGGACATGGGGAATAGCTCTCCGAGGTATCTGCTCATATTTACTATATAAGCAGACGAGGTTCCACCATTCATTGACAGTAAGTCGAGAGCTATCCTTCCAATTCCTCGTGATTAAGCATATGGCTATACCTAGCATGAAATCAAGGAGAAAGCGACCCTTCTTAGGAAGAGAGGGGACCTCCGCCGCAGAGCGGAGTCCCACGACCTTCCAAGAAAGAGGTTCATGAAAGTGTAAGATAGATTGAATACGACCCCAGACCCGCCCCCAATAGACCTGCAGTTGAGGACATTCATAAATAACATGAGCGAAGGATCCCACAGCAGTATGGCAAGACCAACACAGGTCCCTAGCATTTGGGTTCCATTTGGCTATTTTTTCTGGGGTATAAAAGCATCTGTGTGCAAAGAAGAAGAGAGTTTGGGTAACAGAGGCAGACCGGGAAACCCGCACTACTTTACTCCAAAAAACGCTCCATTGCACAGGGGTTATAGTGGTTTGCAGTTCGCGCTCCCAGGCTTGTTGGGCTGTAAAAGTGTCCGTATCTGTACCCTGACAAAGTATTTTATAGAAATTAGAGGCTACCCCATGTGTACTACTAATGGAGTGAACTATCTCTAATAGCCCATCCTCAGTAGGGGCAGAGGGCGGCATGATTCGAGCACTTTTGAGGCAGTGTTGAAGCTGCATCAATTGAAAGTAGTGTTTCGCTGGTAACGCAAATTCCTTTTGTAAATCCGAAAAGGTTTTCCAACGAGCTGCAGAGAAAAGCTGTTGGGGTGTCCAGATCCCCCTGGAGTACCAGGGTTTCCAGGCTATTGTTCTATTTAGGACTTGAATTCTGGGGTTATTCCATAGCGGGAGTCCGTCCTGAGGACATACAATCGGGCCCAGTGATAGAATGAGAGTGTTAAAGGCCGCAAGAGTATCGACAATCATTGGTGGATGGCGGGTGTCTACTTGATAAGACATACCGGGGAGATGGGTCAACGGAATTGGGCTACTAAGCTCCTCTTCTATGTCAAGCCAAACTGGTCGGCGGTCTGTTGAGGTATCTAGCCATCGGGCACCTTGCTTAAGTAGAAAGGCTTGATGATATCTAAGAAAATCAGGAAATCTCGTACCCCCTCGTTCCTTTGCAGACTGCAGTTTATGTTTAGCTATCCTTGGTGGCTTGCCCTGCCAGAGATAACGGACGAGAAGGCCCTCAATATCTTTATAAGTATGTAGCGGGAGTAAGCATGGCAGCATTTCTAAAATGTAGTTCACTTTGGGGACTATCATCATTTTCACAGTGTCTAAGCGGCCCCACCATGTGAGAGATAAGGGAGACCAACGATTTGTGAGTTCACGGACTTTGGAGACTACCTCTTTGGCATTAAAACTGATAGTGTCTTCTAAAGGAGAACAGTAATGGACCCCGAGATACTTCACCATACGGGATTGCCAGAGGAAGGGAAAGGCCTGCATGTCAGCCTCATGTACCCAGCGGTTCAGTGGGAATGCTACAGATTTGGTCCAGTTAATTTTATAGCCCGATAATTGTGAGTATCCGTCAATCAGATCCAAGACAGCTGGAACCGAATCGAGGGAAACGAAGAGCATAAGGTCATCTGCATATGCAGAGAGTTTAATCTCCCTATGACTAAAGGGGACACCTCGAATACGTGCAGACTGTCTAATAAGGAGGGCTAGGGGTTCAAGAGCGAGATCAAAAAGCATTGGTGATAGGGGGCAACCTTGACGCGTGCCTCTTTGGAGGTTAAATGGCTGAGATTTGATGGCGTTTACACAAATACTGGCGACGGGTTGGGTGTACATGACTTGGAGATATCGGAGGAAGCCCTCTCCAAAGCCATACCATCGGAGAACTGCAAATAAGAAGGGCCATTCTAGACGATCAAAGGCTTTTTCGGCATCCAGGGAAAGACCCACCCATGGATGGTCGAGATTGGCAGCACTAGATAACACATGGCACAAGGTCCGAGCATTGTCAGCAGTTGATCTGCCGGGTATAAAACCGCATTGGTCGGGGTGAATTAGGTAAGCCATCATGTCAGATAGCCGGGTGGCCAAGATCGTTGCGAAGATCTTATAGTCGGCATTAAGTAGGGAGATTGGACGGTAGTTGGCGGTCAGTAGCGGGTCTCTGCCTTCTTACTCAAATACAACCACATTAGCTGAAGAAAAGGATCCCAAAGAGGATGTATCTACCGCAAGGGCAGTAAAATAGAGTTTTAAATAGGGAACTAAATCTGCACTGAACGTTCTGTAGAATTCGGTCGGGAGACCATCGGGCCCGGCGGCACGGCCCGAGGCTGTTCGTTTTAGGGCAGATTGGATCTCTGAAGTAGAGAAGGGTTCATCCATCGCATCTCTATCATCTTCAGAGAGGGTCGGCCGCTGAATGCCAGAGAGCAATCGCTCGAATGTCTCTGACGAGAACTCACATTCAGATTGATATAGGCGGGTATAGAAATCCCGAAAGAGCTCTACAATATCGGAGTCTGTGGTCACTATGCCCCCTCCCTGTGGAGCTCGAAGGGCCGCAACGCGTTTGGCTTCTTTTTGACCTTTCAAGGCATTGGCTAAGAGTCGACCGGCTCGGTTATTTTCACGATAATATGTCCCTCGCTGAAGCTCAATACTCTTAGAAGCTGCAGTTGAGAGGATTGAATTATATTGAAAACGGAGACGCTGTAATCGAATTAATACACATGGGTCAGTGCGTGAAGTTAGAACTCGTTCGCCTGCTTTTATTTGTTGGTCTAGTATGAGCAGCTGCTGTTTACGTTGTTTCCGCAGGCGGATTTGATAGCTAGTGATCGTTGCCCGAATGGCCGCTTTGAAGCCCTCCCACCAAGCCCAATTCGCAGTATCTTGGGGTAGATTAAAATGGAAGTAATCCTGTATGGCTACTCGAATTTCTGACTGGAACTCTGGCTGAGTTAACAGGGCTCTATCAAAGAACCAGGCTCCCGAGTTTCCCTGGGGTGCAGTAGTGTGTAATTGAAAGGAAATGGCAGCATGATCTGAAATATGTTGGGAGTGAATCTTAGCAGTGTCCACCTGAGGGACTAACAGTTTTGAGATTAGAAAGAAGTCTATGCGAGACTGAGATTTATGAGGGGAGGAGAAGAAGGTGAAGTCAAGCTCATTGGGGTGTAGTAATCTCCATAGATCAACTAAAGCAAGATCCTTGATCAGGGAGGTAAGCGTAGCGTGACTCTTGGGGGGACCACTCGTCCTAGGCGGCTGTTTGTCAATCAGGGGATCAAGGACTAGATTGAAATCCCCCCCAATGATCAATGAAGTATTAGCAGAAGCCTGCGCAACCTGAGCAATGGTAGCAAAAAAGGCAGGGTCATCAACATTAGGAGCGTAAAGGCATATACATGTAACTTCCAGGCTACCTATCTTGAGGTGAACTCTAGCCCATCTACCTTCTGTATCTGAGCTAGTCGCAATAACAGTAGCATGCAAAGATTTCCTAACCAGTATGGCAACCCCACATTTCTTAGAAACGGCTGGGGAATAAGCGGCCACCATGTAAGGTTTAATATTGAGTTTAAGAGTTTCCTTCGAATTTAAATGCGTTTCTTGGAGAAAAATCAGATCCGCTGCTTCCTGACTGAGGTAGCTTAGGATTTTCTTCCGTTTTATCGGATTATTGATGCCTTTTACGTTCAATGAAAAAATCTTACATGGTGCCATCAATCGGTAGTAGACATTTTAGGTAAGGGCGCTTGATAACATAGAACATAAGCAGAATCTGTACAACAATGTCATAATCACCGAGTATTCTGGCTAATACACCCCATATTGAAAAGTATGTACCAACGTATCTTAGAGAAGAAGCAAAACCCCCAAAGAATATGGCGACCATATGTCTGCGGGAGGAGGCCCTAGAGAGGAAATAGAAGACATGTAAAAAAAAGAAAAGAAACACCAGAGTCCATAATAACACTGTCTCTGATACTCATCGAGGCTACTGTGGGTAGATGGAGTCGGGTCACAGATACCATCAAGAGTAAGGCAACAGACTGCCAACGCCAGACTCTTTGCTAGGCTGTGGCAGATCCAATATGGCAGGTACAGCGGATAGAAGGAGACTTGCAGGAATATTCTGGAAGTCAGCGCATCAAGTCGGCTTCTTTGGAATCCAAAAACTCCGCTAGTAGATCAGGGTCCTCGAATGTTCTTGTCTGATTGTGAAGCGTGACTCGGAGCTTGGCCGGGTACATCAGGCCATAGCGTGCTTGTAGTTGTTGAAGCCTCGGCCGGAATTCCAGAAAGCGCTTTCGGCGGTCGACTGTGGGTTTAGACAAGTCGGGATAGAAGGAGATCTTGTGGCTCTCAAACTCCATATGGCCCTTTGCCCGAGAGGCACTTAGAATTTGCTCCACGTGTTGATATCTCAGTAGTCGAAAAATGATAGGCCGCGGGGTCTTCCTGTTGAGCGTTATGCTTGTGGGTACACGATGAGCGCGATCAATCTCCAAATCTTTGGTAAAGGTGATTTGGAGCAAGGAAGGGAGGATTTTGCATAAAAACTCTTTCATGTCTCCCGATTCCGCTCCCTCCGGTATGCCCACGAGTCGTATGTTGTTGCGGCGCGCTCTATTATTGCCATCTTCCACCTCTTTCTGCAAGGCCCGCACCTGTCGTTCAACTTTGTCGAGTTTGGACAACCGGGCCGCATGGGAGTCCAATATGCCCTCCATTTTGTCCTGACGCGAAGAAAGCCCTTCTAGCTTGCTTTGCAGCACACCAAAATCGTCCCGCAGCGCTCGGAGTGCTTCACCGTTTGCCTGCACAAGGTTTTTGACCCCTCTAATCTCTACGAGGATTTCCTGCTGCATTTCGGGGCCCTCGCATAAGGCCGGCCCCTTCTGCGGGGACGGAGGTTCGGTTTTGGAACGTTTGCCGTGAGAAGCCGCTGGAGACCCAAATTCCAGGCGCGTTGGTTTGGTCCCCGCCATCTCACCAATGTGCCCCGGTAAGATCAGAGTAGAAGTTCCAAAAATGTGAGGTGTTAATTCAGGATTCTGCGTAGGCCTCTCGGGAGCCTCAGCGTTATGCGACCATCCCGCTGGACATCAGGCTCCGCCCCCAGCAGACTTTCAAAAAAGGCTTAAGACCTACCCATTCATGGAATACTTTGGCCTAGACCTAAACCATGAGTCAATGCCTCCTTGACTCCCTCAGGGCTGACAGCCGCCACTACCCGACACCAGGCTGCCAAACGCCGAGCACACTCAGTACCCCCAGAAGACACAGGCCTGAATCAAACATGTGACTGTCCCCCTTCACCCTATGTCCATAATGTAAATATTGTGAATAGTGTATATCATAATTATTTTGGTTCACACTATTAAAAGTTCTTGTTTAGCCATCCCAAGTTTATTGTACCTGGTTAACCACCACTTGTTTCAAGTGGTGCCTTTACACAAAAGCGGAAGTAAGGATGTGGTTGAAAACTACAGGCCGGTTAGTTTAACTTTGGTGGTGAGTAAATTATTGGAAATGCTGCTGAAAGAGAAAATAGTGAGGTTTCTGGAGTTCAGCGGATTACAAGATCCAAGGCAGCATGGATTCACCAGAGGCAGGTCTTGTCAAACAAATCTGATTGATTTCTTTGACTGGGTGACCAGGGAGTTGGACCGAGGTAAAGCACTAGATGTGATGTATTTAGATTTCAGTAAAGCCTTTGACACTGTTCCTCACAGGCGACTTATAAACAAACTGAGCACCCTAGGGATGGACCCTAAAGTTACTGCTTGGGTTAGAAATTGGTTGGGTGGGAGGCGACAAAGAGTACAAGTAAATGGAGCTCACTCTGAGGAGAAGGATGTTATCAGTGGTGTGCCCCAGGGATCTGTCCTTGGTCCGATTCTTTTTAACATCTTTGTTAGTGATATAGCGGAAGGGCTTTCGGGTAAGGTTTGCCTAGGCGTGGTTAGGTCTGATGATCTTAAAGTAGCTAAACAGGTAGAAAAGGCAACAGCAAAAGCTAGAAGGAAGCTGGGGTGCATATGGAGAGGAATGGCTAGCAGAAAAAAGGAGGTGATAATGCCTCTGTATAAGTCTTTGGTGCGACCTCATTTGGAGTATAGTGTGCAATTCTGGAGACCGCACCTTCAAAAGGATGTGAACAAGCTGGAGTCGGTGCTGAGGGTGGCTACTAAAATGATTAGTGGTCTTCATTATAAAGCATATGAGGACAGACTGAAGGATCTTAATATGTACACCTTAGAGGAAAGGCGGGATAGAGGTGATATGATTGAGATGTTTAAATACCTCCATGGCATAAATGTTCAGGGAGAGAGCCTCTTTCAATTGAAAGCAAGTTCTGCTACGAGGGGACATGGGATGAGGGTGAAGGGAGATAGATTCATGAGTGATATGCGGAAATATTTCTTTACGGAAAGAGTGGATCCGTGGAATAGTCTCCCAGTGGAGGTGGTAGAGATGAGGACAGTAACTGAATTCAAGAAAGCATGGGACAAACACAGAGGATCTCTAAAGGTAAAAAGGGGACTGTTGTAATTGTTATGGAAGGACAGATTAGATAGGCCATGTGGTCTTTTTCTGTCATCATATTTCTATGTTTCTATGTAACACTTCCCATGTGATTCATATGTTTAGAGTTTATTGTAAACTGCGTGGACTCTCAGAAATGTGGTATAAGAAAAGCTTTAAATAAAATAAAGAAATTAAAGAGAAAATTCCAGTCTTGAATTGGAATGCTACAAGATGCTCAAGGATACATGTTGAATGATGCTGAGAAGATCAAGAAAGGGTGGAAAGAATATACAGAGTCATTATACCATAAAGACCAAGTCAACCAACATCCGTTTCAATCTGCACCTTATGATCAGGAACCATGGTGATGAAAGAAGTCGAAGCAGCATTGAAAGCCTTATCAAAGAACAAAGCACTGGGCATTGATGGCATTCCCATTAAAGCATTACAGCAATCAGATATGACTGTTATCATACTTACAAGGTTCTGCCAGGAAATTTGGAAGACAACATCATGACCAACTGACTGGAAAAGATCTGCGTTTATAAAAATACTAAAGAAAGGTGATCCGACTGACTGTGGAAATTATCGCACAATCGCTCTGATCCCATATGCCTGTCAGATTTTACTCAAGATCATTCAGCAGAGGCTACAACCATACTTGGATTGAGAACTGCTTGAAGTGCAAGCAGGGTTCAGGAAAGGGTGAGGAATGAGAGACATTATCGAGGATGTGAGATAGATTCTTGTAAAGACATAAGAATACTAAAAGGATATCTATATTTTGTTTATTTATTTAACAATTTTTCTATACCGCTTTTCGTACATTCAAAGCAGTTTACATTGAGCGTTAAACAAAATGAACTTTACATAGAACAAGGTATTAAAAATTTGGATATAACAAGGATATTACAGCAAGGCTTTTGACTGCGTAAACCATGAGAAACTCTGGACCACATTAAGAAGCATAGGTATACCAGAACACCTGATAATTCTCTTGCACAACCTTTATATTGATCAAGAAGCAACAGTTCGACAGAACATAGAAACATAGAAACATGATGACAGAAAAAGACCACATGGCCTATCTAGTCTGTCCTTCCATATCAACAACTACAACAGTCCACTTTTTACCTTTAGAGATCCTCTGTGTTGGTCCCATGCTTTTTTGAATTCAGTTACTGTCCTCAACAGTACAAGATTACCATTAGAACAAGGAGAAACAGAATGGTTTCAAATCAGCAAATGTGTTTGACAAGGCTGCATACTTCCCCCTACTTGTTTTATCTATATTCAGAACAAATCATCAGAGAAGCAGGACTATATGAAGACAACTGAGGTGTGAAGATTGGTGGCAGACTCATCAATAACCTTTGCTATGCTGATGATACCACATTACTGGCTAAAAGTGAAGACAATCTGAAACATTTGCTTCTCAAGATCAAAGAACATAGTCTTAAAATGGGCCTGCACCCTAACGTAAAGAAGACAACGATTCTGACAACTGACAAAATCAATAAGTTCATCACTGATGGAGAAGAAATTGAAATAGTTGACAACTTTAACCTACTTGTTTCAACAATCAATAAAGAAACAACAAGCAGTCACAAAATCTGATGATGCATTGCTCTTGGCAGAATGACTATGAAGGACCAAGACAAGATTCTCAAGAGCAGAGATGTCGCTCTCCATACAAAAATTTGACTTGCCCAAGTCATAGTATTTTCAATAACATCATATGGATGTGAAAGTTGGACAGTGAAAAAGATAGACAGGAAGAAAATTGATGCCTTTGAATTATGGTGCTGGTGATGAATACTGTGTATACCATGGACTTCCTGAAGAACAAACCAGTCAGTACTAGAGGAGATCAAACCTAGCTTTCTTTAGAATCTCAGATGACAAGACTTCAACTTTCATACTTTGGACACATCATGCGAAGAAAGAGATTGTTAGAGAAAGACATCATGCTTGGCAAGGTTGAAGATCAACCTAAAAGAGGAAGGCCAGAAATGAAATGGATTGATACAATAACAGCAGCTATGGATGCCACTTTGTCAACAATGAGTCACCTGACTGAAGACTGAACACAGTTTAGGTCAACTATCCAGTGGGTCGCCGTGAGTTGACATTGACTTGATGGCACTTAACAACAAATTTTCACAGGCAGTATGGACAAAATAGAAATCTTTAGGATACACCAAGTTTTCTCAGGCCATCCTACTTTTGTTAATCAGGTTTCAGCAAGAAATACACAATCTAAGTCCTCCTCCCCAATTTATTTATCCAGAATGTGCTACTTGTTTACTACAGAATGAAAATTTATTAAAAGATACTACAGAATCGTTTGCTTAGTCTTAGCTGGAGCAATCTTTCCATCTTACAAGAAATAAACTTCTGCTTCTGAATTGGTCAATGATACCCCCCTATTTTTTCTTGCCTTTCCATTTCCCTCTTCCCTATCTATCCCTACCCAGTACAGATTGAATTCCATTTCCCCTACTCTATCCTTCTATCCAACACATCTTATTCTTACCCTTACCTAACACCAATTTCCCTCAGATACATATTCTACTTTGCATTCACAACCCCATCTACACACAATAATAAACCAGATAACCTTGATATCCCCAAAGCCTCTATTACTTAGCTCAATACTCCTTTGGTGCATACTAAGGGGTGTACCAAGGTCCTTAGTTGGGGCCTGCCAGGTGGGGCAAATGGTATGGAGCTACAAACTAGTCACTGTCTCTTCTCTCCCAGTGCTGGTGACCGAAGCTCCCTTGGTCATAGTAGGCAGCAACAAGAAAGGATCATACAAGCAGGGGCCATTGCACAGATGGAAACAGACTCTGGGGTTGCCTGGGATAGCAGAGGATTTCGATAATGCATAGTGCGGAAAGGAGATTTCATAAAGAGATAGCACATGATCAGTTAATTTAAAACTCTTTCATCTGTTAACTGATTCTGTGGGCCTTATAGAGTGGATAGTAATAGGGTGCCTAACAAGGTAGCATTGAAGTCCTATATAGAAAGCTTTATGAGGGTAGAGGATTTTAAAGGGATTAGGAGTAAAAGACATAGGTAACCTTTTTTGCCAAATGAAGAATTTTAACTGATGTAGCCAAGATGTTCTCTAATTCTTTAAGGTTTGTCTGCCTAATACCAGTATAGAGGAGATTGCCATATTTATTTATTTTGCAGGTTTTTTTATACCACTTTATCATTTTAGTCAAAGCGGTTTACACTGTAACTTAAACTTGGTAATGTACATTAAACAGGGACATTGATGACTTAGATTCTTCTAAGGCAATGGAGGTTTAAGTGACTTGCTCAAGGCTGCAAGGAGTGCTAATGGGAATCGAGCCCTGGTTTCTTGGTTCCCAAGTCGGTGCTCTAACCACTAGACTACTCTTCCACTCTGTAGGCTAGCCATAGTCTACCCAGGACATCACCATGGTATGTGTTAAGCTTTTCAAAATGTTTCTCTCAAGCCATGAGCAGACTGCACAGAGCTGCCTCAAGGCAAGAAAATATGATCTGACAACTGAGGAGATTGTGCCTCAAAAGATAGTTACATGTTAAGGTAATATCCTCGGAATTTTACAGTGTAAACAGAGAGAATTAGGACGGATCCTCACCTTCCATGAGAGGAATCTCCCCTTCCTCCTCAGAATCACATTCCAGAGAAAAATAATTCTCTTCATCATACCAGACAACCCCCAGAGAAGACAAGGCTGAGCTCCCAGAAGAATGGGTGAGTAAAGGTGCACTGCGAGGATGCTTAAGCCCCTTACCACCAGGGGATATGCTCGAGGAACTTGGGTCCCCCATAGGGGAGGTCTGGGCCCTGGACCTCCTCCTCGGAGGCTGCCAAAGAGCTAGGAAGGTCTGAAAGCACCCCAAAGCTGCTTCAGAAGCTTCTGTTCAAAGCCAGATGAAAGAGAATTCTATGGCCTTGGAGGGCCCAAGGAGAACTGCTTGCTAGAGCCTATAGCCTCCTCACCACATGCCCTCTCCACAGATATTACGCAGGCATCCAAATAATCACTGGTCCTGCAGGTAGGACAATCATGGGAAAATTTGTGAAGGCATTAGAAACAGCATCAGGCCCAAAAATGCTGAAAAAAGTGTGTCTGAAGTGTCACTGTCGCACACCAGGCAGAAGATCCTGCCATGGAGCTGACTCAGTGGGACACTCAGCAATATCAGAGCTGGAGTCAAGCTGAAAAGATAGAGTTCCAATTAGCAGAACAATTGGCTGGGTTCAGATTGAGTTTGTTTTCCTGCAGCCATGTGATAATAGCAGTAAGTAAACAGTTCAATGGAGCCAAGTTAGGATTCTGTGGATTAATGTAATACACCACTTGTATATCAACTGTAAAGGGGTGTACAGCAGCTGTTGAACTGATGTGCATCTCTTAGGGGGAGAGAATAAAGGTCCCTCCTCGTCTTGCTGAGTACCTTCATGTGATGACCCCATTGTATAACATCTATACTAAATCTCAGAAAGGCAACACTACAGTTAAAGTATGGTAGTTACGAAGAAGAAAAATACCCACTGGTCACACGTCGCCCAGGATAAAAAGGTGCCCACCCGTAGCTTACGCACTAGGGCTAACGATGGTGGTTGCGATAGTGCAAGTGCTACAGATGCAGATAACATCCCTGCCATGGATAAAGGCCATGGTGAGCCTGTTCATGGACCCACTGTGGCAGGAGATAAACTACAGAAATTAATGAAAAAGTTAATAGGATTAACTACTGTTAAGCGGAATTCTGCAGATAAAGAGGAGATAATGTACTGCTATTTTAATGCTGCAAACCCTATATTTAAATCAAGAGGGTATACACAGAGAGTCCGCCAAAAGCTGGAAGTAAGAGGAAAATTGCTATTAGAAAAGCTGCAAAAAGCAACAGATACAAATTTAAGATCTTTAATTTTAAAGATCAAAGAAGATAAGTATGTGAATGATAACATCTTGAAGCAACTGAGGGATTCTGTGGACAAAGAAATACAGGGAGGAGGAGACCTAGATGAGAATACAAGAAGAAAGGCTGTAGTGAGGTCTAGGGATACTACAGTAGGGAGCTTACTGCTATCTATAGCTTCTCTGAGATTACTAACTAGAGCTGCAAGTAACATTTTCCATGCGATTTCATTTCAGCAAGAAGCTTCTCTATGCTCAGGATAAAGATGATACTAAAAAAACCCCTCAATTTCTAGAAAGAGAGCTTGTGCCCTTGGCTCTGAGCTTAGTTGATCTAAATCACCATTTTTAATTAGCAGATTGTTTACAAATAATTCTTTGGAGGGAGATGGTTGAGAAAGACCTGTGGGGAAGGAAGTCCAGCTAGACTCCAGTCTAGTGTGAAGTAGTCTGCTGCCATAAATGAAGAGGAAGATAGAGAGTGGTTGGTAGTTGGAGTGCCTGTATGAGTGCTCAGAATTTGATAGAGAGCCTTATTGCATTA